>CM061245.1:87041563-88291563 GCA_030848705.1 Heracleum sosnowskyi
TTAACATTCACCATTGAAGATGTTTTTAAGATGTGCAGGAAGACTCCACATGCTTGTTTTAGTGTATGGTAGCAATGTTTAAAGAACTTGATCAGGTAACCGAAAAGATTAGATCAGGTGTCTTTGAAAGTCCTAGTTGTCAACATGGGGAAAAAAATTCCAGTCACAGTGGAACTCAAAAGGCTGAACTACACAGCAGAAATAAACATGATCAGAATTCGACAGTTTAATCAAATCAGATGACAGATCTTGGTAGTTTTTTTTGTGCGTAAATTATCGTGGATTATCAACAAGTGAATGGAAAATTTCATAGCATTTCATAAAGGCTTCACTTTCTATTTTCTGGAAGCAAGTAACAAACTGGAAGCCTGGAAGGCATTCTCTACCTATTGATATTACTGTCCTCACTCTCCACACTTCTGCATTTTTACCCTCAATTACAGCTTAGATTTTCACGACTACGACCATTCGACCAAACCATATTGTTTTTACTGAATACTTGGCTCTCACATTTCTCGTATTCTCATTCGAATATGATCTTAATACCAGATGTTTCGATACAAAGATGAATGCCATTATCTTCTTGTGTCTAGTTTTAACGCAAAATATACTGCTCTTGTATATACTTTCAAGTGTCATTAATTTATCATATCTAATTTAATACTAGACGGAGTATGAAATTATTATAAATTTACAATCAACAACCACACGAGGGCCATGCACAGGATCCATGTGTGTGCCATTTTTATACACTGACAAAACTCCGTTTGTTTGATTTGCCAAAGCTAGAAGAATGGATGGAACCAGTTATGAGTATATGTGGTAAAGAACAAAGAACTATGTTAACATGTCCTGATCGAACTTAAGGTTTTGGAAATCAACGGTTGTTCAAAGTTGACAAGGATCTTGAGTAGTTGTTCTTTCATCCTTAAAACAATTGATAGTTGTAGATTCAGACTGCAGCAGCAGCATGATACTAAAAAGAATGGGTAAAAAGGCAAATTTGGTGCCTGAATTTGGGTTGTTTTGACAATATGGTGTCGGTACCTGCAAAAGTTTTATTTTGGTGTGTCAAATTGGTAAATCATTTCAAAGTAGTGTTAACGCCGGTTTTTCATCCGGTAGTCCTTGGTCATCTTGTCTGATGGGGAATAATCTGTATACATGTGGCATGAGTCACTTAAACAATACTAGGAAGTTAACATTTGAAAGTGAAGGCTCGACACACATTTTAAGGCCTTTGACTATAGTTTCATTAATTTTTTTAAATTTTTTTTCTTCTGAATAAAAATTAAATGTTTGCATTTTTATTCAAAAAAGAAAAAATTTAAAAATAAATAATGGAACTATTAACTCCTTATATATAATAAGCGTAACGGAGATATTATCCAAAACTTTGGTCGGTCACTGTACTACCAAAAGTATATGATCCGTTGGATTATAAAACTATAAATATTCAAATAGATGAGGACCGTTAGATATAATATTAAAAATTGTATTTGATTAATAATAGGATAGTATTTAAATACTAAAAGGTGTATTTTGATAATTTAAATCAATTATAAATAGGTTTTTTATATTGAATAGAAATTTTATGTAAAAAATCGTAATTATCTTTTATCTTTAGTTTATGGATAGTTCCAGTTAGATAATAATTATTAAACCATCATTAAATTAAAGATAATTTTGTTAGCTTCGCGTGGGCTGTAAAATTGTTAAAATCTGTTGTCTAAAACTCAAGATATAGCCCAAACAGTAAAGTGATTATCTAAATTTTAATATTTTTTTAATTTAAACCAATTATAAATAGGTTTTCTATATTGAATAGAAATCTTTATGTAAGAAACCGTAATTATCTTTTCTCTTTAGTTTATGGATAGTTCCAGTTAGATAATAATTATTAAACCATCATTAAATTAAAGATAATTTTGTTAGCTTCGCGTGTGCTGTAAAATTGTTAAAATCTGTTGTCTAAAACTCAAGATAGAGCCCAAACAGTAAAGTGATTATCTAAATTTTAATAATTTTTTTATTATTGTA
Source organism: Heracleum sosnowskyi (assembly GCA_030848705.1). NCBI lineage: Eukaryota > Viridiplantae > Streptophyta > Magnoliopsida > Apiales > Apiaceae > Heracleum > Heracleum sosnowskyi. The sequence goes on from CM061245.1 coordinate 87,043,604, forward strand.
GCACCAATTTAATTTTTTTCCTAATTCTTTTAAATTTATAAATTCTATGTTTATTTTAATAAAATATTAAAATCAATTTAAGAAAAAATTAAAATCGATCTGGTCCATGTACGACCACTATACGACCAAATTAATTATTACAGTTAGATCTTAAATAGATCGATGAAAATTGTTAGATCTAATATTAAAAAGTGTATCTGATTAAAAAAGAGTACATTATATTTTAGCAATAAATATTTAAAAAAATTATAAATATTAAGAAAAATTAATGATGGTATTCCGGTAGTTTGGTCCTAAATACCGCCAAAACATTCTCAACTGTTAGATCCAATACTTTGAAAAATAGATGATCAAGATTATATCATATAAAAAGAAGTTATTATCTAAAAATGATATAAGTTAAAAGATATTATATTAGGATTAGATTTTCCAAAAAGTTAAAACATAAAAATAGTTGTAATTATAACCAAAATAATAAAAATCGTTTAATCTTAAATAGATAGGTGAAAACCGTTAGATTTAACATTAAAACCTGTATTTGGTTAATAAAGGTTATTCTAATAATCTAAACTACATATAAGTTAAGTAGATTTCCTAAATCGAATAGAATTCTCAACATTAAATTTCGTCACTTTATTCTCTTTTTAGTTTTAGAATAGTTTTAATTGAAAAAAAACTATTAAACCACAACTAAATTAAAGATTATTTTGTGAATTTCATGTGAACCGTAAAATTGGCCAAATCTAACTTTTATAACTCAATATAAACAAATATTAAATTGAGCGTGTAAAATGTAATAAATATCAAATTTTTAACTATAATTTTTTTGGCTAAATCTTTTTTAACAATAATTTAATCATGTAAACTAATAACTTTTAAATATTAAAATATTCATAAATAAATATAACTATAAATATTAAAAAAACAATCGTGTGTTGCATCGTAATAAAAATATAATGATAAACAAAATAATTATAAATAAAATTTAAGTAACCGTGCATCGAACGGGCTATAAGCTAGTATTTTATAGGAGTCTTAAAATGTGTGCCGACCCCTCTATTTCAAATGTTAACAAATGGACGAGACGGAGAGAGTATATAATAAGTAATAATATGCCACAAACTTTAATAGAACTAGTTTAAAACATATATAATAAGTATTTAAATAGATTTTAAAATAAATAAGTAATGGTATGTCCGTGATATTTTTGGAAAAAAGAGGTATTTTAGTGAGGACAAATAAAAAGATTAACATGTTTTAGTTGAAAAAGGTAATTGACGTGATTTTATTTAGAAAAAGAGGGAATTTTGTTAGGAAAAATAGAAAAAGTAATATATTTTAGTTGAAAAGGTAATTGTTTATATGTAATGTTATTATAAAATAATACTTTTTAAAAAAAATCTTTGAGTGAGTACTAATTTTCAATAACAAATAAAAGACAACTCCAAAGCATTTTAAAAGTCGAAATAAAAGTTAAAGACTTATAAAAATTAAAACATTATTAATTATATTATATACCATGTATAAAGTATTAAAAGTTAAAGGGCTTTTTTCATAAATATCCCATTCTAGAAATATTTTTGCAAAAATACCTTTTCAAAAAAAAATATTTTGCGAAAATACCATCTTATTTGCAAAAATACCTTCTGCAAACTGCAACCAAAATCAACCACAGATGCAACTTGTTAATAATTGTATTTTTCCGGCGTCCTGATTTTAGGGTTGTAAACAACCCTAAAATCAGGGTAGGTTAGGGTTTAGAGTCTAGGGTTTAGGGTTGTAAACAACCCTAAACCTTAAACCCAAAACCCTAAGTCCGTATACGAATTATTCGTCATTCTTAATATTTCTAAAATCCAAAATAGAAACATTGAACCCCAAAAGTTAACTATTGAACCCACAGGGTAAACCAATACCACAAGTTTACCCCTTTTATTAATAATTTTTTTTTGAATTCTTAGCTGTTTTTTCAATTATTTTTTAAAAAGTTGCATCTAGTTTCAACCACATATGCAACTGGATGCAAACTACGTAGGTTGTATTTGGAAAGTTGCATCCAGTTGCATCTAGTTGCAATCACACGTGCAACCGGATGCAACCTACGTAGGTTGTATTTAGTTGCAGAACGTATTTTTGCAAAAATCTTTTTAAAAGATGGTATTTTCGCAAATTATTTTTAAAAAAAAGGTATTTTTGTAAATATTTTGAGAAGATGGTAAAATCTCAAAAAAACTTTAAAAAAGTGGTATTTTTGATAAATATCCAAAGTTTAAATATGTTCTAAAATTAAATATTAATATTTTAATAAGTTCAATTTTTGAACCGTAGTCCATCCCTTCACCAAGTCGACCGAGTTCCGATTTTTAGAACACTGGATTTTCGTCAAATATGTCTGTTGTGCTTGTGTGTTTTGTAATCTGTATATGTATGTGCTTGTGGTTTATAAGTTTGTGTGTGTTTTTGTTTTTATTATGTCTTATTTTCTTATTTTCTTTTTGTGTTATACACATCTATAAAATTATTCAATTAAAAAATACACGTCATTTTCAATTATTTAGAAACCGGTATTGACACTACATTGAAATGATTAACGGGTTTCGGACACCAAAATAAAACTACTAAAAGTTCAGACACCGTATCATCAAAACAGTCTAAGTTCAAACACCAAATAAGCCTTTTTACCAAAAAGAATGAGTGCGAACGTTGGCTCATTTACGTATCCATGATTGGAGAAAATTAGCAATGGAGGAGAAGGCTCATCTTCAAATTTGGACTCCATAATTGATCCGCTCTTAGAAAACAATTATATGTGTTTTAGCAACTTTGAAAAACTATATGACTTTAAGGGATTGACAAGTATTAACCTTGGTTGTGGCAATTGAGAAATTACAAGTGATTTACTATCATGATCTAACGAGTATCAATGTAATCGAAGAATCAAGTCAGGTGTTACGAGTATCAATGTAGTCGAAGAATCAAGTCAGGTCCTATTCTGATTCCTGAAAGAAAGATGGTGAACTATGACTAATTTTCCATTTCTGTATTCTCAGATCATTAATTTGCTTAATATATTTGGATCTGCTTGTTGAATCAGGGACGACGACATATCCAATTAGGAACGTGTCATACCATGTTTCTATTACATGCCTTTCAACTTATAGATCAAAATGTTGCAAGTACATCTAGTATCTCCCCATTGTCAATGTTATTATGGCTATATTTGTGAATACTGAATACTGAGTACTAACTTCTGATTCATCTTTCGTCCTTGCACTTCGCACTGCAATTATAATGATTTTTAGTAACTACTATTTATTATAATTAGTTCCTCAGAAATGAACACGATCCGATCATTTGACATATATTTCTAATTGTTATGGATCAAAATACTTGATCTCCGGTATTCAGTAAGCCTTAAAAATTGAAATATATGGATCAAAAGCGTCATTCCTGTTTCAACTCAAAAACTCCGTTTTATACTGAGAGGCAGATGCTTGTCAATACACTGGACACGATCGATTTTGGTGCAGTTTGATTTTGAATGTGGATATTGTGTTGGTTAGTACACGCTCTAACCGTCATAGACAAATATACTCTGTAACAGGAAGAATCAAGTCGACCAAGTAGCATCCGCCGACAGCCGACCATTGTATAGCTTCCTTGATTTGCCTCTCACGTTGCAGATATAGATGATAGATAAATTAGATTAAGGATTCAGACACATTACCTAATTAAAAAGTCCAACATAGACTTTCTCTAAGCAATTAGCCATGTATTTTAATATCTGTACTAACTTACATCCCACTAATCTTCTAAATTCTCTGCACTAATTTCTTAATATTGATAAGCCAGGTCCAAGGTTTATCTGAGGCACCTTTAAATGCCTGAATTTTCTATCTGCTAAACGTGCATGCACCTATTCCTTGCGTGTCTGTTATATATGGCTATATTAGTATAGGTTAGTACGCGCTAGTACTCTATATGTATTGTGTAGGAACATCAGTACTAGAATCTTACTAGAAAAATCAATATTAGTTGGTGATCAAATAATATGTGTAGAAACATCAATATTCGTAGCAGATCTTAATTCCGCGTTTACTAATCAAGAGAGGTCAATCTAAATTACAGCTGATCCGACTAATTAAGCTTCTAAAGTTAGGGAATTTTTTATGGATCCCGATCTACATGACAAACGATTGTTGCAGCATATCATACAACAAACATCACAACGTTTGTTGCATTTTACCGTACCGCGATACATGTAAAGTACCAGACATGGTATGCTGCCACCAATCGTCTGTCCTTGATCATCACCCTTATTTTAACCACGACTATTTTGAATTTGAAATTCTGATTTCACCGCTTACCTTGCAGTTTATGTACGTTAAAACTATTCATGATACTCAATGTGCTAATAATAGGGTTGTAACTTGTATATTATAAGTGCTCGAGTAAGTAAAGATCAAATTGAAGTATTGGACTATAAGATATTACCATGTTTGATCTTCAAGCATACTATCAAAGCGAATTCGAATGTAGTCATGATACTGCTTAAACTTTCTAAATACATATGGAACCCAATACAGTTCAATTTACCATCCCAGTCTCATTAAAAATATTCAAATTTATTGCATACATACGACAAGACAATCAGATTCTTAAATAACAAAGTCAATCTACATTTGCGATAGACGTGGTTCTGGTTTCTTGGTGAACGATATACGAAAGTTGACTTCACTACCAACAATATTCTGAGACATTCTATTGTTCCTGCTCCCAAGTGTATAAATACCATATCAACTTCACTCCCTTAACCATTACTACAAACTACTAAACATTCCTTACAACAAATAACCATGGCGTCCAAACCCTATTCTTCATCTTCTTTCACCTCAACTATCCTCATTTTTCTACTACCAATTTTGTTCTCTTCGGTGGCCTTGGCCGGCCATATCTGCGATTCCACTCCTTATCCATCCTTATGTCAATCTTCTCTTCCGAATAACAACAATGCCAAAGTCCATGACTATGGCCGCTCTTCCTTCACCAACTCCTTATCAACAGCTCGTACATTTTTGTCATTAACACAAAAATATCTTCAAGTAAGCTCCGGTTTAACACCCGGAGCTATTGCTGCTCTTAAGGATTGTAGTTTACTAGCTGAGCTTAACGTTGATTATTTACTAGAATCGATCACAGTTACCAAGCAAGCTGAAACCTTGTCGATTTATCAAGCTGATACGGTTCATACATTAATGAGTTCTGTTTTAACCAATACACAAACTTGTTTAGATGGACTTGAACAAGCTGCTTCATCTTGGAGTTTGAAAGATGGAGTATCTGTTCCTCTTGTTAATGCAGCTAAATATTATAGTGTTTCTTTATCTCTTTTTCAAACCGGATGGGTTCCGAATACAAAAAGAGTTTTATCTCATACTCCTAGGGGTAGAGGTGCATTTGCACACGCTAAATTTCCCTTCAAAACGTCTGACAAAAATAAAGCGATTCTTAAAAGGATAGGTCGAAGACATCTTCTACAAGATGACAGTGAATATATAGAAGTGAGTAACATTGTTGTGGTGAGTCAAGATGGCACAGGGGACTTCACAACCATCAATCAGGCCTTAACTTTGGCTCCCAACAAAACTGAAGCTAGTGATGGCTACTTTGTAATATATGTTACAGCCGGGGTCTATGAAGAATATGTGTCCATTCCGAAGAATAACAAGTATGTGATGATGATTGGCGATGGAATTAATCAGACAGTGATCACAGGCAACCATAGTACTGCTGATGGCTTGACAACTTTCAACTCTGCAACATTTGGTAAGACATTTTTAATTTTATTCTTGATTAAGTTAATTTCCAACTGTAATAATATATTTAGACTTTGATATAATGTAATAGATAATACATATTGTGACACAATGTTGTTTATGCAGCTGTAGTGGGACAGGGATTCGTGGCAGTAAATATAACATTCAGGAACACAGCAGGGGGAGCAAATCACCAGGCAGTTGCAATGCGAAGTGGGGCAGATATGTCAACATTCTATAGCTGCAGCTTTGAAGGTTATCAAGATACACTGTATACACATTCCAATAGGCAATTCTACACAGAATGTGACATATATGGCACAGTCGACTTTATATTTGGTAATGGAGCAGCTGTTCTACAAGATTGCAACATTTATCCGCGTCTACCACTGCCTAATCAATTCAATGCCATAACTGCACAAGGAAGAACTGATCTGAGCCAGAATACAGGCATTTCAATACAAAACTGTAAGATTAGAGCTGCTGATGATTTGGCATCAAGCAGTGGAGGCACACAGACATATCTTGGGAGGCCATGGAAACAGTATTCAAGGACAGTCTACATGCAGTCATTTATGGATAGCTTTATAAATTCTGCTGGTTGGCGTGAATGGTCAGGAAGTTTCGCCTTGGATACATTGTATTATGCAGAATTTAGCAACACAGGGCCTGGATCAAACACTAGTGGTAGAGTTACATGGCCAGGTTATCGCATCATTAATGCAACAGAAGCTGTTAATTTTACGGTTGCTAACTTTATATCTGGGGATAGCTGGTTACCTCAAACTGGAGTGCCATATTCAAGTGGCTTATAATTCTCAACAGCTTATCTCTTGCTTTCTGCCTTGTTGATTCGATACACAAATATATTTTCTTAAGAGAAATGAGCATGTAAAACTCAACTTTACACTCGGTGGTTGGGATCATTCATAGATTCATCTGTAAAACATACTTTCAATTATGTACCAACAACTTCTATTCTTTAATTTTGTGTTGATTATACGGTAATACAATGTAAACTGGCTTATGTTGCGTCTTAATGCATTTCTTTGATGCTGAACAATATTGCGCGCTGAGAGTTATCTGGAATAGCACAAAATGTAGTTCGGTGCATAGCCTTATAATGCAGGGCCATTCTTCCAACCGTCAAACCCATTGTTCTTGTATAAGTATAAACACATTGCACATAACAAAAGTTAAATAAATAATTGAAAAAATGGATATGGGTTTGTTTTATTCTAAAGACTCACAAGTAGAATTAGTTGGTTATGCAGATGCAGGATATCGGTCTGATCCTCACAAAGGAAGATCACAAACAGGTTACATATTCACATATGGTGATACCGCGATATCTTGGCGGTCTACAAAACAGACTCTTGTAGCAACTTCTTCGAAACTTCTTCGAATCACGCTGAATTGTTAGCACTTCATGAAGCAAGTCGAGAATGCGTGTGTCTAAGGTCTTTGGTCCACCATATCCGAGAATTATGTGGTCTTTCAGGAAGTCCAGCTGTTCTGTTTGAAGATAACGAAGCATGTATCACTCAGACTCGAGAAGATTATATTAAAGGAGATAGGACGAAACACATTGATCCAAAGTTCTTTTTCACCCATGAACTTTAGCAAAGGGGAGAAATCGATGTTTGTCAGATCCGCACATGTGAAAATCCAGCAGATTTATTCACAAAAGCGCTTCCTACATCTTCCTTTGAGAAATTGGTACACAAGATCGGGATGCGTAAACTTCGAGATATATTGAAATGAGGGGGAGACATGATACTTCTTTTACATTACATTATGTGCAACACATGTACTCTTTTCCCTTCACTAGGATTTTTCCCACCGGATTTTTCCTAGTAAGGTTTTAATGAGGCATGATGTTAGTACATGTCATCCAAGGGGGAGTGTTATATATAATTATGGATGATTCTTCATAGCTCCAACCTTTGATCTTTCTTAGACTGTTGACTTTACAAGTTCTCAACTCTTGGCTTTACAAGTTCATGTAACCTCTATCTTAGAAGCCTATAAACAGACATCAAGTTTAAGATTGTACACACACAAATATATAATGAAATCTATGATTTCCCCTATCTTCTATGTGCTCTATATAATATAATATATTACATATAACAGTCTGGTCCTAGATCCATATGTTTTTTTTAACGAAATCCCAGTGCCAACTTAATTTGAAAACAACTAGATTAAGTCCGGTTTACAAAATATCGAAATTTAGGTCACATACGGTCTCACCTGGACAGTAATATATAACTTGGCATTTGAAGTTAGCATCCCCTTTATTCTCTTTCACCGGCATTTCAATACAAAACTGTAATATTAGAGCTGCTGATGATTTGGCATCAAGCAGTGGAGGCACACAGACATATCTTGGGAGGCCATGGAAACAGTATTCAAGGACAGTCTACATGCAGTCATTTATGGATAGCTTTATAAATTCTGCTGGTTGGCGTGAATGGTCAGGAAGTTTCGCCTTGGATACATTGTATTATGCAGAATTTAGCAACACAGGGCCTGGATCAAACACTAGTGGTAGAGTTACATGGCCAGGTTATCGCATCATTAATGCAACAGAAGCTGTTAATTTTACGGTTGCTAACTTTATATCTGGGGATAGCTGGTTACCTCAAACTGGAGTGCCATATTCAAGTGGCTTATAATTCTCAACAGCTTATCTCTTGCTTTCTGCCTTGTTGATTCGATACACAAATATATTTTCTTAAGAGAAATGAGCATGTAAAACTCAACTTTACACTCGGTGGTTGGGATCATTCATAGATTCATCTGTAAAACATACTTTCAATTATGTACCAGCAACTTCTATTCTTTAATTTTGTGTTGATTATACGGTAATACAATGTAAACTGGCTTATGTTGCGTCTTAATGCATTTCTTTGATGCTGAACAATATTGCGCGCTGAGAGTTATCTGGAATAGCACAAAATGTAGTTCGGTGCATAGCCTTATAATGCAGGGCCATTCTTCCAACCGTCAAACCCATTGTTCTTGTATAAGTATAAACACATTGCACATAACAAAAGTTAAATAAATAATTGAAAAAATGGATATGGGTTTGTTTTATTCTAAAGACTCACAAGTAGAATTAGTTGGTTATGCAGATGCAGGATATCGGTCTGATCCTCACAAAGGAAGATCACAAACAGGTTACATATTCACATATGGTGATACCGCGATATCTTGGCGGTCTACAAAGCAGACTCTTGTAGCAACTTCTTCGAATCACGCTGAATTGTTAGCACTTCATGAAGCAAGTCAAGAATGCGTGTGTCTAAGGTCTTTGGTCCACCATATCCGAGAATTATGTGGTCTTTCAGGAAGTCCAGCTGTTCTGTTTGAAGATAACGAAGCATGTATCACTCAGACTCGAGAAGATTATATTAAAGGAGATAGGACGAAACACATTGATCCAAAGTTCTTTTTCACCCATGAACTTTAGCAAAGGGGAGAAATCGATGTTTGTCAGATCCGCACATGTGAAAATCCAGCAGATTTATTCACAAAAGCGCTTCCTACATCTTCCTTTGAGAAATTGGTACACAAGATCGGGATGCGTAAACTTCGAGATATATTGAAATGAGGGGGAGACATGATACTTCTTTTACATTACATTATGTGCAACACATGTACTCTTTTCCCTTCACTAGGATTTTTCCCACCGGATTTTTCCTAGTAAGGTTTTAATGAGGCATGATGTTAGTACATGTCATCCAAGGGGGAGTGTTATGTATAATTATGGATGATTCTTCATAGCTCCAACCTTTGATCTTTCTTAGACTGTTGACTTTACAAGTTCTCAACTCTTGGCTTTACAAGTTCATGTAACCTCCATCATAGAGGCCTATAAACAGACATCAAGTTTAAGATTGTACACACACAAATATATAATGAAATCTATGATTTCCCCTCTCTTCTATGTGCTCTATATAATATAATATATTACATATAACAGTCTGGTCCTAGATCCATATGTTTTTTTTAACGAAATCCCAGTGCCAACTTAATTTGAAAACAACTAGATTAAGTCCGGTTTACAAAATATTGAAATTTAGGTCACATACGGTCTCACCTGGACAGTAATATATAACTTGGCATTTGAAGTTAGCATCCCCTTTATTCTCTTTCACCGGACCAGGGACGACGACATATCCAATTAGGAACGTGTCATACCATGTTTCTATTACATGCCTTTCAACTTATATATCAAAATGTTGCAAGTACATCTAGTATCTCCCCATTGTCAATGTTATTATGGCTATATTTGTGAATACTGAATACTAAGTACTAACTTCTGATTCATCTTTCGTCCTTGCACTTCGCACTACAATTATAATGAGTTTTAGTAACTACCATTTATTATAATTAGTGACAAATATAAAGACTGATTCATCTGCATTTGTAATCCCTTAATTACCTCTGATTTGTAATCCCTTGATTAGTTGTAGTCTTAGAGTGCATTATCTGTCAATATAGTGTAGTGAATGCATATCTTTAACTTAAGTTGTATAACCTTTAATCACTCATATGTAACCTTTTTCAGACCTATTTAAAAGTCCTGCACTTCTTAATAATATTATCAAAGTGATCATAATATTATATGGTATCAAGAGCCATTGATCTCTAATTTTTTTTTCCTAATCTCTATCTTCTTTTCATCAGGAATCAATCAATTATTCCAAATGCTGAAGATCCAACTAAACCCTTCACTATCCTCCAATTACATAACACCATTAAGCTCACTGCCACAAATTACATAGCCTGGAAAACTCAAATGCAAGTCCTACTTCTTGGTTATGATTTGTACAAATTTGTTGATGGTACTTATACCTCTCCTCCTACCTCCATCACCACTGATGAGAAATCGGTACCCAATCCGGCAGCCATCACATGGTTTCGTCAAGATCGCCTTGTCTTCGGTGCTCTTGTTGGCTCCCTATCCCAGGATCTTATTCCTCTTATCTCTCAGTCTATAACTGCTCAAGAGGCATGGCAAACATTGGCCTCCACTTATGCTAATCCATCCAGGGGGCACTTCAAACAAATTAAGGATCATCTTTCGCACATCACCAAAGGTAATCTAACCATTAGTGACTATATGCAGGCTATAAAACAGTGCACTGATCGACTTGCAACCATGGGCAAGCCAATGGACCAAGAAGACATCATCGACAAAATTCTGCAAGGCCTCGATTATGAGACCTATAAACCTGTCATAGATGCTGTAAATGCCAGGGACTCCATCATTTCATTTGAGGAGCTTCATGAAAAATTAATCACACGGGAACTCACAGCCAGAAATATTCATTCTGGATCTTCAACTCCATTTCCCGCAACTGTTTTAGCTGCCCAACATCGTCCAATAAACACAGGCAAACAACACCGAGGTGCTGCACCCTCTCCTCCTTTGCTGCCCACTCCTGTGTTTCCGCAACATGGTCCACGCCCACAACGACCATTTCTTGGCAAATGCCAGTGGTGTCGAGTCTCTGGTCACTCTCTCAATCAATGTTCTATGTTCAAGGCTCAGTTTCCCTCTATTCAGATTCCCACACTAGCAAATACACGGGCTGTTCCACTTGGACGACAACCTCCTTCCTCTATCCCACAAGCGTACTTGGCTGCTACTTCAAATCTTACTCCCTCAAATGCATGGCTTCTAGACAGTGGTGTTTCTCATCATGTGACAATTGATCTCAACAACTTATCCATTCATGCTCCATATGACAGTACAGAAGAACTAGTAATTGGTGATGGTTCATCTCTTCCTATCTCAAACACTGGTTCATTTTCTCTCTCTACTCCTACAAAAATATTTAGTTTCTCAAATGTTTTGCATGTTCCCACCATTTCTAGAAATATTCTGTCAATCTCTAAATTTTGTCAAGAAAATGATACTAGTATTGAGTTCTTACCTTTCCTTTTCCGTGTCAAGGAACTTTCGAAGGGAACCACCCTCATACAAGGCCCAACTAAAGCTAGAGTTTATGAGTGGAACTGAAGGAATTTACGGATGAGCGGAAGCGTGATATAACAATTATTCCGTAAAAACCATGTATCGCACATATAGAAAAACATATAAAATCTAGAGCGAGGGGAATCGTAACCATACCTTGCGAATCGAAGCTTTAAAATCGATGGTTGCAAGCAGTTGCTCCTCAGAGTGTGAAGAACTCTACCGGTATCCACCAAGAATTTTCCTTCGATGAATTCTTCAAAAAATCTCTAAGACTTTTATAGAGAGAGAGAGAGAGAGAGATGGAGGCTAGCTCCTTTTCTAGGTTTTTTCACAAAAATAAGATGAGCCTTAGAATGAACTATCTCATTCTATTTATAGGGCTCTTTTAGGGTTTTTAATAATATATCTATATATATATTAACCCCACATTTCTAAAATGCTTTAATAATGATTAAAACTATTTTAATCATTATTTCTTTTTCTAAACTATATAGAAAATAATTCTTCATCTCTCATAATTTAAATCTTTTCATCAAAGAAAATATTCTTTTATGGTGTGACCATGTAGGTTCAATATTAAGCCGGTAGTAGAAATAAATAATAATAAACTTTTATTTATTATTTATATGAATTCTAATAATTCATTAAATATAATTAAATGATTAATTATATTTATTCTACATCGTGAGTGATGCTTCTCAACATATCGCGACTATCCGGATAATATGAATTCACTGCTTAGAATACCAAGAACATGTCAGTGACTAGTTTCAGTACAATCAATTCCTTCTTCCCTACAATATCCCGATTAAATACAAGGCATGGATATCGTGTCAGGCCTATCAAATTTAATCATATGATTTCTTATTCATAATGCTAAGTTCATATTAATGCAAATTAGAAACTCCTTTCTAATTTCATACACTTTGGCCAGAGATTCCAGAACTCGCATACTAAGAATAACATAGGATATTCTCTTCCTATACTGGAAGGGGTAGATCCTCTATTGACGTTAACTATCTCCATACACAAATCCCTATGCCCAGAATAGACCTAATGGATGTCCTTGAGACTAAGGAATAATCCAAAGCATAGTTCATTATATACAAGATAACTCTAACGATCTCAAGTCTAAGGACACTTGTACAACTATCACTCAGTGAATAACTATTGACACGTGAGTAAACTCCATTAGTTGTTCAACTTATCGAGTCATGTTCAGTAAACTTATTCCCTAACAAGCACCTACATACTAGCTATAGTGTCACCACACAAATGCCTATGAGAACAGACATCCTCCTGACGGGAGCAAACATAGTATGTACCAATCTTTACGGATTCACCAACTTCTGATTAGTTATCCTATGATCAGGAACTGTTTAAGTCTAGAGTTATCATCTTCTAGATCTCACTATTATAATCTCATTATAATTCTAGAAGCTTTACTCTAAACTATGGAACATCTTATTTAAAACACTTTAAATAGATAAAGCCTGTAATAAAAAGAAAACAAGTCTTTTATTAACATTAATGAAATCAAATAAGAATACAAGAAAGTTCTTCCTAACTCATCATACATGATTGGATTTAGGACAAACACTTTCAATCTCCCACTTGAACTAAAGCCAATCACACTGGTATCTAATACCCATCTTCTGTTTATGACGATCAAAGTGAATCTGAGACAATGTCTTTGTGAGTGGGTCTGCTACGTTGTTATGTGTGTCAACTCTCTCAATTTTGACATCTCCTCTTTCAATGATCTCCTTAATCAAATGAAAGAGCCGCAAAACATGTTTGGTATTTTTATGAGACCTAGGTTCCTTGGCTTGTGTTATTGCTGCGTTGTTATCACAATACAACACAATAGGCTCCTCAATGCTAGGAACAACTCCCAACTCAGAAACAAATTTCCTCATCCAAACGGCTTCTTTTGTAGCCTCACTTGCAGCTATATACTCTGCTTCCGCTGTGGAGTCAGCCGTTGTAGACTGTTTGGAACTCTTCCAACTAATCGCACCACCATTCAGAGTAAACACGTACCCTGACATGGATGTGCTATCATCGATTTCTGATTGAAAACTAGAGTCAGTATAACCCTCTATTTTCAACTCAGATCCACCAAAAACAAGAAAAATATCCTTAGTCCTTCACAAATACTTAAGGATGTTCTTCACTGCTTTCCAGTGGTCTTCACCTGGATTGGACTGATATCTGCTCGTCACACTAATTGAATGAGCAACATCAGGCCTAGTACATAACATCACGTACATGATAGATCCTATTGCCGAAGCATAAGGAATCTTACTCATACGCTCCCTTTCTTCAGGTGTCTTAGGAGACATCTTCTTGGAAAGGGATACTCCATGGCTCATTGGTATGAGACCTCTCTTGGAGTTTTCCATGCTGAACCTTTTAAGAACTTTCTCGATGTATGTACCCTGGGTAAGACCTATCATTCTTCTAGATCTATCTCTATAGATCTTCATACCGAGAATGTAGGATGCTTCTCCCATGTCCTTCATAGTGAAGTTCTTTGATAGCCACACTTTGACTGATTGTAACATCGGTATATCATTTCCTATCAGAAGTATGTCATCCACATACAACACAAGAAATGTTACCACGCTCCCTCTAACCTTCTTGTAGACACATGGTTCATCTATGTTTTTGATAAAATCAAACTCTTTGATTGTCTCATCAAAACGGATGTTCCATCTACGAGAAGATTGCCTTAATCCATATATGGTTCGTAGCAGCTTACACACTAGGTGTTCATTCCCTTTGGAAACAAAACCCTCTAGCTGTGTCATATACACTTCCTCTTCAAGTTTCCCATTGAGTAAGGCTGTTTTCACGTCCATTTGCCAGATCTCATAGTCGTAGTAAGCAACAATCGCAAGCAAAATCCGAATTGATTTTAACAGGGCTACATGCGAAAAAGTTTCATCAAAGTCAATACCTTGCCTTTGTTTGAATCCTTTTGCCACGAGCCTGGCCTTATAGGTCTCCACCTCGCCATCTGCTCCAATCTTTCTCTTGTATACCCATTTGCACCCAATAGGCTTCACATCCTTGGGTGCTTCAACCAAAGTCCATACTTGGTTGGTATACATAGAATCCATTTCGAATTTCATGGCACTCTGCCATTTATCTGAGTCAACACTACTCATAGCCTCATTATAGGTCATAGGGTCGTTATCATCAATGATTGACAACTCATTGTCATTCTCAATGACAAGGCCATAATACCTCTCAGGTTGGCGAGACACTCTCTCTGACCTACGAATGGGCTGTTCCACAAAAGGTTGTTCAGTCTGAACAGGTGTTTCCTCTTGAACCGTAGTAGTTTGTGCTTCTTGAACTTCATTAAGTTCTATTTTGCTCCCACTGTTCCCTTCAAGAATAAACTGTTTTTCCAAGAAGGTAGCATGTCTGGAGACAAATACCCTATGATCGGTGTAAAAGTAATACCCTAAAGTCTCTTTAGGATATCCCACAAACTTACATTTTACGGATCGAGATTCCAGCTTATCAGGGTCAACTTTCTTGACATAAGCTGGACATCCCCAAATCTTAACGTGTTTAAGACTCGGTTTCCTTTCTTTCCATATCTCATATGGAGTTTGAGGAACATATTTGGAAGGCACCTTATTCAGTAAATATGCTGAGGTTTCCAATGCATAACCCCAAAGGAATACTGGAAGATCTGCATAGCTCATCATGGATCGAACCATGTCTAACAGAGTTCGATTTCTCCTTTCAGATACCCCATTCAACTGTGGAGTATATGGAGGAGTCCATTGAGAGACTATACTATTTTCTTTGAGATAATCTAGAAACTCACCATTCAAGTATTCACCACCTCGATCTGATCGAAGGGTTTTAATACTATGTTTGGTTTGTTTCTCCACTTCATACTTGTATTCTTTGAACTTTTCAAAGGCTTCAGACTTGTGTTTCATCAAATACACATATCCGAATCTAGATCGATCATCTGTGAAAGTAATGAAGTACGAAAATCCACCCATGGCTTGCGTAGACATCGGTCCACATACATCTGTGTGTACCAATCCTAGCAAATCTGCAGCCCTCTCTCCATGTCCACTAAATGGAGATTTGGTCATCTTACCCAATAGACAAGACTCGCATGTAGGATATGATTCAAAATCAAAGGGTTCAAGTAACCCTTCCTTATGCAATGTACGAAGTCTATTTTCACTAATATGACCAAGTCTACAGTGCCACAAATAGGTGAGATTTTCATCATCCCTTTTCCTTTTATTAGTACGTTCAATTTGTAGTAAATTATGCTCTACGTCACATACATATAGACCATTATTTAAAATACCACTACCATAAAGAACATTATCTCTAAGAATTGAACATTTATTATTCTGAATAACAAACGAAAATACAGCCAAGTCTAACATGGGAATAGAAATAATATTCCTCACAATCGAGGGGACAAAATAACAATTATTTAAAACAATAGTCTTGCCTGTAGGCATATGTAAATCAAATGATCCTACAGCTTCAGCAGCAACTCTTGCTCCATTTCCCATCCGTAGAATCACCTCATCTTCCTCAAGAGTCCTACTTCTCCTTAGTCCCGGCAATGAATTGCAAATGTGAGAACCACATGCGGTATCTAATACCCAAGTAGCAATTTGATTTAATGACATATTCACTTCAATCATGAACATACCTGAATCAGAAGCGGCAGTCTCACTACCCTTCTTCTTCTTCAATTCTGCAAGGTAAACCTTGCAGTTCCTCTTCCAGTGCCCCACCTTGTTACAGTGGAAGCAAACAACTTTGCTTTTGGGGTCTTCAGCTTTTGGTGGAACCGGCCTTTTCTCACCTACTTTCTTCTTCTTGGTAGGGTTCTTCTTCCTTTTCTTAGGATTGGAACCTTCACCAATTAGAAGAACAGAACTCTTCTTAGAGGGAAAATTCGATTCCGCAGTCTTCAACATGTTGTGGAGTTCAGCCAGACTGACGTCCAACTTGTTCATGTGAAAGTTCACAACAAACTGCGAAAACGAACCCGGAAGTGATTGCAAGACCAAGTCTTGACTCAGCTCCCCATCCATGTTGAAACCAAGTTGTCCAAGATGTTCAATCAAATTGATCATCTTAAGTACATGGTCATTCACAGACGATCCCTCAGACATCCTACAGCGGAATAGCTCCTTCGATATCTCATATCGAGTTGTCCTCCCTGCCACATCATACAACTCTTGTAGATGCGTTAGGATAGTGTGAGCATCCATATGCTCATGCTGCTTCTGTAGCTCAATGTTCATGGAAGCTAGCATGATACATTGAGCAACATTTGCATCATCTATCCACTTACGATACACAACATGTTCATCATTATGTGCATCGTCAACATGTTCAGCAGGCTTAGGTGAGTTAAGCACATTTCCAGCTTCTCAACCCTGAGAACAATTTTCAGGTTTCGAAGCCAGTCAGCAAAATTAGGACCAGTCAATTTGTGAGCTTCCAGTATGCTCCGGAGTGATAGTGCAGAAGACATTATGTATATAGTAAATCTGTAAATGATAAACACATAACAACACTTAGCAAATATTCAATTTCATTTTAAAACACTATATGAATCGGGTCTTTATTCATAAGTGGCTCCCACTAGTTTATCTAATTTATACAACCCCTAACTGAAAAATTAAGCATTCATAATGCTAGTGGGAATAGGGATCCTACATTCCATCACACAACCTCGGCTGTAGCACGAAACACAATGTGATGTTCAGTAGGCAGACAACTCTTGTCAATTACATCTAATGTTATTCCCTAATAAAACTTTAGCCTCTTGAATAATTGAGTCACGGCTGTAGCACGGCAAACTCAATATTCTAAGTCAAGTCTAACCCAACATTTCATACAATTGAATCAGTCTCCAACAGCCTACGGCTGTAGCACGTAACGACCATTAGATTCTAATTCATTGTACACATCTCTATGTAATAGACAAGTATTTCTTATTTTTAAATCAAAGCCCTCGGCTGTAGCACGAAACGACAATGATTCAAAAATAAGAACTACTTTCTACCATGTTGGAAGGCTATGACCGACACAAGCCCGTTGTGCCATTGGCCATTTACTACTTGATATAAATTTTAATTAAGAGGGATTATATTATGTTACAACCATAATCATATTACTAGGAGATTCTCTTTTTCTTGAACAAAATACAATTATGATATTTAAATGAAAAATTCCCAATGTGTTGGAGGGGTCACATCGGTCCCGCTTAAAACCCAACGGCCTAGACAGAAATTTTCATTTTCAACATCAAAAGAGTATTTCACTCTATGTTTCATAAACATAAGAATCTCATGGTTGTACTCATAATATTATTGTTAAGGCAAGAAACGATTCCTATTCTAGATTTTCTAGAGCACGCCTTATATTGATTTAAGTTCACCTAAATCTATCATCACATGGTAAATATAGGCATATATCTCATATATAAAAATAAATAAACAAGTAAGCATGCAATTAATATCATGGCATACAATGATATAATGATGTATGGATTTATTATAGTATTTAAAAGCAATTAAAACAATTAGTACATGCTTTAAAACACTTCCGAGAATATAAACAGTTCCAAACTTTTATATAAAAAATATTTGACCACTCCATTAGATCCGTCTCGAAAAAACGAATCCAACGGTATATTGCACGCCCAAAACGGAGTTACCAAACTCCCAAAAAATCAAATTTAATGTGGACAGAAGGGCTGTAACAATTAAATGCTATAGCGTCATGCGTTACAGACCATGTAACGCATTCCCGACATGTGTTACAGGCCCTTCCCAGCGGTTGCGCGTCACGCGCGCGTGCGGACAGCAGCAGGAGCAGTTTTTTTTTTTTTTTTTTTAATGTTTGTAACTTACTTAGCATTAATAACACTTTAAAAAACTGCTTAGCCATTAATGCCCTTTATTGTTATTATTATTTTATTTTAATATTAATAAATTAATTAAAAATTAATTAATAAATTAATAAAAAATCAAAATAATATGATTTATGAAATCAAACAAAAGCAAAAATAAGCAAGTATCTATGGGGTCCTTGTGCAAATTTTAATTCATATATTTCAACATGCATAATTATTTTATGAATTTTAATTAAAACAATTTTAAAAAATTCATAACAAATAATCTACACATCACAAAATTATGAAAAAAATATCAAGATGGTCCACAACACTTGTAGAACCCAGATCAATGGTCAAAATCTCATGCAAATAATATTTCGAATTAATTCATAATTAAATCTAAATATACTTGCAAAAATCATAATAAATCCATACATGCATAAAAAAATCTGAATTTTTTTATATGAATCTCTATATGTAGAACCTAGCTCTGATTCTATTGAAGGAATTTACGGATGAGCGGAAGCGTGATATAACAAGTATTCCATAAAAACCATGTATCGCACGTATAGAAAAACATATAAAATCTAGAGCGAGGGGAATCGTAACCATACCTTGCGAATCGAAGCTTTAAAATCGATGGTTGCAAGCAGTTGCTCCTCAGAGTGTGAAGAACTCTACACAAGCATCTTGTCTATATGGAGAACATGTTGAGGACAACAGGGTTTGCTACACAAGAAAAGACAGAAGTTGCTGATTTGATTCAAGACTATTGCATTGCCAATATTAAAAGATATCATCAAATGAAGAATAGGCTGAAGAAAGTTACAACTCAACCTGTCAGACCTAGTGGCATTACTTCTGAATCTGACCGTGTTCTGGACAAGGAGTTGCTTGAAGCACTTGAAGAAGGAGAGATGATTGAATCTGAAATTTGAAGAAGCTCTGTTCTGTAAATGTTATATGTATAGAGCTTAGGTATTTCAAGATAGGATCAATGTAAACACATGTTCAGTCTAGAGGAACATCTATCTTGTATTTATCTTTAATGTTTGAATCTGGAAAATGTTTAATGAAATCCAGAACTTTGTGTTATTATTTACTTAACTTTTATAGTCTTATTTTTACTTGTTTAGTTAGTTGAGTTATCCTCTAGGTATTTGCTTGTTATTCTCTAACAAACAAATAGGGGGAGATTGAAAGACATATGTTTTAGCCTATTTGTTTACATTGAGGATTCAACTCAACTTAAACAAGTTTGTAATAAGTAAGTAATAATTCAATTGTCACAGTCACAGGAATCTCAGAAGATCATATCTGTCAGAAGAATACAGATTAAAGTCATCCTACAGATTTGAAGAAATACTACATTGAAAGAAGTTCAATTATTTGTTCAAGCCTCAGTGAAGTCTTCAAAGATGTGGATTTATTAAAGTGACAGAGGTTTCAGATTTGTGATAGCAAATGTACAGGTTACAAAGGTTGATCAACAGTCAAAAGCAGACAATGAACCACAGCTTAAAGTCAAGATGAAGAACATACATTGAAGTTAGTCATTTATGAACCAGACCGTGCATCAAATGACAACCCCTGACAATGGATACTCTTCAGCAGTTTAAGTGGTTCAAGAAGTGGTTTTTGTATGATTAAAGAATTTACATTCTCTTTTAAATTAGTTATTAATTAATTTATTAAATTAATTCTTCTGAATTAATTTAACAAATAAATTAAGTAATTAATTTATTGAATAAATTAAATTCATCAGAATTTAATTTATGAAATAAATTAATTAACAGAATTAATTTAAATTAGAATTAGAATTAAATCAGAATTTCTTAATTAAAATGAACTGGAATGACTATCCAGGATAGTCATTCCAAGTCTATTTACATTAAAAATGTACTGGAATGACTATCAAGGGATAGTCATCCCGATAGTCATCCTCGTACATTTCTAGAAATTCTAATTTAATTTATGTATATTCTCTTAGTCATTCCAGTGCAAAGCATAGTCATTCCAGGCTTAAAAATAGTCTTTTTAAGACTATTTTGATAGTCATTACTAGTGGAATGAAAAGCAGAAACGTGCAGGTTTTTCTTGTCAAGTGGACAAAGGTACAAAAGAAAAGAAAAAGACTGACAGAAGTATCATTCAACACAGAGATATCAAGAACATTACATTTGAAAGAAAAGCTTCTGTGAAGAACTCTGCCGATTCATTTTTAAGTGGATTAATTCTAAAAATCAGTGTGTTAAATCTAAACCAATAGAATTCATTCACTTGTACTGCTTTGACTATCTAGCGGATTTTAATCCCTAGAACGTATCTCAAATTATCATTTATTGTTATATCTTTTTATTACAAAAATAGATAAATTCATGTCGAATTTATTCTAGATTTGTTTTAATTAGTTTGAGATTCAATCCTGTAATCAGTACTTCATTTGTAACACCTTTCAAGTTTAATATGAGTTATATTTAACTTGAATTCTGTTTCATTTAATTCCGCCATAATTTGTTCTTAAATTGTTTGATTCTAAACAGAACAAATTCGATAAAACAGTATAGTTTGTATTCAACCCCCCTTCTACAAACTTATCAGGACCTAACAATTGGCATCAGAGCCTTTTGATTGATATACAAATCAAAGATCCAATTGTTTTGAGATTTTTCTTAAACTCTTATTTTTTTATTATTCCTAAAAAAAATCTCAAAAGATGTCTACTACACAGAAAGTGGGTACAGTCAAAATCCCAATATTCAGCAAGGAGCATTATCCAATGTGGAAGAAGAAAATGCTCCTATTTATTAAGGTTGCAAATCCTAAATACTTGGATGTGCTGAAGAGTGGTCCCAAACTCCCTATGATTATTGAGGGAGAGTTAATAGAGAATGATGTTGTTACTAGGGCTGCTAGGATGTACCCTAAAGATCCCAAGGAGTACACTCCTGATGAGAAAGAGGATGTTACCTTGGATTCCTGTCTTCAGTTGATCCTTATTGATAGTCTTGATCCTATCATGCATAATCATGTCCTAAATTGTGATACTGCCAAACACATTTGGGGAACCATAGAGATAATCAATGAGGGGACAGAGGAAGTTAGGGAGAATATGCTGGAAATTCTCACCTCACAATATGAGCATTTCAGATCAAACCCTGGTGAAAGTATCTCTCAGGTTTTTGAGAGATACAACAAATTAATCAATGATCTGAATCTCAATGGGAAGCACTACACCAACAAGGAGATTAACAAGAAGTTCCTTCTTACCCTTCCACCTCATTTGGAGCACAAAATATCTGCCATTAGAGAAGCAAGAGATATGAATGAGATTGCTTTGGAGAGATTGTATGGTGTTCTGAAGACCTATGAGCTGGAGCAGATTCAACAAAGGGAGCTGTATGGAACTGGGAAGATTGTTAGTACTTCTACTGCACTGGCTGCTGAAGTCCCACAGAAACTGGAAGTGAAGGCTGTTCAACCTTCCAGTTCTAACATGAATGTTATTGATGCTGAATATGGATTAACATCCATTGATCAATCTGGTGGTGACTTCTATTCTCTAGAAGAACTTGATCAGCTGGAGGATGGTGATTTGGCTTTGATAGTCAGGAAGTTTGGGAAGTTTAGATTCAAGAGGAATCCCAATCTTAAGTTCAGACCCAGATTTCAGAGAGGTGGATCTTCCTCGTCAAGTGGCACAAGGGGTGGCTACAAAACTGGAACTGTGGAAAGGAGCACAATCAGATGCTACAATTGCAATGAGTTGGGTCACTTTGCTACTGAATGCAGAAAGCCAAAGCAAGTGACTAGAAACACATTTGATTCTAGCAAGAAGAACAAGATTGGGAAAGCCTATGTTGCTGAGGGAAAGAGTTGGGATGACACTGACAGTGATGAAGAAGCAGGTGAGATTGGGAACCTTGCTTTAGTGGCTAAAGAGGCAAGCACTTCATCTGGATACATGTCAGAGGTAAAGTTTACTGATACTGAAATGATTCGTCATCTTGGTGGCACCTTAGAATGTGCACGCACTGAAAATGATAGAATAATTCTTTTAAACACAAATCTTGAAAATGAGATAAAAGAATTAAAACTAGTGCATATTAATCAAGATGAACTCACTAAAAATGTAGCAGTTCTTGAGAATAGGGTTAAATTGTATCAACAACTGGAAACCATTCTCAAAGATCAGATTAGTGAGCTTAAGACCAAAGCTAATGCCTATTTCAACTCTTGTAAGACGGCTAAAGAGATTCTCAATAAACAAGCTGTTGGTAATCATGTCAGTATAGGTTATGATTATAATGAGGCCATTGGATTGCTTGGAATAAATTCCCCTTGTAGAGTCAGATCTGAAGGAAGGGGTGTTCCATATGTACTTAAGGGTATTGAAACACCCTTCTGTAAGGAGTCCGAGGCAGATCCTCTGAATGAATACTCTATCATCATTGCTGAGGAGATTTGTGAAGAAGATATTGCTTTGGAAGTTGCACAGTCCAAAAAGTGTATATCTGATATTCCAGTCAAAGTTGCCTCAACTAAAAAGACTAAATCAGATATCCATAAGTTGGATCAAAACAACTGTAGAACTAACATGCCTGCTGTTAATTCTTCTCATAAAGCATGTGGTGTGATTAATTGCATGTCTTGTGCTTTCAATGTTATGTATGCTTATTTTAATAGTAAGCATGTATCTAGTGATAAGACTGCTCCACGTCAACATGTTAATAATAAGAAGCATGTTAAAGCAAAGACTACTAGTCCTCCTCAGACTAGAGTGGATTCATTTATCCCTAAGCCTACTCAGAAATGTGTTAAGGCTGGCTATAAATGGAAACGCTCTTATGTGAAAGAGGTTGAAGTAGTTTTAGCTAAAAATGTTGTTTTGCCTGACAAAGGCCAGTTCTTTAAGTATGCCGGACCCAATCAATTTTGGGCTCCGAAGAAGGTCTAATCAATTTGATATTGCAGGGAGTTAAACAGGTAAACCGTGTTATATGGATTCTTGACAGTGGCTGTTCAAGGCATATGACCGGAGATAGAGCCCTGCTATCAGATTTGGTTGAGAAAGCTGGCCCAGTAGTTACCTTTGGAGATAACAACAAGGGTATTACGAAAGGATATGGCTGTTTGAAGTACGAAAATGTTATCATTGAAGATGTTTCTTTTATGGAAGGTCTGAAGTTCAATCTTCTCAGCATCAGTCATTTCTGTGACAGAGGATATGCTGTTTCCTTTGAAAGAGAGAAGTGTCAGATCCTTCACAAGAAGAATGGAAAGCCTGCTCTTCAAGGAGTAAGGAAAGGTGACTTGTTCATAGCTGATCTGAACTCGGGATTCAAAGATGAAGTTAATTGTTTTTATGCTAAAGCTTCATCAGATGATAGTTGGCTATGGCACAAGAAGATGTCTCACCTTAACTTCAAAACCATGAACTCTTTAGTCAAGAGGGAATTGGTTAGAGGTTTGCCTCAGATGGAATTTACACAGGAAGGACTGTGTGAGGCATGTCAGAAAGGAAAGTCAAAGAAAGCTTCTCACAAGGGCACTAACATATCATCAATAACTGAACCTCTTCAGCTACTGCACATGGATTTGTTTGGTCCAGTTAATGTGATGTCCATGTCAAAGAAGCAATATGCACTTGTGATTGTTGATGACTTTTCAAAATATACATGGGTTTTATTCCTACATTCCAAGGATGAAACTCCATACCTAGTGATTGGCCATATAAAGTTGATTGAACTTGATTCTAGATTCCCTGTTAGAGCCATAAGGTCAGATAATGGTACTGAATTCAAGAATGCCATTCTAAATGACTTTTGTGCTGATAAAGGAATAACAAGACAATATTCTGCCCCTAGAACTCCTCAACAAAATGGAGTAGTGGAAAGAAAGAATCGTACATTGATTGAAGCTGCAAGGACTATGTTAAGTGAGTCCAAACTTCCAACGTACTTTTGGGCTGAAGCAGCTAATACAGCTTGTTATACTCAGAATCGAACTTTAATCAACAAGGACTTAATGAAGACTCCGTATGAGATCATGAACAACAAGAAACCAACTGTCAAGTACTTTCATGTATTTGGAGCAAAATGCTTTGTGCTTATAGATGACAATGTGAAACGTGGCAAGTTTGATGCAAAGGCACAAGAAGCTATTTTTGTTGGTTATTCTAGAAGATCTTACAGGGTCTACTTGATTGGCAGTCACACTGTAAAGGAAAGTGTCAATGTTACTTTTGATGACACTACATTCCCTAATATCCAAACAGCAGATTCATCTGAGAAAATGAAGTTTGATAACTTGCCAGACTCAGATTCAGATGATGAAGCCCCACCTGAAGTTATTGTTGGTAATGATAATAACAATGATGATAATGATCATGGTGATGGTGGTGGAAATGCTGGTAACAATGGAGATACCACCAACACTGGAGAAGAGTCATCAAGGCAATCAAGCAATAACTCAGGGGGAGCAAATGAAGGATCAACTAGTCACTCACAACATCAAAGTGAAATTCAAGGCGAATCATCAAGATCAAATCTTCCAAGACAGACTGTATGGAATAAAGCTCATCCTTTTGAGCTGATCATTGGTGATCCAGATGTTGGAGTTAAAACTAGAAGTGCAACTCAGAATGAATGTCATTTTCAGCATTTTTATCTAAAATGGAGCCAAAGAAAACTGAGGAAGCACTGACTGATCCAGATTGGGTGATTGCTATGCAAGATGAACTCAATCAATTTGAACAACAGCAAGTCTGGAAGCTGATACCCAGGCCAAAGTACAAGAAAGTAGTTGGTACAAGATGGGTATACAGGAACAAGCTAGATGAGGATGGCATTGTTACAAGGAACAAGGCAAGACTGGTTGCACAAGGGTATTCTCAAGCTGAAGGCATTGATTATGATGAAACCTATACACCAGTGGCTAGACTTGAGGCCATCAGGATGTTCTTAGCATTTGCAGCTTATTCCAATTTTAAAGTCTATCAAATGGATGTTAAGAGTGCATTCCTGAATGGTGAGCTGGATGAAGAAGTGTATGTAGAACAGCCCCCTGGCTTTGAAAATCAGGAGCTGCTGGACTTTGTGTACTTTCTCTTCAAGGCTATCTATGGTCTCAAACAAGCCCCAAGAAAATGGTATGACACTCTTTCTGGTTTTCTTTTAGAAAATGGTTTTGTTAGAGGTATCATAGACAAAACTCTTTTTTCAAAGAAACACAAAAGTGATATGATACTAGTCCAAGTCTATGTGGATGACATCATATTTGGGTCTACTAATGATGATCTCTGTAAGAGATTTGCTAAGCTAATGCAGAGTAAGTTTGAAATGAGTATGATGGGTGAGCTGAAGTTCTTTCTTGGATTGCAAGTAAGTCAAAGGTCAAATGGTATATTTATTTGTCAATCCAAGTATCTCAAAGAACTCCTCAAGAAATATCACATGGAGGATTCAGCATCAGCAAGGACTCCATCTTCAACAACAATCAAACTTGGAGCTTCTGACAAGTCTATCAAGGTAGATGTTACAAGCTACAGAGGTATGATTGGCTCCTTACTCTACCTTACTGCAAGTAGACCAGACATTATGTATGCTACATGCTTGTGTGCAAGGTTCCAAGCGGACCCTAGAGATGTACATCTCGTTGCTGTTAAAAGAATCTTGAGATATCTTAAGGGTACACCTAACTTAGGTATCTGGTACCCTAAAGATTCTGGTTTTAATCTTGTTGGATATACAGATTCTGATTATGCAGGTAGTGTTGTGGATAGAAAGAGTACCTCTGGGAGTTGTCAATTCCTAGGAGGTAGGTTGATTTCCTGGTATAGCAAGAAACAGCAAACAGTTTCCAATTCAACAGCAGAAGCTGAATATATTGCTGCTGGAAGTTGTTGTGCTCAGATCTTATGGATTAGGAATCAATTAAAGGACTATGGCTTTGCATTAGACAAAATTCCCATTTTTTGTGATAATACAAGTGTCATAGCAATCTCCAACAACCCTATGCATCACTCAAGAACGAAGCACATTGATATCAGGTATCATTTTATCAGAGAGCATGTCATGAATGGAACTGTGGAGTTACACTTTGTACCCACAGAAGAACAGACTGCAGATATATTCACTAAATCTGTTGACGAATCCACATTTATCAAGTTAGTTGGTAAATTGGGCATGTTAAACAGTCTTAGTGATTAACAATATCTCTGTCATGTTTGTTCTTTCAAAAAGTCATTTTCTCTTGTCATTTTACTGATATTTACTGCCTATTCTCATTTAATATTACATGCTTGTAAATTTAAATAGCTCTGAATATTTTATTTTTTTTAAAATATTTTTCTCATATTTTTTAGTGGAGAAATGTATTTTTATTGAAAATATCTTTATTTAGAATTATTTAGGTGTTTTTCAGATTGTAAATATTGTTGTTTAAATAATTCTGCAAGTTTATATTATTTTATGCAATTTTATATAATTATGCATATTTTTCTAGGATTTATGGAATTTTCTGTGAATTTTTCTAGATTTTTATAAATATTTCATGCATTTTTATTACTTTTATGCATTTTTCTGTATTTATGTCAATTAATTCTGCTAGTTTTTGTTAACAGGTTTGTTTTTGTTCTAACATGACTATCGGAATGACTATCTTTCATAGTCATTCCAGGAGTCATTGTAGTTTAGTTTTATGTTAATTAATTGTTTCTGCCTGTTACCTTCAGTACTTATTTTTTTGTACTGGAATGACTATCGGTATGACTATCCCATAGTCATCCCGATAGTCATTCTAGTTATATGCACTGTATTGTATTTTTTTTGTTTATTTTTCTCTGGATTTTCTGTTATTATTTATAGTTATTCTCAGTCTTATACTGGAATGACTATCGGTATGACTACCCGGTAGTCATCCCGATAGTCATTCCAGGCTATTCGGGTTTTGCCTATAAATACTAAGCAGGTTGTCTTTTGTCTTTCATTCCTTCACAAGTTCTTGTTTTTACAAAACTTACTTCTCTTGTTTGGTTCTTTATTCTCTAAAGTAAAGAACTGCTGTCAATTTTTTTTAATCGACATAAATTGATTTAATTAATTTCTGATATAATTCTTATTTCTTGGAATTTATTCCCTAAATTAGAATTAATCTAAAATTAACTCTATTAATTTGTGTTAAAATGGCCCAGCAATTTGAGATTGTTCTTACTAATTACCATGGCTATTTTGATCCCCTAAAATGTTCATTTGAACGTTTTAGACCTTGGATCTCCTTTCTTAATCAACATTCTTGTGTTAATTATGCTATTTGTTCTAATGTTGATTTGAAAGTTGATCCTTTATATTTGCTTTGCTCAACTGCTGTTGTCTCTGATGATTTCTCAACTATATCTTTCAATATTCAGGACACACAGTACATTATCACTGAGGAAACATTTTGTATTGCCTTGCAGTTTCCTCGGGATAATTTTGACAAACTCCCCACTGAAGAAGAATTAGCTAGGTTTTTCTTCAGTATTCACTATCAAGGTCCCCTAAATATGACTAAGTTAATTAAAGGGAATCTTGTGTGTGAATGGGACTTATTCTTTGATACCTTGGCTAAGGTCTTTGGCAATTGCACGAAAAATAACTTTCAGAATATTCCTTATCTTTTACAAGTTATTGGTTATGCAATTGTCTTCAACAAAAGACTCAATTTTGGCCACCTTCTATGGGAAATTGTTGTTAGGAGAGTGTTTAATGCTAGAAAGGAATTTGACAATGGTAGAAAGATTAAATGTTTTTATCCTCGTTTTCTATCACTTGTTCTTAATTCTTTACTTTCTAATGAGCATCAAGAACTGTTCAAGAATGGTCGTTTTTTCATTTCTCCGACCACTGACAAAAAGTTCTTTCAAAGATTGGAAACATCCTTCAAGTATAGCAGTGTTCCAGTTCTCATATCCAACTACATGACAAACTTCATCAACCTACCATCATTTGAACCACCAGTTCCCGAGCAAAGGATAGTTACATCGGCTGGAACTGAAGAAGTCATACAACCACAGGTAAGGACTTCTATCCCTGGTTCTTCTGGTACTGTTTCTGAAACCCAAGAGGTTGATAGGGCTGACCAAGAGTTTGTAGAACCACAAACTCTATCCCCGGTCATAGAGCCAAACACTGAGTCAAATCCAAATCAACCTGAACCTTATATCTATACCAGAAACAGAAATAGTAGTGATGAAGAAACAATGAGTGATCCCGCAGCTCTATCTCCACCTCCTAAGAAAAGAAGAACATATAGGGAGATATCTGTAAGCCCGTCTGTATCCTCCCAACAGGATATGGATTTTGAAATGGCCAATACACAGTCTCTGTAGACATCCTCTCAACAGGATGAATCTATTGAAGTTCGCCATAGGGCCATGGCATTTTGTACCGAGTCAAGCACACTCCCGTTACTCACAATGGGAGAAAACATAACTTTAGATGCAACTCAGGACACTTTGCTAGGAGAGCACTTAGGACATGAGACAGTGCCTACCATTGTAACGGTAGAAGTGCCTTCACAGGCATCTGAGGGAAAATCTGATTCTTCGCCAACTCAAATAGAATCATTTTCTCCCCTCCCAGAGGGAACATCTCTGGCTCCCTTAAGGGATTTTCCACTCGCAGTTTTTACTGGAGAAAGTGGAAGGCAACCTAATGAATCCAACACTGAAGCAATTCAGTTTCAAATTCAATCAGATTTGGATTTCATTGGGGATTGGGAATTGCGAACTCCCATTGCACCACCACTGACCTCTCTAGAAGGGGCTAGGGTGATTTTTCCTGCAGGTACATCAACTCCAAATTTGGATAGACAGCTAGTGGTTAGATCTGAGAGACAAACACAGAGCGATACACAAGCACGTGAGCAGAGTGAAACACCATCGAGAGAAATTGAGATGAGTGCACACAATGACACATACACTGCTTCTTTATTGGCTCAAATAGCTGGTCTACAAAAACAACTTCAAGAAACCCAGGCTGAAAAAGATATTCTCAAGGCACAAGTGGTTGAACGGTCTTCTTCTTCCACCTCTGTAACTAATCAGCTGGGTACTATCAAGGATGAAATCGAAGGATTGAAGACTACTCTAATCCCCAAGATGAATGCTATTCAGGAGTCCCAGGTGTTAGTGGCTTCAGACATCTCTGAGATTATAACTTTAAATGTTGAGATAACAGAGAGTGTCAAGCAGATTGCTTCCATTTCAACTCGGGTGGACTCCATTCGGGAGACTGTTGATGAAAATCAGTGGTTCAATGATAAGAGGTTTGCAAGGATTGAAGGAGGGATGCAACATCTGAATGAAGGCATGAAGCATCTGTATAACATGATCCAGAACTCGCATCAACCCAATGCTGAACAGAAGAAATTCTTTGAGGGTGATGATGATGAAGAGGACAATGATGGCAGGGATGGAGAAAGACAAGGAGGAAGTAAAAAGGAGGATCCTAAGGCTGATAAAGTTAAATCTATAGAGGATTCCTCAACTAAGGGGGAGAATAAGGAGAAGGAGATACAAGGAGGAGAAGAAGTGAGAGATCAAGGAGGAGAAGCTGGAGGTTCTGGTTCTGGAAGGGACAAAGGGAAGCAGAAGTTAACTTTTTCTGATGCTGACTACTATCAAGGTGAACAGGGAGAGTTTGATGATATTGAATCTGGAGAAACCCCTGAAGATATCTTTGGTGAAGTGGAGGTTGAAGGAGAGGCTGATTTTGCTGACTGGGAAGATGAACCTGAAGTGGATCTTGCCTTTGAAGCTGAGCTGTTAAGACAGAAAGCTGATCTGAAGAGAAGAGAGAAGGAGAATGCTAAAGTGTCTAACATCATCTCAAAGCATCTAGTTATCCAAAAAGCTGAACATCAAGAAAAGCAACGGCTTCATGATATAAAGGTCAAGGACAGGAAGTTATATGTGAGGTTGAAGCTTGGAGAAGAATGGGATAGAGCTAGAGAGATGTTCTCACATCCGACAGGGTCAGACAATGATGGAAAGTTCTTTAGCATGTTGGAAAGGTACAGAAAGGTCAATCCAGACAACACAATCTATATGAAAGCTCTTCATGCGGAGATTTCAAGAATTACTACTGGATATGACAGAGTCAGAGAGGAGTTGAAGATCTACATCTACACTCATAATGAGGGAACTTTCATAGTTTCTCTTAATCTTCTGGAAGGTAGAACTCTCTCTGAGCTTTGGGTTTTCATGACAAAGATTAAAAGGTCTTCACCTCTATGTGAGCTGTTGCATGATCAGCTTAGAGATTTTGCCATGAAAGCTAGTCCTCAAGTTGTGGATGTGCCATATGAAGTTAAATTTTATAAAGGAAGGGCACTTCAAACTTGTGGTGTGGATCCCATCTCTTTGAAAGATTATCCTGCCAAGCATCTTGTCTATATGGAGAACATGTTGAGGACAACAGGGTTTGCTACACAAGAAAAGACAGAAGTTGCTGATTTGATTCAAGACTATTGCATTGCCAATATTAAGAGATATCATCAAATGAAGAATAGGCTGAAGAAAGTTACAACTCAACCTGTCAGACCTAGTGGCATTACTTCTGAATCTGATCGTGTTCTGGACAAGGAGTTGCTTGAAGCACTTGAAGAAGGAGAGATGATTGAATCTGAAATTTGAAGAAGCTCTATTCTGTAAATTTTATATGTATAGAGCTTAGGTATTTCAAGATAGGATCAATGTAAACACATGTTCAGTCTAGAGGAACATCTATCTTGTATTTATCTTTAATGTTTGAATCTGGAAAATGTTTAATGAAATCCAGAACTTTGTGTTATTATTTACTTAACTTTTATAGTCTTATTTTTACTTGTTTAGTTAGTTGAGTTATCCTCTAGGTATTTGCTTGTTATTCTCTAACAAACAAATAGGGGGAGATTGAAAGGCATATGTTTTAGCCTATTTGTTTACATCGAGGATTCAACTCAACTTAAACAAGTTTGTAATAAGTAAGTAATAATTCAATTGTCACAGTCACAGGAATCTCAGAAGATCATATCTGTCAGAAGAATACAGATTAAAGTCATCCTATAGATTTGAAGAAATACTACATTGAAAGAAGTTCAATTATTTGTTCAAGCCTCAGTGAAGTCTTCAAAGATGTGGATTTATTAAAGTGACAGAGGTTTCAGATTTGTGATAGCAAATGTACAGGTTACAAAGGTTGATCAACAGTCAAAAGCAGACAATGAACCACAGCTTAAAGTCAAGATGAAGAACATACATTGAAGTTAGTCATTTATGAACCAGACCGTGCATCAAATGACAACCCCTGACAATGGATACTCTTCAGCAGTTTAAGTGGTTCAAGAAGTGGTTTTTGTATGATTAAAGAATTTACATTCTCTTTTAAATTAGTTATTAATTAATTTATTAAATTAA
The DNA here is from genome assembly GCA_030848705.1 of Heracleum sosnowskyi. Classification (NCBI taxonomy): domain Eukaryota; kingdom Viridiplantae; phylum Streptophyta; class Magnoliopsida; order Apiales; family Apiaceae; genus Heracleum; species Heracleum sosnowskyi. The sequence continues at coordinate 87,075,760 of CM061245.1, forward strand.
TTCTTCTGAATTAATTTAACAAATAAATTAAGTAATTAATTTATTGAATAAATTAAATTCATCAGAATTTAATTTATGAAATAAATTAATTAACAGAATTAATTTAAATTAGAATTAGAATTAAATCAGAATTTCTTAATTAAAATGAACTGGAATGACTATCCAGGATAGTCATCCCGATAGTCATTCCAAGTCTATTTACATTAAAAATGTACTGGAATGACTATCAAGGGATAGTCATCCCGATAGTCATCCTAGTACATTTCTAGAAATTCTAATTTAATTTATGTATATTCTCTTAGTCATTCCAGTGCAAAGCATAGTCATTCCAGGCTTAAAAATAGTCTTTTTAAGACTATTTTGATAGTCATTACTAGTGGAATGAAAAGCAGAAACGTGCAGGTTTTTCTTGTCAAGTGGACAAAGGTACAAAAGAAAAGAAAAAGACTGACAGAAGTATCATTCAACACAGAGATATCAAGAACATTACATTTGAAAGAAAAGCTTCTGTGAAGAACTCTGCCGATTCATTTTTAAGTGGATTAATTCTAAAAATCAGTGTGTTAAATCTAAACCAATAGAATTCATTCACTTGTACTGCTTTGACTATCTAGCGGATTTTAATCCCTAGAACGTATCTCAAATTATCATTTATTGTTATATATTTTTATTACAAAAATAGATAAATTCATGTCGAATTTATTCTAGATTTGTTTTAATTAGTTTGAGATTCAATCCTGTAATCAGTACTTCATTTATAACACCTTTCAAGTTTAATATGAGTTATATTTAACTTGAATTCTGTTTCATTAATTCCGCCATAATTTGTTCTTAAATTGTTTGATTCTAAACAGAACAAATTCGATAAAACGGTATAGTTTGTATTCAACCCCCATTCTACAAACTTATCAGGACCTAACAATTGGCATCAGAGCCTTTTGATTGATATACAAATCAAAGATCCAATTGTTTTGAGATTTTTCTTAAACTCTAATTTTTTTATTATTCCTAAAAAAAATCTAAAAAGATGTCTACTACACAGAAAGTGGGTACAGTCAAAATCCCAATATTCAGCAAGGAGCATTATCCAATGTGGAAGAAGAAAATGCTCCTATTTCTTAAGGTTGCAAATCCTAAATACTTGGATGTGCTGAAGAGTGGTCCCAAACTCCCTATGATTATTGAGGGAGAGTTAATAGAGAATGATGTTGTTACTAGGGCTGCTAGGATGTACCCTAAAGATCCCAAGGAGTACACTCCTGATGAGAAAGAGGATGTTACCTTGGATTCCTGTCTTCAGTTGATCCTTATTGATAGTCTTGATCCTATCATGCATAATCATGTCCTAAATTGTGATACTGCCAAACACATTTGGGGAACCATAGAGATAATCATGTAAGGGCGGTGGGATACTATTCTTACCTTGTATTTTTGTTGGCTATTCTTCCTCACAAAGTGCATACTATTGCTTGCATCTTCCTACTATGAGAATATATACTTCTCGACATGTTAAATTCATAGATAATGTGTTCCCATATTCAGATTTTACCACACCTTCATCTTCTCACTCTAATTCTAACAAACAAGACTGGTGCACTATTCAAGTTCCATTGTTGGGGCAACCTTCTTCATCTCCGACCACTGAACCCATGGTACCTACGAGATCCCCACCTGCCACTCCTATAGTAGCCACTCCCACGACACCGTCCTCATCTCCTCCTCCCCCTCCTGATCCTCCTCGTCCCTCTCGGACAATGACCACAAGACTTCAGAACAACATTATCAAACCAAATCCCAAGTTTGCAAATGTTGTCACAACTAAAAGCCAATCATGTGAACCTCATAATATTACACAAGCACTCAATGATTCGTAGTGGCGTAATGCCATGAATGAGGAGTATTCTGCTCTTATTCGTAATGATATATGGGAATTAGTGCCAGCGCATCCTTCTTAATATATTGTTGGATGTAAATGGGTCTACCGAATAAAATATAAAGCAGATGGCTCTGTTGAACGGTATAAGGCACGTCTTGTAGCCAAGGGGTTTCATCAAAGGCTAGGGATTGACTACGACTCTGAGACTTTTAGTCCGGTTATTAAGCCGACAACTGTTCGACTAATGTTATCTCTAGCTATCACCAATGGATGGTCGATTCGCCAACTCGACATAAACAATGCCTTCCTACAAGGCCATCTCTCTGAAATTGTGTATATGTCTCAACCTCCCGGCTTCATAAATACAGAATATCCTTCCTATGTTTGTAAGCTAAAGAAGGCAATATACGACTTAAAACAGGCCTCACGAACTTGGTACCAAGAGCTCCGCGAGTTTCTCTTGGAATATGTCTTCTATAATTCAATAGCAGATACTTCTCTCTTCATTTACTCTTGCAATAGTGTTAAATTCTACCTCCTTGTATATGTTGATGACATTATTGTCATGGGTCCATCCACTTCCGCATTACAGGCATTTCTCACTAGTCTTGCCTCTCGATTTTCCTTGAAAGATTTAGGTAATTTATCCTACTTTCTTGGTGTTGAAGAACTTCCTCACACAAATGGCTTACTTTTAAGTCAAAAGAAATACATAGATGATATTTTACATCGATCCAAAATGTCGGAGGCAAAACCTGTCCCTACTCCTATGGTTACTCACCCTCCTCTCAATCTCTCCGATGGCACACCTCTTTCACATCCCACTCAATATCGAGCACTTGTGGGCAGCCTACAATACCTCTCACTTACTAGACCTGATGTTGCTTTTGCAATTAATCGACTCTCTCAGACACCAACTGATGTTCACTGGGCTGCACTAAAACGTCTACTCAGATATTTAAAAGGAACTTCACATTATGGATTGATTTTACATCGTCACTCTCCGAAAAGTCTTCATGCATTCTCTGATGCTGATTGGGCGGGAGACAGAGACAATTATTTGTCTACTACAGGTTACATTGTTTATTTGGGTCGTAATCCCTTGTCCTGGAGTTCGAAGAAGCAAACAAGTGTTGCCAGATCTTCCACTGAAGCTGAATTTCGAGCTGTGTCCTCTACAACTGCAGAGGTTTTATGGCTCCGTTCCTTATTTCATGAACTGGGTGTGCAACTTTCACCTACTCCAAGCATATACTGTGACAACCTCGGAGCCACTCATTATTCAGCTAAACCAGTCTTTCATTCTCGCATGAAACATCTAGCTTTGGCCTTTCACTTTGTTCATGAAGAAGTACAACGAGGCACACTACGTGTTCAACACATTTCTGGTCGTGATTAGCTTGTTGATGCTTTAACAAAGCCGCTGGCCAGGACTCGTTTTCATGATCTGATCTCCAAGATTGGCCTTACCCAGAATCTGTCCATCTTGCGGGGGCGTGACAAAGATAAAGATTGATTCATCTGTATTTGTAATCCCTTAATTACCTCTGATTTGTAATCCCTTGATTAGTTGTAGTCTTAGAGTGCATTATCTGTCAATATAGTGTAGTGAATGCATATCCTTAACTTAAGTTGTATAACCTTTAATCACTCATATGTAACCTTGTTCAGACCTATTTAAAGGTCCTGCACTTCTTAACCTTGTTCAGACTGCAGCAGCAGCATGATACTAAAAAGAATGAGTGCGAACGTTGGCTCATTTACGTATCCTAGATGTTTTATGGACGAAAACAGATGACACCTGCCAATAAACTCAAGTAGCTGTCTCAACCACGACGTGATGGCCTAAATAATTGTTATGGATCAAAATACTTGATCTCCGGTATTCAGTAAGCCTTAAAAATTGAAATATATGGATCAAAAGCGTCATTCCTGTTTCAACTCAAAAACTCCGTTTTACACTGAGAGGCAGATGCTTGTCAATACACTGGACACGATCGATTTTGGTGCAGTTTGATTTTGAATGTGGATATTGTGTTGGTTAGTACACGCTCTAACCGTCATAGACAAATATACTCTGTAACAGGAAGAATCAAGTCGACCAAGTAGCATCCGCCGACAGCCGACCATTGTATAGCTTCCTTGATTTGCCTCTCACGTTGCAGATATAGATGATAGATAAATTAGATTAAGGATTCTGACACATTACCTAATTAAAAAGTCCAACATAGACTTTCTCTAAGCAATTAGCCATGTATTTTAATATCTGTACTAACTTACATCCCACTAATCTTCTAAATTTTCTGCACTACTATTTTCTTAATATTGATAAGCCAGGTCCAAGGTTTATCTGAGGCACCTTTAAATGCCTGAATTTTCTATCTGCTAAACGTGCATGCACCTATTCCTTGCGTGTCTGTTATATATGGCTAATTAACCTTCAAAAGTTAGGGAATTTTTTATGGATCCCAATCTACAGCAAACGATTGTTGCAGCATATCATACAACAAACATCACAACGTTTGTTGCATTTTACCGTACCGCGATACGTGTAAAGTACCAGACATGGTATGCTGCCACCAATCGTCTGTCCTTGATCATCACCCTTATTTTAACCACGACTATTTTGAATTTGAAATTCTGGTTTCACCGCTTACCTTGCAGTTTATGTACGTTAAAACTATTCATGATACTCAATGTGCTAATAATAAGGTTGTAACTTGTATATTATAAGTGCTCGGGTAAGTAAAGATCAAATTGAAGTATTGGACTATAAGATATTACCATGTTTGATCTTCAAGCATACTATTAAAGCGAATTCGAATGTAGTCATGATACTGCTTAAACTTTCTAAATACATATGGAACCCAATACAGTTCAATTTACCATCCCAGTCTCATTAAAAATATTCAAATTTATTGCATACATACGACAAGACAATCAGATTCTTAAATGACAAAGTCAATCTACATTTGCGATAGACGTGGTTCTGGTTTCTTGGTGAACGATATACGAAAGTTGACTTCACTACCAACAATATTCTGAGACATTCTATTGTTCCTGCTCCCAAGTGTATAAATACCATATCAACTTCACTCTCTTAACCATTACTACAAACTACTAAACATTCCTTACAACAAATAACCATGGCGTCCAAACCCTATTCTTCATCTTCTTTCACCTCAACTATCCTCATTTTTCTACTACCAATTTTGTTCTCTTCGGTGGCCTTGGCCGGCCATATCTGCGATTCCACTCCTTATCCATCCTTATGTCAATCTTCTCTTCCGAATAACAACAATGCCAAAGTCCATGACTATGGCCGCTCTTCCTTGACCAACTCCTTATCAACAGCTCGTACATTTTTGTCATTAACACAAAAATATCTTCAAGTAAGCTCCGGTTTGACACCCGGAGCTATTGCTGCTCTTAAGGATTGTAGTTTACTAGCTGAGCTTAACGTTGATTATTTACTAGAATCGATCACAGTTACCAAGCAAGCTGAAACCTTGTCGATTTATCAAGCTGATACGGTTCATACATTAATGAGTTCTGTTTTAACCAATACACAAACTTGTTTAGATGGACTTGAACAAGCTGCTTCATCTTGGAGTTTGAAAGATGGAGTATCTGTTCCTCTTGTTAATGCAGCTAAATATTATAGTGTTTCTTTATCTCTTTTTCAAACCGGATGGGTTCCGAATACAAAAAGAGTTTTATCTCATACTCCTAGGGGTAGAGGTGCATTTGCACACGCTAAATTTCCCTTCAAAACGTCTGACAAAAATAAAGCGATTCTTAAAAGGATAGGTCGAAGACATCTTCTACAAGATGACAGTGAATATATAGAAGTGAGTAACATTGTTGTGGTGAGTCAAGATGGCACAGGGGACTTCACAACCATCAATCAGGCCTTAACTTTGGCTCCCAACAAAACTGAAGCTAGTGATGGCTACTTTGTAATATATGTTACAGCCGGGGTCTATGAAGAATATGTGTCCATTCCGAAGAATAACAAGTATGTGATGATGATTGGCGATGGAATTAATCAGACAGTGATCACAGGCAACCATAGTACTGCTGATGGCTTGACAACTTTCAACTCTGCAACATTTGGTAAGACATTTTTAATTTTATTCTTGATTAAGTTAATTTCCAACTGTAATAATATATTTAGACTTTGATATAATGTAATAGATAATACATATTGTGACACAATGTTGTTTATGCAGCTGTAGTGGGACAGGGATTCGTGGCAGTAAATATAACATTCAGGAACACAGCAGGGGGAGCAAATCACCAGGCAGTTGCAATGCGAAGTGGGGCAGATATGTCAACATTCTATAGCTGCAGCTTTGAAGGTTATCAAGATACACTGTATACACATTCCAATAGGCAATTCTACACAGAATGTGACATATATGGCACAGTCGACTTTATATTTGGTAATGGAGCAGCTGTTCTACAAGATTGCAACATTTATCCGCGTCTACCACTGCCTAATCAATTCAATGCCATAACTGCACAAGGAAGAACTGATCTGAGCCAGAATACAGGCATTTCAATACAAAACTGTAAGATTAGAGCTGCTGATGATTTGGCATCAAGCAGTGGAGGCACACAGACATATCTTGGGAGGCCATGGAAACAGTATTCAAGGACAGTCTACATGCAGTCATTTATGGATAGCTTTATAAATTCTGCTGGTTGGCGTGAATGGTCAGGAAGTTTCGCCTTGGATACATTGTATTATGCAGAATTTAGCAACACAGGGCCTGGATCAAACACTAGTGGTAGAGTTACATGGCCAGGTTATCGCATCATTAATGCAACAGAAGCTGTTAATTTTACGGTTGCTAACTTTATATCTGGGGATAGCTGGTTACCTCAAACTGGAGTGCCATATTCAAGTGGCTTATAATTCTCAACAGCTTATCTCTTGCTTTCTGCCTTGTTGATTCGATACACAAATATATTTTCTTACGAGAAATGAGCATGTAAAACTCAACTTTACACTCGGTGGTTGGGATCATTCATAGATTCATCTGTAAAACATACTTTCAATTATGTACCAGCAACTTCTATTCTTTAATTTTGTGTTGATGTAGTTGTGTGCATAGCCTTATAATGCAGGGTCATTCTTGTATAAGTATAAACACACTACACATAACAAAAGTTAAATAAATAATTGAAAAAATGTAAATAACATTTTAATTTGGCACGGTTGATCAGTTGACTGAGAAAAACAAAATGTAGCATATATGTTCTTTTAATAGAATGGATCCAGTTAATTTGCAGGTCCTGTTTGAGTGGCTTACAAACTATGCATTGTCATGCTACCGAAATTATCTCCCTACCAATGAACGAATCAAGAAAAACAAAAGCCAAGAAACAAAGAAAAGAAAAGCATCATCAAACAAATGAATCCAACAATGTCAAGCTTCATTTTCCTGCTATCTCTCACCGTTTCGTTTACGCTTTTTGCCAGTCCTAGTATAGCAGATGATGACGCCCCTGGCCGGGGAACCTCAGCCGCAGCAAATGCCTCAGACGTACCAAATGACCTAATTACACAAGCTTGTGCTATTGCACCCAACAAAGATCTTTGTCAACAGATAATCAATTCAGACAACATGACACCGAAAAAAGACCTCAATGATCTTGCATTTATAACCTTTGAGGCTGCATCCACCAAGACGGTGTCAAACATCGAATACATTACACGAACAAGTGACACTGCTGACGATTCTTCACTAAAGCAGATCTTTCAAGAGTGTGAAGAACAGTACGAAGGAGCAATCGACGATGTCGATAACTCGGTAAACTACTTGGCTAGCAGAACAAAAGATGATGATATACAAATTGATGGATTGATGAAAGACGCTGTTGCGTCGATTGAAGCATGCCAGAATATTGTCCATGGGAAGGGTCCCAAAGCAGATCAGCTTACCAAAATGAATCTGGAGCTCTTAGACATGTTGAAAAATGCTGTGGCAGTTTTTCATGTTATTAAGTAATAAATTAAGGATCAGTTTTTCATTATTTCTTGGAAGCTTACATTGCTATTTAGAAATAGAAGAAGAAAAGGATCAGATCAAATAAATCCTAAATCATTGGATTTTGCATGTGTGTGTAAATTTTACAAGTAATGCATATGCGCCACCTTTTAGCGTATTTAAATCCTTCATCTGCGATAGGGATGGCAATCGGGTCGGTCGGTTCGGGTTTTGTAAAAACCAGACCCGGACCCAAATATATATTTTGGACCCGGATCCGGACCCGGACCCGATTGGATCCCGGATGTCAAGATCCAGACCCGACCCGTCGGGTTTCGGTTCGGTTCGGTTTGAATCGGGTCCCAATTTATTTTAACTTTTATACAATTATTTATCAATTTAATATAAACCTGTATTTAAAATTTTGATTAAAATAATTGAGCTTCTTAAATTCTAAGAAAAATCCTTAACTAACAAAATTCATAATCCAAATTCTAAATAAATTCAAGAGTTTTTTGAAAGCTAGTTTACATCATCCAAAGATACATAATTACATAATAATCTAAGATTCGTATTAGGGTTTAGAATACAAAAAGAAATTAGAAAGTTTAAGAATAAAAATATACCAATAAATTGTGTAGATTAACTCTGTTTTCAGAGTCAATGGGAGAGTGAAGACATCAAGTGAGGGAATAAGTTAAAAAAATTAGAATAATAGAATGAATTATAATATAATACGTCAATGTCTCAATAACCATACATAACGTAGTTAAGAAGTTAAAGTGGAATTCTTAGAATATTAATGATTTAAAATATATTATATATACATCATATTTTTCATATATATATATATATATATATATATATATAGATAATTATTATTCGGGTTTCGGACCGGGTCCGAGTTCGGTTCGGGTTTCGAATTTCGGGTCCGGTTCAATTCGGTTAGGGTAATATCCAAACCCGACCCGAAATTTAATCGGGTCTATATATGAGATCCAAACCCAGACCCAAACCCAAAACTTCGGGTTCGGTTGGGTCTATTCGGGTCAGAACGGGTCGGGTACCCATCGGGTCGGTACAAATTGCCATCCCTAATCTGCGATCTTCTAACTTAGTTATTTCTTGTATTTAATCTTCACATCTAATTATTGATGCTCATATATTCTTACATCAATGTTGATGTGATATTCAAGTTATTCCCGCTGCCATTTCAAGATGTTCTCAATCCCACTGGTTTAACAACTTGGACTTGTTTGGAAAACTAAAACCCAATTGTGAATATTTCGGGAAAATGTTAAAGATCCACTCGCATTTCATACATTCTCAACTAATGTATGATATAGGTAATTGGTTATCGATAATGTAAAATTTTGTATGTATATATTTGCTCGTAAATCAAAATCAATCGTTGGAGATAACTTTTGAATTTTTAAACATCCACTCGCATTTCATACATTCTCGTTGATGTGTGATTTTGTCATCATCCCAATTTTACCAAACACAAAATATTCGGCAATTTAGTCGCAATTTAAATATGCGGTCAAATTTTGCACAAAAGTACATTTAAATGGGGCATATAAATTTATATTTAAATAAAGCCACATGATGGTTTTCATGGAAAAGAAAAGTTAGATGATGTGTAAGACGACATTGCAACGTGTCTTCTCTGTATCATGACACGTCAGTTCCGGAAAATATCAACAGCATTTACTAACAGTTTGACAATAAACATCTGCAGTCAAATGCTCATTAACCTAGTCAAGGACCTCACCGGTCCACCCATGGGCTTCGACCTGACTCTAGAATCCGACCCAATTCTAGTATCCGACCCGCTTCCACTATTCACACTTGCACAATTCAGCAATTGCGGCAACGAAGAAGATGATGAAGAATAAACCATTCTACTACAGCTATAATTTGATCTCAACCCGGATCCAACCGGGTCAACATCAATAATAGTGTCGGGCATGTTATGACCCGGATCCGAACCCGAAACCGGACACAACTGAACCGGAGCTCTACATAACGGGCAAGTAGAATTTGACAAAAACCACATATCAATACACTCCAAATGAAACCCGTGTCTACACTCGGGCAAAACCCGACCCGTTTCATTTTTTTCAAACTCGGACAAACAGACCGCGCATTCCAACGTAGCGTTACCCTGTCCGGCAAAAATGAAAGTAGAAAGCGAATTTAAAATGGAGGGTGCGAGCCCTTTTTGGGTGGAAGACAGCAGTGAGTCCGCGGTGAATGAAGTGCGGTGGTGGTGGAGACGGTGGCGAAGAACGTCACGAGAACGACGGAGAAGGACAAAGCGAGAGTAAATGTGAAAAATAGCAAAGCTGACGGAGAAAACAAAGAGGACAATAACGGAGATGAACATGACCTTACTACTATACGTATAGTTATTGACATGGGTGCTAGTTTTTTCGATAGTTAGATGAGGTGCGTATTTACCATCCATGTTTGATATTTGTTTTTGTGTGTGAATACGAGGAGAGAATTTTTTGATATAGTTGCGTGTGCTGTGTGTGTGTGTGGAGAGAGAGAGAGAGAGAGGGAGGGAGAGAGAGAGAGAGAGGACTATCTGTTATTACAGGGTAAGTCGGGTAGAGATAGATATATACACATGCAGGATGGAGGATTATATTGCATCGGTCTACATGGTAAAAATCGAATCTTATAGTACGATCTATTCATGGAATATATTGAGAGTGTATTTTGATGAACAAAAAGCTGAATAATGTAAACTACATCATCCTAACAATGGGAGGAAGTAGGACCCCCGATCTAAAATTACTATGAAAATTTTCAAAACTTCACCTTAAAAATTTTGTAATTTTAAAATTTTTGTAATTTTGGGAAATTTGCAGAAGAGGTCGAGTCTCACTTTGGTCCCTTAATTCCGCCCCCGCTAACAAAATGCAAATGGTATGGAACAACATGATACTATCTAGAGAAAGATAAGAATTTCATAAAGTAAAACAAAAAAGGTACAGTAGTAAACGAATTTAATTAGATACCAAATGCAGGCACCCAATCTCACAATATACAAGAGGCCGACCAGAGGAGTATCGTCTAAAGCTATAGTACAGTCTGCAACATGCATTTTATGTCCGACCTTATCTGTGTGATTTGATACTACATTGGAACATAATGTGATGATTTCGTGATCCAAGAGAGGCAGAGGCATGGGAGAAAGGGCAATTTAATGTTCTGAAAGCTACATTCTAAAAGACCACTTGGGAATAAAGCTTAGTAAAAGATGAGTAGCTAGCTTTCCTTGTGATTATATACTATTCCGGCAACTCATACAAATGTTTCAACGTCTTATTATTTCAAACTATACCAAAGTATATGTACGTACGCCTACTTGTTGTACTGTACCTTAGAGTTGCTCTTATCTAGAGTTTTCATTCAATAGCCAGCCTACTCTGCCTATTTTCTTCGTCCAAGTAACCGATACCACTTGTTCAGGTACTCACATAAGTGTTAACAAATCGTTTCCACTGAGTGGCAACATGCCTTTTCAGAGGTGATAGCTTGTCACTCACTCACTCCTTTCAAGTTGATTTCGAATTTATTTTCAAAACAGAGATATAATTTCACCCGCTCATTTTATCATTATATTATATTATTTTATTTTGAGCACCATAATTAACACTAAGCAACAGAAATACAGTTGACATAAAATATAGTGAATATCCTACATTCCATAAAATCAAATAATTGTAACGAAAAATAAAATCAAATATATTATTAAGTGAAATATGTAGTATATAATTAGAGATTGTTTGGTGAATACACCATGGTCATTTCTTAATTCTTCTTTCTCTGCTTCAGGAACAAAAAGTGTTTCCAGGGAGAAGGCCCTTTGGGTTTATAAAGTAGATAGTGTTGAGTTTTGGGCCTGTTGGGTTAGGAAAATTAAATATCGAAGAGTTTTCAAGTGCTGGGCCAGTCCAAATTTCTATTTCGGGTGTGTGAGTGTAACTTGTCTTTTTAAAAATGACAACTTTTGTGAAAATTAAGTTAATTAAGTCATATGCATTACAAAAATAAACATTAATTTATAAGAATTATAAGTTTATCATTCAGATAATTTCAAAAAAAAGACTAATAAGCAATATTTCAAAAAAATTAATAGTTCAGAAATTTATTCAAATTTAATAAATCACCTCGTCTTTGAAAACCAATTGCTTGTTACTTCGATGCAAACGAATCAAATTCTTTGTGAACGCTTTGAATTCATATAGTAAAATATTTAAATTTAGATCATTTATTTATTTAAAAAAAATTACAAAGAAAAAAATTAAATGCAATCAATTTGAATAAAAATAATGTAAGAAATATTAAGATGAATCTAAATGTCCTCTCAAATAATATATGATATTTTCATTCCCTTTTTTTAAGGCATGTGCTCATCTAAAACTAATCTATTACAATTGGTAATTCAAATTTGCAATTCCCTGTTGGTGGAGGATCCAAAATTATACAAAAATCATAGCTTAAAAAAGGTAAATTTAAAATTGGTTGAACAAATTTTTTTATTAGAAATTTATAATATTTCTGAAAATCCCTTCCAGTTGAAATATTAAAAAATTACTAACAGTTTAATTTTTTCATAACAACGTGCGTCACAATTCATCGCAGGTAATTTCCCATAAAATCCTTGACAATTCCACCAACAACTAGACCCGGCAATTTTATACACGACACGAAACGACACGAAAATTTAGTGTTTGTGTTTGCATTTTAAGTACACGACACGAAAATACACGAACACGAAAGTACACGACCCCGATTTAGTGTCGTTTTTGGATTTACCCTTCAAGTACACGACACGACACGAAGTACACGACATAAATAAATATATAAATAATTAAAAATATATATTATATATATAGTATAAATATTAATTGATAAATGTGAACTTTAAGAAATTTCGTGTAAACATTCGTGTTTTCGTTGCTATTCGTGTCTATTTCGTTTCGTTTAGTTTCGTGTACACGAATGGTACACGAAAAAATTCAGGTATCTCGTGTCGTGTCGTGTCAAGTCGTGTATCACTCGTGTCGTGTTCGTGTAACAGTTTCAGATACACGATTTGAATTTGTGTCATTTTCGTGTATAGCCAAAAAGTACACGAAACACGAAATTACACTACACGAAACGACACGACACGACTGATTTGCCAGGTCTACCAACAACTGCCAAGCCCTTGATTTCAACATAGAAAATCTCAAACATCCATGCACCCACGTGGCCCAACAATCAACCATTCTTACATATATAAACACACACCTAACACCTAGTCCAAATAACTCATTTTTCACACTAAATTCACCAAACAAAAATGTCTTCACTCCACCTCCTAATCTCCCTCCTCGTCACTCTCCCTGTCCTCTCAACCTCCCTCCCCACAAACACCCCATCAGTCTACGAAGTTCTCCAACAATACAACTTCTCGGTAGGCCTACTTCCCGTTGGCATAACACGATACGAACTCGACACGAACACCGGAAAATTCAAAGTGTATTTGAACAAAACTTGCGAGTTTTACGTTCAAGACTATCAGTTGAAGTACAAGTCGACTATTTCCGGAACGATATCGAAGAACGAGCTCAAGGATTTGAGTGGGATAAGTGTGAAAGTGCTGCTGTTTTGGTTGAATATTGGTGAGGTTGGTAGGGATGGTGATGTGTTGGAGTTTTCTGTAGGAATTGTTTCGGCAGATTTTGAGGTTGGGAATTTTGAGGAGAGTCCGCAGTGTGGGTGTGGGTTTGATTGTAATGGTGGTGTTGGATCGGACAAGAGAGATGGCAAGGGGTATTTGAATCGGTTTCTTTACTTTTCGTGAGATAATGTCTTACTCCCGAGTTTTTTAATGAGAAAAAAAAAATGATCGGATAATATAGTCGTACGTGTAGATGCTACATAAGTTATGTTGAAGAATAATGTGTTGTAGTCGATGTACGTTGGATGTAATATGGTTTTTAGTTTCTGATAGGCTATAAAATCCCAAACTCCCATTGACAGGCTACAAGAGCCCTGACTCCCGAACCTAGTACCCGAGCCCGGACTCAGGACCCCTGGTGGTATATTCAACGGTACCTGAGCCCTGACTGACAGGCTACAAGAGCCCTGACTCCCGAACCTAGTACCCGAGCCCAGACTCGGGGCTCCTGGTGGTGACACGTAAGGACACCTAGTGATTGGCATCATTGTGTCCTAATCAAGCCACACGCCAGCAGGAGCCTGACACATGTCACCACAATTCTCACCCGGGCACGTGTGACCCATCAACATCATCCAGGTGTCCCTCCTGCCTAGGATCCAACGCTCATGATTGCAGGTACCCCCTGAACCCTAATTCTGGGCCTATAAATAGCCCAAGAAGGAAAGGTTCAAGGGATCAATCTCTCTCTCTCTACACAACCTATACACACACCCTCCATATTTAGATTTCTCTATATTCCTGTATCCCTTTCCAAAGCCGTTACTTATTCTCACGCCGGAGGCGCCGCCAGGGTCCAAACCCCCCTCCGGTGTTGTTTTGCAGAGTCCCAACCGCAGCGACACCGCTTCCAGGCGTGGGATCGGCCGGGAAGGACCTAGATCGGGATCTGGAGTTATCAGTTTCTATGATGATGGCTTTATGTATTGTCGTTCTCATAATTTAATTTTGCTACTTTTGCAATTGCCGTAAAGAAATTCGTGATCGAAAAAACATTAGAAAAAAAGAACATAAAGACTTAAAGAGTTAAAAATGAAATTATGAAAGTCAAAAACATCTAGTCATTCTATGGGTTTTTGGAGCTCGCAGCTATGCTACTAAGGTTGCTATGCATGGAGCTGCCTCTGTCCAGAGTCCAGACCAAGGCTCCCTCGCTTTTCTGGTACACTTATGTACCAGAATTGCGGAACTGATACAACTGCGTACAATTTTGCAAAACTGGTATAGGGCGCCACAGCCCGTGGCAACACTGGCATGGGCCCACGGCTGGTGGCGACCCCTGTTTATCCATTTTTTTGGTTGGTTTGCCGTTGGTAAAATTGCTTGTTTGACATCCATATTCAAGGTTTAAACATCCATTTTCTAGATTGAAAAACTAAATTAATAAAAGAAAAAATTTGGTTTTTTATTTTGGCATATTACAGTTGAACGGTCCAATTTTGTTAAAAGTTAAAAATTGAGTTACAAAAATTGGATAAGTTATGAATTTTTATTAGCCGAACATGAGATCCTGAAAATGCAAAAACAAAAAAAAAATATATTGGTCCGAAAGCGACAAGAAGACACAACTTTCAAGTTTTGTAAAAGTGTCCCGTGAATATACAGGAAAATGTAATGATAGTGTGTATGCAGTTCTGAATTTATTTTGGCATAGTATGAACCCGTGAATACATAGGAAAATGGTCTCGTGATCTAAACTATATATTGTCTTTAGGTGTTAAAGAATTTGAATTATGACTATAAATACCCTATGCTCATTCTCATCATCTTTGAAAAATGGCAAATGGTTATACTAGTGGTGATATTTTCAGAGCCATGGGTAGAAAATGGCTATGTGACGATGATTTTGTGTACTCAATGAACCCTAATCATCGTTACTCAAGTCAAGCAATAACAACAATGCAGAGGGAGTGGGAGTGGCGTACACAATGTCTTTCTTGTTGTGTTGAACAATGTCGCTCGAATGGACTTAGAATACCGAAACAACGCGCTATACTGATGCAACACAATACTCCACAACAACTTGAAGTTGCATTGTTTCGTGCACGAGAGGAAGAGAACCGAATGCGTTTGCTCGTACATCGACATAGTCTAGCAGCAGAAGCAAGGATGTTTGCAGAGGATGGAGACATGCTACGTGCAAGACAGTATCACCAATGGAGCGTGAGTGTTGATAATGACTCAGACAGCTTCATGTCCGACGAGGACTAAACTATTGTACTTTTTAATATTCAAGTACGAGTAATTGTTCAATTTATGACTATGTTAACTAAAGACATGCTAGTTTTGCATTGTTAACTAAATTTGCATGCCATAGGAAATGAAATAAAATAAGTACATGTAGGAAATGAAATCACACAAAGCAAATACTACAAATTCATATGAAAACTAAGTGGAGCAACGTCAAACTGCATTGGAACGTAGAGGACAAAGTTTGCTCCGTTTTGTATGTCCTTCTTGGTTACAGCGGCTACATTTTATCCCCGAACGCGATTGGTCCATCTCAGTACGAATTCTTACAGACTCCCCTTTGTCGCCACGTTTTTTCTTTATCTTTTTGCAGGCTTCATCCGGTACCAACTTACCATACCTCTGCCACTGTACCGGTAAGACGTAGTTCCAGCACTCAGTAGGATCCAATGGATATATGATAGGCTCCCATAACTTATGCAATTTGGAAGTGTAGTGGTAAGGTTCAATCCATTTTTTCCAATCAAGATTCTCTGCCAAACAACCAGCCAATACATGAGAACAAGGCAAATGATAGCACATCCATTTTCCACAAGTAACCATTGTCATAATGGTATTGACTCGGAGATTGGGTGATTCTCTAACCTGCGACACATTCCCAAAAAATAAGTCAATAAAAGTGTTTGAACATATGTCAACTATGGTTGAGAATAGATAGCTTACATGTGGTTTGACAATATTTGCAATAAATCTTGCAGAGATTTTTTATGATCCTGCGTTGATAGATCAACTAAACAAGTGTGCTCCGTGCACTTTGTGATTTCAAACAATCCATGGGTCTTTTTCTTCGCGGCTCTCATTCTCCAATGACAATTTTCCACCACACACGTTGCAATAAACTGATTTGGATTGCTCCTCTCCACAATATATGTCCGGTTGCTAGTAATGTGCATTTGTCGCACGACATGAATTAACATTTGTTTGTCATTAAACGTTTGACCAACGGAAAGATCTTCTGTATCTTGAGATAAAGCAAGGTAGTTTCCAGCTTGGTTGTTTAATACCACCGGTGAATATTCCTCAGTTTGAAACCAAGTTGCCATTGGAACATGGTTCCTCAATACCTCTTCATCCTCCTCGGATGATACATCCTCGTCCTCATCACTGTTAAAATCTTCAGACTCCTCACTGCTTGAACTATTGAAATTAAATTCAAGAGGATTATCATCTATGCATGCCAACTCTCTTCCCGTCATTGTATCACGTGCTGGAGACCGTTCTACACAATCTGTTCGGTTATAATATTCATGCATGTCAAGATCCTCGCCATGATGTGTTTGTTGCACTGTTTGGCTACTAGAACCCCCCCCCATATCCGTGAAATCCTTCATTGTTTTCACCTTCACCGAAAAAAGAGCTTGACCATCCCGTTGTTCCGAATTCAGGAAATTGGTTGCTCATCCCATGGTTGTGTTGGTAACTTGGTTGGGTAGGCTCATAATGCGTACCGTAAGCATTAGAGTATGGATCCTGAGCTTGAATCTGTTCGGCCTCGATGAACACAGACACATCACCCCAACCCATCTGCATGATCCGAGGGATACTCAACAACCTACCGACATCCACGTCGGAAGTAATATAACCTAAGTAATATCGCTTAACGACATTACCGATACCCATTTCTCGATGTTTATAACTTATGCGCAAATTCCAATGATTGTGACTTATGTTCATAACCTCATAAACAGTTGCCTTGAATTCTTCAAATGTGGTTCCAAACATAACATAACGCATACATTTTGGATCCGTGGAATATATTATATCACCATTTTGCCTAATTACTTTTCCACCCCAAAAGAAATTCACATTTACACAACCTTCCATTTGCCTAATATGTTATAACTGAACGAAAAGGAAGATTACATACCTTTGTGGAGAGGATTTTGGTAACTGAAGTTAGTGGGCTGTTGAGGAGGTCTGAAATGAAGTATGAAGGAGGTCTGTAACAAGGGATAATGATATTTGCGAGAGGATGGTGCTTGTGGTATTAGTTGTTGAGAGGATGATAGGTTCTGATATAAGATAAGAAAATCTATAGAGATAAGATAGGATAATATATCGGAAGTGATGTTGTATTGCAAAGGCACACAAACCAATACTGAAATGAATGTTACAAATTTACTTTAAACATATGAAATGGTGTAGTTATCATTTTTGGACCAAAATTTTACATAGTTACGCGTAATATTATTTTTTAAATTTTGGATAGTCCCAAAGTACAACAGCTCATGTTTAATTTAAAACAAAGAAAATGCTAATATAATTTTTGCAAGTATAATCTATAAACAATTTTTACTAAGTGACAAATCTGTTTTACTAAGTAACCAATATCCAGGGTCGCCACGGGCTGTGGCGCCCTATACCAGTTATGCAAAGTTGTACGCAGCTGTACCAGTTCCGCAATTCTGGTACGTAAGTGTACCAGAAAAGCGAGGGAGCCTCCAGACCAATGCCTCTGCCATTCTTTTGGCTCTCAAAATTGATATTTTGAACAGTCTGGTCTCCTTGAATAGTAAGTGTGACCATCTTATTGTTCGTGTAAGTTGGGAAAAATCGTCCTATAATTTTCTAAGGAAATCATACATGGACATTCCATTGTTGTTGTTACTGACTTCGACCCCCGTCACCTCGACCTAATGACCTTCACACACCTCCCCAAAGTTTACCCACTTGCTTTGGGTTAGATCTCAGCAGGGACTTAGAAGATGTCGGTGTAAATTATATTCAATTTCTAAATATCAGGTGGCTTGATCTGATGCCTCTGACCTTGATGGTCATTCACATGTTCAGGGGGAATCCGTATCTCTGCCAAAAGAATGTCCGGCTGGAAGCATTGAATTGGCTCCATGTGTTTCGTAAGTAATGCTTTTGTGCTGCCATATTTAGACTCGTAGTGGATTATGTGCTAGTGTTTTTGTTCTCTACGTTGGTTTCAGATCATTGTCGTTTCTTTTTTATGCTGATTTAAGATCATAGGCGTTAGTTTGTTAGATGAATGTCACGAATCTTTGTATCTTTTGCTTTAGATGCATTTCCTTTCTACCAGTATAAGAACTTGTAAGACTGGGAATGATAATTGCTACGGCCTTAGAGTTATTGCAAGGCATCTCAATGGCCAACAGACTTTGCTCATCTGTGTGTTCCTCAATCGTCCAAAATGACTTAGAGGACTGCATTAGTTTGTGTGCCGTTGTTCATTTCTTGAATAGTAATGACAACCGATGATCTGTGGTGGTCTAAAAGGACTTGCTGATTTATGATGTATGGTCTAAAAGGACTTGAGTATTGTTTTGTCCTGCAAAACTTGGTTTTTGTTGTATGTCAAATGATTTTGGCTGGGGATTTGTTTGGATGCAGGTAACACAAGGTTACGTTGTTTATAGGCATTAAAATTGTATAGGCATTAAATTACCAAATAAAATGATTTAATTTTTGAATTATCAACACATCACCACAAGGTTACGTTGTTTATTTTGGTCAGAATATCATTAGCTGGTCTTCAGAGAAACAACGTACTGTGGCTTGGTCCTCAACTGAGGCCGTTATCGAGTACTACACCTTGGTTCCATCAGTGCTGGAATATGATTTTTTCTTGTAAATTGTGCAATGCAGGCAAAAGGATTGCTATCGGAATATCAACCAAAATATAACAGTGCAAGAGCAGTCTACAGGGAACGAAAGAAGTATGTCGATTGGAATATGCTTGCTGTTCCGCAGCTAACAAGCTGGCAAATTTATGCATTTTGTATTTTTCTATAAAGGTAGTTAGTTTTGCTAAGTTACATTCATAAGATATTGAAAAGTGGAGCATTAGGAGTCCATCTTTTGGGGCAATCCTCAATCGTAGAGATTCAATTTAATTTTCTAAGAGTATTGGGGATATCTGGGCTTCAACAATAGACATTCGTTATTACTAGTGCTCTAATGCCTATTACCAACAGTAAAAGTGTAAAACCTTAAGGTGTTGGGGTAAAGCCCTAAATGGATCTTATATCTTTAAGATGCTATGATCATTTGATGTAATCCCTACGATAATTTGTGCTGAATACTTTCTCTCTTGGTTGTTTCAACCAAAAAGTGGTATACAATCATTTCTAGTTAAATTTCATATATTTTCCTTGTCCAAATATTAATTATGCTAGTAACCAAGTGGTACGTAGATCCTAGAAAGCAGGGATTCTTTCGTCACCTGACGAATCACCGTATCCCTACGCACCCCCGTATCGGATACTCGGATTCTCGGGGATACTCCGATGTTGAAAATTCTCAATTCAAATTCATTTTTTCAACAATTTATACTACGAACATAAGTGATTTCAGTCTAAGTTCTTGTGTTTTAAATGCTTGTATCATGTATTTGATTCAATTTGCATATAACTATTAGTTTTATTAGTAGATTTCATCATTCATAACATCAAATATATATTTGAAATATAAATATATGTGCCGTATCCCCCCCGAATCCCCATATTTTTTTATTTGCTGAATCCATGTATCCCCGCACTACGCACCCGCATCCCCGCACCCGTATCCTTGTTTCTTAGCGTAGATCTAAGGGTAACTATATATACATCCTAAGTTTGGCTGCTGCATGTTCTTGATATTAAGTAGCCTCTGCATTGTTTGAACTTTGAACAGTATCTTAAACCGTTTAGTTATGCTTCTTATCGGAAGAGTGTTACTTATCATGTTTCACTACAAGAAAAACGGGCAATTATGACGGAAATTTTACACTGAAATCGTCGCAATTGGTCCAATTATGACGGAAAATTTTCGTCATTTTTGCTCAAGTCTTAAGTTCGCATTTTCGTCACAAATGTCATTCTCGTCACAAGTATGTTTTTCGTCATAAGTAGCAATTTCGTCACAAGAAGAGTTTTCGTCATAAGTATAGTTTTCGTCACAAGTATACATTTTCGTCACAAGTTACAGTGTAGGACCCACCTTTTTCAATAAATTAATAAATGAACTTACGACGAAATATACCGTCATAAATTCATATTTTACGACGGAAAATCTGTCGGAAGTTAAAGAATGGGCCCACCTGCTACAAATATTTTATTCGTGGAAAAATTAAAATTTAATATAAAAAGGATGAACAACCGTCGTAAGTTACCCAGAAATTCGTCATAAGTTGGACTGACCAGAAACAACATTATGCTGCTTTTTCAGGTTCCAGCCATTTTTGGCTTCCAAATTAAATCCCAAATGCAATTCTTTAATTAAAATTTCTACAATATTAGTTTTGTACATAAAAGAAACCAATCCAACACATTCATCATCCCATTCAAACCATACAAAGGCATATCCAACATAATACTAAGTACCTAAAAGATCCATTACAAAATTTTCAAATGTACCAAAGTGCTAACACCAAGCACATACAATCAAGTCTAAAATTTAAAAGTACAAAATAACCTAGATTAGATATCAGGGATAGTTGCATAATAAAATTGCCCAAGTGTTCTTGAATATAGGGAACTAAAGTTAAAGAAATGATAATTGCAAGATAAGAAGCGGCATAATACCAACCAAAGTAACTATCTAAGGCAGAAAAACTTTTTTCCTTGTATCTTTTGACAAACTGATCTGCACCAAAGGCCATGAAACCTGATCAGATGCCACCAGCGCCAAGTGATGCGAGCTCGAGAAAAAAGCATAAGAACACTTGTAAAGTTGTGAAGGAACTGCATTCTGTACAGAATTACAGAATAGGATAAAGCCATCAGTGTTTGATGTACTAAAGCCATCAGCTCAACGACAAACAAACAGAATTTTCATTAGTTCATTCATTCTTCAATACTTTGGCATCTCTAGTCACACCCTGTACAGAAAATAACATTTCATTTACTAATGCATCTTGTCGACTAAAAAAGTTATACAATGCCAAGCAAACTCACATTAGGAAGGATGAAGTTTGACTGCAGAAGTAAGCTTCTAGCCTTAGCTAAGATCTCAACCTTCTTCCTAGACGCAAAATGAACCTCAACATTCTCAGCAAAATCGCTTAATCTTTCGTCTTTATTATCAGATGCAGAGATGAACATCAAATCCTTTAGTCAGTCTCAAATTGAGTTGTAAGTTGTATGATACTTTGGAAGTCTGCAAGTTTGGAATCAGGAACAACCTAGCAATGATTACAAATAAATAAATGTCAGGGTGACAAAAATAATGACCATTACTTTGTAAGATAATAAACAAAGCATTTGGTTATTATTTAAATGCGACTTGATGAACAAATTATCTTATACTAAATAGATTATATCGATTAAATTTGTCAATAGCATCTATGTTCCTCATTTGTGAAGAAAGATCTAGACAAACCTTGGACAAAAATATTGATATAATTAACTCCGACATCCTTGGCCAAGTCAATCTTCCAAAACATCACATCCAATGACTGTTTTGAAAGCAAAAGGAGTCGTGGATAAACTTTACAACCTGAATACTACCTGTAAAGATAGCTTGACCATCAATGCCTTTTAACTGCATATAGAATAGGTATCACTAGTTAATTTTTGATTGAAATATACGAGAAACTAAACTTTGAGCAGTAAAACCTTATACCCTGTACAAATTTTAGCAGTTGGTTTTAGCATTATATCTTAAATGTATAGGAATACACTATGAGAAGTATAATTAATCTAGTGAACTAAATCATCAGAATCTCTAAATTTGTTTATGCAAAAGATGTCCTAACATCAAAATTTCATCACACTGACTGTGCCCTAACTCCTATATAATTGTCTAAGCAACGCACAAAGAATAATACACACACAGTATCCTGGGCTTTAAAGAAAAAAAAACTCTCTATTCTAATACTAGCATAAAATGAATAAATACAAAAAACACTTGCATTTGCATTAGAGGTTGAGTAACAAATAATCTAGTAGGAAAGCTGCCAATCAGGGGTAGAAAACCTCCAACCCCCCCTAACTCTAGTACTCAAAAGAGAGATTTTATGCATCTCTATCCCAAATTCCACTCAGACCTCCAGGACACAATCTCATATTTTAATTTTCACAATGGCACAAGCCACAGAGTTCTGTAAAGGAGCACATTAATCACTTTTGGCAACCAAACAATTAGTTGTATTGATTGTTGAATGAGATCTCAATAATGAGTTCATGACAGTTTTTCTTTGGTCAGAAGTGGATCATTTAGATTATGTCTCTGATCTCATAATGACAAATTACAGTATGATGCACAATTCATGAACTCAACGATGATGTTCTTCCAAATGATAGACAATGATTGGGGACCAAAATTCAGAATTTACTTCTGCATGTAAGATCCAACATTAATGGCAAAACAAGTAACCACTATATCCCAGTAACAAGAAATGCAGTGTGTGAACCTAGGAAAAAAAAAAAGGCCTCCTGAGTGAAGGGAAGGGACACTAAAAAAAAGATTTTTTGATTTAGTTGTTGATCCACAATGGACACATGTTAGGCTCACCTCTACACCAAACCTGATTAAACATTAAGTTGGTCACTTGGTGTTGTATCAGTATGTACTAGTGTCGTGGTCATCTTGTTTGCTTGCTTCTAATCATACAAGTTGAGAATTAGATAAAAAGTTGCACTGTCATCCAAACTAGGAGAAGGTACAGTTGAAAATGTTTGAAAGCTGATTTTGCAGAAGTGACACCTCGTGTGCTTGATCAACGAGAGAGAAAAATCTTCTCTAAATACTGACTCTCCTTGATAAAATGTCATTTGCAATTTTCCAAGGATATGATAAAACACAACAGCAGTCTCCATTAACTCATACATAACATGCAGTACTGTTACAGGTCTTACAACACCGAATGACACCTCTTATTGTGTGTCACTTTTAAAAGCTTATAATTATCTGGAGGAAATTCAGCTTCTGTTCAGTACTGTTATTAGTTATTATCAAGATAACCATTACATGTTCCTGTATAACTTCTCATACATACATGTAAAGGGTATAAATTTACAAGTCCTTACCCATTATTCAAGATTACCAGCTTCAACCCGTTATATTTCTCCTCCGCAAAAAATTTATAATATATATAAACTCACCCGGTACACCCAAAAAGGTTATTAAAAATGCATCAACTAGTGACATTTTTGGACTGATAATGCTTGAAGAAAAGCCACATGCAACAAATTTACAAAAAGTGAGGAACGAAATCATTTCACGTACGAGATTTACCTTGGGTTCAAAGGACGGGACCATCTTCAAAACCACTTCAGTTTTACGTCTAGAGTCTTGAATCATTTCCTCAGAAAAGGAAATATGGGATTCAGGATTCACGGCCTGAGTAATGACATATTTAATAATTAAGTCCACCACTTTTGCAAGTCCAAAATCCATAACGCCAACTACCTGAGGAAGAAAACTATTAGATAAGCCAACATAAAAGAACAAGATAATTTTTACAAGTACACCTCAATTTTAGCTTAAAAAATCTCTCCATCCTTTTAATATAACATAGTTTAAAGTCTTCAGATATAGGTTCTAGTCTTTCTTTTAATATAAAAGAGTTTAAAGTCTTAAGATCTAGGTTCTAGTCTAAACTAGAAACAGGAAAAAATAGATGTATCACAATATTCTTTCTTCAACTTAAATAAACCAGAATAATAAAATATGTTCTCACATCCATTGCAGTTAGAACTGTATGAAGCTCACCACTGTTGTTTCCATTTATAGATGACCAATACTTCACACGAAGAGCATTACTTTGCTGGTCAAAACTCACAGCATTCTCCATAAACTTTGCAAGTATCTCTTGCATTCTCAACCAAAACCACCATATAATTACTGCCACGAAATAAAATTAAGTAAACATGATCATGGGATACTCAAAACAATCCCTAAAAGGATGATTCTAAGCACATTACGTAAACCAACACACATGCAATTGAAATCACAAACTCTAATTTTAATAAATTACCAAATTTCACAATGTATCTATCGCTTACACTAAGAAACGACATCACATAATATTGAAGTGAAATTATATATGAAAGATACTACTTGGATAGCACTTTTGGAAATTAATCCCTCTTACTATAATGTATCTGATCACACAACATTATCAAATAAGCCTCTCTCGCAACATGATCAAATAAGGCAGGATAAATACACATTATGCACATATACATTCAATTAAAAAAAAAAGTGCAAAATTATTATACCTCGACGAGAAATAGAAGAAAGGGAATCGCAACGAGAAGAAGCCGAGAAACGAAAATCAAGAAGTTCATTGAGGCATTTCGTCGAACAACAACATGGTGTGTATCAACAGAACTTGTGTAATCATGAATGTAAGTATATCTCGCATTTGTAATGGTGGATTCCACCATTTTTGGAGTACAATTAGAGCTGGTATCATTGTAAACACCTGATTCAATCAGCATATATGTATACATGTATGTATGAATTAAATGTTATGAAATGTAATAAATTAGTAAATTAGGTTAATGTAAAGATGAAATTAATAGAGAATTGAAAAGTACCTAGTATAATGTCGGGACTCAGGAGTTGAGAGAGAGAGAGAGAGAGCTGCACTTCGAAATACAACCGGAAGAGATAGATAGAGAGAGAGTCTGAGAGAGTAAAAGGGGGAACGGGGTTTAAGGGGGAAACATTTTCGCTGAAGGGAAATGGGGGGAAAGCTGCCGCCTTCGCTTTTTATTAAAAAAAATTAACTTAATTTTTTAATTTATTTTTTAAAATTAATATGTTAACTTAAAATTAAATAAATACCACGTGCATTTACATGTTTATATGTAATATAATTTTACAAAATTAATATATTATAAATTATTTATATATAACTAATAATTTAAAATTTGTATTAAATTATATATTAATTTAAAATACATTATTGTTAAATTTTACAACGTTTTTGTGAAGATGCGGCACAACACAGTCTTTATATTTTTTATAATTTTTTCTCAATACTAGAATGAGTATCTATTAATATCCGTACGGTTGGATCGTCGAAGAAATTATTTTCAAAAAATTATTCAGTGAATCTGACACAT
This sequence comes from Heracleum sosnowskyi, assembly GCA_030848705.1. Taxonomy (NCBI): domain Eukaryota; kingdom Viridiplantae; phylum Streptophyta; class Magnoliopsida; order Apiales; family Apiaceae; genus Heracleum; species Heracleum sosnowskyi. Next base: position 87,101,644 of record CM061245.1, read on the forward strand.
GTTCCGTTCCCGGAAGCAGTATTGTTCCAACGTTTCTAAAAAAATGCAGCACAACCGGACCCTTATATTTTTTTATTATATTTTCCCAACACTAGAATGAGTACCGATTAACATCCGTATGGTTGGATCGTCTAAGAAATCAATTAAAAAATTTATTTAGTGAATCTCACACGTGTCCCGTTCCCAGAAGCAGTACTGTTCCAACGTTTCTGGGAAGATGCGGCATAACCGGACCTTATTATTTTTTGATTATTTTTTCCCAACACTAGAATGAGTACCAATTAACATCTGTACGGTTGGATCGTCGAATAAATGAATTACAAAATTATTCGGGTTTAGGGTTCGGGTTTATGGTTTAGGGTTTAGGGTTAAAAATTAGAAAAATTAATGGGCCCACTTTTTTCTGTGGGGTCCATCCTTTTTAATATTATTTTTTAATTAAATCGGGGGATCTTGACATCCATATGGTTGAATCATTGAAAAACATTTTCAAAAATAAATTAAAACACCAATCCGGGACTAAACACTAATTATAAGTAATAGTCAAATCACTAGTTGACTACTATAATCTCGAAACAAATACATTTATTTTTTTTAATATTTTTGGAATATCACTCAAATATATTAATCTTGACATCCATACGGTTGGATCATCAGTAAATAATTTAAAAAAAATCAAAATACAAATATGGGTCTAAACATTTATTAAAAGTACTATTCAAATAACTAGTGACTATTATCATCTCAAACCAAATAAATTTATTTATTTTCTAATATTTTTGGAATATCGCTCAAACATATAAATCTTGATATCCACATGGTTATATATTCGGGAAATATTTTTAAAAAAATCAAAACACCAATCCGAGACTAAACACCAGTTATAAGTAATAGTCAAATCACTAGTTGACTACTATAATCTCGAAACAAATAAATTTGTTTTCTCTAATATTTTTGGAATATCACTCAAACATATAACTCTTGATATTACATGGTAAGTCTTTGTAACAATCATTTTTTTCAGGTTAATTCTATTACATTCAACCTTAATATTACATGGCAATATTTGTAATTATTTTTTCACTCCAATCTGTTTATTCAAACATTTACAATATCTGTTAATATACTTCATAATCATATGTATTGCAGCTGACCAATTGATTAAAGTTGAGAAAGTTCAAGTACTTATCGGATCACTAGTTGACTACAATAATCCGGGACTAAACACTAGTTAGAAGTAACAGTCAAATCACTAGTTTACTACAATAATCTCGAAACAAATAAATTTATTATTTTTTAATATTTTTGGAATATCACTCAAATATATTAATTTTGACATCCATACGGTTGGATCATCAGTAAATAATGTTAAAACAATCAAAATACAAATATGGGACTAAACACTTATTTAAAGTACTAGTCAAATAACTAGTGACTTTTATCATCTCAAACCAAATAAATTTATTTTTGTCTAATATTTTTGGAATATCGCTCAAACATATAAATCTTGATATCCACACAGTTAGATCTTCACTAAATATTTTTAATCTCGAAACAAATAAATTCTAAATTTTTTTAATATTTTTAGAATATCACTCAAACATATATATCTTGACATCAATACGGTTGGATCGTCACTAAATATTTTTAAAAAAATCAAAATGCCAATATGGGTCTAAACACTAGATTGATTAATAATCAAATCACAAGTTGACTGTTATAACCTTAAACAAAATAAAGGTAATTTCTCCTAAATATTTTAAAAACATCACTAAAATTTATGAATTAGTTGAATCATCAAAAAAATTCAAAAAAAATTAAAAACATGTGCTAACTTACGACGGAATCCGTCATAAGTTATTGGACTCCAAAAATTTGATTTTCCCGCCTATTTTTTTGGGAAATTTTTTAATTTACCGCCAAATATTTTTGGGAAAATTTTGAATTTACCACCCCAACAACTCTTTTATGACGGAAAAATCCGTCGTAAGTTTCTTAAAAAATATTATTTTAAACGGCTAATTTTGTAAAAGTGACAGTAGGATAAGAAATGGGTGGTGAATTTTACACATAGTAACTTACGACAGAAAATATTTCCGTCATAAGTATACTTACGACAAAAATATCGTCGTATATTCAATTTGTAAACGACGTCGTTTTCCCCTACACACAATCTATTCATTTTATAATTAAATTTAATTACGAAAATAATAAAATATTCAACTTCCGACGGAACAGCAAATCCGTCGTAATTTAATACTTATGACGGAATTTAAGATTCCGTCGTAAGTATTTTTAAAAATATTATTTTAAACGGCTAATTTTGTAAAAGTGACAGTAGGATAAGAAATGGGGGGTGAATTTTACACGGAGTAACTTACGACATAAAATATTTCCGTCATAAGTATACTTACGACGAAAATATCGTCGTATATTCAATTTGAAAACGACGTCGTTTTCCCCTACACACAATTTATTCATTTTATAATTAAATCTAATTACGAAAAAATAATAAAATATTGAACTTGCGACGAAATTATTTTTCCGTCATAAGTATTTGTGACGAAATTGTCATTTTCGTCGTAAGTTAGGCGCGCCCAAAATTCCGTCATAAGTTTTCCGTCATAATTTCCCCTTTTTCTTGTAGTGTTTTTTCTGCAGGAAGAACTGCAATGGGTCGCCTGGAAAAGGCTTTTAGCATATATGAACTTTGAAGGTGTACATATATGAGAAAGAGGGTGAATTTTCAAAACAATGCTGTCACATCTTGCTTCCAGAAATAACTTAACATTAAACCCTGTTACATGTATACATCAATAATTGTGCACTTAAATTGAAAGTGCATACTGTTTTAACATGGGTATTTCTTTGTTGCACCTGGAAAATTGAAATATGAAGAAGCCAAATTCAACTCTACATGATGTATCATTTTTTTGTTTTTGTAAAACTGTATTTGGTGTTTTAATTATGCATGGACAATATAATTCTCGAGTATGTTTTAGTGTTTTATAAGATTTTATTGTTCCTTTTCTTTTCCAATAAGAACTATTGTATTGTTATCTGGATAGAATGTCTTGAATCTTATAGTGCATTTTCCCTTTCTCATTTCTGGTATATAAAGGTATCTTGATTCTTTTACCTATCTAATCAGTCAATTCCTGTACTTGTATTTCAGAGAAAATCCTCAGAGGGTAGGTAGCACTTTTGCTAACAAACGAGTTGTATTCACGTATGATCATGTATTGAGAACAGGCATGTTCATAGTATTTATGATAAGTAATAACTTACCATTTTATGTTAGACTGTATTATTGTTATGATATAAGTAAGATACTATAATGGGTCTATACTCTATAATGCGTATCAAGCTGGGGAAAGACAACTTTACTAAAATGCTATTTTCATGTTTGGTGGTAGTTTAGTTTTGAATACCGCAAAGAGTTGTATCTGATGGACCGACTATCTTGAATCCATGGTGATTGGGACACTGGTAACTAGTCCCACTATACTAATGTTTCTGCCTAAGAACTGAGTAAATTAACTTAATAGCGAGAATAATTTTTTTTCTTCTTTCTATTTATTGTAATTGGAAGTCTAAATTTGGTTGTTCGCTACGGAATCAAATGCACACACACAGGTCATACCAAAGTGCTCTCCCATCAGCATAGGGTCAGGTCTGTGAAAGGTCCTAATGTATGCAGCCTTACCCTTATCTTTCATAAGGAATGTTCAAATTCCGTGACCTAGCATGGCCTAAACACGCGACTTTTGCTCTAAGCACGACTTTCACTCGCTTAATACATGAATGTATATAATATTAAGTTAAGAGCTCAAGGGTTTTCTGGAATGCCTAATAGTAATCTTCATAACTTAGAAATTTTATTTTTACCAATACACACACATATCGTTTCTTCCTTTATCTTTCTGATATTGGTTATATGCCTCCCTTTTATTTACCATGTGAATGGTCACAAATTTTGGTTCAGTGTCTAAATGTATCATACTTCTATTGTGGAAACATGTGACTTGCACTACAAGGAAACATGGCAAAACCGACCGTCTAAAACCGACCGACACAAATTAGGGCGGTTGAAACCGACCGACTGTCAGTCGGTCGGTTATGACTGCAGATTAAAATAAAACGACATCGTTTTTGCTGACGTGGCGCGCACAAAACCGACCAATAAGATCGGTCGGTTATACTACTGACATGGCAACCACAAAACCGACCAATACGATCGGTCAGTTATACTACTGACCGGAAAAATGAATTAAAAATGTTAAAATTTGAATTATTGTGTACTGCGATATGTCAAAATGACGGTCGGTTATGTCCTGCTGCTTTATTTATTTTTGGCTTAAAACACTCATTTCTTCAAATGAACACATGACATAGAAAAAAAAGATAGGATAAAAAAAGAAGAAGATAATTGAAGAAAAAAAAGAGAGGAAGTGATACAAATCATATAATGTAAGTTTTCCTTTATGTATTTTGTATTTAATTATGATTACATTTTTTTTTATAATGCAATGTATATATGTATGTGTTTTTATAATTGAATGCGAATGTTAAACCATTTGTTTACATATATTAATTCATGTAGATGGCAAATATGGATAGAAGTTGGATATGTAATCAAATACAAAGCGATAAAATTTCTTTAACTCCCGAATATAGGAATGGTGTAGAGGTTTTTTTAAAATTTGCAAAGGAGAAAAAAGTGGAGGAGGATGGTAAAATGAAGTGTCCTTGTAAGAATTGTAAGAATTTGAATTGGTTAGACATTGATGAAATTAGATTTCATTTGCTATCTAAAGGGATGCTTGAAGGTTATACGGTGTGGACATCGCACGGTGAAGAAGTTGTGCAAAGAAATGAGAGTCGAAAATCACATCATCGGGAACCTCCAAGGGTGGAAGAACCGGTTGATTTTAATGCTATGTTACATGATTTTTCCGGTGCAAATTATGAATATTATGACACCACGGATACGGGAACTAGTAATGTAGAAGAAGCTCCAAATGATAGTGCTAAAAAATTCTATGAGTTAATTGTTGAAAATGGAGTCCCTATTTATCCCGACAATATAAAGTATACAAGATTAAGCTTGACCGCAAAATTATTAGAATTCAAAAACTATTCAAATTGTAGTAATAAAGCTTTTGATAGTTTGCTTGAACTTCTTGCGGATGTGTTACCAAAGAAACACACATTGCCCGAAACCAATTATGAAATGAAAAAGATTATGAAGGGTTTGAGGGTTGAATATGAAGATTTTATGGAGATGACAAAGATAAAATTGTATGTGATATATGTGGTAAAGATCGTTATCGGGTTGTTTCGAGGAAAAATGGTAAAAAAATACCAAAAAAATTCTTAAGACATTTTCCTTTGATTCCTCGACTACAACGCTTGTACATGTCGGCGCATACATCCAATCATATGAGATTTTACAAGAATCGAGATGTGACAGAGGGAGAGCTTAGTCATCCCGCGGACGGAGATGAATGGAAAAATTTTGACCTTCGTTATCCATTATTTGCTAATGAGGTTCGTAATATAAGGCTTGGCCTTGCAACCGATGGTTTCAACCCATTTGGCCCTACCGGAAAGAAAACATATAGTGTATGGCCCGTGGTGGTTGTTGTCTATAATCTCCACCATCAATGTGTATGAAAAGGCCTTATATGTTTATGACCGATATAGTTCTGGGTCCGAATAGCATCAGTAAAGATATTAATGTTTGTCTAAGGTCTCTCATTGATGAATTGAAGATATTGTGGAATACCGGAGTGGAAACATATGACCAATCTTTAAAGCAAAATTTTACAATGCGAGCGGCTCTTATGTGGACTATTAGTGACTTTCCCGCTATGAGTATGATAAGTGGGTGGTCAGGTAAAGGAAAAATGGGATGTCAAGTGTGTGGTGGAAGTGTGCAAGGGTTTCAATTAAAACATTCCGGAAAATGTAGTTTTTATGGCACGAACCGAATATTTCTTGAACCAAATGATCCATTGCGCGAAAAAAGTAATTTGTTTGATAATGAGGAAAGAAGATTGTTTTGTGGTCGTTTGTCCGGGGAGGATGTAAAGGAGTTGCTTAACGGTATAATTTTTCCACCACCCGGAAAGACTAATTCCAAGTTAAGGAGTGCTGGTTATGGGGAAGAGCATCATTGGACTCATGTTCCAATTTTTTATGAACTCCCTTATTGGTCATCGCATACTTTACGATATTCAATTGATATCATGCATACCGAAAAAATTGTGTTTGAAAACATATTTTTTACTATTGTAAATGCGGCAAAATCAAAGGATCACAAAAAAGCAAGGTCGGATTGCAAACACTTTGATGTGTTGCGTCATTTGTGGATCGATGAAAATGGAAAAATGCCAAAAGCACCGTATTCCTTAAATAAAAAACAACTTAAACTTTTGTGTCATTGGATTTGCTCATTGAAACTTCCAGACGGTTATTCTTCCAATATATCTCGTTGTTGCAATGTTGATGAGTGTAAATTTTTTGGATTCAAATCGCATGATTGTCATATATTTCTTCAAAAATTGTTGCCTCTTACAATTCGTGAGCTTCTACCAACGCCTATTGTGGATGCCTTGACAACAATTTCAAATTTTTCAAGATTTGTGCTCATCTGTTGTGACAAAAACCGATTTGGATCTAATGGCAAAATCGGTTATTAGAGCTTTGTGCTTGTTGGAAACAATTTTTCCTCAAACTTGGTTTGATTCGATGGAACACTTGGTTGTACATTTAGCGGAAGAAATCAAACTAGCTGGGCCCGCTTATTGGCATTGGATGTATCCAATTGAGCATTTGTTGGGAAAATTAAAACAAAAAGTCAGTAAAAAAGCAAGAGTTGAGGGTTCAATTGCCGAACGATATATGGAAGAAGAGGCTCTTAATTTTTGTTCTCTTTATTTTGCCTCCGATTCGGTTCATAATAAAGTACGTCGTAATGAAGTTTTGTTTGATGTACAAAATTCTGATAAATTAGAAGTTTTTAGATATCCAATTGAATGTCTTGGAAAAGAAAGAGCGAGATATATGGATGATGATGAACGACTGCTTGCAGAAGAATATGTTATTTTAAACTCTCCTGAAGTTCAACCTTACCTAAGGTACCTATATCTTGTCCTAATTTAGTGATATATTCATATTTGCATTATTTTATGTTATTTACATGTTTTTATTATTTCTCTATTCCTATATTTTAGAAGGTACCAAAATCGCGTTATGAGACAACGTCCGGGGACAACTCCTCAAGATTTAGATCGTATTGTCAAGACTCGATTTAAAACTTGGCTTAAAAAAAAGGTATTTGTTACATTTAGCAAAATTTAAATCTCGATTTTGATTTTATCATTACATATTTTATTAATTTTTTTATAACTAGGTAGAGAATGATGAGATAGAGGGACCTCGTTTTAAGGATTTGCTTGAAGGACCATCACTAAGAGTCATGACTTTTGAGACTTGTCAAGTTAATGGATATAAATTTTCGACGACATCCGCATCCGGTTCCGGTATTATTGTTAAAGGCACTTCACACGAAAATAATCTTGATTATTATGGTCAACTACAAGAAATTATGAGACTTACTTATGATGGATACAATCATGTATATATGTTCAAGTGTATATGGTTTGACAATATCGGTGACGGTGTTAGGATGGATAAGAATCGAGTGGTGACGATTGATATAACTTCAAGATTGAGGTCTAATGAGATTATTTTAGCTAGTCAAGCCTCCCAAGTATATTATGCTCCAAGTGTATTGAATCCACGAAGCAATATATATACGGTGGTCAAATCTAAAAGTCGTCCAATTGATGAAACTATCATTGTGCAAAACGATATTGAGGATGCCTTTCAAGAAGATAGATCTAATACCGGGAGTTTTTCACTCTTTGTTGATTTCGCACAATATGGCCCATTCATTCGGCATGAAAATCATGAAGAAGAAGAAGAAGAAGAAGGAGAAAACGAGGATGAAGAGGAGGAAGATGAAGAAGAGGAAGAAGAAAGAGGATGTGATGATAATGATGATGAAGACGATGATGGTTTTGACGATATTGAATAATATTGTTTGTAATTTGAACTTATAATGAATGATCAATTGTTATTAGTTGTATTGACAATATGAAGGATTAATTGTTATTGGTTTTATTGGAAATAAGAAGGATTAAATGTGAATGATCAATTATAAGGGCTTCCCAGAAAACCGACCGATTATACACAGAACCGACCGTTTTTTACCATTAGGGCTTCCCAGAAAACCGACCGATCTGGAACATAACCGACCGCTTTCATAATAAACTTCTCAGAAAACCGACCGATTTCATATTTAAGTGGTCGGTTATGAAGTGGTCGGTTATGATGTGGTCGGTTATAACATTCTAATGACAAACTGCTAGAAAACCGACCGATTCTGCATTTTGACCTCGGTCGGTTATGACTATCTCAGTCAACTTTTCTATATTTTAAATATATAAATAAATAAATTTCTTTAAAAAATATTATAAAATTACACTCGCTTTTCATTATTATAATTGTACTAGTAAGTTTAAAACCAATATTTTACCGGATCTCATTGCTTGAATTACGGTTTAAATTATATTTAAAAATGTAAAATTAGTACATTTAATTGTGAATTAAATTGAAATTAAAATTTATTATATAATAAAATATCAACATAAACGGATATTGTGAAAATTATTTTCATATTGATATGGTCAGAAAAGTAATTATAGAAATATAATTGACTGGTCAAACAAAAGGTCGATATTTAAGGCCCGACACCCTAATTATTCATTAATTTCGTAATTAATGAGTAGGGAAAATAAACAGCTCATGAAAAGAGCTTTGATTATGGAAAATTAGTCAAAGAAGGATCTGGAATCCCAATTAAAGGCAATCAATGAGTCATAACCTTTATCAACAAGGAAACGAATTCTTCAGCAAGAAATACAATACTTATCCAATATCAAAAAGAAGACTTATCCGTTAAGTCTCCCAAACATACCATAAATACTAGGCTCTAGACGCCTATATAAGGTCCCTGATCCTACAATCAGAACTACGTCTTGGCTTGATTCTCAATAACGAATTGAGATACGTAGGCATCTTGTGAGGACCAATTTAGTCCGGAAACACGAGTGCAGCCATTAAAGCTCGAAAGCTCATTAATCCTAGCAATTAATATACAAATACGTTTTTTAATCCATAACATTTGGCGCCGTCTGTGGGAAGACAACATCAACCATGGCAAACACGCGAAGAACAACCAGAGATTCTGATACTTCTGAAGGCCTCCCTATCACCTCCGGGGCTGATACTCATGGGAGCCAACCACCGCCAACTACTGGCACTCAAGGGGCGAGTATCCCCACCAACACTCAAGGACAAGAAGTCCCGATTACTACTGAAGGGACGAATCCCCTACAAATGGTTATTCATGGATCTAATCCACAAGAAACCGTTCACCAGCAACCAATTACAACCTCTGCGCTGCTTATAAACGCACCTCGCAGTCTTCAACTCCACACTACTGATCTCCCTCAATACGCGAATCAGACTTTGGGGATGCCAAGCTATGGCATGCCCCCTCGACCCATGGCAGGCGGTAGTGGAACTAATCCAATCTACCATGAGGCATATGTGCCCCCTTATATTCAAGGTCTGGGACCCCAAAATCAACAGACTCGTCAGACCCCTCTCATTCAAGATTACTCTGGCCCATACACTGAGGATGAGGGTTATACAACTGGGGAGGATGTTGCCCCAAGGAGGAGACGTTCTTCACAGACAAATCGGGAGCCACCCCAAACTACTAAGGAGAAGCTTGCAGCCCATGAGGCAGAGACTGCAAGGCTCAAAAAACTCCTTGCTGAAGAAGAGGCCGCTCAAACTCGGGGCCGAACAACTGAAGGAATCCCGATAATCAACTTGGATCCACCAAGAAGGACCAAGAGGGCTGAAGCCCCAAGGGGTGATCCTAGTAATCTGTTGCCCCTAGGAGATCCTGATGATCCTACACCGCCGTTTACTCAAGACATCATGAAAACGGCTATATCCAGAAAGTTTAAGATGCCTTCAATCAAAGCCTATGATGGAACGGGAGATCCCGCAAATCATGTAAGGACATTCTCCAATGCACTGCTGTTGCAGCCAGCCAACGATGCGGTCAAGTGTAGGGCGTTTCCCCAAACTCTTGCGGGTATGGCTCAACGTTGGTACAGCCGTCTACCTCCCAACTCTATTGGGTCCTTTAAGGAGCTAAGCAAGGCTTTCATCAACCAGTTCATTAGTGGAAGGGTGCATGAGAAAAGTTCTGCATCACTCATGGCAATACGTCAAGGAAAGAATGAAGCCCTAAGGGACTACATTAATCGATTCACACGAGAGGCTTTGAAAGTCCCGGATTTAGACGACAAAGTGGCTATGATAGCCCTGCAACAAGGAACCACTGATGACCACTTCAGGAGGTCGTTGGCTAAACATCCACCAGAGAGCATGTTGAAGCTCCAAGATAGAGCCGGAAAGTACATCAAGGCTGAGGAAAGCATGAGAAAGTATGAACCCACCGCTGGCGACGGTGGAAACTCAAAGAAAAGAAAAGAAACTCAGGAGTACGACGTCAAGGAAAAGTTTCCCCGAACATCAAAGAATTCTGACTCTCCACCCAAGAGAAATAATTTTGGGCCGAAGTTCACGGAGTATGCAAGATTGAATACTCCCAGGAGTCAAATTCTGATGGAGATAGCCAAGGAAGAAGATATCAAATGGCCAAAGCCAATGAGGGCTGATTTGTCCAAACGGAACCAAAATCAGTTTTGTCGGTTCCACAAAGAAGTTGGTCATGACACCGATGATTGTAGGCAACTGAAAGATGAGATCGAGTTTCTAATACGAAGAGGAAAACTCAGCAAGTTCACCAAGGATGGAAGCCAAGGGAGCCAAAGGGGGAACTATGAAAGAAAGGATTATGATAGAAGGGACAACGATCAAGATCGAAATCCCAAGCCCCGAGGGCCCGTGATCAACATGATATTTGGAGGACCAACCGCTGCTGGGTCCTCCCGAAACTCAAGAAAAGCTTATGCTCGAGAAGTAATGACTGTGGTTGGGGAAGCACCGAAACGTGCACGAACAGAAGTGTCAATAGGTTTTGATGATTCAGACTTGGAAGGGGTGAAGTTCCCCCACGGTGATCCTCTTGTCATAGTACCTGTGATAGGCAACTCCGAAACAAAGAGAGTCCTAGTCGACAATGGAGCCTCAGTGGACATCTTGTTCCACGATGCCTTTATCAAGATGGGTTACACTGATTCTCAGTTAACACCCTCTAATATGCCCATATATGGGTTCAATGGAGTGGAATCAAAGGTGGAAGGCACTATCCAACTCCCAATGACCATGGGGCAAGGAACAAATACATCCACTCAGATGCTGAACTTCATAGTTATAAAGGCAACCTCAACCTACAATGCGATCCTTGGAAGGACGGGTCTTCACGCGTTTAAGGCTGTTGCCTCATCTTACCACCTGAAACTCAAATTCCCCACTCGGAATGGGATTGGTGAAGAACGAGGAGACCAAAAGATGGCTAGAAGTTGTTATGTAGCCGCGTTGAGGCCTGATGGAATTGGGGGGCAGGTTCTCCCCATTGAAGACATGGACACTAGAGATAATGAGGACCGAAGAGGGAAACCAGCTGAGGATTTGATCCCAATTCCCTTAGTCCCGGATGAACCAGAGAAGGTGACTTATGTTGGGGCACTACTACCCGAGCCATTGAAAGGCAAACTCGCATCTTTTCTTCAAGAAAACAATGACGTTTTTGCTTGGACAGCGGCTGACATGCCAGGGATTGATCCCCAACTAATATCTCACAGATTGAATGTGGATCCAGAAAGGAAGGCAGTGAAACAAAAGAAAAGAAGCTTTGCTCCAGAGAGGCTTGAAGCCATTAAGCAAGAAGTGAATAAGCTTTTAGAAGCTGGGTTTATTGAAGAAATCCAATTCCCGGAATGGTTAGCTAACCCTGTGATGGTCAAAAAAGCTAACGGGAAGTGGAGAATGTGCGTCGACTTCACCGACTTGAATGATGCATGTCCTAAGGATTGTTTTCCCTTACCAAGGATTGATGCTCTGATAGATGCCACTGCTGGGCACGAGATGCTAAGTTTCATGGATGGCTTCAGCGGATATAATCAAATTAAGATGCACAAAGATGACATAGCCAAAGTGTCGTTCATCACTGACTTTGGTGTCTTCTGTTTCTTAGTCATGGCTTTTGGGCTTAAGAATGCTGGAGCAACCTATCAAAGGTTGGTGAACAAAATCTTTGAGCATCTGATTGGAAAAACCATGGAGGTCTACGTAGATGACATGTTAGTCAAGAGCCTTGATAAGGCCGATCACATTGAGCACCTTCGAGAGGCTTTTGAAGTGCTAAGACACCACAAGATGATGCTAAATCCAGCCAAGTGTGCCTTTGGTGTAGGCTCGGGAAAGTTTTTAGGCCTGATGGTTTCCAAGAGAGGAATCGAGGCAAATCCCGACAAAATCAAAGCGATTCTAGACATGGAACCACCAAAGACTGTCAAGGATGTCCAGAAACTGACGGGAAGAGTGGCTGCTTTGGGAAGATTCATCTCCAAGTCTGGAGAGAAGTGTTTGCCCTTCTTCAAAGCACTCAAAAAAGTGAAGAATTTTGAATGGACAACTGAAAGTCAAGAGGCCTTTGAGGCCCTGAAGAAATATATGGCTGAAGCACCACTGTTGGCAAAACCCAAGCCAGGAGAAATTCTCTATTTATACTTGGCAGTTTCTAACACAGCCCTTGGAGCTGTTTTGGTAAAGGAAGAAATGAAGGTTCAGAAACCCATTTACTATGTGAGCAAGATTCTACATGGGGCAGAAATAAACTACTCAATGGTGGAGAAGTTTGCCTTAGCCTTGATAATGGCCTCAAGAAAGCTACGCCCCTACTTCCAGGCTCACAAGATAGAGGTTTTGACTGATCAACCTCTAAGAAACATCTTGCATAGCCCTCAAGTTAGTGGAAGATTGATCAAATGGGCCATTGAATTGGGAGAATTTGATATCAAGTATAAGCCTCGGACGGCCATAAAAGCTCAAGCACTTGCTGACTTCATGGTTGAATGCACCATTGACAACCAAGAAGTCGGGGGGCAGGAAGTAACTATGGAAGATAAGAAAGATGAGGAAATGACCTTCAAAGAATGTTGGGTGCTCTATTTTGATGGAGCATCAAAAACAAAATCAAGTGGAGCTGGTTTAGTGCTACAGAGTCCTGATGGATTCCTAATAGAGTATGCACTAAAACTTGACTTCCCGACGACAAACAATGAGGCTGAGTATGAAGCTCTGATAGCTGGCTTAGGGCTGGCTGGAGCCTTGAGAGTCAAAACTCTGAAAGTCTGTGGAGACTCGAGGCTAGTGGTTTCCCAAGTAAATGGGGAATTTGAGGCCAGAGATGAAGTCATGGCCAAGTACTTAAAACTTGTCAAGGCCATTATGACTCAATTCGATGAATGCTATGTGGAGCACATTCCAAGGGAGGAAAATGTGAAGGCTGATGCCTTGTCTAAGTTTGCCTCTTCTGAAATTGAAAACTATGCCGGGAGTGTATACTTCCAGGTCTTGAAGACCCCAAGCATCAATGGAAAGTTGGTAGCCCCCATTGGTATCACCAGTTGTTGGATTGATCCCATCAAAGCTCATCTGGAAACTGGGTGGCTGCCAAACGACACTTCAGAGGCACGAAAGCTATACGTCAGAGCATTAAGGTATGCCCTAATTGAGGGAATCCTATACAAGAAATCTTTTGTTGTTCCATACTTAAAGTGCTTGAGACCTCAAGAGGCAGAATTGGCCCTAAAGGAAGTGCATGAAGGGATTTGTGGACAACATTTGGGGGGCAGAGCCCTTGCTCATAAAGTCACTCGTCTAGGTTTCTATTGGCCAAGCATACTTGCTGATGCTAAAAGCTATGTCAAGAAATGTGAACGGTGCCAGAAACATGCACCAGTGGTTAGGAAACCACCAGAGATGATGACATCCATTAACTCACCTATCCCCTTTGCTATGTGGGGAATGGATATACTCGGGCCATTTCCTATGGCAAGTGCTCAAAGAAAGTTCTTGATAGTAGCAATTGATTATTTCACCAAGTGGATTGAGGCTAAGCCATTAGCCAAGATAACCACCAAGCAAGTGATGCAATCTTCTGGGAAAATGTGATATGCAGATATGGAATTCCACGAGTCCTGGTCACGGACAATGGAACTCAGTTTAACAACGATGAGTTCAAGAAGTATTGTGATGAAAACGATATCAAGTTGCGCTTCACTTCTGTCGCCCATCCTCAAGCAAATGGGCAAGCTGAGGTTGCAAATCGAATCATCCTTGATGGACTAAAGAAAAGAGTTGAACGCTCCAGAAACACTTGGGTAGACGAATTACTCCCTATACTTTGGGCATATCGTACTACTTGCAAGGTCACCACTGGAGCAACTCCATTTCTATTGGCTTATGGAGCAGAGGCAGTGGTCCCGGTGGAGATTACTCACACCTCCCCAAGAGTTGAGGCTTATGAACCAGAAGAAAATGAAGAAGGCTTGAGGCTAGCTTTGGATCTAATTGATGAAGTTAGAGATGAAGCAAACGCCAAGATAGTTGAACATCTAAAGAAAGCATCCTTCTACTACAACCTAAGGGTTAAAGAAAGGTTCTTTCGTCAAGGAGACTTGGTTCTCAGAAAGATTGAAGCATCTGGAGTTGGACAAAAAGGGAAGTTAGCCCCAAATTGGGAAGGACCATATCGCGTCAAGAACGTATTTGGCCGAGGCTCATACAAGCTAGAAACCCTTGAAGGGCATGAGGTGCCAAGGACTTGGCATGCCTCCAATTTGAAGGTTTATTATGTTTAAAGTGTCTCCCAAGTGGACTCACTACTATAAATAAGGTTCGATGAAACCAACCCAAGTTTTAAACTGGGATATTATGTAAGGGTTGATCCCATCTTCAAATTATAAATGAATTCAGCATTTTCATGTTTTAAAGCTTATCTATAATGAGTCTTCATAAACATTCAAAAAGCAAGAAAAGCAACACAAGCCATGAACGGCCACCATACATAAATAAAAACTTAAACAAGAGTTAAGTTAAGCCCGTAGGCCGAAAGTACATAAACAAAAGTACAAGCCATGATGGCCAAAAGTGAAAATACACCTAATCTTCCTTGTCTACGTCCTCCTCCTCTTCCTCTCTAGAGGAAAAGACAGCATCATCAGCTCCAGCAGTCTGACCAGGTGGGGAAGTGTGATCCAGGTCTAAGATCCTATCATCCTCCTCCATCTCGTCCTCTCCAGCCAAAGCCATCTCCAAAGAAGTAGGAAGGTGAGGGCTTGGAAAATCGGAAATAGTGAGGGATCCAGGCATCCTCTCCAAAACAGCAGCAAGAGCGTCATCACATCCCTTAGTGTACTGAACAGGGAAGAGGAGCCCATCATGCTTATCAATCAAGTCCCCGTACTCCTCAGAGTCAAGGTACTCGTCAATAAAATCATCTTTGGCCTTCCTCAAAGATACCAATTCAGCTTGGGAGTCAGCCAACTCCTTCTCCTTCCTAGCCAGGGTGGCCTTCACTGAAGCCATTTCCTCCTGGGACTTCTCAAACTTGCCTTGGTTGGCCTCAGAAGATGAGCGCCAAGACTTAGCTTGAAAGAGAGCCCCTTGGTAGTTGGCATTCATCTGCAAGCAAGTTATAGGTTAAATACTTAAACTTGAAATAAATCAAAGACTACAAAGAAAAGAAGGAGAGAAATACTTACAGCAGCCATAGCCTGGGATCCAGCATGCTCCACCCCCTCAATGGTGGAGTTAGAAACAAAATCCTTGTAGTCACAAGGAGTCAGAGAGTGATAAGACCACTCCACAGCATGTTTGGACACTCCCACCACGGTGTCCTTCTTCCTAAGACCCCAGTTGGGGCGCCAAACTGCACTCTTGCCCGAAGGAGGGCCTTCAGCATCCTCAGTAAGGTCCACATGTGGCCTTATGAAAGCTGGAATACTAGAAGCACGAGGGTCCTTCCCCCCTAAACGTGCCCTCTTCATCCGGGCTGTTTCCCCATCTTCAGGCTCGTTGGACTTATTGATAAAGGTCGCAACTGCAAAAGATACAAGGAAAGAAGCAGTTGGTATAAGTCAATCTTAAATAAATAAAGAAAGATATGAGGTGAGAATTACCCTTATCAGAAACGTTGGAAAGTCCCAAGGACTTAAGCTGGAACTCGTCCAGGAGCACCCAAGCCATGGTGGCATAGTTATCCTTTGTAAGTTCAGCATACGCATGGGCTTCCTCATCACTCAGGATAATATCACTAGGGCTACCATCCGAAACTCTACTAAAAGAACTACGAAAAAGGGTGCCCCAATCCCCTCCTTCCCAAACTAAATACATAAATTCCTCTTTCCATTTTGGGTTATTATCCGGAATGGATTTGGGGTGAAATATGGGGGGAGTGGAAGGACGGTGGTTGATATAAACCCAACCCAAAGTAATGGCTGAACTATTCTTAAATTGAAAGATTTTCCTAAACAAAGCTACAGATAAAGGAAATTTGTTCTTCAAACAAAGAACAATGAAACACATAATTATTCTCCAGGCGTTTGGAGGAAGTTGGCAAGGGTTAATCCCAACATCAGCCAAAAGCCTGGGAATGAACTCATGAATGGGAAACCTAAGTCCTGCAACAATGGCATCCTTGTATATGCAAAGTGCATCAGGACGCCAATGGCAAGAACGGTCCCCTGGGCCTGCTGGAACTAACCTATAGGGGGACTTAACCCTATACATTTTGTTATAGTCCCTAATTAAGTCAATTTCATGGAACTTATTACTACAATCAAATGAATCTAAGTGTGATACATGAGGATATTCATCACTACGCTCTAAGATCATATCCTGAAGAGACATATGAGGGGAGCGAATGTTGATACCTCTCTTTGAAGCTTTGTTCATTCTTTGAAGTCGTTGGGCAGCCTTGTCAGACATCTTCAAATCTTCAAATCTTCAAAGGAAATTTCCAGAAAAACTTCAAGGGAACCCAGAAATCTTCGAATGAGGAAGGAAAAAACCCAGAAATCTTCAAGGGATGAAGATCAATCCCAGAAAAACAAGAACACCACCGTAAAAAGCTCGCCGGAAATCGCCTCTCCACGGAATAAAAGAGAGAAAAAACTAAGATAACTAGAGAGAAATTTTGGAAAGTGAAAAGTGAGAAGTGAGAGAGAAATGAGAAATCTCACTCTCTTATAGTGAGAATGACTGGAAGATCAACCGGTTGAGGGATGGCAACCGTCTATAGCCAGTAAGGCCCATAAATCCATTTTTGGATTACAAAGGCAAAGGCCCAAATAAATTGAGTCTCAGGCAAAATCGAAGCCCAAGTCAAAAAAGGCCCATTAAATCCCAAGGCTGGAAAGAATTAAGTCCCAAATTAAAATTGGACTATTTAAAAGCCCAAAAATAATAAAGCCTGGAATAAAACCAAGGCAAAAAATCAAAGAACCAAGGTCGAAAAGACTCTAATTCGAGATCGCACGGCCCTGGTCGAAAGTATACGAGAAAACGAGGTCGTATCAAACGACCCCACTTCCAAATAAAACGAAACAATTAAAGGTTTTGAGGTCGAAAAGACCCTAAATCGAGGTCGTATGACCCTAGTCGAAAATACACACGAAACTGAGGTCGTGTCCATCGACTTCGCACCAAAAACAAGTCAAAAAATTGGCAAAATGAGGTCGAAAAGACCCTGGGTCGAGATCGAACGAATGAGATCGAAAATATACTATTAATCGAGTTCGTATCACTCGACCTCATATTGAAACGAGGTCGAGAATGGCCCAGAAATTAATTCTGGAATTCCTGGTCGAAAACACATGAGAATAAGGTCGAACATGTGAGATCGAAAATACATGGGGAATTGAGGTCGTATTGTTCGACTTCGCTCCAAAATAAAGCTATAAAAAACATGAAATTCTAGTCGAAAAAGACCTGGAATCCTGGTCGAAAACACATGTAATTCCTGGTCGACCAATCGAGGTCGAAAATAGCCTTTGAATACAGGTCGAGAGCCTCGACCTCGCAACCAATCGAGGTCGAAGGTATATTAGAGACGAGGTCGTCAAATGAGGTCGATAATAGCCTAGGAATTGAAATCAACAATTCCAGGTCGAAGTTACACTGGCTTCCTGTTCGAACACTTGAGGTCGAAAATGACTTGTAAAACCAGGTCGGGATCTTCGACCTCACAGCTGTTCCTGTTCGAAAAAATACTGAGTCGAGGTCGAACAGGCGAGGTCGAAAAAGACCTAGAAATCCAGGTCGAGAGCTTCGACCTCACACTTGTTTGAGCTCGAATTCCTGGTCGAAATCCTGGTCGATTTTACACTGAATTCCTGGTCGAATTCCTGGTCGAAAATGACCTAATTTGAGGTTGAAAATGCCCTAAAAAATGGAAAATTTTGGGAAAAACACGCTGTAACTTCTACGAAAACCCCAAGGATATTTTCCCAGAAGTTGGGGGGCAAATGATATGGTCAGAAAAGTAATTATAGAAATATAATTGACTGGTCAAACAAAAGGTCGATATTTAAGGCCCGACACCCTAATTATTCATTAATTTCGTAATTAATGAGTAGGGAAAATAAACAGCTCATGAAAAGAGCTTTGATTATGGAAAATTAGTCAAAGAAGGATCTGGAATCCCAATTAAAGGCAATCAATGAGTCATAACCTTTATCAACAAGGAAACGAATTCTTCAGCAAGAAATACAATACTTATCCAATATCAAAAGGAAGACTTATCCGTTAAGTCTCCCAAACATACCATAAATACTAGGCTCTAGACGCCTATATAAAGTCCCTGATCCTACAATCAGAACTACGTCTTGGCTTGATTCTCAATAACGAATTGAGATACGTAGGCATCTTATGAGGACCAATTTAGTCCGGAAACACGAGTGCAGCCATTAAAGCTCGAAAGCTCATTAATCCTAGCAATTAATATACAAATACGTTTTTTAATCCATAACACATATCATTTAAATAAAATTTAAAAATATGATAAACATAATATCATGTTGAACAATACCTCTTCAAATGCATATCTCGTTTATTATGTATGCACTTTCAGTTGAATGTAACCATCGATTAACATGACATAGAAAATTAAAATATTATTTTAATGATCCAACCGTACGGATGTTATCATCACGGAAAAATATATTTATACACAAAAAATTAGCCTATTTTGATGATTACAAACACATTTTTATAATAAATATATGAATATATCACCTAAAACTGTAAAATAATTAAAATAAAATTTAAATTACACGGTCGACATGATCCAACCGTACCGATTTTTAGAATCAATGAAAATTGATCTATGTACGAAAAATTACGCTATATAATTAATTGTAATTATCTTTTACTAAGGTTTATTTGGTTTTAGCGGTTTCTAGGGTTCACTAAAACTGACAATTAGGGTTTCTAGGGTTCGTTAAAACCGACCGATTAGTGTAAAACTGACCGTCAATTTTTCGGGGAAAAATTTTCACGAAAAATTAAAACCCCCGCCTTTAACAAAACGACGTCGTTTTGCATGTGTTACAAGTCCCAATGACATAACCGACCACTACGTCGGTCGGTTTTAGTTTGGGTATCATTAAAACAAAAGAACTGCTCCCATTCTCTTTTATACAACTCTCAACTCTTAATTCTCTTTTCTCTCTCAATCCATGGCGAAAATCATTCGTTCAACTCGTGCAAAATCGGTTCGTTCAACTCAAAGCCGTGCAAATCAATTTCGTGCTTCCTCATCCCCACTTTCTCAATTTGATGTGAGTTTTTAAACCTATCTCTCTATATATATATATATATATACGTGTGTGTGTGTGTGTATGAATTGATGTATGTATGATTTTCTTGTATTTTTTGTTGGGTTTAAAGTCAATTTCTATTATTTAGTTTCTTAGTTTCGATTATGTATTTTGCTTGTATGCATGTGTATTTTTTGTTGGGTTTATTAGTTTGATTATGAAGGTTTGCTTGGTTTGATTCGATTTATGGTTTCGATTATTTGTTTATGGCTTCGATTAGTTGTTTGCTTTCTCGGTTTGTATAATTTGGTTGGAAACACGTAACAATTTCGATTAGTCTTTTTTTGCATGCACGTATCGGTCGGTAATGATACTACCATTTGATATGTATTTGTTTTATTAGTCTATGTTGATATTGAGATATTTGTTTCGCTTTGTTTAATATGTATTTTTTCTCGATTTAATTGGATAGGATTTAAGGATTCGATTTATTTGCTTTGATTATTTGTTTTTATATAATGTTTTAGATTTGATTTATATAATGTGAAATATTTATGATTCATTTGATTACAAAACATGAACTTGTGACATAGAGATATGAACTTGTGGTTTTATGATATTAACTTGTTATGTACTTATTTTCGTGTTTTTTTTTTAAATTTTAGGGGCTCTTTGGTTGGCTATTGTTTACCGTATTGATCGGAATGGCGATATTGATGATGGCAAGGAAAGGGAAAGGCAAGGAAGTTGAAAAAGATAAGGGAAAGGGCAAGAGCAAGGGAAACGAAAAGGGAAAGAGCAAGGGAAAGGGAAAGGGAAAGAGCACGTTGGCCTTGCGTGATGAGCCAACGGATTCGGATGGCGATTCGGACCCAACAAATGCAGAGGAACATGTGTATCGACTAAGGAGACCGCGATCACATTCAAGCGGAATTTCCGGAGCTAAAAAACCACTTAAACCACAACGTATCAATATCTCCGATGGACAGTAAGTCTACTTTTATTTATTTGTCCTAGTATAATGAGTTGTTTAATAGTTTTGTTTCTACTAGTTTCGTACTTTGTCTCTTTTTTAAATTATGCAAAGATAATGAATATACATATTTATAGGAGGCATATGATATTTATAGTAAATCTATATTTTGTACTAGGATCATACATAGTGTTTCTTTTTTGTATTAAATACATGAAATATTAAAATTTAAAACCATAAAGAGTATTGAAATCAAATTTGTCCACTTGAAGAGCATTTTGCACCAAATATTAATAATAGTTAATGTTAATGAATCGAATTGGGAAAAACTTATAAATAAATAAAAAGTCCTTCGATATGTATGTTGTGTTAATAATTTAATTTGTTCTATATAGTATCGAAGATAATACAGCAAAAAAGACTTTGCTTGGGATGATTCGTGAGAAATGGCCGATGGGTCATTACACTTTTAGTGACATTGACGCGGCTTATCCAAAATGGTTGGAGCAAAGGACTAATCAGTTTTTTGTAAGTAATACAATGTTAATTTTTATTATATTTGTTTTTTTATTTAGTTATGAACTTGATTTGAATATGAATTTGACCCTATCACTTGTTTCTATTTTGTAGGATTTTTATAACCATGAAAGGGGACAAAGCCGTTCACAATCAAGAAGGATTGTTGAAGATCACATAAAGAAAACAATAAAAAGGACTATGAATGAGCTTAAGAAAAGAGTGGAGGAGACCGGGGTTTCGAAGTTGTCATTAAGGCCCCCTTATTGGTCTCTTGCATTTTGGAAGGATCTTTTAAATTATTGGGAGACGGATGAAGGACACTTGCATAGGGCAAAGGTTGGAGCTTCAAACCGCGAAAATGTTGAAAGGTTGCATAGTGCCGGTGCTCGGTCATTCAACACCGTGAGAAGGGTAATAATATTTAAATATGTATACACACACACACACAAGGTTATGTATACTAATATAAGCTTATTTTATATTTGTTAGGAAATGACAAGGAAAAGCCGTAAGCCTCCAACTAGACTTGAGGTGTGGGATAAATGCCATAAGAAAGTTGGCTCCGATTCGAATAACCCTCAATACACTACTCCGGGCGCCATGCGCATTGCGGTAATCTCAAAATTTTATTTTTTTCACCTTTATTATAAGTGTAAAAAAAGTTTATTTGTTCTAATAAAACTTGAAAAATGTGTAGGAACGATATGCCGCTATTCTTGATCGTATGCCGGTGGAGATAACTCAAACGGGTGACCGAGATGAGCCTTGGGATTGGTGGATGGAAGCAATGGGGGTTCCCGAAGGTGAAAAACCTAAAAAGAATTATGTTGTCGGGTTCCCCACTCTTCGAGCTAGTGATCTTATTCCCACACTTGCCACCCGCTATAGGGATTCCACCCGAGGTGAAGCCGGCTCATCTTCATCCACTCCAAGAAACCGTGAAGTCCTCCCCGACAATGTGTATATCTCGATTGTTAGAAATGTGCTCACTGAGATTCGTGCCAATCCTGATCGATTCGCTCGCCAACTATCCGATGAAGAGATAGCCAACTTTGCACGCACCGCCCTCGAAGCCTCTGATCCATCCGCCGATACAATTCAAAGACTTCAATGGAATAGTCTCATTGGCGGTGAGATTGTACATATTATCGGGACCTTGATTGATGATGTCCTTCAAAAAACTGAAGCGCGTGTGGAAGCGGTAATAATTAGCTTCTATTTTGTATTTGTGTCCATTTAGAATAGAGTATTTCATTTTAATTGATTTATATGTGCATAGGAAGCGGCAAATCGGCTTGCTTTGGAAGAAAAAGATTATACGGATGTGGACGAGGCCTCAGACGTGGAGGTTGACGACGGTGAAGGCAATGGTGGAGATGGCCAAGATGGGAATGGATCCGACGACTCTCCAGTTTCTTTGTCGTCGTAGTTATTTATGTCTTTTGTTTAATGCAATTCAAATCTGAACATGTTTGTTTGTTGTAATGATGTTACTTTGTTGGTTGGATGTCCGAAATATCGGACTTAACATTTGGTTGATTTTGTCTCCGGTTGAATTTGGTTTTAATGGTTTAATTTTATCAATTATGTTTTGTGGTTGATTTTGTTGTAGTGAGTGGTATAGGATTGAATGTTATAGTTGATATTGGTATTGGAATGGTATAGGGGATACATTGGTATTGGTATTGGAATGGTACAGGGCATGCAGCAGAACCTGCAATTTTTTAAAAAAATTAACACAGAAAACCGACCGTTTATGCTCCATAACCGACCGTTTTTTACCATTCCATTACCAGAAAACCGACCGATTATACACATAACCGACCACATTCAAAGTGTAAAACCGACCATCTCCTTAAGGAGTGGTCGGTTATGAGGTGGTCGGTTATGCAAATTAACAAGCGTTCTGCTATAAAACCGACCGATTGTGCACATTTGACCACGGTCGGTTTTGTGACTCAGTCAACATTTTATGTAGCCGTATAACCGACCGATAGTAGTGGTCGGTTTTAGGTTGCTGACGTGGTGCCACGTTGTGCCACATGTAGTAAGTGGGTCCGTAGACAATGGTCTGCAAATTAACGTAACCGACCGATAGTAGTGGTCGGTTTTGACCGTAAACCTGACCATGTTGACGTAACCGACCAGGCTTTAACCGACCACTACATATGGTCGGTTTTACGGATATAACCGACTGATTGTACATATAACCGACCGATAGTAGTGGTCGGTTTTGCCCTGTTTCCTTGTAGTGTTGTTACTGTGATCACATCTTTTGTTCAGTCATCTTGCTTTATCTGTATGTTCATCTTCTTTTGTTAAAATATTTGTTTTTTGTTTTTCCTTCCAATGCCTCATGTATCTATATCATTATCCTGATATATGGTATGACTATGCGACATGACATGCAAAAAATGGTTTAGTAGATTCTGCTATTAAAGTATTTCATCGAGCTTTGAAGGCTCTTCCAGGTATTTATCAGTTTGACTCATACACTGGATTTTCAACTGATGCTTGTATGTTCATTTTAAAGAGCTCATTATTGTTACAACTTACAAGACGACGACCAGTGCCAAGACATCGGGTTGACTTCTGTTATATCTATAATAATCTTTATTAATAAGCAAAATAATGTGAAAATGGTGCGCGGTACCAAAGTACCAAATTTGGTTAACACAAAATTCGGGTTTGATTCCCTACAACTACATGATTAAACAAGATTTATTTATTTGATTTAATTTCTTTGGTTTCACCCCGGGTTCGATTCCCTATAACTACGTAATTTATAGATTTATTGATATAATTTATTTTTTTGAATTTCATCCAGGTTCGATTACTATTTTAATCTCGGACTCTTTTTTAATAAGCAAAACAATGTGAAAATGGTGCGCGGTACCAAAGTACCAAATTTAGTTAACACAAAATTCGGGTTCAATTCTCTACAATTACATGATTAAACAAAGGTACCAAAGTACCAAATTTAGTTAACACAAAATTCGGGTTCAATTCTTTACAACTACATGATTAAACAAAATTTATTTATTTGATTTCACCCCGGGTTCGATTCCCTATAACTACGTAATTTAAAGATTTATTGATTTAATTTATTTTTTTGAATTTCATCCAGGTTCGATTACTATTTTAATCTCGGCCCGTGCTTCGCACGGGTTATCAGCTAGTATTACATTATAATAAATTTAAGATTATGTGCAAGACAATATTAGGTTTTTACTTTATTGGTTCATGTGCACATAAAATTTAAGTTTATGTTAATTTGTACTAAATTTGTCACATTACAGGTATCAGCGACATAGAATCATGTTTTATCAGTTAAAGGTGTATGATATCTTTACTCGATATAATAATTAATAACAACATATAAGTTTCAATAAGTGGCTTAATTAGACGAGAAGTGGATTTGATGCCATATTTTTCTAGCAATAAACCATTTCACACAATTATTCACTTATTAAAGGTAAACTAGTAATATGCCCGTGCTTCACATACGGAATGATATTTTATTTAATTTAATATTTGTTATTTATTTATTGAATTTCTAATTTTATATCTTGACTTTATATAAGTGATTTTTTATATTATATTTATATTATGATATAAATTATGGCATTGATATCGTTCTCTTTGACAAACATACTAACAATATTACACGTTCATGCAATTGTAACGTTCACGTCAAAGTAACAATATCACACGTCATTCTCAGAGTAAAAATATTATACGTCCCTTTCAAAGTAATGTTGAGGTTGTACTTAATTACGTCCTTCTTAGAGTAATAATATTATACGTCCATCTCAAAGTAATGTTGAGGTCGTACTTAATTACGTCCTTCTCAGAGTAATAATATTATACGTCCATCTCAAAGTAATGTTGAGGTCGTACTTAATTACTTCCTTCTCAGAGTAATAATATTATACGTCCATCTCAAAGTATTGTTGAGGTCGTACTTAATTTTTGTTAATACGAAACATAAAACATCTGAATGAAATTTAAACAAATGAAAAATCAGAAATGATAGGATTAAAGTCATTAAATCCTTTGATGACATTAATAACACATTGAAATGATTCTAAGATTTGAAAAACATAATAACTAAATCCTACCAATCATAATATTCGATATCTTGAACGGAAGAAAACGGTATCTTGAAAAGAATAAACTGCAATTTGCAATGCACACATTTGGTTTCCCACAAATGCTTCATCTTTAGCTGTTTGCCCCAAATTTCTCCATCATGTCGATAGTTTCCATCAACGGTCTTATCACACAGTGCATCCCATAGCTCGTCTGGGTAAGGAAGACCCTTTATCTGGTACATTGGGTCAGGATTTCTGGCATTTGGGCAGAATTTATAAATTGGCAGAAGTTTCTGTTTATCAGATATGTAAGAATATTTGTCTTCGAGTAACCTCATCAGTTGTAGCAGCTTATTTCTCATATGGAAAGGTTTGAAAAAGGCATACATTTCTTCAGATGTCTTCCTTACATCGAAAGGTCTGTATATTGCTTTAAAGAACAAAAAACAGAATGAAGATGGAAAACGATTACCTGCAAGAGAGGATAAAACATTAAGGTGATGTTGAACGTCATGCTTCCTGAAAATATTATCAACTGAGTTGTAGAACATAGTGTGTTCAACTTTGTTCAATACGATTATTATGGCGATGGTTAAGCATACGTCGCGAACATTGCATATAGAAATTTGCCAAATAAAAAAGATGTCGACCATGTTTTTAAGGCCTCAGTATCATCCAAGTAGCTCCAGAAATTCATTTGATTTACTTTCCACAATTATGAACAAAGAGTTGAATTCTTTTGGAACATTTGTATACTTTTACTGAAATATTTGTAAAGTTTTATTTTAAACTAAGAACAGAGTTTTTTGGCATTCAATTTAGTTGATAATTTACAAATTCCATAAGTAATTAAATGAATATATAGTATATTATAATTTACCTTTTTAAAGACAATAACGAATGTATTAAAATTAAAAGAATTCTATGCATGAATTTTCTTCAGTAAAGCATATAATTACATGTTGTTTTTTAATTTTAACAAACATTAAATGTTTATACATATTATTTATTTAATTAAGAACGAAATAATAACCAAAAAGTTATTGTGGTAGTAGAATATGATATTTCTTGATTTTGTATTTTTTCATAATAATAGTATATTTTATTTACTCGACGTCGCCTCACGGCGACGTCTCGCATTTTGTTATATAAACAGTTATTAGAATTAGTGGGAGGGAATTTGAACTATAGACTAAATTAAAATATTCAAAATTATATTTAACAAAATAAATTAGATATATAGAGGAAAATAGATAAATCACTAAAAGGAAATGAATAAATATTGTGATATTTTTTTCACTATTACAAACTAATAATATCAATTGTATGATAGTAACGTTGAACTCGTGCTTAATTTAAAATCAAACTAAAATTTTAAAGTTAATTCCAAACATCCTTGATAATAATCCAAAAAATTTAGAACAAAGTAATAATGAATAGTTCATTAGAATCAAATACTGAAACAATAAATATAATTTAAAAAACGTATGAATAATCATCTCCCAATAACAAAGGTGTTCATCATGCTTTCAAAGTATAAGACCATGAAGTAGCTCCAGGCATCCATGTGAGTTACTTTCTGTTTTATAACAAAAAAAACTTTGCAATTTTGTAGCTATATTTGGTTAAATGTCAAAAACAACGGGCACAATAATAGAAATTGTATTAAGGCAGTACTTTAACTGTTTTAGTTATTGAACTTGTGAAAGCATAAATAAATATAGATAAATGTATAATTTTATAAATTATGTTTGACTGAGAAAATTTTATTGATTCTCAAAATTATTAATTATGGTTGTTTAGCAGTGGCTTTTCGTTGTATTCTCTTCTATAAGGGCTTGCTCTATCCTTTTATCTAATATAATATTTGCCTTTCAAAAAAAAATTAATTTTGTTGTGCATTTAAAATTCAAAATTCAAAAAATACATTTAAAATCATATAATATACATTAAGAATAAAAAACTGTTATTCATAATTTGTAAATAATTTATATTTCAAAAATTATATATATATATATATATATCAAAGATTGGGTAAAATTATAATTATAATATTAATATATTTTTGAGCTGTAATAAATTTCATCAAAAGAATGAAAAGAAAATATATTATAATCCCATCTAGATCATAAAGAAAAGTTCAAATTAAATTAAATTCATGATAAATGGAGGAATGAAGATTTTAAAGAAAAGTCACAAAACTTTCAGAGCATCACTGGCATAACTTGCAAAGTTACGCGTCATATTCTTACTAAAACTTAAAAACAGACTCACCAACTTGACACATTATGGACATAAAATCGTAACCCATTTATAACTAAAGGATGCACGACACTAAAACCCTTAAATCCCAGCACCGGTACCATGCAGTTAGAATTCTCACCCCTGGATCAAGTGATCCAGTGGGCATATCTTCTTCAAAAATGATGTCACGGATTTCCAACAACTCTGCAGACCTTAACCTTCAACTACTTCAACCATATTACCATGACCTGGAACACACCTGCAAGAACTTCCGCACCGTTTATGGCCACCTCAAGCGAATGCAGTTCTTCGTCTTGCATACAGAATGATATTTTATTTTATTTAATATTTGTTATTTATTTATTGAATTTCTAATTTTATATCTTGAATTTATATAAGTGATTTGTTATATTATATTTATATTATGATATATATCATGACATTGATTTTGTTCTCTTTGACAAACATACTAACAACATTACACGTTCATGCAATTGTAACGTTCACGTCAAAGTAATAATATCACACATCATTCTCAGAGTAAAAATATTATACGTCCCTTTCAAAGTAATGTTGAGGTCGTACTTAATTATGTCCTTCTCAGAGTAATAATATTATACGTCCATCTCAAAGTAATGTTGAGGTCGTACTTAATTACGTCCTTCTCAGAGTAATAATATTATACGTCCATCTCAAAGTAATGTTGAGGCCATACTTATTTTTTGTTAATACGAAACATAAAACATCTGAATGAAATTTAAACAAATGAAAAATCAGAAATGGTAGGATTAAAGTCATTAAATCCTTTGATGACATGATTAACACATTGAAATAATTCTAAGATTTGAAAAACATAATAATTGAATCCTACCAATCATAATATTCGATATCTTGAACGTAAGAAAGCATTATATTGAAAACAATAAGCTGCAATTTGCAATGTACACATTTGGTTTCCCACAAATGCTTCATCTTTAGCTGTTTGCCCCAAATTTCTCCATCATGTCTAATTTATTATGGCGATGGTTTGTTCAGTGTAATCTTGAAAAGATTATCAACTGAGTTGTAGAATATAGGCCGTAGAGATAGGTAATCTGATGCACTTTATAAACAGGTGCTGAACAGGAGTCTGAAAACCTTTTACAAATTTATTTGATTAATCTCGATACATAAAGTCTTTATGAAATCTAATTTTACATTGATTTTGTCTTTAATTTCTTAGATTGTTCCAAAATTGGTGAGGGATAACTACTCTGAAAAACTGAAACAAATCAAAGTACTGGAAGTTTGTGTTGTGCAATCACCTGTTTCCTAGGATGCTTAAAAGAACTGAAACAAATGACAAACTTCTTGGATTACCAAATAATTCTCACTGCAAGAGTTTATTCAGAGGATGAAATGGAGATTGACTATTTAACTCGTTCACTTGAAATACCAAATAATTCTGATTATGTTTGGATTTGGCATATTGATTTACCATTTGATTTTGGTCCTATTAATTCAGAATGAAAATAGAACATAAAAATATGTGGGAAATCGGTTTAAAAATTTATTGGTTCTTAACGTAGAATCTGAAGATGCGGAGCAGGAAGGTCAATATTTGTATCAAGCATGTTACATTGAGTCTTATCCGTAGATAAGCTACCCTTCTACGGATACTGCAAAAGCATGTTATCCGTTGATGGCTACGTTTTTATTTATACAATTTTCACTAAGTTAATCTAGTTATGATCAAGAAACAACATAGTTCCTAACATATTTTCTTTATTAAACCCATATTACGGCAGCAATATCGTTCTTTCTAATATACAAATTGAGAATATCACATGTTTGTCTGATACGATTGTAACGTCGTGCTTAATTTTAAACTCGAAGAAGAAGAATATCATACGTCCCTCTCATAGTACCGTTCAACTTGTACATAATTTAAAACCAAATAAACATAAGATTTTAATGTTAGAACATCAAAACATTTATTAAATTAAGTAGCAATTTATTTTATTTATTGAAAACATCGAAGTATTGCAGCTTATTTTATTTATTTTCAATTTATTCAACTATCTAATATTAGTGAATACCACTATGAAAATATAAATGTGAATTAAAATAAATTTTAAAAATAATTTTGAATAAAATAAACTTTATCATTAAACTATATTCTAATAGTTTCTCGGCGTCGCCTCACGGCGACCCCTCCACTCGTTCATATTATTAAAAATAAAAAATAATTTTTAAAACAATTTATATACATCAATTTTATATATAAATTGTGAATTTATCATAAAGTAGTGTGAAAAATTAAGGGAGTGGAATAATTACGACACCATTTTTGTATACAATAAAATAATGAATACTTTAGTTTTTCGTGGGTTGTAAAACATGCTCAACTAACAATAAATAAAATATATACATTTCATTTCATTTACCTTAATATATTTAATCAAACAAAAGTAGATGACCCAATTTTTAAGCTTACAAATACACTTCACAAAATTAGGATCACAAAATACATTGCACTATAAATTTTAAATGAGGAATATTTTGCATTTCCATTTTAATATTTGTATAGTATTATTTTGTTATGAAATATGCAAGAAAAGTTGTTTCTTTTAATTAATATTTTTTAGATATTATTTTTCCTTAATTATTTATTTTATTCAAAAAAGAATCACCTAATTTTGCAAAAGAATATAAACATAGTTATATGAAATGAGATATCCAATATATATTGGCGAAGAAGAAGCTTGTTGTGTTAAACACTCTTTTCATTCTTTATAATATAATTTTAAATTATTTCAATCAAATATAGACATAACATTGAAAATGCTTGGAAATTATGTTGACAAAAATATATATATTTGAAAAAAATAGTCATTCGTGTATCATACATATTACAATGTTAATGGTTTACAGTGTTTAAATAAATATAAAAATTTGTACAATATGCAAATATTGTATGAATGTTTTCTAATTAAAACAAAATAGACATAATTAATAAAGAGATTGTAATATGTATTATACAACATATACAATTCTCAGAATTATAGGTTTTATAAATTTATATTTATTGTAATTTCATCTATAAATACTCAAAAAGAATCATAAATTTGAGTAAATAATATTTATGAAATTAAGTAAATTGAATAGATTTATGAATTTATTTAAATTATAGATTCATTAAATCATTAGCAAAAAATGAGAAAGAAGATGAAACAAAAAATGATAGTTTGTCTCACAAAAATGTCCTTAAAGCAACCAATTACATTAAGTAATTTTTTCTTGCAATATGAACATACGCTAGAACTCCATAATACATTAATAAACATCAATTTCAAAAGGAAGCAAGTTACATTGTAATTTTATTATAAAAATGCATCATAAAATAAATATCTATAATTTTGATATAATATGAAATTATTAATTTACATATTATATGGGACTTATATACTTTGATAAAAATATATTATCTTATAAATTTAGCAAATTATTAATTATATATTAAAGGACCCGAGTTGGGACTACAAAATATATTAATTAATCGAGATTATTAATTTATCGAGTATTAATTTATGGAGGTTTTATTGTATTCACTAACCCCACATTAATATTAATAAAAGTAATCACAATATAGAAACTTAAATTAATTTAAAATAGTTAAAATGACAATAAAAACTATACTTTATTAAGTACAATAAACTACAATTATTATTATTTGATAAATAAATAATTTAAAATTTTTATGATACAAAAATATTTGTGTTCCATATAGCCCCTTGCTAAATAAGATATAAAATTTGTTAATAAATATAAATGAAAACGCTGCAATAAATTATTAAAACAATTTATGTGAATAACTAAACTACTAAGTAACAAACAACATCAAAGGTGACATAATTTAATGAAAATTATTTCAACTTTTATGATAAAAGAATGATTTATTGTACTATCATTTTAGTATTGATTGATTATTTCTTTTAAATAATTTTATATGTGCTATCTTGATTAAAATTTCATATAGCCATATGGGTGAATAAATTGGCTCAAGTTTAGTATGGTGACATGTTGAAAAATGAAAGTGACAACTATCTCATGCACTAAAATGGAGTTAAATATAAAATGTTTTTAAAATTATAAATTTGTGGAATAATAAATATGCATTTAAACATACAGTTTTTTTTAAATATATGTAAAAACATAAACATTAATCTTTTTTCAAGACAATGGAGAAAAATTAATTTTTTAAAACAGAGGAAATTTATATTTAAAAGAATGGGTTTCATTATTAAGTAAAGTTGAACAAAAAATCCTAATAATCACATGTCCAATATATATCATCTTAGAACTAATTTTTTTTTTCTTTTTGATTGGCAAAATGATTCATTCAATATAATAACACACTGCAAAAACATGATAGAAAAGCCTAGCAACTAACACACACACTAATGGAACAAAATTTTTAGAAAAAAGTACATCATTGACTTCACACAATATGGAAATAACACCAAACCCCATTACAACTAAAGATATGCAAAACCAGAACTATGCAAATAAAATTCACCCCTGGACCACCTGACTAAACGGTAATTTTCAAAAATGACAACACAGATTCCCTGCAATGGTTTGCTCATGTATTAAAGGTAACCAGCTTTATAGCCCGCACGAGCTTGCTCTAGAAAAGGCTTTCAATCAGCTTTGTATGCTTCTTGATGTCCGGAGCTGTCGCAACAAATTGCTCACCCCTCTTTAACTCGAGCCTGCAAGTATGCATCAAGGTCTTTTTCAGGATCAAACTCATTTAATTCAACTCTTCTATAATCAAAATTTTGTATAGCCTCCTTTAAGTCTTCCAACTGTTTAGCAACTTATCTAGTTTGAAAGAAAAAGCAGGTAGCATCTATGTCTTATAGGTAACAAAATTTGACATGTCTATGCACTACAGCAAGTAAAAATAGTAAACAATGATAGAATACCTAATATTGTTTGCCTCAGTTATATTCACTCTAAAGAAGACCAGTGTTACCTCCACTGCGCTGCTGCCGGTTCCAGCGCTGTTGAGATAACCTTCGGGCCTCAAGCAACTCTTCTGTTACAGGAACCCTAGGCCTCCCTCTCTTTCGCAAGGATTGCTCCATGGATGTAGGGACACCTGCGCTGCAATCTAAATATTTCAAGTGCAGAAAGAACATACCAGCAGCACAATACACCTCAACCTTTAGGTGGAACAGGTCTTTATACAGCAAGCTGAAAGGATGGGAAAGGGAGCTGTTTCGTGCAGGGGCTTGGAAACAAATTAAATAGTAAGCAGATGGCCATACATGAATAGTCACTCTGGGGTACATCAATATGAAGCCAATGCATCCTAGGTTACATACAAACTAATACCGAATGTACCAGCTGAGTTGGTATGGAAAATTCTTGGAGCCATGTAGCAGCTGTCTCATAGGAGTGGTGCAAAGCACACACCAAACCTGTAAACATCCCTGCAGTGAGCCTAAGCAACACAAAGCAATCTTCTATGAATAAACAACCAAGTGTAGTTAAAATTATAAAATTCCAACTGAAATGAACAATACGTATATAAAAAAGAACTACAGATGCGTGAAGGTATAAATAAAATTGAAGACCCGTGTATTTAAAACGAAACGACACAGAAATTTTTGTCAACGGTATGGACCAAATGCTAACTACGTGCTGAGAATATGATCAGCTTCCAGGTAAAAAACATAAAATAAAGAAAAAAATGTAGATGATGAATCACGCAAAATTATCACAACACATATAGAAGTTGAATTCTTAAAATGCAGCAGCTATGTAGATACATAAATGTATCAGGTTATTAGAATCACATTTCCCTTCTATTTGCTCCAAAATTTTGGTACTTTGCGAGTTCAAATCACTCCCCGTTACGTCACTCATACCTGCCATGCGCACTGTAATTAAAAAGATCGATACAAACCAGTAGACTAAAGTTACCAAACCAACCATGTGCCCATATAATTTGGTTCTCACTTCCAAAAAGTATCTTCTTTCCACATCATGATATTACTAACAATAATGGGATTTTTATCTTAGTTGTTTAAATATTAAAAGAGAAGGCAAAAGCTTCTGTATTTGAATAATGTTTCATACTCTTGGAGGCTTTACAAACAGAAAAAAGTGGACAGAGTACAACTGACATATGGCGACACAAAAGCCAAAAAGATGAATGTTAAGAGGAGAATTGAAACTTAAACGGAAGATGACAATATCCAAGGTACAGGAAAGATATCCAAGGTACATGAAAGCATAGGCACAAGTGCAGTAGTAAACAGAAATAGAACATGAAGCTGCATATATAAACTTACTATGATCAGAATTTGGATACTGGGAGCATATGAGATCTTCGTTACTCATAAGCGGTTTATCAGTTCCTCTGTCTTGTACTTCATTTCCTTGATCCATGGCAGGCGACTGACAAATGTGCACAACAAAAAGTATAAGAGCCTTATCTCTTTTATTGTGTCTTACCTCAACTTTTAGTCCAGCAAGTGAAGGCTTTCAGAAGAGATAATCGTGTATCAAAGGCCTGAACAAATTGTTGAGGTGTCAACATTGCGGTGGATCCTAATAATGAAACTGGAAAAATTAGAATATTATAATAAATAGGTAGTGAATTTGAATCAAATAAATCAAATAAAGCGGTTAAAAAGTCAATTAGTATGAATATTTAATTTCATCCCAAGTCAAAATAGAACAAAAAAAATATTATTGGATTAATTAAAACAAATATAATACCACCCACAAAGGAACATCCAAGTAAATATAGATTTTAATATACAATCTCACTTGCAAAACAGTGCAACATTAGTTGTGTCAAAATAATTGTACCACTTTGTAGAGATCAAGTTTTTACTGCACATCAAGTGCTCTTTTGGCGAAATAGACTCACGCTTAAGCGCTAAATTATCTTTGAAAATAATTGATAGTAGGTGATTTGTAAAGGGTCAATTCATCAATTAAAATCAAGCCCAAGTCTAAAAAAACAATGCATGCAAGGTCCACAACGCCTACAATGCCACAATGCATGTAAGGTCCACAACGTCTACAAGGCCACAATGCATGCAAGGTTCACAACATTCACTACATTTTCACTATACTCAAATTCTGATAGGTTTTGCTCTACCTTCTCTCTACTTTCTCTCTCTAGAAATTAATACATATCTACATATCTGTATTATGTTTTCCGTCCACCGGATACTTACTCTCACGCCGGAGGTGCTTACGGGGACATAACCCCCCGCGGGCATTTCCATTTCAGGGAGCTCGGAGACAAACTGGACAAGCCCAACAAGGCCAACATAGCTCAGCAAGCCGGACAAGCCCAACAAGGTCAACAAAGCCAAACAAGCGTTACAAGCCCAACAAGCCAAGCAAGCACCTGTTCCAGCATAATACCAAGAAAGTAGAGCCCGACGGTAGAGCGACTTATCATTTGGCGCTAGAAGGAGGGCACCTCACGCTCTCTCAACCGACATCTGATTTGGCTTGCTCATCTAAGGGCAAGCCCATCTGCAAGCATCCTTACCATGTCAAGTTACATCCGCAAACTATTCTCTAGCATGCGACATATCACGTGAAGTTTTAGCCAGCAACAATCCTCTGTCATCTCGGAGATTGGTGACCCTAGTCACCCAACTACGTATAGGTCCGTAATATGTACACCATTTTAGCTCGGAATGTTCCTCACTCTCCAGCAAGTGACGTGTCACGTGAAGCTCCACGCAATAGCAACCTTTTGTCATCTTGGAAATTTGTGACCCTAGTCACCCCAACTATGTTTGAGTCTGTAATGCCAACATTAACTTAACTCCCAATCCTCCTTGCATAGTTTCTAGAGATCTAAGGAACATGAATAACCAAACAGATGTTCAAGTTGTAGCCAAGTTACTCGGGACCGAGTACAAGTTACACAAGTAGTGCAAGTTGAGCAATGTGTACAAGGCGTGCAAGTAGTGTTAATTATGCAAAACACACAAGGCACACAAGAAATGCAAGGTGTACAAGGTATATAAGATACGAAAACTACACAAAACACAGAAATCAAAAACAACAAGGCGCAACCATACAACTTAAACTATTCAAGGTGCGCAGAGAGTGTACAAAGCATGCAAGGTGCGCAGAGTGTACAAAGCATGCAAGGTGTGCAAGGTGCGCAGAGTGTGCAAATGATGCTATGTATGCAAGACTTTGAGCCATGACATACTGGCCCACGTAACAAGCAGTAAAACTGTCAGTATCCATATAAGTATGTATTACCTCGCGAAGCACCACAACAACAAAGAAAAGTAATTGTCAACACACTTGCTATCAATATTTATAATCTCTAGAAAGAAGACAAGACTACACAAAATATTTACAAGTAGTGCAAGGTGTACAAGGATACAAATACGGAAAGTTGCACAATGTATACAAGGTATACAAGGCATGGAAGTAGTGCAAGTTATGCAAGGTGCACTAGGTATACAAGAAATACAAGGTGCACAAGCTATGTAATATATGAAAATTACACACAACACGGAAATCATAAACAATATGGCTCAACCATGTTGCTTAAACTTTTCAAGGTACACATTGTGCAAAGCATGCAAGGTTTACAAGGTGCGCAGAGTGTGCAAAGCATGCAAGGTGTGCAAGATGCGCAAAGTATGCAAAGCATGCAATGTATGCAAGGCAATAATAAAACCCCTACTTAAGTCCTTGGACCTATCCAAACTTAAGTGGGGGCAACAAATTTTTTACAAAGGCCCTCTCGGGTTAGCAAGGTCCTCTCGGATCGACTTGTTCTCTCGGACAAAACCCCTACTTAGGTCCTTGGACCTATCCAAACTTAAGTGGGGGGCAACAAATTTGTTACAAAGACCCTCTTGGGTCAGCAAGGTCCTCTCGGATCGACTTGTTCTCTCTGACAACACTCCTACTTAAGTCCTTGGACCTATCCAAACTTAAGTGGGGGCAACAAATTTGTTACAAAGACCCTCTCGGGTCAACAAGGTCCTCTCAGATCGACTTGTTCTCTCGAACAAAACTCCTACTTAAGTCCCTAGACCTATCCAAACTTAAGTGGGGGGCAACAAATATTTTACAAAGGCCCTCTCGGGTCAGCAAGGTCCTCTCGGATCAACTTGTTCCCTCGGACAAAACCCCTACTTAAGTCCTTGGACCTATCCAAACTTAAGTGGGGAGCAACAAATATTTTACAAAGGCCCTCTCGGGTTAGCAAGGTCCTCTCGGATCGACTTGTTCTCTCGGACAAAACCCCTACATAAGTCCTTGGACCTATCCAAACTTAAGTGGGGGCAACAAATTTGTTACAAAGACCCTCTCGGGTCAGCAAGGTCCTCTCGGATCGACTTGTTCTCTCGGACAACACTCCTACTTAAGTCCTTGGACCTATCCAAACTTAAGTGGGGGGCAACAAATTTGTTACAACGACCCTCTCGGGTCAGCAAGGTCCTCTTGGATCGACTTGTTCTCTCAAACAAAACTCCTACTTAAGTCCCTGGACCTATCCAAATTTAAGTGGGGGGGGGGGGCAACAAACTTTTTACAAAGGCCCTCCCAGGTCGACAAGGTCCTCTCGGATCGACCTGTTCTCTCGAACAAAACTCATACTTAAGTCATTGGACCTATCCAAACTTAAGTGGGGGCAACAAACTTTTTACAAAGGCCCTCTCGGGTTAGCAAGGTCCTCTTGGATCGACTTGTTCTCTCGGACAAAACTCCTACTTAAGTCCTTGGACCTATCCAAACTTAAGTGGGGGGCAACAAACTTTTTACAAAGGCCCTCCCGGGTCGACAAGGTCCTCTCGGATCGACTTGTTCTCTCGGACAAAACTCCTGCTTAAGTCATTGGACCTATCCAAACTTAAGTGGGGGGCAACAAACTTTTTACAAAGGCCCTCTCGGGTCAGCAAGGTCCTCTTGGATCGACATGTTCTCTCGGACAAAACTCATACTTAAGTCCTTGGACCTATCCAAACTTAAGTGGGGGGCAACAAAATTCTTCCAAAAGCACCTTTAGCTCCAAAAGATACTCTGGAATTTACGTCTCCTCTCAAACAAACATCCTACCCACATCCAACACAAATCTATTACTACTCCTCCATCCCTCTAAAGAGGAATGAAGGAGTGGGGGGCAAATGCTAGTAGGTGATTTGTGAAGGGCCAATTCGCCAATTAAAATCAAGCCCAAGTCTAAAAAACAATGCATGCAAGGTCCACAACGCCTACAATGCCACAATGCATACAAGGTCCACAACGTCTATAAGGCCACAATGCATGCAAGGTTAACAACATTCACTACATTTTCACTATACTCAAATTCTGATAGGTTTTGCTCTACCTTCTCTCTACTTTCTCTCTCTAGAAATTAATACATATCTACATATCTGTATTATGTTTTCCGTCCACCGGATACTTACTCTCACGCCGGAGGTGCTTACGGGGACATAACCCCCCGCGGGCATTTCCATTTCAGGGAGCTCGGAGACAAGCCGGACAAGCCCAACAAGGCCAACATAGCTCAGCAAGCCGGACAAGCCCAACAAGGTCAACAAAGCCAAACAAGCGTTACAAGCCCAATAAGCCAAGCAAGCACCTGTTCCAGCATAATACCAAGAAAGTAGAGCCCGACGGTAGAACGACTTATCAATAATAATTTCGACACTTCAAGTACTTGGTTGGTACATTTAAATATATAATGAGAATTCAAGTTCTATCAAGTTACATAAAACAAATTATAACATTAAATTTTCTTAAACATAAACAAACATTTGTTGAATATTTATTAGTATCTATCAATCACACAAAGAATTGAATAAACATATATGAAACTGAATCTAAAAAAAGTATTGGTGAGATTATTAGAAAAACCAAACCTTCTTGCGTAGAAGAAAATTGCCAGTAATTTGATCATCTTGCCTACATGTCATATATATTTTGAGAAACTGATTTAAATGCTTCAAGTACTTTACATCAAATTTGATGAAAATAATGCTTAACAGAAAAAATAAAAAATAGGAGAAATGAAACCTTCTTGTAAGGATAAACAAACGGAACAATTTGATTGCCTTGAGTCCCGCTTACAACATAACCTGCACGCAGAGAAAACGATTTAATGAACAATACCTGTAAAGAAAATAAAAATAAAAAAATTGTAACAATACAATGTGATATATCAGATTTGATACACATATCGTCACTCTCAAATGTGATATATCATTCATACTGTCACATTCAAATCAACATTCAAATCAGACAGACAGAGAACAAAAATTGATGGATGTATCAAATTTGAAACACATATCACACTAAAAACAAAAAGTTAAGATTGAGGATGAACACAGAATACCTTAAGTAAGATAAGAGTGAAATCAATGATTCTTTTGCGAGTTTTGTTGTTCTCCGTTTCCTTCAACTAACTAAGGGGTCATTTGTTTGCAGCTGAACACTGCTGAACCCTATAGCACCTGACCGATTCATATGACCATACTGTTTGATTACAAATTTTTTGGTTCTGAATGGTCCATATATAACTGAACCATTCCTACTTAAAATTCTATGTGAATGGTTCAGGGACGTTTTCTCAATCATTTATTTCATCTCCCCAGACACATAGTACGTGCACCTTTTTAAATTTTATAACTTTTATAATTTCTCATCTTTTCTAACAATATTATATTTTATATATTTTACAACTTTTAATATTTATGTTATGGTTCTTGTATTAAATATATATAGTATTTGATACAACTATAAATTTATAAAAT
The DNA here is from genome assembly GCA_030848705.1 of Heracleum sosnowskyi. NCBI lineage: Eukaryota > Viridiplantae > Streptophyta > Magnoliopsida > Apiales > Apiaceae > Heracleum > Heracleum sosnowskyi. The sequence continues at coordinate 87,141,221 of CM061245.1, forward strand.
TGAATATCATATAACTCAAAATATTATTATTTACAAATGAGTATATGTTCTTAATAAACAAATTTCAGAAATGAGCGAGAATAGAACTCTACGAGAATAAAACTCATGACTTTAACCACCACTTGACGCTCAAACTATTATATTCTTAAAAGAATACAAATTCATGAAATAATATATATTATTATATTATATCGAAACATTACTAATTTTGGTTGGTCACTGGATTGGTATTTGGGCCAATTTACGGGCATATCTATAACGAATTATCTTTTTTCAACAAAAATACATTACTTATTATAATTAAATTATAAATTTAGCTCATAACTTCAATTGAGATAATGAAAAATTATTTCATATGTAAAACTTGCATAAATAATAATGATTCAGAAAATTTATTTAGCAAACGATATTGTTCTTTCAGAATTCAGATTTATTAATCATTCAGAAATTTGAATGCTTCAGATACATTTGTTCAGATTTAACAAATGGCCCCTAAATCAGATAAACCAGCAATACGTAATTTAAAGATTTATTGATATAATTTATTTTTTTGAATTTCATCCAGGTTCGATTACTATTTTAATCTCGGACTCTTTATTAATAAGCAAAACAATGTGAAAATGGTGCGCGGTACCAAAGTACCAAATTTAGTTAACACAAAATTCGGGTTCAATTCTCTACAATTACATGATTAAACAAATGTACCAAAGTACCAAATTTAGTTAACACAAAATTCGGGTTCAATTCTTTACAACTACATGATTAAACAAAATTTATTAATTTTATTTCACCCCGGGTTCGATTCCCTATAACTACGTAATTTAAAGATTTATTGATTTAATTTATTTTTTTGAATTTCATCCAGGTTCGATTACTATTTTAATCTCGGCCCGTGCTTCGCACGGGTTATCAGCTAGTATTACGTTATAATAAATTTAAGATCATGTGCAAGACAATATTAGGTTTTTACTTTATTGGTTCATGTGCACATAAAATTTAAGTTTATGTTAATTTGTACTAAATTTGTCAGGTATCAGCGACATAGAATCATGTTTTATCAGTTAAAGGTGTATGCTATATTTACTCGATATAATAATTAATAACAGCATATAAGTTTCAATAAGTGGCTTAATTAGAGGAGAAGTGGATTTGATGCCAGATTTTTCTAGCAATAAACCATTTCACACAATTATTCACTTATTAAAGGTAAATTGAATTGCATACGTGCAGCTGCTATTAAACCATTTTTACATTATTTTACTTATTAATAAAGAGTATAATTTTGACAAAAAATATTCCATAAAAAATGTAAGTGTATATCTCACCCCTTTCAAAACCTACTTTTGACTAGGACATAGTGAGTATGTTTCGTCTGGTTATTAACTATGTTGCTATTTAAAACTTGGAGTACTACATGTATGTATAAAATTAAATGATTGAACCATCAATTTTTCGGTGTGTTTTTATATTAAGTGGTGATTGATTACTTCCTTGGTTTCAATCAAATTAATTTAAACCATTATCTATCTATTATATAATACTGCAACATACCTTTCCGTGAATGATTTTATTCCAAGTCATCGCCACGTCAGATCCTTTATAACTCCGTTTATTGCTACTAGCTGCCATGTTTGTATATATGTCGCGACCTTTCCCGGTTCCGCCTCTTAGCCTGCTTACGTGTCTTAACATTGATACCCTCATCAAACGTCAAATCAAATCCATTCGATAAGAAGGAAATGAGATGGCGAGCAAAGAAAGAAGATGGTGATTCTGCCCAGAAAGATTATCAGGTACATTAAATATGTAATGGCACCACCTGTATGATGATATGTTCAAATGAACTAAATTTTTAATGCAGGGAATCCATTCTACTGCTGCTATAACAATAATTTGGTGGGACTTAAAGCTTCACCTCCAGTTAATCGTGCATAATATTCTCAGGTATTTTAATTGGCATTCATTTAATGTACAGACTTCTATACAATAAGATTTAACACGTATCTGTATTGCAATTTTTATCAGCTAATCTATCCCTAGGTTAGAAAAAGAATGTTAAAAGAATCAATTTTTACACTTTTGATCGATTTACTGGCTACACAATATTAACTATTTACCTTTCATATCTGGAATGATATTTGCATCTGTTTAGAATTGCTTCTTTCATAATGTCTGAGAAGGAGACGTAACTCTTGTAACACGATTATGAGTTGCTCATCGTGCTGTTTTAGCATTTTCTTCATGAGCAGACAGATCATCATTTAGACTTGGTAGTACTTTCCCTACATAACTGAAATGTGCAGTTATTTGGTAGCTTACTGGATGCTGAGAGTAGATTTCAGTCCCCATTTTCTAAGTGTTACTCATATTAAATTTAAAAGGCTCATAAGAAATTGTTGCTATTTTCTTACTTTTGTATCAATTCACTAATAAGTATGGATGTCATCATTCATATGTGACGGTATGAGAAGCTGTAATAACTATGCCTGGATATTAGTCAGTCTGATAAAAGAAGCTGTACAAAGTGGGATCAACCCTCTGGTACAAGACAGTAATAACTAAACTAAAAAAAAAACTACGGTATAGTTTAGTAGTTTACATATTACAACATTTGTAATAAGCTCCATTTTTTGGTGCATATGGAAAGTCACATGCGAGTTGAACCAAGCTTGAAAGTATACCTTGTATAATCAGTTCTATTCAAATATATAAATGATTTTGTAGAAGTCTAATACAGTAAACTTGTATGTTTTTCCAGTCTATTGACTCTTTTGAAGTTTGCACTTTGCAGGTTTTATGGGGCAGAAGTGGAAGTGCACCTTTCCAGGGATATTTACCCAGAATTTAAACTAGAAAATGTACTGATGAGGAAAGATAGGCCTTCTATCACTTAGATGTGCTATGAGCCGAACATTTGTCAGATCCACAATTCCGAATCTGAGCCTAAGAACTCGGATATTGTATCGGGCCATCTTGTGAGCCAGCCATTTTGGATCCAGCCTACATGTTTAGTTCCTTGGTTTTCTGGAAAGCCAGAGAAATTTAAGAACCAAAAAGTCAATGGTGAAATACATAATCAAGTAAGCCTCATGCCAGAGCTTAATTGTTGAACCAGTAAGTGCTTGGTCTCTGTCTTTTTTGGTGTTGAATCTTTTATTAATTATCTATCTATTTTTTATATAATACTGCAACATAGGGGTTGCATGATTGATTTTATTTAGTGCTAAACTAGAATTTAGCCCTTTTTCCCCTTTTACACGAGTACATGTATCATATACTACCGCTACAACTCTTCTTTATCAAATTGATACTGCAACATAGGGGTTGCATGATTGATTTTATTCAGTGCTAAACTAGAATGTAGCCCTTTTGCCCCTTTTACATGTGTACATGTATCATATACTACCGCTGCAACTCTTCTTTATCAGATTAGCCGTTAGGGATATCAGTGTCAATAACTGTAATGGTATCAACAGCTGATTTGATCTTTCATGTGTACATGTGATTGGCGGTGCATGAAGAAAACCTTAACTTTTTTATAGAGCTTCTTTATACCATTAACATTAGCTTTTACAAGACACTTTGTCTAATCTTTATGTTGCAAAACTATTTATTAAAAGTGATTGTATAATTGTATTATTTGTAATTTTTGGTCTATCATCTGCGTGCAAGTCATATTCGAGTTATTATACGAGGTGCCAAATTAAAGTTGGTGAGGTTTTAATATTGATCCACTGAATAGTACTATCGACCCGGTTAGAAGGAATGATATGATATGAATAAAATAGACAGGTTAGATGGAGGAATAAATAAAATCATGAATGCTTATTCCAGAGTACATAAATTTGATGTCATTTTCATGTAATCTAATTCATTCGACCCAACAAATTGATCATCTTTGTTTACCTCAACCGATCTGTAATGTGCCAGATCGTCTTTTGTATACTTGGCCACATTTTTATGATTAAGTTGAGGACTTGTGACTTGTGTACATGTAACAATCATGAAGTTAGTTTGCTTGCAACTTTATATGTTGGCTAGGAGGGAGAACCTAAGTGCAGATTATATGTGCCAAAAATGTGTATACAGATGAACTTAAGAAAAGCATTCTCCCTTAAACTTGGACTTTATTCTTATATAACTAATTTAGTAAATCTACAGTGAAGTTTGTTTTTTGGGTGGTGTCTTAATAAACTTTAGTTGAAAATTTGTGAAGGAATTAGCTATATATAGAATACTGAAATCCATTATTTAGATAAATAAATAAACTACAAGGTAGCATAAAGATGCCGCTACAATCTATTTTCATCTTAAATATTCAGTTTTGAATTGCCAGTGCATCAAGCAATTGAATCGGGAAGCAGTTACCTAAGATCTGCTGCATACATCACAGTGCATTATTCTACTATAGGTGTTAGAGTTCTTTGCATTTAAAATGTCGAGAAGACAGGACAATACGATATGAGAAGGACAGTTGATATGTAGGCGCTCGTTTTACCCTATCAAGGTCAAATTGAAAAGTCATCCAATATCGTAACCTGGTCAGCCTCTTAAGTTCTTTGGAGCGATTGATTCTGTCAAGAAAAACAGCAGCAACTGAACGTCCAGGTGTTCCTTTTAAATTTATGGACGTCCCACTTGCTACTATAACATCTTTTAATAACGTACTCTACTCTTCTCAGTAAGAGGACACACATAAGCATTATCGAGGTCAGAGCCTGGTTTTTTGCTTCTGATTAAGTAGCGCGTTGTTTGGTTAACTAGGGCTGAAGTTGTCTCCTTTCAGCCTGCCAAACTTAATTGGTCAAAATTCCGGTCAGAATATATAAGATGCTTTTTTGGAGGTGTACTTATATAAGTGATGTGCTGGGTTTGTAATTGCACAATATCGCAATCTTGGGTTTGTTATTGCATATGATTGTTTGTCCGCGTCTAACGAATTTCACTGATCTGGATTGTTCCCTGATTGGTCATTAAAGTTCACTTGTGTTGCCATTTCTTTATTTATGTAGCTCATTTTTATAAATAAACTATTAATGGATAGTGTCAGGACTTTCCATTTCGCCCAGTTGCTGATAAACATCTACAGAAGCAGATTTTAAGCTCGGAGTGCAGTAGCACATGTTCGCTCATATGGATTTGCGGTACAATGGATGTAGCAAAGCATGTTCTTCGATCAGAAGGTATAAATGGTCTTTAAAGGGATCGGTCCCGAGAATGGCGCTTGAAATTTCAGGAAAGTGTTGCTATGCTTGATGCATATGAAGACATAAAGCATTACGTGGCATGAGCTCAGGACCCATTAAAACTGGGACAAGGCTCTTTGATGTTAACAGAGGGCTGAAGTGTTTTGATTTGTGTATACCCTGTTGATGCAGTGACAAGTGCAATTCAAGTTAATGACTACATAAATCCAAAGAACCTGCCTCAATTAATGCTTTCAAAGATTTATTGGGTTCTGAAGGCGTCAAAGGGTGATACAAAGGTTTTAATCCTACCATGGCTCGAAGTATTCTTCCAAATGCAGCATGCTCTTTGACACACGGTACAAGAATTGATATCATTACTTGAAAGTTTCTCCTTTAATGTTGACTACATGTGTCAGCCTAATACTTAAACTTTGATTGTTGTTAGTTTCTATTCGTGCAAATTTTCTTTAGAGTATTTATCATCATGTAGATTTGCAGAGCCGTGGTGTCCTTGATGAGGATAGCTAATGTCACGTGTTCAGTGATAAGGAACAAACACTGTTTTCTACCCGACTTTCCTCTAAACATGTCTGTTGCAATATGTTAGACCAATTTAATTAGCTTTATGTCTTCATGCATCGCAAGAAACAAAGTACATATTACCCAAAAATGATCACCATTTACATATATTCATATAATTCTCTCGTCTTCTTCTTGATCATTAAGAAAATAATTATCATTGATTGTTTTCTCAAGCCACAATTTTTTCTATATTATCATTGCACTTTTATGACGGCACATATTTGTTATATATATAGTTTTATGATGCTTGCTTTAGCGAAAATCAACCGAAAAGTCTTTTAGCCATGATTAGGGCTCCATTTTCATTTTAACCTACTAAAATATACTATGTCAAAATGTTGATCATTACTGTTTGTGTTTGTTGATGTATTGAATAATTTGGTTACTGTTTGAATGTGCCATGTTCTTTTTGTGTGGCTTGCTGAATGAATCATTGGTATGTATGGATTTGTATAAATCATGTTACAATGCTGACTTATCTAAAATATGGTACGATACTACGATCAAAGGTTGTCATAATTAAAAAGTGCTTGTATGGTACATTGTTACTGCATTGTCTCATGTGTCCGGGATTTGCTGATTTCTGTCGCCTTCTTTTAGTATTCTCAGCTTGAGATGTTTCTTGGAAAGTCTGCTACTGAGGCACTCCTGCTCACTGTGCAACAGAGGAATTCTTGACGTACCACAGGTAATGTAACTGCTTAATTGCCTTCTTGTTTCAATCCTATTTTGAAGATTTTCATCAAGAATTTTGTTTTCAGCCATTAAATTAGTGGCAGGGATTTGATTTTTAAATTTGCGTTTACCTGTAGCTTATGTTTTTAATTGGAATAAAAGTTACTTTTTTTATTATCCAATAATAATAATAACTTCTGCTGCAGCCATCCTAAGTTTTCAAATTATCGTCCCTAGGAGGAGAGAGTCACAAGCCCAATGCTGAATTTGAAATTACACTAATGCACTTAAATGTTGGTTGAACTTAATATTGTCTCCACTTGTCTAAATTTTATTGTATTATCCTTATACTCTTGAACCATTATGAAATTGCAACTGCTTGAGATTATGTGATCAAACAAAATTTGTAGGTTCTAAGGCTTAACCGTATCCAAATATATATTTCAAGCTCAAATTTATATTCTACAAAAAATTAGAATCCATGGTTTAACTGTCATATAGATAAAAGTATAGAATTGCTTGCTAAGTTTTTAAGAATGTATTTTGTCAGCTGCTACAGCCATAAAGTTTGGTGCATAACTCTTGTCGAAAAGCACTCATCTTAGTGTCCGAAACAGGCTTGTCTTTTGTTAATAATCTTTCGTCGTTTCTGATCTTTCATATTTGCCAAAAAATGAGATTATATGTAATACTAAAGTAACATTAAATGCATTTACAACACTGACAGCCTTTAACCAAACAAAGACATCTCTTCCTCTTACATGTCTTCGCTAAGCACCAAAAACATCCTCGGGACCTACGATCACCAATCAAAGGCCGCTATAAGAGAGGCCAACAATAGTGATGCACTATGTCTGCTTCTTCACAGGTAATTCATAATTAAATCATAGTCACGACCTCAAAGTACTATTACTCGTGAGATGCATTAGGCTTCTTGATTGGCATAATTTTTTAAAAGATGGGTTAGCTTTAAAAAAAATTGTATGAATATAAAGTATATTAGTGCTATATTGCTATATTTAGTAATCAAGATTAAGTAATAAAGGAACTTTTATTTTTATTCACTATAATCCATCTTAGATGATAATCGCTTTTATATCAGAATTGTATTTGGTCCTTGTGCTTGAATAGAACACGCATTGTTGAAAATACATGACACTGGAAGATTCGCAAAGTGCTACAACTAACTTTTCTAGGAAGGATCTACTATTAAAAAGTCGCAAGTTGATTTATAAAGTCATTTTAAGCAATGAAGTAATGATTCAATTTGAAATGTCATATTTTTAAGGATTAGACTCAAATCTCATGCCCACATCCATGTCATTTTTCAGCCAACAAGTTTATGAGGTTAAATTTGAAGATCCTCGGTAACGGAGGTAAGTTCTATTTATGTTGCTTGTCTATCTTGTGGATGCCAAAACACTTCGTCAATGTGTTGATGTAGAACTTACTGCCTTTTTCGGAGATAGGTTGTGAAATGTGCTGACTTCTTGCTGTTATTTTGTGTGTGTCTGTGTACACAGTTTAACGGAATGTAACTATATTTTTTTAGCATGTTTATAAAAATTCAACCCCCTGATGACTCAAGCCTCCGTGAAAGTTGAGATTCATTTCAAAGACTATAGTTTAGAGTCCTTATTCACACATCTCAACAAGGGTCCGTGAATTGGCATAACATAACAATGAAATTTTCTATCATTTAGGTACAAACCAATACAGGTGCAACCATTGTAAAGTCTATAACCTATTAAAACTGTAAATTTAGTAATTGTTTTAGTTGTATCACTATGTTCTATGTTGATTGCTTGCTTAACATTAAGCTAGACAACAAGGATTTTGCGGTCACCCAACGACCGCGCACCTCCATATTGGATACTCCGATTCTTAGGATACTCTGATACTCAAAAATCTGAACTAAAATATATCTTTTTAACAATTTGTTCTACAAACATAAATGTTTTCAGTTTAAATTCTTGTATTTTAGATGTTTATATCATGTATTTGATTCAATTTGCATAAATTTAATAGTTTTGTATAATATTTATAATATTATTATGTATGCCACATCCCCTCGCACCAGAATTCCCATATTATTTTATTTGTCAAATCCATGTGTTCCTGCACTACACACCTGTATCCTTGATTCTTACAAATCATGTGATGATGTAATTACTAAGTTAATTCTAGGTCTTTGATTTATTATTTTTAACCAATTAAACAGTGTAATTCTAAGTTAGTTTTAGGGCTCCTCTAACCAAAGTAATTGACGTATCCTCTAACAGAGAGGATAAGTCAGATGACAAAAGAATCCGACAACGAGTCGGATGACAGTGACTCTCATGAGGTTTTACCGATTTTACTGATTCAAGCATTGTGTAAATTCAAGTAAATTCATAATCTCAAATATGCCTGGATATGGTATGCAGGAGAAGCCTAAAGGTTAAAAGATATTGATGTTGAATATGTGGTTGAAAGCATGCAAATTTGGAGAGTTATGTTCAGAGAATTGCTGATGGATCTCCATTCCGCACTCTTAACAACCTTTCACCCCTCTCTCCTTAGGGTATTGTAATATCTATAGATTTGTAAACAATATTGATCTTCTAAAACTGCATCAATTTTATAATTTTATCATCCTCTTGATTTGAATGTATATTTTTCACTGGAACATAACTTTTCGCACACAAATTAATATGTTAACAAGTGAATTTTGGATATCAAATTTATATCTTTTTAAATGTCCGCAACAATGTAGGTATGGAATGACGGATGACTGTTAGATTTGCATACCCTTTACAAGGTACTCTTCATAGCTCCAAAACCGCTCTTCAGATTTTTAGGTTAGCTGCATCATATAGATTAAGGTTCTTTTTTCTCAACAGGGATAATATTTTCAAAGTTGTTAGTGAAGTTGTTGGTATTTGTACCGAACAAGGAATTTCAAGGGCTTTTGGCCAGGTTGAGCTTGCCAAAATAGGAGCATGTCGAATTGCATACCAGATTGTCGGTTTATTTCCGCCACAATAGATAAGAGCCTGCAACCAGCTTAAAGAAATTTTAATAATTTGTCTTCAAAAAGTCCATAATATGTATAAAAATTATGTTGCTGGATCTAGATTTAAACACTCGCCAGAGCTTACTATTAGTGTTATTGATTGTGAAAAGAAACTACCCCAGCAAGCCGTATATTTTTCCTTCAAAATTGTTATAGTTTCAAGTGTAGCTTTGTGCTTATTTGAGATGACTAAGTAATAACCAACTGAGAAAAAGCATAGAGAAACCTTTGCTTACCTTGCCTGAATTCAAATATATGTGAACCTAGAGCATGCCCGTGCCTCGCACGGGCTATAAAGCTAGTTTCATTTAAAATGTTGAATCGGACTCAAATACCTTATTTGAATAGATAAAGAATTTGAATTTGTATTTGAGCCAAATTCCAACTATTTAAAATTAGAGTCCAATTATAAAAATTTGAAATAACATTTCAATACTTGTCATTTGAAATTAAAATACAGCCCAAATATTATACTCTCTCTCTCCGGTCACTGGCTCTTCTCTCTCTCGAGATCGACTACATCTCTCTCTCTCTTAGGATTCAATCCCTCTCTCCACTCTTCCGTGTAATCACTCTATCAACATGAGATATGGTGTTTGTATATATATAATACCCAATTGATTCAGCCATGTGTATGTGTTAATACTTGATTGATTCGAAGGGGAAATATCTGATTTTGTTCATTTTTTTTGTAGTTGAAAGGGGAAATCAGCTCAGGGGTAAGTATTTTTGTATGTTTATTAGTCTTGATTTGTACTGTGTAAATCTGTATTACTTTAGCCGTTGCTTTTAATTGAGTTAATATTTGTATTTATACTTGAACATGCTTCAATTTGTGCATATTTGTTAGTTTAATTGGAATTTATTTGATAATTGTATGCTTTTTACAATCGAAAAATAGAAACTTTCATGTCTCAAGTGTGCCACAAAAGCGTAAAAGGGATGACGTTGAGGATATTGCAATTTGCAAAAATCTGAACAATAACAACCTAAGTAACAACACTGGAGTTGAGATGAGCACTGGACTCAACTATGTGTTTGCCTTGTGAGTTTCTTTTAGTATTCTTTGGCTGTTGCTCATTATATATAGGATACTTAATCTAATTAGCAGTAAGTTATCAATCCTTGATATATGTTCGTTGTAGATATGTACTTGCTAATCATGTGAACCACTACAAAACAAACCTCTTTCACTGTGATTTAAGTCGACCAGTAACATAACTCTACCGACTACTAGCTGATCAAGAAAATGATGGCTGATCAGTTTAGGCAGATTGGCTAATATGGTTTTGTACATGAGTTTTGGTTTCTTCTTATCTGAGTAAATAAGCTAATCGACAAATTGCTATATAGCTTCCTGTCAACTAAAATTATTTGTTAACTACCCCTCAATAAATAATGGAAGTGCTTAGATGATTTATTTAAAGCCTAGTTGCACGGCTAATTCCCTCCTCCCCTTGATTAGACAAAGTATGTTTTGCTTGATTAGACTTTCACTGACTGTTACTGATAGGGAAAATAACGGAGCCTTGATATACACAACCTGAGCGCATAACTCTTTACATTTATCTTTCATGGATTTGGTACAAGTCTTACTCATGGATTTCAAAATACTGTCAAAATATTTTCCTACAAGTTAAGTGTCTAGCAGAAGGTTAATAACAAGTTAGGTCTAATCACATAGCTTTAGGAAGAGATGACTAGTATAAAAAAAATCAAAAACTTGTCGACACAAAAATATATTTGTGAATGTCTTTCAACTTTAGCTTCAAATTTGAACAATGTGTTTTATTGTAAAATGTTCGTACTTTAAATTATACTAATAAAGCAGTGACTTCAATTAAAAAATTTAAGACTTTTATAAATTTTAAAAATTCTGCATAATCAATTAGGATTATAAAATATATTGATCAAAAGAACAAAACCTAGTATCCATGGTTAAGTATAAATGCATTTAGGGCAGTAAATGTATTTTGCTTGGTTTATATCTTTAATACTATCTATTTTTTTTACCATTTGTATAGTTCCTTGTCGAGTCTGTTTTACTGTCTTGTTTGGTACTAGTATGGATGTGAAAAACTAACAGCAGATGCTATATTTCATAGGAAGAATAGCTTATCAGAACAGATTAAGCCAGTGAACACTAGTGAACCTTAAGTCTCAGCATTGTCACATGTTTAGCAATAGATTGTTAATTGTAATTTAATTTTTTACCCTGCTATGAATTGCTTGGACAGGGAGTTCCACATGCTTCTGCATATCAAAATAAGTGCATACAGTATTGGAATGACATCTGCAATTTATTTGCTTCAGATAGAGCTACATGCAAAGAAATATATGAGATTGTATCTAATGTTGTTGGCATTACTGATGATGAAGCTATGAGGGCTGTCAAAAGATTGGTGAATGGCAAAGTTGATGAATTTGACATGCTTTAAAGTCTTTCGGATGATCGAAAAAAGCGCAGCTGGATTTATTTGCTTATTAATGATTAGTTTTATTTCAAAATGTTTCTATGCTTGTTTAAAGATTATGTGCTTAATATGTATTCTAAGATTGTGTTAGAAATGAATACCACTAGAAACTAGACAGAGGGGGGGTGAATGGATAGTTTGATATATTTTTCGATCTTGAAAACTAAGTAAACAACTGTATGTGATTATGATATGTAATATGCAGAAAGTAAATAACACACACAATCACTTTAATCTACTTTGTATAAGCAAATTAAATACTACAGCTTTCCAGGAAATTCACAATCGAATTTCTGGCTTCTAAACAAGAACGGTTTGAACTTGCTTGCTTACAGAGAAAAGAGCTTAGCAAATAACTATGTGTATCTCTCTTACAGCTTACTGTTGTGTGTACACGATATATATATTTACCTATACAAACTAGGCACACACAATATTACACAGCTACCCCTTCTGAAAGTCCAACTTGTCCTGCCATAAGAAGTTCACTGTGTCAGGAAGGACCACCTGCTTTTCGGAGTCTTTCCCGTTTCTGTAGCTGCTTGTCTCTTATCTTTCTCTCCAAGTTTAGCTGTAGATTTGCCATCTGTTCTTTGGACCACCTTGCCAGAACAAATGCTTCAGTATTTGTCTCCTTTGATTCTTGGTTCTGTACCTTGATTTGTCTTGTTATAAACGGCTAAGTGTTGATATCGTGAACTCCACTTTATCCCTGACTATGCGATCTCCCTTGTGAGGACTACGCGATATAGCCTTTGAAGACTTTGCGACATAGGTCATTTGACGACTATGCGACATAGGTCATTTGATGACTATGCGACATAGGTCATTTGATGACTATACGACATAGGTCATTTGATGACTATGCGACATAGGTCATTTGATGACTATGCGACATAGTGCTTCTGAGGACTTCACGATCTAGGCTCCTTTGACTTTGCTGACTTCAACACTTCACGACATGTGTCTTGAGGACTTCTCGACATAGTACAAAATGGACTATGCGATATAGTACTTCACGACATGGATATTGGTGACTTCACGACATAGCTTTCTTTTGACTTTGCTATATAATGCCTTAGACAAATTCCTGCAACTTATTTCTTCATAGCCTTATTCAACTCTATCCTGCTGCATGAACACTTCTGAACTTCTACCAGGATAATTATTCAATGGCCTATATACAATCTAGATGCAAGAAACTTTACTAAGCTCATTATAAGTCTGAGCATACATGATCAAACTAATGTTCGTGAGAACAAGACAAGTACATTTAGAGACCTATACTATATCCCAGTGATAGAAATCACTAGGTCATGTAGTGTGACATAGTCACATAGTGTAGGCTTGTTAATAGTGGTATTCAGACATGTCTTGAGCCTAACAATCTCCCCCAAATTGTGAGTAAGATCCTTAGGCACAATTTCATGTCTGATAACAAGCCTAACTTACATAAAAGGAAATTTTAGTAACAGAAAGAACAATTCATGAACCTTGAGATCAGAAATTTGATTGCATAGAAAAATTGAAAGCTTACAGATTACTTTTGTTGCTCAGCAGCTTCAGCTTCCAATTGCTTCTCTAGCAAATCATCATATATCTTCTTTTTCCTTATTTCTTCTTTTCTCTTCATGTCAATGATGGCTTCTTGAATTTCTTCTCTTGCAATCAGTTCTTCAATGAGAGGTGAGCCTTCCAGGTCATCAATTGCAGCTTTGAGTGCACTTTCTACATATGAGTCCAGAAACTCCATCCTTATTTTGCTTTGGCCTCCATGTGAGTTTTTGTACTCCACAATGTAAGGATTTTGTTTGACCCTGCACATCCCTTTCTGCCTTAGCTCCTTAGCCCTCTCTTCCATCTCAGCCATTTCTTTCTCTTTCTGTATGTTTTTCTTTTCATTCTCTTTCCTCATGTTTTCTTCATAATCAGCATGCATTTTCAAGTACTTGGCAATATCTATCTTCCATGTCCTTTCATCCTTTTCTTCAAAATTCAGTAAGGCATTTATCCTTTCAAGCTCATACTTATAGAAATATTGCCAGCTTCCTTGCTTCATTATTCTTTCTCTTCCATCAGTGTATTTGATATCTAGATGATCCAACCTCACTTTGACTTCAAAGATCCTTTGAGCCCTCAAAAATGCTAGGGCATCTTCATCATAGTCCTCATCTAGTGGAAGCACATTGATGCCAATAACATTTGTGAGTTTTCCAGTCTTCTTTGTTATCCTTATCCTTTTGGGTACACTCTTGATCTTCAAATGCTTCACAAGAGATACCTTTCTTGAACAAGGAGAATTAGTCTTCAGTGCCACATCACTTGGAAGTAGCTTCATTCCTTTCCCCTTCATCCACTGTAACACTCCACTGGCTGTGACTTTGTGGAAGTGTTTTCTTGAGATTATTTTAGTGGCTTCATCTTTCATCTGTGGCAATTCAGGTTCAGAAGTCATGGATAATGATTTTGGAGGATCATTGCTAACAGTACCCACCCTAGACTTAGAGTCTTGTGTTGTGGTTAAAGTACTACTAGCAATGTCCTTGACTTGCTGAATTCCACTCCTAGTTCTCTTCACTGTCTCCTTTGCCCCCTTTGTGTCATCACCATCATCTTTAGATTTCTTGGAAGATTTGCTCCTGCTGCTGTCACTTGGTCCATCCTTATTACTCCTTGAATGAGATCTCCTCCTGTAGGTTTTCTCCTCATCATCATCCTCCCCATCCTTCTTCATGTTCTTTTCTTTGATAGATTCAGGCAAAACACCATGAATCAGAAAAGATTGTAGAATGTTAATCATCTCTAATTCCTCTGCTGTCTTGACTCCTTTCTTTGCTCTCAGCATTTGCAGCACTTGATTGATCTTTGAGTTATTCTTCATTTGCAAATCTTTGGGAATGACTAGTTGGTCAATACTTCTGACTTTGGATAGACTTTGAAAAATTACTGTCCTTGGCTTGGGTATGACCTCAGGCAGTCTTTGATTTTGGTTCAACTCCAAGTCATTATAAAGACTTTCATTGTTAGCCCCACTCCTTTCAATCAACTCCAGAATTATTGACACTTCAGTAAACCTCAGTTTCTCTAGAGTTTGAAATGCTAAGTGCCACAAGCAGTTGTCCTTGCACACCATGATTATTTCTCTCAGATAAACATCCCTGATTTTCCTTACTGCAACTGTGAAGTACTTGATACCTTCCCTGAGCTTCTTTCTGTACACTTGTGCATCTCCTTGAGCATTCTTGTAGGTGGCTTTCAGAAACTCCAGGAATGCCTCATCATGATAGATGTTAGAGTTGGCAACTTCCTTTAGCTTGGCCTCAGTGATAAGTGTAGCTTGGGTAGGTTTAGCAATTGGAGTAGGTATAGCAGGTTGAGAGGTTAAGATGTCTTTAGGCATTGTGGATGGATAGAATGTTGTGGTTACTGTGCTTTTATGACCTTGTGCATTGATGACCTCTACAGGGGGAAGATTGATTGGCTTTATTGTCTCTTCAATAAGCTTGCCCTTAAGTTTTGATTGCTTGGCAGGTGCTCCCCCTGTCTTTTTCACATTGACCTCCTTTCCTTTCTCCCCCTTAGGCTTGGGATCAGACAAGATGTCTTGAGCTTCCCCAGGAATAGGCAGGTTGAAAGATTTCATCATTGAGGTCATCATTTGTTGCTGCACCAGCAAGATATTTGTTGTGTTGTTGCCTTGAGCATCTAGCTTGTCATTGAGTTGGCTTAGAGATGCAGATAGCATTCTGTTTTCATCTTTGAGAGAGGCCACTTCCTTTTCTAAGCCATCCACCTTGGAGAATAATTGTTGAGACTTGAAGGAGTTTAGTGATTGATCTTTGACCCTGGCAAAGTCATATTTGGAGATGTCTGACAGAGGAACTTCATCCACCAGCTTATCACCATACTGGTTTTTCCACATGACATTTAACATAGCATTGGTGGTGATGGTAGATTTTGCTTGATTTTCCAGTGTAGAAGCCAGTTTCTTGATGTTGTCTGTGACCATGGCAAGAGTCACATCCATCATGGACACATTGGAGGAGGTTTTCTGGACTTCTTTGAGGATACCATCCACCTTGGGAAAATCAGAGAGATAAGAGTTTCTTAGCTTGGTGAGGGATCTGTCTGTCTCCTCCTGAATAGAAGAAATCTCTGATTGAAGCCCTTTCCCAAGATAATGCAGAGCCTTCAACTGGTTCTTGTACACATCATTCACAGCTTCATATATGGCAACAGGAGAAAGATCCTTAGCATTTGAGCCCAGAGAGGTGAGGTATTCTTCTCTCACAAAAGCCAGGGCATCCTTGAGCTTGAGAGTCCTCTTAGCATCCAACCAGGCATCCACATTCCCCTCTGGTTCAGCTGTATCCACAATCTTCGCCTGTTGAGCTTCAACATCCTCCTTATGGCAGAGCAGGATAGCTTCATAATCAGCATTTGGAAGGTTGGAGGTGAGGAGATGTTGAGCTATCTTTGAGAACTCATCAATCTGTGCCACATGGAGATCCTGTATGGCTTCTTCTGTCATTTTGGAGGGCACAGATGATGATCCTGAAGGCCTGTCATGTTGCACAGGCTTCAGCCATTCTGACATTATGGCCTGAGCCAAGTGAGAGCTAGTGCTAAGCACTTCATGAGATGTGTGAGTTTGAGTTTCCTCCAGCCTTGGAATGGCTGTAGGGTCTGATGTTGTCTCCATTGAAATGGGATGTGTTACAACATCAGCCCTATTTGTCTGTGAAGACATTTCCACATCCCTAAGGATGGGAGAATTAGGCACAGAGTCTCCAGTGAAAACTGGTGAATCCTCCATGTTTGTGTTGGTGTCATTAGGATATGCCTCAGCATGCATTCCCTGACCAACCAAATGTGGGTCCTGAGTGGTGAGCACAGTGTCAAGCACCATGTCACTTGAAGTTGGCTCAATCACAGGGCTGGATTGTGATTGATCAAGGGCAAGATTGTCATGAGAATGACTCTCTTGTTCAGAAGAAATTTTAGTGGAAGAATCTGAGAGAGAAGTGGGGTTCAGATTAGATTTTGGCAACTCCCCCTGAGAAATAGGAGGAGTTTCAACATTGATGTGCTCTCCACTTAGTGTTTGATCACCCTTATCACTCCTAGGATCAAGAGTGAGGTCTTGACCCTGTGCAGACTCTTTACAACTTGCAGTGGGGAGGCTGCTCTTTTCAATGCCCATGACCTGTTGAGAGGCCATAGACAGTAGCAGGTGTACCCCTTTTTCCACATCTGAATCCTGTTGGGAGGATTCAGTGGTAGCTTTAGATTTTGACTTCTTCTTTGGTCTGGTGAGAGGTGACTCAGGAATCTCACTTGCTAGTTCTACAGATTCATGGATAATAGCTAGGGTTCTCTTCTTCTTCTTTTTAGGAACATCAACCTTTTGAGAGATTGATGCACTTGGCTGACTAGACTCTACAGTGGTGTTTACAGTGGGGTTGCTGGATGGGATAGGGAGGCTTGGGTTAGACTGTGAAGCTCCTTCAGTCTCAGCCTCCCCTGTCCAGGAAAGAGCATGGTATATGGGCTTATCAAGTGGATAAGACGCGAATGTGTCCTGCATATGCTTGGTCACACTCAAGATCACATCCACTTGATTCCTTGTGTCCAATGAACCAAACAGAATCTTGGACATGGACTTGGAATAAGCCAACTTTGATTTATCAATACCCTCCAAGTCATGGACATTAGCATCAAGATAATTTAAAATAACTTGAAGAAAGCGAGGGTAAAAGATGTCATTACCTCTTCCACGGACTGTCCTCCCTAGCCTTTGAGCCAATTCCTTGAGGATTATTGCTCCAACATTGATTTCCTGATTGTGGGCTAGGGAATAGGCCAGCTTCACAGCAATGTGACTGATATGGTCCCATCCTGTCTTTCGGCAAAGGAACACCTAATGCTTCATTTATCTCCTTCTCCCCAAACTGGAAGTGTTTGCCTCCAATTGAACAAGCTATCTCCTGGAACGAAGTTCCATCTTCCCTGGCCATTGTAGAAACCAACGCCGTTCGCCAAAATCCTTCCAATACATCAACATACAACGTGGGGTTCAAGGTTAGGGCTTGGCTGAGGTAGGAATCGTTCAGGAACCGTACAAAACACTTGTACCTGGGTTTAGCCTCAGCCTCAGAGGGAATGGTTAGAAGATTTGTTTCTTTGGGGATGGTTAAAGGAATAGAGGATGATACTGTTTGAGATTTGGGTGCCATTTCAAGAGAGAGAGTAAGAAAGAGAGTAGAGAATTTGTGCTTAGGTTAGAAAGTTTGAGAGCAATAGACAAGATGAAGAGATGCAAACGGTTAGAAAAAGGTATTTATATGATAGAGACACTGCGATATGGAGTTATGAATGTGTACAGTCTATCTGTATGTCGCGAAGTCAGAAATGGCCTGTACCGCAAAGTCTTGCAAAGTATATCGCATAGTCTCAAGAATGAACTAAGTCGCAAAGTCCTCAAGACGAAAGGATTGGGGAGACTTTGCGATATAGTAGAAATACCCTGTCTAAAGCTCTCTTTTAGGAATTTGAAGCATTTTGTCAGACTTTTATCAAATTTTGAAATAAAATTAATTTAAATCAAAATTCTGTCAAATGTGGAGACTTGTCGATATAGTTATTCTAAGTCGCAAAGTCATAAAATTAACTATGTCGCAAACTCATGAAATGAACTATGTCGCGAAGTCTCACAATCTCAACAGTTTGCGATATAAGTCTGTTTAATTTGAACTATGTCGTGAACTCTGAAAATCATCTATATCGAGATGTCTCAAAAGCTCACAACTCCACTAACAAATATGATTTTGAAAAATATGCAGTAAAATACTGAAATATTTATAAATCATATCTCAGCTAATTTTCACTCCAAACAAATAGATCATTTAAATACAGGGAAAATTTACTGCTGCAACAATTAACCAGCATATTTACTTAGAACAACTGAATGAAGGATTGAGCATTCCAATTTCACTCACAAGTCTGTTGAAGACTGCTTCATTCAGAGGTTTAGTAAATATGTCAGCTAATTGTTTCTCAGTTGGAACATAAGAGACTTCTATGGTACCATTTGCAGCATGTTCCCTAATGAAATGGTACCTGATCTCAATGTGCTTTGTAGTAGAATGATTAACAGGATTGGCAACAATGGATATTGCACTAGTATTATCACACATCAGAGGAATGTGTTCTAACACTAGTCCATAATCCATGAGTTGATTTCTAATCCAAAGCAATTGAGCACAGCAACTTCCAGCAGCAATGTATTCAGCCTCAGCTGTGGATGTTGCTGTGGATTGTTGTTTCTTGCTAAACCAGGACACTAACCTTTGACCTAGGAATTGACAGCTTCCAGAGGTGCTCTTCCTGTCAATTCTGCATCCAGCATAATCAGAATCTGTATAACCAACCAGGTTGAACCCAGTGCCCTTTGGATACCATAGCCCAAGATTAGGAGTCCCCTTCAGATATTTGAAAATTCTTTTGATGGCCATCATGTGAGATTCCTTGGGATCAGACTGGAACCTTGCACAAAGGCATGTGGCAAACATGATGTCTGGCCTGCTAGCTGTGAGATAGAGTAGGGATCCAACCATTCCTCTATAGACCTTGATATCCACTCTCTTGCCTTTCTTGTCTTCATCCAGCTTGATTGCAGTAGACATAGGAGTTTTAGCTGGGGATGACTCTTCTAAACCATATTTCTTTAAAAGATCCTTGACATACTTAGATTGGTTTATAAAGATGCCATCCTCCCTTTGATGTACTTGCAGGCCTAGGAAGTAGGTTAACTCTCCCATCATACTCATCTCATATTTACTTTGCATCAACTTAGAGAACCTTTCACAGAGTTTTTCATTTGAAGAGCCAAAGATGATATCATCCACATAGATTTGAACAAGAATGATATCATTTCCATGCTTCTTGAAGAATAGGGTTTTGTCAATTGTACCCCTGGTAAATTGATGCTCAAGAAGGAATTGAGATAGAGTTTCATACCAGGCTCTTGGTGCCTGTTTGAGTCCATAGAGTGCCTTGAGCAGTCTATACACAAAGTTTGGGAAGTCTTCACTTTCAAAGCCAGGTGGTTGAGACACATAGACTTCTTCAGCAAGATCACCATTGAGAAATGCACTTTTCACATCCATTTGATACACCTTAAAATCTGAGTGAGCTGCAAAAGCCAGGAAGATTCTTATGGCTTCCAGTCTTGCTACAGGTGCAAATGTCTCATCATAGTCAATGCCTTCTTGCTGACAATATCCTTTGGCAACCAGCCTTGCTTTGTTTCTAACTACCACTCCTTCTTCATCCATCTTGTTTCTGAACACCCATTTGGTGTCAATAACATTCTTTCCTTTTGGAGGTGGCACTAGTTCCCATACTTTGTTTTTCTCAAATTGATTCAACTCTTCTTGCATGGCAACAATCCAATCAGAATTCTTCAAAGCTTCTTCAATTAATTTAGGTTCCTCTTGTGACAGAAAGCAGCTATACAGACAAGTATTTAATGTTGCCCTTCTTGTTCTAACTCCCTCACTAGGATCTCCAATGATTTGATCCCTAGTGTGGGCTCTGTCCCATTTCCTTGTGTGTCCCTGTTCATTTCCTTGATCTGTTCCAAGCTCATTTTGGTTGACAGTTGCATTCTCTTCTTCTCCCCCTGTGTTTGTGAATCCTTGCACAGGTGTTTGAAGAAGATTGTCAACTTCAAGAATTTCATTTTCTAGAACAGTTTGAACAGGGGGTTCATCTTCACTTTCAGAATCCTCAAGATAACCTTGATTCTCAAATCTCAATAGCACACTGTCTTGATCACTTGTTTTCAGTCCTGGAGTTTTCTTGTCATCAAAGGTAACATCCATGCTTTCCATGACTTTGTGTTGCTCAGGTACAAACACTCTGTATGCTGTCCTTTCCAGAGAGTATCCAATGAAGATACCTTCAAATGCCTTAGCATCAAATTTTCCAACATGCTCAGAGGTATCTTTCATCACAAAGCACTTGCTTCCAAACACATGCAGGTGCTTGAAGGATGCTCTTTTTCCAGTCATTAATGAGTAAGGAGTTTTGCCAGACTTCTTATTGATTAATGTTCTATTTTGCACATAGCATGCTGTGTTAACAGCATCAGCCCAAAAGCTAGTGGGTAGCTTTGCATCCAGCAGCATTGTCCTTGCAGCTTCAATGAGAGTTCTATTCTTTCTCTCAACTACTCCATTTTGTTGAGGTGTTCTAGGAGCTGAGAATTGTTGAGAAATTCCTTTATCTTTGCAAAACTCATACAATGTTGAATTTCTGAACTCAGTCCCATTATCACTTCTCAAAGCAACTACAGAGGCACCAGTGCCTTGTGCTTCTTTATCAACTCTCTTGATATGCTCTATTATGACTTGGGGTGCTTCATCCTTGGAGAATAGGAATTCCACCCAAGTATATCTTGAATAGTCATCAACCATCACTAGAGCATATTTCTTTTTGGAAAGGGACATTACATTCACAGGGCCAAATAAGTCCATGTGAATTAGTTGCAGAGGTTTTGAGTTTGTATTGAGCAACTTGTTCTTGTGACTTGATCTTTTAATCTTCCCTTTCTGACAAGCTTCACATGCTCCATCTTGCACAAACTCCAAGGCAGGCAAATCCCTGATGAGTTCTCTCTTGGTTAGAGAGTTCATTGCCTGAACATTCAAGTGAGACAGTTTCTTGTGCCACAGCCAGAATTCCTCATTTGTGGCTTTTGTGTAGAAACAACAAATTTCTCCCTTATCTGCAGCCTTGAGATTAGCTACAAACAAGCTTCCTTTCTTCACACCAGTTAGAACAACTTCACCACTTTCCCTTTTTGAGATTGAACAAAGGTCTTCATCAAATTCCACTTTGAAGCCTCTGTTGGTAAACTGTCCAATACTCAAGAGATTATGCTTCAGTCCTTCAACAAATGCTACATCTTCAATAATGACATTTCCAGATTCAACACTGCCATATCCCATTGTATAACCAATGTTGTCATTTCCAAAGGTTACTGATGGGCCAGCCTTTTCCTCAAAATGTGATAGCAGGGCTATATCACCAGTCATGTGACTTGAGCATCCACTGTCCAAGATCCATATGACTCTTTTATTCCTGTTGCCCTGCATTCACAAAATGACTAAGTTGTTTTTGGTACCCACACTTGGTAGGGTCCAGATGATTTAGAAACATTTTGATTAATAATTCTTCTGTCATAAATTGCATTTCTCATAGTAGGAGACTTCACTTTTTCTGTGGCTTTGGAGTTTACACTCTTAGGCTCACATGAAGTTTTCACCCTCTCAACCCTGATTGGGGACCCTGTCCTATGAGAATGTATGTGTGTGTGTGATTCACCAGATTGTGCAGAGTCAAGTTTATGTTTAAGAGATAAACAGTTAGCAATCACAGTCACATAGCATGTCATGCAGTTTGGCTTACCACAGAAAGAATCATGACTAGAATTTATGCTAGCAGAAAGGTTACTTAGGTTATCAACTTCAACAATTTCAGGCTTACTACACTTATGAGTCAAATGATTAACAGATAGGCATTTTTGACATTGTTTCCTGGGAGCATTTGGCACATAAGCATAGTTGTTTCCTTTGTTAACACCAACTTTACCATTTCTGTTTTGTTTCCTTTTCTTAGCAACTTCTTTCTTTGCTTTAGGACTCTTGACAAGATTGTCTTTGGTCTCTTTCTGATTGACAAGTTCAGGAAAGGAAGAAGTGTTCTTAGCAGCCTCATCTTCTTCAAGTAGTTGTTGCTTGATGATCAGTAGTTCCTCATCAAACTCAACAACACTCTTCCTGAAGATGGGCTGTTCAACACTTGACAGAATGGTTGGGGCATTTTTGTTTGTAAAAGTTTCCTTTCCTTTGCCCTTGACTTTCTTCCTTCCCTTGTCATTATCATAGTCAAAACCAACTCCAACCTTGCAATCTTCAGTGTGTTCCTTGTGGTAGGTTTGAATAAGTTCAGAGGAGTTTTTGAAGCTTCTTAGTTTCAGTTCAGTTTCAGCAATTTGTTCTCTAAGAGCATTCTCTATCTGCTCAGCACAAATCACTTTGTTTTTAAGATACTCAACCTCCTTTTTCAAACCATCCAGGTTCACAACCATTAACTCAAGTTGCTCATTCTTTTCTGTAAGCTCAACATTCTTAGCAGTTAGTCTGTCAATTTCTTCATTAGCCACTAACATGCTAGTATGAATATTAAACATCTCAGTGCTCATATCTTCAACAGTTTGCTTATATTGAAGAGGAGTCATATCAAGAGAAGTAAGAATAGGTACCTGACTTGAATCACCTTCATCAGAGAATGCCATCAAGGCATAGTTTGAGTACTCTTGTTCTTCTTCTTCATCAGAGTCATCCCAGCATTTTCCCTCAGCAATAAAAGCTTTGCCCTGTTGTTTCTTGAGTAGAGCCTCATACTTAGCTTCAAGCTCTAAGTATGCTTTGTCCTTCTTGACTTGTTTAGGCTTTTTGCACTCAGTGGCAAAATGCCCAAGTTCATTGCAGTTATAGCACCTTATCTTGGTCCTATCCACACTTCCTGTCTTGTATCCACCTTTAGCAGCACCAGCAATCCCTTTTCCTTTATTGAAGGTGTTTGAGCCACTAGATCCACCAGTGTTTCCATTATTGAACTTGGACCTAAATGGCTGCTTTCTTTTAAACCTTATGTTAGGATACCTCCTAGCCATATAAGCAAAAGATTTGTTTTCCATTTTGTCCAGCTCATCTATACTGTAGAACTCATCCTCTTCAGGTAAATCATACACAACCTGAGTTCCATCACCAGTGTCTTCAACTTCTAGTTCCTCAATCTTGACCTGACTGATTTTAAGAGAGTCCATTCTTTGACTTAGGTTGTCAGCAATAAGTGCACAGGAGGTATTAGCCACTAACCCTTGCTTTGCTTGAATAGATCTCTTTTGAAACAGCTCTAACTCATATGTCTTTAAAACACCATATAACACATCAAAACCAATCTTTGTCAGATCTCTTTCTTTAAGAGAAGAGATTCTTGGTTCCAAGTGATCTGGCAGAGTTAGTAGAAACTTCATATTGAGCTCTTCTGTTTCATAGTGTTTGTCATAGAGTTTGAGCTCGTTTATCAGCTTGTTGAATCTCTCAAACACTTCTGTGATTCCCTCTTTTGGCTGAGCCATGAAGGCTTCATATTGTGAAACAAGAATCTGCTTCTTGTTCTTTCTTACTTCAGTAGTTCCTTCACAGAGCACTTCTATAAGATCCCACATCTTCTTGGCACTAGTACAATGAGCAACAGTGCCATACATGTTGAAGTCCATAGATTCACAAATGATAAGTTGAAGATGTCCATCCAATGCCACTTTTTCCTTTTCAGGATCAGTGTATTTTAAGGGATCTTTGGGCACATGTTTTGCTGGTACAATCTCAGTGCCACTGGTTGTTTCACCAATCTCGATCATTGGAATGAAGGGACCATGCTTTAGAATATCTAAATACATGGGGTTAGAAGCTTTGATGAAAAGCAACATCTTCTTCTTCCATAAACTGTAGTGCTCCTTGTTAAAGGGAGGAATCTTGATACTGCTTAGTTTCTGTGAACTCATTCTTGATCTTTTCCTGTTTGTACGTTAACAGCCTACGCTTTGATACCACTTGTTAGAAATGAATACCACTAGAAACTAGACAGAGGGGGGGTGAATGGATAGTTTGATATATTTTTCGATCTTGAAAACTAAGTAAACAACTGTATGTGATTATGATATGTAATATGCAGAAAGTAAATAACACACACAATCACTTTAATCTACTTTGTATAAGCAAATTAAATACTACAGCTTTCCAGGAAATTCACAATCGAATTTCTGGCTTCTAAACAAGAACGGTTTGAACTTGCTTGCTTACAGAGAAAAGAGCTTAGCAAATAACTATGTGTATCTCTCTTACAGCTTACTGTTGTGTGTACACGATATATATATTTACCTATACAAACTAGGCACACACAATATTACACAGCTACCCCTTCTGAAAGTCCAACTTGTCCTGCCATAAGAAGTTCACTGTGTCAGGAAGGACCACCTGCTTTTCGGAGTCTTTCCCGTTTCTGTAGCTGCTTGTCTCTTATCTTTCTCTCCAAGTTTAGCTGTAGATTTGCCATCTGTTCTTTGGACCACCTTGCCAGAACAAATGCTTCAGTATTTGTCTCCTTTGATTCTTGGTTCTGTACCTTGATTTGTCTTGTTATAAACGGCTAAGTGTTGATATCGTGAACTCCACTTTATCCC
Organism: Heracleum sosnowskyi; assembly: GCA_030848705.1. Lineage (NCBI taxonomy): Eukaryota > Viridiplantae > Streptophyta > Magnoliopsida > Apiales > Apiaceae > Heracleum > Heracleum sosnowskyi. Next base: position 87,166,511 of record CM061245.1, read on the forward strand.
TGACTATGCGATCTCCCTTGTGAGGACTACGCGATATAGCCTTTGAAGACTTTGCGACATAGGTCATTTGACGACTATGCGACATAGGTCATTTGATGACTATGCGACATAGGTCATTTGATGACTATACGACATAGGTCATTTGATGACTATGCGACATAGGTCATTTGATGACTATGCGACATAGTGCTTCTGAGGACTTCACGATCTAGGCTCCTTTGACTTTGCTGACTTCAACACTTCACGACATGTGTCTTGAGGACTTCTCGACATAGTACAAAATGGACTATGCGATATAGTACTTCACGACATGGATATTGGTGACTTCACGACATAGCTTTCTTTTGACTTTGCTATATAATGCCTTAGACAAATTCCTGCAACTTATTTCTTCATAGCCTTATTCAACTCTATCCTGCTGCATGAACACTTCTGAACTTCTACCAGGATAATTATTCAATGGCCTATATACAATCTAGATGCAAGAAACTTTACTAAGCTCATTATAAGTCTGAGCATACATGATCAAACTAATGTTCGTGAGAACAAGACAAGTACATTTAGAGACCTATACTATATCCCAGTGATAGAAATCACTAGGTCATGTAGTGTGACATAGTCACATAGTGTAGGCTTGTTAATAGTGGTATTCAGACATGTCTTGAGCCTAACAGATTGTTTAAAAGACCGTTTAAAATGTGTATTCCCAGTGATGTACATTTGATTTTTAAATTGAATTCTCAAATGAAATTCTAGTTGTTGCCAAACACTCTTGAAATTTGAAATTCAGGATTTGAAATTCTTATACTTACCAAACAACATTTTAGAATTTGAAATTCTGTATTTCAATTCTAGGAATTGAATTCTTATATATGAAATGAATTCCGCCTATCCAAACGCAGTCTAAGAGAATTTATATGCTTAGAGGAACAATCTATCCTACTGTTACAAAACATGTGCTTAATTTTTATGCATACTTTTTTGTTTTTGTTTATTTAGAGTCTTACCCTATATGCAGACTCTGAACTGCTGAGATATGCATATGCGGAGCTAGAAGAATCTCGTGGATCGTTTCAGGTAGAACTGCTTCATTTTTGTTTCTTTGGCAACCTTTCTGATTTATCTATTTACTGACTGGTGCTCCTCTTAATGATGTAGCCTGCAAAGAAAACTGGCGAAGGCCTTTTGAAGGATCCAACAAACACAACAGCACTATCACATATACGTACAGGTGTTAACATGTGAGCTACCTGTGGAAAACAATATATACAATACTTGTTCAGTTCTAAAGTTGTGATGTTTGATGTGCAGTTTATTCGTTTTCTGAGAAGAACTGAAGGAGTCGAAGCTGCTCGTAAATATTTCTTAGCTGAGCGAAATTCTCCCAGTTGCACTTACCAAGTTTATGTTGCGTATGCTATGGTGGCATTTTGTCTTGACAAGGATGCCAAGGTGAGCTGAATACTGATAAATTTGTTATCTTACTAGATGATGGTACAGTCTTAGGACACTATGACTAGAGAAGTGTTTGCATCTAGTCATTCAGGAATAGGGGTGTCAATTGCGGGTAATGTGTCGGGTTTTTGTCGAGTTTGCTGTATCGGGTTCTGTTTTTGAGTTGACCCGAACCGGACCTGAACCAGAAACAGGTTGAAAAGTTTCACCCGAACCCGACCTGTTATGTACCCATCAACCCGAAAATGACCCATTTTGACATGAAAATAATTAAAAATTAATTATATTAATAATGTAAGATGATTTTTATTTAAAATATATAATAGTAAATATATGAGATGATATGTGAATTAAAATTATTTAAATGATATGTAGATATGTAACACATGTATATAAATATTTAATGTAAATTTATATAGTATATACATTTAATGTATTATATAAATTTTTGGGTCGGGTTCGGGTATCTTGGGTCAACCTGAAACTGACCCGAGTTTTCCGACTAACTTTTTACCGAATCCGAACCTGACCCAATACTCAAAATAGTTGACCCAAATTCATATTTTTTCGTGTCGGGTTTCGGACCGTGTCAAATTTTGTCATCCCTATTCAGGAGCGAGCATGAGAATGCTGAGTGGAGATTAGGTTTTGAGTTTTGACAACTATACAGTTTCTCTTGTCTGGGTCAAAATTAGTATACCCGCTAAACGTTTTTTTCCGTGCAATTTTTGTAAAGCGTCATCAGATAAATATTTAATTTATCAAACCTTTATTATGAACTATTAAGTATTCTTATTTTTAAACTTTGTGGTTTACCAAAGTAACCTCCTTTAGTTCCCTGGGTGTGCTTTCTTGGACAATGTATCTCTATGTAGTTTCATATTTATTGCAAGTAGAGATAATTTATAGAGTAGCTCAATACACTTAGCTACTCCTTTGGATTAACTTTCAGAAGTCTGATTAGCATAATTACCCTTACCACTGCTAATCTTAATGCAGGTTGCACACAAAGTTTTTGAATTAGGGCTGAAACACTATATGCAGGAGCCTGGATATATTCTCGAGTAAGTTGCCCTGTTCTTTTGTACATGATGCTTAGTAATGTTGCGATTTAAGTTGTGTCTAATCTAAATACGAAGATTGTGGTGATTTAAATTATACAGATTTCTGAGAGCGGATTTTTTTGTGGTACCTGAAACATTATGATGGTTACCTAACAACGCACAGTAGTTATGAAGACATTGGACTTACAGTTAAAGAATGTAGTAGACTTGCAATTTCCTTTTTTATGTACCTAATTCATTACAAGTCAGAAAGTGTGCCATAAGTAATGGTAGGGGAGGCAGGGGGATTTCAGGGTAGAAAACTCTCACGGGAGATTTTCAGAAACAACGATATTATTCTCAATAAATAATACTCTGCTGAATTACAATAGTTTAAACTCCTATATATAATAATCTGATTTCCTAATTTAACTAAAACTCTAAATTCTATATTGTCAATAATAATATAACTAAACCTATTCTAAAATATTCTAAAAAAATGGGCTTCTAAAGCCTATTATATTGCTCCCATTCCCATGTACTTTCTTTGTGCTTTTTGACCTCTGTCCTGCATCAATTAATTTTTTCCACTTCGTCATCCAGTGAATAATTATATAAATTTTATCTTTACTTTATGCTGACCCAATGTTTCAGATATGCAGATTTTTTGTCTCGCCTATGATGATAGAAATATCAGGGCTTTATTTGAACGAGCATTGAGCGCTCTCCCGCCTGTGAAATATACAAACATACATAAGAATAATTAAGAATGTATATAATATTATTTCATAAGTAAATTATTACTAGTATGTCTTTTCTCGTAAATTGTTAAAATTAATGAATTTTGAATGTTCTCGGTTTAATTTACAAGTATTTAATGATATTTACAAGTTGTGTCTTGGTTTGATAGCTCTCAGTTTTTTTTTGACAGGTGATAGCTCTTAACGCTCTTTGATAACTCTGTTTTCTGTAATCTACTTCATTTATTTTGATGGAGTCATCTTTCACCCTAATCGGACAGATTAACCTTTTAGATTTATGAGTTAAAAAAAACCTATTTTAATTACAGAATCACGTAACCAAAAGTTCATCTTTTGGAACAACACTTTATGCATGATATTCGATTACATATGATATAATATGGCTCCCCTATGCAGGTTGAGCAAAGGCGGAAAGAAGCTCTTTCTGGAACAGGGGAGGAGAGTGCATCAGCTTTAGAAAGTTCACTACAAGAAGTTGTATCACGTTATAGTTTCATGGATCTTTGGCCTTGCTCTTCAAATGATTTAGACAACGTGGTCAGACAAGAAGTATGTTCCGCTATCTTTTACTTGTTATACTGCTAAGGATTGTGAACGTTTACTTGCTATTCCTCTGTGCTTTTTTTTTTTTTTATATTCACAACTAGGAAGTGTATAGTGGACCTTTGCCAAATGTATGACTGTTATATATTTTGTCATTCTATCTTACAGAACTGAAATCTACACTGTAAAATTTGCATTTATAGTTTTGCCTTTTTGATTTTGTAGTGGCTTTCGAAAAATATCAAGAAGAAAAATGAAAAAATTTCTCTTTCCAATGGAGCTGCTCAGACAGGTATAATTCAACTCAATATTGTTTTCCTGAAAAAGTTATTATTACGGCACCTGGTCTAAAGACACTCCTTTTGTCACACAGATAAGGTCTCTTCAGGACTGGCAACTGGTTCAAATCAATCTACAAAGGTTATTTATCCAGATACCTCAAGAATGATGGTCTACGATCCAAAGCAGAAGCCTGGTATGTGGAGTGTAATTTATAGTTTATTCGGCTAAGACTAGCATCACTTAGTTGATATGTTGAGGATATTACCAAATTAAGTAAAGAGAAGCAAAATGATGGTCAACTGGACTGAAGTCATTAAACTTGAAAGTTAATAAGCTCCATCTATCATATGTCTTGAGTGCATGAATTTGAGGGATGTCTTTTGCCAAGTTAAGATTTACTCTGAGGAACATATTTGCTTGTCTAAACTTCTTTTACCCTTTGCTAATGGACATGTAAAATTAAAGAACCAAACAATTGGACTGTTCAAAGTATCAAATGAAGATAACTACTGTTATGTACCGTAAAACGAAAGAAGACTTAAATAGTCATTTGTTCCTGACCATAGGTTCCCTACTTAGATACAAGGTTGTATCAACTTTTAAGCAGCTTCGAATATGATCGTCATAAATGGAATTTTGAGGGTACGAGTAACTGTACAATTTTTTTGGGGGGTTTGAATATAATTATCTATTCATCCATACAAATAAAATATCAGTATCCTTGTTTTTTTGAAGCCTAAATGTATTAACTGTATAAGCTGACCTTTTCTCTTGGCAACCCAGGAACTGCACCTGAAGTATCTAATTCAGCTACCTTATCAAGTTTAAGTGTGCCGTCTACTGTTGGTGGAACTTCTAACAGGCCTAACGAAATTCTAAGAGCTGCTCCGCCTGATCTGGCATCCTTCATTGCAAGTTTGCCAGCTATGGAAGGTATTGAATTGTAACTTCTATGTTCTAAGATGCTTATTACTGATTCTAGCGGATAAGAGTAACGTCACTAACTAAATTTATTAGCAGCAAGGGTGAAAAACAATAGCAAAACGATTTTATGCCTTTTTAAAAAAATATAGAAGATAACTAAGGCTTTGAAAGATCTTACCACGTGCTTTAAGTGGAGTTTCAGTGACTTAATTGAGAGCAGAAAGGCAAAATTCGTAGTGGTCCAGTTTTTTCCCTCACGTTTTCCTTTTTTCAAGTTCATATTTCTTTAATGTATTTGAAGCTTTTGTTGCATTAAATTTTTATACGTGCTTGTGGAATCGGGATAAGCACGTCTTTAGAATGTGCTGTGAATTTGCCTTATTATACTACTGTAACTACCCGGTTACAGTCAATAGTCTATGGTAGATTTTCTTCTTACAATTGCTTACTGGAACTGCAAAAAAAAAAAAAAAAAAAATCCTTAAACAACTTTTATTTGATTCCAGTTAATTTTTGGAAAATTTAACTTAAGCTCATGAATTGCTAATCTTTGATGTGTTGATTCCTAAAATTGTCAGGTCCATCTCCTGACGTTGATTTTGTGCTGTCAATATGTATTCAAAGCAACTTTCCAGCAAAGCAGGCTGGAAAACCTGGAACTACCTCAAAACAAATGCAGGGTGTCGCTGCCCCAAGTTTGAGTGATACGAACAAATCGCACCCAGTTCCAAACAGTTCAGCATACAAACCAACCAGGGACAGACAAACTGGCAAAAGAAAAGATTTTGACAGTATGTCTATATCATTCTCTATGATTATGTCTTCGAGCTTCATATATGAGCATGTTTAAAGTAATTGGTGTGCTGTAATGTCAATGTACATGAATTTGGGAATCTGTTTCAGTAATTGGACTAACATCTGATGAGCAACTATATAATTACTGCATTGTCTATACTCGCATACATGCAGCTCTTTACTTCACTTAACTAATATGAACACATAGATTATCTTAAGCCAGCCTCACTAATTGCCAATCAGTCGAACAGAGTGGACAAGGATAACACATGTTCATGAGAGGGGGAGCACATGGGACCAGGGGAGGCATATAAGACTGGGTTAAGGCTTGCAACAATTATAAATAATATTGACCGGCTAAATGCCGGTGGCTACAGATTTTAGGAGACATTTTCTGAGGAAGGCGATAGGATATGTGGCATTTAATAGCCATTTTAGAAAATTAGTCCAAGTGATAAGCTAAAAATGATGACATCTTTCATCCAATGGGTTGGCAGAATACAGTTTCTCTCACCAGGTTTTTAAGGATGCACTTTGATACTTTACTCTAGCTCACTATAAGTTTATTCAAGTTATATTATCTTATCAACTAATTTATACATCATCCAGAGTAGTAATTGATTAGCCACAATTGGGTTTTTTTTATAAAAAATTTAATATTTGATTAATCGGTCTAGGTCTAGCCATAGAGTTGTATAGAGATAGTGCAGCATGCCTTGTAAGCACAATGGGTTAGGGAACTCTACACCCATGCTTGAATGTAAGCCACTTTCTGGCTTGTTTTCCCTTTTTATAATACATAGTTGACTGGGCTGCGTAAAGAGGTAGTGTTTTGCAACACTTGTTTGTTTAGATTCCTGAAATCTTATATGTTATTTTCAGGGCAAGATGACAATGATACTGTTTCTGTACAAAGCCAACCACTTCACAAACTGGATCTGCGTCATATGGAAGCGCAAGTGTGTTTTCAGGAGACCTCTCTGCGAGCTCCGGCTTGCAAGAACTAGTGTTGTATATTATCTTTATAGAACAAAAAGAGATGTATCCTAGTTATTAATTTATTTGCAACATTGCCTTGTAAATTATCATGGACAGGAGCACAAAATCTGCAACATGTCAAGTCTGTATAATACATCTTATTCTACAGTGTTGTTATAAAGCAGTTGAATATAATATTGCCTTCCCTCTTCTTCCCACTGTTGAGCAACTTGCTTTGGTTTATCCTGAATATTTTTGATTTAATCTTCCATATAAAGGCTTAATTGGATTATACTATTATCTTAATCTTGTCTTGGTTAATCGTCAACAATAGATATTTTACTGTCCCTTGTTTCAAGTACTTGCTTCTCAGATATTGGTTATCTAAATTCAATTACTTGTAGTTATACAAGTCGTCTAACTAAAGTGGGAGAATGCAATCATCAATATAGAATAAATTAGGAGTGCAATTATCCGGAAAGTACCCATAAGAAAATTGTAACCTATTAACAAGATTACAAGGACAAAGATTGCATAAGCGCATATAAAAATTACAACTTGTAATAGAAACTCTATTAATATTTGGTTTCCAAACAACTACAATTACACAAACAACTCTATTAATAAAAATTACAACTTCTAATAAACCCATATTGCAAACGAACATGCCCTAAGTTGGTTTTCCAGAGACTACAATCAGAGTACAACTCTACAAAATTATTCATCAAACCTTAATTCAACCAAATTCAATAAAATAGAATTTCTTCTCAGAGGACAAAATTGGTTTTCCAGAGACTACAATTACACAAACCAAGTAGAGTAAATTTTGCATCAACCGTCAATCAAACTGATCAAGATGAATTAAAATTTGTCAAGTGCACCCCTTTATCACTAGGTTCCATACCATATTCCTCCATCTCCTCCTCAAACAACTGGTGAACAGAATCTCGATCACCAAGAAACGTCTTAATCCAAGTCAAATCAACACGCAAACCCTTGGAAATCTTCCTGTTGCCACCCTTGTATTTGGACTCTCCCATTGACATAATCTGGGCAGTGATGCTATCTTGTAAATCCGCCGCCTTGACATTCAAAGAATCAAGAAGTGCAGAGATAATGATGTGATAGTCGAGTAGATGAGAGCGTTTGAAAAAGATACGTTTATCGACACAAATAGTCTTGTTTGCAGTTATTTCTTGTTCAATTCCGAGAAGAGTTGAAGATGAATCCACATAGCGTTTCCGAGTGTGGGTGATGAAGGATATGCGAAGGGCATCGGGTGAGTTGCAATTCACTTGGCATGGACCGACAACCTCATGAGGACGGGTTTTTCGGACTCGGACTTCTAATTGTGAACCACGACGTTTCACAATCTTGGCCATAGCTAGACACTATTTTTGAACAAAACCTAAATTAGGGGAAACAGAGCTTCTGAAATTGAGATAATAGGCTATGTGTGTGTATCAAATGGGATATATATAGAGCCGAGGAAAGGAAAGGAGATTACAATTCTAACGTGGGCACCAAGGATGCATAAAATTAGACCGACTTCGTGACAGCCTGTCAAACACGCGTGGTGATACGGACTACAGAGTTGAGGGCTTGTCTTGTTAAATAAATTATTTATTTTGTTATTTCTGTTAAAAAATCATTTTTACATTTGTAAAATGGAGTATCAAACCAAAAATACTAACAAAAATGACGGTGTATTTTTAAAAGAATTAAACTTCTATTGTTATTTACGACTTACGAGTGTGAGTAAGTGACATATATGTTCAATTGATATATTTGTTTTCTTTTTTCCCAGAGTTTTAACTTTTATCCGTCAATGAGTTTTTGGAAAAGATATTCATTTGTGGGAAATATTTAAAGAAAAATAATCCCGAAATTTATTTACTATTTTTCTAATAAATAAATTTTAAGTATTATATTTAAATTAATATAAAATTTCAACTTATAAATTCTGTTTTAAGTGATAAAATTGTGTAATTTTTATATCTAGTAATTAACTAAGCCAAACGATCTGAAAAGTGGTTATATGAATGGTTCCATTCATATGGATTCGTTCACTCATAAACAAAAAGGGCTAAGGTTAGCCAAAAAAAAAAAAAGAGTTAATCTACAAATTACTTTTTGTTGGGCCGGACTCGAATTTTATTCTTGATCAAATTGTAATTTTTATAATTTTATTCATACTAGATTTAGAATTCGGCCCTCTATATATATAGACGAGCCGCAGCAAGGGGATTTTCTAATCACTAAGGAGTGACTAAGGTACTCTTCTAATCTTTCGTATTGTTGATGTAATTTTGTACTGCACTAGCATACTAAACTGGTATGAGATATCAAGTTTGACTTTTTTGTCTTGATAGTTGTAACTATTTGTCTGTGAAAACATTTTGTAGATAGGTTTAACACGAAAAAATTGATGTGAGCATTCATTGGTTTGAATTTAAATAATAATAATGACCCCGGCATGTACAAAAATTTCAACCAATAAAAATTTGCCATTTCTTTAAAAAATACTCCCTCCGTCCCCCTCAATTCTTTACATTGGGGGGACGGCACGGAGCTTAAGAAAAAGTATAAATTAATAGAAAAAAGTAAGAAAAATGAGTAAAGTGGTGGGGTCAATCAATATTTAATGTATAAAGTGGGTATAAAGTAGGTATAGTGGAGGAAAATAGTGGATGTGATTGAATTTTATATTATAAAATGTTACTATTTTTGGTATGTAAAGAAATGAGAGAGACGTACCAAAAATGAAAGTGTAAAGAAATGAGAGGGACAGAGGGAGTAGTTTTTAGAGTGTACCCTTGGGCGCACATTAGAAAGATCCATAAAAATTTATGCTTAATTCTCAGTCCAGACCCTTGTTCCGATAATTCTAATCTTTTGCTATTTTTTTTGTTAGGCGGGGGAATATTTAATTTTGCTCTTGTATCTCTTAGTTGAAAATGCCAGGAAGAAGATTAGATTACATTGATATTGTTCCAACAGAGATCTGAACTGATAATATATTCTCTTGTCTTTCTTCGAAGTCTCTGGGTCGATGCAAATGTGTTTTTAAGCCTTGGAATTCTCTCATATCTGATCCTGGTTTCGTCACAAACCATCTCACCAAAACCTCCACTGATAACACCAAAATCATTCTCATTTCCAACACACCCGACCCTGGCCACCTTTACTCGGTTGATGTGGATAACAACCGATCACATTTGAATTTCGATTGCTCGGACTCGTGGTCTAGGATCTAGGGTTCTTGTGACGGTTTAGTTTTGGCTCAACGGGGCCAGACATGGACAAACATGTACTTGCTTAATCCTGCAACCTTGGAGTCCAAGAAATTACCTATTTTGCCTAGTATGCGTTCTAAAAACAAAAAGATCGCTTACATGTTTGGTTTCGGGTATGATTCCTTATCTGATGATTATGATGATTTATCCATCTCTTATTAGCTAAGACGCTCAATAATAGAAGATGCACGTGTTTACGTTTACATGCTTAAAAAGAATTACTGGGACAAGGTTGGATTGTCCCCTTACGATTACAAGTGGAGCGACTGTGGTGCTGGAATGTTCGTGGGAGGACATCTTCACTGGTTAGTGAAAACTTATAATATTAATGATTCCCCATGGTTTATCTCCGCATGTACTATAGATAATAAGGAATTTTCACAAGTGATGATACCAGATAGGGTAAGGGCGCCACCAAGACTTGGTGTACTTAAGGGGTGCTATTATAACGAAAGCAAGAAAGATTATAATATATGTAAAGAAAGAACACAGATAGGCAGAAGAGAGAAGTTTTATTGATCTTGAGGATACAGATTACAACATACAGATACAGATCTAGGTTATAACCTAGAGAGTCAGATACAAATACATTATACCCTAAAGAGTTTATATAGCACTCTCTAGGCGGATAAGTATTATCACTTCCTTGGAGAATAAGTCTTATCCTGAGGATAAGTCTTATCCTTGACGGTGGATAAAGATTAATTATAGATCCTTCATTGTAGGAATTATTTCCATATCATAACGGGCAATTACTGATTCAAGGCATATTCTAACAAATCTCCACCTTGACTTGAATCCTCTCACAAAAAAACAAATGTACCAGATGCACCATAATAATGTCAGATGTACCAGAAAAAACTCTTCTGCCTTAGATTTTGCCCAAAAGGGCAATCAGCAACTCCGAACATTTAGCAAGTCCAAACAATGTTGAAAATTGCTATGTGGAACCAGCTTGGTGAGCATATCAGCTGGGTTATCAGCAGTACCCACTTTACTCACCTTGATTCTCTTCTCATTTCTTATAAAATGATATCTTACATCTATGTGTTTACTCCTCTCATGATGGACTTGATCCTTAGCTAAACAGATTGCACTGAGACTGTCATAATACACTGTAGCCTGATCATGATGTAGACCCAAATCACTGACCAATCGTTTCAACCAGATTCCTTCTTTTGCTGCTTCTGTCAATGCCATGTACTCTGCTTCTGTAGTAGACAAAGTCACCATAGGTTGCAGAGTAGCTTTCCAACTGACAATTGAGCCACCCAGAGTGAAAGCATAACCAGTCATAGATCTTCTACTGTCAACATCTCCAACATAATCAGAGTCTGAAAACCCTATCACCAAACACTCTGTATCACCTCCATAAATGAGAACAACATCAGACGTACCTTTTAAGTACTGAAAAACCCTCTTCAAAGCTTTCCAATGCTCATAACCTATGTGAGGTCCACGATTTATCAGATAACATGCTGTAGTAACTGCTTCTGCCCATAATCTTTTAGTTAGTCCAGCATTAGAGAGCATGCACCTAGCTCTCTCTAGAAGTGTCTGATTCATACGTTCTGGTACACCATTCTGCTATGGTGTATCCCTGACTATATGATGTCTAGCAATCCCTTCATTCTTGCAGAACTCATCAAACTCAGACGAGCAAAATTCCAGACCATTATCAGTTCGCAACCTCTTAATCTTCCCTGTTTGATTCTCCAATAATGTCTTCCACTGCCTGAAAATCTTAAAGACTTCACTTTTATGCTTCATGATGAACAACCAAGTCATTCTTGAGAAATCATCAATCATTTACACAAAATATCTTTGACCTCCTAAAGACTCCACCCGGGAAGGACCCCGACAATTAGAATGGATGTAATCAAGTGTGCCTTTTGTTATGTGTGTTGCTTTAGGAAACTTGCTGCGATGTAACTTTCCAAAAACACAATGTTCACAAAACTCAAGACCTGTGACCTTATAACCACAAAGAAGATCAGCTTTTGACAGAATTTGCATCCCTCTTGCACTCATGTGACCAAGCCTCATGTGCCACAACCTGGTCATGTTTTCCTTATCAATCTCCGAGGACGCGACAACAACAAAACCTGATAACGTAGAACCTTGAAGAAGATACAAGATACCACGTTTAACACCTTTCAAGACCACATCAGAACCCTTGAAGACATGTATAACTCCACCTTCACCTTGAAAATTGAAACACTTGTTGTCTAACATACTCAGAGATATCAGATTCTTCGTCATAAGTGGAATATTTCCAACATCATTCAATGTGCAAAATTTACCATCATGTGTCCGAATTTTAATCGAGCCTATTCCAACCGTCTCACAAACAAAACTGTTAGCCATAAAAAAATTTCCACCGTCTACTTGCTCGTAGGTTGTAAACCACTCCCTGCGCGGACATACATGGTAAGACGCTCCAGAGTCAAGGATCTACACATCAGAGTGATGTGTGTGCTCGACAGCAACTAGAGCAATATCTTCTTCAGAATTGGGACTAGCTACAGCAACAGTACCTGTAGCAGCAGTACCTGTCAATTTATCTTGTTGCTTCTTTTTCTTGGGACAGTCAGATTTCCAGTGTCCCTTCTCTTTACAGTAATTACATACATCATTAGATTTTGGACCCTTAGAAGCTGGTTTCTTGAATTTATTCTTCCCCGGCTTTCCATGTCCATTACTCCCGCTGGCTATTAACCCAACACCCTGATTATCTGCACTTGTACCAACCGCATTATGGCGCAGCTCTCTAGAATGAAGAGTAGATCTAACCTCCTCTAGAGAAATAGTATCTTTACCAACAATAAACGATTGCACAAAATTCTCATACGATAATGGTAAAGAAACTAACAGAATTAAAGCAGCTTCCTCATATTCAACTTTAACATCAATTTTACGCAATTCTAATAAGATTGTGTTTAAATGATCTAAGTGATCTCGAAGAGGCATACTGTTAGGCTGAATTCACAATATATAATCAATATAAGTATGATAATAACAATAGAGAACACTGTTTATGAATCAACAACTGAATTATATAAATAACTCTTCTCTCAGTGATGTAAAATATCACAGAGAGCTGCTAGGTTACAAGAATAATGTATTCAGTATTCGCATCCCTTTTAGGGTTAACCTATCTGTGTTTATATAGTACACAGCTACATAATCAATCTCTAATTGATATTCCTATAAATTAGCTATACAATTTATATCAAATTAGGATTGCTTCTGTCTTCTGTTCCGTTTCCTTATCTGTCTCAATATATCTTGCTTCTTTCCATCTTCAAGATATATTGCTTCTAGAATATTCATATTAGCACCGACAGCTTCAGCAAACTCTCACCCCGTCAGACTTTAACAAACTCTGACTGGCTTCTAGTAAACTCTGATGAGTACCTGTTGCTTAAACACTGATAAACAATCATCAGCAATTATATCTAACAATCTCCCCCAACTTGTGCATAATAAAAATGTACAAGTTAAAAGATAATTGTTGATGTCAAAACATATAACAAATGCAGTGTTTATAACATATCAGAGTTTAACTTTTACTTAGAACAGAAAACTTTAAAAACTTACAGACAGACTTTACTTAATTTCTTCAATATCAGGCATTGTCCTAAGCTAGTCAATGAGTAGCCTCCTTTCAGCTTTTTCTAGCTCATCCACCATTATTTCTTTCAATTCTTTAAGCTCTGGATCACTTTCTCCAGTCTGGTAGATAACAGCTCTTAGAGAATAAAAGATGTTCTTCCTCATTTCATTCCCTAGCCGGATAAAATAAGATTTGTCTGACTCTAGATTGAATTCCAAAACCTTTATACCCAGTGTTGTCTTGAACTTGGCACTGTTTCTCTTCATTTCAACAATCTTTCCATAAGCATCTCTGTACTTAGGAATGTAAGCACTTGAAACACCTCCTCCAAGAAGAACTTTGGATTTCATCATTCTGTCTTTTAGAACTAGAGCAGCATCATGAGTACTTCTATTTTTGATCTTAAGAATATATAGAACATACTCAAGCTCTTCCCATAGTTTTAATTGAACATCAGCTTCTCCTACTATGTATACTCTTCCATCAGACATAAAGTATAACAGAACCTCTTTCTTTAATCCTCTATGATAAACCATCTGAACAGACTCTAGTTTATCAAGGCTCTCTTGAGATACCCCAACACCAGGTTCTGCCAGTGATGAATGGTCAAAAGGACTGTTATTGATTCTCTTTTCTCTGTGTGAACCTAAACCAGATTTATCATAAGATTGCTTTCCATGTACTTTTCTGGTTTGAGAAAAGTCCACAGCTTCTAGCTTCAGAGTTTCAGAAAGTACAGGTCTTAAGAAACCTTGGAGTTGTGGAGCTAGCTGAGTTTGTACAACTTGAGCCTTGTCAGAGGTTGTCACAACTTTAGTAGAAATATCAACATGAGCAACGTCAGAGGTTGATTGATTTAGCCTTGATTCAACTTGAGCAACGTCAGAGGTTGAATAATTCTTCTTTGGTAACTGTCCTTCTTCTACCAGTATACCTTTTCCTTTTCCAGAAACATCTACTGTAGGCCTCCTGGAATATTGTATACTCTGTTGAGTATTTTCCTTGATAGAAAGTGCAATTTCCTTTTTCCTAGGAGCCTTAACAGTCTTCTTCTTGTAAGTACCAGCTTCAACCTTCTTCTGATGTTCTTCAGCAAGAAGCTTCATCTCAGCATCCATATCTTCCACTGTGGCTTCACCACCATGTTCTTCCATAAACAACTTAGCAGCAATTTCTTCATCAGTAGTTGGATTTGCTGAAATCACTAGACTCTTAAGTCTTGAAGAAGATTGACCACCAGAGTTTATTCTTTCAGAGTATGTCTGTCTAGCAGAGTTTGACCTAAGTCTCCCTTGCTCTTGAGAAGACTTTGACCTTTTCTCTGCTCCTCTGCTTCCACCATCATTAGAATCATCCCTCAGTCTCAAGGTTGGAGTCCTTTTGCATTTGTCTTTAGGTACTTTCTCCCCCTTTTTGACATCATCAGGAATAAAAACTGATGTCAGCAACTCTAGTGATGTAGCAATAGAATCAATCTTAGTAGATATTTCAGCCTGATTGCTCTCAACCTTGGTTAGCCTCTGCTTGATTTCTTCTTGATCCTTGATCAGAGATGAAAATTTAGCTCTATCTTTCTTCAATGCTAATTCCTTAAGAGCAATATCATTACTCAATCCAAGGACAACTTTGTGAGTCTCATCAAAGCGATTGTGCAATGATTTGACTTGAACAATGGTAGCCTTAAAATGTGTTAACAGCTCAGGATTATAAATCTCTTCAGCCGACTTATGTACAAAATCAGCAGTCCTTTGTGTAGAGAAAATGCAGTCTGCTCCTGACCAATTAGCATAATGCATTTCTCTGTAATGAGCTTCAGTTGCATTTTGATTTTCTTTGATAGACTCTGCAGTAGGATCCCTTAGAAAAGGTATTGACTCATGATCATCAGAGTTTGAAAGTGCAGCATTGATCCCAGAGTTTGCATGATCAGAATTTACAGATGTGTGATCAGCATTATCAAAATCAACTCTAGCTTCATTAACATTTTCTGCTATCTGCTCTGCAATTTCTTCAGCAACATTGTCTGCAGTA
Source organism: Heracleum sosnowskyi (assembly GCA_030848705.1). Classification (NCBI taxonomy): domain Eukaryota; kingdom Viridiplantae; phylum Streptophyta; class Magnoliopsida; order Apiales; family Apiaceae; genus Heracleum; species Heracleum sosnowskyi. The sequence continues at coordinate 87,182,235 of CM061245.1, forward strand.
GCCTCAGCGTTTATCTGTGCAGCTTCATGAATCTCAGAGTTGGCATTTACAAGAACCTCTGTTTCTACAGGAACAGACTCTGCAACAACTTCTTCTGTTTGAACAGTATTCTCTTTCAGAGTCTCTGCTGTAGCTTCATCCAATTGCTCGACATCAGCTTCAACTACCTGATCAACCTCCTCACCCATTTCAGGAATTTGATTAGTAATAGAGAGATTCTCTGTGTGAGTAGCAAGGGACTCTTCAATAATCAGGGTGGGTTGATCAATTGCCATATCCTCAGTATCACAAACACTGATACTAGGATGTGCTTTAAGAATTTTATCCATATCAAAGTCAGCAAATAAAGCATCTTGCTCAAACATTTCAGCCTCTGTATCAGCATTTGCCATGTCAGGCACAGTGGCTGCTTCAACATCTTCAGTAGCCTCCTGAATAATAACGTCAGGAGCTTCAGTATCCACAAAGACCATGTCCTCATTATCATCATTTACAACAGACTCCTGAACAACAACTTCTGGAGCTTCATCCTGGACAGCTTCAGTGTCTGGTGTAGATTCATCCAAATTATCAAAAAGATAATTAGCTATTAATCTTCTTTTCCTCTTATGAAGAGTTTCATTATCAACATCATCCTCATCATTAGTTTTTGGTCTATTTGCTCTTCTCTTCTTAGAATGACCCTTTGGCACAGAAGACTTGGACACCCCCACTTCAGTAGCTGGTCTAACAGACTTTACAGGTTTGGAACCAACATGCTTAGTCCTACCACTGGATTTATGTTTGACAGATGTAGATGGAGGAAGTTCTGTTTGTAAAGGTTCTGGTTGGGGTTCTGATTGAGAAGAAGTTTGTGTTTGTGGATGGATTTGATCATTTACAAACTGTTACACAGATGCAGGAAGTAACAAATCTCCAACAACCCCTTTCTTAACATCCTTGTTGATAAGATCAGAGAATATCCTCTTGTGTAATTTAAAACAAGAAATAACATCTTCATCAACTATTTCTACCCCTTGAACACAGGCAGAGAATAAAATCTGACAAAATCTAGAAAAGTAAACTACCCTTCGATTCTCTGTCATTTTCTCCCCTAAATTAGTTAAGACAAGTCTTGCAAAATCAAAATGATTATCATATAAAAGAGAATACCCGATTTGTAGACTGTCCGTGGGAATAGCATCCCAGTTGGTGCATTTCTTCCCGAACGTTCTTGTTATGCAGTCAAAGAAGAAGATCAACTCCTTCCTCAAGAACGGTCGCTTCAATTGTCCTATCTTTGTCAAGGGCCCAGAATACCCAATCTCTCGCATCATCCTTAGCAAATCAATGTCACCCATTCCAATTGTATATGAAGAAAACTCAGGAAACCCCATTACAGTTCGAATTGTACCAGAAGTAATTACATACTCTGCTTCTTGAAATTCAAAAATTATAGATGGGTTGCCAGAATCACCACCATCATCATAACTACCCGTCTCCCAGAAAGCCTTGATTTGCGAACCAGAAAGTGTTGTTGGTTCTACTAGAGCACGCCCAATCGCTGACTGAGCAAGAAATTCCTGAATCATGTGAAACGCCTCTGGTGCATTGGCAGTGTTTAGTGGTGCTGCATAATTGTTAGGAACGAACTCTAACCCAGAAGAAACAAACGCTGTAGTCGCCATTAGTAAGATTTGAAAGAATAACAAAGAATCAGATGCAAAAGCTCGAAAGAGTTTGAAAGTAGAAAAGTGTTTGTGAATATGTGTGTGTGACAATAGATGTGAATTGGAGTAAGATGTGAAAGGTTTAAACGTATGTGTGTGTATTGTTTAAATATAAAAATCAAAATTAAAAACTGAACAGTTTTTAATCATTAATACACAACTGTCTTACTCCGTTAATCGTGTGAGTGGGACACGTGGCACACATGCAATGACTGACAGCAGTAATTGTCAGTTTCCAATGCGCATGCGCAGTAAAAACAGCAATAATTACCGCCTTTTACACTTTCCTAGACACGCAACCTTTTTCTTCTGTGTAATACAAATTAGAACCGTTACCAATCATACACTTTTGTTTTCAAGAATGTTTTCTCAAAATTGTTAACTGTCTGAAACAAATAATTAATTTTAATCATCAGAGATTAAAATAAAATTACCTCAGCGTAGAGTACACAGTTCATCAGTGTTTACCAATCCTCCTCCTTTTTTCATAATCTCTTTTCTCTCAATGCACAGTTGTGAAAAAAAATTGTGTGTGAATAGCAGAGTTTACTGAATATAAATATTTAGAGCATCTTAAAGTGCATAAAATCCACACAATAAATCAGTAAAAACTAGTTGTCCAAACTCTCATGTATAAAATAAAATCTGATCTTATCTAAACTCTGTACTATAAAATTTATTATTTTCACCCCCTTCGATTTTTTTTTTTTTTTTTTAAATTTTTTTTCCAGTAATCAGTGGTTGGCACTAGTCACCAAAAATCAAAGATTTTAGCCCTTATTTCATACAATAAGTTCCTAGGTCTTCCTAGGCACAACATGATCTCAAAGGAATTTGTGCACATTTTGGCATCTTTTGATTGGAGGGTGAAATATTTGCAACTAATTATCAGAGTTTAGACTTTTCATCAGTTAATACAATTAATTTATGAGAGAAAGTGCAAACAGCTAATACAGACTCAGTGTATAGGATCAATAAACTTAGAGATGCTATAAATATAGAGACAGTATCATGCTGTGTAAAATTTCTGCACATTTTGAGATCAGATCATATATTACTCAGAAAGATTCATGATTACTTACTTAGAATCATGCTTCATACAGGTTTCTTCATCGGTCCATATGTTTCAGACAATATCACAATCAGAGTATGACATCAGAGATTAACTTCAGACTTTAACCGACAGAGTATGACTGACACTTTATGACTAACAGAGTTTACTATCAGAGTTTAACATACTGGTACAAATAATAGTTAACACATGCAAAGAACCATGAGCATAAAATCAATCATGTATAGATTTTGAATCTAACCAGTATCTCTAGTCAAAACCAGAGACCATTCCAAGTTCATTTACCAGTCTTGTAAAGGTAGCTTCACTCAAAGGTTTGTTGAAGATATCTGCAAGCTGTTGGTCTGTAGACACAAAATGAAGCTCAATATTTCCTTCTTCCACATGTTCCCTGATAAAATGATACCTTATGCTGATGTGCTTGGTCATGGAGTGCTGTACTGGATTACTTGTCATAGCAATAGCACTTTGATTATCACAGTAAATAGGTATTTTAGAGTACCTTAATCCATAGTCCAGCAATTGATTCTTCATCCATAAAATCTGTGCACAACAGCTACTAGCAGCTATATACTCTGCTTCTGCTGTGGATGTGGAAATTGATTTCTGTTTCTTGCTGTACCAAGAAACTAATCTGTCACCTAGAAATTGACAGTTTCCACTTGTGCTTTTTCTGTCGATCTTACAGCCTGCAAAATATGATATCTGGTCTGCTTGCAGTGAGATAAAGAAGAGACCCTATCATTCCTCTGTAGTTTGTCAAATCTACTGAGGCTCCTGTGTCTTTGTCTAGCTTTGTTGCAGTAGCCATGGGAGTTGTAGCAGATGAACTATCAAGCATACCAAATTTCTTGAGAAGATTTCTGGTATATTTTGCTTGATTTATAAAAATCCCATCATCTGTTTGCTTGACCTGTAAGCCTAGAAAATAACTAAGCTCTCCCATCATGCTCATTTGATACCTTGACTGCATAAGCTTGGCAAATTTCTTACAGAGTTTGTCATTAGTAGACCCAAAGATTATATCATCCACATAGATTTGAACTAAAAGCAGATCATTACCAGTATTGAAATAGAACAAGGTTTTATCAATTGTACCTCTAGTGAACCCACTTTCTAAAAGAAATTGAGCCAGAGTTTCATACCATGCTCTAGGTGCCTGCTTTAGTCCATATAATGCCTTGTCAAGCCTGTAGACATAATCTGGATGTTTGGGATCTACAAACCCTGGTGGTTGTTCAACAAACACCTCTTCTTCAAGTTTCCCATTGAGAAAAGCACTTTTCACATCCATCTGAAAGATTTTAAACTTCTTGTGAGCAGCATAGGCCAGAAAAATCCTTATTGCCTCCAATCTTGCAACTGGAGCAAAGGTTTCATCATAGTCAATTCCTTCCTGCTGTGAATAGCCTTTAGCCACAAGTCTAGCCTTATTCCTTGTAATCACTCCATCACTGTCTGTTTTGTTTCTGAAAACCCACTTTGTACCAACAATAGATCTGTTCTTTGGTCTTGGTACAAGTGTCCAGACTTCATTCCTCTCAAATTCATTTAACTCCTCTTGCATTGCTGTTATCCAGTTAGCATCTTGAAGAGCTTCTTCCACTTTCTTGGGCTCAGTTTGAGACAAGAATGCATGAAACAGACATTCATTAGTTGTAGCACTTCTAGTTCTTACACTAGCTTCTGGATCTCCAATTATCAAGTCAGGTGTATGGGCTTGTGTCCACCTTCTTGATGTAGGTAATTGGCTTCTATTATTAGATCCTCCCCCTTGATCCATGCTCTCCTGATTTTCTTCTTGACCATTTGCATTCTCTGAGGCTCCCCCTGAATTGGACTGCTCAGAGTTTGGATTTTCAGTGTTTGACTCAGAGTTTGGGATAGATCCTTCAGCTGATTCACTTTCAGAATTTGAGTTATTATCTTGAGATGTTTCTGAAGTATCTTCACGCTCCCCCTCGACTGGTTCTCTATTTTGTTCTGTTAGAGAAATTCCCTCAGTGTTTACCAGTAGAGGTTCAGAGTATGCTTCGTCAGAGTTTGTTGGATTTGCTTCATCAGAGTTTACGTCATCAGAGTTTAGATCTTCATTTTCAAATCGAAGTTGATCATGATATTCTTCATCTTCTATTCCAGTTATTTTCTTATCATCAAATGACACATGTATAGATTCTATGATCACTTTAGTTATCAGATTGTAGACTCTGAAAGCTTTAGTTGATAGTGGGTATCCAACAAAAATTCCTTCATCAGCTTTTAAGTCAAACTTGGTCAATTGTTCAGGATGAGTTTTCAACACAAAACACTTGCATCCAAAAATATGAAAATATTTCAAATTTGGCTTCTTATTCTTCACCATCTCATATGGTGTTTTCCCATGCTTGTTGATCAGTGTAGCATTTTGAGTAAAACAAGTTGTTTGAACAGCTTCTGCCCAGAAATAAGTTGGCAATTTTGCTTCATCAAGCATTGTTCTGGCAGCTTCGATTAAGGTTCTGTTCTTTCTTTCAACTACTCCATTTTGCTGTGGAGTTCCAGGTGCAAAAAATTCTTGCTTCACTCCTCTTTCCTTGCAGAAAGCTTCCATTTCAGAATTTCTGAATTCAGTACCATTATCACTCCTTAAAATTTTCACTTTGTACTGTGATCCTTTGTCCAATAGCTTCACATGATCCATCAAAGTTAAGGCAGTTTCATCCTTCTTTGCTAAGAAGTACACCCAGGTGTATCTGGTGTATTCATCAACAATTACCTAAGCATATTTCTTTCTGCCCATTGACATTACATTCACTGGACCAAAAAGATCAACATGTAAAAGATGATAAGGTTCCACAACTGAAGACTCAGATTTACTCTTGAAAGATGACTTCCTTTGCTTGGCCTTTTGACAAGAATCACACAGACCATCTAAGCTGAGTATTGACTTTGGAAGTCCCCTTACAAGATCTTTTCGAATCAGCTCATTGATGTTGTTCAAGTTTAGGTGAGAGAGCTTCTTATGCCATTTCCAACTCTCTTCATTTGACATTTTTGTAGATAGACACACAGCTTTTCCTTCATAGTTTGTTACCAAACTTGCTTCATAGATGTTGTTACGTCTGTGTCCAACTAGAACAACTTTCCCAGTAGATTTGCTTAGCTTTTGCAGCGGAATAACTTTCAACAGAGTTTAAGCTAACTGTGTCAGACTTTACACTTGCAGAGTTTGCTTTAACCCATTTCAGGTTGGGTTTTAGCTCATAATAGTTGTGATAAATAGCATGATAACTCTTATAAGTATAAATGGAATGCCAAGTGCTCCCACAGTGTGTGCATAAAGTCTGTGGTCTAACCCTAACATAATCATTCTTTACCCCAGACTTGGAGGGTAAAGAGTTAATATCTTTGTTTTTCGTGCAGAAACTTGAAAGATGGTTAGTACTACCACAACTATGACATGTCTTCCTAGGAGCATCAGAATTAGGCAGATAATCATTTCTTTTATTAATGCCTACTTTTCCATTCCTATTTTTCTTGGACACTTTCTGTTTGTTAACAGACTTTACCTCTTTGAGCTTATGTTTGAATTGTTTTTCTGTCATCGAACCAACATTAACCTGCTTATCACAGATTTTTACTGGTTCTTTAACAGCTTCTAACACAATCTGATTTTCTGTTCTTGAACCAACATTAACCTGATTTTCACAAGTTTCAACTGGTTCCATAACAGCTTCTTCACAACTACAGATTTTAGCTTACTGGATTCAGAAACAAATTTCACAGGTTTAAGTTGTGGTTTCACTTTCACTTTATCTTTAAACCTAAGTTCATCTTCCTCACAGTAACCTAAACCTACAGTATCTGTCTGAAAAACTTGATGTGTGTCTTTTCCAGAATTAGTCCAGGTTTTAATCACTTTCCTCTCTTTTTCCAACTCGGATTCTATTTGCCTATATCTTTTAAGCAATTCCTGTTCAACATAAACAGCATCATCTCTCTCCTTTTGAACTTGTTGCATTTTAACAAGTCTCTCTTCAAGAAATTTATTCCTCTCTTTAAGACCTAGATTCTCAGATTTGATTCTTTCATTCTCTAAAGTCTGATCCCTATAACTAACATGTATGCTTTTAAGATAAATTCTTAATTCAGATATATTATCAGTATCATAAGCATAAGTTGTTAGGGGTACCTTGTTTTCAGATGACTCAGCTTCATCTTTAACAGTTGCCATGAGAGCATAATTGACTCCCTCATCTGAGTCTGAAGTGTCTGCCCAGTCCTTGCCTTTAGTGATGAGTGCTTTCTCAGATTTTCCTTTCTTGCACTCTGGAGCATAATGACCCATCTCTTTACACTTGTAGCACTGGATCTCAGACTTGTCTTTCTTTCTAGACTTGGTATTTCCTCCATCAGACTTTCTAAAATTTCTCTTATCAGAGTTTGAATCTCTCCTAGAGAATCTCTTTCCTTTCTTGAAGTTCTTGAATCCCATCTTCTTAAAGGTCTTCACCATTAAAGCAGCCATTTTCATCATCTCTTCTTCATCATCCTCAGAATCAGAAGCTTCATCATTAGTGTTTGAGCCATCATCAGAGTTTGATGACTCACTGTCAGATTTAATGACTAAAGCCTTTCCTTTAGCTTTCTTTCTTGATGATTCCTTCTTGACAGGCTTTTCTTCAACTTTAAGAGCAACAGATTTTGTCTTCTTTCCAGATCTTTTGTTTCTTTGTTCTATTTCAAGTTCATGAGTTTTAAGCAACCCATAGATTTCATCAAGATCTGTTTCTGTAAGATCATAATTGTCTCGTATTGTTGTCGCCTTCAAATCCCATCTTTCAGGTAGGGATAGAAGAAACTTGAGATTTGATTCTTCAAGTTCATATTCTTTATCAACCAGAGACAGATCATTCAACAGTTTACAAAATCTGTCATATGTCTCAGTCAAAGATTCACCAGGTCTTGAATCAAAGTGTTCATACTCCTGTGTGAGAATAGTCTTCCTGTTCTTCTTTATTGCACTTGTTCCTTGACACCTGACTTCTAAAGCATCCCAAATTTCTTTGGCAGTTTTGCAGCCAATAACTCTGTTAGACATGATATTATCTAAGGCACTATGGAGTAAATGTCTAACCTTTGCATCCTTTGCAATTGATGAGATGTCTTCAGGAGTCAAATCTTTCTTTTCTTTTGGAACAGTCTTTTGTTCTTGACCAGTAATAACAGGAGACAATTTAGTTGGCATATGAGGACCATCATTGATTATATCAAGGTATTCTGGATTTGTGGCTTCCAGAAACATGGTCATCTTCACCTTCCATATTGGATATTCAACTGGTCTTAGAATTGGAACCCTTATAGTCTCATATCGACTAACAGAAGTTGGTTGAACCTTCTGAGCATTAGAACCTGCATTAGAACCTTCCTGAGAGTTGTCAGCCATGATTATACTTGTGTTTGGATCGATAAACTGTATATATTAAACAGCCAAGGCTCTGATACCAATTGTTAGGCCGAATTCACAATCTATAATCAATATAAGTATGATAATAACAATAGAGAACACTGTTTATGAATCAACAACTGAATTATATAAATAACTCTTCTCTCAGTGATGTAAAATATCACAGAGAGCTGCTAGGTTACAAGAATAATGTATTCAGTATTCGCATCCCTTTTAGGGTTAACCTATCTGTGTTTATATAGTACACAGCTACATAATCAATCTCTAATTGATATTCCTATAAATTAGCTATACAATTTATATCAAATTAGGATTGCTTCTGTCTTCTGTTCTGTTTCTTTATCTGTCTCAATATATCTTGCTTCTTTCCATCTTCAAGATATATTGCTTCTAGAATATTCATATTAGCACCGACAGCTTCAGCAAACTCTCACCCCGTCAGACTTTAACAAACTCTGACTGGCTTCTAGTAAACTCTGATGAGTACATGTTGCTTAAACACTGATAAACAATCATCAGCAATTATATCTAACACATACCTTCCTGCATTCGCAGACGAAACAAATGTTGTTTCAGAAGCAACTTATTTGTTAAAGACTTTGTCATGTATAGACCTTCAAGCTTCAACCACAAACCAGACGCGGTATCCTCCTCCGCGATTTCAGTAATAATATCATCTGCAAGACACAATAAAATTATTGAGTGTGCATTTTCTTCTAGACTGGCCATCCCAGCGCTTTGCGGATCCGTCGATTTCTTTTTCAACGGCGCCCAGATCCCCTGTTGCTTTAAAAAGGCACACATCTTGATTTGCCATAGACTGAAACTATTCCTCCCAGTAAATTTGTCAACCTTCACGTTAATACCACCAGACTGCATCTTTCTCACCGAAACTCAAACCCTATAAATAGAACCAGGCTCTGATACCAGTTTGTTATAACGGAAGCAAGAAAGATTATAATAGACGTAAAGAAAGAACACAAATAGGCAGGGGAGAAATTTTTTATTGATCTTGAGTATACAAATTACAGAATACAGATACAGATCTAGGTTATAACCTAGATAGTTAGATACAAATACGTTATGCCCTAAAGAGTTTATATAGCACTCTCTAGGCGGATAAGTATTATCACTTCCTTGGAGGATAAGTCTTATCCCGAGGATAAGTCTTATCCTTGGCGGTGGATAAAGATTAATTCTAGATCCTTCTTTGTAGTATTTATTTCCATATCATAACGGACAATTAATGATTCAAGGCATATTCTAACAGGTGCCTTTGTCTAATCGTTATGAATTTATGGAGGGAGATAAGGGAATTATGGGCGATGAATGAGTACGGCGTGCAAGAATCTTGGATCAAAATTTCGGTTGATATATCTGAAGTTAATCCTCAAGTGCCATTACATTTGCAGGAGAATAACTTGGTTGAGATGGACAATGGTCAGAGTGTTAGGCTCAAGACATGTCTGAATACCACTATTAACAAGCCTACACTATGTGACTATGTCACACTACATGACCTAGTGAATTCTATCACTGGGATATAGTATAGGTCTCTCAATGTACTTGTCTTGTTCTCATGAACATTAGCTTGATTATGTATGCTCAGAATTATAATGAGCTTAGTAAAGTTTCTGGCATCTAGATTGTATATAAGCCATTGAATAATTGTCCTGGTAGAAGTTCAGAAGTGTTCATGCAGCAGGATAGAGATGAATAAGGCCCTGAAGAAATAAGTTGCAGAAATTTGTCTAAGGCATTATATAGCAAAGTCAGAAGAAAGCTATGTCGTGAAGTCACCAATATCCATGTCGAGAAGTGCTATATCACATAGTCAATTTTGTACTATGTCGAGAAGTCCTCAAGACTCATGTCGTGAAGTGTTGAAGTCAGCAAAGTCAAAGATGCCTAGATCGTGAAGTCCTCAAATGGCTTATGTCGCATAGTTATCAAATGACCTATGTCGCATAGTCCTCAAATGGCCTATATCGCATAGTCCTCAAATGGCTTATTTCGCATAGTCATCAAATGACCTATGTCGCGTAGTCCTCAAATGGCCTATGTCGCATAGTCATCAAATGGCTTATGTCGCAAAGTCCTCAAAGACCATATCGCGTAGTCTTCATAAGGGACATCGTGAAGTCAGGAATAAAGTGGAGTTCACGATATCAACACTTAGCCGTTTATAACAAGACAAATATAGGTACAGAACCAAGAATCAAAGGAGACAAATGCTGTAGCATTTGTTCTGGTAAGGTGGTCCAAAGAACAGATGGCAAATCTACAGCTAAACTTGGAGAGAAAGATAAGAGACAAGCAGCTACAGAAACGGGAAAGACTCCGAAAAGCAGGTGGTCCTTCCTGACACAGTTAACTTCTTATGGCAGGACAAGTTGGACTTTCAGCTAGGGGTAACTGTGTAAAAATAGGTGTGTGCACTAGTTTGTATAGGACTTATATATATAATGCACACCCTATTGTTAGCTGCAAGAGAGATACACAAAGTTTTATCTTAAGCACTCTTTTCTCTGTAAGCAAACAAGATACAAACTGTTCTTGTTTAGAAGCCAGAAATTCGATTGTGAATTTCTTGGAAAGCTGTAGTATTTAATTTACTTAATACAAAGTAGATTAAAGTGATTGTGCTTGTTGTTTATTTTCTGCATACTACACAGTATAATCATTTACAGTTTATTTAGTTTCAAGAAATCGAAAATCTATCAAACTATCCATTCACCCCCCCCTCTGTCTAGTTTCTAAGTGGTATTCATTCCTAACAAGTGGTATCAAAGCGTAGGCTGTTAACGTACAAACAGGAAAAGATCAAGAATGAGTTCGCAGAAACTAAGCAGTATCAAGATTCCTCCCTTTAACAAGGAGCACTACAGTCTATGGAAAAAGAAGATGTTGCTTTTCATCAAAGCTTCTAACCCCATGTATTTAGACATTCTAAAGCATGGTCCATTTATTCCAATGATCGAGATTGGTGAAACAACTGTTGGCACTGAGATAATACCAGCCAGGCATGTGCCCAAAGACCCCTCAAAATACGCTGATCCCGAAAAGGAGAAAATAGCACTGGATGGACATCTTCAACTTATTATTTGTGAATCCATGGATTTCAACATGTATGGCACTGTGGCTCACTGCACAAGTGCTAAGAAGATGTGGGATCTCATAGAAGTGCTGTGTGAAGGAACTCCTGAAGTAAGAAAGAATAAGAAATAGATTCTTGTTTCACAGTATGAAGCTTTCATGGCTCAGCCAAAGGAGGGAATCACATAAGTGTTTGAGAGGTTTAACAAGATGGTAAATGAGCTCAAACTCTATGACAAACACTATGAGACAAAAGAGCTCAACATGAAGTTCTTGCTAACTCTACCAGATCATTTGGAACCAAGAATCTCTTCCCTCAAAGAAAGAGATTTAACAAAGATTGGTTTTGATGTGCTGTATGGTGTTTTGAAAACTTATGAGCTAGAGCTGTTTCAAAAGAGATCTATTCAAGCTAAACAAGGATTAATGGCAAATACTTCTTGTGCCCTTATTGCTGACAACCTAAGTCAAAGAATGGAGTCTCTTAAGGTCAGTCAGGTTAAGATTGAGGAACTGGAAGTTGAAGACACTGGTGATGAGACTCATACTGTCTATGATTTGCCTGAGGATGATGAGTTTTACAGCATAGATGAACTGGACAATATGGAAAACAAATCTTTTGCCTATATGGCTAGGAGGTATCCTAACATAAGGTTTAAAATAAAGTAGCCATTTAGGTCAAAATTCAATGCTGGAAATGCTGGTGGATCTAGTGGCTCAAACACCTTCAATAAAGGGAAAGGGATTGTTGGTGCTGCTAAAAGTGGATACAAGTCTGGAAGTGTGGATAGGACCAAGATAAGGTGCTATAACTGTAATAAACTTGGGCATTTTGCCACTGAGTGCAAAAAGCCTAAACAGGTCAAGAAGGATAAAGCATACTTAGAGCTTGAAGCTAAGTATGAGGCTCTACTCAAGAAACAACAGGGTAAAGCTTTTATTGCTGAGGGAAAGTGCTGGGATGACTCTGATGAAGAAGAAGAACAAGAGTACTCAAACTATGCCTTGATGGCATTTTCTGATGATGGTGATTCCTCAAGTCAGGTACCTATTCTTACTTCTCTTGATATGACTCCCTTTCAATATAAGCAAACTGTTGAAGATATGAGTACTGAGATGTTCAATATTCATACTAGCATGTTAGTAGCAAATGAAGAAATTGATAGACTAACTTCTAAAAATCTTGAGCTTACAGAAAAGAATGAGGAACTTGAGTTAATGGTTGTGAGCCTTGATGGTTTGAAAAAGGAGATTGAGTATCTTAAAAACAAAGTGATTTGTGCTGAACAAATAGAAAAAGCTCTTAGAGAACAAATTGCTGAAAATGAATTGAAACTAAGAAGCTTCAAGAACTCCTCTGAGCTTATTCAAACCTATCACAAGGAACACACTGAAGACTGCAAGGTTGGAGTTGGTTTTGATTATGAAAATGATAAGGGAATGAAGAAGTCCAAGGGCAAAGGAAAAGAATCTTTTACAAACAAAAATGCCCCAACCATACTGTTAAGTGTTGAAACACCCATCTTCAAGAAAAGTGTTGTTGAGTTTGATGAAGAACTACTAATCATCAAGCAACAACTACTTGAAGAAGATGAGGCTGCTAAAGACACTTCTTCCTCTCCTAAGTCTGTTGTTCAGAAAGAAACCAAAGACAACCTTGTCAAGAGTCCTAAGGTTAAAAAGGAAGTTGCTAAGAAGAAGAAACAAAACAGAAATGGCAAAATAGGTGTCAACAAGAGTAACAACTATGCTTATGTGCCAAATGCTCCTAGGAAACAATGTCAGAAATGCCTATCTGTTAATCATTTGACTCATAAGTGTAATAAACAAGTGAATGTTGAAGTTGATAACCTGAGTAACCATTCTGTAGGTTTAAATTCTATTCATGATTCCTTCTGTGGTAATTCAAACTGCATGACATGCTATGTGACTGTGATTGCTAACTGTTTATCTCTGAAGCATAAACTTGATTCTGCACAATCTTGTGAATCACACACACACATGCACACTCACAGGACAGGATCCCCAATCAAGGTTGAGAGGGTGAAAACTTCATGTGAGCCTAAGAGTGTAAACTCCAAAGCCACAAACAAAGTGAAGTCTCCTACTGTGAAGAATGCATTTTATGACAGAAGAATTGTTAACAAAAATGTTTCTAAATCAACTGGACCCTACCATGTGTGGGTACCAAAAACAACTTAGTTACTTTGTGAATGCAGGGCAACAGGAATAAAAGAGTCATATAGATCTTGGACAGTGGATGCTCAAGTCACATGACTGGTGATATAGCCCTGCTATCACAATTTGAGGAAAAGGCTGGCCCATCAGTAACCTTTGGAAATGACAACATTGGTTATACAATGGGATATGGCAGTGTCAAATCTGGAAATGTCATTATTGAAGATGTAGCATTTGTTGAAGGACTGAAGCATAACCTCTTGAGCGTTGGACAATTCACAAACAGGGGTTTCAAAGTGGAATTTGATGAAGATCATTGTCTAATCTCAAAAAGAGGAAGTGGTGAAGTTGTTTTAACTGGTGTGAAGAAAGGAAGCTTGTTTGTAGCTGATCTCAAAGCTGCAGACAAGGGAGAAATTTGTTGTTTCTACACTAAGGCCACAAATGAGGAATTCTGGCTATGGCACAAGAAACTGTCTCACTTGAATGTTCAGGCAATGAACTCTCTAACAAAGAGAGAACTCATCAGGGATATGCCTGCACTGGATTTTGTGCAAGATGGAGCATGTGAAGCTTGTCAGAAAGGGAAAATCAAAAGATCAAGTCATAAAAACAAATTGCTCAATACAAACTCAAAACCTCTGCAGCTAATTCACATGGATCTATTTGGCCCTGTGAATGTAATGTCTCTTTCCAAGAAGAAATATGCTCTAGTGATGGTTGATGATTATTCAAGGTATACCTGGGTGGAATTTCTATTCTCCAAGGATGAAGCACCCCAAGTCATTATAGAGCATATCAAGAGAGTTGATAGAGAAGCACAAAACTCTGGTTCCTCTGTAGTTGCTTTGAGAAGTGATAATGGGACTGAGTTCAGAAATTCAACATTGTATGAGTTTTGCAAAGATAAAGGAATTTCTCAACAGTTTTCAGCTCCTAGAACTCCTCAACAAAATGGAGTAGTTGAGAGAAAGAATAGAACTCTCATTGAAGCTGCAAGGACAATGCTGTTGGATGCAAAGCTACCTACTAACTTTTGGGCTGATGCTGTTAACACATCATGCTATGTGCAAAATAGAACATTGATCAATAAGAAGTCTGGCAAAACTCCTTACTCATTAATGACTGGAAAAAGAGCATCCTTCAAGCATCTGCATGTGTTTGGAAGCAAGTGTTTTGTGATGAAAGATACTTCAGAACATGTTGGAAAATTTGATGCTAAGGCATTTGAAGGTATCTTCATTGGATACTCTCTGGAAAGGACAACATACAGAGTGTTTGTACCTGAGCAACACAAAGTTATGGAAAGCATGGATGTTACCTTTGATGACAAGAAAACTCCTGGACTTGAAACAAGTGAACAAGACAGTGTGCCATTAAGATTTGAAAATCAAGGATATCTAGAGGATTCTGAAAGTGAGGATGAACCTCCTGCTCAAACTGTTCCAGAAAATGAAACTCTTGAAGTTGATGATCTTCTTCAAACACCTGTGCAAGGATTCACAAACACAGGGGGAGAAGAAGAGAATGCAACTGTCAACCAAAATGATCCTGGAACAAGTCATGGAAATGAACAGGGTCACACAAGGAAATGGGACAGAGCCCACACTAGGGATCAAATCATTGGAGATCCTGGTGAGGGTGTGAGGACAAGAAGGGCAACAATGAATACATGTCTGTATAGCTGCTTTCTGTCACAAGAAGAACCAAAAGTAATTGAAGAAGCTTTGAAGAATTCTGACTGGATTGTTGCTATGCAAGAAGAATTAAATCAATTTGAGAAAAACAAAGTATGGGAGCTAGTGCCGCCTCCAGAAGGAAAGAATGTTATTGACACTAAATGGGTGTTCATAAATAAGATGGATGAAGAAGGAGTGGTGATTAGAAACAAAGCAAGGTTGGTTGCCAAGGGATATTGTCAACAAGAGGGCATTGACTATGATGAGACATTTGCACCTGTAGCTAGACTGGAAGCCATCAGAATCTTCCTGGCTTTTGCAGCTCACTCAGATTTCAAGGTGTATCAAATGGATGTGAAAAGTGCATTTCTCAATGGTGATCTTGCTGAAGAAGTTTTTGTATCTCAACCACCTGGCTTTGAAAATGAAAACTTCCCAGACTTTGTGTATAGACTGCTCAAGGCACTCTATGGACTCAAACAGGCACCAAGAGCCTGGTATGAGACTCTATCTCAATTTATTCTTGAACATCAATTTACCAGAGGTACAATTGACAAAACCTTATTCTTCAAGAAGCATGGAAATGATATCATTCTGGTTCAAATCTATGTGGATGATATCATCTTTGGCTCTTCAAATGAAAAACTCTGTGAAAGGTTCTCTAAGTTGATGCAAAGCAAATATGAGATGAGTATGATGGGAGAATTAACCTTCTTCCTAGGCCTGCAAGTACATCAAAGGGAGGATGGCATCTTTATAAACCAATCTAAGTATGTCAAAGATCTTTTAAAGAAATATGGTTTAGAAGAGTCATCCCCAGCAAAAAATCCTATGTCTACTGCAATCAAGCTAGATGAAGATAAAAAGGGCAAGAGAGTTGACATCAAGGTCTATAGAGGAATGGTTGGATCACTACTCTATCTCACAGCTAGAAGGCCAGACATCATGTTTGCCACATGTCTTTGTGCAAGGTTACAGTCTGATCCTAAGGAATCTCACATGATGGTTATCAAAAGAATCTTCAGGTATCTGAAAGGGACTCCTAATATTGGGCTATGGTATCCAAAAGGCACTGGGTTCAACCTGGTTGGTTACACAGACTCTGATTATGCTGGATGCAGAATTGACAGGAAGAGCACCTCTGGAAGCTGCCAATTCTTAGGTCAAAGGTTAGTGTCCTGGTTTAGCAAGAAACAACAGTCCACAGCAACATCCACAGCTGAGGCTGAATACATAGCTGCTGGAAGTTGTTGTGCTCAATTGCTTTGGATTAGAAATCAACTCATGGATTATGGACTAGTGTTAGAACACATTCCTCTGATGTGTGATAATACTAATGCAATATCCATAGTTGTCAATCCTGTTAATCACTCTACTACAAAGCACATTGAGATCAGGTACCATTTCATTAGGGAACATGCTGTAAATGGTACCATAGAAGTCTCTTATGTTCCAACTGAGAAACAATTAGCTGACATATTCACTAAACCTCTAAATGAAGATGTCTTCAACAGACTTGTGAGTGAAATTGGATTGCTCAATCCTTCATTTAGTTGTTCTAAGTAAATATGCTAGTTAATTGTTGCAGTGGTAAATTTTCACTGTATTTAAATGCTCTATTCATATGGAGTGAAAATTAGCTGAGATATGATTTATAAATATTTCAGTATTTTACTGCATATTTTTCAAATCATACTTTTCTGAGAAGTTATGAGTTTTAAGACATCTCTACATAGGTGATCTTGAGAGTTAACGACTTAGTTCAAATCAAACAGACTTATATCGCAAACTGTTAAAATTGTGAGACTTTGCGATATAGTTCATTTCATGAGTTTGCGACATAGTTCATTTTATGACTTCGCGACTTAGAATAACTATATCGACAAGTCTCCATATTTGACAGAATTTTGATTTAAATTTATTTTATTTCAATTTTTGATTTAAGTCTGACAAAATACTTAAATTTTCAAAAAGAGAGTTTTAGACAGGGTATTTTCACTATATCGCAAAGTCATCCAAATTCTTTTATCCTCAAGACTTTGCGACATAGTTCAATTCAGGACTCTGCGATATACTTTGCAAGACTTTGCGGTACAGACCATTTTGAGACTTCGCGACATACAATTAGTCTGTACATATTCATAACTCTATATCGCAGTGTCTCTATCATATAAATACTCTCTGTCGACCGTTCACAACTTTTCACTCTCTCTATTGCTCTCAATCTCTAAAACCTAAACTCTTCTCTCTCTTCTTCAATCTCAATTTCAATGGCACCCAAATCTCAAACAGCTTCCTCTTCAAATCCTTTAACCATTCCCAAAGAAACAAATCTTCTCACCATTCCCTCTGAGGCTGAGGCTAACCCAAGGTACAAGTGTTTTGTACGGTTCTTGAACACTTCCTACCTACGCCAAGCCCTAACCCTGAACCCTACCTTGTATGTCGATGTGTTGGAAGGATTCTGGAGATGGGCGTTGGTATCAACAATGGCTAGGGAAGATGGAACCTCATTCCAGGAGGTTACTTGTTCAATTGGAGGCAAACACTTCCAGTTTGGGGAAAAGGAAATCAATGAAGCTTTGGGGTTCAAGGTGGAGGGTCATGACCAAGAAGCTATTGATCCTCAAATTGTAGACTTCATGACCTTCATTCTGTATGCTGATGAGATAGATACTGGAAAGCTCAATAAGAAGTTTGTGAGGAGGGAGTGGTCATTTCTGTTTGACGCACTCCAGAAGGTGTTTCTATGTAGGAAGACAGGATGGGACCATATCAGTCACATTGCTGTGAAGCTAGCCTACTCCCTGGCCAACAACCAGGAGATCAATGTGGGAGCCATAATTCTCAAGGAATTGGCTCAGAGGCTAGGCAGGACAGTTCGTGGTAGAGGTAATGACATCTTTTATCCTCGCTTTATTCAGTGTATTTTAAATTACCTTGATGCAAATATACATGAACTTGAGGGTATAGATAAAAATAAAATGGCTTATTCCAAGTCCATGTCCAAGATACTATTTGGGTCATTGGACACAAGGAATCATGTTGATGTGAGGCTAAGTGTGACGCAGCATATGCAGGACACATTTGAATCATATCAACTTGCTAAGCCAATATACCATGCTCTTTCCTGGACAGGGGAGGCTGAGACTGAAGGAGCTACACAGTCTAACCCTAGCCTCCTTATCCCATCCAGTAACCCTACTGCAAACACAACTGTAGAAATTAGGGAGCCAAGTGCATCAGTCTCTCAAAAGATTGGTGTTACTAAAAAGAAGACAAAGAAGAGAGCCCTAGAAGTGATACAAGAATCTGTAGAGATAGAAAGTGAGAATCCTGAGTCACCTCTCACCAGACACAGTAAGAAATCAAAATCCAAACCTACCACTGAATCCTCCCAACAGGATTCAGATGTGGCAAAAGGGGTACACCTGTTACTGTCTATGGCCTCTCAATAGGTCATTGGCATCGAAAAGAGCAGCCTCCCCACTGCAACCTGTACAGAGTTTGCACAGGGTCAAGAACTCACTTTTGACCCCAGTGGTAATAAGGGTGGTACTACACAGAGTGGAGAGCACATCACTGTTGAAACTCCTCCTATTTCTCAGGGGGAGTTGCCCAAATCTACTCTAAACACATCTTTTCTTCCAGAATCTGCATCTCAAATTTCTTCAAATCAAGAAAGTCATTCTTATGATAATCTTGAACTTGATCACTCACTTCCTGATTCTGTGAGTGAGCCCCTTTCAAGTGACATGGTGCTTGACACTATGCTCACCACCCAGGACCCACATTTGGTTGGTCAGGAAATGCATGCTGGGGCATATTCTAATGACACCAACACAAACACAGAGGCTTCACCAGTTCTAACTGGAGACTCTGTGCCAAATTCTCCCATCCTTAGGGGTGTGGAACTGTCATCACGGACAAATAGGGCTGATGTTGTAACACATCCCATTTCAATGGAGACAACATCAGACTCTACAGCCATTCCAAGGCTGGAGGAGACTCAAAATCTTACATCTCATGAAGTGCCTAGCACCAGCTCTTACTTGGCTCAGGCCACCATGTCAGAATGGCTGAAGCCTGTGCAAAATGACAGGCCTTCAGGATCATCATCTGTGCCTTCCAAATTGACAGAAGAAGACATTCAACATCTTAATGTGGCACAGATTGATGAGTTCTCAAAGATAGCTCAACATCTCCTCACCCCAAATCTACCAAATGCTGATTATGAAGCTATTTTACTTTGCCACAAGGAGGATGTTGAAGCTCAGCAAGAGAAGATAGTGGATGAAGCTGAACCAGAGGGAAATGTGGATGCCTGGTTGGATGCTAAGAGAACTCTCAAACTCAAGGATGCCCTAGCTTTTCTAAGAGAAAAATACCTCACTTCTCTGGGCTCCAATGCAAAGGATCTCTCTCCTGCTGCAATTTATGATGCTGTTAATGATGTTTACAAGAATCAGTTGAAGGCTCTGCACTATCTTGGGAAAGGGCTTCAATCAAAGATCTATTCTATAAAGGAGGAGACAGATAGATCCCTCACTCAACTAAGAAACTCATATCTCTCTGATTTTCCCAAGGTGGATGGCATCCTCAAAGAAGTCCAGAAAACCTCTTCTAATGTCAACATGATGGATCTTTCTCTTGCCATGGTCACAGACAACATCAAGAAACTGGCTACCACACTGGACACTCAAGTCAAAGCCAACATAACCTCTAATTCTATGCTGAATGTAATGTGGAAGAATCAGTATGGTGACAAATTGGTGGATGAGGTCCCTATGTCAAACATCTCCAAATTTGACTTTGCCAAGCTCAAGGATCAATCTCTCAATTCTTTCAAATCTCAGCAACTATTCTCTAAAGTGGATGGTCTAGAAAGAGAAGTGGCCTCTCTAAAGGATGAAAACAGGATGCTTTCTCAATCCTTAAACAAGCTCAATGACAAGCTGGATGACCAAGGCAACAACACTTCTAACATCTTACTGGTGCAACAGCAAATGATGACAACTATGCTTAGAAGTATGAATCTTCCTATTCCTGGTGAGGCTCAAGCCATTTTGTCTGATCCCAAGCCTAAGGGGGAGACCGGAAAGGAGGTTGTGCATGAAAAGAAAAAGGGCAAGGGCAAGGGAAAAGCAACTGAAGAAGAATCAACTTTGAAACCTATCACTCTTCCCACTGTGGATGTAATCAACTCAGCAGGGCAAAAGATGTCAGTTACTTCCACTGTCTATCCAAGTACAATGAACGTAAATAGTACATCTTCTCAGATATCAACAGCAGCTCAGCCTGTCAAAGTGGACTGTGTAACAGAGGCCAAACTGATGGAAGTTGCACAGTCAAGTATCTTTCATGATCAAGCCTTCTTGGAACTTCTAAAGGCTAGTGAGGCAAGTGTTGAATACAATACTCTGGAGTATAGGAGAAAATTGAAGAGTATAATACATTGCTTCACAGTGGTTGTATGCAGAAAAAATGGAGCATACATAAGTGAGATCATCATGATTTCCAAAGACAACCACTTGTGGCACTTGTCATTTCAATCCCTGTCACAGTTGAGATACACTGAGATTGATGTGCTTGTGACTCTGATAGAGGATAAGAGAGATAACAATCAAAGACTGCAAAATGAACTTCTAAAAGATCAAATATTGAGGCTGCCTGAGGTAATCAAGGAACCAAGAACAATTATCTATCAATGCAATCCTGAAACAAGTAAAATTGAACAGCTCATAATTCCCAAACACCTGGAGGTAAGGAACAGAGGCAAGATAGCTCAGATCATTTCAATGCTCAAGGCCAAGAGAGGACAAAGAAGTGAGGAGGAAAAGGAGACCATTCAAATTCTACAAACATTTATGGAGTCTGGCAGAATTTCTCAAACTCAAAAAGAGAAGGAAGAAAGAAAAGATGATAGGGATGATGAGGATAAGAGGTATAGAAGGAGGAACCAATCTAGGAGTGATAGGGATGGAGCTAATGCAGGAAACAAGAGCAAAACTTCCAAATCTAAAGATGCTAACAAGAGTGGTAAAGACAGTGAGGAGAAGAGAGATGTTGGAAAGAAGAAGGGTGGAAATCAGCAAGTCAAGGACATTGCTAGCAGTATCTCAACCAGAACACAAGGCTCTAAGTCTAGGGTTGATATTGTTAGTAATGATCCTACAAAATCAAGATTCAAGACTACTGATTTTCCACTAAAAGGAAGAAAAACCACAACAATTCTAAAAAGACACTTCCACAAGGTCACAGCTAGTGGAGTGTTGCAGTGGATCAAGGGCAAAGGAATGAAGCTACTTCCAAATGATGTGGCACTAAAGACAAAGTCACCTTGTTCCAGAAAGGTACCTCTTGTGAAGCATATGAAGATCAAGAGTGTACCCAGAAGAATAAGGATAACAAAGAAAACTGGAAAACTCACCAATGTTGTTGGCATCAATGTGTTTCCACTAGATGAAGACTATGATGAAGATGCCCTAGCATTTCTGAGAGCTCAAAGAATCTTTGAAGTCAAGGTGAAACTAGATCATCTAGAGATCAAGTACACTGATGGAAGAGAAAGAACAATGAAGCAAGGAGGCTGGCAATACTTCTCTAAGTATGAACTTGAAAGAATATATGCTTTATTGAACTTTGAAGAAAAGGAAGAAAGGATGTGGAAAATAGAGATTGACAGGTTCATGAAGATGCACTCTGATTATGAAGAAAATCTAAGAAAGGAAAATGAAAAGAAGATAATTCAGAAAGAGAAAGAAATGGCTGAAATGGCTGAAATGGAGGAAAGAGCAAAGGAGCTGAGAAAGAAAGGGCTTTACAGGGTAAAACAAAGTCCTTATGTTGTGGAATATAAAAATTCAAATGGAGGCATAAGCAAGATAAGGATGGATTTTCTGGATTCATATGTGGAAAGTGCTCTTAAAGCTGCAATTGATGATCTAAAGGACTCTCCTCTCATTGAAGAACTACTTGCAAGAGAAGAACTTCAAGAAGCCATAATTGACATGAAGAGAAGAGAAGAAATAAGGAAGAAGAAGATTTATGATGATTTACAAGAGAAACAATTGAGAATAGAAGCCATGTAGCTCAAGAGGAAATTCTGTAAGCTTAAACTTCCAAGTTGTTATCAAATTCTGTTCATCATTCTATTCTCCTAAATATCTATTTCTTTTTATTTTTAGTTAGGCTTGTTATCAGACATGAAATTGTGCCTAAGGATCTTACTCACAATTTGGGGGAGATTGTTAGGCTCAAGACATGTCTGAATACCACTATTTACAAGCCTACACTATGTGACTATGTCACACTACATGACCTAGTGAATTCTATCACTGGGATATAGTATAGGTCTCTCAATGTACTTGTCTTGTTCTCATGAACATTAGCTTGATTATGTATGCTCAGAATTATAATGAGCTTAGTAAAGTTTCTTGCATCTAGATTGTATATAAGCCATTGAATAATTGTCCTGGTAGAAGCTCAGAAGTGTTCATGCAGCAGGATAGAGATGAATAAGGCCCTGAAGAAATAAGTTGCAGAAATTTGTCTAAGGCATTATATAGCAAAGTCAGAAGAAAGCTATGTCGTGAAGTCACCAATATCCATGTCGAGAAGTGCTATATCGCATAGTCAATTTTGTACTATGTCGAGAAGTCCTCAAGACTCATGTCGTGAAGTGTTGAAGTCAGCAAAGTCAAAGATGCCTAGATCGTGAAGTCCTCAAATGGCTTATGTCGCATAGTTATCAAATGACCTATGTCGCATAGTCCTCAAATGGCCTATGTCGCATAGTCCTCAAATGGCTTATGTCGCATAGTCATCAAATGACCTATGTCGCATAGTCCTCAAATGGCCTATGTCGCATAGTCATCAAATGGCTTATGTCGCAAAGTCATCAAAGGCCATATCGCGTAGTCTTCATAAGGGACATCGCGAAGTCAGGAATAAAGTGGAGTTCACAATATCAACACTTAGCCGTTTATAACAAGACAAATCAAGGTACAGAACCAAGAATCAAAGGAGACAAATACTGAAGCATTTGTTCTGGCAAGGTGGTCCAAAGAACAGATGGCAAATCTACAGCTAAACTTGGAGAGAAAGATAAGAGACAAGCAGCTACAGAAACGGGAAAGACTCCGAAAAGCAGGTGGTCCTTCCTGACACAGTTAACTTCTTATGGCAGGACAAGTTGGACTTTCAGCTAGGGGTAACTGTGTAAAAATAGGTGTGTGCACTAGTTTGTATAGGACTTATATATATCATGCACACCCTATTGTTAGCTGCAAGAGAGATACACAAAGTTTTATCTTAAGCACTCTTTTCTCTGTAAGTAAACAAGATACAAACTGTTCTTGTTTAGAAGCCAGAAATTCGATTGTGAATTTCTTGGAAAGCTGTAGTATTTAATTTACTTAATACAAAGTAGATTAAAGTGATTGTGCTTGTTGTTTATTTTCTGCATACTACACAGTATAATCATTTACAGTTTATTTAGTTTCAAGAAACCGAAAATCTATCAAACTATCCATTCACCCCCCCCCCCTGTCTAGTTTCTAAGTGGTATTCATTTCTAACACAGAGTTTCTTGGTAGTTAGTAATTCAGAGGCTAAACCGTACAACTGTACCAAAGTTAGTATTTCTCACAGTATTACTGAAGCTGGGATGGGTTACGTTGAAAGCCTTGTCTCACCGATAACAAGGAAGCGCGTCAGAAGGAGAAGATAAGAAGGAGATCGAACACACTCAAAGGTCAAAGGTCAGGGACTCAGGGCACACCAATAAAAAATTTGAAAAAGATTCTGAGCTTTAGGATTGACTAAATTACAACATAAGAACAACAACCAGAATATTAGTAATGTTTACAAGGTTCCGATATACACGATTTCTTGCAGTATCTGTACTGTTAACTACCTTGCAAAAACAAAACAAGAAAAAAACATCTACCGGTCCATATGAAATTCAGATACAAAATTCTTAGACACTGAACCTACTCGAAGCTTAAAATCAAAGCTTCATGCAGCGCCCCTGAGGCGGATACGGAGGCCTTGACAACGATTGTCCCATATGTACCTGAACGCAAATGCACAACATTTAGATACAAAATTGATAACATTGATTATAACTTCATCAATTCAATATTAGTGATAAAGATATGGCTTTAAATTTGATGTAAATAAGATATACTCTAGACTTTTTTCTTTCTTTTTGAAAGGAAAGAGGAAGAAAATAGAGAGATCGATATGATTTTAATAGATGGCACCATATAATATACTCATTATGTCATCAGAACCTGAGATCAATTTGCTTACTCTTTTATGCGGATTTAATAGAAAAATGCATCAAGGAAATAGCGGCATGTAGAGAAGCCCGTGGTCTCTGGAATTCCCATCATCAAATTCAGGTTCTATATAGCTTGACCAGAGTATTAGCAGCAGCAAATGAGTGACTTATTGTTTCATGATACTTGCAGATTGATTTGATTTTAATTTCTAGCAGAGGGCCTTAAAAAAAACTCCTATTTCATATTTGTTCAACTGATATATTTTTTCTTTTTCTTTTTCCAGGGTTTTAACTTTTATTCGTTTATCGTTACATGAATATGTTTTCGATGATTTGTCGGAAAAGATACTCATTTGTGAGAAATATTTAAAAAAAAAAAAATTTGAATTTTTTTTTTCTAATATATAATTATTAATTATTATGTCTAAATTAATACAAAATTTTAATTTACAATTCTCTTTTTAGTAAAAAAATTAAGTAACTTTTTGCAATGAGTAACTCATTTAATATATTTAAATC
Source organism: Heracleum sosnowskyi (assembly GCA_030848705.1). Taxonomy (NCBI): domain Eukaryota; kingdom Viridiplantae; phylum Streptophyta; class Magnoliopsida; order Apiales; family Apiaceae; genus Heracleum; species Heracleum sosnowskyi. Next base: position 87,207,220 of record CM061245.1, read on the forward strand.
TAACGTAGGATATATTTGATAATTAACCCAAAACTAGAGGACTAGGGTATAATTTGAACTATTCAGCATGAATTTTAAGGTGCACCCAGACATTTTTTTGAGGAGTCCAAATATTTTTTGAGTCATCCATAACTAAGCCAAACAATCTGAAAAGTGGTTAAAAAGTGGTTATATGAATGGTTCCATTCATATGGACTCGTTCACCCATAAACAAAAAGGGCTAAGGTTAGCAGAAAAAAAAGGTTAATCTACAAATTGTTTTTTGTTGGGCCGGACTCGAATTTTATTCTTGATCGAATTATAATTTTATTCATACTAGATTTAGAATTCGGCCCTCTTTATATATATACATGGAAGACGTCTCTTCAATTTTTTAGATCAAGTTCTAGGAGAAAACAGTTCGTGACTACTGACTAGCGAGGTACTCTTCTAATCTTTCGTGCAATGTGCACCATCTAAACTCTTATGCCTATATAAATTTTATTATTTCTGAGACATTGTTGATGAATTTTGTACAACGCTAGCCTACTAAACTGGTACAAGATATCAAGTTTGGCTTTTGGTCTTGAACATTGATGGCTTCAACTATTTTTCCGCGAATTTTTTTTTGTTGATAGCTTTAATACGAAAAATTGATGCGAATTCAAGGTACGACGTCACTTTAACCACGCCTAATTTTTTGGTGTTCTTCTCATTAACGGAAAAGTATAGCAGACAGATGGTTTGCTACCATTAATGATTGTCTTAATTTTTTGAGATTCTTCCTATTGACGAGAAATTACAACGGACAGATAGTTTGCAACCATTAATGATTATCGACCAACGCCTATCTAGTGCCGTCAATTTAAATATGTTTGATTTTTAAAAAGTATAAGCTGACCCGTTTTTATAGGACCGGGGAGTAATAAAAATTTATGCTTAGTTCTTAGCCGGACCCTTGTTCCGATAATTCTAATCTTTTGTTTTTTTTGTCAGGCGGGGGAATATTTATTTTTGCTCTTGTATCTTTTAGTTGAAAATGCCAGGAAGAAGATTAGATTACATTGACCTTGTTCTAAAAGAGATCTTAGATTAAATCAATGATGATTGGATGTGTAAAGGATAAAAGTTCCAAAAGATAATAGGATTATAGTTTGTGGTAAGAAACGTGCAAGAAGTTTTATTGATGATTCAAGATAAAAGGTTACTTTGTTAATGATACTAAGCTTACTTAGCACAAGAGGAAATGTAGAAAGTCAACTTCTACGATGGAAGGGATTTCACCTTGAAATGAGTCTAAAAATGTTTTCTTAAGGATTTACTAGGATTGTCACCTGATAGAAAAATAAAGTGGAATGGAGACGTTATCGAGTACTACACCTATATATGTTGCACCATATAGAATGAACTTGATTGGAATAAAAGAACGAGTCGTGCGGTTACACGAGTTACTTGATAAGAACGTGATGGATTCAGAGTGTTCCATGAGTAAGTTATACTTTGTTCGTAAAGTGGAAAGTTGAAATTATGCGCCTATGGAATGGTTACAGGTAGCTAAATAGAATAATGATTTAGAGTATATATCTTTTACCTAAGATTGATGGATTGCTTGACCAGCTAAGTAGAAGACTAGGAGACTGCCTATTTTTCAAAGATTTACTTAAGAATAGTATATCAATGATTGAAGATAATTATAGAAGATGTTCCAATGGAAGAATTTTATGTTAAATACGGATAATACGAACTCTTAGTGAGGCTTTGATTAACTAATGCATCAATTGATTTGGGTGAATCGAGTTTTGAGAAATAATTAGACAAGCTGTGATTAGGATCCTTGATGATCTATTGATAGACTCCAAGATTTAAGTCTTTTGGGAAGTAAACCAAACATATGAGTACAATATTAGAAATACTATGCCAGGAAAAATGATTTACAACATTATCGAAATGTATATTTTGGATTGAGAGGGTTCAATTTTCAAGATAAATTGTTAGTGATGAAGTAAATTCTGCAAATCTTGACAAGATTGAAGGAGTACCTTATTGAAAAGGACTAAGATGTCAACTGAGACTAGAGTTTTCTTATATTACAAAGATATTACAAAAGCTTTTGAAGAATAATTTTTGAGATAATTACCCCCTAACAAAGTCGACAACAAAGAATGAGAAATTTGATTAGACACCTAATTTTTTTAAGAAAGTTGATAGAAATCAAAGAAGAAGTTGATACCTAAACTACCATCACCTCTATCTAATGATACAAAAGCATCTGTGATGCCCAAATAAAGAACTTGGATGTGTGTTGATGCAATATGGGGTTGTAAATGCTTATGCTCTAAGGTAGTTAAAGGACTTTGAACAAGATATAAAACCTATGTCATAGACGTAGTTACAAGAGTGTTTATACTTTAAAATTGAGAGACTAATTAATAGTGAGAAGTGTGAGGTTTGTGCGGAGCACAAGATCGAGTCTATAATATATCTATATATAGAAATTATGAATTTGAGACAGACAAGATATCTAGAGTTGTCAAGGCTTATGACTGCACCCTTACCTATTATCATGAAAATATGTTATCGTTGTTAATGCTTTAAGGCAGAGACAAAGCTTTAAATTGTTAGTTTATTTTACCATGAAAAATATAGGAATTGAGAAGTCATTAATGGAAGTCGAGATTCAAGATCAAACATGCGAAACATAAATGGTAGTATAACCGGAGTTATTTGAGAGCACTAGACGATGTTATGAGAGAAGAGTATTAGAGCAAAAAAGGAAGCAAAGAAATTACAATATTTTTATTTTGTGCTATTGAGCTCCTAATGTTGTGGAACTCGGAGATGAGATATTGAGTGAAGACTCACAACCATAAGTTCTTATGACAATCATGAAGTGCGAAGACGTAATAGAATACTGAAGACTGTTACTATTGATATAATAAATGATAGAGAACTGACGCAAGGATAATCATTAAACTAAAAGGATGATAGAAAGATTGAGAGATTTGTATCTAGGAATTTGGACTTTCAATATTATAAAGCTAAAGAATGAGATTTTTTTAATGGAATGCTTAAAGTATGATTATCAATATATTCAGGGAGTGTGAAAATGTACCATGAAATTAAAGAGCATTATTGGTGGCCTAATCAAACGAGAAATTGATAAATGGATTAAAAGTGTTAAACCTATTTAAAGAGTAAGGCCAAATGGATTACCACAGCCATATGAGATTTTCGAATGAAAACAGGAACATGTCACCGTGGACTTTATAATTGAATTATTAGGGATAATAATGAACCGTGAGGCGATTTGGGTTATTGTTCATAGACTCACTAGGATAGTACAATTCTTGCTAATTGACAAGATATACTTAATTGACAAGTTAGTGATTTTGTCTTTGAAAGAGTTAGTGATTCGACTTGACGTTTCATTATCGACAATACCCGATTGAGATACAAGATTCATTTCTGACAACTGTAAGGCATTCATGAATGTTTAGACACAAAGCTAAATTTAAGCGCTACTTACCATTCCCAAACCAATGAGCAAAGTGAAAAGATCTTACAAATAACTGAGGGTGTGATGAGAGTTTGTGTGTTAGATTTTAAAGGAAGTCCGGTGATCAATTATTGTTAGTCGAGTTTGCTTACAATAATAGTTGACACTTTAGTATTGACTCTGTATGAAACATTATATGGCAAGTTGGGATGAGGTAGGAAAAAGAAACTATTTTGACCAGAAATTGTACAACAAACAGGACAGATTATTCAAAGCATTAAAAAAAAGGTTAGTAGTAGCTTAAGACCAACAAAGAAAGTACGCCAATTTAGGAAAGAAGGACTAAACATTTGAGATAGGAGACAAGGTAGTACTAAAAGTTTCATCTTAGAAAGGTGTGGTGAAGTCTAGTAAGAAAGGCAAATTAAGCCGAGATGCATTGGACCTTTTGTGATCTTAAAGGAAACTGGAATGTTATCGTATTAGTTAGCTTTGTCACCAGATTTTCAGTAGGTACATGATGTTTTCCACTTATCATTTTAAAAGTGTATCATCCTCATAATCGATATGTACTAAACTACGAACATATAAAGGAAAGGCCTGATTTGACTTACGAAGAACGATCAGTAAAGATTGTAAATAGAAAGGTTCAGGAACTGAGAAATAAGAAAGTGAATTTGGTCAAAGTAATCTGGAGAAATCATTCAGTAGAAGAAGCAACTTGGGAATTGTAGAAGAGGAGATGAATTAGAGTTACCCCTCATTGATTGACAATGGCGCTGATTTCGAGGACGGAATCCTAGGGAATTGTAGAAGAGGAGATGAATTAGAGTTACCCCCTCATTGATTGACAATGGCGTTGATTCCGAAGACGGAATCCTATGAGGGAGACTGTAACGACCAAGAAATTTTCAATTAGGTAGAATCGATCACAGTTATCATAAGTATTTTGGAAAAAAAATCACGATTAAAGAAGTTCGATGGAATGAATAAAGATTATATGACTTTTGACTCATTAATATTAAAATTTATTTATATTATTTTAGGAACGAGAGAATAAAATTTTACACGGTTGGAATTCATTTAATTATTTATTTTGAGGAAAATATAGATTATAAAATCTCAATATTCTATTTTCTAGATATTATTAAATGAGAAGCTTCTCAAGAAAGCTTGTTTTTATTATTAAATAAGAAGTTTCTCAAGGAAGCTTGTCCTTATAAATAAATTTAGAAGTTTGCCGAGGAAGATTGTGTTTGTCCTTGTAAATAAATAAAATTAGTTGAAGGCCTTTAGAATAAATGATTATCAATAAAATGCTCATAAGCACAAGTATTAAAGTTTTGTACAAAATTCGTAGTAAATCAACACGGAGACTCGGTTTTCGCAAGCATTCGTGATTTCGAGAGCTTTATAATGCATATAATTGATTGTTGATTCAATGAGTTTTTCGAAGAGGTAAATTTTGTTAGTAGCCCATTAATGAGTTATTTTTAGTATACTTTTCATTAAAGTATATTGTTTTTGAGTTTGATTGATGATTATGCAATAGTATGTGATAGTGGTTAATGGGTTAGAGTTAATTTGATGAAAAGTAGTATGGTTGTTGGTGAAGGAGTCATCACTGATGAAACTTGACGAGCTCGGAGGTTTTGGTAGATAAAGGTGGTGTTGTTTGTGTGTATTTCTGAGATTGTGTGTGTTGGGAGGTTGAATATGTGTGTGGGTAGCAAAACAAAGCAAATTGGGATATGATTTTTTCTATGTGAAACGTAGGAGATAATTAATTCTATGTGATATAAGACTTTAGGGGTAGAATCAAAAAAAGATGGAACCTACTATTAAAAAGGAGAAGGAGTTTGGCTTATATAAAGGTTATAGATTCAGTTAAACTCAGCTAATTTTTAACCTAGACTAATATATTGTGTTGCAATGGAGCCGATTTTTTTAAGAACATTGGCAATTATGCGGCTAATTGTCAAACAGAGACTCTGTCCTTAGCAAACATAAACAATTTCAACAGGAATTAATGTGTGCTCACGACCTTGAAAATTAAAAACTACGACAATGTCTGTAGAATACACCCGACAATTTTCGACACGACACGAAACGATACGAAAATTTAGTGTTTGAGTTTGCATTTTTAGTACACGAACACGAAAGTACACGATCGAGATTTAGTGTCGGTTTTGTGTTTACCCTTCAAGTACACGACACGACACGAAGTACACGAAATAAATAAATTAATATTTATATTAGATATTTTAACATTTTTATTAGATATTCAACATTTATTTATGTGATTATACGTAAATTTATAATATTATTTGTAAATATTATGTAAATATATTTTTTTAATACACATTTGTAAAAATATTACCTAAATTTTAATATTTCAATATATTTACTTATTTATTTTTATTTCTATCATTAATTTAAATTACACGAAAACACGACACGAAAAGTACACGAAACGAAAGTACACGAACACGAAATTACGCGAACCCTAAACTGTGGTTTTTGGTTTAACATTTAGGTACACGAAACACGAAAGTATACGACACAAACGAATTGCTAAGTCTAGTGTAGAAGTTTATCCATTCATTTTTCAGTGATATGATTAAACAATGTCTGGAGTATTATATTGTCAAGTAAGATAACATTTACTTCAAGAGCAACGAATTTGTCTTGCAGCAGCACCCTCCGTTCCCCTCAATTCTTGACGTTGAGGGGACGGTATGCAGGTTAACAAAAATTATAAATTAATAGAGAAAAATAAGAAAAATGAGTAAAGTGGTGGGATTAATCAATATTTAATGTATAAAGTGAGTATAAAATAGGTATAGTAGAGTAAAGTAGTGAATGTGATTGGATTTTATATTATAAAATGTTACTATTTTTTGTATGTAAAAAAATGAGAAAGAGAGTGTTAATGAACTGACGAATTACTTATTTTTTATGAATTAGGAGTATTATATATTAGAGAAGTCTTGCAAATCTTCCTTAGATTCAACTGTGGTAACCAAAACATAAACTTGAACATAAAAATTTTTTAAACCAGACAAAAATTAGAAAGTAGTAACATATATTAATCATGTAATAATACAAGGAAGAAAATCACAAATAAGAAGTGAAGCACTCCATATTTGTAGCCTTGATTGTACTATATATGGTGCTTTGACAAGCATGTTAGTTTCGTCTAGTTTTCTGCTTCAAAAGCAACTCTCGGATCTCAGCTGCATCAGCCTGACTAGTAACACCTTCTGGTCTATAATACCCTGTGACAGGGTCAGGTCCCCATGATCTGTTCACCTGAGCCACCTCTTCTCCGCCTTTGTTCGCCATCATTGCTCCGCTGCTTCTCATCACATTTCCGCTCTCGGATGCATATCCTCTCTTGCTCGCAACACATACTTGTTCCACAACAAAAGCGGAGATCAATCTAACGTTGCACAAAGATGCAGGCGCCATTTGAATCAATGCAAAAATGTTAATGAAAACTGCGAATATTTATCTTTCGACTTCTTGAATACTAAGAGAGAATTCAAGAAGTAGTAGATTAGTAGTAGTTTTGAATGGTTTATGTTCAGTGTTATTTGAGGGTCTATTTATAGAGCTTTTTTGAAGCAAAGAAAGGCAGAGGATGGTTCGTAATTTTAAAAAACCAATATAGCGTGTTGATTAGGTCGGCCAGCAGGTTTACAGTGCAAAACGTGAGCTATGTTTGCTTTTATGTGGTTGGAACTTAAAAAAGAGTCAGAGCCACAGAAAGTAGACTAATCAAAATAGTAAAGGGACATTTATCATTTGGCCAAATTGGAAGTAGTAAAGTAGACTAATGAAAGTAGGGTTTCTTAGGTTCGGGTTTTTTAATCTATAATCGGAACTGAATAATCAATTTTGATTTATAACCTTTCGGTTTCGATTACGGTTCGATTTTATATGAATATGTTTTTAACAATTTTTAACGACTTTAGTTTCGGTTTTGAATTTTTGGTCACCCCTAAAAGTAGTAAGGGGACATTTGTGATTTGGCGAAATTGGAAGGGTCAAGCAAGACTGGCTCATTTCTGTTAAAGCCTGTGACCTTTATTGAGTTGCCTACGTGCTTCCTTGCGTCTCCTGTTGGTCGGCTAATGGAACTTGGACAATTAGATATTTCCAGGTTCATGGCTTGTATGCATGCATCCTTTCATTATTACGGTGTCGTGGGCCTTTTGTGTGTTTTTTTATTGTATGAGAATATAATTTATTTGTTATTGATTTAGATCCGTATATTATTGTGTATTCAATTCATACACTCTTATTGAAGCTGATTATTTTTAAGGTGTTTCCACATTATTGTTGCTTGCGTGTTCCTTCTGCACTTTTCCAGATGTTTCTTAATCTTTCTTGCAACTTTTAAAATCATCGTATTTGTTTGCCAATATTATCGTGTCTGGGGGATCTTTACACGTGGCGTTTCCTAAGGTTACGAATTTCGACTTTGCCACTACCAATTTTTTTCCCGCTTTTTAACTTTCATTGTGTTCCTCTCATTTTTTTTTATAATCTTTTTACACTCCTTGACACATATTTTAAGATTCAGTATAGTTCTATAACTTATTTTAAAACTTCTTTTTCTAAATAAAAATTTAAACAATATATTTTTATTTAGAAGAAAAAAAAATTTAAAATAATTTATCAAATTATATATTAAAGGAGTTTTAAAATATGTGTCGAGCTCTCGTCCCCCAATGTAAAGATTTGAGGGGGACGGAGGGAGTAGTAATTTTGTTTCCTCTACATTTTAATTTTTTATAATTAAATAAACAACATACACTGGTCCAAAATTTCAAAGTTTGATATGAAGAAACTAAGAATTTCAAAGTACTTTTGTAAAGACGGATTCCTGAAGCACACCCAACCCAGTACCACAAAGGATTCGAAATTCATATTCTATTTCTTTATTTATAAAAAATCTAGATATAACATAGAACATTTGGACAAGTGCTTAATGATTCTTTCTAATTTAATCATAACTATTGGTAGAAAAAGTTGTTAGTATAAATTTAGCATCCTGCGATAAGTTCGTTTGGGTAAATTTAAAATTATTGTTTAGAACTTAAAGTTTTTGAAAGTTATAAGTGAAAAAATAATTTTATATTACGAATAATTTATGAATTATTAAAAATGTAAAAATAAAAATAAATTTGCTAAATAGTTCATTTGAAATGATAACACTAACTTTTACTAAAAAAATCATGAAAACAAAATAAATTGTTTAAAAAAATACCTCACACCAAGTTCTGACTTTAATTTTTTTTTATAACTTTAAGTCATTTTCTGATTTATTACATAAATATATTTTTCAACTTAAAATAAAAAATCATTTTAAGCTCCCGTTTTAAGCGGGAACCAAACAGCCTCTATGTCTCAACAATGCTCATAAGTCCCACACCGTGTATCAGGTACAATCTCGAGATTTCAGGTTCGATTCCAGTAGAGTATAATGAATTATAAGAAGAGTATCGAGATTAATTGAGGTGCGTGCAAGTTGATCCGGACACCTAGTAAAACTATAATGCTCGGAAAAAAAATAACAATTAATAGAGTTTGATAAACTTGCATATATAACTCAAATAAATAAATATAAAATATAGATACGAATATATTAATATTCAGTTTATTCTACGCTAATTTTTAAACTATAGACTCTACAATTTACGTGTTGCAACTTGCAATCATAGCCAATTTTTTAAGAACTACACCAGTATTATTATGCGGCTAATTGTCAACATGGATGTCCATTTCTTGCAAACATAGACAATTCCATCAGTCTATAATTAAACTAGCACCTATGGTATGTTTTTAATTTAAATTATTATAAATAAAAGTTATTTTTCTTTTAAGGAAATGAGTATGCCAAGCTTTCCTGGTTACCAAAGGCCAAAATTAAGTGTGTTCTTTTCCAAAAAATAACTAATTAAGTGTATGCTCTTATCCTCTTAAGTGAGTTGTTCTTATCCTGTGTCATCACACTATTAGTTTGGACAGAGTGTTGTGCTTCACCATTACGATATGGCTTCTGAGTATGGCTCTGTTTTTGAGTAATTTTAGATACGTCAAAGCTGTGCCTGATGTGAGAAGGCAGCAGTTGGCCAGTTGGGTGATTATCTCTAAACGGTAATTTTATCGATCAACTCCAATGTTGATTATCCGATTAATTCTAAGTTCAAGGTTGATTATCCGATTAAATCTTAGACGGTAATTTATCAATTAAATCCAATTATCTACTTTTATGATATTATTTATGAGCATACATTTTTAAGGAAGAGAGAAAAGAATAAGAACTTTCTACAACTAGTGCACGCAGGAGGAGAATATGGGACAATTTTTAGGATAAATTTTTGAATTTTCTAGCATTAATTATGACGAATCTACAATTAAGTGTGTCAAAATAACCGATTCTCTCGATAGCAGTTACTCTTAGAGCATCTCCAACGGTGTTGGCTAAAATCGTTAGCTAAAATAATATAAAATGCTGATTATGTAAAATTTGCTGAACCTGTAAGATATTGTGTTCCAATGGAGTTGGCTATACTAGTTGGCTATATTTTAAAAATAGAATGTTATTATTATTTCAAGTTGTTAAAAATAGAATATATGATTTGAATATGGTAATAATTGATGTAGAGTTTTACTACAGGTCCATAGGGGTTCGACAAAAATAGCCAACATGGAGAGGTTGGCTAAAATTTTAGCTAACAGTTTTATCCCATTGGAGCGGATTTTTTTTTACACATTATCTAAATTTTTTATTTATGATAATCCACCTATGATTTTAGCTAAGGGTTCTTCACCATTGGAGATGCTCTTATTCGAATCTTATATCACTTGTTGATTAGTTAAAGTAACTCTCATAATCTCATATGATTCGTGTATCGCGCCTATCACGATTTGAAAGGCATATGTCCAGGCCTATTTGTAAACACCGAGGATTCTACTCAACTTTAATTAAGATGTAATAAGTAAATAATAAAAATCAATTGTCACAGGAATCTCAGAAGGTTATATCTGTCAAAGAATGAAGATTAAAGTCATCTACAGACTTGAAGTGATTCTACATTGAAAGAAGCTCAATTTATTGATCAAGCCTCAATGAAGTATTCAAGCTCAGTGGATTTATTAAAGTGACAGAGATTTCAAGAGGTGACAGAAAAAGATACTGATTACGGAGTTCTTGAATGAGAAGGAAGTGAATCACTGCTTAAAGTCAAATAGATAAAGAACAAACATTGTCGTTAGTCACTCATGAACCAGACAGTGCATCGAGTGTCAACGTACTATTGTGTTTGTTATTTATCTAAGTTTTTAGTGATTCTGGAATTAATTGGGAAGTCAATTAATTCTATTTATTCTCTTATAAATAATTAATACTATTGAGTAAATTATTTATTAAATTAATTCTGCAAAGAATTAATTTAATACATAATTTATTTAGTTAATTATTTAAATTAGAATAACAAGAAATTAATTAAGAAGTCAATTAATTCTATTTATTCTCTTATAAATAATTAATATTATTAAGTATATTATTTATTAAATTAATTCTGCAAAGAATTAATTTAATACATAATTTATTTAATTAATTATTTAAATTAGAATATATTTGAACTAGGAAGACTTATATTTTTGAACTAGGAAGACTACCAAGGCTGTCTTACCGATTGTCTTCCTAGGGCAATTTATAGTTTTCCCGATTGTCTTCCTAGGGCAATTTATAGTTTTCCCGATTGTCTTCTAAGTACATTGGCTTGTCTTACCGATTGTCTTCCAAGGCAAAAAGAGAATTGTATTTCAGTAAGTCTTCCATAATACACTGCAAGTGGATTGGCGCGTGGAATGCATTCAAGTGGATTGTATTTATAAGTCAAACGGCAGAAGACATAAACAACAACAGAAGAAAAGCAAACAAACATTCCATTGAAAGCTCTTCTTAAATACCTTCAACTGCAAAGCTCAAACTTTCTGCAGAGATTTAATTCTTGACTGTTCTTCAACATTTAATTCATAAGAATTGTATCTCTTGTACTGCTTTGACTTTCTAGCGGATCATAATCCCTAGATTTTATATCGAACTACTTTTTAGTATTCGATCCTTTTTATTACAAAAATAGATAAATTCATGTCGAATTTATTCTAGATTTGTTTTATTAAGTTCTTTGTAATCATTGATCAAAGTTGTAACACTCCTCAAGTTTAATAGAGTTTCTATTTAACTTGAATATTGTTTCAGTTTTTATTCCGCACTAATTTGTTCTAAACAGTTAAATCTTTTAAAGGACAAATTCGATAAAACGGTATAGTTTGTATTCAACCCCCCTTCTACAAACTTATCAGGACCTAACAATTGGTATCAGAGCCTTTTGATTGATATACAAATCAAAGATCCAATTGTTTTGAGATTTTTCTTTTAAACTCTGATTTTTTATTTAATTTCTAAAAATCTCAAAAGATGTCTACTACACAGAAAGTGGGGACGGTTAAAATCCCAATATTCAGCAAGGAGCATTATCCAATGTGGAAGAAGAAAATGCTCCTATTTCTTAAGGTTGCAAATCCTAAATACTTGGATGTGCTGAAGAGTGGTCCCAAACTCCCTATGATTATTGATCCTGAAGTTGTTGAGGATAATGTTGTGACTAGGGCTGCTAGGATGTACCCTAAAGATCCCAAGGAATACACTCCTGATGAGAAAGAGGATGTTACCTTGGATTCCTGTCTTCAGTTGATCCTTATTGAGAGTCTTGATCCTATCATGCATAATCATGTCCTAAATTGTGAAACTGCCAAACATATTTGGGGAACCATAGAGATAATCAATGAGGGGACTGAAGAGGTTAGGGAGAATATGCTGGAAATTCTCACTTCACAATATGAGCATTTCAGATCAAACCCTGGTGAAGGTATCTCTCAGGTTTTTGAGAGATACAACAAATTAATCAATGATCTGAATCTCAATGGGAAGCACTACACCAACAAGGAGATTAACAAGAAGTTCCTTCTTACACTTCCACCTCATTTGGAGCACAAGATATCTGCTATTAGAGAAGCAAGAGACATGAATGAGCTTGCTTTGGAAAGATTGTATGGTGTCTTGAAGACCTATGAGCTGGAGCAGATTCAACAGAAGGAGCTGTATGGAACTGGAAGGATTGTTGGTACCTCCACTGCATTGGCTGCTGAAGTCCCACAGAAACTGGAAGTGAAGGCTGTTCAACCTTCCAGTTCTCACATGAATGTTATTGATGCTGAATATGGATTAACATCCATTGATCAATCTGGTGGTGACTTCTATTCTTTGGAAGAACTTGATCAGCTGGAGGATGGTGATTTGGCTTTGATAGTCAGAAAGTTTGGGAAGTTTAGATTCAAGAGGAATCCCAATCTTAAGTTCAGACCCAGATTTCAGAGAGGTGGATCTTCATCTTCAAGTGGCACAAGGGGTGGCTACAAAACTGGAACTGTGGAAAGGAGTATAATCAGATGCTACAATTGCAATGAGTTGGGTCACTTTGCTACTGAGTGCAGAAAGCCAAAGCAAGTGACTAGAAACACATTTGATTCTAGCAAGAAGAACAAGATTGGGAAGGCCTATGTTGCTGAGGGAAAGAGTTGGGATGACACTGACAGTGATGAAGAAGCAGGTGAGATTGGGAACCTTGCTTTAATGGCTAAAGAGGAAAGCACTTCATCCAGATACATGTCAGAGGTAACCTTTACTGATGCTGAAATGATTTATCATCTTGGTGGCACCATAAGTTGTGCACGCACTGAAAATGATAGAATAAATCTTTTAAACACAAATCTTGAAAAGGAATTAAAAGATTTGAAACTTGTGCATGTTAATCAGGATGAACTTAATGAGAAAATTGCTTTTCTGGAGAATAGGGTTAAATGTTATATTCAACTGGAAACCATTCTCAAAGAGCAGATTAGTGAGCTCAAAACCAAAGCTAATGCCTATTACAACTCTTGTAAGACGGCTAAAGAAATTTTCAATAAACAAGCTATTGGTAATCATGTCAGTATAGGTTATGATTATAATGAGGCTATAGGATTGCTTGGTATTAATACACCTTGTAGGGTCAGAGAAGAAGGAAAGGTTGTTCCTTATATTCTTAAGGGTATTAAAACACCCTTCTGTAAGGAGTCTGAGGCAGAGCCTCTGAATGAATCTTCTATCATTATTGCTGAGGAGATTCATGAAGAAGATGTTGCCTTAGACGCTGAGAAATCCAAAAAGTGTGTATCTGATATTCCAGTCAAAGTTGCTACAACTAAAAAGACTAAATCAGATATCCATAAATTGGATCAAAACAACTGTAGAACTAACATGCCTGCTATTAATTCTTCTCATAAAGCATGTGGTGTGGGTAATTGCATGTCCTGTGCTTTTAATGTTATGTATGCTTTCTTTAATAAAAAGCATGTATCTAGTGATAAGACTGCTCCACGTCAACATGTTAATAATAAGAAGCATGTTAGAACAAAGACTACTAGTCCTCCTCAGACTAGAGTGGATTCATTTATCCCTAAGCCTACTCAAAAATGTGTTAAGGCTGGTTATAAATGGAAACGCTCTTATGTGAAAGAGGATGAAGTAGTTTTAGTTAGAAATGTTGTTTTGCCTGACAAAGGCCAGTTCTTTAAGTATGCCGGACCCAATCAATTTTGGGCTCCGAAGAAGGACTAATCAATCTGATATTGCAGGGAGTTAAACAGGTAAACCGAGTTATGTGGATTCTGGACAGTGGCTGTTCAAGGCATATGACCGGAGATAGAGCCCTGCTATCAGATGTGATTGTGAAAGCTGGCCCAGTAGTTACCTTTGGAGATAACAGCAAGGGTATTACGAAAGGATATGGCTGTTTGAAGTACGGAAATGTTATCATTGAAGATGTTTCATTTGTGGAAGGTCTGACGTTCAATCTTCTCAGCATCAGTCAGTTCTGTGACAGAGGATATGCTGTTTCCTTTGAAAGAGAGAAGTGTCAGATCACTCACAAGAAGAATGGAAAGCCTGCTCTTCAAGGAGTAAGGAAAGGTGACTTGTTCATAGCTGATCTGAACTCGGGATTCAAAGATGAAGTTAATTGTTTTTATGCTAAAGCTTCATCAGATGATAGTTGGCTATGGCACAAGAAGATGTCTCACCTTAACTTCAAAACTATGAACTCTTTAGTCAAGAGGGAATTAGTTAGAGGTTTGCCTCAGATGGAATTTACACAGGAAGGACTGTGTGAGGCATGTCAGAAGGGAAAGTCAAAGAAAGCTTCTCACAAGGGCACTGACACATCATCAATAACTGAACCTCTTCAGCTACTGCACATGGATTTGTTTGGTCCAGTTAATGTGATGTCCATGTCAAAGAAACAATATGCACTTGTGATTGTTGATGACTATTCAAAATATACATGGGTTTTATTCCTACATTCCAAGGATGAGACCCCATTCCTGGTGATTGGCCATGTAAAGTTGATTGAGCTGGATTCTAGATTCCCTGTTAGAGCCATAAGGTCAGATAATGGTACGGAATTCAAGAATGCCATTCTGAATGACTTTTGTGCTGATAAAGGAATAACAAGACAGTATTCTGCCCCTAGAACTCCTCAACAAAATGGAGTAGTGGAAAGAAAGAATCGTACATTGATTGAAGCTGCTAGGACTATGTTAAGTGAGTCCAAACTTCCAATGTACTTTTGGGCTGAAGCAGCGAATACAGCTTGTTATACTCAGAATCGAACTTTAATCAACAAAGACCTAATGAAGACTCCGTATGAGATCATGAACAACAAGAAACCAACTGTCAAGTACTTTCATGTATTTGGAGCAAAATGCTTTGTGCTTTTAGATGAGAATGTTAAACGTGGCAAGTTTGAGGCAAAGGCACAAGAAGCTATTTTTGTTGGTTATTCCAGAAGATCTTACAGGGTTTATGTGGTTGGCAGTCACACAGTAAAGGAAAGTGTCAATGTTACTTTTGATGACACTAAGTTCCCCAATATCCAAAAAGAAGATTCATCTGAGGAGCTGAAGTTTGATAACTTGCCAGACTCAGAATCAGATGATGATGCCCCACCTGAAGTTATTGCTGGAAATGATAATAACAATGATGATAATAATCCTGGTGATGGTGGTGGAAACATTGGTAACAATGGAGATACCACTAACACTGGAGAAGAATCATCAAGGCAGACAAGCAACAACTCAGGGGGAGCAAATGAAGGATCAGCTAGTCACTCACAACATCAAAGTGAATTTCAAGGTGAATCATCAAGATCAAATCTTCCAAGACAGACTGTATGGAATAGAGCTCATCCTTTTGAGTTGATCATTGGTGATCCAGATGTTGGAGTTAAAACTAGAAGAGCTTCTCAGAATGAATGTCTTTTCTCAGCATTTTTATCTAAAATGGAGCCAAAGAAAACTGAGGAAGCACTAACTGATCCAGATTGGGTGATTGCTATGCAAGATGAACTCAATCAGTTTGAACAACAACAAGTCTGGAAGCTGGTACCCAGGCCAAAGAACAAGAA
Organism: Heracleum sosnowskyi; assembly: GCA_030848705.1. Lineage (NCBI taxonomy): Eukaryota > Viridiplantae > Streptophyta > Magnoliopsida > Apiales > Apiaceae > Heracleum > Heracleum sosnowskyi. The sequence goes on from CM061245.1 coordinate 87,223,276, forward strand.
AGTAGTTGGTACTAGATGGGTATACAGGAACAAGCTAGATGAGGATGGCATTGTTACAAGGAACAAGGCAAGACTGGTTGCACAAGGGTATTCTCAAGCTGAAGGCATTGATTATGATGAAACCTATGCACCAGTGGCTAGACTTGAGGCCATCAGGATGTTCTTAGCATTTGCTGCTTATTCCAATTTTAAAGTCTATCAAATGGATGTTAAGAGTGCATTCCTGAATGGTGAACTTGATGAAGAAGTGTATGTGGAACAGCCCCCTGGCTTTGAAAATCAGGAGCTGCTGGACTTTGTGTACTTTCTCTTCAAGGCTATCTATGGTCTCAAGCAAGCCCCAAGAAAATGGTATGACACTCTCTCTGGTTTTCTTTTAGAAAATGGTTTTGTTAGAGGTATCATAGGCAAAACTCTTTTTTCAAAGAAACACAAAAGTGATATGATATTAGTCCAAGTCTATGTGGATGACATCATATTTGGGTCTACTAATGATAATCTCTGTAAGAGATTTGCTGAGCTAATGCAGAGTAAGTTTGAAATGAGTATGATGGGTGAGCTGAAGTTCTTTCTTGGATTGCAAGTAAGTCAAAGGTCAAATGGTATATTTATTTGTCAATCCAAGTATCTCAAAGAACTCCTAAAGAAGTATCATATGGAGGATTCAGCATCAGCAAGGACTCCATCTTCAACAGGAATCAAACTTGGAGCTTCTGACAAATCTATCAAGGTAGATGTTACAAGCTACAGAGGTATGATTGGCTCCTTACTCTATCTTACTGCTAGTAGACCAGATATTATGTATGCTACATGCTTGTGTGCAAGGTTCCAAGCGGACCCTAGAGATGTTCATCTCGTTGCTGTGAAAAGAATCTTGAGATATCTTAAGGGTACACCTAATCTAGGTATCTGGTACCCTAAAGATTCAGGTTTTAATCTTGTTGGATATACAGATTCTGATTATGCAGGTAGTGTTGTGGATAGAAAGAGTACCTCTGGGAGTTGTCAATTCCTAGGAGGTAGGTTGATTTCCTGGTATAGCAAGAAACAGCAAACAGTTTCCAATTCAACAGCAGAAGCTGAATATATTGTTGCTGGAAGCTGTTGTGCTCAAATCTTATGGATACGGAATCAATTAAAGGACTATGGCTTTGCATTAGACAAAATCCCCATATTTTGTGATAATACAAGTGCCATAGCAATCTCCAACAACCCTGTGCAGCACTCGAGAACGAAGCACATTGATATCAGGTATCATTTTATCAGAGAGCATGTCATGAATGGAACTGTGGAGTTACATTTTGTACCCACAGAAGAACAGACTGCAGATATATTCACTAAATCTGTTGATGAATCCACATTTATCAAGTTAGTTGGTAAATTGGGTATGTTAAACAGTCTTAGTGATTAACAATATATCTGTCAGGTTTGTTATTTCAAAATTCATTTTCTCTTGTCATTTAACTAATATTTGCTGCTAATTATCTGTTAATATTACTTGCTTGTGTATTTAAATAACTCTGAATAATTTATTTTCTTTAAAAATATTTTTCTCATATTTTTTAAGTGGAGAAATGTATTTTTATTGAAAATATATTTATTTAGAATTATTTAGATATTTTTCAGATTGTAAATATTGTTGTTTGAATTTTTCTGCAAGTTTATATTAATTTTATGCATTTCTAATATTCTGCATATTTTTCTAGGATTTATGGAATTTTCTGTGAATTTTTCTAGAATTTTATATATTTTTCTTGCATTTTTCTTAGTTGTTCAGCATTTTCTTTTTAATATTCGGATTTTATTCTGAATTTTTTGGTAAGTCTTCCCAGTTTTACACTAGGAAGACTACCGGGAAAACAATGTAAATTTTCTTTTTGTTTTTTGTTTTTTCCTTTTTATTTTAAGTCTTTTTCGAAGTCTTCCCAGTTTTTGAACTAGGAAGACTATCGGGAAGACTCTCCTTTTATTAGTTTATTTTTTGTTTATCTGTTTTAATTAATTCCGAAGACTTTCTAGTTTGTACTAGGAAGACTACCGGGAAGACTATCCTAAGTCTTCCCGATTGTCTTCCCAGTACAATTTCAAAGAAACGTTTGACTGTCTTCCTTATTAATTTTAACAGTTATTTTCATATATGTATATATACTTACACTTACACGCATTTTCTCTCTTCCTTACCAGTTGTTTTTAAGTTTTTTTTCCCCCTTCGAATTCTCTCTCAATTCTGCAGAAACTGTGATCCTTGAATCATTCTTGCTCAAGTTTTAACTTAGCAAATCATAACTATTCTTTAAAATCAAACAACTAAGTCGAATTAATGCCCAAATTTCTGTTACTTGTTTCATTTCCTTTCGATTTTTGAGTTTTGAATTGCTAAGTACTTCTTGCTTTTGTGATCATTTTTAGTTTCTGTGATAGAGATCTGTGTGTGTGTTCTTGAGAATCATTTGCCCAGTCATTTCTGTTTTTCAAAAAGTTTAAGTTCGACTTGTTAGGATCTAAAAGTTCAAATTCATTAATTTTAATAAAATTTAATTTTGTGGATTTTTGTAATTTTAATTAATTCTAAAAATCCCTAAAATTTTATTTTTATTTAAATTAATTAAAATCTTTTTGTTTTATTTAAAATGGATCCTAATAATTTTGAATTAGTTTTAAATAATTTTGTTGGGTATTTTGATCCGGCTAGGTGTAAGGTGGAACGTTTCAGACCGTGGATTCAATTTTTAAATAGCAATACTTGTGTTAGTTATGCTATTTGTGCCAATGCACTTCTGAAAATTGATCCATTAAGGATGTTGTGTTCAAGTGCTATTATTGCTGACAATTCAAAATCTTTTACTTTCAATATTCTCAATCAGCAATATACAGTTACTTTTGATTTATTTTGTGATGTGTTGCATTTTCCAAAGGACAGGTTTGATCCATTACCCACTGATGATGAGTTAACACAGTTCTTTGTGAATATTCATTATCAGGGTCCCTTTCAAATGGTAAAATTGTCAAAAACTTTTGTTGTAAGGGAATGGGATCTGTTCTTTGATACTATAGCTAGGGTATTTGGTAACTGCACAAAAACAAACTTTCATTGCATTACCAGTCTTAATCAATACATTGCCTATGCTATAGTATTTGGTCGTAGATTGAACTTTGCTGAGATTCTGTGGAACCTTTTGCTCAACAGGCTTGCTCACTCTAGGAGAGATTCTGATAATGGTGTGAAAGTAAGGTGTTGGTACCCTCGCTTTCTAACTCTTATCATTAATCATCTTCTCACTGCTGAGCAGGTAGAACTGTTTCGAGAAGCTAGATTTGAAACCTCTCCAACCACAGACACCAAATTCTACACTAGACTTGATGTCTCATCCAAATTTACCACCATACCTGTTCTTGTTTCACCATTCATGAGACAATTCATTAATCTTCCTATCTTTGGTGAACAAGTTCCCGAACCACATCCAGTACCACTGCAGGTAGTTATTCCTAACCTTGGTTCTTCTTCTGGTACTTCAATTGAAACCCAAGTGGTTGTTAGGGCTGACCCAGAGATTGTAGATCCACAGTCTCTGACCCAGGTCATAGAGCCAAACAGAGAGTCAAACACTCCTGAAACACAATCTGAGCCTAATGTACAAACCAGTTCAAGAAATGTTAGTGATATAGCTGAAATGAGTGTTCCCACAGCTCTGTCTCCACCCTTAAAGAAAAGAAAAACCTATAGGGAGACAACTGTTAGCCCATCTGTATCCTCTCAAAAGGATATGGACATTGATATGGCCACTACACAGTCTCTGGAGACATCCTCTCAACAGGGTGGATCTATTGAAATTCGCCATCGGGCCATGGCATCTTGTACTGAGTCAAGCACACTCCCATTACTCACAATGGGAGAAGATATCCATCTAGATGACACTCAGGACACCATGTCAGGAGAGCACTTTACTTTTGACTTTGAAACAGTGCCTACCATAGTTACGGTAGAAGTGCCTTCACAGGCATCTGAGGGAAAATCTGATTCTTCGCCAACTCAAATAGAATCATTTTCTCCCCTCCCAGAGGGAACATCTCTGGCTCCCCTAAGGGATTTTCCACTCGCAGTTTTTACTGGAGAAAGTGGAAGGCAACCTAATGAATCCAACACTGAAGCAATTCAGTTTCAAATTCAATCTGATTTGGAATTCATTGGGGATTGGGATTCGCGAACTCCCATTGCACCACCACTGACCTCTCTTGAAGGGGCTAGGGTGATTTTTACTGCAGGTACATCCACTGAGAATCTAGACAGACAGTTAGTGGTGAGAGATATAAGTCAAACACCGAGTGAAACACAAGCACGTGAGTTGAGTGAAACACCACTGAGAGCAATTGAAGTGAGTGCACACACTGACACAAACACTGCTTTGTTAAAACAGCTAGCTGATCTACAGAAGAAGTTGCAAGAGACCCAGGCTGAAAACACAATTCTAAAAGCACAAGTGGTTGCACAATCTACCACCTCTGTATCAAATCAGCTGGGTACTGTGAAAGATGACCTACAAGGATTGAAGAATAATCTCCTCCCGAAGCTGAATTCAATCCAACAATCTCAAGTACTAGTGGCTTCAGACATCTCTGATCTTACAATGTCAAATGCTCAAATATCAGAGAGTGTCAGGGAGATAGCTGCCATTTCTACCAAGGTGGACTTTATTCTGCAAACAGCTGATGAAAATCAAAAGTTTAATGAAGAAAGGATTTTCAAGATAGAAGGAGGAATGGAGCATCTGAATGAAGGTATGAAGCACTTGTATAATATGATCAAGAATTCACATCAACCTACTGAAGAGCAAAGAATTTTCTTTGAGGGAGATGATGAGGATGAGGATGATGCTGATGAAAGAGGAGATAGAGGAGAGATAAGGAGAACGTCTGAGGTGAATCCTAGGGCTTCCACAGCTCAAACTGTAGAGGATTCCTCAACTAAGGGGGAGAATGTGGAGAAACAAAGAGGAGGAGAAGCTGGAGGTTCTGGTTCTGTAAAGGACAAAGGAAAGCAGAGGTTAACTGTAAAGGACAAAGGAAAGCAGAGGTTAACTTTTTCTGATGCTGACTACTATCAAGGTGAACAGGGAGATTTTGACAATATTGAATCTGAAGAAAACCCTGAAGATATCTTTGGTGAAGTGGAGGTTGAAGGAGAGGCTGACTATGCTGACTGGGAAGATGAACCTGAAGTGGATCCTGCCTTTGAAGCTGAGCTGTTAAGACAGAAAGCTGATCTAAAGAGAAGAGAGGAGGAGAATGCTAAAGTTTCTGACATCATTTCAAAGCATCTAGTTATCCAAAAAGCTGAACATCAAGAAAAGCAACGGCTTCATGATATAAAGGTCAAGGACAGGAAGTTATATGTGAGGCTGAAGCTTGAAGAAGAATGGGATAGAGCTAGAGAGATGTTTTCACATTCAACAGGTTCAGATAATGATGGAAAGTTTTTTAGCATGTTGGAAAGATACAAGAAGGTCAATCCAGACAACACAGTATATATGAAAGCTCTTCATGCAGAGATTTCAAGGATCTCAACTGGATATGACAGAGTTAGAGAGGAGTTGAAGATCTATGTTTATACTCATAATGAGGGAACTTTCTTAGTGTCTCTCAATCTTCTGGAAAGCAGAACTCTCTCTGAACTATGGGTCTTCATGTGCAAGGTAAAAAGAACTTCTCCATTAGCTGAGCTGTTGCATGATCAGCTAAGAGACTTTGCAATGAAAGCTAGTCCACAAGTGGTGGAAGTGCCTTATGAAGTAAAATTTTTTAAAGGAAGGGCACTTCAGACTTGTGGTGTGGATCCAATATCTCTGAAGGATTTTCCTGCCAAGCATCTTGTCTACTTGGAGAACATGTTGAGGACTTCAGGATTTGCTACACAAGAGAAGACAGAAGTTGCTGATTTGATTCAAGACTATTGCATAGCAAATATCAAAAGATATCATCAAATGAAGAATAGGCTGAAGAAAGTCACAACTCAACCTGTCAGACCTAGTGGCATTACTTCTGAATCTGATCGTGTTCTGGACAAGGATTTGCTTGAAGCACTTGAAGAAGGAGAGATGATTGAGTCTGAAATTTGAAGAAGCTCTGTTTGTAAATATTAAATGTTTAGAGCTTAGGTGATTCAAGATAGGATAAATGTATTCATATGTTCAGTCTAGAGGAACATCTATCTTGTATTTATCATTACTGTTTGAATCTGGAAATTGTTATATTTAATCCAGAACTTTTTATTATTTGCTTGGCTCTTAAAAGTCTTATCTTTTCTTGTTTTAGTTGAGTTATCCTCTAGAGGTATTTGGTTGTTATTGTCTAACAAACAAATAGGGGGAGATTGAAAGGCATATGTCCAGGCCTATTTGTAAACACCGAGGATTCTACTCAACTTTAATTAAGATGTAATAAGTAAATAATAAAAATCAATTGTCACAGGAATCTCAGAAGGTTATATCTGTCAAAGAATGAAGATTAAAGTCATCTACAGACTTGAAGTGATTCTACATTGAAAGAAGCTCAATTTATTGATCAAGCCTCAATGAAGTATTCAAGCTCAGTGGATTTATTAAAGTGACAGAGATTTCAAGAGGTGACAGAAAAAGATACTGATTACGGAGTTCTTGAATGAGAAGGAAGTGAATCACTGCTTAAAGTCAAATAGATAAAGAACAAACATTGTCGTTAGTCACTCATGAACCAGACAGTGCATCGAGTGTCAACGTACTATTGTGTTTGTTATTTATCTAAGTTTTTAGTGATTCTGGAATTAATTGGGAAGTCAATTAATTCTATTTATTCTCTTATAAATAATTAATACTATTGAGTAAATTATTTATTAAATTAATTCTGCAAAGAATTAATTTAATACATAATTTATTTAGTTAATTATTTAAATTAGAATAACAAGAAATTAATTAAGAAGTCAATTAATTCTATTTATTCACGATTGCATTAAGGAATTGATTAGTAGTAAATAATAAGCTTTCTTCTACACGATTCCTTCCTTAATCAACCCCACCACCAAAACGGATTCAAATTTCTTGCCCGATTTCTATATGTATTCTCTCTTTTTACTGATTTTTATATTTTACAAAAAACATAGACCATTTGCACTAGTGCTGCACCGAATCTGGAGGACCTCAAAGGACACTTTAAACTAGTGTTTTTTTTATTAAGGTTAAAATTAGGTCTTATATGATAATTCTTACTCCCTCCGTCCTCCTCAATTCTTTAGACCGGGGATGGGGGTTCGACACGTATTTTAAGATTTTTTTAATATATTATTCGATAAATTATTTTAAATATGTATTTCCGGTTCAGCAGTACTCCTGTCAAAATTGAATTAAACTCGTATTTTAATCAAAACCATTTTATGCCTAAAGCTACACATACTTATTAAATTTATGTACACCAAAAAAATTATTTTAGACATTTTAATCAAGGGTTGATACTACCAAATACGTGCTCACCTAAGCTAATTGAGATACAAATTTTCATAGGAAGGGGATAATTTCATAATTGCAGAATTTGTAAGTTCCTCATGAGTTATAAACTTTGGAACATTTTTCTCATATAATAAATTGATTGCATTGATATTTATCATCTTTCAAAATAGACCACGAATATGTTGCAACCGTAGCCAATATCTTTATAGATGGGAATAAATTTAAGCTTGTCACAGGATCCTGCTTCTTGATAACCAACCGGTGACGGGGTCAGCTACCAAGAGCCACTTTTGTTCTGTTACAAGCACGTTACTAATCTAGTTTCGTCTAGTTTTCTGCTTCAAAAGCAACTCTCGGATCTCAGCTGCATCAGCCTGATTTGTAACACCTTCTGGCCTGTAGTACCCAGTGACAGGGTCAGGTCCCCATGACCTATTCACCTGAGCCACCTCTTCTCCGCCTTTCTTCGACATCATTGCTCCCCCGCTTCTCATCACACTTCCGCTCTTGGATGCATATCCTCTCTTGCTCGCAACGCATACTTGTTCCACAACAAAAGCAGAGATCAATTTAACGTTGCACAAAGATGCAGGCGCCATCGAATCAATGCAAAAATGTTAACTAAAACTGCGAATAGTTTTCGAACTTCTTGAGTAGTAAGAGAGAATTCAAGGAGTAGTAGTTCTCAATGGTTTGTGTTCTGTGTTATTTTGATTGTCTATTTATAGAGTTTTTTCAAGTAGAGAAAGGCAGGGGGATGTTTCGTATTTGAAAAATATTATGCGTGTTGATTAGGTCGGGCAGCAGGTGTTTAGTGCTAAACGTGACTTTGTTGTATGCTTTTTGTGGTTAGAAGAGTCAGAGCAATAGAAAGTAGACTATTTAGTAAAGGGACATTTGTCATTTGGCCAAATTGGAAGGCCAAACCTGGCCGTTAAGGCTGTGACCTTTCTTGAGTTGACTGCGTGCTTCCTCGCGTCTCCTTTTGGTTGGGTAATGGATGTTATACTATCTAGACTATTAATACATAAAACAATGTAGGCCAGTGTAAATAACATATAAATTGTATGTAAATAGTAAATAAATAAAATAAATAAAAATAGTAGACAAAAAACAAAATTGAATCTAATGTTTGACTGTCTCCTTAAAACGTATTAGTCATTATCGTATATGCGAGCGAATTGTTTTTCAGGATAAAACGGTTTGCAATGAGGCTGTTGAATAGCGTCATTCTCAGCAAGCTTGAGATGAACAAGAAACTATCACCGGAGTAAGAAAATAGAGATGTGTATGAGAGAAGGATGTGTTTCGAATGAATAATTCTAATGATCTACACGAGTATATATAGGCTAGGAAAACTTGTGCGCTACACAATTGCCATAATTAATTAACCGCGTTAATCAATTATATCGCTGACAATTTCCTTAATTAATTAGTCAAGCTAATTAATTGCGTCGGTGGCAATTATGTTGGTGGCAATTTCTTTAATTAATATTAATCGCGTCATTGACAAAAAAAATCAGATTTAAAACCGGAATTGATTTTACCAAATCAATTAATTCACCCATAATTCACCCATATTTTCCAACAATCCCCCACATGGGTGAGATTGATGTATAGACAGACAGACATACACAGAATTTTGACTTGGTGATAGACAGACACAGAATTTTGACTTGGTGATAGTTTCTTCGATTAGATATAGCATACGATAGGTAGAGAATGCTCCTTGAACCTTCGCTCGAGTAAGTATACCGACTTTACTGGTAGATAATAGACGCGATTGTCTTTGAACTGTTCGACCGTTTATGTAAACGATGATATACTTAGCACTATATCTTTTTTGATTCGTTCAGCTCTCGTGATTATGTCCATTTTGTCCATGGAACATCGTCCTGGTTCTGCATAAGTTTCTAAAGAATTGTGCCTCACAATTCTCCTTTGAAGCAGCCCCACTTCTCTCCCACATAGGTGATCTTTTTCCTTATAGAGTAACCCGCGTTTACTCAACTGAATTCCATGCATTCAAACCCTTGAACTACATGTATTCAACGAAAGATCATTAAAAGCTCGAAAGTTTGCCCTTGTACCATACGGGTCTCACTGTTTACTCATCATAAGAACAGGCCAGGGTTACCCCCACAGTGATTTGGTCATTATGATTTAGTTGGCCTATTGAACCAAGTTCTTGGGATCTCCAGTCAGCAATGGTTGGGTGTCCACCATGAAGCCGTTAAACAATAGGCTTAAGGCCCATCCTCTCGATGATTTTACAACTATCTCTCGGTATTAACCAGATTTTCTTGGCTTAACAAGATTCTTTCAGTTTAACCATCTGGTTAGTGGATCTACAACATTATCTCTTGACTTTACAGAGTCAATCCTGATAATTCTTATTGAGAATAGTTGGTCTAATGGTATAATGTCTATGCTATAAAAGACGAGACTTACCATCGAACATATAACAATGTGATCTTCCAATTACAGATTGATTACACAATATACACACATTGAAGACACATTTTGATTGTCATTTAGGAATATCCTTTAGAAAATGGCTACGAATTCAGCCTCTTACATGCATATATCTTATGCAATAGACTCGTATTCTATCATGAATCGAGCTATATAAAATTGTCTATTTAGGATATCCATGACACGACTGCTATCGTTAAAGTGAATTTCATTCACCAATGACTTTTAAAATTTTATAAAGTCAAACATCTAATTTCCATACTATATCCCCATAATATAATTAGATATTTCTTGAAATGCAGTCCTAACTCATGAGTACATTACTTACACCTTAATCTCAGTGCAATCACTTGCAAGAGATCAATTTCAATTTGACTCGTGAGCCTACACAGTTTACCAACTGTGTATCTGATGGGTTTTATTGCATACGCTGCAAATTAGAAACTTCTTTCTAATTACATTCACTTTGACCAGAGATTCCTGAACTAGCATAAATGGAATAACATAGGACATTCTTTTTCTTCGCTGGAAGGGACAGATCCTTTATTGATCATTCACTATCTTCGTGCACAAATTCCTATACCCAGAAGAGCACTAATTATTGTCCCTCGAGACTAAGAGCTAAACCAAAGTATAGTTCAGTGTACACAAAATGACTATGATGATCTCAAGTCAAAGGACACTTGTACAATCATCACTATATGAACAACTACTGACACATGAGTGAACTCCATTAGTTGTTCAACTGATCGAGTCATGTTCAGTGAACTCATTCCTAATAAGCACCTACATACTAGCTATAGTGTCAACACACAAATATCTATAAGAACAGACATCATTCATAATGAAGCAAGCATAGTATGTACCGATCTTTGCGGATTAATTAACTACCAATTAATTATCCTATGACCAGGAACTATTTAAGTTTAGAGTTATTATCTTTAAGGTCTCATTATCATGATCTCATCATAATCCACTAAAGCTTTACTCTAAACTATGGATCATCTAATTTAAACATTTTAAATAGATAAAGCCCGTTATAAAACATATTACCATTTTATTAATTTAAACAAACTTGAATCAGATTGAACAAAGTGTCTCCTAACTCATCATCCATGATTGGATTTAGGACATGCATCTTTCAGTATCTTAGTCTGATTTTGTACGATTTTAAAAAGTACAACAAACTTTTAATCATTCTTGAGAGATCCTTGTCCATCTATACTTGGATAGATACAAATTCATTCTAGCTAAACTAGATTTAGTTTAAGTTGATCTCTTCAAGATTCACATCACCAACGTGAGACATGTATCCTCTAAGAATTTCAAAGTTGTTTAGATTTTAAGCTCAAAAATCAAAACTTCAAGTCTCATCCAAATTTCTAGAGATGATCCTCTCATCACTATTTCTCGTAATGATCAGATCACTCACATGCAACCACAATAACCTCATTATCTCATGTGTAGATAATGTATACACACTTGTCAATCCATTTATTTTGAATCAATTTGACATTCAACATCGGCATATATCACATTTTGGTAATCAATTTACCAATCATCAGCCAAAGCTTCAATTCATTGTTGACATTACCAATTTTTTAGCGTCCCAAAAATTAGCAACTTCAACTTACCTTATTACCAATTTTAAGTGTCCCAAACTAACAATATTCATTCACTTAGTTACCAAATTTGAGCGTCCTCAAAGTGGCAACTATATCGTTTATATGAAGCCCTTGCTTGTTACAATAATATATGTAAAAAAATTATATGCCAATTTTCGTGTATATGTTGTTTCAATCAACATAATCACCGAAATGCAGTGTTTTTTTTCCTCTTGCCTTAACCACAGAAACCGTCAGGTTCACGTAGATTTCTCCAAGTATCTACAAAGAAAGAATGTGTCAATGTTCATTGATGTACTTTAAATTTCTCAATGCAACAAATTAAGTATCATCTTGATGAACCATATTCTAATAACTTAAGAATATATCATAAAATAAATTAGGTCTTCACTTTTGACTGTAATCTCTAATTACCAGTCTGACCTTTTTCTTTCATTTGACCCATATATTTATTTTCTAATTTGAAAATTTATTTAGGCCCCAATGGCATCTATCTGCCCCAATGGCATCTATCTCGCAAGAAGATCCATTCGTTATTAAACAAGATTCTGTCACACAGAATCACTTCTCTCTATTTTTTAACATCCCCCCCCCCCCCCAAGGATATAGAGAGATCATATTTGAAAAAAATGTCATAGTCCATTTTCTAACACACGCGTTAGAAATCTTGACTCATTGACTTCTTACCTCTAGTCAGTTTCTATATTGATATCCTTTTTCTTGTAGGATTATCAGAGAGTTCTTATAGCTTCTCTAAAGCTTTGAGGTCACCTTCAAGCAAATTTCCAAACATTTTTAGACTAACAAATTTTCTAAATCTTTTGTTCTGTCTAGGTTCAACCTCACATTCATCCAGTAATATTTGATTGAGCGATTTGAATTTTTTTGTTACTCGCATACGTATATATATACATACACATAACATACATGGTAATATATGACCATATAGCTAATATATACTATATCTCATTATATTATTATTTGGATGCATGTGCATTTTAATTATTTATACCTCAGAATCTTTAATATATTTTAAGTATTAGATTTGTATGACACAAATACGTTCAAATCAACACAAGATAACAAAAAGAACAAAGAACTTTTATGTATATAAGTGCAATACAAACTTGTATTAACTTTACTTGTCGTATAACTCATAAATCGATATTGTAGGTGATAAAATATTGATATTCTACTACATAAACATACAAAAAAACTGAACAAATCAATAGTTTATTCATATATAGAATATGCCCGTGCATTGCACGGGCTAAAGAGCTAGTTTTAATAAACAAATGGAACCAACTAGTATTTCTCTTCAATTTAAGTTGCCAATTTCGTCCCACTATCGTGCCAAATAATTGTATAAAACATGTATCTCATTAACAATGGCACCATTAATTTATATATGTATCAAGACATCACATAACAGAATATAGTTTATTTAATAATCAACTTGAAATTTGAACCACACAATATACCAAATAAGCACATAGGAAATATAGGTATGTAAATTACATGACCTCAACCATAAAACATAATTATAAAAACATAATTATCAAACATAGGTTACGTATTTGTTCAATCCATGTGCATATTATTTGTAAATTTAGAAAAAAAACTAATTACCATAATTATTGATTCGCATTGCAATTATTCTGACTCATGACATGATCAAATAAAATCAGGCAATTTTATTACTTAACAAGAGAGTGACATTCAACCATCACCATCATCGCTAGCGCTGGCACCGAAAAATAACATCAAGCAAACCTCCACTGATTCACAAGATTTAGTAGAGATTGAACAAGTTACAGTAGCGTGGTTAGATTTCAGAATTCATAAAAATAAAAATAATCTGCTTTAAGATTGTTTACAGTTTCAATATCCTCCATATATGTATTACTCAAAAACCAAACAGAGTCAGATGTATTAGTCACAAATTTAAATATATTAATACGCTTTAAGATTGTTAGATAATCTGTGATATAAGCACATAAAATATCGTGGGCGTGTGTGAACAACATATAAGGTGTATGTAAACAATAAACAAATAAAAGTAGGAGACAAAGAACAAAACCGAGTCCAGTGCGTGACTGTCTCCTTAAAACGTATTAGCACTCACCGTATGTGCGAGGGAATTGCTTCCCAAGATAAAAAGATTTGCAGTGAGGCTGTTGAATAGCGTCACTCTCAGTGAGTTTGAGACGAACAAGAAACTATCACCGAAGTAAGAGAATAGAGATGTGTACGAGAGAAAGATGTGTTTCAAATGAATAATTCTAATGATCTACATGAGTATATATATAGGCTAGGAAAACTTGTGCGCTACACAATTGACATAATTAATTAACCGCGTTAATCAATTATATTGGTGACAATTTTCTTAATTAATTAGTCAGACTAATTAATTGCGTCGGTGACAATTATGTTGGTGACAATTTCCTTAATTAATTAGTCAAGCTAATTAATCGTGTCATTCACAAAAAATCCGAATTTAAAACCGAAATTGATTTTATCAAATCAATTAATTCACCCATGTTTTTTAACAATGGACCTTAGACCGCAAAACAATTAATTAAGCCGAGCTCAAAGACGAAAATTGTTTTAAAAAAAAAACAACAACAGCTAAAATTATTAGATATGTTTGGTCCATAAGTTGTATGTATGCATCTTTCATTGACTGTGTCGTGGGCCTTTGGTAATTTTATTTTACGAAGATAAAATTGAATTTTATTTATTTGTGTGTAATATTGATCAGGATTCGTATACGTTTACCGAAGCTTATTTCAAAAAACAAAAAGTTGGTAATTATTTTTCCAATTTTATTTGTATATAATTAAATATATTCAATTCACACCCATTAAATCTTGGACTTAAGAGCAAGTCCAACAATGTTATAGTGTGTTACTTATAAATATAATAAAATAAAGAATCTTAGTAATTTAGGATAAATTTTTGAATGTCAACTTCAACAATAATCCCTATACTCATTCCTTATTATTATTATTATAATAATAAATTTGAAAAGAGATTGGACAACAAGTAGAAAAGGAGAGAGAAAAGAAGTTAAGAAAAAGAGGGAAATAAATTTTTTATTGATAGAAATGAAATAGGTAATGGCTAGGGGTTACCTAAAGATAAGTAATGAAATTAATGTTCTAGTATTTTAAGTAACCACTAGGACACTGTTGGAGCACTTTTTTGTGTCATATTCCCTAAATTTTGATTTAAGAACGGAGAAAAGGGCCAAAGAGATACGGCTTGATTCATTCAAGAGCCCTCCTTCTCTCTCTGTTTTCTATTGCTTTGCACTAATTATTTACCAAAGATACATTTTAACATTTTTGTTTAGAGCGTGATACTTCTAAATTACATAAGATTAGATAATGAAGGCTTCTAATATAAGTAAGCAGAGGGTGCGTTTCTTATTACACGGTTTAAAAAAAAATAAAATTATTTAATTAAAATAAACAATACTTGAATAAGTTCCTTGGATATGAGTATCTTTTTGTTTATTCGTATCATAAGAAAAAATAAACTCTTTTTTCATTTGATTTATTCTGATTCATTCAACTACGAATGAACAAAAGAAGATTGTAGTGTAATGATCATTTAAACCAACTTTTTTAAGCCTCCTCCTAGGTTCCTACCGCAATTTATTTATTTATTTGTTCTATATTCCTACCCAAAATACGTTCACAAAAAGATTCGTAATTCCCACCCAACCCACCACGCCACTACCCAAAACGATTCCTAATTCGTATTTTATTTCGTCTTATCTTGCGAATATGAATAAAAAATTTAGTATTAATATGAAATTATTAATTTTTTATTTAATTAATAATTATTATTTAATTATGTAAGTGATAATTGATAAGGAATCGAAATCGGGATGAAATTAAAAAAATAAAAATTAGTTAAATAAATCTTATTTAATTATGTAGTTTTGCGAAATCGAACATGAGTTTAGTAACCTCCTGAATTTTGGGTCAAAATCAATACTAATGTTGCTTGTATGCCGAGATCAGATCAGGTGGGAGTGACGTGAGATATGTTGTTCGGGATAAATGATGCCATTTTCTTCGAGCTAGAAGTAACATAGTGCAAGGACAGTTACAACCACCAGAGGCAGAGGCAATAGGGCTACGGAAAGCTTTATCCTAGACAAAGAATTGGAGGAGTAACACTTGTATTTTTTAGTGCGATGCAAAGCTTTTGGTGGACGCAGTGAATGGAGTTAGAGACAAAAACTATTTTAATATGATTGTTAATGATTGCAGATATTATTAAACATTACGAAGAAGTGTTAATTATTTTTGTTCATAAATCTATAAATATTGTAACTCATTTTTTAGCGAGAGCTGCATATTTCATGTCAGCTCTTCAAAAATAAACATCTAATGCTCTCAATTTTATTATGTGTAATCTTTCTTTTGAGAAAGTTTAATCTATGCAAGTTAATTTATTTCAAATATATAATAATAATAATAATAATAATAATAACTAAATTCAATACTTTAATATTTTGTTATTATATCAACATGATTTTTTTATTAATAAAAAGTATAAATTCACCGAATTCCCAAGAGAACATGAAACAGTTGCAAGTGCAAAACCGAATATGCAGGGTCCATTTTACGTATATTATAGTTTTTTTGAAATTATGTACATTTTAGTTTAATTTTCATAAATGTGTTTTAAGATACATTTACTCATTACCAAAATCTAAACAATATATCTTTAGTGTATTTAATTTAAAATTGAAAATATGCTAATTTACTAAAAAAAAATAGTTTTCGATATTAGATTATACCCTTCTATTTATAAACTTAATCATATTATTGCTGCAAATACTTTTATTTACAACTTGCATACTTTTACATGTCAGACATTGCTCTGAATTCTGATTGCTCATACTATAAATAGAAATCGCAAAAATCTCATATTTGACTAAATGAAAACAATGACTAAAATGTAAGTTGAATTAAAAAGGTATAAAAAATGTGATTATTATTAATATTCAGTTACACTCAGCTAATTTTTAACCCAGACTAATATAATGTGTTGCAATCAAGCCGATTTTATTGAGGACAATGGCAATTATGGGATGTTGGTCATGTATGACACAAATTTTAATTTTAATGTTCCAAATAGTATAACTGAAAAAAATGGTCCCAAATAGCATATTATAACGCTACTTAAACAAATGTTTTGACAAAACGTTATTTGGTGTAACGTTTCTGTACACAAACTCGTATAAATACAATTTAAAAAGAGGGAAACGTGACTTCGCCTGACGTTTCTAAAGCTGAAAACGGAGGATAATTCGGCGTTTCTCAGCAAACGTGCATTTATCTCACGTCTTCTGCTAAATGCAAACAAGGTTTGCTTGCACATGATGGGTCCAACCCTTGTGCTTCACCTTGATAGCTGTGTCCTGCTGTGTCACTTTTTTTAAAAAATGAAGGCAGTCTCAGGTCCTTTCAATTCACTCTGCATCACATGATTAAGCACACCACAATTTGATTTTATCTGAATTGTTAAAAACGCAAAACGATCTAACGTTTTTTCATGCTTTACAGGATCATAATTTTGAATAGTGCTATTTAGAACCATTTATTTTAAATTTGTGTCATTTAGGTCCTTTTCTCCAATTTATTATATATCTTATACTGCAACATGCTACTTTGTGAATGATTTTATTCTATTTAAAATTACAAATTTAACCCTATTAGTTAGTGTTATGTATGCTCGTAGAAGAGCTCTTTCGCTTATTCTAACCTCTCGCCTTGTCTTTCGCGCACATCACTGGGAATCTCGTCGGATGTATCATGTTTGAAACATGGGTAGATTATGTTGATTAAGCCTCGGCACATATATCCCGTTATTCATTGATCCAACTTATGCCTCCTCTAATGCGCAATTAAACGCCGTCACATACCAACATGGAGAAGGTGAGGATATGTGTATAAACCAAGGTGATTAACATAGAGTTTTGATGAGCAGACTAAAGCAACAAAAGGTATAAACTCTATTTTACTTATGATCTACTGGTATAATTTTGGTGATAATTCTTTGTACTTTTTGTGATTGATCTCCTTCGAATTTTGCCTATTACACAATACAACGCCGTTCTTGCAAAATTAATTATTCTTCCGATAACATTTTTGCCTTCTTCGAGGAACTTATGCGATGCACCAAGTTGGTATTTGTATTAGTTGATTTAGGCTTTCTCTAATTGGTTTGATGGTTCCCAATTTAGTGTTCCATCTCTGCTCTTTGGTTCCGTTAATTGTTTTCTGCAACTTCTTCCGCGAATGCTCACCATGTGTTTGATCTCTTGTTATCTTGATAATTATTATTTTTTACTTTATTGTCCACTAATTTGTTTTACTATGTAGTTAGTTTTGTTGGTAATTCTATTTTATTACAGGTTTATGCAATTCATGATTCTATGTGCAAAGCACTACAATCTGTGTCAATGGCTTGTTTTAGTATTTCAACTAAACCGATTGAGTGCCTTCTATATAGTAAGAAAAACGATTAAGTACCTTCTATGTATCTGCCGATGTGCTTCATGTTCTTGGTGATCCTAGCTATATTTCCCGTATAAACTTTAATATTTTCCTGGTGATTTTTAATTTTTTTTTTGACTATGTATATGGTTAATAGTTAGTACTAATTTCTGTTAAGGAAGTAGTCTAGGCATTTCTATTGTGTTTCTAACAATGTCTTTTAGTATTAACGCATAGTATTAACATTTGTGGCTCTCGCAATTTCACTATATTTGTGCACATGATTTGGAAAAATAAGGAAACAAATTCCCTGCCGGGTGATTTAATCCAAGTTGCAGGCTCTATATTTTTATAGCGCATTTAATGTAGCAGAGCTAAAGGAATATAATGTATCTGATTTGGCCTTTTAGGATTTTCCAAGCTAACATGCTATGTATGATATGCCTTCCATTAAGTTACTTATTTATATATATTAAGTGGTTTGGGGTTTCCCGAAATGTATTTGATGATGTGTTGTTAAATTTAGGATTACATTATGACTGGCTAACTATTGGACCTGCAAGATTGTCTTCTCTGATTCAATATTTAAAAAACATTTCACTCTCATATGAAATTGAGGTTACTTTATTATCATAACTCTTTCATTTCCATGACAGGGACTTGTAAGGTTTCTATTCGTAGGGATCGGGAACTCTTTCTTTTTAGTTCTGTCACAACTTCAGTTCTGACTGCGACATCCTTAGACTTGTTTTCTTTTGTTCAAGATTTTTTGCATACGAAAGTTTAGCCTTCTTTTCTACGGGTCGTACAACATTTACTAGGAACAGTTTAACTAGGTATGTTCTCACCTGTTTTAGCCATTCTTCTACACGCCATTTGCATTACTGCTGATATATGTTTAGAATATATTTTTATTACACAATTCTTCGTAGTTGGATGCATTATGAAATGCCTATTTAAGTTTCATTAACCGAGTTTCAGGCCACCAAATTCCCAAGAGTCTTGCATTGCTTACTTGTTACGGCCATAGTTGATAATTCTCAAAAAAGCTTGGTTGTACTAGAAAAAGATAACCTTGTACCTGTAACCATCAAAAAATAATTAATGAATATATTCTAAGTTTACTGCGAAATGATTTGAAGAAAGCTGAGATATTAAGAAGATTTGATGTTTGTCATAAATAATTGAAGCATGTCTACCGTATAAAAAATTGATCTATTGATCTATTTATGTGTTTAGGTTTTTTTTGTGGGGTTTAGCTATATAGATACTGTATTTTATCATATATGTATATAAACTATTTGAAATGAGCCCATGAGCCTGTTAGCTTTAGTGATCCACTAGTGTTTAAGTCCTGTATATGTGTTGTTATACTTCATAGATTCATTGCTGGTAGACTTTAATGATTGACTATCTGAAATTTCTCTTATGATCCATAGTTTTCTCCCTTCCACACTGATAAATCCATGGGTTAATGGTTATTTTGCGGTTTATCCAACCAAGCTTATCTTTTTATTGTTTCTCTTTCACAATTCTATCCCATGTCACCTTGTAGTCCTTGTTTTCCTATAAATTTACATTTATGTTGGAAAGTATATGATTGATAGTCGCCAAGGAACCCTAAATGTTTTACTTCTACCCCGAAAGAGGGGAATGGTAGATCAGATGAATCAGTAGGTAATTCACACTTTAGTTTTGCGGAAACATTCGGTGAATGTGTGTAAAGATGTTTTGATCATAAGATTTCATAATGTGTGTGAATTTATCAACTTTTTCATTATAGAGTTGCATTGAAAATGTCCGAGCACGGCTTGATGCTGGAGCTGCAACTGTTTTGGGTGCAGTACTGGAGGCAACTAGAAGAACAGAAACTAAAGTAAAAGTGGAAAGTTCAGGTAATACAATTATTTATCACGGCATTTGAATTTTTAAAATTGAATTTTCCGCTACGCGTATGATAATTTACTATATGATGTAAAAGCAAGTTGGCTTGCAATACTTTGTTATTTTTTGTATCCAAGAGAAAATTCCAGAAGCACGATTTGCAGGAAAGATATTAAAGTTGAGATTTATGATACAGTTGACACAAACCTTATATGTTCTTCTGCTTCCTTATATTGATTTTTTTTAATGAATCTTCTTTTTTTTGGCAACAGAATTATGACATTCATTTTAGCAAAACTAAAAATTGAACGCATGATATTGTTTTTGAGTAGAAGAGCAAGACAGTGTATGTTAGCATAAACTTATAATGAGATATGGGAACTACTAGATCACAGTTTTACTGGCAGTGGTAAATCCGGTTACAGTTTCAGGGTTCGCGAAAATGGCAATTTTTTTGACAAAAAATATAGTAATAAAAATGTCAAACTTCCGTGTTTTCTTAAAACCTCGCACGTTTCATTCAATATTTATATGCAAATTACTAAGATAATAATAGGTTGGTGCACACGTTTTGTCACACAAACGTCATTTTAGAAAAAGCTACTGTGACAAACTAATCAAGAAGATAATGTATTCTTTTTCTCAGAATTGGTCGAGTATGCTCGGTACCGTGTGCCTCTGCTTCTATTTAGTATACAATTATTCAATTTTATTTAAATACAGTCTGTACAGAAACATAGAATTACTGTATGTTATATTGATCTAACTAAAAAGTCTGTAATTTTAGCTTTCTATCCGGTGCAGAAAAATTTTAACTTTTGTGAATCAAATAATGAACTTTGTGAAATTGCTGAACAACAAAGTTGTTTGCTATTTGGGAAAGACTTTAATTAGCAATAATGAATAATGATTTATGCTTGTGTTTAATCATGTGACAGCCTATGATTGTTGCCAAGTACAAAATTTATCCGGAAAGTGAATGAGTTTGGTGGGGATGTGAGTAGCCTTGTACGAGAAATCTTTATTGTTCATCCTATTTTTTTGATTAGGGGTGTATTCACAACAAAAGTGCTGCCTTATGCTGCGTGCCATTCATATGTGATATGCTTAAATTAATCATTTTTTCCGTATATTTGCAGTCCCTCTGTCTATTGATGACATTATGGAAGAAGTGATAAGGAGTGAAGAAGGTCGTACTATGAACTCAGATCGAGTCAGAGCATCCCTCGCTCAGTTAGGATGTGATATGCCCAGTATAACAGGAGTAGATGAAACTTATAGTATTGGTAATATAATGATTACATTTTCTCAAGTAAATACCATTTGAACGATATCAAGCTTGATATCCATGAAGTGCTACATTGCCTTGAGTATAGTTTAACCTGAATTGAGTATTATTCTCATTGCAGATCTCAAGAGAATCCTTGAGCTGGCTCAAATTCAATAGGTTTCATTATTTGTTTTTTGTTTCAGATTTCGAAAAAGAAGTAACATGAGAAAATGCAAATCTGATCATATAAGTTATGCTGCAGGTGGAGTCTATGTAATGCTAAACTTGGAAGCACCTAAATAGTCATTACTCACCTTAAAAGGTGGAAGGCATGTACATTGTCATACATTTGTAAGTTGTGACGATGCATATGCAATTCGATTGATTTCAGTTCTTCCATACCCCAGAGTTCATCCATGTAAATATGATATCTGCTTGGTTCTTTATAGGTGCAAGCCAGCTTAAATGATAACAATGCATAAAATTCTACTGTACATGTTCGTAGGATAGCTAATTTAAGACATTGCTTGGATTTGCCCAACCCTAATGTATATGTGGATACTGTGGTTTTGGTATTCTGTGTAAAAAAGTATTAGTATTCTGTGTAAAAAAAAATCATGAACAGTAGCAGAGCGCGCCCGCGCAGGGTTACTGTTCACAGAAGCAAAAAAGAAAAAAGAAAAAAAAAGAGTTTGTTTTGTTTCCCCCTAGGATCCATCTAGGATTCAGCGTGAAGTTGATAGGTTTGGTTTTGGCGATACTCAGTATAGGCGGCTGACTCGGCGTATTGACGCCATGCATGACATTCATAGCCGTTTTGCTCAGGATTTGACTCAGGCTTTGGGTACTGCATTCCGAGCCACTGGAGTTGATATTGCTTGGCCGCAATTTGGAGCGGATTCTGTTTATCCACCACCGGATACACCACCCGAGGAGGGTGGTCCTGCTGATGATTAGGTATTCTCTGCATCTTTCCTTTTTATTACCTTCAAATATGAGGACATTGAATATTGTAAGTTTGGGGGTGGTAAATAAGGAATGTTAGTGTGTGTGTCATGTAGGATTCATATATTTGCATGTTTATGTCATATAGAGCATTCTGTTTGCATATGTGTTTATATCTATTATGTGAGTCCATTTAGTTGCATTTGCATAGCATATTTCATGATCCCTTAGGACTTGACTATTTCTTGGTTGGTGAGTCGATGTTGATGGGAATGTGGTAGTGATAGATAGAGGGTTGATTAAGTTCCTATGAATTGACTTGCATGCCAGAAACAAAATAATTTCATAAGTCTCATTGGATGCTTTTGAATTTGATCAGACCATGTTTGTTTGGATGTTAGAATTTAATCACTTGCTTAAATTCAGAATGTCTTCTATTCTCTTGAAATTGAAAGAAGCACTTAAGTCTAAGTTTGGGGGAAAACATGGATTTCATGCTAGTTGTCAATAAGGCTAGGTGTCAAATGGCTAGTAGCCGGCTCATTGAAAAGATGAGTAGTCTAGGGTGGGATGAGAAAAAGCAAAGCGCACTCATTCCGAAATTGAAAAAAAAAAGAAAAAAAAAGTTGTGTATATGCAAAATTGATCAGGTTGAGCTCTTTAATACTCGAGCAATTAAGTTCTAGGGGACTTTGTGCCTAGTGACCTAAGACTTTTCCGGTCTGGGATCCCCTAACACAACGCTCGCTACATGGGTATTATTGTATAAGCCTTTTGGGGTCTCAACCATTGCACGGTCAAATAAGCATGTGTGTCGTAATAAAGCATGAATTCCTGTCTAGCTAAAGTGGTCTGAGGTGTCTTTAAGTGGTTTCTTGTGTCTAGAGTTCATTCTGTTTATAAGCTTGTGGTTGTTTTGGTGAAGAATAGGATATGGTCTTGGTTTAGTTTGGGAGTATATTGATGAGCATTGCACACACGCACGTTTCTGTGTTTGTTTGATAGTATAAGGGGATTTGTTCGAACTCTGTTTGAAAGATTGCATTCCTTGAGATGTTGGCTTGTTGATTGGTTATGGTTAGTTTGAGGGGATCGTTTGCATTTTCATATTAGTTGCATTCATGCATTGTATTATATATATGTAGTGAGTCTGTTTATGCTTGAGGACAAGCATCGGTTTAAGTTTGGGGGTGTGATAAGTGGATTTCATATCTACTTGGAACATCCTAAATCGGCTTAAATTGATCGTTTGTTCTCAAGTACATGGTGTTTTGATGTGTTTTGTGTTAGTGTATGCAGAATTGCTTCGTCAGTAGTGTGGTGAAGTTTCTAGGGTTATGTGGTGCTATTTTATCATTGTTGAAGAAGCCAAGAGGTTGCGGAGTTGAAGAGAGCATGTATTGTCAAGGAAAAAGCAAAAGGAAGAAATTGACAGAAGGTCAGGCGTGCCACCCCTTCCAGGCGCGCCCGCGCCCTAGGTGGAGTCCCTTCCAAGCGCGCCCGCGCCCTACAGGCGTGCCCACCCCTGAAACATTCTGGAAAAAGGAAACTTCGATTCTGAAAAGGAAACCTGCAGCAACAAGTCAACAAAAAGGCCTATTTAAGCACTTGGTGGACGATTTCTGAGACATACAACCATATACATTGTCTTATATACTTACATATTCATCCACCGGTGAGGAGAACAAGAAGACGGCTGATTACGAAGATCTACTTTTCAATTTATCTTTGTATTCTTCTAATTAGGCGATACTTTGGATTCTCGTTTGTTCTTTCATAAACCCTAGCACTTTTATTCAGTATTCTAGACTTATTATTATCATGTTTTCATCAGAACCCACGATGATGAAAGGTTCAATTATGAACTAATCGTTGTCGTGGGATTCTAACGGATTTATTTATGGATTTTAGTAGTTAATTGTTTTAAAGATGTGTGTGTGATAGCTAATTGATATCCTAGTTTGGTTATGCTTATTCTTCTTGGATGCGTAGCTAACATCTAAGTTGTTTGTTAATCTCTATTGAATGCGAAAGTGGATATAGAGGTTTAGAACTTGCCATGCTAGCATAGGTTTATGTATGTTTGTCATGCATGATTCGTAGGTGATTTTAACCATCTTACCTGCCCTATGTAATCTGAATGGATAACTTGCTCGTTAAACCGTTATGTTTTCAAATCTTATAGACATATAGGGTCTAAGCATAATTGGTGTCTGCCCAACTTCTATCTCTTTTGTGGATGTTTGAGTGGTTTGGTATACGTATACTGAAAGGTAGCGTGTACTGATTTTGTGTTATCCGATTAGTTATCACAACTGTCACATGCATTGATTAAAAACAAAAGGCTCTAGATGAAGTATTTAATGAAGTTAGGATCCCATGTTTTATTCTCATAAGTAATTCAACAGCAATCTTTAGTTAATTATAGTCTTGGTAATTTGTTTATCTTAATTAGTTAATCAAAACACAAACTTGATATTTGTCTTAGCATTGAACAATAGTCATACATTGTTGCATAAGTGCATAACTATAGTAACCAAAGCAGTCTCTGTGGGAACGAACTCTACTTTCATATATTACTTGTTGACCGCGTACGCTTGCGTGATTTTGTGCGAACACTGTCAAACAAACGGGAACAGTAACCGAATTTAGGAGGCAATTTATTGAATTGACAGCTCTCTTTGAAACATTGTCGAAGACCATATTGATGGGCCATTTTGTGAATGAATTGAAAGAGGAGATTAGAGCAGAGGTCCGGATGTTGGGTATATACACCTTGGAGCAGGCCATGGAATTAGCCCTGAAAGTCGAGGAAAAGAACCGGGTTCGAAATCAGAAATCATATGAGGGTAAGCTCCAATACTCCACTAGTTTTAAGTCAAATTCTTTTAGTCCATTGTCGTTTACAACTAAGGCCCCGACCCAACCCTTGTCACTAAGCTCTCAGTCAGTTGGAGTGAAGTCTTCACCATGGGGAACACGATCGGAGATGGGGTCAGTCTCACCAAGTACATGGTCCCAACACTCCTCAAATTACAGCCAAGCCTCACAAAATAGTCCCAAGGTAAGTTTTCCGAACATTCCTACTACAAAGTAAAAATTCTAGCATTAGATATTTAGATTGCAACAATGAATGCTATGTTAAACTACTTACACACTTTTCAAACACACAATTTAAGTCTGGCTATGTAGTTGATGAGACAAGACTTTCAATGATTCAATTTCAAAAAATGACAACAAATTAAAGCTTCAATATTCTCTTAAAGTAAAAACTTGATGCATAATTACAAGGTTTATCTAATGTGTGCCCATGGGCACACAATAAGAGCTTAGTTGGCATATTTTGATTGGTTTTAATTTCATTAATAATAATGGCCCCCCTGTATGCACAAAAATCTCACCCAATTAAAATTAGCCAACTCATAAAAAAAATTAGTTGTTAGAGTGTGCCCGTGGGCACACACTAGAAAGACCCATAATTATATAAACAAAAAACCAGCCAGCAAATGGCATCGCCTGCATCAAAAAACCTAAACTTTCCGCGATCTTCTAAATCATTTTTACGTAATTACAATAGACACACTACTTGACAGAAAGCCAATACGATTGGATGCCTTTTCTAATACAATACTTCATAAGAACTTACTAGAAAAGTTCTGCCCGCAAAAGAAGCACGTCACTATAAAAGCAAAAACAACCTCAATTTCAAATTTACATTAACAGTGCATGAATACCAGTAAAATCACAAATCAAAATCATCTAACGTCATACACTAGGGCTTAAAAACAAAATACATTCCAATAAAATCCGCAAACAAATTCTCAGCTCCTACATTTCATCACAATATAAACTCAAACCTAACAACTTAATAACCTCGAGGCCAAACAATTCTATTCATTCATTCATTTACACCTAACCAACAATCTATCAAATCACTCCAAATAACAAACCATACGCTCCTACATTTCATCACAACATAAACTTAAACCTCTACACAATAAAAACCTCGCCTCGAGACCGAATAGTTTTATTTCAATTTATGATATCTCTATTATATCGGGACCGAAAAAAATAACACGAGTTGAATTCGACATTACCTTTTGGAGAAGTTACTGTCAGAAGTAACAGTGATCTTACTTTTCTCATGAACAACAGTAACAGAATCACCAAGAGCTCCAGTTTTTCCGGCGACTTTAATTCTCTCTTGTAGAAACTTCTTGAGAGAAGCAATGTCCATGATCTTATCTTCCACTGGCTTTCCACAGTCGATTACGAAGCTCGCTCCCTTCTTTTTCCCACCCTGTTGTTTGGTTTGGGAAATTCGGATATCATTCTCGGGGTCCAATGGCTAGATAAATTAGGGGCAGTCACAACCAATTGGAAGTCACAACAAATGAGATTTCGAGTGGGATATAAAATAGTGGTTTTGCAAGGGGATCCTTCTCTAGTGCACTCAAAAATCTCAATAAAAGCAATGATAAAGACGGTCTGTAAGGAAGGGGCAGGGATACTGATTGAGGTGAAACAATTAGAAAGAGTAAAGGAGACTAGACAGATACCGACAGTTCCCAGATTTTTTCAGGGGGTAGTTGAGTAGTATGAAGGATTATTTTCGACCCCCGAAGGCCCACCCCCGTTTCAGGGTCACGAACATGCCATTGTAATGAAGGAATGAAGCAACCCGATACGTGTTAGACCTTACCGGTACCCTCAATTCAAGAAAAACGAAATTGAAAAACTAGTACATGAAGTGTTGGATGCACAGATTATTCAACCCTCAACTAGTCCCTATTCTAGCCCGGTGTTACTCGTCAAGAAAAAGGACGGATCGTGGAGATTTTGTGTAGACTACCGAGCCCTCAATAAAGAAACTGTTCCGGATAAATTTCCCATCCCAGTCATCGACGAGCTATTAGATGAATTGCACGGGTCGAAACTGTTCAGTAAATTAGATCTCAAAGCCGGGTACCATCAGATTCGCGTTAAAGTTGGGGATGTGCACAAAATGGCTTTCCGAACTCACGAAGGGTGTTAGGCCGAATACACAATATATAATCAATATATGTATGAGAAGAACAATCAAGAACACTGTTTATGAACAATAAACTGAATTATATTAAATAACTCTTCTCTCAGTGATGTAAAATATCATAGAGAGCTGCTAGGTTACAAGAATAATGTATTCAGTATTCGCATCCCTTTTAGGGTTAACCTATCTGTGTTTATATAGTACACAGCTACATAGATTCAATCTCTAATTGATATTCCTACAAATTAGCTATACAATTTATATCAAATTAGGATTGCTTCTGTCTTCTGTTCCGTTTCCTTATATGTCTCAATATATCTTGCTTCTTTCCATCTTCAAGATATATTGCTTCTAGAATCTTCATTGTCTTTGCACCGACAGCTAAGCAAACTCTTACCCCGTCAGACTTTATCAAACTCTGACTGGCTTCTAGTAAACTCTGATGAGTACCTGTTGCTTAAACACTGATAAACAATCATCAGCAATTATATCTAACAGAGGGCATTACGAATTCTTAGTAATGTCGTTCGGGCTGTCAAACGCACAATCCACCTTCCAATCACTCATGAATGCAGTGTTCAAGCCTTTTTTCCGGAAGTTCGTCCTCGTGTTCTTCGATGACATCCTCATATATAGTAAAAATGAGGAGGAGCACCATATGCACGTAGCACTGGTATTACAGTCCTTAAAAGAAAACTCATTGGTAGCTAATTTCAAGAAATGTGCTTTTGGTAAAGAAACGATTGAGTACTTGGTTGACTCTAGGTTGAATTCCAAAACCTTTATTCCCAGTGCAGTCTTGAATCTGGCACTGTTTCTCTTCATTTCAACTATCTTTCCATAAGCATCTCTGTACTTAGGAATGTAAGCACTTGAAACACCTCCTCCAAGAAGAACTTTTGATTTCATCATTTTGTCTCTTAAAACTAGAGCAGCATCATGAGTACTTCTATTTTTGATCTTAAGAAGATATAGAACATACTCTAGCTCTTCCCATAGCTTCAAATGAATATCAGCTTCTCCAATTCTGTAAACTCTTCCATCATTCATGAAGTATAACAAAAACTCCTTCTTTAATCCTCTGTGGTAAATCATCTGAACAGACTCTAGTTTATCAAGGTTTTCTTGAGTAACCCCAACACCAGGTTCTGCCAGTGATGTAAAATCTGCAGGACTGTTATTAATTCTTTTCTCCCTGTGTGAACCCAAACCAGACTTATCATAAGATTCTTTTCCAAGTACTGTTCTGGTTTGAAGAAAGTTAACAGATTTTGGCTTTAGAGTTTCAGGAAGTACAGGTCTTTTGAAACCTTGGAGTTGTGAAGATAACTGAGTTTGGACAACTTGAGCATTGTCAGAGGTTGTCACAACTTTAACAGAACTATCAACTTGAGCAACGTCAGAGGTTGAATAATTTTTCTTTGAAAACTGTCCTTCTTCTACCAGTTTTCCCTTTCCTTTTCCAGAAACATCTACTGTAGGCCTCCTGGAATATTGTATACTCTGTTGAGTATTTTCCTTGATAGAAAGTGCAATTTCCTTTTTCCTAGAAGCCTTAATAGTCTTCTTCTTGTAAGTACCAGCTTCAACCTTCTTCTGGTGTTCTTCAGCAAGAAGCTTCATCTCAGCATCCATATCTTCCACTGTGGCTTCACCGCCATGTTCATCCATAAACAACTTAGCAGCAATCTCTTCATCAGTAGTTGGATTTGATGAAATCACTAGACTCTTAAGTCTTGAAGAGGATTGACCACCAGAGTTTATTCTTTCAGAGTATGTCTGTCTAGCAGAGTTTGACCTAAGTCTCCCTTGCTCTTGAGAAGACTTTGACCTTTTCTCTGCTCCTCTGCTTCCACCATCATTAGAATCATCCCTCAGTCTCAAGGTTGGAGTCCTTTTGCATTTATCTTTAGGTACTTTCTCCCCCTTTTTGACATCATCAGGAATAAAAACTGATGTCAGAAACTCTAGTGATGTAGCAATAGAAGTAAGTTGAGAAGACATAGCAGTCTGATTCTCTTCCACCTTGCTTAACCTTTGCTTTATTTCCACTTGATCCTTGATCATAGAAGATAATCTAGTTCTATCATTCTTCAAAGCCAACTCCTTAGCAGCAACATCATTACTCAATCCAATGACAGCTTTGTGAGTCTCATCAAAGCGATTGTGCAATGATTTGACTTGAACAATTGTAGCCTTGAAATGTGTCAACAACTCAGGATTTGAAATCTCCTTTGCAGATTGAGCAACAAAATCAGCAGTCCTTTGCTTGGAGAAAATACAATCAGCCCCTGACCAATTAGCATAGTACATATCTCTATAATGAGCTTCAGTGGCAGTTTGATTTTCCTTGACATTCTCAGCAGTAGGATCCCTTAGAAAAGGTATGAATTCATCAGAGTCTGAAAGTTCAACATTGATGTTAGAGTTTGCATGAAGAGTATGTTCATCATCTGCATCAACATTGTCTTGGATAGGCTCGACAGCTTCATTAATAACATTCTCTGCAGTAACTTCAGTATTTATCTGTGCAGCTTCTTCAAGAACTTGCTCTGCAACAGCTTCAACATTCTCAGAGTTTACATTTGCAAGAACCTCTTCTTCTTCAGGAACAGTTTCAACAACAACCTCAACCATATCCTCTGCTGTAGCTTCATGTATCAGCTCTACAGCAGCTTCAACAACCTGATCAACCTCTTCACCCATTTCAGGAACTTGATTAGTGACAGAGAGAACCTCTGTATGAGTTGCAAGTGACGCATCTATAACTAGGGTGGGTTGATCAGCTACCACCTCCTCAGTGTCACAAACACTGATAGAAGGATGTGCTTCAAAATGTGCATCCATTTCAAAGTCATTAAAGAAATCATCTTGTGCAGGCATATCAGCCTCTGCATCAGCATGTACTCTGGCCTCATCAGACACAGTAGCTTCATCAATAACAGCCTCCTTAGACACAGCTAGAGGAGCTTCATCAACAACCTCATGATTTTCGGCTTCAGGAGCTTCAACTTCTAATTCATCAAAGAGATAATTAGCTACCATCCTCCTCTTTCTCTGATGAAGAATTTCATGATCAACATCATCTTCATCATTAGACTGTGGCCTGTTAGCTCGAACTTTTCTCTTGAAGGCTCTTTTCTTAATTCTACCACCAGACTGTGGTTGTTGAGAAGTAGAGGGTGGAGGTCCAGTGTTTAGTGATGAAGTGTTCAGAGTTTGAGGTTCTGGTTCAGGTTGTGATTGTGGTTGTGGAGGATTATTTTCAAACTGTTGCACTCTCTCAGGTAATAGCAGAGCACCAACATTCCCTTTCTTAAGATCCTTGTTTGTTAAGTCAGAAAATATGCGTTTATGCAATCTAAAAGACTGAATAACATCATCCTCCAGACTCTCAATTTCAAGAACACAAAAGGAAAATAGTAGTTGACAAAAATGAGCAAAATAGACAACACCCCTGTTTTCTGTCATCTTTTCACCAATATTATGTAAACCTAATCTAGCAAAATCAAAGTGAGTACCATAGAGTAAGGAAATACCCGATTTGTAGACTGTCTGTAGGAATTGCATCCCAATTGGTGCATTTCTTCCCGAAAGCTCTTGTGATGCAATCAAAGAAGAAACCCCACTCATTCCTCAAGAATGGACGCTTCAATTGACCCACCTTGGCCAATGACCCAGAGTAACCGATATCCCTCATCATTCTCAGCAGTTCTCCATCGCCAACAGAAATTGTATAGGAATTGAAATCCTCAAAGTTCAGAGCATCACGAACAGTCTCAGGAGTGACCACAAACTCTTGGTTTTGATACTCAAAGACAATTGACGGAGACCCAGCCTCTCCTCCATCATCATAAACACCTGTCTGCCAGAAAGTTCTAATTTGAGATCCAGACAGCTTCGTTGGTTCAGTAAGAGCATGTCCAATATCAGAATTTGCCAAGAAACGCTGAACCAAGTGAAACGCCTCCGGTGCGTTCGCATTGTTTAACGGAGCTGCATAGTTGTTTGGTACGAATTCTAACCCAAAAACAACAAAAGCTGTAGTGGCCATTAGTACGATTTGAGAAATATTCAGAATATAAAATTAGAAAACTCAAGAGTAGTTGGTTCAGAAAGTGTTTGTGAATATGTGTGTATGACTGTAGAATTCAAATTTGTGTAAGATGTGAAAAGTGTAAACGGTTGTGTGTATAATGTATAAATATCAAAATTAAAATTAAAAACTGAAGAGTTTTTAATCATTAAAACGCACAACTGTCTCACTTGTGAACCGTGTCATACATGCAATGACTGACATCGGTAAGTTGGAGTTTTCAATGCGCATGCGCAGTAAAAACTTCAATAATTACCGCCTTTCACACTTATCAAAACACGCAACCTCTCTCCTCTGTTAAAAGCAATTCTCAAACTGTTGAACATCCATACACGCCTCTTGATAAAACAATTTTTTTTTTAATTTATGAAATGTCTGAAACAAAGAATTATTTTAATCAAAAAAGATTAAAAATAATATACCTCGGCGTATATTACACAATCCATCAGTGTTTACCAATTCTCCTCCTTCATTAATAAACTCTTTTCACAAAAATGTACAGATGTGAATATATGTGAGTGAATTAGCAGAGTTTACTGAATATGAATATTTAAATCATCTCAAAGTGCATAAAATCCACAAAATAAATCAGTAAAAACTGGTTACCCAAACTCTCATGTATAAAATAAAATCTGATCTCATCTAAACTCTGTACTATAAAATTTATTATTTTCACCCCCTTCGATTTTTTTTTTTAATTTTTCCAGTAATCAGTGGTTGGCACTAGTCACCAAAAATCAAAGATTTTAGCCCTTATTTCATACAATAAGTTCCTGGGTCTTCCTAGGCACAACATGATCTCAAAGGAATTTGTGCACTTTTTGGCATCTTTTGATTTGAGGGTGAGATATTAGCAACTAATTATCAGAGTTTAGACTTTTATCAGTTAATACAATTAATTTATGAGAGAAAGTGCAAACAGCTAATACAGACTCAGTGTATAGGATCAATAAACTAAGAGATGCTATAAATATAGAGACAGTATCATGCTGTGTAAAATTTCTGCACATTTTGAAATCAGAATTTATATCACTCAGAAGGATTCATGATTACTTACTGAGAATCATGCTTCATACAATTTTCTTCATCGGTCCATATGTTTCAGACAAAAATCACAATCAGAGTTTAACATCAGAGAATGACTGACAGAGTATGTGTAACAGAGTATGACGAACAGAGTTTGACAAACTGGTATGAATGATAGTTAACATAAGCAAAAAAACATGAGCACCAAATTATAGAAGTATAGATTTTGAGTCTAACCAGTATCTCTAGTCAAAACCAGAGACCATTCCAAGTTCATTTACCAGCCTTGTAAAGGTAGCTTCACTCAAAGGTTTGGTGAAGATGTCTGCAAGCTGTTGGTCTGTAGACACAAAATGAAGCTCAATATTTCCTTCTTCCACATGTTCCCTGATAAAATGATACCTTATGCTGATGTGCTTGGTCATGGAGTGCTGTACTGGATTACCTGTCATAGCAATAGCACTTTGATTATCACAGAAAATAGGTATTTTAGAGTACCTTAATCCATAATCCAGCAACTGATTCTTCATCCATAAAATCTGTGCACAACAGCTACCAGCAGCAATATACTCTGCTTCTGCTGTGGATGTCGAAATTGATTTCTGTTTCTTGCTGTACCAAGAAACTAATCTGTCACCTAAAAATTGACAGGTTCCACTTGTGCTTTTTCTGTCTATCTTACAGCCTGCAAAATCTGCATCAGAGTAACCAATTAATTTAAACTCTGATTCTCTAGGATACCACAAACCAAGAGTTATGGTTCCTTTGAGATATTTGAAAATTCTTTTCACAACTGTTAGATGAGGCTCTCTGGGGTCTGCTTGAAATCTTGCACAAAGACATGTTGCATACATGATATCTGGTCTACTTGCTGTTAGATAAAGAAGAGACCCTATCATCCCTCTGTAGTTTGTCATATCTACTGAAGCTCCTATGTCTTTGTCTAGCTTTGTTGTAGTAGCCATGGGAGTTGTAGCAGATGAACTATCAAGCATACCAAATTTCTTGAGAAGATTTCTGGTATATTTTGCTTGATTGATAAAGATCCCATCATCTGTTTGCTTGACCTGTAAGCCTAGAAAATAACTAAGCTTTCCCATCATGCTCATTTGATACCTTGACTGCATAAGCTTGGCAAATTTCTTACAGAGTTTGTCATTAGTAGACCCAAAAATTATGTCATCCACATAGATTTGAACTAACAGCAAATCATCACCAGAATTAAAATAGAACAAGGTCTTGTCAATTGTACCTCTAGTGAACCTACTTTCTAAAAGAAATTGAGCTAGAGTTTCATACCATGCTCTAGGTGCCTGCTTTAGTCCATATAATGCCTTGTCAAGCCTGTAGACATAATCTGGATGCATGGGATCTACAAACCCTGGTGGTTGTTCAACAAACACTTCTTCTTCAAGTTTCTCATTGAGAAAAGCACTTTTCACATCCATCTGAAAGACTTTAAACTTCTTGTGAGCAGCATAGGCCAGAAAAATCCTTATTGCCTCCAATCTTGCAACTGGAGCAAAGGTTTCATCATAGTCAATTCCTTCCTGCTGTGAATAGTCTTTAGCCACAAGTCTAGCCTTATTCCTTGTAATCACCCCATCACTGTCTGTTTTATTTCTGAAAACCCACTTTGTACCAACAATAGATCTGTTCTTTGGTCTTGGTACAAGTGTCCAGACTTCATTCCTCTCAAATTCATTTAACTCCTCTTGCATTGATGTTATCCAGTTAGTATCTTGAAGAGCTTCTTCCACTTTCTTGGGCTCAGTTTGAGACAAGAATGCATGAAACAGACATTCATTAGTTGTAGCATTTCTAGTTCTTACACTAGCTTCTGGATCTCCAATTATCAAGTCAGGTGTATGAGCTTGTGTCCACATTCTTGCTGTAGGTAATTGGCTTCTATTATCATTATTAGATCCTCCCCCTTGATCCATGCTTTCCTGATTTTCTTCTTGACCATTTGCATTCTCTGAGGCTCCCCCTGAATTGGACTGTTCAGTATTTGAACTTTCAGAGTTTAACTCAGAGTTACTATTTGATTCTTCAGCTGACTCACTTTCAGAATTTGAGTCATTATCTTGAGATGTTTCTGAAGTATCTTCACGCTCCCCCTCGACTGGTTCTCTATTTTGTTCTGTAAGAGAAATTCCCTCAGTGTTTACCAGTAGAGGTTCAGAGTATGCTTCGTCAGAGTTTGTTGGATTTGCTTCATCAGAGTTTACATCATCAGAGTTTAGATCTTCATTTTCAAAGCGAAGTTGATCATGAAATTCTACATCTTCTAATCCAGTTATTTTCTTGTCATCAAATGCCACATGTATAGATTCCATGATCACTTTAGTTCTCAGATTGTAGACTCTGAATGCTTTAGTTGATAGTGGGTATCCAACAAAAATTCCTTCATCAGCTTTTAAGTCAAACTTGGTCAACTGTTCAGGATGATTTTTCAACACAAAACACTTGCATCCAAAAATTTGAAAATATTTCAAATTTGGCTTCTTATTTTTCACCACCTCATATGGTGTTTTCCCATGTTTGTTGATCAGTGTAGCATTTTGAGTAAAACAAGCTGTTTGAACTGCTTCTGCCCAGAAATAAGTTGGCAATTTTGCTTCATCAAGCATTGTTCTGGAAGCTTCGACTAAGGTTCTGTTCTTTCTTTCAACTACACCATTTTGCTGTGGAGTACCAGGTGCAGAGAATTCTTGCTTCACTCCTCTTTCCTTGCAAAATTCTTCCATTATTGAATTTCTCAATTCAGTACCATTATCACTCCTGATAACTTTTACTTTGTACTGTGATCCTTTGTCCAGAAGCTTTACATGATCCATTAGAATTAAGGCAGTTTCATCCTTCTTTGCTAGGAAATACACCCATGTGTACCTAGTGTACTCATCAACAATGACTACAGCATATTTCTTTCTGCCCATTGACATTATATTTACTGGACCAAAAAAATCAACATGTAGAAGATGATAAGGATCCACAACTGAAGATTCAGACTTACTCTTGAAAGATGACTTCCTTTGCTTGGCCTTTGGACAAGAATCACACAGACCATCTAAGCTGAGTATTGACTTTGGAAGTCCCCTTACTAGATCTTTTCGAATTAGCTCATTGATGTTGTTCAAGTTTAGATGAGAGAGCTTCTTATGCCATTTCCAACTCTCTACATTTGATATTTTTGCAGATAGACACATAGCTTTTCCTTCAGAGTTTGTTACCAAACTTGCTTCATAGATGTTGTTACGCCTGTGTCCAACTAGAACAACTTTTCCTGTAGATTTGCTGATAACTTCACAGTGTTCAGTATGAAAATCTACATGATATCCTCTGTCACAGATTTGACTCACAGATAGCAAGTCATGCTTGAGTCCTGGGACAAGAGCTACATTTATGATGATGACACTTCCAAGATTGATATTGCCATATCCCATAGTACGTCCTATGTTGCCATCTCCATAGGAAACTTTTGGGCCAGCCTTCTCCTCATAGTCTGATAGCAGGGCTTTATTTCCAGTCATGTGTCCTGAACATCCACTGTCCAAGACTAGGGTACTTTCCCTTATGCCCTGCAATCACAAACAATTACAAAGAATTAGATTTAAGGATCCAGACTTGCTTGGATCCTTTGGCTTTCTTAACATAGTTAGCTTTTGCAGCGGAATTATCAACAGAGTTTAAGCTAACAGTATCAGACTTTACACTTGCAGAGTTTGCTTTAACCCATTTTAAGTTGGGCTTTAACTCATAATAATTGTGATAAATAGCATGATAACTCTTGCAAGTATAAATGGAATGCCAAGTGCTCCCACAGTGTGTGCATAAAGTCTGTGGTCTAACCCTAACATTATCATTTTTTACCCCAGACTTGGAGGGTAAAGAATTAATATCTTTGTTTTTCGTGCAGAAACTTGCAAGATGGTTAGTACTACCACAACTATGACATGTCTTCCTAGGAGCATCAGAATTAGGCAGATAATCATTTCTTTTATTAATGCCTACTTTTCCATTCCTATTTTTCTTGGACACTTTCTGTTTGTTAACAGACTTTACCTCTTTGAGCTTATGTTTGAATTGTTTTTCTGTCATCAAACCAACATTAATCTGTTTATCACAGATTTTTACTGGTTCTTTAACAGCTTCTGACTTAATCTTATTCTCTGTTATTGAACCAACATTAACCTGTTTTTCACAAGTTTCAACTGGTTCCCTAACAGCTTCTTTCACAAATACAGACTTTAGCTTACTGGATTCAGAAACAAATTTCACAGGTTTAAGTTGTGGTTTCACTTTCACTTTATCTTTAAACCTAAGTTCATCTTCCTCACAGTAACCTAAACCTACAGTATCTGTCTGAAACACTTGATGTGTATCCTTTCCAGAATTAGTCCAGGTTTTAATCACTTTCCTCTCTTTCTCTAATTCAGATTCAATTTGCTTATATCTTTTAAGCAATTCCTGTTCAACATAAACAACATCATCTCTTTCCTTTTGAACTTGTTGCATGTTAACAAGTCTCTCTTCAAGAAATTTATTCCTCTCTTTAAGACCTAGATTCTCATATTTGATTCTTTCATTTTCTAAAGTCTGATCCCTATAACTAACATGTATGCTTTTTAGATAAACTCTCAATTCAGATATATTATCAGTATCATAAGCATAAGTTGTTAGGGGTACCTTGTTTTCAGATGATTCAGATTCATCTTTGACAGTTGCCATGAGAGCATAGTTTACATCCTCATCTGAATCTGAAGTGTCTGCCCAGTCTTTTCCTTTAGTGATGAGTGCTTTTTCTGATTTTCCTTTCTTGCACTCTGGAGCATAGTGACCCATCTCTTTACACTTGTAGCACTGGATCTCAGACTTATCTTTCTTACCAGTTTTGGTATCCCTTCCTCCAGACTTTCTGAAACTCCTTCTTTCAGAGTTTGAATCTTTCCTTGAGAATCTCTTTCCTTTCTTGAAGTTCTTGAAACCCATCTTCTTGAAAGTCTTCACCATCAAAGCAGCCATCTGCATCATTTGTTCTTCATCATCCTCAGATTCAGAAGAAGCATCAGTGTTTGAATCATCATCAGAGTTTGATGACTCACTATCAGATTTTATGACCAAAGCCTTTCCCTTAGCTTTCTTCTTTGATGTTTCTTTCTTCATGAGTTTTCCTTCAACCTTGAGAGCAACAGATTTTGTCTTCTTTCCAGATCTCTTGTTTCTTTGTTCTATTTCAAGTTCATGAGTTTTAAGTAACCCATAGATTTCATCAAGATCTGTTTCTGCAAGATCATAATTGTCTCTGATTGTTGTCGCCTTTAAATCCCATCTTTCAGGTAGGGATAGAAGAAACTTGAGATTTGACTCTTCAAGTTCATATTCTTTATCAACCAGGGACAAATCATTCAACAATTTACAGAACCTGTCATATGTATCTGTTAAGGTTTCATCAGATCTCGAGTCAAAGTGTTCATACTCCTGTGTTAGAATGGTCTTCCTATTCTTCATTATAGCACTTGTTCCTTGACACCTGACTTCCAAAGCATCCCAAATTTCTTTGGCAGTTTTGCAGCCAATAACTCTGTTAGACATGACATTATCTAAAGCACTGTGGAGTAGATGTCTAACCTTTGCATCCTTTGCAATTGATGAGATGTCTTCAGGAGTCAAATCTTTCTTCTCTTTTGGAACAGTCTTTTTTTCTTGACCAGTAATAACAGGAGACAATTTAGTTGGCATATGAGGACCATCATTGATTCTATCAAGGTATTCTGGATCTGTGGCTTCCAGAAACATGGTCATCTTCACCTTCCATATTGGATATTCAACTGGTCTTAGAATTGGAACCCTTATAGTCTCATATCGACTCACAGAGGTAGGTTGAACCTTTTGAGCATTAGAACCTGGATTAGAACCTTCCTGAGAGTTGTCAGCCATGATTATACTTGTGTTTGGATCGATAAACTGTATATATTAAACAGCCAAGACTCTGATACCAATTGTTAGGCCGAATACACAATATATAATCAATATATGTATGAGAAGAACAATCAAGAACACTGTTTATGAACAATAAACTGAATTATATTAAATAACTCTTATCTCAGTGATGTAAAATATCATAGAGAGTTGCTAGGTTACAAGAATAATGTATTCAGTATTCGCATCCCTTTTAGGGTTAACCTATCTGTGTTTATATAGTACACAGCTACATAGATTCAATCTCTAATTGATATTCCTACAAATTAGCTATACAATTTATATCAAATTAGGATTGCTTCTGTCTTCTGTTCCGTTTCCTTATCTGTCTCAATATATCTTGCTTCTTTCCATCTTCAAGATATATTGCTTCTAGAATCTTCATTGTCTTTGCACCGACAGCTAAGCAAACTCTTACCCCGTCAGACTTTATCAAACTCTGACTGGCTTCTAGTAAACTCTGATGAGTACATGTTGCTTAAACACTGATAAACAATCATCAGCAATTATATCTAACAAAGGGCATTACGAATTCTTAGTAATGTCGTTCGGGCTGTCAAACGCACAATCCACCTTCCAATCACTCATGAATGCAGTGTTCAAGCCTTTTTTCCGGAAGTTCGTCCTCGTGTTCTTCGATGACATCCTCATATATAGTAAAAATGAGGAGGAGCACCATATGCACGTAGCACTGGTATTACAGTCCTTAAAAGAAAACTCATTGGTAGCTAATTTCAAGAAATGTGCTTTTGGTAAAGAAACGATTGAGTACTTGGGGCATGTGATATCCCCGGAAGGAGTGGCAGCCGACAAACACAGATTACAAGCAATGATGGAATGGGGAACACCCACTAAT
The DNA here is from genome assembly GCA_030848705.1 of Heracleum sosnowskyi. Taxonomy (NCBI): domain Eukaryota; kingdom Viridiplantae; phylum Streptophyta; class Magnoliopsida; order Apiales; family Apiaceae; genus Heracleum; species Heracleum sosnowskyi. The sequence goes on from CM061245.1 coordinate 87,262,457, forward strand.
CTTCGTGAACTACGTGGGTTTTTGGGGCTGACCGGTTACTACCGGAAATTTATTGCCCACTATGCTCAAATCGACCGGGCTCTTACCGAGCAATTAAAAAAAAGACAAGTTTAGCTGGAACGATGAAGCAACAGAAGAATTAAAGAGTCTCAAACATGCCAATGGTTTTTGCCCCAGTTTTGGCGATGCCAAATTTCTCCCTTTCGTTTGTAGTTGAGACAGATTCGTCAGGATTTGGGGTGGGAGCAGTACTCATCCAACAAGACCGACCAGTGGCGTTTTTTAGTAAGATTTTGGGTCCAAGAGCGCACCAAAAATCAATTTACGAGAAGGAGCTTATCGCTATATGTTTGGCAGTCTTGAAATGGAAGCCCTATCTTTTGGGTCATCATTTCCGAGTTCATACCGATCAGCAAAGCCTCAAGTACATCATGCAACAAAGAGAAGTTGGGGCTAATTACTAGAAGTGGGTAAGTAAATTGATGGTGTTTGATTTTGAGATCATTTATAAAATAGGTTCTTCAAACAAGGTTGTTGATGCTCTCTCACGCAAGACCCAAGGCGATGTGGTGTTGTCGACAATGTTATCAACCAGTGTAGTGGATTGGGCAGAATTATTCCAAGAGCTAGAGAAGGATGTATTTATCAGTCGCATAAAACATGAAGTTGAAGAGGGAACTGGTAAGATAATGTATTTTTCGGTAGAGAACGAAAGATTACTATACAAGAACCGAGTGGTGATACCCAAACACTCGTCTTTTGTGCAGAAATTATTGCAATAATACCACGATTCTCCTGTGGGAGGTCATTCGGGGGAACTTAAAACATACCTTCATTTAGCAGGGGAATGATATTGGCAAGGGATGAGAAAAGATGTGGCCAAATATGTCCAACCGTGCATCACGTGCCAACAAAACAAGGTGTCGAACCAAAGTCCAGCGGGGCTACTACAGCCTATATCGTTACCAGCGTTAGTTTGGGATCAAATCACTATGAATTTCATCGAGGGTCTACCCCATTCGCAAGGATTTGATACTATATTGGTTGTCGTGGATAGGTTCACAAAGTACGCTCACTTCATCAAACTTAAACACCCTTTCACGGCCCCAACAGTTGCTTCGGTATTTATCTTGGAAATCGTTCGACTCCATGGGATTCCTGTGTCCATAATCTCATATCGAGACAAGGTTTTTATGAGTTTATTCTGGAAGGAAATGTTCAGGTTACAAGGCACATCTTTGAAACAAAGTTCTGCCTATCATCCCCAATCCGACGGATAATCAGAAGTGGTAAACAAGTGTTTGGAGACCTATCTCCGTTGTTTTGCCTCGGAACAACCAAAATCCTGGGCTCGTTGGCTATATTGGGCAGAGTTTTGGTATAACACGGCAGCACACATGTCGATTAAAGTCTCTCCTTTTCAGGCACTGTACGGGCGAGCACCCCCACACCTGCTCTGTTTGGGCAATGGCCACACTACGGTCAACACTCTAGAAGAAAACCTCCAAGAGAGAGATGAAGTCAACAACTGATACTCACCTTCGAGACATACATTACAACATTGGGGAAAAAGTGTACTTGAAATTACAGTCGTACCGCCAGAAATCTTTAGCTACACGGTCATTTGAGAAACTTGCAGCGCGTTTCTATGGGCCCTTTGAGATTACAGAACGCATTGGGGCAGTAGTTTATCGTCTAAATCTCTCAGTCACAAGCAAGATCCACCCGGTGTTTCATGTTTCCCAACTCAAGAAAGCAGTGGGAATGGTACCTGTTGCGGCATCCCTGCCAACGCAACTTAACCCAGAACATGAATTAGTATTGGAACCTGAGGAGTTAGTGAAGCTGCGAAATAGAATGGAAGGGGAAATCGTTATCACAGAAGTATTGATCAAGTGGGCTAATACACCTAATTATGACGCAATATGGGAAAATGCAGAGGTGATAATGGAGCAGTTCCCAAATTTCCACCTTGAGGACAAGGTGAAAGTCCTGGCGGAGGGTATTGCAATGTCTCAATAGAATGATAATAACATGAACATGCCTATAACGTACATGCGGCGTCGTTTCAAGAAAACAGAGAAATGGCATAACAGTAATTGGAATAGTGAGGGTAATTTAGTAATTGACAGAGAATAGTAATTGGGGGTAAAAGGGGGCAGAGTTATCGAGAGTATTATTGTCGAACCCTAGAAGGGAATAGGGAGTCCCCGGCTACTCGAAAGTCTGGGAGTGTAATCAAACAATTGAAGAGATAATTATCTTTAAAGTAATTCAGTCAATCGTTCATTGTTCAACTCGTACGTATTTTGTGCAAGTTGATTCTGTTAAAATAGTAGTGAGTCCATTACAAAGCTGAAGAAAAAATACGAAATCATTGATAAAGCCAAAGAGGCCTCTCTTCGAAAAACAAAATGAGAAAAAATTTTCAGAAAGAAAATCACTACAGCGCTTTGCTCGCAAGAAACCTGCAACATTTTTTGTTTTTTCTTGCTTTTTTACTTTTACATGCCTGACCTGTGTTTGGCAATTTCATTAGCACCATAGCATTTTGCAAGTTGAGTTGGAGTAGAAGTTTCTATCCAACATAGTGCGTGTTTGGGGTATCACAAAAAAGTTGACTTATAGATTAAAATGAGTAGGTGATATATAAGTGATAAGTTGATGAATTATTATAAGTTATACGGGTGTTTGGATAAATTTACTTATAAGTTAGTTAAGAGTTTTCTAAATTAAATTTGAAAAAATAATTATTAAATACAATGATTTCAACACTTGCATTTTAAATTAAAAAATATTTAAAAACACAAAGGTAAAAATATAAAGTATTAAAAAACAAAGAAATCAAGTAATAAGTCAATAAGTTCATAAAAATATATCTCATTATTAACTTTCAACTTATCAACTTATAAGTTATAAGTTGAGGACATAAGTTGGGTTGACAAACACCCCCATAAAGTGTGTGTTTGGGGTATCACAAAAAAGTTGACTTATAGCTTAAAATGAGTAAGTGTCATATAAGTGATAAGTTGATGAATTCTTATAAGTTATACGGGTGTTTGGATAAATTTACTTATAAGTTAGTGAAGAATTTGCTAAATTAAATTTGAACAAATAATTTTTAAATACAATGATTTCAACACTTGTATTTTAAATTAAAAAAATATTTAAAAACACAAATGTAAAAATATAAAATATTAGAAAAATAAAGAAATCAAAGAATAAGTTGATAAGTTAAGTAAAATGTTAGTGATTTCTAACATTCAACTTATCAATTTATAAGTTATAAGTTATCAAATAAGCTGAGTACACAAACACCCCTCATAACCTCTTATCAACTTATAATTTATAAGTAAGAGAAGCCAAACATGCCCAAATTCTTACGGGTTTATAAGCCATAAGTCAGCTTATAAACCCGTTGCCAAACAGGCAGTCCCATAAAAAGTCCTCGTTAGTTGTTAGTAGATATTTTATAGAAGATGTTCTTCAACATAAAACTCAGAATATAAAGACGGATTTTTTTTTGGGAAATTACCAAAAATACTATTTTTTTTCTAAGTTTTTTTGCAATTTTACCATCTTTTGGAAATATTTGCAAAAATACCAAAATAATTGCAAAAATACGGTCTGCAACTACTTTCAACCATCTGCAACTGCAACCAAAATCAACCAAAGATGCAACCAAAAATACGACCAGCAACCAAAGCAACCAACACAACCAGATGCAACCAGATGCAACCAGAAGCAACTTTTTAAAAAATGATTGAAAAACAGCTGAGAATTCGAAAAAAAATTTAGTAAGATGTTTGGTAAACTTGTGGTCTTGATTAATTCGTTCCTCTGGGGTTCAATAGTTAACCTTTGGGGTTCAATGGTTGGGTTTTAGAAATATTAAGAATGAGGAATAATTCGTATACGGACTTAGGGTTTAGGGTTTAGGCCCTAGACTCTAAACCCTAACCTACCCTGATTTTAGGGTTGTTTACAACCCTAAAATCAGGACGCCGGAAAAAAATCGTTTTTATTAAAAAGTTGCATCTGTGGTTGATTTTGGTTGCAGTTGCAGATATGGTTGAAAGTAGTTGCAGACCGTATTCTTGCAAATATTTTGGTATTTTTGCAAAAAATTTAAAAAACACATAGTATTTTTGCAAAAAAAAAAAAATTGGGTTGGGTATTTATGAAAAAAGCCCTTTTTAAAAAAAAAATATGCATGTACAAAAAATGTAAGGTAGATGTCAATAAATTATTTATTTTAAAAATCTCCAATTTTTTAAAACAATTCTCAATTAATCCGCTACTAATTTTTCTAAAATATTTTATCGATTATCTAATTTTTTTTCTAATTTATCTAAATAATACCCGATTTATCAAAACAAAATTTGATTAATCCCTAATCGATGAGTCAATCCACTCATCGATTAATTCCGACTTCCAATCAATATACTTATACAAAGGAGAAGACGGGGGCGGTGAGGTGGCGGCTCTCAAATCGTTTCGTTCTATTTTTCTAATTTTCTCAATTTTTCATAATTTTTTAATATTAATAATTACAACTTCCTTTATTATTTTCGATTTTGTAGGAAGAAATTGAAAAATTACAACTTCCTTTATTATTTTCGATTTTGTAGGAAGTGAATCGGAAAATTGCAACTTCTCAAATTTGTAAGATCTAATGTCGAAAAATTACAACTTCCTAATTATTTTCGAATTTGTAGGCTCTTATGTTAATAATTGTAATTTTCTCTTTTATTATTTTCAAACTTGATAGAACTTTCTTTTATTGTTTTCAAACTTGATAGAACTTTCTTTGAATTAGAAAATTACAATTTCCTTATTATTTTCGAATTTGTAGGATCTTATCTTAATAATTACAATTTTCTCTTTTATTATTTTCAAACTTGATAGAACTTTCTTTTATTATTATCAAATTCAAACTTGATAGAAATTTCTTTTATTATTTTCAAATTTGTAAGATTGGAGGGATTAGAAAATTACAACTTCCTTATTATTTTCGAATTTGTAGGATCTTATGTTAAAACTTCCTTATTATTTTCAAATTTGTAGGATCTTATGTTATTAATTGATTACAATTTCCTTTTATTATTTTCAAATTTGTAAGAATGGAATTGGAAAATTGCAAATCTGTAAGATTTAATGTTAATTTCTTTATTACTTTCGAATTTTTAGGATCTAATGCATTATTATTTACAACTTTCTTTTGTATTTTTATAATTTACAATAATTATTCATATACGAACCCTAACTCAAACAATTTTTTTCCTTCCTCAACATCTTCTTTAACGAGTAAAGAGTATGCTTATAAGAAAATTTGTATAACTTTTACAAATTAACTTAATATTTGAAAACTTAATATTTGAAAGGTAAGTTACTATTTAATATTTTTTGACTTTTAAACAGAATGAATTTCCATGTTATTCACCTTACAAACGCCTATAAATTAAAGGTCATTCATAACAAAAAATCTACACCCAAACTTTTTTACATAGCTCCAAATCTTTACAGTCATATTTACAATCAATATAATTATGGCCTACACCATGTTGGATGCTTTGAACGACAGCAACTATACCTGGATGATAAGAGTACGAGTGTGTAGAATATGAGAATCTGTCAATCCAAATACTGAAGAACTGATCAGTCTTGACATGATTTTGATCGATGAAAAGGTTAATAAATCAATATACTTAAAACTTATTAGTTTGTCAAATTGTATGATGTTATTAACTTTTCTAATATATAAGTAATACTATTATATAAGTTAAAATTCAAACTATCATGTTCTAATATTATATTTTCTATGTTGATTTAGATGTTGTGGGCTGCTTGACCTACTTGGGTGACATTGAACTTGTCAAAAGGCGGTTGAAAAAAAAGAGATCTCAAAATTATGACAAATTAGTAAGTTATGAATTATATTAATTTTAATATAACCATTAATTGATTTTTATTGTTCTTGTAATTTTATATTACTTCTTTGGTTAAGCCAATTTATTTATTTTAATTATTTAATTTGTTTTAAATTTTTCCTTAAACAGCTCCATCACCAGTATCATAACTTTGTGGGAAAAGTTGGTTGAGATGGTTGATACAAATTTATACAAGGAGGATGGTGGACCCTATATAATAATTGTCACATCTACCTAGATTAAAATTTTTAAAAATAATTATCTTTTTTTTGCTAATTTAAAAATAATTATCTTTATTAATGTTTTTATAATATATAGTTTTAGAAATTGCACATATATGAATCTATCTTATCTCGATTGAACGAATATCATTAGATATTATACACATATTTGTTCCATTGATATTATTGATTTAATTCTTATATTAGTTTTTAACCATTTATTTACTCTTATATACAGATACAATTTGCTTTTCTACCACAAGAAATAGTAAAATTTATACAAATCTAGATACACCTTATATGTCATCCCTGAGAGAGATATTTGCTCACCTTTCTACTAAATTGCAAATCAGTGGAGACTCTCTCCCCATAATTTCGTCTGAGGAAAATATGTTTATTAACAGGATGAACATCCAGGAATTGCTGGAAGCAGAGTGGAGTGGAGACCTAAAGGTTAATTTTGCACATTTTTATTTATTTATTTTGATTCCATTGTTATAACGTTTTGCTTTTAGTTTGATTCAGTTTAATTAGTAAACTACTTAACTATGTTTATTAGTTTAATTTTGTAGATATTTATTTCATAATTTTTATTATAATATTTTTTTCTTAACAAATATATTCTAATACCTCGACGAAGCGCAACTTAGTAACCTAATTTGTTGACTATGTACTTTTTCCCTATTATTATTATATTACCAAAAAAACACACAAAAACAGACCCAAACCCATATAGTAACATAAATACATACACAAACAAACCTTGTATCAAAGACTCTGCCGATATTTCTAAGCTACAATCCTACTACCTCTCAATAAAAAATAATTAAATATAAAAGTGTTTGCAATTGATTCTGAGAGATTAAGATGATGAAGAGGAGTTTGGGGAAATTGTTTGAACGAGGAGGCTCTGTTTGCAAAATCTTGAAACCCCATGTCAATACATATACATACAATACTTGTATACATAGTCGTTTGTTATATGTTTCTTCAACAACTCCTAATGGGTTTGCTACACATTTGAGTTCATCCAAATCTTTACAGCAATCCCCATGGACCCGTTTTGGAGGTTTGTCAATTTCTTCATTTTAATTTCTAAAAATTCAATCTTTGTTCATCGTATGTCACAGTTTGATTGTTTTTATTAATTTTGTTTATTTGATAGCTTGTAGTTTTGGTTCTTTTGCTTATGAATGGATGGTAGTAGTTTTAATTGTCTTGTTTATAAAATGGTATATTAAATGGTAAATAATACTAATTGTAAAGTAATAATCTTTGAAATTGTATTGTTGGTTTGATTGTTAATTTTTGTGTACTGGGTAGTGTTGATTGATTGAGATTGTGAAAGAGCTTTTTTCGAACTTTGGTTCTTCTTTTGAATCTGCGGCAGCTTGTTTTTTCTCCTTCCAGAACCTTTGATGGCCTTAATGTAGACGGAACTTGAGGATTGGATGAAAATGTATCTGATACTTGTACTTTGTTCACACTTCAGATCACGTATGTTTCCAACATAAGTAAATTATTTCCGCGTTTTGTTTTTTCTACACAGACCGTACTTATAGCCTCCATAGGTAGCATGTGACCTACTACAGAAGTTTATGGTTTTGTAAAGGATTATTGTGCTTATCAGTGAATACAATATAAGTCAGAGCATTGGCCGTAATGTGTTTGAGTATCATTAATTAGTAATTTTTTGTGTGCTGACCCGTGCATACTGGACCATTATTTTTACTTCCTTAGCAGTGAACTGTGAACTCCTGCCGGCTTTGCACTTAATGTAAATTATAATTCCTTGGCCCCTATTCTTTGTCGAGGACTTTGTTCATGCAGTAGTGATGATCCCACATGCCTCTCATAATTCATAGATTCACTCTATATCGGTCTTTATTAGACCGTAGAGCGCAGTTCACTGTTCCTGCTATCATTAGCTGCCATGTTTTTCTTCTTCAGCTTATATGCTGACTACCAAATTTATATTCCAGGACTTCCATGAAGTTTTAGCACAGGTTTTGAATGCTTCTTTCTCTGTTTTTATGGCCGTCTTCCTTCTTCTTTTTCTTCTTTTTTTTGCTATTAGACATCATATAAATGTATATTAAAAACACTATCATATATATTAGACAGTGCTAGAGACGTATAAATGTATATTTAGATATACATGTTTGAAAGCTTAAAGAAAAGGGTTAATCTACTGATTTAACAAATCTCATGATATGTTTATTATATATTCAAGTTTAGTGTGTGATTCATTGATATACGTGAAATAAATTGATTATCAAGTACAAACATTACAATTGAATAATAACAACAGAATGAGAGCCTTATCTGGTCAGATTTCGGAATAGAATGAGAGCCTTATCTGGTCAGATTCCGGAAAGATAGATTTAGGCGGACGGTGCGTCTCAGATAGTGACATGATTCTGTTTGCCTGTTGTCTTTACCAAAATGTTTGACAAAGTTGTTCTTCTCCTCTGAATTGTTGTTTTCTGGTCATTTTTTTCTAAATATTTGAGTTCTCTACACGATTCCCACAAACAGCGCCAAATATTGATGCCAAAATTCGTCACGAACAAGACATCAAAATGTTCCGGGTATTCATATAGAGCTATAAAAATCAGGGATCGGAAATTGGGGTCTATGATATTTGGTCTTGAACTTGAGAGAATTAATAACCCTTGAGATAATAGAATTTCGGGGCCCTTCTCAAGGTTCCGAAGTTCCCTTATATAGAATCAAGCCCACAAAAATCTTTTAGGACATATTTCCGTTTCCATATAGCATAACGTTTAGGCCAATATTTATATTCTTTAGGAGCAAGTCACATGTACATGGAAAGTTTCCTCGTATATAATATTTCTAACTGTAATGGATTATCTGGGTATGGATTAATGACGAATTGGGCCTCTTTCAATCTTATAATAAGGACAGATACCCATTGTTGGGTCGGGTTTACATTCTGTATTAACAGGTAGCTATGTAATTGTTATCATAAATTTAAAAATCTCTTTTTTTCCCCAAGAAATGATAGGTTGTTTTGTATTTGATAGCTATCTGATTGTTGTTGGAGCTATATACGAGCTATTATTTTGGTTTGTTTGTAGTATTGTGATATAAGTTTTATGTTGATGTAAAGCTTGGTGCGGTTCATCTTTTCGAGGGATAATGTCATGATCCTATGTCTATAAGTATTGGGTTGCACCCAAAACTTCGTATAGTAAAGTGCCACATATATCCATTTTAAAAAATAAATAAATCTGGTGCATCCAAAGATGTGGATGATTATCCCTGGAACAGATGAAGAAGTATTAGGATGCACCCAAAATTTTGTATAATAAAGTGCCACTTGTATCCATTGTTTAAAAAAATTAAATCTGGTGCATCCAAAGATGTGAGTGATTAGTTCAATTAAGCTGGATTTTTACAAAACTGTAAAGCCTAATTCAATATCAGATTATGTTATCCCAATAGCAGAAAATGTGGAAAATTGGTGTGCTCAAACTTGTGCCGACAGTTTATATGTTTTTGCAAAGCTTCTGTGGTGAAATTTGCCTGTCTATATGTTGTTTTATGGAATTTTCGGTGATTCTTTTGTCTTATTTTCACTATTTTTTTTTATCAGGGCAGAGGAGAAACATGTTTATCCAAACACAATCAACTCCAAATCCTTTATCACTCATGTTCTATCCTGGAAAACCGGTAATGGAAGTTGGGAGCTCCGACTTTCTGAATGCTCGTTCAGCAATGAATGCACCACTTGCAAAGGCCTTGTACGGAATTGACGGTGAGCATGAAATAAATTATAAAGTTTTGTGATTTTCTTAAACGTGTTATTCTCTACATAAATTTAGTGTTTTAAGTTTTGGTGTTCTAGTAAACTTATATCTCGTATGCTTCCGGTGGTTTGTGATGGACACCGTACACTTTCCTGACCTCTTTATTGATACCTACGGAAAACCGTCTCTAGTGAATTGGTCATGGAGTATTCTGTTATTTTTTTACTCTTTTTGCCTCACTAAGAGGAAAGTTTAGACTCCCTTCTGTTACATGAGACTGTCATGGCCAATGATGTTTGTAGTAACTTATTATGTGGTTCAACTCTTGAATAAATAGGAAACGAGCTAAAAAATTCAAGTATGGTTATTTATTACGCATCATTGAGGATTATGTATGTATGTGCAATATGGATTTTTTCTTTAGGATAATAGAATATACCTTAGTAAGAATGATAATATTTTGAACAATATAAATATATTATTTATCTTATTCTGTAAACTATATATGTGTATACTAACAAAAAAAATGCTTTTACAGGAGTTACTCGTGTTTTCTTTGGGTCGGATTTTGTAACTGTAACAAAATCAGATGATGCTTCTTGGGATTTTCTGAAACCGGAAATCTTTGCTGCCATTATGGATTTCTATTCTTCTGGCCAGCCTTTATTTCTTGACTCAGCTGCTGCTGCTGCCAAAGACACGGCTATTCATGAAGTATGTTACCAAGCGTTTAGTATTTCCTGCTGCAATTTTGTAATTATTTGATCTTCATCTTTAGAAGGAGCACTGACAGCTCAGCAGTTTAATGGACATACTAGGAGATAGGATTATAGGAACATACATCGATGTGACAGAAAAATATCTTTTTAGATGGAGTACAGATTGTAAACATGACATAAAACCGACGATGGATTTTTCAACATGTGCTTTGATGCATATAAATTTAACCAGAACTTGTCTTTTATCTTGTAAGACCTCAAGTCATATGAGCTAAGAACATAAGTTGCATATGAATGAGATGTTTCCTGGACATATTTAGCTTTACTAGTGTTTTGTTCCTTCGCATGGCATAAGCGTGATGTGTTTGGTTGTGTTCCCTTTCTTTATTAATACTAACTTTGTTTAACTCCAGGAAATAGTTTTGGTTTTGTTATTCTTGTCCCTTGTGAGTAGATACTAAATTGTGGTATGTACTTCAGCCTCTGTAACACTGCACCTAGGTTCTAGATTGCAAAATGTAAAGCTTCTTATTCAAGAGTCAGGAGTTAATCTTTTGGATGCATATTATCTTTAGTGACCATCTCTCTGGTGGTTGATTTATAACAAATTGTAATACATTAAGTCTTTCTTGATGTACTTATTAGCGTCGGCCTACTTATTTTTTGGAGTAGGTAAGTATATAGTTCAGGAACATTAAGATTTTTTAAAATTATTAGGAAAGTCTTTTTAATCTCTGGTATGACCAGTGGCAATGTTTGATTTTCCAGGATGATACAGAGACTGTTGCAATGATCAAAGAACTATTAGAAACCAGAATTCGACCATCTGTGCAAGATGACGGTGGAGACATCGAGTACATAGGTTTTGATCCGTAAGCTTACTTTTCTCTGGTTGATAGTAAATAATTAGATAGTCAGTATAGGATTGTATATATAATTTTTATATTTGCTTTCCCTCTTTAGAGAATCTGGAATAGTTAAACTAAGAATGCAAGGAGCTTGTAGCGGTTGTCCCAGCTCATCTGTCACGCTGAAGTCTGGCATTGAAAACATGTTGATGCATTATGTACCTGAGGTAAAGTGGTGAAGGGAATTTTTAGAGGACCTATGTTTATATATTGTTATATATCTTGGAAACATATCGAAAACGATTAAGATAAGCATAGGATATGATTTAATATTGACATAACAGTTCATTTACAGTCATAATATGTCAAAACTTATTAGATAGTTCTTGATGTCATGCAATTGGCAGAAAGGATAAAGAGAGGTATGAAAACACAAAAGTACTAATCACGATAGACTTTTAACAATTAGTAAAAGAGAACATGGTGAGTGGAGGCAATTCACTGTATACATGATATCGTTTATGTTTAATGTGTTACTCGGACTCGGGTATGGGTGTCGGACACAGGTGCAGATCCAAGTGTCAGACTCTTAGTTTCTAAAATATTAGGATTCGTGGATATGGATCCGAAATTGGACACGGGTGCGAGGATTCGGCATATAGCCTTCACATATGTGAAATTATACCTACTTTCATATATTTTACATTTGTAAACTAGTGTCCTCTACCAATTAAAAGACATATACATAATTGTTTATTTCAAATTTATAGCATAAATTAAAAGGATAAAATGGAAATAGTAATTTGTAGACATCCCTCTCTAGAAACAAGTTGTTGTGAGGCCTTGTAAATCATTTTGATCTGGATTAGTGGAAGTTGAAGTGTCCAGTTTTCATATGAAGGATCCGACTCAGATCCCATACCCACACCCATGTCATGTCCAGTCGACACGGGTATGAGGGCAAAAGTGAAGAGTCTGGGTAACGTATTAATCTGATATTTAGTATGGATATGATGTCTTTATATCTTATTTTGTTCCACTCAAATGAGCTCCAAAGCATGTCTATTTGACTAGTCAAAACCTTGTGGCCCGATTGAAGCTTATACATTTTCCCATCAGGGTAAAGTGTACCTGAAAGGCAAAGTTTTAGTTGATGCTTTATCGCGCAGTCCAATCTACTCTGCTTCTAAACTAAAATTTCACCAATTTATCGTACTAGAAGTTCTGATGCATGACCTTTCCTCCTTATTGTTTTGTTAATATTGCTGAAGTAAATTTGTTATGTAATTTTGTATGTTCAAGGTTAAAGCTGTGGAGCAAGAATTCGATGCTGAGGATGAAGGTGCAGAAGTAACTGCGAGGACAGAATAGTTGAGTTAGTTTCTTTACAATTTTGATTTAGCTGCCAGTTACATAAGGAATCCTATAGCTCCTCTACTGAAGAAGAAATATGTTAGATTTTATGCGAGTGAAAGTCAATTAACATTATAAAACTTTTCCAGAGTGATTCATGTACGAGGTTAATAGGTTATATATATATGTCTTTTGTAATGTGGAATACTAGCAATAATAATGTACGCAAAAGAGAAGAGTTGTTACAAACTGATAATGTTTTCAAGATGCTATGCACTGGTGGACTGGGAACTGAGTTTTGGCTCACTCCTGCAACTGAGTATTGTTCTTCTGCAGGTGGATTGAGTGATTGCCGTTCTCTGCAAACTACGCCTCACTTTAGGTAGGTTGTAGAAAGCGAAGTTTCTGAATCAGTTGAATTCTCCTTTCTACAAGAAATTTATGGTTGAGTGGACAGTTAAACTTATGTCCTTGAATCTTCTGGTATAGGGCAGTGCGATCACTTCAATTACTATTACTTTATTCAATTTATTTATCTTCTCTAATTGGATATTGCGCTGTCATCTGTCATACTTATTGTGACACTTGTCCTGAATCTTCTGGGATTTGCTTGTTGGGCAATGAGATGGTACCAATATCTTGTCAATTAATCCTCAATTATTGCATGCTTCTGTGGAAAAACTAAACTGTACTTAAAAATACATAAACATGGACAATTTCTTACCTAGGAGTTGTATGATTTGGGATTTCTGGGGTAAATTTCAAATTCCATGACTCAGTTGCTAGATTGTGCAACATAGTGAAATTACACACGTAGAGCGGCAGAGGTAGAGCGGTAGAGGGGTGAATATATGTATATGGCTAACTCATATCGATTTTATTATTTACTAGAAATAGCTTACCGAGTTCAAATTTATGCAAATTTAAATTAAATGGCATGCTGACGGTTAATAATGCAGACACAAATGACATGTTGATTGTAACTAAATGCAGTACAGTAAGGCATAAGGCAGTAAATAACACAATAAACTTTTAGTCAGGTTCCCCATATGGTCAACGTCATGGTCCTTACCAACCTGATAAGAGAATATATTATTGATCAAGGATAATAACGATTACAAGATACAATAATATACTACCTTTCTTCTCGGTTGCTTACAAATGGCTTGCTGAATACCTGTTTCAGAACTTGCTCTCTAAGCTATACTTTTCAAGTACACTTCTCTAGCAACGTTCACCAAACTCTTATTCCCTAGTCAATATGTCCAGCAACTAATAGTTACAAATAGAGCAATACAAATCAATATAGTGAATACAACTCAAAACCTATGAACTCTCAAAGATATATATATGATATATAAAGAGCTCAAGAATATGTTTGAATAGAGCAAAGTTAAATTGAGTTGACTGTGTTCTTGTTGTTCTTGGATGGATTATTGAAAAAGACATAAGTACATGTTTTTATAGCTTCACAAACAACGTTTGAAAATCAACCAATCAATTATCAACGTCTAGAATCCAGTTCTAACGTTCAATTGGTTGGAGAGATTTTAACAACGTTCATGTGACCGTTTTGACCGTTTGACAGAGGGTTTGGAAGAGATAGATCGAAGAAAAACAAAACCCTTCTGTTTGTGTGTATAGAAAACATGTATAAGAGGTTTTGTAATATAAAATCTTTTAAACATGGCAAGCTCCTATAATTTAGGAAAGATATTATTTAGAAAGGATTTGATAAAATATTTTGAGCTCTAAATATATTATGTACGTATTAAGTCTTAAAAGAGCCCTCACAATATATTTAATCAAGTTTTCTAAGATAGATCCATGATCCACGATCTTGACATATTCTGAGCAGAACAACTTGGCTTGATGTTTGTATATTGAACATGTGAAGTTGGCTTGCCAAACTGACTCGGTCCAGCACTAATGACTTGCTGTTTAGATTAACTGGCATACATATTATTAGTAAGTTATGTTGCCCTGCAAAACCAAGTTAGTACATATGATAATGGCATGCTATTTTATATGCATTGATATCTTTCTATTAATAATAACCCAACATAGGGCAATAATTGGTGGCACATTTTATTCAATCTAAATTGGCAAGACATTTGAATGTATTTGAAATGTCCAAATTGCCCTTGTGTTTACTATTTTTAAAAAAATTGTTGTTTAGTGGATTTGAACTTGGGTCTACACAATAATTTGCACATTCTTTTACCACCGCACCACTGAATTATATGTGCTGTAAATTACACACATCATATATGTGTGTGGCTTGAGTAGAGAAATATTTGATATTATTATTATTATATATCTATTTTATTATAGCCCAATAAAAGCAATGATTCATGAGACATTTAATCTAATTTAAATTGGTGAGACATTTTATTTAATTTAAAATATTTAAATTTCCCACGTGTTTACTTTTTTTTTTTTTTTTTTTTATAAATGTTAATGAATGGAATCCAACTTAGGTTTATGCAATAATTTGTTCATCTTCCTACCATTGCACTATTGAGTCATACATGTTCTCTATCAAACACATTATATGTGTGTGTGTGTGTGTCGCGTGAGTAGAGGAGTATTTGATATCTATTATTATATCGATTAACATAATCTTATAATATGTGAGATAATTTAACTATTGAAAAAATATAAAAGGTACTCTATATAATATTTTTAGTTATAAAAAATATAAAATGAACTCTATATAATAATTTTAGGATTTTATCTAACAGTTCTAATTGATTTCTATTTTGTCCTTATTTGTAAAACTTATATGAAAAAAATTAGTTGAAAAAATATAAAAGGTAATATATATAATATTTTTAGTTATACACAATATAAAAGGTACTCTATATAATATTTTTAATATTTTATCTAACGATTCTCATTAATTTGATTGGAAATATCTAACGGCTGTGGAATGAGTGAACAAACCATGGGGGACCAGACTACCAACCAAACTTTTATTTTTCCGTCTATTATATAATAGTATAGATAAATAATGTTGTTAGAAAAGAGAAATTTTAGTTATAAAAAATATAAAAGGTACTCTATATAAAATTAGTAGTATTTTATTTAACAGTTCCCATTGATTTGATTGGAAAGATCTAACGACTATGGATCTATCGGTTTTCATTGATTTGATTGGAAATATACTTAATTCACGTGAACATACTAGAAAATTCATTATATATTAAATTTTAGTATTATGCATGTACACATTCTACAATGCAAATTACATTTCACAAACAAGAAGATATATCATTCGCTCAATGAGCTAAATTAGTAAAATCGTGTAGGTTAATGTCTTGTATGTAAGATATTCATATTTTGACATAGATCTTACACATAACAAATATCATAAGTGTCGAATTTACTCATTTCTTAACTCAAAAACACCTCAACCAAGGATACTTTTCAACGCTAACTATCTCACTACAGAGATCAAGTCCAGATTTTGTACCCACAATGAGACATCTGTCAAACGATCTATAAATTATCATAAACACCGAACTACTTAGAAGTTTAAACAATTAGGCTAGATAGTGACCCGTGCCTTGCACAGGTTTTGAGGCTAGTTTCATATCAGTAAGCCATTTTGCCCTGCAACAACAAGTTAATATATAGCATATAGCTTGCTGTTTTACATCTGTAAACACAAACATCTTTGCCACTATGTGATCATCAAAATTCATAGAGTTTCAATCTCCCCCATTGTTAGGTCCTGATAAGTTTGTAGAAGGGGGGTTGAATACAAACTATACCGTTTAATCGAATTTGTCCTTTAAAAGATTTAACAAAGTAAGAACAAATTAATGCGGAATAAAACTGAAACAATATTCAAGTTAAATATAACTTATATTAAACTTGAGGAGTGTTACAATTTGATCACTGATTACAAGGGTTCTTGATAAAACAAACCTAGAATAAATTCGACATGAATTTATCTATTTTTTGTAATAAAAAGGATCGAATACTAAAAAGTAGTTCGATATAATTTCTAAGGATTATGATCCGCTAGAATATCAAAGCAGTACAAGAGAATCACTTCTTATGAATTAAATGTTAAGAACAAACAAGAAATTAATTCTCTAGCAGAAATGAATTGCTTGGACAGTTGAGATAGTTAAGACAGTTGAAGGAATGTAATGTTTTGTTCTTCTGTGTCTTTTTGTAATGTCTTGTGTGTTTGTAATGACTTTACTTTTTGTCTTCATTTCTATTTAACCAACTGCACTTGTCAATCCTTCACGCGCCAATCCACTTGCAGATTTTTGTATTAGGAAGACTTGCAGAAAGACTACCATTTTGCCTTGGAAGACAATCGGGAAGACAATCAAATGAATTGGGAAGACTATCGTGAAGACAAGGAAATGACCTAGGAAGACTATCAGGAAGACTTACTTCTAAGTCTTCCTAGTTTATAAACCGAGTCTTCCTAGTTCAAAACCTTAGTCTTCCTAGTTCATTTTTATTCTAATTTAAATAATTATCTAAATAAATTATGTATTAAATTAATTCTTTACAGGATTAATTTAATAAATAATTTACTTAATAGTAATAATTATTTATAAGAGAATAAATAGAATTTTTTGTCTTCTCAATTAATTCCTGAATCACTAAAACTTAGATGAAGAATAAACATTTTTAGAACGTTGACACTCAATGTACTGTCTGGTTCATGAGTGACTAACGACAATGCATGTTCTTTATCTGTTTGACTTTAAGTAGTGATTCACTTCCTTTTCATTCAAGAACTCTGTAACCAGTATCTTTGATGTCACCACTTGAAATCTCTGTCTCTTTAATAAATCCACTGAGCTTGAATACTTCACTGAGGCTTGATCAATAAATTGAACTTCTTTCAATGTAGAATTACTTCAAGTCTGTAGATGACTTTAATCTTCATTCTTTGACAGATATAACCTTATGAGATTCCTGTGACATTTGATTTTTATTATTTACTTATTACATCTTAATTAAAGTTCAGTAGAATCCTCGGTGTTTACAAATAGGCCTATACATATGTCTTTCACCCGTTTTGATGATAACATATCCATATGAGATTGAGTTAAAAGCTCCCCCTCAATCAAAGTTTTAAGCAAAACAAGTTAACAAAATAACAAGCTAAAATATTTAATGACAAACAATTAACTTGTTGTTATGTGTCATCATCAAAATCAATAGACAATCATTGTAAAGGGAAGACAATCGGGAAGACTAAGATTTTGCCTAGGAAGACAATCGGGAAGCTCACTTGTGAGTCTTCCTAGTTTAAAAACTAAGTCTTCCTAGTTCAAAAACTAAGTCTTCCTAGTTCATTTTTATTCTAATTTAAATAATTATCTAAATAAATTATGTATTAAATTAATTCTTTAAAGAATTAATTTAATAAATAATTTACTTAATAGTAATAATTATTTATAAGAGAATAAATAGAATTCTTTGTCTTCTCAATTAATTCCTGAATCACTAAAACTTAGATGAAGAATAAACATTTTAATACGTTGACACGCAATGTACTGTCTGGTTCATGAGTGACTAACGATAATGTCTGTTCTTCATCTGTTTGACTTTAAGCAGTGATTCACTTCCTTTTCATTCTAGAACTTTGTAACCAGTATCTTTGCTGTCACCACTTGAAATCTCTGTCTCTTTAATAAATCCACTGAGCTTGAATACTTCACTGAGGCTTGATCAACAAATTGAACTTCTTTCAATGTAGAATTACTTCAAGTTTGTAGATGACTTTAATCTTCATTCTTTGACAGAAATAACCTTATGAGATTCCTCTGACATTTGATTTTTATTATTTACTTATTACATCTTAATTAGAGTTGAGTAGAATCCTCGGTATTTACAAATAGGCCTATACATATGCCTTTCACCCGTTTTGATGATAACATATCCATATGAGATTGAGTTAAAAGTTCCCCCTCAATCAAAGTTTTAAGCAAAACAAGTTAACAAAATAACAAGCTAAAATATTTAATGACAAACAATTAGCTTGTTGTTATGTGTCATCATCAATATCAATAGGGTTTTAATCTCCCTTTTTTTGATGATTACACACCAATATTCAGGAGCTAAAAACTCCCCCTAAATTTATGCTTCTCCTGCAAAAATTATAAACATCATATTTAGAAAAGGGTAATCACATATTTTCATTAAAATAAAATTCTAATAAGCATGGATAATCATGTTTGCACATAAAAAATACAATATACATGATTTTAGGTCTTGAGACAGTTAAATATAATAAACATCCAATGATACCCTGATACCTTTTGACAACCACATATTTACCTTTATCATCTGATCATCTGATGTCAGCTTGCTAATTTGAAGTTCCATCTTGCTGAGTTCTAGTTTGAGTTTCTGCAGGGGTACTGTTGGCTTGCTGACTTGTTCCAGTATCTTGTGGCAGTTTGCCATTATCGTCACCTACAAATTCTTCCTCATATCTTGGCAGATCATTGTTAGGTTCTTAAAATGAAACATCAATAGATTCTTCAACAACATGCTTTTCATCAATAATTTTTAGTACGATGAAACAATATCCATATACCCACAACAATCATTGACAATTATAAAACTATATTGCTTACCTATGAGACTTTAATAAGATATTCTTGACAAATATGTTCCAAGTACAGAAGCTCTAAGAGTTTAGAAGTAAATACAATCTTCTTTGCTTTGTGAGTACTTCTAATTTGCTTGCCTATTGGCATGCCGATCACACCTCTATCTTGACATACTTGCTTCTGATAAACCTCTGACTAACTTTATTTTTGATAGCTTGTTAAGCAATTCCAAGTGAGCATGACCCAATCTCCTATGTCAAACATATGGATCGGTGGTCATTGTAGTAAAACAGCTTGTTGTTTTCTGCATATCAAAGTCCAACATATATTATATATATATATATATTTCCCTTCTATCAACTAGGGGAACTTTGTCAATACGAACAGTAATAATACACTTATCTATACCAAAATCAACATTATGTACACATCATACAACTGACTTACACTAAACAAGTTATATTTTGGACCTTGAACATAATGAACTTTATCAAGCGAGTAAGATTATTACCAATATTACCTTTACCAAGGATTTGAAGAGTCTAATTATCACCAATAGTAACTCTTCCACCCTTTTTCTTTTTAGCTTGAGACTCAAGAATTAAGATTTGTCTCCACACATATATCTAGTGCATCCGCTGTCTAAAATCTATTGTTTTGATTTTATTTTAGCAGCGAGGCACATCTAAAAAACAAAGACGAACTCAGCCTTTTGGTACCCATATAGGTTTGGGTCCAGTTTGGTTAGTAGAAAGAATATAAAAAGCATTTAAATTTGATTTCTTGATCCATATTTGGATCACTTTTGGTGACTACTCTTTGTTCCATGTTTTCTGCCAGATTGATGGTAAGCTGTTTGTTATCTACCAAAACCCTGTTGGTAAGCTGACTTCTATCTGTATGTCTCATTTTGGTATGATGGCTTTCTTTTATGATTAACTTGAGTAGTGCAATTCCTTTCTACATGGCCTTTTCCTCCACATTTATTACATATCTTCCAAGGCATAGCATAATTGTACTGCGTACCATTCCCTCCTTCATTTTTAACCGCCTTGCCCTTTTTGTTGGAGTTCATCCCTAAACCTTCTTTTTCCAATGGGATATTAGTGTTATTCATCATTGACTTCAGTCCTTCTTCTCCTTGAATAAATGACCACATGCCCTATTTGAGATCCTTTACTTCATTTTCCAAAATTATGATCACTTCAGCTTGTTGACTGATCATTTCAGCTTGCTGAGATGCCATTTCAGCTGTTTTGGATGATTCTTCTCGGTTGGATTCCTTCATCTTGTAGGATTCCAAAGCTTCAGCCTTTGCTTTATTATCCGATCTCAGCTCCTTGATCTCTTCAATTAAGGTCTTGTTCCTCTTTTGAAGTGCCTTGATAATAGCATCAGATTGACAATTTTTAGCATTTAACTCCTTGATCTCTGTAGCCTTGTTTGATGAGGTTGTATCATATTCTTTCATCCTTGGCATAAAATCTTGAATCATTTTAGACATATAAGCATTCTTCTCAGACAGCTTGCTGATTTCAGCCTTTAGGACCGTATACTCTTCCATGGTTACACTTTTGGATTCCTGCATGGTTAGTGAATCTAACAAAGTATCATATGAAGATACATAATTATTAAAAGAATTTACCTCACTCTGATCATCCTCAGAATCAGTTTCAGAATAGATTTCCTCAGAATTCCCTTGAATCGAATCATCTTCAATCCCAACAAATGCTAAGTTCACCATCTCTTTACTTGAGTCATCACTGGAATCTGATTCATCATCACTCCAAGTTAGTAAAGCTTTTGATTTCTTATTGTCGTTGTAGACAGCATGTTGTTTTGACTTTAACTTGTAGCAATCCCTCTTGTAGTGACCAGGTTTGCCACACTCAAAGCACGTTTGCTCCTTAGAATCTTTAGAGACTTACTTGCTGTTAGAAAATCCCATTTTCTCCCTTTTTATCATGTTTTTCTTCTCAATCAACTTCTTTATTTTTCTTGAGATGTGTGCAAGTTCTTCATCAGATTCAGTTGGCTTGTTGTCTTTAGAATGAAGAGCCATATTCTTCATTTTTTTAACTAGAGCTTTAGTACTAGAACTTTCCATCTGACTTTCATGTATCTTGATTTCAAATTGTTCTAGCTCCGCAAACACCGACAAGTGATCCATAGTATCAATGAGTGGTGAAGATTCCAAGGATGTAACTTTAGCTTCATAGATGAAAGGTATGACACTTAGAACTTTCATATTGATTTCTTCTTGAGGAATCTTTTTGCCAAGTCTTTCCAGAGAATTAATGTTGGTCTGAAATCTAGTTTGACTCTTTCTAATTGTCTCTCATTTCTTAAGCTTGAAATTCCCAAATTCATTCATTAGCTTGCTGAGTTTCACCTTCTTTAAGGTCTTTGATCTTTCATGATAGGCCTCCAAAGCATCCCACATTTTCTTAGCTGATTTGAGTGAAGATACTTTGTCATATTCAGTCTAATTCAAGCCATTCATTAGAGAATTCCTTGCCTTTCCGTTGTAACCAAGCTTGATTAATTCATTGGAAGTAAGATCAACAACATCCCTTGGCTTGCCATCCTTATCAAGAAAGACATATGGACCCTTTTGCACAACTCTTAAGACTAGTGGATCCTTGGATAAGTGAGTCTACATGCTTCCTTTCCACCAGTGATAGTTGTTGGTGCCCGTAAGAAGAGGAGCCTATAATCAGATTTTCCTTCGGGATAATTGTCAGCCATTATGATCAAATACTTTTCATGTCATAGAAATATTAGTATACCAAGCTCTGATACCAAATGAAATTACACACCTAGAGTGGGGTGAATAGGTGTATATGGCTAACTAAGACCGATTTTATTATTTACTAGAAATAACTTACTGAGTTCAAATTTATGCAAACTTAAATGGCACACTGATTGTTAATAACGCAGACACAAATAGCACGATGATTGTAACTAAATTTAGTACGGTAAGTAAGTCAGAAAAGTAAAGAACGCGATAAACTTTTAGCCAGGTTCCCCCTATGATCTACGTCCTGGTCCCTTACCAAACTAGTAAGAGAATATATTATTGATCAAAGATAATAACGATTACAAGATACAATAATATACCACCATTCTTCCCGGCTGCTGACATATGGCTTGTTGAACACCTGTTTCAGAACTTGCTCTCTAAGTTATACTTCCCAAGTACACTTCTCTAACAACGTTCACCAAACCTTTATTCTCTAGCCAATATGTCCAACAACTAATAGTTACAAATAGAGCAATACAAATCAAGATAGTGAATACAACTCAAAACCTATGAACTCTCAAAGATATAGTACGTATATGATATATAAAGAGCTCAAGAATATATTTGAATAAAGCAAAGTTAAACTGAGTTAAGTGTGTTCTTGTTGTTTGTTAATCCCAAATGACCTAACAGAATTGTAGAAGGGGGGGGGGGGGTTGAATACAATTCTAGATATTTTCTAAACTTAAAACAACTTTCAAATAAAACAATACTGAAAATAAAAACACAAGCAAATATAAAATTTCAGTTGGATGTTTTGAGGATCCAACTGAGATGTTTTTATTGCGGAAATAATCTGTGTTACAAAAGTATCACAGCTGCTCAGTTCCTGATTTGGAGTGAGAGTGCTCTTGGAAGAAGCTAATACAAACTATTTTTATCTCACTCACACATAATTAAAATGAACTGCTACACTTGGTTATAAAACCCAAGTTTTCAATGCTATTTTTGGTTACACTAAAATACACTAAAGGTAACCGCCAATAGCTTGCTTTTCATCCCTTTTGTCCAATGGTCCTTGGAGATCTTGTCTTTTGTCTTCATGCTTATTATGATCCCACTCAAGAACCTAATTGGAAATTGGAATGTTTCCTTATTCCCAGTGTCCATTTTGATGGCTTCCAATGCAAAGTACACTTCTACATCACCTTTTGATCTGTCAGAAAACTGTCACTATCACTTTGTCAACTATTCAGAAAAGTGATAATGATTCGTTGATAGCAGGAAGATGTGTTTCGTTGATAGCTTTATTCTTCATTCCGTTGATGGTATATTCTTCATTCCGTTGATAGACTAATCTTCATTCCGTTGATAGACTAGTCTTCATTCCGTTGATAGACTAATCTTCAATCCGTTGACATGTCTTCACTTAGGCAAAATTACAAGGCACAATATATTTACACTTAACCAACCTATTTTGCCTATCTAGTATACATAGTCAACATGACTTAAAAAAACCTATCTAATACCTACAACAAATGTATATCAACCAGTGAAGTATTGTACAGTGCAATTGCTACATCACTCATTTCGTTGATGAGCTACCTGTCAACGGAAGCTGCAAAGCATACCATTCCGTTGACAGTTACAAAAGTGACTTAATACAAAATCTACTAAGTGTTTTTATAATTATCATCAAGAACAACATATTCCTAACAATCTCCCCCAATTTATGACTGATAGAATAACAGCCATAAATCAAGAGCCTTGATGCTAACAAAAACACTTAGACAAATTATAAATTACAAAAGTAGAATTTGTATTGAGCTACATGATTTATTGAAAATTGACTGAACACAAATTAGAAATTCTTACAATACAAGTGCACAGAGCTGCTCCTCTAGCCTGAGCAGATTTATTAACTTTGTCTTTGTGGCCTTGTTTTCTTCCCCTTCCTTGCATTGTTCTCCTCAATCTGAGCTTGGAGCCTCCTGTAGAAAATCTTCTCTTCTTCATCTTGATCACCCAACTTGGATTGCATGAATCTTAGAGTTTCATTAGATGCCTTTTCCAATTGGTCCTCCATTCTGAAGAATCTTCTGTAGTTGTCCTTGTCTCTGAATTCCATCATCGAAAAGGGTTGGAGATGAATTTTCTTTCCTGATTGAGGGACCTTTAGAACCCTGGGAACTGCATCAGGTTTGTTCCAGCTAGCTTTGACTTGACAAATCTTGGAGACAACCTCAGACTTGGCAGTTTTGGTGAACCCAAAATCTCTCTTTAAGCATTTGAACACCACCATCAGTGTCTGATAGTCTTCTCCTAGAATTCTGTGCAGAGGCCAGATTCTTTCCCTTCCACCCTTGTACACAAACACTAATCTCTCTGGTAATCTCTGAGTGGCTGCTATCCCTCTCACTTCTACCAAGTCCTCAAGATATAGGTTTAAGTCAGACTCCTCCTTTATGTCAGCAATGTAGATGAAGTCCTCTGGGTTTGTTTGTGGTTTCTCAACCTGTGGCCTCCTCACAAAAACTGGCTTAGCCTTAGAAACCTTCTGTTGTGATTTCTTCTTTGCATCCATCTCAATTAGAAATTTGGGAAAATTAGCTTCATCAAACTCAAAAGGCTCTTCATTTGGCACAATTGGTTGATCATGAAAATTAACAGGATGTTCAGGATCACAAGCTAATTTTCCTCCAATGCTTTGATTTGAAAAAGGTGAAGGCACAACTGTTATAGGGGCATCTGTTACAGTGTCTTGAGAATCATCCTTATCAAAGGCCAAGTTCTTTTTAGCCCTTGCCTTGGGTTGCCTTGTACTTTTTCTCTTTTCTTTTGCATCCTCAGCTTCAACCCCTAGCTCTTTCTTCTTGCTGTCTTTCCTTTTCATCAAGAGCTTGGGCAACTGCAAGAGCTTCCATGCCTGCCCTAGCCGATTCCTCAACTTTAGCTTCAGCAAAATTTGGGTGACCAGCCCAAACACAAATCTCTTGCTCATTCCTGTAGATTATTGCTCTTTGCTTCCTTATCTCAGGCACATTATTTTCCTTGCATTTTATGATAAGTTCACTCAGAATCTTGAGCTCATCTGGGAATGGAGGTGGAAAGAATGTCCTAGCAATATTCTTGCCCTTTGGTTTAGCTGGGGATTTTGGAGATAAGCATCTCTGAAGAGTAGTTGAGTCCACATCTCTAATACATGAAGTTTGTCCCTTTTCTTTTCTTGGACCAGTAATCACTCCATGTAAAAAAGGCTTTAGATCATAAGAAGATTTAGTCTGTGGCTCCCATTCCGTTGACACTAATACCATGGCATTCGTTGATGATGTGATAGGCTCATCCGTTGCTGTAGAAGTAGCTTGATCCGTTGATGGACGTGTTCTTGCAGTTTCAGGTAACTTCTTAATCCTTGCATCAATGCTAGACCATTGTTCTTTAATCTGTGCAGCAAGTTGTATCCTCATAGATGCCTGTTGAATCAGGTCAATGCCATCCAATTTATCCTTTAGTGACTCCACCATAGCTAATGGCTCTTGTGGTAAAGAAATGGTTGGGACCATAACTTTCGTGACTTGAATATGAAGCTCCTTAGATTTCTCCCCCTTTTTGTTATCATCAAGAGTAATAACAGGGAGACCTTGAGCTGCCACTAGCTGAGTCAAAAGTTGAGTTTGTTTCTCATGTGCCTGCTGCATTTGAGTTAATGTGGCTTCCACTTTGTCCACCCTAGAAGTAAGAATTTTCAAGGTAGTTGCCACCTCATTATCCTTGTTGAAGAAGGTGGTCATCCTGGCAACAGTGAGAAGTGGGAGTTTTTCATCAAGCCTCCTATCTGTGGAGTCCTTTAGATTTGCAATGGAGTCCTTGATTTCCCTAGCTTCAATCCTGGTCTGCAGCATCTGTAGCCTCTGAATCTCCAAAGAGTCCATTATAGCCTTGTAGAATTTCTTGTCATTGTCATTGGCAGACTCATGAGCCAGGTAAGCCTCATTGTACTGCCTAGAAATTGCAGCATCCAGGCTATGATTTCCATGCAAGTTTTGAGAAAGCCATCTTGGAGTAGGAGGCACCACAGAAGTCCCAGTCTGTGAAGAAATAGCCACCTGTAGATCAGCATCTTCATCACTTGAAGAATCATCATACTCAAAACTTCCACCAGCTCCTGGAGACAAATTGGCAAGTGCATCCTTAGCCCTCATCATGGATGCTGTTGTATGAATAAGATTAAGTGACCTCTCTGCCTCCACATTGCCCTGTTGAGCCATTAGTTGATAGGCTGGCACAGGATGAGTAAAGGTTTCAGGATCCAGAGAAATATTATCCAGAGTCTGTTGATAATGCTCTTGGAAAGTCATTTCCCTTTCACCCTCATTAACCTTCATTGACTCACTAGCAATGGCTGCTTCCTCCCTTATTTCTCCTGTAGTCCCTTCTCTCTCTCCACTCTTTTCTTGCATCATGGGCTCCCCATGGCTCACACCTCTCACACCCTCACCTTCACCTACTAAGGTGGAACTCTCAGTCTCTCCTTTTGCCTGGCTGGAAGAAATAGCCAGCCTCTCACTCACATCCTCTCCTTTTGCCTAGCTGCAAGCCAGCCTCTCAGATTCACTCCCTTTCAACCCTAGAAGTGTTTCAACTACCACTAGATCATCTGCACTAGTTGTGTGAACAACTTGATTTTCAATAAAAGGTGCAGAATGAACTATCAACGGAATGGTAGTTTGAACTGTCAACGGTATGGATACCGTTGATGGAGAAACACTTGTCAACGAAAGAGACTGTTTCGTTGATGAAGTCAAGAAAGGATTTTGAGAAAGTGAAATTACAGTAGAATCTGTGGTGATTGATTTTAAAGATGGTTCCACATATCCTCTTGTAGCTTCAGAAAAAGATGATTGGTGGCCCAACAAATCACTTAACAAATGATGACCACCAATTTCAGAGTGGGGCTTCTCCAAGAATAGAGTTGGAGAATCAGAAATAGATGTATGGATCATATCCACATCTAATGACTGTGTTGGTGAATTTTGTAGAGGTGTCTAAATATTAATATTGAGAGAGTGGGACTGTAACCCCAGAGTAAAAATTGGGGCTACATCAAACTGAATTTGAGAAACTGGAATTGTTGCTTCCAGTGTTTGTGCACCCTGTGTGACCTGAGATTTTTGTCTTACCCTTCTTTGGTATTGGGAAATAGCTGTTTGGGGGCTAGATGTGTCCCTTACCCTTTTGGAGTGTGCTCTTGGAGGAGAGCTTGTTTCACTAACTACATCCTTTTGAGAGGATGTAGTTAGACTTGAGCTTAAATCCTTTTTACTCACTGTGTCTTGTTGGGAAGACACAATGGGGCTTGGCTGGGTCTCACTTATCTCTCCCACCTTATTCTTAGGGTTTCTTTGATTTTCACCCATTCCCTCACCTCTCACACCATCTGCACCACTCCCCTTAGGTTTTGTAGTGTATTTTAAAACAGGTGCCTTTTGAGAAGCATCTAAGGTTGGCTTGGAGGATTTCTTAGATTTTGGTTTTGTTGCAAGGGCAGGAGCCTGTTGGGTCACAACTACAGACACCATAGCAACATAAGTGGGTGAAATAGTAGAAGTAACAGTTAAACTAACAGGGTTAGAAGTGGTTACCTCAATTATGGGCAGATACACCACTGGGACATCACCATTGTGATTGAGTCTCAGGATGTCTGTCAATACCCTATTCTCTTGTACAAAGCAGTTAAACCTGGAATTTGGGTTAGAGATAACCAATGGTGCTGGACTAACATGGTTAGCCAACATCATTAGAAATCTAGCATAATAGATATTATTTTTCCTATTAGCATTATCACCCAACTTAGCACTAAATTCATACATAAGTTGGGTGCTAAAGTTATAATATCTATCAGTTAAGAGCATGGTAAACAGAATCAAAATTGAGTTACTTAATGCATCAAAATTACTGATTTTACCAGAAAAGACCTTAATGAATGCATCAGCTAAGTAACTATATTCCCTGACCAAACCTCTCCTAATTATCTTACCCAAATTATCAGTTGGCAAAGAGTAATTTATAGAATTAAGCATGTTAACAATTTCAGTATTTGAAGGTAAAGCTAAGCAGTTATTCTCAGGAATGTGAAGGCATGCTTGCAATACATCTGAATTGTCAATATACTCTTTACCTTGAATGGTGAATTGCAAAGTGCAGTTAGTCCCACTGTACTCGCAGTAGGTCCAAATCTCCTCTATGATTTCATTGTAAAGCGGAGTGGAGTGAAACATCGCGTAACTGAGCTTGCAATTCATCAGGAAATCCATCATCTTGTGAAAGATTTTGTTCGGGCTTTCCTTGACAACAAATGGAATGGAGTTGTTCTTCTCGTAAATGAACCCTCCAGCTGACATGAGTTTGACTATGGGTGCCGTTGTTGAGTGAAGAAAAGCTCGAACTTTGTTTTGCTTTGAGAGAGAAGAAGTAAGAAAGCCTTTGGAAATTTTGAGAGCAAGGTAGAAAAGAATTAAAGAAAACAAAATTTCTTAAATACTCCCCCAAAATTTCTCAAAAAATTAAGTCCAATAATAAATAAAAATTACTGGATTGGCTTAAAAATCTAACTGTTACAATTAAAATATTACCATGATTTATACTTACAGGGGTGTATGCATAGATCGTGGTAAAGAGACGTGCAAATTCAACGGTTCAGATTAACCACGCTATATCAACGAATCAGAATTGGGCGTTTAAGGTCCCGTTTATTTCGTTGATAAAGCTGCATTTCGTTGACATAAAAAGTGTTGTCAACGAAACACCCAGAAAAATGCTTAGACTGTCAACGGAATGAGGCATTCGTTGACATAGTAATTTTGACTTAGACAAAATTTCACTTTTTCCTGAGAAAATTAATTCACAGAAAATCATAGCAAATTTCTGGCTGCAGATTAACTTGCAAAAATCTCAAAAATAATTAAGAGAAATTTAGCATACCTAGCTCACTTACTAGTCTTGAGAATGTTGATTCATCAAGTGGCTTGGTAAAGATGTCTGCAAGTTGTTGTTCACTTGGAACAAAATGTAACTCCACAGTACCATTCATAATATGTTCTCTAATGAAATGATACTTGATGTCAATGTGCTTGGTCCTTGAATGCTGCACTGGATTCTCAGTAATGGCAATGGCACTAGTGTTGTCACAGAAGATAGGGATTTTCTCAACTCTTAATCCATAATCAAGTAGTTGATTTTTCATCCATAAAATCTGTGCATAACAACTTCCAGCTGCAATGTACTCAGCCTCAGTTGTGGAGGTAGAAACTGAGTTTTGTTTCTTGTTGAACCATGATACAAGCTTGTTTCCTAGGAATTGATAGGTGCCAGTTGTGCTTTTCCTGTCAATTTTACATCCTGCATAATCTGCATCTGAATAACCAATTAGTTCAAAGCCAGATTCTCTAGGATACCAAATGCCAAGGTTTGGTGTTCCTTTGAGATATCTGAAAATTCTTTTAATAGCAACTAAATGGGATTCTCTAGGGTCAGCCTGAAATCTAGCACATAGACAAGTAGCAAACATCATGTCAGGTCTACTAGCTGTTAAATATAAAAGTGAGCCTACCATGCCTCTGTAACTTGAAATGTCCACAGATTTTTCCTTAGTATTCAATTCAAGTTTGGTGGCAATAGGCATGGGAGTTTTGGCAGGAGAGCATTCCATTAAGTTAAATTTCTTTAACAAATCATGAATATATTTTGTTTGACTAATGAAAATGCCTTCATTAACTTGCTTTACTTGGAGACCAAGAAAATAAGTTAATTCTCCCATCATGCTCATTTCATATTTACTTTGCATAAGCTTGGCAAACTTTTGACAAAGTTTTTCATCTGTAGACCCAAAAATTATGCCATCTACATAAATTTGAACAAGTATAGTAGAGCCATTCACAATCCTATGAAAAAGAGTTTTATCTACAGAACCTCTAGTGAAGTGATTCTCAAGGAGGAAGTGTGAAAGTGTGTCATACCAGGCTCTAGGTGCTTATTTCAAACCATAGAGTGCTTTGAGGAGGAAGCACACATATTCTGGAAAATCATCATCTTCAAAACCAGGAGGCTGACTTACATACACCTCCTCTTCCAATTCCCCATTCAGAAAAGCACTCTTCACATCCATTTGATAGACCTTGAAATTTGCATGGGCTGAATAGGCTAGGAAAATCCTTATTGCTTCTAGTCTTGTAACAGGAGCAAAGGTTTCATCAAAGTCAATTCCCTCTTCCTGTGAGTAGCCTTTTGCAACCAATCTAGCTTTGTTCCTTGTGACTATGCCATTTTCATCCATCTTGTTTCTGAACACCCACTTTGTGCCTATAACACTCCTGTCCTTAGGCTTGGGCATCAGCTTCCAAACTTTGTTTATCTCAAATTGGTTTAGCTCCTCTTGCATAGCTAAGACCCAATCTGGATCTAGAAGTGCATCCTCAACTTTCTTTGGCTCATCTTGAGACAGAAAGCTACTATATAGACATTCCTCTTGAGTTGCTCTTCTAGTTTGGACTTTTGAAGAAACATCACCTATAATGAGTTCAAAGGGATGATCTTTAGTCCATTTCCTTGAGGGAGGTAGATTAGCTCTAGAAGATGTAGCTTCGTGATCATGATTGCCTTGATTAGATATTTGTCCTTGAGAAACTCCCCATGAGTTTGTTGTCCCTAAGTGATCATTCCTAGAAGCATTTCCATGACTGTCAACGGAATGCCCGTTTTGACTGTCAACGAAATGCTCATTTTGTATGTCAACGAATCTTCCACCATTACTGTCAACGGAATGACCATTTGGTCTGCTAGCAGCTATTTTTTTCGATCTTAATGCATCAATTTCATCTTCACTACTGCTTTCATCTGTGCTAGACACAACAACTTTAGGCTGTTTCTCAATAGCCTTAACATGATTCACTTGATCTCCTTCCTCATTCTCAAAAGAAAGACTTTCATGGAAGCCTTCATCACAGAGACCTTGAATTTTGAGATCATCAAAAACAACATGTACAGATTCCATAACAATGTTGGTTCTGAGATTATAGACTCTGTAAGCTTTCCTTGCTGCATATCCCACAAATATTGCTTCATCTGTCTTTGCTTCAAATTTCCCCAAATGCTCAGCTTGATTTCTCAGAACAAAGCACTTGCATCCAAAGACATGAAGAAAATCCAATAGTGGCTTCTTTCTTTTGAGTAGTTGATAAGGGGTCATTCCCTTGGCTTGATTAATCAAAGAAATATTTTGAGTGAAGCAAGATGTGTTAACTGCTTCAGCCCAGAAATAAGTTGGTAACTTTGATTCATCTAGCATTGTCCTTGCAGCTTCAATAAGTGTTCTGTTTTTCCTTTCAACTACACCATTTTGCTGTGGTGTCCTTGCTGCTGAAAATTCATGCAAAATACCATTTTCTTCACAGAACATCTTCATAGTTGAATTCTTGAATTCTGTCCCATTGTCACTCCTAATCCTTCTTACTTTGAAGTCGGGATGATTGTTTACCATCTTGATGTGATTGATAATGATTTCACTTGCCTCATCTTTGGAGTGCAAAAAGAAAGTCCATGTAAATCTAGAAAAATCATCAACAATCACAAGACAGTGTTTCTTCTTTGAAATGGACATGACATTTACAGGGCCAAATAGATCCATATGAAGCAACTCAAGCTGTTGGACAATTGATGACTCTGTCTTGCTTTTGAATGATGCCTTCTTTTGTTTCCCTTTTTGACAGGCATCACACAAACCATCCTTTGAGAATTCCACCTGTGGAATTCCTCTAGCAAGATCTTTCCTCACCAAGTCATTCATAACCTTAAAATTCAAATGAGACAATTTCTTGTGTCATAGCCAACTTTCATCCTTGCTTGCCTTGCTGAAAAGACAAGTGATGGTGTCTGGACTTGTGCTACTAAAGTCAGCAATGTACACATTCCCTCTTCTGAATCCAGTCATTACCACATTGTTGTCTCCGCCTTTAGAAACAACACAGGCTTCTTTTGAAAAACTAACTAAAAATCCTTTGTCACAAAGTTGGCTGATACTAAGCAAATTGTGCTTAAGACCATCCACCAATGCAACCTCATCTATGATGACATTCTCTTTTGAAATCAAGCCATATCCCTTAGTGTAGCCTTTGTTGTCATCTCCAAAAGCAATACAAGGGCCAGCACTTTCCTGGAACTCTGTGAGCAGGGTAGAATCACCAGTCATGTGTCTTGAACAACCACTATCCAAGTACCAAAGATTCCTTTTGTCTCCCTGCACACAATAAAATCAAATCAAGTTGATTTTAGTACCCAAGTTTCCTTGGGTCCTGTTTTGTTAGCCTTTGATTTATTCTTTACATCATTTTTCACCTTGGGCTCAGATTGAGTTAAATCAACCTTTACCTTTGGTGTTGATTTCTGAGGGTTGCTCACATTTTCATTCATAGCATGCATATTTGGAGGAACAAGCATGTTATTCACATTCCATGGCATTTGTGGCACATTAAACATATTCATGTATGGATTAGGCTCAAATGGCATGCTAGAATATGGATTCTGAAATTGTGCATATGGAGCAAACACATTAGGCATAACAGGCATTGCAGGCATAGAGACATTCATTGTAGGCTTAGGCATTTTCACATTGGTAGACTTCTTAACAGATTTGCAATTAGCAGATAAATGACTAACACTACCACAATTGACACATGTTTTTCTAGGAGCATACTTATCAGGTGTGTAATTGTTATGTTTGTTAATCTCTACTTTGCCATTTCTGTTATTCTTTTTATTGCCCTTAACCTCAACTTGAATTTTCTCTAACTTGTCTTTCAATTGCTTGTTAGACAAGTGACCTACATTCGCTCTTTCAACAGGCTTCTCAACTTTCTTTGATTTACTAGACTCACCTTGAACAAAGTTCTTGGTGACAGGACCATACTTGTTATTAAGTCTAGTGAGTTCTTCTTTCTTTTTCTCTGTCAACGAAACAGCCTGATTGGTTGATGGTTCATCTGTCAACGAAACCTTACATTCCGTTGACGTATCAACCTTCAACAAATGATCATTGTTGTTTGTTGACTCTGTTTCTGATTCTAAGGTTTCAATAGCATACCCTAGCTTCTCTTTGTTCTTTTTCCATGATTGCTCACAGAAAGATTCCATACCTTGAACATTAATGATGTTGGTAGAAACATTCCTGGAATCTTTCCATTTTGCAATCACTCTTTGTTCTATTTCTAGTTGTGTTTTAAGAATCTCTTCCCTTTTTAACACTTTCTCAAGTTCCATCTTAGCATCCCTACTAACACACCTCATTTTCTCAAATTCAATTAGCTGTGCTTCTAACATGGCATTTCTATCACTTAAGAGCAAATTGGTCTCTTTAATTCTTGAGTTCTCTTTGGTAAGTGATTTAAGAGTAACACGCAAATTATACAGTACAATAGACATTTCATTAACTGCACTATCGCATTCCTCTTTAGAAAGCTCAGAAAAATTAGTAATTGTTACCTGGTTGCTAGAGGAACTTGCTTCCTGCTCATGATTGTTAGCCATTAGAGTCAAGTTGACATACTCAACATCATCATCTGAATCTTCACCATTACCAGCCCAATCATACTCCTGAGACATGAAAGCCTTTTCTTTTTGCTTGAGAAGTTCAAAGTATTTCTTTTTATAATCAACAGGCTCATATTTCCTGTTGCCCTTCTCAACTTTGGGCTTTCTGCAATCTCCAGCAAAGTGACCAATCATTCCACAGTTGAAACATTTAGACTTAGACTTTTCAATCCAATTATTTTTGCTAGGTTGAAAGTCTCTCCTTGGTGGCCTTGCTTCTGAGTTTCTCTTGAATTTGAACTTAGAAAATTTTCTTGAAAGAAAAGCAATGTGTTCATCAATCTCATCTAAGTCATCCAAGTTGGCTGGTTCTTCTTCTTCTTCTTCGGTCATCTTGCCTTTACCCTTGCTAACATCACTCCTACAACTAGCTCGACTAGTTGTGGCTTTTACAGCTTCTTCATTGTCATCTTCCAGTTGGTTCACAGATGCAATCAATGCAGTAGATCCACCTTTCTTTTGTACTTTCTCAATTTCTTCATCTTACTCCATTTCCAGCTCATATGTCTTTAAGGTTCCATAAAGCCTTTCAAGAGTGTAGTCTTTGTACTCTTGAGTGTTTCTCAGAGAAACAGTCATAGGCTTCCACTCTTTTGGAAGAGCTCTAAGAAATTTGAGATTTGAATCCTTGGTTTGGTAGACCCTCCCATACAACTTTAATCCATTCAAAAGCTTTTGAAACCTACTAAACGTGTCATTTAGGGTTTCACCAGCTTTAAAATGAAAGTGCTCATATTGTTGTATGAGGAGTTGCATTTTGTTCTCCCTAACTTGCTCAGTTCCTTCACAGAGTGTTCTAACAGTGTCCCATACTTCTTTAGAAGTTGTACAGTTTATAACATTGTCAAACATCTCTTGCTCCAAACCATTAAACAGAATGTTCATGGTTCTTTTATCTTTATAGATTTCTGCAACATCTTCAACAGTCCATTCTGAGACAGGTTTTGGAATTTCTACATCTTCAGCATCATCTGGCAGTCCAACTCTAGATGCAAACTTCATGGGAACGTGTGGACCTTTCTCAATGCAGTCTACATATCTCTCATCCGTAGAAATGATATGTAGATGCATTTTTACTTTCCAGTGAAAGTAATTGTCCTTATCTAGAACTGGTATCTTTACACACGCATCCTTCTTCACCATGGTTTCTGTTTTGGCCTTGATCTTTAAACTTCTTGTATGTTAGAAGCTTGCTCTGATACCAATTGTTAATCCCAAATGACCTAACAGAATTGTAGAAGGGGGGGTTGAATACAATTCTAGATATTTTCTAAACTTAAAACAACTTTCAAATAAAACAATACTGAAAATAAAAACACAAGCAAATATAAAATTTCAGTTGGATGTTTTGAGGATCCAACTGAGATGTTTTTATTGCGGAAATAATTTGTGTTACAAAAGTATCATAGCTGCTCAGTTCCTGATTTGGAGTGAGAGTGCTCTTGGAAGAAGCTAATACAAACTATTTTTATCTCACTCACACATAATTAAAATGAACTGCTACACTTGGTTATAAAACCCAAGTTTTCAATGCTATTTTTGGCTACACTAAAATACACTAAAGGTAACCGCCAATAGCTTGCTTTTCATCCCTTTTGTCCAATGGTCCTTGGAGATCTTGTCTTTTGTCTTCATGCTTATTATGATCCCACTCAAGAACCTAATTGGAAATTGGAATGTTTCCTTATTCCCAGTGTCCATTTTGATGGCCTCCAATGCAAAGTACACTTCTACATCACCTTTTGATCTGTCAGAAAACTGTCACTATCACTTTGTCAACTATTCAGAAAAGTGATAATGATTCGTTGATAGCAGGAAGATGTGTTTCGTTGATAGCTTTATTCTTCATTCCGTTGATGGTATATCCTTCATTCCGTTGATAGACTAATCTTCATTCCGTTGATAGACTACCGTTGACATGTCTTCACTTAGGCAAAATTACAAGGCACAATATATTTACACTTAACCAACCTATTTTGCTTATCTAGTACATAGTCAACATGACTTAAAAAACCTATCTAATACCTACAACAAATGTATATTAACCAGTGAAGTATTGTACAGTGCAATTGCTACATCACTCATTTCGTTGATGAGCTACCTGTCAACGGAAGCTGCAAAGCATACCATTCCGTTGACAGTTACAAAAGTGACTTAATACAAAATCTACTAAGTGTTTTTATAATTATCATCAAGAACAACATATTCCTAACATTGTTCTTGGATGGATGATTGAAAAAGACATAAGAACAGGTTTTTATAGCTTCACAAACAATGTTCGAAAATCAACCAATCAATTACCAACGTCTAGAATCCAATTCTAACGTTCAATTGGTTGAAGAGATTTTAGCAACGTTCATGTGACCGTTTAACAGAGGGTTTGGAAGAGATAGATCGTAGAAAAACAAAACCCTTCTGTTTGTGTGTATAGAAAACATGTATAGGAGGTTTTGTAATAGAAAATCTTTTAAACATGGCAAGCTCCTATAATTTAGGAAAAATATTATTTAAAAAGGATTTGATAAAAGATTTTGAGCTCTAAATATATTATGTACGTATTAAGTCTTAAAAGAGCCCTCACAATATATTTAATCAAGTTTTCTAAGATAGATCCATGATCCATGATCTTGACAGATTCTGAGCAGAATAACTTGGCTTGCTGTTTGTATATTGAACATGTGAAGTTGGCTTGCCAAACCGACTCGGTCTAGCACTAATGGTTTGTTGTTTAGATTAACTAACATACATATTAGTAAGCTATTTTGCCCTGCAAAACCTAGTTAGTACATATGATAATGGCATGCTATTTTATATGCACTGATATTTCATATCAGTAAGCCATTTTGCCCTGCAACAACAAGTTAGTATAAAGCATATATCTTGCTGCTTTACATCTGTAAACACAAACATCTTTGCCACTATGTGATCATCAAAATTCATAGAGTTTCACATAGAGGACTTGAGCAGAAGAAATAACCAAAAAATTGGGAGTTGATATAAAACAGGGAATACAAAATGCCAAATTTTATAAATCATAAAAGTCGTTTTGTGATGAAAAATTCATTCAAGTTCAAAATTTAGGATTAATCAGCTGGACTTGATCGTCGACCACTTCTACCAAACGGTCCAAACTCAGTAAGAACTGGATATAGAGCAGGGACATTGAAAAGAAATCTTATATCAATTTTGTGGCATACTCATGCGGAGAACTTGTGGATGTGTGTTGGGTGTAAGGCGTAGTGAAGATAACTCACATGTCACTCGTTTGTTGCAGTAAATTACCCGCCAACATACTGAAAATTGCTAATATCGCAATGGTACTCTCCGTTAGTATTATGTCATTCCCTACCGTACCCCTCCCGTTAATCTCCGTTAGTGAAACGTTATATGACCTTGTAAACAGTATAAAAACACAACTTCCATAACTAAATACAGCCCAATAACAATATGATAGCAAATGAAAGTCATAGCAAAAAAAAGACCACCAAAATCATCCAAAATATCCCATCATTACACATCCACTAAAGTAGTCATAACTACTACCTGTGTTGTAAAATTTGTGCAAAAATCTCCATCTCCTTACTCAAAACCCAATTGAACCCCTTCGCGATAACATAAGGTTTCAGTACACATACGTAATCATATCAGAACAACCCCAGTTGCTTTGTTCTCCAAACAAAATTCATTTTGGCAGGAACAGGAAAGTGTTAAGAGCTCGTAAGTGTGTTGAGTGGGGTTAGGATCTTTGTAAAGGAGTTGAAGGGCTTGTTTGAAATTATTTCCGAGACACATGAATTGAATTGATCGATTTTAGAAGGGAAGATAGAGAGAAGTAGGGGTAAGATTTGTAGAAACAATAGAGATTGATAAAGAATAACGAGGGTACCAGGGTATTGGTATTGCTGGATGTTTTGGGGGATAAAAGGGACTGGCATGCCAACATTAATAAAACACCCCTTTGTTTTGTTTGTAACTTGGGTTTTTAAAATCCTAAAAAATGAAAGTATTTAGAAAATAGTTGTATATTACACTAAAAATAGTGTAACATAACGTTAAACTAACAGAGTTTAACGGGGTGGGGTATATCAGAGAATGACATTATAATACAGTGGTATCAACTGGAAGTTGAAAATATTTGGAGTACTAGTTGAAAAAGTCAATTCTACGAGGGTATCATTGAGAATTTCCCGAAAATTAATCCCCTAACAACGGTCTAGGGATTTTTTTCAGACATGATTAACCTAAAGAAATATTCAATGTAGACTATTTTCTCCAGCGACTCTACATAATCGCTCCTTGTGAGTCATTTATCGTATGTGGACTGCGACATTATAACTAGGGAAAAAACATGGATTTTTTTGGTCAGTTCTACATATTTTTTTATTAAGGACTCAGTTCACCCACAGCACAGTGGGAATACAAATAACGAGACTGAAAACACTCCATAAAATGGAAGAATTTGGCTAGAGAAACCCTTCAGGTAGTGAGCGACTTTTATAATTAGGATTTAGGATGTATATATTGATCACAAAGCAACTAACAGAATGGCAGAATGCAGTACTAAGTTTCAATTTAAAACTGTATGATTCTAAACAATTATAATGCTCATATTGTTGTTACTAGGCTAACAAACCTCGCCAATGAACATCAATATCTCAGTAACATTGATTACACTCATATAAAACTTAACTGAACTTAATTCATACTAAATCGCTTAATCCTATAGTCACCCTAAGCATATCGTGCCTTATTGCATTGAGCTTCAGGGCTGACCAACTAATTTCCCTCTCCAGGGTCCAGTCTTTCGCTCTTTCCCTGTAACCAAAAATAATTCAAGAAAAACAAGGTGAGAAAGGTCAGGAAAAAGTAATGAATTACTTCCCAAGCAAAATGCTTCTAGATTGGATCAACCTCACTACTTGTAGACTTGTAGTTATAAGTTGTTGACTAATGCCAGATTTTTAAACTGTGTAAAACGTCAATTTGATTGAAATATGTGCTTCAAATTGGACTATGGCAACTATGAATTGCTCTGTGCTGAGAATTTAGTCTTTGAAAAGAACCAAAGAGTGCAAATTAATAAAATGACAAACAAGCTGGAACCTCATGTTTATTAAATTACAACCCAATATAAGAAGAGAGCAGTCCAACACTAAGGTGCCGTTTGAATAAAGGGATCTGAACCCAGTTCATTGGAATCAGAACGGTAAACTAATAATATACAGCACTAGCAAAATAATAAACCAGGGCCAAATCATCAGAATTCTATACGTAAACATTGTTATGATTAGTCAGTAGAGGAGGAACTGAGTATAATTGAATAAGCAAAAAGGCGCCACTGAGCATGGAATATCCGAGCCTCCACTAAGACAACTAAATGTGCCTAGAGGTGCTGCTGAGTAAGCGAGGGACCATATCAAGCAACAGAATAGGTAATTAAGAGATGGATCTAGCCTATTCATTATGGATATAGCCTACCTGCACAACCTAATTTTCCGTCATACAACCCGCACCCAGACAAGATTAGAAGGAGCCACGATTAATAGAACTTGGCTGAATGGATGAGAGAGTGGCCCATTCCCAACCAGGGTCATCCCAATTTGAGTGTGATGATCATACGTTTGCACACCGTATATCTGTGAATTGTGATCAGTGATGGAGCTTGTACCATAATTATCAGGGTATAATTAATAACAAATTATGCTGGATAATTTTTCCTTTCACATAATGGATCCCATTGTTCTAAACTATTAATAATACTGAAAAGTTAGGGAATTTCAAGATCAAAGGGCCAAGATGCTTGAAAACAGAGATCAGTCTATAAGCAAAGCACACACCAAAGGATTAGGGAATTTTCGGGGTCTTTTGGGAAACAATAAATAGCCAGTTTGACATCATATTGCCTAGCAAAGGGTGCTATCAACTTTAAATACTTCAAACTAGAGTAAAAGCACCAATGTTTAGCCAAAACTTCTAATGCCTCATCCCTTTTTTCTTCTAACTTGTTTCAGCTTGAACAATACTTTTATTAAAGTTGAATTAACTCCAGGAAGTGGCAGAACTAGTAACGACCTTACCTGGCTAAAGTCCGGTTGTCCGAGAAAAATTAGTAAAATTGAAATCCAAGCCCCGGCTAATCCAATATTTCAAATCCGGGTCATTTTAAAACCTAGGTCCGCCACTGACGGAATATCATATATATGCACAGCTAACACCTACTGTCACAATTCCACCATCTATATTCCACATATATGCACAAATATTACAAATAAACATCTCCATCATAGTTAATGTGATTGAACATAAAAAAACATTAATAAATACGTAATTGAACCTAACAAAAAAACATGAATTTATCAAACACAGTACTACTGGAGAATTAAGATAAGAGGGTTTAAATATACCTTATGACAATCACATAGTTGGGATCTGATCTTGTCCAACAACGCAACCTCGGCAGCAGTCGCAGGTAGACCCATGTTACGCGCCGCCACATACCCGGCAACTGAGCTGTACGCCATAAATTTCGTTACTCCAAACACCAGCTTCACATTTTTTGCGATACACAAGAATTTCGACATTGTTGTTGTCTCTAGCACTTGGGGTTTTTTTTAAGCAGAAATTTCAAGATTTTACACGCAAGATCTTGTGAATGAACGAACCCTATGACGTATGAGAGGATATATTTATTGTGTGACTTTAACTTGTTATCCAAGATAAATCTTTTACTTGGGGAAGGGGTTACTTTAAAATTATTTCTATTTACAATTAAATTGAAATAATATCCATTTAAAACACTCTAATATGTTTTGTTTGACAATTTTTCCAGCGGAAAAAAGGAAAGTAGTTTCTTAAAATAAAAAATTAAATTCGGTTCATATTAGTATAGACAGATCTTAAATAATTTAGAATGGTCACAAAAATAAGAGGAATTAGCAAACGAATTAGCTGAACAACTTAATTTGCACAATTTTAACTTGTCGCAAAATAAAAACCACATAATAATTAAATAAAATTAGTCTCTGAACATTGCACAAGAAAACAGCGACTGCATTAGCATGAACCATAAATGATAATGTAGCCAGAGCAAGCTCATTGCATATGAACATTTGGAACACAGCTATAACTTATGGATGAAGGTAGTAATTCAAAAATATTTATTGATTTAACAAGTTCTATCATACTGGAGTGAAAGCAGAATGCCTGTCTGGATTCTGACGGGTTCACCCTGCACCCAATTTAGCTTGATGAATTGAAATTTTATGGGAATTTCCCATACAACGAATACCTCTAGGCGGTTTTTTGAAACTAGATTACATGATGAACAACAAACTGTTTGGTGTGGGTACATGTCACAAAGTCTAAAAGAAGCCAGACACTTTAAGGGATGATACTACAACAAAAATAACCCAAAGTGACATGAAATAAGCACATGTAACCCACGCCCAAAATTTAGGTCCTCCGAGTTCTGCGCCTAATGTTAGACGCCTGAAAACCAAAACAACAATACAAGTAAAAGAGGTGGCAAAAAAGACAAGCAAAGAGAAACTAAGTCCATTGGCGTTCTGGATTTGCAAAGGCTTCCTGTATGCTATGAAATTGTACAGTGTGTCAATGAGCCATGGAACACCAATGCCCACATATATGTTCACCGAGTTGCTGCAGAAACACATAAAACAAAATATATCTTTAGTTTATGACTAGAAGTATTTTATTTAATTTTATAGTTAAACAAGACTAGCCACTGTTGAAGAACACAACTCAGAGGTATAAAAACACCAAGTGCATAGTCCATGAACTTCAGTTTTGGTTAAAATCGGTCAAGATCTTAATTTTCGATAGTTGGATGAAGAAATGGAGAAGAAGTATGTGCACTGGTATGTTGCAGATCACTCAAATATACCTGATAAAGTTATCTTAGTAAAAGTTTACCTCTCAAAGTTTTAGTAACTACTCCCTCTGCAAATATCTGCTTTTTTTAGACTTGTGCACACAGATGACAATCCGATGTATCAATTACTCTCACAAGTATAGATGCAAGTAAGTATTTTTGTACAAGAATACCCTTATTTGTCAAATACAACAGCCAGGGAAATTAATGGCTATACTAATTATCTAATAGGGATATACAGTAGTTGGAATAATAACATTAATTGCCCTTTGAAGATAAGAGAGAAGCTAATATTTTTGAAACAACAATCCTCTGAAACGGCAAACATTTGCAAACAGAGGGAGTACTAATTTTGTGAGGCAACTTATCTGTCAAGATGCAATCAGGAAATTCTCAGTTACAAATGACTTGTACTTTACAAAGGCAACCTCAACATTAATCATTAATGTGTATTTTGTCGAAGAGAAAGGTTGTGTTAATTGGAACAGACAATTTAGTCTAAATTTAAGTGACTAGATTACATATGTTTGAATCTTATCAATATTATTTGTTTAAGTCATAATTTTCCATGTAAAACTTACTTTTGGCTTAAAGTTTGATTTCTGCTGCTATATAAACCAGTACGCGGAATTAAATTATTCACACTTAATGTATGATTTCTTTTTAATAGGTTAAGCTACGAACTATCTTGATCAGTGATACTGCAATCACATAATAATAATGAAGTAGTTAAGTGTTTTTTATGTAATGAAAGGCCATAATTATATATAGTGTTGCTGTGTAATACCTGCAAGTAATGTTTGCTATGGCCGAGTCTGCTGTTAGCTGACGTTCAGCAGCAATCTTGCTTGCCACTAAATCTGGCCAAGAAGTTCCACTAGCTAATACAGTAAATGCTATGACATAAGCATTTATTCCTGCATTAGAAAGATGAAGGAAATGAAAGAAAGCCACGCATTAGAAAGATGAAGGAAATGAAAGAAAGCCACTAGCCAAAACTTCAACTTAAATTAAGTTAACTAGAAGTCATCCAGTGAAGACTAAAACCTGTGACACAGCTTATTACATCACTGAGCTTTGTGACAATATAAGCAATCCCGCTGATAAAAATTAGTGAAGAAATGAAGGCAACCCATCCGTGAGCAATCTGATAGGGAGGCACAACCGCAAACAGAAATCTCCATGGTGCACAAAGTGATTGCCAGAAGATTCTTGCATAATGCAGGTACTTGCTCTTTGAATTTTTCGATCCACTGTTGTCCAGCTGTTTCATGAAGACGGGGTCAGTAACCACATATTTGAATACTATTTAAAAAGGCAGCTATGCGAGGCAGAGTTATAAGAAGTATTATTTAAATGTAGGATGAAGTATTCATGGAAGTACCCTTCAACAGTTTTTAATTTTACTTCACTAAATGTGAAGGTAAATAAATGACTACATTCACTCAAAATGTGCCTCACTTTGAAGGTTGTATCCATGCAGATTGGCATGATATATTAGTAACAACAAGACTTCGCAATCAAATTTTGATTGCTTGGTAGTAGAAAAACAGTTTTTCAAAAGAAAAGACTTTTCACTTGATTACAAATTAGACTGAATGATACTCTACTCTTTTGTGGCTGTGAAACATGCTCTGGAGAAGATTGTATTTTGTCTAGGTTTCTTTTGAAAAGGAATCTCATTTAAACA
Source organism: Heracleum sosnowskyi (assembly GCA_030848705.1). Classification (NCBI taxonomy): domain Eukaryota; kingdom Viridiplantae; phylum Streptophyta; class Magnoliopsida; order Apiales; family Apiaceae; genus Heracleum; species Heracleum sosnowskyi. The sequence goes on from CM061245.1 coordinate 87,305,861, forward strand.
TAAAAATGAAATTGATGATCCTCTCTGATTCCTTAGGTAGCAGATCTATTGTCAATAAAATAGATTCAACTCAGATTGGATTCTCATATAGCTGCATGCATTATTTTAATCAAAACGAGGGACCCAAGATGAATTAATCATAGAGGAATGCACAGGCAGCTCCTAGTCCTCGATAGCACACTTTGATGGCTAAGGTACTACATTTAGAAGGGGCATTTCACGAATTTGACCAAACAGGAAATGTGGATCAAAGTTCCATTCGTCTACCACAAATAGGGAAAAAACGGTATCTCAAGAATGGGCCAGCAAGGTAGAAAGGGATACTAAACCAAATTATCATAAAACCATGACCAGATGCATAAGCTTCCTAACATAAAATTTTCTGCATATTTAACACTCTGGCTGCACCAAAGGCTTTTTCCACTTTTAGGTCTAAAAATTAACAGAAAAGTTGACAATCTCTTTGGGACAGTGAGAGTATACGGAGAAGACTAAACTTAAGACTTAAAAGCACAAGTCCAGTTTGTAATAATATTAAGTAGCCTTCTAATTCGTTACAGTAACGTTGAAAATGGTAAAATATAAGTACTAGGTCCAGCAAAGAGCTCACAGGGATTTGCCACAAACAAGACACACCTGCCCTGAAGGAGAGAAACATTTAAACCACAAACATAATATGAAAGAAGTTCCCTGCCATGCTAAGGTAATGTTATAAGAAACATTGAACTACATTGTACAAGATGTCGTACCATTAATGCATCCAAAAATTGCTGCTTCCATATGGAGAGAAGATGCATTTCTTCAGAAATGATATCTTTGCTACCTTGTTCACAGGATCTAGCCTCATCACTACCATACACCTTTTGATACACAGGACCTGCAATTTATACTTTGATATAGAGAGATATTAGATAATGACTGAGGGATGATTATGTTTAATCAACTAATCTACAGCAAAATCACAACAAATCCTGATGCTTCCTCTATTTTACATATATATATGATTTTGGGGGAATTATACTCCATCATCGTATTCTAGATTTTCTTTTTCTCTTTTGGACCCCTTGCAAATTCTCCTACAATATAGTCTTTTTACTGACCACACTACAGTATCAATAACATAATTTAAGGTTACCTGTCCCACTCGCTGAATGGACGGAAAATATGTCAACAATGCCTGTGCTTTCATCTTCAGGCATCATTGAATACTCGTCAACCTTTCTGTTATCTTTGATTGGATCAACCTCAGGGGGCACCCACTCATCCGGCCTTTCTGCTCTTTCTCTGAGAAATTACAGCAACCCATGCAAGCAATATTATAATCGGAAAGCTTCGTCAACTAAAACTACACATTTCATCTGAAAATTCAGAAAAATATGCATAAACCAATCAAATCAATAAGAATCAACCTACAGGGGAAGTGAAACATATGGCCACCGTTTGTCTTGAGCATACGCATGTAGCAGTAATAACCCATACTGGAGTACTGTCAAGGCAGCCTCCCAGAGGGTGATAACATTTGGAGTCCACACCTACAATTAAAGGAAAACCTTCGCGTTACCAAGCCTGTGTCACATCCAGCAAGCAACAGGCTATTCGATATAAGTCAGCAACATTAGAGAATGCAATCTGAACTCGTAGAGGCGTGTTCTCTATCCACAAAAATGAAATCTTAATCAAATGACCAGTTTGATATATTGTCCTATAATGCAATATGTGTATCCCAGGAAAACCTTAGTGTTCTCTAAGATTATTTTCATCAACTAAGCCATAACTCAAAGCTTAACTCTTAAAAATAGAAGAGGCCAACGAAGAAATCATTCGACAAAAATATAGTGACAAGAAGATTTCTAACACTGAGGAAACCAAAATAAGAAAAGGCAAATTACATATGAGGAAACTAATCAATATAGATATATACTTGGACACCTAATCTGACTAGTGGACACTTAGACGCCTATGGAAGGCCAGAACCCAGAAGGCGTTTCCTACGCCGTTATAATCAAGGCAGGCTAAATGTCTAAACATTTTATCGCCTTTCCGCCTAGGAGAAGTCTTGACAACTATCAACAAAGAGTTAAATAATGAAAAATATGATACTATCTATTCCATATAATAAGAATAAATCAATGACAATATATAATCTGTACATTTCTGAAATACATAATTTAGTAAATGACAAAGGAATATATTATTTACAAAATTATTGCTGAGCCATTTCGTATTAGATATTCTAAAATCTAGAGTTCAATTTTGGGCAACTGAAAAAAAGAAAAAAGAAATTGAGTACCATAATACCTCTAAGATGATGTAGAGCCATATATAAGCCCAGAAAGACCAAAAGAGCTCTACAAGCCAAACTCCTAAATCTGATATCTTTTTCAGTTCTCCAGCTTTTGGAACCACAACGCAAACAGCATGGATAGGAAACAGGTCAAACGCAGCAGAACCAACAAGTGTCCCAGGGCCCAGGCCTACGTATTGATAAGATTTAAAACATTAATGATGCAAGCATCTTCTTTCTCAAATCACTGGTCATATTGGTTGCATTACCGTATATGTCAAGATATGCCGAACAAACATTAATCATGTGTTTTTGCCATGGGTAAAATATATTCAGAGGATTCAGGAAGAGGGGTTGTGAGTATTAGATAAGTGAAGTATCAGCATGTACTTGATAAATTAATATTCACCGGAAAAATAAATTATCTAGTACATTAAGATACAATCTAGTGGGTGAAATAGATAATAAGCCAACCTCCAGCATACAAGTTTCCAAGATTACGTATTGCGTCAATAGTAGCTAGAGAGATTTGGGGGAAACTAGTCCCAAAAGCCAGCAGGCTAATGTCAGCAATTGTGTAATTCCAGACCTTCTCATATCTCACAGTTTCTGTTTTTGTGTAAGGATCTATCTCTACCACTTTACGGGTTTGCTTAACAACATTTTCCATAGACCGGAAAAATCGACCAGTAATGGCTGACAAACCAATAAAACAGTAAGCAACGGCAAGAAAATACAGAAATGTTCTAAACCAAACTGGAAGGGCAGTTTCAGCCCTCAACACCACGTAGGATTCACAGGTTGATTGCGCAAGTATATTAGAAATTCCATGTGTGACCTCAGCGGTTTGATTATGCGCTGGGGTCATCTTGGGGTTGGAACCTCACAGCTCAAACATCACACACCTGCAATATTTCTGTAGATAGAATACAACTATTCAGGCAGATCTCAGCAAACCAATCATAATCTCATACAATTCAGCACTTATTACAAAACAAAGTGGCAACAATCGATAACAGACAATATATAAACAAACCCCATTTAGTTTTGCATATTCAAATTCAAATGAGTTTACAGAAGATTAAAGAGAATACATAAGTTTCTTAGCAAAGACGTTAAAAGGGTTATTATGATCTCCCCGAAGTGGATTTTTCTGATATCTCGTCTTAGAGGTACAAAAAGTGTGGGTAATAAATTCAATGAGGTCCGGCCACTGGTCTAGTCTCTAGAAGGTCATTGTGGTCTTCGAAAGAGGGAGAAATCCCGCTTGATTATTAACTTAGCAAAAAAAAAAGAGAATACATACATACCGGAGCAGTGAATAAAATGAGCGGAGGACAACAGGATCGGAGTGAAGCGAAGAAGAGCAGGAGTATATATGAAATAGCTGGCATATATCAAATATGTGATGCGTGTGTGTATGTATTAATAGGATATTATTATGGGTCATGTTTCTTGTAGAAGTTCAAAAACACAAAATACATAATTTAGAGCTAATTAATATTTTATTAACGATAATAATTATATATCGATATTGATCACAAAATTCTCCATCATCATCATAAAATTTTCCCCAATTATTTTTATCATTTTTTGTGAAAATATTCAAGTTATTGTATAAACACAATATCAGATAACAGTGTTCAGCAGTTGAACATTTAAATACAAGTAAGTTCAGTTGCAGAACTTTAAAATTTATGTGTTTGATTTCAAATTCGATTGCATGACTTTTATGTTCAGCGGTAGAACACGAAAGTTATGGTATGAAAATAATGTGAATAACATTGTTCAACAGCTGAACATTATAAAAATAATCAAGTTCACTTGTAGAACTTTGTGGAAAAAAGTAAGTTCAGTTGTAGAACTTTGAAGTCCATATGCATAACTTTTAAAATTCAACTGCAGAACACTGGGAGAACACTGTATTTATACTGTGAAACAAAATAGGTTCGGCAGTAGAATCCTTTTATTCCAAGAATACCCTTATAAGATTTTGTATATAAAAATGAGTTGAATCTGAACAGTTGATCTAGTAATAATCCAACGGCTTATAACAGTTCTAAAGTTCTTTTTTAGTGATTGGTTCTCTCTTGAGCCTAACCCTATTATTATTATTATTATTATTATTATTATTATTATTATTATTATTATTATTATTATTATTATTATTATTATTATATGAAGGAGTGATGTGATTCTTTTTTTTTTCTTTTCAATATCATGTATTTTATATTTTATTTTATTTTAAGAACAATGGAATCAATTCATTAATAAAAAGTCATACGACATCTAAAAAATAGTGAGTTGAACAAACATAAAATAAAAATAATTGTCTATCCTCGTGAAGAGATAGTTTAGCAATTTGTTGAAGATGATGTATTTACATATACACGCTTTACTCATTTCGCTTGTTTCATCGTAACATGTTTGAGCTATCAATCATGATTGCAATTTCATACAAACTTTTATCACTAAATCAAAATCAACACTCACAACAAAGGAGAAAAAACAGCACCCACTCACAATGGAGAGAAAAATAATAGTGAAATTGCAAACTAAAAATTCAAATGAAAAGATCTTAGATCTGAAAAAATGAACACACGATAAGAGATAATCGATTCACTCTCGAATTCAATAAAACCCGCTTGAATCGAAGAAGAAAGAAAACTGAAAGCTACAAAGATTTAAATCTAAAAAAGAAAGCCAAAACAAACTAAATTGGCAGAAAATCTTACCCAAAAAAAGATTATTAAAAAAACAAACTAAAAAAAAGAATTGGGACTTTCCATCGGAGATAAATTGATGAAAGCCCCCGTCAATACGTTAAAAAAGAAAAGGAAAAAAAGGAAAGGACGGTGGTTTTTACGGAGCGGATATTTTGATTAAGCAAGAATAGAATTCAAAACCAAAAAAAAGCTCTTAATATTGTTCATGTGATTTCATCTTTGACATATTTTAGAGTGATGTGATTAATTTAGAGGGGTATAGAAAATTCAATGGGGAAATACAAGGACAGCAAGCAAAATGCACATGAATCACGACCATAAAGTCCTAATATGAATGCATTTGCCACTTGGATACAGTCGACATTTTAGATTGCGGTCACTACTTTTTTTTTTTTGTTATAATTGGTTTTCGGATCAGTTTTCAAGCACCTCGATTAATTTGAAGAACGGTTAGTACACTCGTATCCTGAGTATGACAGTTCACTTATTTGTGGTTACTACTTACGTAAAAGTTTGTATATATTTAATTTTTCATAGAAAAATACTGAAATTCTCAAAATCATACTGAATTGTTATTAAATTATTGATTTCTCTCTTATAAATAAGATGTGCTCTTCGTACATACATAAATTTCACGAATAAAAAACACATAATGTGTTATTCAAAACCGATTCAAAATATATATTATTGTCCTTTTTCTTAAGTTCGTTTATTCTCAAATAAAGCGTACACATTAACGCATATTTTAAATCACGAAATTTATCATACTATCATACTGTATTTCAAATTTGCTTAAATGTACACATTTCACCTATTTTAGTTACCTAATTTGTTAAAAAATATTTGAATATGAGAAGCATAGTTTTATCTACAAACTAGGTTATTACGCCGCGTGTTGTGGATTAAAAAACGTGCTTGGTGAATTTAATGCTAGGATTAATGAGCTTCGAGCTTTTATGACTGCACTCGTGTTTCCGGACTAAATCGATCCTCACAAGATGCCTACGTATCTCAAATCGTTATTGAGAATCAAGCCAAAGACGTAGTTCTGATTGTAGGATCAGGGACATTCTATAGGCGTCTGGAGCCTAGTATTTATGGTATGTTTAGGAGTCTTAGCGAATAAGTCTCCTTTTTGATATTGGATAAACATTGTATTGCTTGCAGGATAAGTCTTTTCCTTGTTGATAAAGGTTATGACTCATTAATTGCCTTTAATTGGGATTCTTGATCCTCCTTTGACCAATTTGCCATAATTTGGGCTCTTTTAATGAGCTGTATATTTTCCCTATTCATTAATTACGAAATTAATGAGTAATTAGGGATTTGGGCATTAAATATCAAGCCTTTTCATTGGACCGTCAATTATATTTCTATAATTACTTTTCTTACCATATCATTTGCCCCCCAACTTCTGAGAAAATATCCTTGGGGTTTTCGTAGAAGTTACAACGCATTTTCCCCAAAATTTTCCATTTTTAGGGCATTTTTTGACCTCAAACTAGGTTATTTTCGACCAGGAATTCGACCTGGAATTAGTAAAAATTCGACCAGGATTTCGACCTGGAATTCGAGCTCAAACTGTTGTGAGGTCGAAGCCGTCGACCAGGAATCCCAGGTCTTTTTCGACCTCACCTGTTCGACCTCGACTCAGTATGTTTTCGACCTGGAATTGTAAGCCATTGTCGACCTCGATTTCCTGGTCATTTTCGACCAGGATTTCCTGGTCACGTTCGACCAGGATTTCCTGGTCACGTTCGACCAGGTTTTCCCCTTTTTCGACCTCGATGTTGGTCCCAGGTCGTCTGTTTCGACCAGGAATTCCTAGTCATTTTCGACTAGGATCATTCGACCAGGATTTCCTAGTCATTTTCGACTAGGATCATTCGACCAGGATTTCCTAGTCATTTTCGACTAGGATCATTCGTCATCGATTTTAGTATATCTTCGACCTCGATTAATTGTGAGGTCTAAGTTGTCGACTTCACTTCATAAGCTTTTTTCGACCTCGACGTGTCGACTTCATTTCCATGTGTTTTCGACCAGGATTTCTTAGTTATCCTAGTTTTATTTTGGTATGAGGTCGTATGTTTCGACCTCGATTTCCCATACATTTTCGATCTCATTTTCTCGATCTCATCCTCGTGTTTCTTCGACCTCGTTTTTTTTTCAGGTCAAAATAGAAGTCATTTTCGACCTCGTTTCCTTATGCTTTTCGACCTCGTTTTAGTTTGAGGTCGGGGGATACGAACTCGATTTATCGTGTATTTTCGATCTCAGTCAATCGACTTCGATCTAGGGTATTTTCGACCTCATTTTTTCAATTTTTTGACTTATTTTTGGTGTGAGGTCGATGTATACGACCTCAGTTTCGTGTGTCTTTTCGACTTGGGTCGTTCGACCTCATTTTAGGGTCTTTTCGACCTTAAATCTTTAATTTTTGAGTTTATTTGGGAGTGAGGTCGAGCGATACGACCTCAATTTCCCATATACTTTCGACTTCAAGCCTTCGATGTCGATCAAAGGTCTTTTCGACCTCGATTTTTTCATCATTGCCTTGGTTTTAATCCAAGATTCATTCTTTTTCTTGGGCCTTAATTAGTCCATTTTAATTTGGACTTAAATCTTTCTAGCCTTGGGCCTTAACGGGCCTTATTTGATTTGGGCTTCGATTTGGCCTGAGATTTAATTTATTTGGGCTTTTGCCTTTGTAATCCTTAAATGGATTTTATGGGCCTTACTGGCTATAGACGGTTGCCCTTCCTTAACCGGTAGGGTTTCCAGTCATCTTGTCTATATAAGAGTGATTTTTCACTATTCTCTTCACTTCATACTTCCTTTTCTCCGAAAATTTCTCTCTAGTCTTCATAGTTTTTTCTCTCTTTTATTCCGTGGTAAGGCGATTCCCGGTGAGTTTTTGTACGGTGGTGATCTCGTGTTTCTGGGATAAATCTTCATCCCTTGAAGATTTCTGGGTTTTCACCTTCATCCCTTGAAGATTTCTGGGATTCTTTGAAGATTTTCTGAGAATTTCTTTGAAGATTTGAAGATTTGAAGATTTTTCTGGTTTTTTTTCTGGGATTTCTCTTGAAGATTTGAAGATTTGAAGATGTCTGACAAAACTGCTCAACGCCTCCAGAAAATGAACAAAGCTTCTAAGAGAGGTATCACCATTCGTTCTTCTCATATGTCACTTCAAGATATGATTTTAGAACGTAGTGATGAATATCCTTCTGTGTCCCACTTAGATTCTTTTGACTGTAGTAAAAAATTCCACGAAATCGATTTAATTAGGGACTATAACAAAATGTATAGGGTTAAGTCCCCTTATAGGTTAGTCCCAGCTGGCCCAGGGGACCGTTCTTGCCATTGGCGTCCTGATGCTTTATGCATTTACAAGGATGCCATTGTCGCGGGACTCAGGTTCCCTTTTCATGAGTTTATTCCCAGGCTTTTGGTTGATGTTGGGATCAACCCTTGCCAACTTCCTCCAAACGCCTGGAGAATCATTATGTGTTTCATTGTCCTTTGTTTGAAGAACAATTTTCCTTTGTCTGTAGCTTTGTTTAGAAAAATTTTCCAATTTAAGAATAGCTCAGCCATTACTTTGGGTTGGGTTTATATCAACCACCGTCCTTCCACTCCCCCCATATTTCACCCCAAATCTATTCCAGATAACAACCCCAAGTGGAAAGAGGAGTTTATGTATTTGATTTGGGAAGGAGGGGATTGGGGCACCCTTTTTCGTAGTTCCTTTAGTAGGGTTTCAGATGGTAGCCCTAGTAATATCATCCTGAATGATGAGGAGGCCCATGCATATGCTGAGCTCACAAAGGATGATTATGCCACATTGGCTTGGGTGCTCCTGGACGAGTTCCAGCTTAAGTCCTTGGGACTTTCAAACGTTTCTGATAAGGGTAATTCTCACCTCATATTTTCCTTTGTTTATTTAAGATTGTCTTATACCAACTGTTTCCTTCCTTGTGTTTTTTGCAGCTGCGGTCTTTATTAATAAGACCAACGAGCCCGAAGATGGGGGAGACAACAAGGATGAAGAGGGCACGTTTGGGAGGGAAGGACTCTCGTGCTTCCAGTGTTCCAGCTTTTATAAGGCCCCATGTGGACCTTACTGAAGATGCTGAGGGTCCTGCCTCGGCCAGGAGCTCAGTTTGGCACCCCAACTGGGGTCTTAGGAAGAAGGACACTGTGGTGGGAGTGTCCAAGCATGTTGTGGAGTGGTCCTACCATTCTTTGACTCCTTGTGACTACAAGGACTTTGTCTCCAACTCCACCATTGAAGGGGTGGAGCATGCTGGATCTCAAGCTATGGCTGCTGTAAGTATTTCTCTTCTTTTTTCTTTGTAGTTAATAATGTATTTCAAGTTTAAGTATTTGACTTGTAACTTGCTTGTAGGTTAATGCCAACTACCAAGGGGCTCTCTTTCAAGCCAAGGCTTGGCGCTCATCTTCTGAGGCCAACCAAGGCAAGTTTGAGAAGTCCCAAGAGGAGGTGGGCTCACTGAAGGCCACCTTAGCCAGGAAGGAGAAGGAGTTGGCTGACTCCCAAGCTGAGCTGGTGTCTTTGAGGAAAGGCAAGGATGACTTCATCGATGAGTACCTTGACTCCACAGAGTATGAGGACTTGATTGATAAGCATGACGAGCTCCTCTTCCCAGTTCAGTATACTAAGGGATGGGATGACGCTCTTTCTGCTGTTTTGGAGAAGATGCCTGGATCTCTCCTTATTTCTAATTTTCCAAGCCCTCACCTTCCTACTCCTTTGGATGTGGCTTTTGCTGGAGAGGACGAGATGGAGGAGGATGTTGGTCCTTGTGTATTGCAGAAGGGGGGGGGGGATGAATGCAATACTGATAAAATTCAATCTCAGTTTCAACAACTAAAACTAAGATTTAATGTTATCAATAATATGTATGCATTCACAAACAGTAAAATAGAGAAGACAGGATTCACAAAATAAATGTTTTATTTATTTTGCAAAGTGTTGCTACAACCTCAAGAGAGAATTCTTGAGCTTCGATTTTCTTCAAGGCACTTGCTAGTCTTCGTTACATTTCTAGAATGAATTGACAGTAGGTATAAGACTAATCCTATTACTATCAGTCACGGGTTTGTGAAGCTGCTGTCATTGTCAAGTGGCAGCTTCTTACAGATTGTCTTACCCATGTGACTTTCCTAAATTGCTAATATGTCAGATATACATCATAACAAAAGCAACCTAGATTCATTCTATTTCCAGCTTAAGCAATTCAGCAAATAAGGACTTGACCTTGCTCTTGAATTGATTCGCTTTTGTTTTGCAGTGCTTGAAGCTTCTGTCGTAGTCTTGCAGACTTGGTGCAGCTTAGGGATACTGCAACACGCCTGTTTCTTGAACATTGAAACTGTCACGAGATTTGACTGAGAAAGATACTTAGAACAAGGGTCTTTCTCAAGACAGTTACTTTTGCCACAAAGCTTGCTGTCACAGGAATGTGCTTTTGGTGACAGTACGAGTTCCCCGCATAGTGTGCTGTCGAGGTTCCCAAGCTTGCTGTCGAGGGCTAAAGTTGCTGTCGCGTAGTCTTCCGCCAATGTTGCTGTCAGAGTGAATATGTTGTCTTGACTTGCAACATTATGTCTTCTTGTAATCTTACTGTCAAAGCTTTAGGACAGTAACCTTTATTCATGTTGTCATCTAATTATGTACCCTTTGAGGCTTGAACACAGTAAGTGAACTTCTTTCAAATTATACAACTAGAATAACATTACATACTGATTACAAGAACATACTTTGGCTGTGACAGTATGTTCTACTTAATTAAAAATTAAGTACAATCAAAGTTAAGTTGTTTCTATGTTATCACCCATAAATCCCAACAATCTCCCCCAATTTGTTTTTATGGGAAATAACAACAAATTTACAATATGTGCTGACAACTTAACTAACAAGATCAGAATGGATTAAGAATTTTTACTTAGCTTGAGATTTCCTCTTCTGCCTTGCTACATCCTCTCTTTTGAGAGCTTCTACCAAGCAGCTTTTTAACCCTTCTATAAGAGAAATTTCAGCAGCAGAAACTGCAGCATCCTCTACTTCTTCAATGATCTTCTTTATGGTAGGAGAGAGAAGAGAACTAGCATCCCTGAGATTCAGCCATTGCTCTATATCATAAGGATAGGTTCTGAAGTGAAGTTCTTCATTAATGAGCTTGAATCTACTTCCAGGATAAGCATTGAGAGTCCTTCTCCTTTGCTTGTCCAGCTTTGAGTCTTCTCCTTTTCTCCCTTCCAATACATTCTCTATTTCATCAGAACAAATCTGCTCTAAGGGATGAATAGATCCAGCTACCATATACTGTAAATCCTTCAGAATAGTTGTTTTTAGCTTGTGAAAGTTGCAAACATAGATTTCTTCTTTTAGATACTTCATTCTTAGGGGATTTTCCAGCATACATGATTGATAATTTGGAGCTTCACTTTCTGCCTTGTTGGAGGCCTTGCATCTTTCCAGTAGTTCAGCTTCCTTCTTATCAAGTTCTGACTTAGTTTGAGAATATTGAGAAGATTCAGGTCTTTTGCTTGGCTTGGGTTCCCTTTCCTAAGTTGGTTGGGTTTGCCCTTCTTATGTGGGTAAGTCCTCAAACTCATAGTACCAGTGGTATGGTATAGGAGAAGGTGGGAGATCAGTTAGAATATCAGCATCATCAAAATCTGCAAAATTGTAGCCAAATTTCTGATAGAATTCAGCATCCCTATCAGCCTGATATTTCAAAATATGTTCCATGACAGACTCTGGAACATTATCATAGCTCTCCAACAACTCTACCATTCTTTCCAGGTAGAAGAAGTCAATTCTCCTTTTATCTATGGTTGATGTCCTACCACTGGTTGATGTGGACACCAGGTTGAAGTCCTTATCAACCTCGGTAGATCTTGATCCTTCCCACCACAGAATATACTCAGTGGCCTCTTGATTTGCATCCAATTTAACCTCAACACTCTTGATTTCCCAAGATTGCATCTGTTGAATTTTAATACTGTTGGGAGGAATTGATTGAATTGGCATCTTCAAATTTCTGCCTAATCCAGTGGCCTTTTCCTTTCCTGAGCACATGTGCTTTCCTGCAGGTTTCTGTCTAGTAAACCATGCCTTAGCTTTAGCTTTCAGTCTCTTGGGCTTGACAGCAGCTTTGGCTTCATCCTTGACAGAACCTTCCTTGACAGTACCTTTGTCGACAACATCTTCCATGACAGCATCTTCTATGACAGTATCCTTGTCGACAGTACCTTTGGTGACAGCATCTTTTTCTGCATTTATGCAGTCAATAGCACATCTAAGAATGCTTGCCTCCAAAGCTTCCAGTATTCTTGACTCCTCTTCATCTGTAGCACCAGCATCTTTCTTTTCCTGATTAGGAGTTTCTTCATTGCCTTCATTTTGGGATTGAATACCAGTATTCCCAGAATTACTTCCACCAGCATTTCCAGAAGCTTCACCACCTCCAACCTCATCATCATCATCATCATCATCATCATCATCATCATCCTGAGGAGGAAGGTCATAGAGACAGCTTCCACCTTGATCATTTCTTTTGGCATTGGCTCTAGAGATTAGTTCCTTCACTCTAGCTCCTAGTGCCTTGTCTCTCAACACCAGCATTTTGTAGATCTCTTGAACAGCATAAGCTCTTCCTGGATTGGCATTTGAATTGAGTATTCCATCTAACACTTTCAGAATTGACTTGGTTTCCATTCTGGATGTGCTAACCAAATTCATGAAGTTGTTCCTTCTTGTGCCATCCTTAGTTACAGATCTATAGAAAACACATGGTGGATTTGTGTAGACTTCAGGTAGCTTTTGTATGAGCACGTTCTGGATTTGCATATCCAATATTTCATTGAATGGTGTTTGAGTTGCCCTGATCTTTCCCTTCAAGGCACACAACACCTTTGCTGGTAGACTCTGCAATAACTGCATTGTGATGAAATAAGATATGCCAGAAGTGAAATAGATACTTACAGCCCATCTTTTCTCATCATTCACCATTACACTGACACTAGTGATTTGATCCTTTAACAGTTTTGTGGTGTTGGTTGGACGGTTGCTTGGAGCATTCATTGTTTGTTCCACCAAACTGCTAAATTCACTGTCCTGGTTGAGTAATGTGCTCTCCCTGTAATCCACCATCAAAACCTTGGCTTCTTCTTGATCAAATTCAGTGCCATTTGACCAAATAATTCTCTTTTGGATGGATTCAGGCAGTTTCCCTTTACCTTTCCCTAGCTTGTTTTGTTCCTCCATTTCTCTCCATTTCTTCTGTAGAGTAGTTTCTTGAGTTTCTGGAGTTGGCTCTCTAATTACCACAGGAGGCAAGATTGGGTATTTACATGTAGATCTTCTTTGCAGTGCATCTTGAGTTTCCTTTGACATTAACACCCTTTCTCCATCCATTTCCACTTCAACAGGCTTTTCAGCTTTATCCTTTGGTTGTCCACTGCTTGGTTTGACTTGCTCCCCCTTAGACATTGCTTTCCTTTTAGCTCCCCCTCTGGTCTCCACAGCTACAGGCTCCCCCTGAGTTCCACCTGATTCCTGAATGGGCAATGATTCTGATCTTGCTACTTTCTCCCCCTTAGTTGAGTTGGCAGCTACTAGGTCAGTAAGGAACTGGATGGAGAGCTGAGTAGCAGCAAAACCATCAACCACCAGTTGAGAGAGAGAGTCCATCTTGGAGTTCAATGTAGCACACTGTCCTTCCAGAGCTGCAATCCTGTTACCATAAGTAGCAGAGGGGCCGCCATACCTTAACCTTCTTGGAGGGAAAGGAAAAGAAAGGGGCTTGGAGGCTATGGGGGTTCTCACACTCTCAGGGTGTTTTTGAGTGATCTCATCACCCCTCACAGATTGACTCTCAAGGCCTAATGCCTGAATAGTGTGGGCTCCCTCAATATCTCTCTGGACATGCTCAAGTCCCTCTCCTTTTGTCAGCTCATTTGGCTGCCTCTCATTTTTATGCTCACCTCTCTTTTCTTTTATCTCTCTTTTCTTTTGCACACCCTCACTCAACCTAGATGCATGGGTATGAGCAGTACTAACATGCATGGAAGGAGTAGATTTAGAATGTACCTTTAAGAGTTTGGCAAGAGGTAGATCATCATCAGAGGCATCCTCAATGATTACAGCATCAAAATCAGGCTGAGAGGACTGGACAGCATCTTTGGCAGGAATGTTACTGTCAGTTGGAGTCTGGACAGCAGGTTCTGGCATGACAACAACTTTGGGAGGTGGAGTGACAGTAGGTTCTGTAGTGACAGTATCTTTCTCTCCACCCATGACAGCAGCTGTGTCCAGGACAGCAACATTGCTAGTGTCTTTGACAGCAACAGAGGCTGTGACAGCATCTTCCTGAAGGTAAGATGCTCCTTGGAGTTCAGACAAAGTGTTGGCTGTTTCATGTTCTGACAAAATACCACTTTGCCCTAGCTCAGTGTTTGGAGGAGTGGTGTCCATCTCACTTTGAGAAATGGGTTCTTGTGGACCACTGGATGGGGGCTCATCCATGATTGGAGATGGATGATCAAAACCTGAAGGGTTGGGACTGTCCCCTACTCTAGGTTGTTGAGAAGAAACAAAAGAATATGTAGGGAAGGAAGAAGGTGAAAGTGTAGTAGAGAGTGGGGGCTGATTCACAAATGAAACATGTGAACCATCAATAGGAGTAGAGAAATCCTCACTGTGCCCTAACTCACTGTGTGTTTCTTCAAGTGGGGGTATCTCAGGTTGTGAACCATGAGTTTGTGCAGACTCTGTACAGGGTGCCTTGGGAGACAGGCCAATTTCAATAGATGTCCCTTGTTGAGAAGGCACATCTAGGGAGGAGTTTATTTCCCTGGTTTCCTCTACAGTCTTTTGGGAGACTGCAGGGTGGCTGACAGTGGTTTTGGTCCTCCTAGCTCTCTTCTTCTTAGGCTCAGGGGGAACCACTGTGGGTTCTGTTGGACTACCTTCCTTATTTGCTGCACTAGGTGCAGTGTCTCCCTCTTGACTAACAGAGCTACCACCAACATCAGCTTCTAAGGATCTTTTTTTGGATTCTTGCAAGGCTTCTCTTTGGGCTTTGGGAAGTCTAGAGGGCCTAGGCTGAGTGTATGGTGTTGAATGTGGGTTAACTGAATTTGGGTTTAATTCAGTTTCATTCACAAGAGTAATGGAATCATAACCAGAAGGTAATGGATAATCAAGGTTGGACACTTGATCAACCATGTGTTGAGTGAAACAGAGTGGAATGTGTGCATTGAGATCTTGTGATGATAACAGTGTGTGTGTGTGTTCTTTTTCAAAACTGAGCAAGCCTCTAAACGAGGAGCAGCATCATTAAAATCACAGAATGAATTAATGCACATCATAAGAAAGCGAGGGTAGAGTGATACCTTCTTACCTATGGCAGCTTTGAGGTGTGCCATGAGGAGAGCTCCAACATTCACCTTGTATCCATGGACAAGAGAATGTGTCAGTTTCTTGATGTAGGAGGGTATTCCATTACAGCCTGTGGACTTGGTAGAGAACACCTTGACCATCACATCAAATATCATGCTCCACTCCTTTCGCAGATGTTTCCTATCCATTTCACCAGTTGGATACCACTTGGTAGTCCCCTCTTCGAGAATAGGGCATGCATACCCAATCTTCAAGAAAAGCTTCTTTAGAGTGTCATCATTGGCAAGTTCAGTAAATTGTTGTCTTGCTTCAAGTGTAATTCCAAGAGCATTGTTGATGACCTCAGCTGTAAGAGTGTATTATTGCCCAGAGATTGTGAATTGAATACCCGGGTTCTCACCCTCAGTTTGAGCAACAGTAGTTTGCCAAAACGCCTCAAGTCTGTCTAAGTTGAGAATGGGGGTTGAGGTGATGGCATAACCGAGATAGGACTTGTTCAAGAAAAACACTAGTCCTTTGAAGCCTTCACCAGCATCATTTGGGGAAAAGATGCCAGCAAAGTTTGTTTGAGAGAGAGTCTGTTTGGGGGCCATTGAAATTTCAAGAAAAGAAGAAAGTAAGAAAGTTGCTTTTTGCTGGAAGAAAGGTATTTTGCCTTGAGTTTGATGAGAAAGAGAGAGATATGTCTGAGTAACTGGGGAATAAATAGGGGTATCTCAAACGTTTTGTGCATAAAAAGTGGATTTCAAGAACGTGTCTTAACCCACTCTTAAACACGTGAGTTACTGCCCGTTATTCACTGACCAACGTGGGATAAATATCCAATTTCAATGGTCCACTATTGTTGACAGTAACCTGTGCGCTAGAAACAATCTGTCAGTAATAAGAGGTGGTGACAGTAGGTTTTGCGCGACAGCAACAATTGCGCAAAAACTTGCTGTCACCGTTAAGCATATGAATGACAGTATCCTTTACAAGTCTTGACAGAAAGTCTTTTCCTGCTGTCAAGAAGGTTGCTATCAAGAAACACACGACAGTATCCTTCTTAACGACAGTAACTTCGATTGGGAATTGGTTCTGTCATAAACTTATTAGAATGCTTTATTCATATACTTAACTTAATATTGACACGTTATGGATTTAGCAATGTAATCGTTTCAACACAGATATTTAAGCAAAGTACACAGACACTTCATAAACTCAATAACCACAAAAACAAGAACTTTTATTATTAATAAAATCATTAAAATAGAACATTGAGTACATTATTCTATGATTTTATCAACTAGTTCTAACGTCTCTGCCTTAATTTCCTCTTCAGAGCGACCTTCTTCTTTGAGAAGTGCCTGAAGCTCTTTCTCTTCTTCCTGAGCCTTGGCCTCCTCTTCTTGTTTCTTTTCTTCATCTATCTCATCCATGGCGTCCAACAGCATCTCGAAGAGCTCATCAATCTCTTCACTGTCGGGTTCACTATCGCACCTTTTTAGCCCTACTTCAATTCCTACTTTGTTTTCCATTATTTACTTTAAAACTGAGAGCAGACTGGTGAAACCTAAGGTTAATTTATATGCAAAACCGTCTAAGGATTAAAGTCTAATGGTCAACAGTTAGAGTACCCATACAACTACCACAAAAGTAATTAATGGTCGTGTCCTCCTTTAATCCTACAGATTAATGCTAAAAGGTGTGAAAGTCCAATGGAACAGATTTTTATCTCTCAAACTTAACAAGTAACCACATTAATGTCATACACGGTTTAAAAGTATGAGACTGGCACAAAATACTGACATGAAAAGTCAAATCAACACATGTTGTCACATAACAGACATAGACCAAGTAGACAGTAACTTCTCTTGACAGCAGGTTTGAAGTTGCTGTCATGAGCTTCATTAGAGAATTTGGAATTATAGAAAACTGAGTAAATCAACATACCAGGTTCAGCATTCCCAATTCACTTACCAACCTGTTGAAGGTTGCTTCATCCAATGGCTTAGTGAAGATGTCAGCAAGTTGCTTGTCAGTTGGGACATAGATCAGCTTCACAGTTCCTTGTTCAACATGCTCTCTCATAAAGTGATGTCTTATATCAATGTGCTTTGTCCTAGAGTGTTGAACTGGATTGTCTGATATGGCTATGGCACTAGTGTTGTCACAGTAGATAGGAATTTCACTTAACACTATACCATAATCCAGAAGTTGATTCTTCATCCATAAAATTTGTGCACAGCAACTGCCTGCAGCAATATACTCAGCTTCTGCAGTTGAGGTAGAAACTGAATGCTGCTTCTTGCTAAACCATGAGACCAATCTACCACCAAGAAATTGACAGCTACCAGTAGTACTCTTTCTGTCAATCTTGCATCCAGCATAGTCTGAGTCTGAGTAGCCAATTAGATCAAATCCAGTGTTCTTGGGATACCAAAGACCTAGGTTAGGAGTGCCTTTTAGGTATCTAAAAATTCTCTTGATGGCTACTAAGTGAGACTCCTTTGGATCACTCTAAAACCTTGCACAGAGACATGTAGCAAACATGATGTCAGGTCTGCTAGCAGTTAGGTATAGGAGAGATCCTACCATGCCTCTATAGGTGCTTGAGTCAACTTTCTTCCCTTTAGGATCAAGATCCAGACTGGTTGAGGTGGACATTGGTGTCTTTGCAGGTGATGAATCTTCCAAGTTGAACTTTCTGAGAAGTTCCTTGATGTATTTAGCTTGACAAATGAAGATTCCATCAGATTGTTGAAGAATTTGTAATCCCAGAAAGAATGACAATTCTCCCATCATACTCATCTCATATTTGTTACTCATGAGAGAGGAAAACTTCTCACACAGTCTCTCATTTGTTGAACCAAATATGATATCATCCACATAGATTTGTACTAGAATGATGTCCTTGCCATGGTGTTTGTAGAAAAGTGTCTTGTCCACAACTCCTCTAGTAAACTGATTGTCCAAGAGAAAAGTGGAGAGTGTGTCATACCAAGCCATGGGTGCTTGCTTTAGTCCATACAAAGCTTTGAAGAGTTTGTATACAAAATCATACACTTCAGCATACACTTCTTCTTCCAATTCTCCATTTAGGAAGGCACTTTTGACATCCATCTGAAATACTTTGAAGTTGCAGTGTGCAGCATAGGCTAGAAAGATTCTTATAGCTTCAAGTCTTGCAACAGGTGCAAATGTCTCATCATAATCTATTCCCTCCTGTTGACAGTAACCCTTAGCTACTAGCCTTGCTTTGTTTCTTGTCACTGATCCATTTTCATCAAGCTTGTTTCTGAAAACCCATTTGGTCTCAATGACTGACTTTCCCTTAGGTCTTGGAACTAGCTTCCATACATTGTTCCTTTCAAACTGATTTAGCTCTTCTTGCATGGCTATCACCCAGTCAGAATCCAACAATGCTTCATCAATTGTCTTAGGTTCCATTTGAGACAGGAAGCATGAAAACATGCTGTCAGCAGAGACTTTGTTCCTGGTCCTCACTCCAGAATTAGGGTCACCAATGATGAGGTCACTTGAGTGATCCTTGTTCCACTTGGTGATTCTGGGCAAGCTACTTGACTGTACAGGAACATTTTCTTCAGTTTGTTGAGTTGAATGATCACCAATCCCATTGTCTTCACCATGTTCTTCATTGTCTCCAGAGTCACCATTGTCATGAATGTTAGAGGATATGGTCTGTGACTGAGCTGGAGTTTGGTTGACAGTAGTGGCATTGACAGTATCTTTATCAACTTCAACAACTTGAGTGAAGCTAGGTTCTTCATCCACAATTTCCTCAGCTTCCAAGTATCCTTGATTCTCAAATCTGAATGTCTGCATCTTTCCTTCTTCATGCAGTCCTGGAAACTTGGTTTCATCAAATGTGACATTAACACTTTCTTCAATAATCCTGTGTTCCATAACATAAACTCTGTAGGCAGTCCTTTCTGTGCTGTAACCCATGAATAGTCCTTCAAAAGCCTTGGTGTCAAATTTTCCTTTCTTCTCATGATTATCCTTCATCATAAAGCATTTGCTCCCAAACACATGAAAATATTTGACAGTAGGTTTCTTTCCAGTTAACAGACAGTAAGGTGTACTTGCATGAGTTTTGTTGATCATGGTTCTGTTCTGAGTATAACAGGCTGTGTTGATAGCTTCAGCCCAGAAATATGTTGGCAGTTTGGCATCATGCAACATAGTTCTAGCTGCTTCAATGAGAGTCATGTTCTTTCTTTCTACAACTCCATTCTGCTGTGGAGTTCTTGCAGCAGAGAATTGTTGTACAATTCCTTCATCTTTACAGAAATTTCCAAGAGTGGCATTTCTGAATTATGTACCATTGTCACTCCTCAAGATTTTAACTTTTGAGTTTGGAGTTCTATCAAGAACTCTGACTTGATCAATAATCACTTGAGCAACTTCATCTTTGGATTCTAGAAACTTCACCCAAGTGTACCTTGAGTAATCATCCACCATTACTAAGGCATATCTCTTCTTGGCCATTGATGGTACATTGACTGGTCCAAAGAGATCCATGTGAATCAACTTGAGTGCTTCAATGTTGGTGTTCATTTGCTTGGACTTGTGCACAGCTCTTCTCAGTTTGCCCATTTGACAATCTTCACACAGTCCTTCTTGACAGAATTCCTGTTGGGGCAAACCTCTCACTAACTCCTTCTTCATCAGAATATTCATTGTCTTGAAGTTGAGATGTGAGAGCTTCCTGTGCCAAAGCATACTGTCACCAACAGTAGCTTTACTGTAGAAACAGTAAACCTTATCCTTCTTTGTTGAATTTAAGTCAGCAACAAACAAGCTTCCTTTTCTAACCCCTTTTAGAGAGAGGCTACTGTTCTTCTTGTGATAGATGTTGCACAGCATCATATCAAAATCAACCTTGAATCCTCTGTCACTGAATTGGCTGACACTGAGTAGATTGTGCTTCAATCCATCCACAAGAGCAATATTTTCAATGACAACATTTCCAATTTCTAGACAACCATATCCCACTGTGTAACCCTTGTTGTTGTCTCCAAAGGTTATGATTGGGCCAGCTTTCTCAACATAATGTGATAGCAGGGCTTTATCACCTGTCATGTGTCTTGAGCAGCCACTGTCAATGATCCACATGACTTGATCTTTCTTCTTGCCCTGCAAAACAGAATGTGTCTAAGATGCATATGGTACCCAATCCTTGTTGGGTCCTGCAGTTTCAGTGTCTCCTGAGTTTCTTTCAGTCATAAAGTCACAAGCATTATCAGTAATCTCCTGTTTGACTTCTCTTTTCACCTACTTAGGTTTAGAATTGGACTTGGTCCTTTTCTTAGTGGATGGAGCCTTCTTGCTGTTGCCAGCAGGCTCAGAAGTCTCAACAGTATTTGAGTATGAACATTTTTCAGTAATGAGAATAGGTAAGTTAAAGCATGTACTCATGGCAGTAATTTTGCATGGCATACATTCAATGTTATTACAGACACTCATAGTTCTATGCATAAGGGGGGTTCTGTGTAAGTTACCATTGAGTTCAGTTGCATTGACCTTTTTCTCAATTGGTTTCTTACAAACATGTGTTAAGTGATGAGTAGATCCACAGTTATTGCACAGTTTCCTAGAAGCACCTCCAACATTAGTGTATCCATTTCCTTTGTTGACTCCTACCTTTCCATTCCTATTCTTAGACTTGGGAGTTACTGGATTGACAGTATGTTCAGAAGTTGCTGTCGAACTTTCCTTGACAGTATCTTTTATTCCTACTGTCTTGACAGAAGGTTTTAAAGTTACTGTCTTGGAACCATTCTTGACAGTATCTTTGGAAGATTCTGTCTTGCCAACTGTGACAACATCTTTTGAACTTACTGTCTGATTGCTTGGTAAGTTTACTGTCTTGGGGATTGTGACAGTATCCTTTCCATCCTTGAATGTGCTGTCAACACCTTCATCCTCATCAAGAATTTCTTGTTTGATGAGCATGGCTTCTTCATCAAACTCAATTTCTGCAGCTTTGAAAATGGGAGTTTTAACTTTCTTGAGAATGGTGGGTTTGACAGCAGCATTTCCAGAACAATCGTGAATCACAGTTTCCTTTCCAGGTCTTCTACCATATGAAAAACCTATACCAACTGACTGATTTTCTGTATGCTTATCATTGTAATCCTGAACTATCTTTGATGAGTTTTTATAAGCCTTGATTTTAAATTCATTTTCAGCAATCTCATTTCTCAGGAATTCCTCAACCTCTTTAGCACATTTCAATTCATTTTTAAGTTTAGAATTCTCCTGAGCTAAAGAGTCCAGTGAACTGGTTTTGAGAACAAGAGATTCATTTTCAGACTTTAGTGTTTCATTTAGCTTACTCAGCCTAGTGATCTCCTCATTGGCAGCAGATAAGCTAGTATAGACATTGAACATTTCAGCACTTAAGTCTTTAATGGTTTTCTTATACTCATCAATGGACATATCAAGTAAGACAAGTGAAGGTACCTGACTTGAGGATGTTGATGTTACTTCATCAGTGCTAGCCATGAGAGCTAGGTTGACATATTCTTCTTCATCTTCATCATCAGACTCATCCCAACACTTTCCTTCAGCCACATAGGCTCTACCTTGATTCTTCTTGGAGTATCCACCAGTTCCTTTCTCAAATCTCTGAACCTGTTTGGGTCTTTTGCACTCAGTAGCAAAATGACCAGGTTCACCACAGTTGTAACACTTGAATTTAGATCTATCCACAAATCCAGTCTTGTATCCTCCTTTGAATGAGCTTCCCACAGCAGCCTTTGATGAGCTTCCCTCGGTGAACTTGGATGCTTGGCCTTGGGGCCTGAATGACCTATCCTTCTTGAACCTAAAGTTCTTGAACTTTTTGGCCATGTAAGCCATAGTAGGATTGTCCATGCTTTCCAGTTCCTCCATAGTGTAGAAGTCTTCATCTTCCACATCCTTGAGCTGTAGTACTACTTTCTCATCATCTTCAACAACCTCTTCTATCTTCAAGGATTGTACAGGGGTTGGTTGAGTGATTTGTAGTGCTTCACTAGGTTGTGTGATCCTTGGCACTTGTGCTACTAGGGCACTTGACATATTAGCCATCTTGTTCCTTGTTCCACTTTGTATGGCTCTCTTTTGAAAGAGTTCAAGTTCATACGATTTCAGAATGCCATAAAGTGTCTCAAAGGTTATATTGTTGAGATCTCTTCCTTCTCGTATGGCTGTTGTCTTGTGTTCAAGATGAGCAGGCAGTGTAAGCAAGAACTTGACATTCAATTCTTTTCTGTCATAGTACTTGCCATGTATCTACAGTTCAGTTAAGAGCTTACTGAACCTTTCAAACATGGAGGTTAAGTCTTCACCAGGCTTGGTCATAAATGCCTCATATTGAGATATAAGTATTTGCCTTTGGTTGCCCTTAACTTCTTCACTTCCTTCACAGAGTAAGGCTAACCTGATCCACATCTCCTTGGCTGATGTGCAGCTTATCACACTTCCACACATGGCTTTATCCAACGTGAGAGAATCGAGCAAGATGAGTTGCAAGTGATCATCTAGCACCATTTTCTCCTTCTCAGTTTCCAAAAATTCCGAGGGATCTTTGGGAACCCAATGTGCAGGAATGATCTCACCATTTACTGTTGTGGCTTCAATTTCCTTCCTTGGAATGAAAGGACCATTCTCGAGTATACCTGGGTATAGTGGATTCGCAGCTTTGATAAACAACAAGATTTTTCTTTTCCAAATGTTGTAGTTCTCTTTATCAAAAGCTGGGATCTTGATACTGTTTGATTTCTGCATTGTCGTCGGGATCTCAGATATGTATGTTAATCTGAAAGCTCTGATACCAGTTGTTGGTCCTTGTGTATTGCAGAAGGGGGGGATGAATGCAATACTGATAAAATTCAATCTCAGTTTCAACAACTAAAACTAAGATTTAATTTTATCAATAATATGTATGCATTCACAAACAGTAAAATAGAGAAGACAGGATTCACAAAATAAATGTTTTATTTATTTTGCAAAGTGTTGCTACAACCTCAAGAGAGAATTCTTGAGCTTCGATTTTCTTCAAGGCACTTGCTAGTCTTCGTTACATTTCTAGAATGAATTGACAGTAGGTATAAGACTAATCCTATTACTATCAGTCACGGGTTTGTGAAGCCGCTGTCATTGTCAAGTGGCAGCTTCTTACAGATTGTCTTACCCATGTGACTTTCCTAAATTGCTAATATGTCAGATATACATCATAACAAAAGCAACCTAGATTCATTCTATTTCCAGCTTAAGCAATTCAGCAAATAAGGACTTGACATTGCTCTTGAATTGATTCGCTTTTGTTTTGCAGTGCTTGAAGCTTCTGTCGTAGTCTTGCAGACTTGGTGCAGCTTAGGGATACTACAACACGCCTGTTTCTTGAACATTGAAACTGTCACGGGATTTGACTGAGAAAGATACTTAGAACAAAGGTCTTTCTCGAGACAGTTACTTTTGCCACAAAGCTTACTGTCACAGGAATGTGCTTTTGGTGACAGTACGAGTTCCCCGCATAGTGTGCTGTCGAGGTTCCCAAGCTTGCTGTCGAGGGCTAAAGTTGCTGTCGCGTAGTCTTCCGCCAATGTTGCTGTCAGAGTGAATATGTTGTCTTGACTTGCAACATTCTGTCTTCTTGTAATATTACTGTCAAAGTTTTAGGACAGTAACCTTTATTCATGTTGTCATCTAATTATGTACCCTTTGAGGCTTGAACACAGCAAGTGAACTTCTTTCAAATTATACAACTAGAATAACATTACATACTGATTACAAGAACATACTTTGGCTGTGACAGTATGTTCTACTTAATTAAAAATTAAGTACAATCAAAGTTAAGTTGTTTCTATGTTATAAATCCCAACAGAGGATGACAGGATCTTAGACCTGGATCTCATTTCTTCACCTGGTCAGACTACCGGGGCTGATGATGCTGCCCTTCGCTCTAGAGAGGAAGAGGAGGAGGAGGAGGACGTGGACAAGGAAGATTAGGTGTAGTTTCACTTTTGGCCATCATGGCTTGTACTTTTGTTTATGTACTTTCAGCCTACGGGCTTAACTTAACTTTTCTATTTAAGTTTTTATCCAGCCTTATTTATTTCTTGTGGCCATTCATGGCTTGTGTTATTTTCTTGCTTCTTGAATGTTTGTCAACACTCATAGTATATAAGCTTTAAAACATGAAAATACTGAATTTATTCATAACTTGAAAATGGGATCAACCCTTACATAGTACCCAAGTTTAAGAACTCGGGTTGGCTTTATCAAACCTTATTCATAGTAGTGAGTCCTCCTAGGAAACACCTTAAACATAATAAACTTTCAAATTGGAGGCATGCCAAGTCCTTGGCACCTCATGCCCTTCAAGGGTTTCTAGCTTGTATGAGCCTCGACCAAATACGTTCTTGACGCGATATGGTCCTTCCCAATTTGGGGCCAACTTGCCTTTTTGTCCAACTCCGGATGCTTCAATCTTTCTAAGAACCAAGTCTCCTTGATGAAAGAACCTTTATTTAACCCTTAGGTTGTAGTAGAAATAGGCTTTCTTTTGATGTTCAACTATCTTGGCGTTTGCTTCATCTCTAACTTCGTCAATTAGATCCAAAGCTAGCCTCAAGCCTTCTTCATTTTCTTCTGGTTCATAAGCCTCAACTCTTGGGGAGGTGTGAGTAATCTCCACCGGGACCACTGCCTCTGCTCCATAAGCCAATAGAAATGGAGTTGCCCCGGTGGTGACTTTACAAGTAGTACGATATGCCCAAAGTATGGGGAGTAATTCGTCTACCCAAGTGTTTCTGGAGCGTTCAACTCTTTTCTTTAGTCCATCCAGGATAATTCGATTTGCAACCTCAGATTGCCCATTAGCTTGAGGATGGGCAACAGAAGTGAAGCGCAACTTGATATCATTCTCATCACAATACTTTTTGAACTCATCGTTGTTAAACTGAGTTCCATTGTCCGTGACCAGGACTCGTGGAATTCCATATCTGCATATAACATTTTCCCAGAAGAAATGCATCACTTGCTTGGTGGTTATCTTGGCTAAGGGTTTAGCCTCAATCCACTTGGTGAAGTAGTCGATTGCTACTATCAAGAACTTTCTTTGAGCACTTGCCATTGGAAATGGCCCGAGTATATCCATTCCCCACATGGTAAAGGGGATAGGTGAGTTAATGGATGTCATCATCTCTGGTGGTTGTCTAACCACTGGTGCATGTTTCTGGCACCGTTCACATTTCTTCACATAGCTTTTAGCATCATCAAGTATGCTTGGCCAATAGAAACCTAGACGGGTGACTTTATGAGCAAGGGCTTTGCCCCCCAAGTGTTGTCCACAGATTCCTTCATGCACTTCCTTTAGGGCCAATTTTGCCTCTTGGGGTCTCAAACATTTCAGATATGGAATGATGAAAGACTTCTTGTATAGGAGTCCCTCAATCAGGGTATACCTTAGTGCTCTGACGTATAGCTTTCGTGCTTCTGAAGTATCGTTGGGTAGCCACCCAGTTTCCAGATGAGCTTTGATGGGATCCATCCAACAGCTGCCAACATCAATGGGTGCTACCAACTTTCCGTTGATGCTTGGGGTCTTCAAGACTTGGAAGTATACACTCCCTGCATAGTTTTCAATTTCAGAAGAAGCAAACTTAGACAGGGCATCAGCCTTTATGTTTTCTTCCCTTGGAATGTGCTCCACATAGCATTCGTCAAATTGAGTCATGATGGCCTTAACAAGTTTCAAGTACTTGGCCATGACTTCATCTCTGGCCTCAAATTCCCCATTTACTTGGGAAACCACTAGCCTCGAGTCTCCACATACTTTCAGAGTTTTGACCCTCAAGGCTCCAGCCAGCCCTAAGCCAGCTATCAGAGCTTCATACTCAGCCTCATTGTTTGTCGTTGGGAAGTCAAGTTTTAGTGCATACTCAATGAGGAATCCATCAGGACTTTGTAGCACCAAACCAGCTCCACTTGATTTTGTTTTTGATGCTCCATCAAAATAGAGCACCCAATATTCTTTGAAGTCCATTTCTTGATCTTTCTTGTCTTCCATTATCACTTCCTGCCCCCCGACTTCTTGGTTGTCAATGGTACATTCAACCATGAAGTCAGCAAGTGCTTGTGCTTTTATGGCCGTTCGAGGCTTATACTTGATGTCGAATTCGCCCAATTTAATGGCCCATTTGATCAATCTTCCACTAACTTGAGGGCTATGCAAGATGTTTCTTAGAGGTTGATCAGTCAAGGCCTCTATCTTGTGAGCCTGGAAGTACGGGCGTAGCTTTCTTGAGGCCATTATCAAGGCTAAGGCAAACTTCTCAATCGTTGAGTAGTTTATTTCTGCCCCATGAAGAATCTTACTCACATAGTAGATGGGTTTCTGAACCTTCAATTCATCCTTCACCAAAACGGCTCCAAGAGCTGTGCTAGAAACCGCCAAGTACAAATAGAGAATTTCCCCTGGCTTGGGCTTTGCCAACAGTGGTGCCCCTGCCATGTATTTCTTCAGGGCCTCAAAGGCCTCTTGGCTTTCAGTTGTCCATTCAAAAAATTTCACTTTTTTGAGTGCTTTGAAGAAGGGTAAACACTTCTCTCCTGACTTGGAGATGAACCTTCCCAATGCTGCCACTCTTCCTGTTAGTTTTTGGACATCTTTGACAGTCCGTGGTGGCTCCATGTCTAGAATTGCTTTGATTTTGTCGGGATTGGCCTCGATTCCTCTCTTGGAAACCATTAGGCCTAAAAACTTTCCCGAGCCTACACCAAAGGCACACTTAGCTGGATTCAACATCATCTTGTGGTGCCTCAACACTTCGAATGCCTCTCGGAGGTGCTTAATGTGATCGGCCTTATCGAGGCTTTTGACTAACATGTCATCTACGTAGACCTCCATGGTTTTTCCAATTAGGTGCTCAAAGATTTTGTTTACCAACCTTTGATAGGTCGCTCCTGCATTCTTAAGCCCAAAAGCCATGACTAAGAAACAAAAGACACCAAAGTCAGTGATGAATGATACCTTGGCGATGTCATCCTCATGCATCTTGATTTGATTGTATCCACTGAAGCCATCCATGAAGCTAAGCATCTCGTGCCCAGCTGTAGCATCTATTAGTGCATCAATTCTTGGTAAGGGAAAACAATCCTTAGGACATGCATCATTCAAGTCAGTGAAGTCGACGCACATCCTCCATTTTACGTTAGCCTTTTTAACCATCACGGGGTTAGCTAACCATTCTGGGAATTGGATTTCCTCAATGAGCCCAGCTTCCAAAAGCTTATTCACTTCTTGCTTAATGGCTTCAAGCCTCTCTGGAGCAAAATTTCTTTTCTTTTGTTTCACTGTCTTCCTTTCTGGATCCACATTCAATTTGTGAGATATCAATTGGGGATCAATCCCTGGCATGTCGGCCGTTGTCCAAGCAAAAACGTCATTGTTTTCTTGAAGAAAAGATGTGAGGTTGCTCTTCAATGGTTCGGGCAGTAGTGCCCCAATATAAGTCACCTTCTCTAGTTCTCCTGGGACTAGGGGAATTGGGACCAAGTCCTCAGCCGGTTTCCCCCTTCTGTCCTCGTTGTCACTGATATTCATGTCTTCAATTGGGAGAACTTGCCCCCCGGTTCCATCAGGTCTTAACGCGGCTACATAACAACTTCTAGCCATCTTTTGGTCTCCTCGTTCTTCACCAATCCCATTCCTCGTTGGGAACTTGATTTTTAGATGGTAAGATGAGGCAACGGCCTTGAACGCATGAAGACCAGTCCTTCCCAGGATTGCATTGTAGGTTGAAGTCGCTTTTATAACTATGAAGTTCAACATCTGAGTAGATGTATTCATCCCTTGCCCCATAGTCATTGGGAGTTGGATAGTGCCTTCCACTTTTGATTCCACCCCGTTAAATCCATATATAGGCATATTTGAGGGTGTTAACTGAGAGTCTGTGTAACCCATCTTGATAAAGGCATCGTGGAACAAGATATCCACTGAAGCTCCATTATCAACCAAGACTCTTTTTGTTTCGGAGTTGCCTATCACAGGTATTATGACAAGAGGATCATCATGGGGGAACTTCACCCCTTCCAAGTCTGAATCGTCAAAACCTATTGACAATTCTGTTCTGGCACGCTTCGGTGCTTCTCCAACCACAGTCATTACCTCTCGGGCATAAGCCTTTCTTGAGTTTCGGGAGGACCCAGAAGCAGTTGGCCCTCCGAATATCATGTTGATCACTGGCCCTCGGGGCTTGGGATTCCGATCTTGATCGTTGTCCCTTCTATCATAATCCTTCCTTTCATAGTCCCCCCTTTGGCTCCCTTGGCTTCCATCCTTAGTGAACTTGTTGAGTTTCCCTCTTCGTATCAGAAACTCAATCTCATCTTTCAATTGTCTACAATCATCGGTGTCATGATCGACTTCTTTGTGGAACCGACAAAACTGATTTTGGTTCCGTTTGGACAGATCAGCCCTCATTGGCTTTGGCCATTTGATATCTTCTTCCTTGGCTATCTCCATCAGAATTTGACTCCTGGGAGTATTCAATCTTGCATATTCTGTGAATTTTGGCCCAAAATTGCTTCTCTTAGGGGGAGAATCGGAGTTCTTTGATGTTCGGGGAAACTTTTCCTTGACGTCGTACTCCTGAGTTTCTTTTCTTTTCTTTGAGTTTCCACTACCGCTAGTAGTGGGTTCATATTTTCTCATACTTTCTTCAGCCTTGATATACTTTCCGGCTCTATCTTGGAGCTTCAGCATGCTCTCGGGGGGATGTTTAGCTAACGACCGTTTGAAGTGGTCATCAGTGGTTCCTTGTTGCAGGGCTATCATAGCCACTCTGTCCTCTAAGTCCGGGACTTTTAAAGCCTCTCGAGTGAATCGATTGATGTAGTCCCTTAGGGCCTCATTCTGCCCTTGTCGGATTGCCATGAGTGATGCAGAACTTTTCTCATGCACCCTTTCACTAATGAACTGATTGATGAAAGCCTTGCTTAGTTCCTTGAATGACCCAATAGAGTTGGGTGGTAGACGGCTATACCAACGTTGGGCCATGCCTGCCAAGGTTTGTGGAAACGCCCTACACTTGACCGCGTCGTTGGTTGGCTGCAACAGCAGTGCATTGGAGAAGGTCCTTACATGATTTACGGGATCTCCCGTTCCATCATAGGCTTTGATCGAAGGCATCTTAAACTTCCTGGATATAGCCGTTTTCATGATGTCTTGAGTAAACGGTGGTGTAGGATCATCAGGATCCCCTAGGGGCAACAGAATACTAGGATCACCCCTTGGGGCTTCAGCCCTCTTGGCCCTTCTTGCCGGTGGATCCAAGTTGATTATCGGGATCCCTTCAGTCGTTCGGCCCCGATATTGAGCGGCCTCTTCTTCAGCAAGGAGTTTTTTGAGCCTTGAAGTCTCTGCCTCATGGGCTGCAAGTTTCTCCCTAGTAGTTTGGGGTTGCTCCCGATTTGTCTGGGAAGAACGTCTCCTTCTTGGAGCGACATCCTCCCCAGTTGTATAACCCTCATCCTCGGTGTATGGGCCAGAGTAATCTTGAATGAGAGGGGTCTGACGAGTTTGGGGTCCCAGACCTTGAATATAAGGGGGTACATATGCCTCATGGTATATTGGATTAGTTCCACTACCACCCGCTATGGGTCGAGGGGGCATGCCATAGCTTGGCATCCCCAAAGTCTGATTCGCGTATTGAGGGAGATCAGTAGTATGGAGTTGAAGGCTCCTTGGTGCACTCATGAGTAGCGTGGAGGTCGTGATTGGTTGCTGGTGAACGGTCTCTTGTGGATTAGATCCATGAATGACCATCTGTAGGGGATTCGTCCCTTCAACCGAAATCGGGATTTCCGGTCCTTGAGTGTTGGTGGGGATATTCGCCCCTTGTGTGCCAGTAGTCGGCAGTGGCTGATCAGCCTCAGAGGTGATAGGGCGATCATCGGGAGTTTGAGTATCCCGAGCTGTTCTTCGTGTGTTTGCCATGGTTGATGTTGTTTTCCCACAGACGGCGCCAAATGTTGTGGATTAAAAAACGTGCTTGGTGAATTTAATGCTAGGATTAATGAGCTTCGAGCTTTTATGGTTGCACTCGTGTTTCCGGACTAAATCGGTCCTCACAAGATGCCTACGTATCTCAAATCGTTATTGAGAATCAAGCCAAAGACGTAGTTCTGATTGTAGGATCAGGGACCTTATATAGGCGTCTAGAGCCTAGTATTTATGGTATGTTTAGGAGTCTTAGCGAATAAGTCTCCTTTTTGATATTGGATAAACATTGTATTGCTTGCAGGATAAGTCTTTTCCTTGTTGATAAAGGCTATGACTCATTAATTGCCTTTAATTGGGATTCTGGATCCTCCTTTGACCAATTTGCCATAATTTGGGCTCTTTTAATGAGCTGTATATTTTCCCTATTCATTAATTACGAAATTAATGAGTAATTAGGGATTTGGGCATTAAATATCAAGCCTTTTCATTGGACCGTCAATTATATTTCTATAATTACTTTTCTGACCATATGACCGCGCTTCGCAACGGCATTAGAATATATTTGTTAAGAAAAAGAATATTAGAATAAAAATTGTGAAATTAATATCTATAAAATTATTTAAATTATCAAATAAAATATATTCTATAAAATTTGCATTTTGGTAGGTACTATAATAAAATATTTACATATTTTGTTTATTTATATAGTTTGATTTTTTATTTTGTTGGACCGATACCATTGCCATATATATATATATATATATATATATATATATATATATTGACAAAAATCAATATAAACATATAATATTACTTATATTATATATTATAAATCTTATAGTTTGTAATATTTCAAATCTTAGGAAAATTCCATCATTATTGAAACAAATATAATAATTAAAAATAGCTAAGAAAATGACAGTAATTATCAATCTCAATAGACCTTTAGTGCATATTCAAAATATATTAAAATCGGACAAGTTATCAATGTAGTTTAAAAGTATAATGCGAAACCTTTAGTACATATTATTTAATACTAAAAAGTATGATCGGAAACACGTGTGTAATTAGGCGGTAGCATAATGCTAAATACATGTTCCATTGCCTTCATCACCAGCTCCACTGTATCCATCACTAACTCTGTTGTCCTTTTCATTGTCCTCAATTGATATTTTCCTTTTCTTTTTGTCATGCACAGTCTCGAGCGTAGGAGAACTTTTAGAATCCTGCAATACAGTGAGTGCTTAGAAAAATATTCATGTACAATATTTTTATATAGATAATAGTGCATGATATTAGAGTTTTAAACTAATGAAGTTGACTATACATAAATTATAGTAATAAATTAGAATATGTCTTAACTGATTTCTTCAACTTGTACTCTTGTTTCGAATTTTCTTTAGCTCCATTGCCTGCATCACCAGCTCCATTGTCATGCACAAACACAGCACCAGTCTCGGATATAGCAGAATCTTTAGAATCATGCAATATAATGAGTGTTTAAAAATAGTTGCATGAAGAAGAAAAATCATGTACAACTTATTTGTTACATTATATAGTGCATATGATATTAGAATTTTAAACTAATTAATTAATTACACATAAGCTATAATAAATTAGAATGTACCTTGACTGATTTCTTCAATTTGTATTCTTGTTTCAAAATTTCTTTTGGCTCAAATATTTCAGCAACAGTAAAACTGTGTAATCCTTCTTTGAGATTATAAGCATTCAATAGTAACTTAAACACTATGTGCGTGTTTGGGGTATCACAAAAAAGTTGATTTATAGCTTAAAATGAGTAAGTGTTATATAAGTGATAAGTTGATGCATTCTTATAAATTATACGGGTGTTTGGATAAATTTACTTATAAGTTATTGAATAATTTGCTAAATTAAATTTGAAAAAATAATTTTTAAATACAATGATTTCAACACTTGTATTTTAAATTAAAAAAATATTTAAAAACACAAATGTAAAAATATAAAATATTAGAAAAATAAAGAAATCAAATAATAAGTTGATAAGTTAAGTAAAATGTTGGTGATTTCTAACATTCAACTTATGAACTTATAAGTTATAAGTTATCAAATAAGCTAAGTACACAAACACCCCTCATAAGCTCTTATCAATTTATAATGTATAAGTTTGGTAACCCAAACAGGCCCTATATCTTTTTCAAATAATCCTTCAAGCTCTTTTGGAACATCATTGTTGTCTAAAGATAATTTATTCACTATCTTATTTGCCGATGTGTCTAACAATGGGTCTGCTATATTGTTGAATAGTACAAAAGTTGTATCTCCCGTCTTATCCTTAACTTTTATTTGTATTCTAAACCTGTATAAACACACAAATCATAGTAAGATTAATATATGTATAAACAAAATATAAAATAAAGTTATTAAATTAATTTCTTACATGATAAGAGGATGGTCAATAATTTCGTTGCAAGGCTTGCATCTATAAGGTCCCTCACAAAAGTCCAACCTTGTGGAGCATGTTTTACAGCCAGTGTAGTACCAGTTATGGGTATTATCAATCCCAAAAATCTCAGCTCTTACCGTAACAATTTGTTCCTATAGTAATATGATTAGAGTATAAATATGATAACAAAAATAACATTGATAATAATTGAGGTCAAGTGCAAGGTACGTAAAATAAATTAGCTAAACAAAAAATGTGCAAAATTAACCTTTAGGTCTTCACTCCACTCTGCTTCCAGCAATTCCTCGATGTTCATCCTATTAATAAACATTTTTTCCTCAGGCGACATTATGGGGAGAGAGTATCCACTGATTTGCAATTTAGTAGAGAGGTGAGCAAATCTCTCTCTCAGGGATGACACATACGGTGTATCCAGATTTGTATAAATTTTACTATTTCTTGTGGTAGAAAAGCTAATTGTATCTGCATATAAGAGTAAATAAATGGTTAAAAAACTAATATAAGAATTAAATCAATAATATCAATGAAACAAATATTTGTATAATATCTAATGATATTCGTTCAATCGAGATAAGATAGATTTATATATGTGCAATTTCTAAAACTATATATTATAAAAACATTAATAAAGATAATTACTTTTAAATTTTTTAATCTGGGTAGATGTGATAATTATTATATAGGGTCCACCATCCTCCTTGTATAAATTTGTATCAACCATCTCGGCCAACTTTTCCCACAAAGTTATGGTACTGGTGATGGAGCTGTTTAAGAAAAAAATTAGAACAAATTAAATAAGTAAAACAAATAAATTGGGGTAACCAAAGAAGTAATATAAAATTACGAGAACAATAAAAAACAATTAACAGTTATATTAAAATTAATATAATGCATAACTTACTAATTTGTGACAATTTTGAGATTTCTTTTTTTTCAACCGCCTTTGACAACTTCAATGCCACCCAAGTAGGTCAAGCAGCTCACAACATCTAAATCAACATAGAAAAAATAATATTAGAACATGATAGTTTGAATTATAACTTATATAATAGTATTACTTATATATTACTCTAATATATTACTGCATCAAAAACCTGAGAGTATGTTGATGTCATTAATACGTGCATCAATCATATCCGAACATATGAACTGAAATCCATGCAGTGATATGTTGACGATGCCTTCTTCCAATCTCTTAGGCAACGTTATGCGTATGAAGAACAATTTAGACCCATGTGATAGTGGTCTTCATCGATCAAAATCATGTCAAGACTGATCAGTTCTTCATTATTTGGATTGACAGATTCCCACATTCTACACACTCGTACTCTTATCATCCGGGTATAGTTGTTGTCGTTCAAAGCATCCAACATGGTGTAGGCCATAGTTGTATTGATTTTAAATATGGTTGTAAAAATTTGAAGCTATGTAAAAAAGTTTCGGTGTAGATTTTTTGTTATGAATGTCCTTTAATTTATAGGTGTTTGTAAGGTGAATAACATGGAAATCCATTATGTTTAAAAGTCAAGAAGTATTATAAAAGAAAAGTTCTATAACGTTTGAAAATAATAAAAGAAAGTTCTATCAAATTTGAAAATAATAAAAGAAAGTTTTATCAAGTTTGAAAATAATAAAAGAAAGTTCTATCAAGATTGAAAATAATAAAAGAGAAAATTGCAATTATTAACATAAGATCCTAAAAATTCAAAAATAATAAGGAAGTTGTAATTTTCTAAATCAAAGAAAGTTCTATCAAGTTTGAAAATAATAAAAGAAAGTTCTATTAAGATTGAAAATAATAAAAAAGAAAATTGCAATTATTAACATAAGAGCCTACAAATTCGAAAATAATAAGGATGTTGTAATTTTCTAAATAAAAGAAAGTTCTATCAAGTCCTACAAATTCGAAAATAATAAGAAAGTTGTAATTTTCTAAATCAAAGAAAGTTCTATCAAGTTTGAAAATAATAAAAGAAAGTTTTATCAAGCCTACAAATTCGAAAATAATAAGGAAGTTGTAATGTAATTTTCTAAATCAAAGAAAATTCTATCAAGTTTGAAAATAATAAAAAAAAGTTCTATCAAGCCTACAAATTCGAAAATAATAAGGAAGTTGTAATTTTCTAAATCAAAGAAAGTTCTATCAAAACTACAAATTCGAAAATAATAAAGAAGTTGTAATTTTCTAAATCAAAGAAATTTTCTAAATCAAAGAAAGTTCTATCAAGTCCTACAAATTCGAAAATAATAAGGAAGTTGTAATTTTCTAAATCAAATAAAGTTCTATCAAGTTTGAAAATAATAAAAGAAAATTTTATCAAGCCTACAAATTCGAAAATAATAAGGAAGTTGCAATTTTCTAAATCAAAGAAAGTTCTTTCAAGTTCTAAAAATTCGAAAATAATAAGGAAGTTGTAATTTTCTAAATCAAAGAAAGTTATATCAAGTTTGAAAATAATAAAAGAAAGTTCTATCAAGTTTGAAAATAATAAAAGAAAGTTCTATCAAGTTTGAAAATAATAAAAGTGTAATTTTCAATTTCCTTCCTACAAAATCGAAAATAATAAAGGAAGTTATAATTATTAAAATTAAAAATTGTGAAAAATTGATAAAATTAGAAAAATAGAACGGAGCGATTCCAGAGGCGCCACCTCACCGTCCCGTCTTCTCCTTTATATAAGTATATTGATTTTGATAATTTTAAATTTGCCAGAACAAATAGACTAAAACCTGAAAATCGACTTAGTTGATTTATGGGTGAGAAATTTATTTGAATTTTTTAAAAACGGTCATAATATGGGTTTTGAATTGATTTCTAATCGAATCAAATGAAATTGCGTTCATCTTTGTTAAACACGCATAATATTGCTGCAATACCAACATTTTTTTCTAAAGTCAAGATCTATTAGAGAAAATTAAATATACAAATCCACTTTCTTATTATAACTAGCTTTATAGCCCGTGCAAGGCACGGGCATGTTATACATATTTAATTTTAAAGATAATATTATGCAAGTGATTACATATATGAACAAAGGAATGACATTAAAATAATTGTACAGCTTTTTGATAGAATCTCATACTATTTAGACGGACTTATATTGCATCCCAAGAATCTATTACAAAAGTTCTTGCGGCATCATTCATGCACTACCGTGTTTATCATGTGTCATTTTTCTTCCCAATTCCTGCATCAGATTTTAATGGGCTAATAGGATTCTGCGCGGAGAAACTCTTAACTATACTTGTACAAGTATCTGCATACACTGTGCATTCATATGTGTTTTGCTTTGAACACTATGGCCCCTCGCTTACTCTTATGCACATCCTTTTGAACATTATGGCCCCTCGCTAACGCTTGCAGAATGTAGCCTACCAAGCATAAATAAATGTCATAATAAGTAAAATGAACATCTGGTTAGTAAAACCCGACAAACTGAAACTCATTTCTGCAAATAGGTTACTATCGTCGGACATCGTGCGACTATTATCTGAAACAAATGTAATTCTACCCCCATTAACCAAACTAAATAACCGAAACAAAAATATATATTAATTATAATATATATATTATAATTCTATAATAAATTTATATTCTCGAATAAATATTTTAATGTATAACATATGTTTTGAAGTCTTTGTTTTAATGCTCTGAATCAACAATAGTAAACTATGTGCATCACTTCATGGAGGTCATGCAAACAATTGGAAGTCTATACCTTCCATTAATCTGTTCGAAGTCTTTTTCAAGTTTGTTCACAGTATCAAGATAAATTTAAAGTTGGCCATTGTCTTCTATTTGGTACGCAAACGGTATGTACTCTATTATAGGTCTACCATCCATGTGTGTCAAATAATTCCTTTAATTGAAAGTAAGTTCCTTGAGTTTTTTCAAGTAGCCTGCAAATAAACTCAAACACAAACCAATGAGTTTTAAAAGACGTCTTGGTAGACTATAGTTGATTGTTAACCATATATTAGGATAAAAAGGCTTGTACCTGCTTCTGGCATGTATGATAATAATATTTAAAGACTCGAGCAAAATTACCGGACATATTGCTATGTACAGAAAGCATCAGTGCACAAAAGTCATTTTATGATAATCCATAAGTCATCTTATTGTTGCGAGCACGGGTTTCGATAAAATTAAGGAGGCTATCCAATCTGAAACAACAGTGGCACCTAAAATAAATACATTAAGGAACAATCAGCCAAAACCCCATGGAGAATAAAAAAATAACCTATTTTAACACACATAGATGTTTCTACTATGCATCCATTGATATATTATAAGTTATACACTTACATATATCATATAATGAACACTGAGAAGTCCAGAGGATTCCTGGCCCTTACAGCAATATAACTTCATATTATGATATTTCCGTTATATATGTTCTGCGTTCTTCTAAACGTACAGCTGATACAACACACACATATTAGTGGGAATATAGTAACATCTAAACTCTGTATGACAATCTTAGTGTGCAACACTACCTATCTATGTCAAAATAGTGAAATTTTATAAAAAGTTTCTAAAGATACTGAACACTACAATGGTGAAGCTTATCATATCATTTAGGGATTTATATTAAAATTCGTGGGATGTGTATTTATATTTCCTGTAGACGTGGATTCATAGCAAGAGAGAAATGTTCTCATATAATTTTAAAATAATATTCAATTCTTAAGTTTTATTTTATAATTATGTTGTATATAGAGGAGTGGGTGAAGCACACCCGTCTCCAGTAACACATTAAGTAGAGAGATGACTCCATTTGAACTTTCTTTCCTTAAATAGCCTATCTTTAAAGGGGTTTTAGCGGTGCTCTCTCAACCAAGAACAACTATATAATTGCATACAATTGAGAGTATAATGAAATTTACAAATCATTTGATCTTGATCTCACTCTAGTACATTGAAGTTGCTCTGTAGTATTAGACTTTAGTTGCCTTATAAAGCATCACGAGCGGTGATAATATAATAAAGAAGTTTTTGGAGAGCAGGAAGTAGCTAGACTCCTAGGGATTAATGTGATGCTTACTACACAATTATTATAGATCCATTTAACTATTGTAAATCTATTAGCTATATAGAAAATTTAGATTAGAGTAACTTCAGTTTTTGCAACAACAATTACATTTATAGAGGCCACTCATGCCAGAGATAAGATATTACAACAAAAGTAAGGTTGGATAAGACTTAATAGAATATTGTTTCTTTGGCAAGAATCATATATTAAAAACAACTAAAACCATAGGAGAACATTGATAAAAAAAACACAAGTAAAAGTTAATTTCCCAATTATAACAAAAGTTAGGTTTTTTTTAAACCTCCGGATTTGAAGATTCCATGGTAATTATATATATTATTCGAAGTTGCAAGAGTGGAGTAATCATGATCCAAGGTTACCCTTTTCTTTAGAGGACTGTCCCGCTTTTTAATTAAAAAAATCAGATAATGAGATGTAACCTCTAGTTATGTAGAAATTTGGTATAATAAATAAACTCAAACATCTTATGTACACGTGAGTCATGAGCAAGGGTCTGGGAGGGTAACCTTGAACCTTTACGGGCACAAATATATTGTAAAAATCAAGATCAGTTCAGATGGTGTCATTCTTTTAGCATGCAAATCAACATCAAATTAAAACTGATATGCAGAGACGATATATGACTACAGTTCAGAAGTAGGGGCAAAATTGAAAATTATAATAGTACCAACAACTTTCGATGATTATAGGCCAACAAATGAAAAAGGAAAACCAAAAACTAACTTTATGTAAATAAGAAAATAGAATCAGAATTAATGTGATAGAGTAAATCCGAATTAATGTAATAGAGTGCACTCGAGGAAACAATTGTAAAGAGCTCATTGTTATTCATAATCAAGTCCTTTAAAAAAAGGCCTTAAACCACCGACATAATGTAGGGAAAAAACTGAATTAAATTGTGTTATCAATAAAACAACAGAGAGCACCATATTTCAATAGATTTCTTTTCTTATTTTTTGGCCTAATCTCAATAATTTTTTCTGGGATTGCAAATGGGACATGGTCAATATAAAATAAGTATAAAACTAAAAACTTACATTTTCATTAATTGACTTGATGGTTAAATCTTAAAATCCCAAGAGAAGTAAAAAGAAAGAGTGAGGTTACGCTTAAAAAGTATTTTCTTTTTCTTCTTTTTGCTTAAGATAAAAGGTTGGGAATGGGGCATTGTTCTAAACAATTGTATGATATATATTTTTTAAGTATTGTATTTAGATATGCTTGATGTGAGTTATTAGTATCTGGTGGCTAGAGACATAGCAAAGAATAGCATATATATAAACGTATTTAACAACACATTATATACATAATGGGCCCTTACCTGACGGTGTACAGAGGCAGACTTCATAAGATTGT
Organism: Heracleum sosnowskyi; assembly: GCA_030848705.1. Taxonomy (NCBI): domain Eukaryota; kingdom Viridiplantae; phylum Streptophyta; class Magnoliopsida; order Apiales; family Apiaceae; genus Heracleum; species Heracleum sosnowskyi. The sequence continues at coordinate 87,345,166 of CM061245.1, forward strand.
GCATAGGCAGGCTTCTCGGAAGTGCAAGAGATCAGAAGCGGAGATGCTTGGCAACTGTAGTTGGCTGAAAAAAATAGCATTTTACCTAAGATAGAAAGAGATACAAGCAGGCATATAGGCATCACTTTCGTGAAGTATTAAGTAAATGTGTGCACAAAAAGACTGCAATTCAAGAGGGCCAAAAGGTCATATAAGAAATACAAAAAAGAGTTCCTAGCCTGCAAACACTCACATAGCAATGCCATCAATTGCTACTGATGGTTTTTTCTTTTAGTTAAAAGACAATGTTGCAGTACTATATATGAGAGAAAAAGTAAGCAATATAACTGTACATAAGACTGCAGAAGCAGTATTGGAAGTGAGAGCATAACTTATACATAATGTTTGTTCTGGCATGGGTGTTTGAGCTATGATCAGACTCAGAACCCTCGTGGATAAGTTTACATGCACAGTTATTCCCTCTAAACATTGCTTCGTTTAATGTTGGTTCCTGAAAGCTATTACAAGAACCTATTCACGGTTAATTCTTATAACATAACCAATGCAAAGACAACCAAAGTCAACAACAATCAACACCATGAATACAACGGAATCTATGGCTTTCATTTAATTGCATGCTTGGTTCTTTTTACAAGTAACCATTTGGTGAACCCATTTGTTTCTCAAGTAACATTAACTCCAATCCTCCCCTTTAACAATTTAGACTAAAATTATATTAGGTAATACTATCACTGAAGATGATCAATAAACGTCTTTGTTTTGATCCTTAATTTGGAATTTTTAACTTGACAAGGTTCTAAACTCTTAAACAATGCACCTAACTTTTCCTAGACCCTCCTCAGTATGAGCTAAGCAATATTAGTCTCAGTATCATTATCCAATTTTTAGAATGACAAAGATTATATGTGAATTCAGTCAGTATGAAATTTAAAATTCCTACATCTAGTACCACTGTATATATCCTAGAATGTAGCTTTCACACTTGCTCCTTTGCCTGCAAAATTTTAGGGTCAATACAATACTTAAGTTAAGAAGGTACTTGTGTTCTGTAGATTTTCAACCGACATTATCATTCAAAGTTATATGATATGATGCAGGAGCTCAAATTAAATGGAATGATAGCTCTTTTGCAAGAGATTTTTTTAACTAAAAAGGTGAAATAAGTACAGGGCTACAGGCTCTACTTTCTTCGGTTGGAAGCCAAAGAAAGTGAAAATAAGAATGGGCAACTAAATCGTCACAATTAATATGAAACATTTATAGTTTTGATCCGAAAGGTAAAGTTAGGCAGTACCTTTCATAGCAGACTAAATCATTGTCGAACGGAACATCATGATATCACGGCCAAGTTGCGCAGTGCTGAAGCATCTTCCTTTGTGACATACACGAGCCATGAAAAAATAATTAATTTTAGCTACTTACAAGAACAAAAGTAAAGCTATCACAAGTGTCAATATATTTATATTATATATGTAACCTGTAGCATAGGGCCATGTACCTTAACTGATCTTTCTTTGATCTCTTCCTTTCCACTTATACTGCGCACAAAAAATAATCAATATTAAAATAATCAATATCTTCCATGCATAATTAATCATCGATTTTATTCCATGACTGATCAATCAAAAGGGGCCCTAATTTATAGAAAGAAAATGGGTAGCGTAAATTGAACAATTACCCGGCGGAGGAAATGGGTTCATGTTTGAGCTTAAAGGGATAACAGGGAGCGTAAATGTGATTGTGGTGGCATGCGTTTAATTATGCAACAGAGAGAAGAGATAGCTGGAGAGGGCAGAGGCTGAGTAGGTGAGTAGCTTTGTGTATGTATATGCATTGGCGTTGTCAGATATGACGTGTTCTAAGTTATGTGACGTGGCTGTGTGATTTGGAATAAATTGTTTCAAAGAATTGTGCTATTAGATAGATAATAGATAATAGATCCCTTTGACATCAAGTCACTCCTGAATCCATAAGATTAATCGTGCAACCCTAAAACTTATTAAAAGTAAATAAGAGACATATATGTACGTCACATATGTACGATTAGTTACCAAGAAAAATATGTATGAACATACTATCAGGTAGATTGCTCAATGAAATGTAACACGTGTTGACGGGCATATCTGTTATCGTTGTTAGCCTAAATAGGAGATATACTAATATAGCTATTTGAACGCAAACTCATCTTGATGTAAGGTTGCAAATTTTGTAGGCGTGTACCCCTAACCACCTTCTTCCTGAACTGCAAAATTTTCAATGTCTTGGCCCGAGAATTCACCATCTGCAGAATGAGATTCTCCTTCGTAATAGCATTTTGATTCAATATTTTCTGTGACCTTTTAGTAAGCATCGACTCTAAAGCCACCGAGAAGCATAGCAGAACTGTAGAAGAACCAGAACGTGAATAATAGTATTTGATAAAACTCCATCCAATGGACTAATAGATCTGTTTGTTACCACTCCTAATTGGACATATATTTCATTGCCTACCGAGTCCGAATAAGTCGAAGCCTACTGACCCAAATGCAGCCAACTTGGGTAACGACTAGCCCACCACAGGCCCCCAAAAGATCATGATTTGTTGGTGCTAATTAGTAGTAGTACTTTGCCTTATAAACTGAATAGAAGTCCCAAATCTCCTCGATGTCGGACTGGGGTGTTACAAACTCCCCCACTTAAACTCTTGACGTCCTCGTCAAGCCTGAACGGATAGCCCATATAGGTTCCAAGATTGTTCCTCCCTAGCCATTTTGGGATAATACCAGATGGCTTCGTGTCCCCACCTCCGGACCTCTGTCCATTGTGGGATAATACCACCAACCTTCGTGTCCTCACCTCCGGCAACTTGCCTCGACAAGCTTTCGAGAGTTGGCTCTGATACCATATGTGACAACCCGGGTCAAATCACGAGCCTTTTTTTTCGAAATATAGATTATCTAGAAATTGTCTGAACATGAAGGGGGTAAGATATGGAATGCCTGAAATTAGATATAAAAGGGTAAGATATGGAATGCCTGAAATTAGATATAAAATTGGGAGAAGTTTAAGATCTCATGCCAGCCTTCTATAACTTTCTTTTAATATATTAATATGCACATACAAAACATAGATACATAGATTGTTGTTAACAAAATATTAACCTACGGAAGTAGTTGATCAGCTCACAGGTAGAAAACATATCTTCCTATATATTCAGTATAGACACAAAATGATAACTATATGTAAATATATGATCATCAAGCAGTACTGATTTTTTTTCTTTCGCATTATGTGTTTTGCGGTCAGATCTCTGTTTTTCAAATGAAATCTCAATGACAATAAAATAATCTTAAACTTTTCAAAAGAGCTAGATATGTAATTTGTACCTGTGTATCTCTACTTCTTGCATTGAGATGCTACAAGTTAAACCTGCAGATAAGAACACAAATTTTGTGATCACTAAACTGGAAGTGCCATATGATAATGAAGAGGGACATGTAATCATATACTACTGCTCTTATATTCATGTAAAAAAATAGAGTAAAATGATGAAACCAATCATCCACCTGCATTATTCTTTGCTGACACAATGTTCCTTCCTGTTTCACAGAAAAAATTAAAGAGAACACAACAGTAATGATTTAGTTCATTGAAACCATTTACCAAACATGTAAGGGGAAACCAAACCTGTGAAACAGGGTCGAAATAAGAAAGAAGTTAAGCAGCGACAACATTACCTGCAGTACGTCGAACATCCCTTTTTTTCACACGGGAATTGAACACGAAATCGAATGGAAAAGCTCCAAATGAAATTCACAAAGAAATCTCGTAAACCCAAACGACAATTATGTAGAGGATACATGCTCTCATCATCGGGGTTAGGGAAGAGGAACGGGCTGTAATGACCGCAAGTCGAATCAGTGGTCAAGCTAACTGTGCACAACGAGGGGGAAAAGGCGGGTAAGTGGATGAGTCTGGAGTTAGAGTGGGGAAGGCAGCGAAGAAGATGGTTAGACTCAGACGTATGTTTTATAGGGTAAATATGTCATTACACAGCGAATAAAATATTTCACAAAGGTGCATGTTGCAGTATTAGATATATAATAGATTTGTGCGGAGAATGTCCAACAAAAAAGATCTTAAATATTGAAAATTGGCACTCCCTCCATTTCTCAACTGGTGGTATATTCTTTTTAAAAATCAAAACATATTTAAGTTTAACTGCAACTTATACCTACCTAATTGATATCCTTCCAAGTTTAAAAATTATATTTAATAATAAATCAAGAAAACTTTTTAATGGTATTTTTTTATACTTTTGTGTTTAATAATAATTATTAATTATTAGTCAAAATTAGGCTAAAAGGGAGAGAGTATTAAATTGAATATATAAACACGAGGAAAACGAAGAAAGGGGGATCGCTCAAACGAATGGACAACTAGTAGACTATTTGATTAAATCAAAACCTTGGTGACCCGATTTAAATATTTTAATACATATTTTTATTGGAGCTAAGGAGTAGACGAAGTTAATTAATTGAGGGGACAGTTTTTGGCCGGTCACAATTAGATCTGACTCAATATGTAGGTCCTGGTCTATGTGACGGGGTTCTTGTTTGCTACTGTTATGTTCCTTTCATTTATTTACATTATTTTTTGGAATGTTTTTCTCATTTTTTTATATTTTAAATTTTTTAAAAATATTAAAATGTTATAATATAAAAATTAACTATATGCACTACTTTACCCCATAATCTTCATTTTATATATTAAATATTAATTTGTTTCACCACTTTCTTTACTTTTTTTCGTTAAATTACATTTTTTCTTAATTTGTGTGCTCAATCTCAGTATAAAGAATGGAGGAACACGAAGAGGGTACTGGTTTTTAAGCACGTTCTGAGATATCTTAACCACGTTAAAAATACGTAGAAGATGCTAAAGAAACAAGTAGTAAAAACAGAAAGAAAAAAATTACTCTGACAAAGTGCTAAAAAAAACAATTGTAGTATAATCTTTATGTTAACATGACAATAATATTTAGATATGGTAATATAATGTGTCCGTGTATTTTCGTATTTTTGTGATTTCGTGTACTTTATTGAAAAATCAATATTTGATCCATTTTGAATTTGTGTATTAAATTTGAAACACATATCCGATTCAAAATGTGTCGTTTATTTTTCGTGTAATATTCGTGTATATTATACAAAAATATAAATTTAATTAAAATTTATATATTATAAAACTACTTTTATAATGTAATTTTTTATGAAATGTATATTTACATACAATTCTATAGAAATTTGTAAATATATATAACTTATACTCCCTCTGTCCCTCTCATTTATTTACACTTTCCTTTTTGGTACGTACATCTCATTTCTTTACATACCAAAAAGAGTAACATTTTATAATATAAAATTCAATCACATTCACTATTTTCCTCCACTATATATACCCACTTTTTATACATTAAATATTGATTGGACCCACCACTTTACTCATTTTTCTTACTTTTCTTTATTAATTTACATTTTTTCTTAACCTCCGTGTCGTCTCCTCAATGTAAAGAATTGAGGGGGACGGAGGGAGTAGATATATATAAATGTATACTTTTTATATATAAATTAGTTGACAAAGCCGCTTCACGACGATATTAAATTTTTCTTAAAAAGCTCTTTATAAAATGACAACAATTATTTATTTTTTCATAATAAGTCGTCATCCCGTTAAACACATTTTCCTTGTTAAGATCGAAATTCCAAATTTTAAACGTTGAATACTTGTCTTACATATCAATTTTCATGTTAATATACTCATTTTTAATGAGTCGTTCTCTCGTTGAAAAAACACATAAATAAATTCGCACTCATATTTTATTTCTAATAAAACTTTTAATTATATATGTCTTTCAAACACTTGTTCTACTTTTGATTGAACTTTTTTTAATATGTATTTCTTATAAATTTCGAATACATCTACTCTATAAATTCGAAAACATATTCTACCTCCTATATAACTTTTAATTATACATCTAACCTATAAAGTCTCTATAAATTCGAAGTATTCTCCTCTATAAATTCGAACACATATTCTACGTCCAATAGAACTTTTAATTAAAAGTATTTTTTATATATTCGAACTATTCTCCTCTATAAATTCAAACACATATTTTACTTTAAATAGAACTTTAATTCTATGTATTACCAATAAATTCGAATTATTCTCATTTATAAATTCGAACACCTATTTTACTTCAAATCAAACTTCTATTTATATGTATTTCCTATAAATTCGAACTCTTCTCCTCAATAAATTCGAACACATGTTCCATTTCTAATAGGTTAAATGATATTTTTTAATTTATTAGTATTTAAAATTCAAAAATTCTAGAAAATTAGAAAAATAGATCGAGAGAATCTTATAGGCGCCACCTAACCTTCCGTGTATCCTCCTTTATATATATATATTAAAAATAATATATCTAAAAATACAATTTTATAAAATTAAAATAATATATATTAATAATATATATCTATACTATTATATTAAAGACGAAACATTAAAAGTTTTGTAGTTTGGTCTTGAAAGTTTTTGTAGTTTGATCACTCCATTCATAGCCGTTAGATATTTCTGATCAAATCGATTAGAACTGTTAGATAAAATATTAAAATTATTATATAGAATATCTTTTCTATTTTTCCTAACTAAAACATCTCATTTCCCAAAAATATCACAGACAGTTTCATTTAATAAAATAACATAATAAGATTATAATTGCTAATAACTAACTTATTACCATTTTTAGCCAAAGTGTATATTCTTTTTTATATTTTCTAACTAAAATTTCTACTTTTCTATTTTTTCAAATAAAACCTCTCATTTTCCAAAAATACCATGAACAGTTCTATTTAATAAAATAAAATAATAATATTATAATTATTAATAACTAACCGATTAACTTTTTTTCCAAAACGTATTTTTTTTTAATATTTTCTAACTAATATTTCTCCTAACTAAAATCTCAAAAATATCACAGGCTATTTCATTTAGTAGTATAAAATATCTATCTCTCTCTCTATACTATCAATACTATCTATACTATCAATACTATTATATAATAGACGAAACATTAAAAGTTTGGTTGGTCGGTATGGTACGTTGTGATTTTACTTAATTGCCCTTAATTTTGGTTGGTCGGTATGGTACATTGTGATTTTACTTAATTGCCCTTAATTAACTGTACTTTGTGTTTTTACTTAATTAACCTTACTTATTTATAGAAATATATTATTAAATAATAATATTACATATTTATAACAAATTATCTTTTTCACCTAAAATACATTATTTTTTCTATTTTTTCTAACAAATTCCCCTACTTTTTCAAATATATCACGGGCAATTACCTTTTTTTAACTAAAACATGTTAGTTTTTCTATTTTTTCTTACTAAAACCCCTCCTTTTCCAAAAATATCACGGACGTTTAGTTATTTATTTTTAAAACTATTTTAATATTATAATTATTTTTTAAAAGTTTACCTATTTTAACATGTCTACCTATTTTTCTTAACAAATGCAATTACTACAAATATTAAAATATAAATAATCAAATACCTATTTATAACCAATTACCTTTTCAGCTAAAATATATTATATATTTTTTCTAAAAAGTTCTTTCTTTTCTAAATATATCGCGGGAAATTGCCTTTTACAATTTACTTTTTCTATTTTTCTCATTAAAATCCATTCTTTTTCCAAAAATATCACAGGAAACCATTTACTTATTTATTTTAAAACGTATTTAAATACTTTTAATTATTAAATTTTAAAACCTCATTTTCCAAAAATATCACGGGCATTTACATTTCTAAACTAAATATATATTACATTTTTTCTAACTAAAACCCTTCATTTTTAAAAATATAACGGGCGACCCCATACTTATTTATTTTAAAATTTACTTTAATGTTTTTAATTAATTAAAAGTGTTTAGCTATTTTAACATGTCTACTTATTTTTTGCACAATTACAATTAATAAAATATTAAAACAATAATAATAAAATAACAATTAACAATCCGTGCATCGCACGGGTTTTAAGCTAGTATTATTAAAGACGAAACATTAAAAGTTTTGGTCGGTCGGTCAGTCGGTCGGTCGGTCGGTATTTGGGCCGATTCACGGGCCTATCTATAACCAATTTATTAATAATCAATTACCTTTTTCAATACATTACCTATTTTATATTATTTTTAAACTAAACCAACTCATCTTCTAAAAATAAAACGGGCAACATATATATAATATGGTAATATTATTATATATTTATAAACGATTACCTTTTTCAGCTAAAACATATTATTTTTATATTTTTAAATAAAACAACTCATCTTCTAAATACACATATATGGAAACCAATTTATTAATAACCAATTACCTTTTTCAGCTAAAACATATTACCTATTTCATATATCTATTTAACTAAAACAAATCATTTTCTAAAAATAAGACGGGCAACATATATATAAAATGGTAATATTATTATATATTTATAACCGACAGCTAAAACACATTATTTGTTTTATATTTTCTAACTAAAACAACTTATCTTCTAAATATAATACATGCAAAATAAATATACAATGGTAATATTGTTTTATATAAATATTAATAAATAACTATTTATTCTTTTCAGCTAAAACACATTACCTCTTTTATATTTTCTAACTTAAACAACTAATTTTCTAAAAATAATGCAGACGATATATATAAAAAAAAGTAATATAATTTATATAATTGTGAATAAGTAACTAATTATCTTTTTAAGAATATTACCTGTTTTATAATTTTTTAACTGAAACAACTCATGTTCAAATTAAAAATAACACGACAAAAGACAGATATATTGGTAATATTATTATATTAAACTTATGAAATTCATGTTTATTATAATTTTTTTAACATTCAATTTAAACGAGATAATTAATGAAAATAAAAGTAATAGTATATTCAAATAAACTCGGTATATTGCACGAGCACATATTTTGATATTTACATTTGAGACTCTTTTTAGATTTTTAAGAGTAAAAAAATACGAATCATTAGATCTGTTATTTTAAAATATTTTATATTTTAATATCTAAAATACTACTACAGATTACGTCAAGAATATATTAAATTTAGATATTAAATTGTTAGATTTATAAATCCGGTATATATATATTAGAATTTTATCAAATCTATACTATATTATTAAAGACAAAACATTAAAAGTTTTGGTCAGTCGTCGATCGGTCGGTCGGTCGGTCGGTATTTGGGCCGGACCTATCTATAATTTGGGTCGGGCCTATATATAACCAATTATTTTTTTCAGCTAAAATACATTACCTATTTTATCTTTTTTTCTAACTAAAATAACTAATATAATGGTACTATTATTACATATTTATAATTGGTTACCTTTTTCAGCTAAAACACATTATATGTTTTACATTTTCTAACTAAAACAACTCATGTTCTAAATATAACACATGCAAAATAAATATGTAATGATAATATTGTTATATATAATTATTAATGAATAATCACTTACCCTTTTCAGCTAAATACATAACCTTTTTTATTTTTTTTAACTTAAACAACTAATTTTTCTAAAAGTAACACGAGTAACATATATATAGAAAGGTAATATAATTTTCTATTTTCTAATTTAAACAACTAATTTTTTAAAAGTAAAACGGGCAACATATATATTTATACTATCAATCAATACTATTATATAATAGACGAAACATTAAAAGTTTGGTTGGTCGGTATGGTACGTTGTGATTTTACTTAATTGCCCTTAACTATATTTCGTGTTTTTACTTAATTAACCTTACTTATTTATAGAAATATATTATTAAATAATAATATTGCCTATTTATAACCAATTACCTTTTTTTTCCTAAAATACATTATTTTTTCTAACAAATTCCCCTACTTTTTCAAACATGGCAATTACCTTTTTTTAACTAAAACATGTTAGTTTTTCTATTTTTCCATACTAAAACCCCTCATTTTCCAAAAATATTACGGACAAACCTTTAGTTATTTATTTTTAAACCTATAATATTATAATTATTTTTTAAAAGTTTACCTATTTTAACATGTCTACTTATTTTTCTTAACAAATGCAATCACTAAAAATATTAAAATATAAATAATCAAATACCTATTTATAACCAATTACTCTAAAACACATTATAGATTTTTTTCTAACAAAGTCCTTTTTTTTCTAAATATATCACGGGAAATTGTGTTTCTCAATTTACTTTTTCTATTTTTCTCACTAAAATTCATTTTTTTTCCCAAAAATATCACAGGAAGCCCTTTACTTATTTATTTTAAAACGAATTTAAATACTTTTAATTATTAAATTTTAAAACCTCATTTTTCAAAAATATCACGGGCATTTACCTATTTAAACTAAATATATGTTACATTTATTATTTTAATTTATTTTAAAATATGTTTTAATGTTTTTAATTAATTAAAAGTATTTAGCTATTTTAACATGCTTACTTATTATTTTTAACAAATACAATTAATAAAATATTTAAAATATAATAATAAAATAACAATTAACAATCTGTGCATCGCACGGGTTTTAAGCTAGTACTATATAATAGACGAAACATTAAAAGTTTGGTTGGTCGGTATGGTACGTTGTGATTTTACTCAATTACCCTTAATTAACTCTGTTTTGTGTTTTTACTTAATTAACCTTACTTATTTATAGAAATATTTTATTAAATAATAATATTAACTATTTATAATCAATTACCTTTTTCACCTAAAATACATTATTTTTACTATTTTTTCTAACAAATTCCCCTACTTTTGCAAATGTATCACGAGTAATTACCTTTTTTAACTAAAACATGTTAGTTTTTCTATTTTTCATTATAAAACCTCTCATTTTCCAAAAATATCACGGAAAAACATTTAGTTATTTATTTTTAAACCTATTTTAATATTATAATTATTTTTTAAAAGTTTACCTATTTTAACATGTATACTTATTTTTCTTAACAAATGCAATTACTAAAAATATTAAAATATAAATAATCAAATACCTATTTATAACCTATTACCATTTCAGCTAAAACACATTATATATTTTTTTCTAACAAAATCCCTCTTTTTCTAAATATATCACGTAAAATTGCCTTTTACAATTTATTTTTTCTATTTTTCTCACTAAAATCCATTCTTTTTCCAAAAATATCACAAGAAATCCTTTACTTATTTATTTTAAAACGTATTTAAATACTTTTAATTATTAAATTTTAATACCTCATTTTCCAAAAATATCACGAGCATTTACCTTTTTAAGCTAAATATATGTTACATTTTTTACTTTTTCTTACTAAAACCCCTCATTTCCAAAAATATAACGGGCAAACGCATACTTATTTTTTTTAAATCTGTTTTAATGTTTTTAATTAATTAAAAGTGTTTAGCTATTTTAACATGTCTACTTATTTTTTGTACAATTACAATTAATAAAATATTAAAAAATAATAATAAAATAACAATTAACAATCCGTGCATCGCACGGGTTTTAAACTATTATATATTAAAATTATTATTTATTTATTTAATTTGTGTACTTTCGTTCCGTGTCGTGTATCTATTTTGAAAACTAAAACCCGACACTAATTATATCCGTATTTTTTCGTGTTCGTATACCAATTTTTTGCACCCAAACACTAATTATTCGTATCGTATTCACGTGTCATATTGCAACGAGGTCTAACATCTACAAATTCAAAGGTTTTTGCAGTGTACATTGGTGCAACTGCAAATTAATAGCCAATAGCCAATTTTTCGCTGTTAATTGTGAAAGCAAAATGTCTTTTCTTCTGCTGCTGCTTCATCCAAGTTGAGTACTTGTCTTCCAACTTTGATCTGTTCATTATCTCCACAACCACAAGCATCATATATGTACTCAGGAATGTCCACATGAGACTCCGACAAAACCACATCACTGTACCATCCAGCTCAACCAAGTTTAAAGCCAGGAACTTTCTTGATTTCTTTCGTCTACATAAGGTCTTGACATCTTTGTACTTGTACATTCCCCACAACATTACAATTACACAACTCTGCATACACATTTGATAGAAGTGCATATAAGCTCCACTATTTGTAGGTTCCACTTCAATCGATTTCTTCACTGCAATCTCACATGTTTTAATGCCCGAGGACCCATCATGCTAGAACTGCTAAACAGAGAAGCACCCCCACACTAACTTCCGGCGATGTATCGACATGATTCTAAAATATTGTTTGGCCTACGATACCAGCCCCACACTAACTTGTAACTTATTTGTGGTACTAGATCTTGTTAAATTATATTTCATCTGACTGATGATTAGATCAAATACCAATGCACAAAGACTCAAAGTGTCTCTAGCATCATGACAGCAAGGCTGCCTGTTGAAGACATTCCCCAAAGATCAGCCAGCCAAAGCACACAACAAAGACAAAAGACTATATTCACTTTTAATTCAAGTTTCAATATTTTCAGCTAAACTTAATCTGTGTGTAACCTCACACCAAAAGCACACATCACAAGTACACATTGCTCAAGCATTTCAGAGCAATATTCTAGCTTCCATACTCTAGTTATGCCTCTAGGCAAGATTCTTAAAGCCAAACCCTTAAAATAAACACACAAGCAGGGGTTTTAGACAACAAATATATTATTTGTAGCTTTCCAAGCATCAGAACTGGGAGGAGGAACAATAATTCGTATACTTGTGATAAAAAATCAAGCAAGATTAGTTATAGTATTCATCAAATGCAAGGGCAAAACAAAATATCTCATTAGTAAACAAAAATTCCAAGATATCCCAGCACACCTTTAAAGAGACCTGAGATGCTGATAATTTAAACAAAATTCCAACAAGGAAGAACAACATTTTTATAGAGACAACGGAATTAAAGTAAACTGGTTAGTCCTCTTCCTCTCCCTCATTCTCAGCAATGTTGAAATACCGCAGCTCATAAACATTTCGGTCTTTGTTGGAAGCTATCACACGCAACCAATCCCTCACATTGTTCTTCTTCAAGTACTTCTTGGTCAAGTATTTAAGATACCTAAAGAGCACCAAAGGAAAAGGTTATACAAATGTACTTGTATTTGTTAGCTTCAAGACTCACAACTAAAGTAGCGGTCAGGATTCCAGCCCACAGAGTAAAAATCCTAGCATTAGATATTTAGATTGCAACAACAAATGCTATGTTAAACTACTTGCACACTTTTCAAACACACAATTTTAGTCTGGCTATATAGTTGACGAGACAAGAATTTCAATGATTCACTTTCAAAAAATGACAACAAATTAAAGCTTCAAGCTTCCTTAAAGTAAAAACTTGATGCATAATTACAAGGTTTATCTAATGTGTGCCCATGGGCACACGATAAGAGCTTAGTTGGCATATTTTGATTGGTTTTAGTTTCATTAATAATAATCGCCCCCTTATATGCACAAAAATCTCACCCAATTAAAATTAGCCAACTCATAAAAAAATTAGTTGTTACAACTTAGAGTGTGCCCGTGGGCACACACTAGAAAGACCCATAATTATATAAACAAAAAACCATCCAGCAAATGACATCACCTGCATCAAAAAACCTAACTTTCCGCGATCTTCAAAATCATTTTTACATAATTACAATAGGCACACTACTTGACGGAAAGCCAATACGAATGGATGCCTTTTCTAATACAATACTTCATAAGAACTTACTAGCAAAGTTCTGCCAAAAAAGAAGCACGTCACTCTAAAAGCAAAAACAACCTCAATTTCAAAGTTACATTAACAGTACATGAATACTAGTAAAATCACAAATCGAAATCATCCAACGTCATACACCAGGGCTTAAAAACAAAATACATTCCAATAAAATCCGCAAACAAATTCTCAGCTCCTACATTTCATCACAATATAAACTCAAACCTAACAACTTAATAACCTCGAGGCCAAACAATTCTATCCATTCCTTCATTTACACCTAAACAGCAATCTATCAAATCACTCCAAATAACAAACCATACGCTCCTACATTTCATCACAACATAAACTTAAACCTCTACACAATAACAACCTCGCCTCGAGACCGAATAATTTAATTTCAATTTACGATATCTCCATTATATCGGGACCGGAAAAAATAACACGAGTTGAATTCGACATTACCTTTTGGAGAAGTTACTGTCAGAAGTAACAGTGATCTTACTTTTCTCACGAACAACAGTAACAGAATCACCAAGAGCTCCGGCTTTTCCGGCGACTTTAATTCTCTCTTGTAGAAACTTCTCGAGAGACGCAATGTCCATGATCTTATCTTCCACTGGCTTTCCACAGTCGATTACGAAGCTCGCTCCCTTCTTTTTCCCACCCTTTGATGCGCTAACTTTACTCATCTTCGCTATTTCTGTTGAATATTTAATTAAGAGATTAAAATAGAGTTGTGTAATAATGGAGAGGGGAGAGGAGAATACCTGTGTGAAATGTGGAGCGGCTGGATGAAAGTCGATGAATGTATGGGGGTTTTAGGGTTTTGTTTTGGTATGGGTTTGAGTAGGGAGGTACTGGGCTTTTGCCTGATTGGTTAGTCATTTGTTATCTCGGCCCAGATATTTGGATGGACTAGAGATGGTTGGATAATAACCTACATTTGGTTTGGTCCAGCAACCCATTTGTGATCCAAAGATGTTAACTTGTTCTTCGCATAGGCTCCGGTTTTAATGTTCACAAAAGAAAGAATCAGGAATCGAATCAAAACGAATCGATATTTCGGTTTCGGTTCGGATCATACATAATTCGGGTTCAGTTATCATTGTTCTAATAATTTCGGTTCTCGATTCGGGTTGATTTTTACCATCATAGAACCGAATTGAACCGTATATATATTATAATTGTTTTCATATATTATTTATATTTTATTCTAAATATAAATATATAAAAAAACATATAACATTATATAATATTATTAATTTCTCTAAATATGCATGATGCTTATATTATTTTTGTTAATATTTTTTTTTATTAATTTTTAGAAAGTAATTGAATGCAAAATGATTTGTCTCAAATAAATAATATTTGTTTAGGCTAAATTAACCTTAATAAATAATCAAAATTTGTCAAAACTAATAAATTTGGAGTACAAAATTATGTTAAAATAAAGAAATTTGAAATAAAATAAAATTTCGGTTCTTTGGGTCCATAATCGAACCGAACTGAAATATGCGGTTCACGGCTCCGTTTGGCATTGCTGTTGCATACAACAACAACAGCTTTTTTCTGAAAATCAGCTAAAAAGTGTTTGGTAAAATTTAAAAGCTGCTTTTCTGAAAAGCGCTTTTGGCTGAAAAGCTGTTTTTAGAGAAAGCAGGTTCCCCATGCTTTTGAAAAAAGTTGATTTCTAGCTTTTGCGGGAAGCATCTACTGGTTTCAACATCAAAACTCACCAAAAACATTAATTTTTTATATTATACACCAAAACATGCACATATCAAAAATATTACCAAACAGTTATCTGATTTTCACAACAGCACTTATTTTAACAGCACAACAATTTTTAACAGCAATCCCAAACAGAGCCCACGTCATATTTGGTTCTTCCATAAAACGGGTCTGGTTCAACTCTTAAAATATTGCAATTTCGATTCTCAATTCTTTTGGATCCGGTTTGGTTCGGGTCGGTTCTAACCCATTGCTCACTCCTACCAAAGGATTTTTCTCTTTTACGAATATTAAAGTTCGTTTATAGTAATAACTTTTACAGTATAAAAATTAGATTTAATAATACTCAACATCTTCTCTATTTCATTTAGGGGTTGTTGAGAGTTGAAAGTTTATTGAATACAAAATGAGTGTATAGTGTTATAATATTCCGTAATTTTTAGGTTAATAATAATAAAAAATAATAAAAAAAAGTGATTAAAATTTGAAAAATAATTAGGATTTAAAATTGAATTAGATTAATGAGCCTAAAATATGAATCAGTTTTGTATACAGTTAATTAGTAGGTTTAAAATTAGGGTTTAGTATCACTATATATACATCATATTCTGTTTCCTCGTCTTTCTTATTAAAATTCTTAGGTCTTTTTCACCCATAAATTAGCTATCTTGTAAAATTTGTAGTAAATTCATCGTAAGTCAGAATTCGTTGATTCTTGACTTTTCGTTCTCTACAACTTTCGTTGTTTAAGTTTTTCCAGAAAACGTCGTTTAGAGGGTCAGAACGGTTAAATACAGATCTGATCAGATTGTAATCATGGAAACGTTCAAGGTTTTAGACGTTGAGGTAAGTTTTCGATCGATTTTCCTAATTTTTTCGAAATTATGTTTATATATGCATATTTTTTAATCCAATCTTGGGCAAGTGGTTATATTTTGAAGTGATATATATTATTTGATATGTGTTATGTGTAAGCAATAGTCATGATATTTATATTTGTGCCATGGTTTGTGAAAATATCGAATAAGATTAAGGACCGAGTCATCGGGTTATAGTGACAATTTTCTGAAAATTTAGGACCGTTATCACCGGGTTGTAGTGGTCGTGGCACGAATTGTGAGTTTCAAGTTATTGTTGTTATGTGCTTATGTGGTGTCGTATCGAATAAGAATATGAAAGTGTATTGTAAGTCATTATTTCGTATATCGTTATTGTATCGAATATTGTATTTTTCTAAATGTCTATATATCGTTATTACAATCTCAGCCTCCAATTCATCACAACCACCATACTCCGGGGACTTTCCCACAAAGAACCACCACCATAGATCTTGTTTCCGGCGATTAACCTCAAACTTTGTTAATACCAAATTTCTCCGTTAACAATTGCTATGTATATTCATATATACAAAAATGTTGTTGTTTTGTATTTGTCTCGTTTATTTGCATTTTAAAATTTGTATTTTTTAAATTATATACTACAAAATCATAATTTATCCGAACACTTTCATCCAGTTATAATATATTTATTTTAATTTTTGCAAAAGAAATTACTAACTGTTATGGATTAAAAACGTGCTTGTAAATTAATTGCTAGGGTTTAGAGAGCTTCGAGCTTTAATGGCTGCTCTTGTGTTTCGTGACTAAATCGGTCCTCACAAGATGCCTACGTATCTCAATCAGTGCTGAGAATCAAGCCAGAAAACGTAGTTCTATTGTGAAGGATCAGGGTCCTTATATAGGCGTCTGAAGCCTTTAGAGTAAGTTTAGGAGACTTAGCGAATAAGTCTCCTTTTTGATAATGGATAAACATTGTATTTCTTGTTGGACAAGTCTTTTCCTTGTTGATAAGGACTGTGACTCATTATTTCTTGTAATTGGGATTCTAGATCCTTCTTTGATGAATTTGCCATATTTTGGACTCCTTTCCTGAGCTGTATATTTTCCCTATTTATTAATTACGAAATTAATAAATAATTAGGGTTTCGGGCCTTGTTTATTGGGCCGTATTCTTGGACCATTCTAGGTCTAATTAATGCATCATTAATTATATTTCTAGGATTACTTTTCTGTCCTTATCATTTGCCCCCCAACTTCCGGGAAAATCTTCCTGAGGTTTTCACAGAAGTTACTGCGCATTTTTCCTCAAATTTTCCCATTTTAAGGGTATTTTCGACCTCAAATTAGGTCATTTTTAACCTCAAATTAGGTCTTTTTCGACCTGGTTTTCGACCTCAAACTAGTATGAGGTCGAAGGATTCGACCTCGATCTTCAGTACAATTTCGACCTCGAATCCACCCTTTTTCGACCTCAAATTGGTATGAGGTCGAAGGATTCGACCTCGATCTTTAGTACGATTTTGACCTCAACATTTCGACCTCGAATCCACCTTTTTTCGACCTCAAACTGGTATGAGGTTGAAGGACTCGACCTCGATCTCTCGTGTAGTTTCGATCTCGATCTTGCGATCTCAATCAGTTCTTTTTCGATCTCGAATTCATTCATTTTCGACCTCAAACTGGTACGAGGTCGATGGATTCGATCTCGATTTCTCGTGTAGCTTCGATCTTGATCTTGCGATCTCAATCAGTTCTTTTTCGACCTCGAATTCATTCATTTTCGACCTTAAACTGGTCTTAGGTCGATCAAATCGACTTCAATTTTCCGTGTCTTTTCGACCTCGATCATGCGATTTCAATCTATTCTTTTTCGACCTCAAATTCATTTCTTTTCGACCTCAAATTGGTATGAGGTCGACGAATTCGAACTCGATTCTTAGTATATTTTCGATCTCGATCATGCGATCTCAATCTATTCTCTTTCGACTTCAAATCCATTTCTTTTTGACCTCAAATTGATATGAGGTCGGTGAATTCGAACTCGATTTCCTTTATTATATCGACTTCAGCCGTTCGACTTCAAATTAGGTCTTTTTCGACTTCAGTCTAACATTCTTTCGACCTAAAATTGGTCTTTAGGTCGATTAAATCGACTTCATTTCCATATATATTTTCGATCTCAGCCTTTCGACCTTGATCAAAGGTTTTTTAGACCTTAAATTCTATTGGGCCTTGTTTTCGCCTGGGCCTCAAATTTTATTGGGCCTTAATCATTTTTGGGCCTCGATTCTAGAAGCCCAATAAAAGATTTATGGGCCTTGACTGGTTGTAGTCGGTTGCCATTCTCTTGACTAGTTGGGTGACCGGCTACTTTGGTTATAAAAGAGTGTGATTTCCATTTTCACTCTTCACTTCACATTTCAATTTCTAAAAATTTCTCTCTAGTTTCTTTCTAGTTTCTCTCTAGTTTCTCCGTGGTGAGGCGATTCCCGGCGAGTTTTCTTCAGCCGTATTCATCATTTTCTGGGTTCTATTCTTCATCGTTTGAAGATTTCTGGGATTTCTTCTTTGAAGATTTGAAGTTTTCTGGGAATTCCTTTGAAGATTTGAAGATCAATGGCTGACCGTGCAACACAACGCCTTCAGAAAATGAATCAAGCGTCTAAGAGATGTATAGTCACTATGCACTCTTCATATATGTCTCTGCAAGATATGATTAGCGAACGTGGCGATGATTACCCCTCTGTATCTCATTTAGATTCTTTTGATTGTAGTAACAAATTTCATGAAGTTGATAAGATTAGGGATTATAACAAAATGTATAAAATTAAATCCCCCTATAGGCTTATCCCAGCTGGTCCAGGAGACCGTTCTTGCCATTGGCGTCCTGATGCTCTATGCATTTATAAGGACGCCATTGTTGCAGGACTTAGGTTTCCTTTTCATGACTTTATTCCCAAGCTGTTAGCAGAAGTTAGGATTAATCCTTGCCAACTTCCTCCCAATGCTTGGAGAATCATAATGAGTTTTATAGTTCTTTGTTTAAAGAACAATTTTCCTCTTTCTGTTTCTTTGTTTAGAAAAATATTTCAATTTAAGAATAGTTCTGCCATTTCCCTTGGTTGAGTTTATATTAACCATAGGGCTTCCACACCTCCAATTTTCCACCCAAAATCCATTCCTGATAATAACCCAAAATGGAAGAATGAGTTTATGTATCTAGTTTGAGAAGGAGGGGATTGGGGTACCCTATTCCGGAGATCGTTTAGTAGAGTCTCGGATGGTAGTCCCAGTGAGATAGTCCTGACTGAGGAAGAGGCTTATGCCTATGCTGAGCTAACCAAGGACAACTATGCCACCATGGCTTGGGAGCTCCTGGATGAGTTTCTTCTTAAGTCCCTAGGCCTTTCGAACGTGTTAGACAAGGGTAATTCTCATTCCTTACTTTCTTTTATTTATCTAAGATTTTCTTATACCCATTGTTTCTTTTTTCTGTCTTTGCAGCTGCGACCTTTAAAAATAAAGGTAACGAGCCCGCAGATAGGGAAACTGCGAGGATGAAAAGGGCTCGTTTGGGAGGCAAAGATCTTCGGGCAGCTTCAAGTGTCCCGGCCTTTTTAAGGCCTCATGAGGACTCAGTGGAGGAGGTTGAGGCTCCTCCCTCAGCCAAGAGCTCTGTTAGGCGCCCAAACTGGGGTATCAGGAAGAAGGACACAGTCGTTGGGGTGTCCAAACATGCTACATAGTGGTCTTATCACTCTCTCACTCCTTGTGACTACAAGGACTTTGTCTCTAACTCCACTCTCGAGGGAATGGAACATGCAGGCTCTTAGGCTTTAGCTGCGGTAAGCTTTTGCTTCCTTTTCTTTCTTGTAGTTTACTCAATATGTTACAAATTTCTTTTTTGACTTGTACTTTGTTTGCAGACTAATGCTAACTTCCAAGGGTCTCTCTTTCAAGCCAAGGCTTGGCGCTCATCTTCCGAGGCCAACCAAGGCAAGTTTGAGAAGTCTTAGGAGGAAGTGGTCTCTCTCAGGGCTACCCTGGCTAGGAGGAAGAAGGAGTTGGCTGATTCCCAAGCTGAGCTGGTTGAGCTTCGGAAGAGCAAGGATGATTTTATCGATGAGTACCTTGACTCTCAGGAGTACAAGGAATTAATCGGTAAACATGACGAGCTCCTCTTCCCAGTCCAGTTTACCAAAGGATGGGATGGTGCCTTGGCAGATGTTTTGGAGAAGCTTCCTGGATCACTTAACCTTTCTGATTTCCCGAGCCCTTATGCTCCTACCCCATTAGAGGTGGCATTGGCCGGGGAGGATGATATGGACGAGGACGACATGATTCTGGATCTAGGGCATTCCTCTCCCTCTGGTTAGACAATTGGCATTGATTCTGCAGCCACTCACTCTGGTTCTAGCTCTAGCTCAGGAGAAGAGGAGGCTGATACCGGCGACAAGGGAGGAGATGCCTAGTTTATGTATTTTTTCTTTTGTAGCCATTTGTGGCTTTTATTTGTGTAATATCTGCCTTCGGGCATAACTTAACTTTCGTAAGTCTTAATTTATCATTTCTTGATTTTCTTTTGTTAGATCAGAATTCAATGATCGTCAGGAGCTAGACTCAACTGATCAGGATTGCTGACGTCATCAGAATTGCATGGTCGTCAGGATCAAGATACATATCAGGACTGGGATCAGGATTGATCATCAGGACTGGAAGCTGATCAGGATTCCTACTTCAAGTTATATTTGGAGTCTAGTTAAACATGGAAGTTTATTCTGTCGGTTCCTGGTTTGTAGAATGTAGCTATCAATTATGGATAGGTTTCAATCTTTGTAATTGATTAAGACTTATCATTGATAGAGAAGTTGTGTAGTATATAAACACAGTTTTGGTTTTGGTTCGATGTGAATCAAGATAGAAGCTCTCAAGAACATAGAATTTCTTGAGAGAGTTTTTGTAAGCTAGCAGCTCTCAAGAACATCAGAATTTCTTGAGAGAGTTTGTAACAGTTTTATATCAGATTTAATAAAGCTGTTATCTTTCTTTCATATTTGTGATATATACATTAAGAAGTCGATTATCTTATACTATTGTATTCAACCCCCCTTCTACAATAGATTATTACTGGGCAACAATTGGTATCAGAGCGAACTGATTTAATTCTGAATCAGATACGATCTAAAGATGTCGACAACCAAGTATGAAAGCATGAAGATTCCCATCTTGAAGAAATCAGAATATCCAACATGGAGGGTAAAGATGTTGATGTACCTGGAGGCTATGGATCCTGACTATTTGGACAGGATTCGTGATGGACCATATATTCCTACAAGGATTGTAGAACGAACAGATACAGTACCTGAACATTATGTGGTCAAGGCTAAAAGTGAATGGACTCCAGAAGAAAAAGCTCATGTACTCAGGGAACCAAAGATAAAGAATATCTTACACAGTAGTCTTGATGCTGTCATGTCAAACAAAGTGATTGCATGCAAGTCTTCAAAAGAAATCTGGGATACTTTGGAAACTCAGTGCCAGGGATCTGCATCTGTCAAGAAAAACAGAAGGGCTCTTTTGATTCAAGAATATGAACAATTTGATGCAAGACCTGATGAGAGCCTAACTGATCTATATGATAGATTTCTGACACTATTGAACAACTTATCTTTAGTTGACAAGGAATATGAAACTGAAGATTCAAACACCAAGTTTCTAAGAGCTTTACCTGAAGAATGGGACACTCAGACCTCGATCATTAGACATCAGTATGATCTTAACACTGTGTCTCTTGATGAAGTCTATGGGATACTAAGAACTCATGATCTTGAAGTTCAACAGAGAAAGAACAAGAAAAGCAGCAAGGCAAAATCAATTGCTTTGAAAGCATAGGCTAAATCAAAAGGAAAAGCTATGGAGGTCTCTAGAAGTAAATCAAGAGTAGCTGAGTCAGATCCTGATGACTCTTCATCAGATACTGATGGCAATCCTGATGCCAATACTGATGATGATTCTTCTGACTCAGACATGGAAGAGATGGTTGCTATGATTGTCAGAAACTTCAGAAGGATGAAGTTCAGGAAGAGTAGAAGACAAGGCAACTTTCAGAAAAAGGCTTTCAATCCAAACAAAGATAAGTATATCAAAAAGGACAGCAAGGGTAGCAAATTTGACAAGTCAAAGGTTAGATGCTACAAGTGCAATGGTATGGGTCACTTTGCTTCTGAGTGCAAGAAGACAAAGGCACTTATCACATCAAGCAAGGATTGGATGGACTCTTCCTCAGCATCTGATACTGAGGTGGTCAACTATGCTCTAATGGCCAACGCTGACGTAACTACTGCTCCTGATGATAAGGTACTAAATACTATCTTTGATTTTGATACTGATAATGCTTCTGAGTTAAGACGTTTTCTAAAGTCTTTACATATTAGCTTTAGAAGTCAAACTGCTGAAAATACTAGGATCTTATCTGAGATGTCTGAACTTAGAAAAAGGAATGATATATTAGAAGTTGAATTTTCTCGTATGCAAGAAGTACAAAAAGAATGTGATAATGCTAATCACATGTATTTAGAGATGAAATCCAAATGTATTGCTCTTGAAAAGGAACTTGAATATGCTAATGAGAAAATCAGAACCTGGACAGACTCTGGTAGGAAATTTCATGATATTAATACCTCTAAGAATTGGAAAGAGTGTCTAGGATATAAGTCAGATGAGGATAAGAAATTGAAAGAGAAAATTGTCATTGATGAGACAGTCAGTCCAAAGACCTATAGACATGTTATAGATACAACCAAATATAAGATTACTCCTGTTAATTTTGTTTTTGGTAAGGATTCCACTTCTACTTTTGAAAAGGGATCTACTTCTACTCAAGGAATTAAAATTATGAAGTCTAAACCTGTCATGAATAAAGTCATTAAGAATGTAGGTCTATTGTCTCAGAAACAGCTTAAGGATAAAATCTGTGAGGTGACAGATAAGAAAGAGGAAGCTACTGTTAAGAGAAACAGGAATGGTAAAGTTGGGATCAATAAAGAGAATGGTTATAAATATATCCCAAATGCACCTAGAAAGTGTTGTTTTAACTATGGTAACTCTAATCATCTTGCTATTGATTGTAAGAAGAGTAAGAAGAAGATTGCTGATATTTCTAAGTCTGATGTTAAGAATAGATCAGTATTTTATAAACCACAGAAGTCCTGTTTTCATTGTGGTAGTATATGGCATTCTATTTATACTTGTAAAGATTATCATGAGTTGTACTATAACTTCTATGATCCATTGCCTAAGTTTAAAGATAGTGCAAATTATGATAGCTTTGAGAATGTCAATGTGAAGCATGCTTTTGTTAATACTGATACTGACAAAGCAAATCCTGATGGAGTAAATCCTGTCAGGACTGCTAAGGTCAGAAAGTCTTCTGCTGTGAAAGTTAATAAATTGCATGGAAAAGGAACCCAACAAGTATGGGTTCCTAGATGTTCTAACTAATGTGTTTCTATTCTGATTGCAGGGTAAAAAGAAAAATGTGTTAGTCATGGATAGTGGATGTTCTGTGCACATGACTGGAAACAAAGCCCTGTTATCAGAATATGAGGAAAAAGCTGGCCCAACTGTGTCTTATGGAGATGGCAACATTGGACAAACCTTGGGATATGGCAATATAATCATTGGAAATGTCATCATTGAAAAAGTAGCTCTAGTGAAGGGACTAAAACACAACCTGTTGAGTATTAGTCAAATCATTGACAGAGGTTATCATGTCAACTTCTATTCCACTCATTGTGAAGTAGTCAGTAAGGCAACAAGCAAGATATCACTGACTGGCTACAGGCATGGTAACATATATGAAGCCAATATTCAATCAAATACTGATGACTTCCCTACCTGTCTGATCAGTAAAGCATCAGTAGATGAAAGTTGGAATTGGCACAAGAAGCTTTCTCATCTCAACTTCAGCAATATCAATGAGTTGGTTAAGAAAGATTTAGTGAGAGGATTACCAAAAGTGTTATATACTTCTGATGGACTCTGTGATGCATGTCAGAAAGCAAAACAAAGAAGGACATCATTCCAGAGTAAATCAGAATCCCCTATTGAAGAACCATATCACATGCTACATCTTGATCTATTTGGTCCAGTCAACATCATGTCCATCAGTAAGAAAAGGTACACTCTTGTAATTGTTGATGAATATTCTAGATTCACCTGGGTGTATTTTTTGCACAGAAAAGATGAAACTCCTGAAGTTCTGTTGGATCATGTGAGAATGACTGAGACAACCACAAAGTACAAAGTCAAGATTTTGAGAAGTGATAATGATACTGAATTTAAGAATTCAAAGATGGAAGAGTTCTGCAAGTACAAAGGAATCATTCAGCAATTCTCTGCTCCTGGCACACCTCAGCAAAATGGAGTAGTTGAAAGGAAAAATAGAACTCTTATTGAAACTGGCAGAACTATGTTGGAAGAAGCAAAATTACCTACATATTTCTGGGCAGAAGCAGTCAACACAACATGCTATACTCAAAATCTCACATTAATAAACAGGCATGGTGTTACTCCTTATCAGTCACTCAAGGAGAAGAAACCAAGTCTGAAGCATCTGCATGTGTTTGGCTGTAAATGTTTTGTTCTCAGAACTCATCCTGAACAGCTAGGGAAATTTGAAACAAAGGCTGATGAAGGAATTTTCATAGGCTATCCTGCATCAAGAGCCTTCAGAGTTTTTAATTTGAGGACAAGGACTGTCATAGAGTCAATACATGTATCTTTTGATGAAAAGAAGATAGCTGGAATAAATGAAGACTCTCATGATAGATTGATTTTTGAAAATGAAGCTACCAAGGAACCTGAGGAAAGTGAATCAGATCCTGTCCATACATCAGATCCTGATGGGTCATCAAATCCTGATGACACACCAGATGCTGATGGTGCAAATACTGATGATGCAATCAATAGTGATACTTCTAGTAGTGCTAATGTTGAGGGGAGCAACAACATTCTACTACAAGTTCAGAGTCAACTCAATCATCAGGACAGAATTCTTCAGATACTGATTCAAGTGATGATCCTGATAACTTATCAGGAGGACATAGCAATAATTCAAGGGGAGCTTCAAGACAAGCAAGTTCTTCAAATCAAGATAACACCAATCCAGGGAGAGCATCTACGTCAAGAAACAATTTAACACCAGCAAGGAAATGGACTGCAAGTCATACTCCTGATTTGATAATTGGGGATCCTGATGCAGGTGTTCAAACAAGAAGTGCAACTCAGAATGGATGTCTATACAATAACTTTCTATCCAAGGAGGAGCCTAAGAAAGTTGAAGATGCACTTAAAGATGCTGATTGGGTTACTGCAATGCAAGAGGAACTGAATGAATTTGAAAGAAATGAAGTCTGGAAACTGGTACCAAGACCAAAAAATAGATCAATTGTTGGTACAAAGTGGATTTTCAAGAACAAGACTGGTTCTGATGGAGTAATAATCAGAAACAAAGCAAGACTAGTTGCAAAGGGGTATTCTCAACAAGAGGGAATTGATTATGATGAAACTTTTGCTCATGTTGCAAGAGTAGAAGCCATCAGGATATTTCTTGCTTATGCAGCATATAAGAAATTCAAGGTTTTCCAGATGGATGTTAAAAGTGCTTTCTTAAATGGAGAACTGATGGAAGAAGTCTATGTTGAGCAACCTCCTGGTTTCATTGATCCTAAATATCCAGATCATATCTACAGATTGGATAAGGCACTTTATGGACTAAAGCAAGCTCTAAGAGCATGGTATGAAACTTTAGCTCTATTCTTACTGGAAAGTGGATTCAAAAGAGGTGCTATTGATAAAACTCTATTTTATTTGAATCATGGTAAGGACTTGTTGTTAGTTCAGATTTATGTTGATGATATCATTTTTGGGTCAACAAACAATAAGCTTTGTGAAAAGTTTTCCAAGCTTATGCAGTCAAGATATCAAATGAGCATGATGGGAGAAATGAGTTACTTTCTTGGTCTTCAAGTTAAACAGACTGATGAAGGGATTTTTATCAATCAGTCTAAATATACAAGGAATTTATTGACAAGGTTTAACATGCAAGATAGTTCTCCTGCTACAACTCCCATAGCTACAGCTACCAAACTTGATCCTGATCAAGGTACTGAGGTAGATGTAACTCACTACAGAGGAATGATTGGATCTTTATTGTATCTCACTGCAAGTAGACCAGATATCATGTTTGCAACCTGTCTGTGTGCAAGATTTCAAGCAAAACCTAGAGAACCCCATCTGATTGCAGTCAAAAGAATTTTCAGATATCTCAAAGGCACTTCTTCTCTTGGCCTTTGGTATGCAAGGGAATCAGATTTTGGGTTGTGTGGTTATTCAGATGCTGATTTTACAGGATGCAAAATAGACAGGAAAAGTACTTCAGGAAGCTGTCAGTTTTTGGGTGGAAGACTAGTTTCATGGTTCAGTAAAAAGCAAAAATCCAATTCCACTTCAACTGCAGAAGCTGAGTACATTTCTGCAGGAAGTTGTTGTGCTCAGATAATGTGGATGAGAAATCAGTTGTTAGATTATGGCTTGTCATACTCAAAAATCCCTATTTATTGTGATAACCAAAGTGCTATTGCAATGGCAGGAAATCCAGTTCAACATTCTCTTACTAAACACATCAGTATTCGATATCACTTCATAAGAGAACAAGTTCTGGAAGGAACAATTGAACTTCACTTTGTTCCTACTGATCAACAATTAGCTGATATATTCACCAAGCCACTACCTGAAGCTACTTTCAATAAATTGGTGAATGAACTTGGAATGATGAACTTTGAGAATTTCTGAGGAAAGCTACAGAGAGGAAATCCTGATAACTGTCAAATCCTGATGGTTATTCAGAAATGTATGTTTTCTTTGATCAAATCCTGATAGGATGTTATCCTGACAGGAAGTCAACTGGTCAATCCTGATGTTCAGGTCAGTATTTCATTGCTTAATTTGTGCCTAATTTTTCGTCAGTATCTACTGATGGACGGTTAAGTTTTAGTAGGACAACTGTATGCGCGCATGTGTTGCACTGTTATAGATATACATATACTTACACATAAAAAGCGGTGCAGTTTCATTTAAATTACACACGTAATCTGTCCACTAATTATTTGTGCACAAATCATATTTTGCCACCTATTATTGAGAGTAAAGTTTTGTTTTTACAAAATACTTTTACTTATTCTACATCATTAATTACTCTCTCATCATCAGTTTTTCGATTTTCTATCTCTCTCTGTGCTCACGAACCCTAACTATTTTCAAACATCAATTCTCAAGATTTTTAAGAATTACAATGGCGTCTTCATCATTCATGAACAAACAAACAGTGATTAGTGGTGTTACTTTTGCCACTAACAATTTTGTGGCTCTTCTAAATCATCAAGATTTACCCAATGAGTTTCATATAATTCAAGATTTTCTAGCTTCAAGCCCATTGAAGTTTACTTTAACAGAACCTGCAAGTGTTTCTTTTAAGTCTGTAATGCAGGTGTGGAACTCAGTTACTTTTGACAAAGGGTATTCTGACACCATCTTGATGAGTTTTGAACATAATGGAATTACTCACTATGTGATTCCTGCAATTGTGGAGAAAGCCCTACATTTACCTGTTCTTGGTGATGCTATTCCTGCTAATGTTTTGGACTCTACTCTTTTTGAGTTTGTTACAAAGTTGGGCTACAATGGTGAAGTAAAGAGATATGGCAATCTCTTTAGGACAAAGCTTAAGAAGGAATGGAATTTATTCTTTGATACGATCAGCCGCTGTTTCCTGAACAAGACATCAAATTTTGATGTTCTTCCATCAGGATCTCTTAAAATTGGGTACTCTCTTATCCACTCTACAGTGTTTGATTATGGGTCGTTTATATTAAAAGCTTTAAGTGATAGGAAATCAGATAAGTTAGGTTCTGTCTATTTTCTTAGATTTTTACAGTTGATATTTAATCACTTGTGTCCTAATGTTGTTTTTGAGAATGATGTAGTTCTACCTATCTGTAGAATTACTGAGAATAATATTAAGTCCTTAGTCAACAGTGATAAGGCAAATGGTTTCATAGGAAATGCTTTTATTCCTGATGAGGTTAGGTTTTTCTTACATAGGAAAATGTCTACTCGTTATGGTTTAATTTATAATGCTATGGGGCAAGGCCAATCACACCTTGTTCCTAACCCAAGCATTCATCCTAAACATTTTAAACAATCAACTGCCACCTCTAATGTCTCTCAAAAGACTTTAGTTGTAAAAGCAGAGAAGTCAGCTAGAACTGATGTGTCAGGAAGGCAATCAGGTTCAAAGGATTTTTCCTCTACACCTATCATTAAAAAGAAGTCACAAGGGGGTGTACAAGGGGTCCTGGTGAAGAAAGCTGCAAAGGGAGGTGAGGCTGTTTCTATTAAAAGAAAGTTAGTTCTCAGGGATGAGACTGACTCAGAGGATGATTTACCTATATCCTCTGTGATGAATGTGAATAAGGAAGTTGCTGATACTGCAACTGCAGCTGTGGTTCCATTGTCTACACCACAGAAGAAAAGGAAGTTATCAAAAAGCAGGTATCATATTCCTTTAGAAAAGAAGCAGGATACTGATGTACATGACATTTCTATTCTGAATGAGCAATCAGTTTCAACTGCTCAAGCAAATCCTGATGTTAGTATTCCTGATGCTGCACCAAGTCAAGTGGTTAATATTTCAGACTCTCCAGCACAGGACTCTCCAACAAAAAGACATGTTGATATTTCATGGGAGAAGTATGGTGCTGCTGCTTCCAATCTTGGGATAAAACATCCAATGGAAAAGCTAAGGAAGGCAGAAGAGTTAGTCTATCAAAGACAGAAGAAACTGAAAGGATCAAGCCCACAAGAACCTGAACCTCAAAGTGGTTCAACATCTCTTTCTGATGATCCAACCACACAAGAACCACTCAATCAAAGTTTGAGTGAAGGCTTAGATCGTGGAATGGTCCCACAAGAACCATTTTTTCAAAGGGAGAATGCAGACATCGACATTCCAGCTACACAAGAACCATCTTCTCAAAGTGAAGATGCAGGCCAAGCTACAGTTTCTGAGAAATTTCCTGACAATGCTCAAGGGATTTCTGGTGCAGATGAAGTTCAAAGATTGGTCGAGGACATTGTCAATGAGGGAATCACACAAGAACCTTTGACTCAAAGTGTTGAAGCATCTTCTGAACCTCAAGCTCCACAAGAACCATTGGTAGCAAATACTGATGCAAGCATATCAAATCCTGACGGTGTTCATCCTGACGCTAGTGGTGCTCCTGATGTTGAACCTATCCTGATACAGCCACTTCGTTCAAGACCAATGGATCATCCTATCACAGATTCACAGGATAAAATGAAAGGTATAGTTATTCCTGATTCTGATGATACTCATAGTACTGATGATGATGACTCTGATGATAGTGATGATGATGAGAATCGAAAAGAGAAGGAACAGCTTGCTACAACACTCAAAATTAGTCTTGGAACTAATTTTGGTTCATCAAGTACATATATGGCTGACAAAGCTTCCACTGGGAAAGATCAGAGACAAGATTTTTCTATTCCTTCCTTTAATCCTGCTGAGGCACATAGACAGAATGAATGGAACAATTCATGGCACAGATCTACTGAATTTGTAAGTTATTCTTCTGCTTTGGAACATGCCTATGATGCAGTGAAATCTATAGAGAATCAAGACTTGAAGAATCATCTGAAGGCTACAACTCTGTTATCCAAAAGCCTAAAAAGTGAGATTGATTCTATCAAGAACTCAACTGAGTTGGTGAGGAATGATATTTCTCAAAGTTTTACAAAGGTGCCTACTGCTTTTCAGCTAAGGGTAGTAGAATCCCAAGTGAAATCTGTCATTTCTGAACAAACCTCTATCAACAGAAGGATTGATTCTCTGGATACCAAGGTAACTGACATTCAAGCCTCTCTTTCCTTAATTTTGAATTTATTGTCAAATCCTGATGTCAAAAAGGGGGAGAAGGTTAGTCGGACAAAATGCACACCTGATCTAGTATTAAGGAATAATGATGATAATACTGGAGATGATGGCAGTGACAAAGTGATACAAGGAGAAACCTCTGATGCTGCTATTATGAAGTCTACAATTCAAACTTCACAAAGTCAAACAACGCAGTCAACTCATGTTTCTGATTCTGGAGTTAAGATAGTAAAAACGTTGGTGCAATCTCAGATCCCGACGGAAGAACAAATCCTGACACCTGGTCATGGACATACTCTTGCTACAATTCCTGAAGGTGATGAAGATATTTTTATTGATAATCCTGAAGATGCATCAAATTTATTCCGGAAGTTTTTTACAAAAGATGGCAGAATTGTTACTCTATATCACAGTGATAAAAGAGTTCAACAATTATATGCAAGAAAAGCACTCTCTACAGCAAGAGAAGAATATCCTGATCTCTCACATGAAGAATTCTTAAGACAACAGAGAGAAATGATGGAAAGCTTTAATAACCCTGCTCCTGCTAGAGGTAGAGGAGGCAGAGGTAGGAGAGGAGCTAGAAGAAGTAGAAGAGGTTTTTCAACCCAAACAATACCTAGACAGACAAGGTCTAGAGGGTTAAGAATTGAAGAAATTCCTGAACCTATTCAAACTCTAGTAGTTCCTGATAGATCTACTTTTGGTGATGATGGAAATATTGAAGAAGAACCTGAATTGAAAAGAAAATCAAGAAAATCAACTCTATGCAATACAAATCAAATTGAAGAATCTAATCCTGATGTTGTTCCTGATAATATTCAAGATCCTGATGATTCTGAAATTATGCAAGAGATTGATTTGATAATTTTATCTACTGTGGTTGATTCTCACAACAAGGAAGTAGATGAAGACGAAGAAGCCAGAAGAAGTGAAATTACAAGATCAACAAATAGAGATTTCAATCTCTATGTACAAAGGCTTAAACTCTCAAACAGAAGAAAGTGGAGGAACCCAAGCAGACAAGAATCTTCACTGGAAAGAAGCTATGCCTTTGAAAAGGAAAAAGATAAGAAGTGGAAACATATTAGTACACTAAGGTGTGATACACTTATCAATTTTCAGTCTGGAGGAATTATTACAAGCGCTTCAAGTGTTGTTGATTTATCTGGGATGGTTAGATCAAAAGCACTCTGGTTAAAGATGTTTTCAAATCTGAAGCAATTGACAAGTAATTCAAGAGGAGGTATTGGACACAGGGATGCTGAATATCTAAATATGTCATATGTTGATCCTTACTCCTTAACTGAAATTGGAGGTACTTTAACTTCTGAAAACCTGAACAATTTACTAGCTGTTGATATAGTTATAGATTGTCATGATGGTTGTGACAAGAAAGAAAAGATTCTGTACTTCATGAAAGATGGTAGTGTGAAGATTTTATCTATTCAAGATCTGCTGATGAAAACTACACAGGAACTTAAATATGTTCATTATCTTTTGAGATCGAAGAATCAAATGTGCGAGGAATGGAGTGACATGATTTTGTCAACAATAAGAAGAAGACTGGATGGAAACAGTAATTTCAATGGTAATTATACTCCCATGTACTTAAATCAAAGAGGTCAGGATGTGGAAATGCAAGGGGGTACTGCTGTTAAAGAAGTAACTTTTGGCATGACACAACTTACTCTCAATCCTGATGGGAAGGAAATTGCTTATCTTTTGCTTGAAGAGCATAGTCTTCAGAGAAACTCCATATTAAATCTCAGAGCAGCTATCTACTAGATTAATGAGGAAGATGAAGAACTCAGAAATCTTAAGGAAAGACTGATTCAAATTCTTGAAGAAAAAGAAGAAAATTTGTTATCCAACTTCTTGAAGATGAATCTATTCTATCAAAGAATTTAAACAGATAAGTTGTTGATGCAGATACTGTACATTTTGTATATATGTTTTTGACATCATTGAATCTTAGGAATCTATACTTTATTTCACAAAGTATGAGATTGGGGGAGATTGTTAGATCAGAATTCAATGATCGTCAGGAGCTAGACTCAACTGATCAGGATTGCTGACGTCATCAGAATTGCATGGTCGTCAGGATCAAGATACATATCAGGACTGGGATCAGGATTGATCATCAGGACCGGAAGCTGATCAGGATTCCTACTTCGAGTTATATTTGGAGTCTAGTTAAACATGGACGTTTATTCTGTCGGTTCCTGGTTTGTAGAATGTAGCTATCAATTATGGATAGGTTTCAATCTTTGTAATTGATTAGGACTTATCATTGATAGAGAAGCTGTGTAGTATATAAACACAGTTTTGGTTTTGGTTCGATGTGAATCAAGATAGAAGCTCTCAAGAACATAGAATTTCTTGAGAGAGTTTTTGTAAGCTAGCAGCTCTCAAGAACATCAGAATTTCTTGAGAGAGTTTGTAACAGTTTTATATCAGATTTAATAAAGCTGTTATCTTTCTTTCATATTTGTGATATATACATTAAGAAGTCGATTATCTTATACTATTGTATTCAACCCCCCTTCTACAATAGATTATTACTGGGCAACATCTTTCATTTATGAATTTTTCAATTGTTTGTCAACACTCAATGCATATAAACTTATCATAAAAATAAGAAAATATTGAATAGAATCATAACTTGAAAATGGGTTCAACCCTTACATAATACTCTACTTTCTACCTCAAGTTTAAAAACTTGGATTGGTTTCGTCGACCTTATTTCTACTTGTCCTAATAGTGAGTCCAGTCAGGACACACTTTAAACATAATAGACTTTCAAGTTTGCAGCATGCCAAGTTATTGGCACTTCGATCCCTTCCAGGGTTTCTAATTTGTAGGAACCTCGACCAAATACGTTCTTAACGCGATATGGTCCTTCCCAATTTGGGGCCAACTTGCCTTTTTGTCCAACTCTGGATGCCTCAATCTTTCGGAGAACCAAATCTCCTTGACGAAAGAATCTTTCTTTAACCCTTAAGTTATAGTAGAAAGAGGCTCTCTTTTGATGTTCAACTATCTTGGCATTCGCCTCATCTCTAACTTCATCAATTAGGTCTAAGGCTAGCCTCATGCCTTCTTCATTTGTCTCTGGCTCATAAGCTTCGATCCTTGGAGATGTATGAGTAATCTCCACTGGAACCACTGCCTCTGCCCTATATGCCAGCAGAAACGGGGTTGCTCCAGTGGTGACTTTACAAGTAGTACGATATGCCCATAGTATGGGGAACAATTCATCTACCCAAGTATTTCTAGAGCGCTCAACTCTTTTCTTCAGTCCATCTAGGATAATTCGATTGGCAACCTTAGCTTGCCCATTTGCTTGAGGATGGGCAACAGAAGTGAAACGTAACTTGATATCATTCTCGTCACAATATTTCTTGAATTCATCATTGTTAAACTGAGTTCCATTGTCTGTGACCAAGATACGTGGAATCCTGTATCTTCATATCACATTTTCCCAGAAGAAATGCATCACATGCTTGGTGGTTATCTTGGCTAAAGGTTTAGCCTCAATCCACTTGGTGAAGTAGTCGATTGCCACTATCAAGAATTTTCTTTGAGCACTTGCCATTGGAAATGGTCTAAGTATATCCATCCTCCATATGGCGAATGGGATAGGTGAGTTAATGGATGTCATCATCTCTGGTGGTTGTCTAACCACAGGTGCATGCTTTTGGCACCGTTCACATTTCTTCACGTAGCTTTTAGCATCTGCAAGTATGCTTGGCCAATAGAAACCCCGACGAGTGATTTTATGAGAAAGGGCTCTGCCCCCCAAGTGCTGCCCACAAATTCCTTCACGTACTTCCCTTAGGGCCAACTCTGCCTCTTGGGGTCTCAAGCATTTCAGATAAAGAACAATGAAAGACTTTTTGTATAGGATTCCCTCAATCAGGGTATACCTTAGTGCTTTCACATACAACTTTCGTGCTTCTGAGGTGTCGTTGGGTAACCAACCAATTTCCAGATGAGATTTGATGGGATCAATCCAACAACTAGCAACATCAATAGGGGCTACCAACTTTCCATTGATGCTTGGGGTCTTCAAGACTTGGAAGTATACACTTCCTGCATAGTTTTCAATTTCAGAAGAGGCAAACTTAGACAAGGCGTCAGCCTTCATGTTTTCTTCCCTTGGAATGTGTTCCACATAGCATTCATCAAAATGAGTCATGATGGCCTTGACAAGTTTTAGGTATTGGCCATGACTTCATCTCTGGCCTCAAACTCCCCATTTACTTGGGAAACCACTAGCATCGAGTCTCCACATACTTTTAGAGTTTTAACTCTCAAGGCTCCATCCAGACCTAAGCCAGCTATCAGGGCTTCGTACTCAGCTTCGTTGTTGGTCGTTGGGAAGTCCAGTTTTAGTGCGTACTCTATGAGAAATCCATCAGGACTTTGTAGCACCAAACCTGCTCCACTGGATTTTGTTTTTGATGCTCCATCAAAATAGAGCACCCAACATTCTTTTAACACCATCTCTTCATCTTTCTTGTCTTCCACTACTACTTCCTGCCCCCCGACTTCTTGGTTATCAATGGTGCATTCAACCATGAAGTCAGCTAGTGCTTGAGCTTTTATGGCCGTTCGAGGCTTATACTTGATGTCAAATTCTCCCAATTCAATAGCCCATTTGATCAACCTTCCACTAACTTGAGGGTTATGCAAGATGTTTCTTAGAGGCTGATTGGTCAAGACCTCTATCTTGTGAGCCTGGAAGTATGGGCGTAGTTTTCTTGAGGCCATTATCAAGGCTAAGGCAAACTTCGCAATCGTAGAGTAGTTTATTTCTGCCCCATGTAGGATCTTGCTTACGTAGTAAATGGTTTTCTGAACCTTCAATTCTTCTTTTACCAAAATGGCTCCTAGGGCTGTGTTAGAAACTGCCAAGTACAAATAGAGAATTTCTCCTCGCTTTGGCTTTGCCAACAGTGGTGCCTCAACCATGTATTTCTTCAAGGCCTCAAAGGCCTCTTGGCTTTCAGTTGTCCACTCAAAATTTTTCACGTTCTTGAGTGCTTTGAAGAAAGGTAAGCATTTCTCTCCTGACTTGGAGATGAATCTTCCCAATGCTGCCACTCTTCCCGTTAGTTTCTGGACATCCTTGACAGTCCGTGGTGGTTCCATGTCTAGAATTGCTTTGATTTTGTCGGGATTAGCCTCGATTCCTCTCTTGGAAACCATCAGGCCTAAAAACTTTCCCGAGCCTACACCAAAGGCACATTTAGCTGGATTCAACATCATCTTGTGGTGACTCAGCACTTCAAATTCTTCTCGCATATGGTTTATATGATCGGCCTTATTGAGGATTTTAACCAACATGTCATCCACATAAACCTCCATGGTTTTTCCAATCAGGTGTTCAAAAATTTTGTTCACCAATCTTTGGTATGTTGCCCCTGCATTCTTAAGTCCAAATGTCATGACTAGATAACATAAAACACCAAAGTCAGTGATGAATGATACCTTGGAGATGTCATCTTTGTGCATTTTGATTTGGTTGTATCCACTGAATCCATCCATGAAACTGAGCATCTCGTGTCCAGCTGTGGCATCTATTAAGGCATCAATCCTTGGTAAGGGAAAAAAATCCTTAGGACATGCATCGTTCAAGTCTGTGAAGTCCACACACATCCTCCATTTTGCATTGGCCTTTTTGACCATCACTGGGTTAGCCAACCATTCTGGGAATTGTATTTCTTCAATGAACCCGGCCTCTAGAAGCTTATCTATTTCTTGTTTAATGGCCTCTTGCCTCTCTGGAGCAAAATTTCTCTTCTTCTGTTTCACCGTCTTCCTTTCAGGATCCACATTCAGTTTGTGGGTTATCAACTAGGGATCAATCCCTGGCATGTCAGCCGTTGTCCAAGCAAAAACGTCATTGTTCTTGTTAATCCCAAATGACCTAACAGAATTGTAGAAGGGGGGGGGGGGTTGAATACAATTCTTGATATTTCTTAAACTTAAAACAACTTACAAATAAAAACTGGGAAACTGGGATGTTTCCTTATTCCCCATGTCCATTTTAATGGTTTCCAATGCAAAGTACACTTCCACATCACCTTTAGATCTGTTCAGTAACCTGTCACTATCACTTTGTCAACTATTCAGAAAAACAATAATGATTCGTTGATAGCAGGGAGATGTGTTTCGTTGATAGCTTTATTCTTCATTTCGTTGATGAGTAAACTTCATTTCGTTGATGAGTAATCTTCATTCCGTTGATGAGTAATCTTCATTCCGTTGATGAGTAATCTTCATTCCGTTGACATGTCTTCACTTAGGCAAAATTACAAGACACAAGATATTTACAATTAACCAACCTATTTTGCCTATCTATCATTTAGTCAACATGGCTTAGAAAACCTATCTAATACATACAACAAAATGCATATCAAACTGTGAAGTATTGTAGAGTGCAATTGCTACATCACTCATTTCGTTGATGAGCTTCCTGTCAACGGAATGCTGCAAAGCATGCCATTTCGTTGACAGCTACAAAATAACTTTACACAAATTCTACTAAGTGTTTTATGTTTATCATCAAGAACAACATATTCCTAACAATCTCCCCCAATTTATGACTGATAGAATAACAGTCATAAATCAAGAGACTTGATGATAACAAAAACACTCAGATACATTATAAATTACAAAAGTAGAAAATGCATTAAGCTTCATAATATTTTGAACAAAATAAAAGACTTACAAGACTAATGCCTAGAAGTGCTCCTCTAGACTGAGCAAATGATTCATCTTAGTCTTCTTTGTGGCATAGTCTTCTTTCCTCTCTTAGAGTTGTTTTCCTCAATTTGGACCTGTAGCCTTCTGTAAAAGATCTTCTCTTCCTCATCTTGATCACCAAGCATGGATTGCATAACCTTTAGAGTTTGATTAGATGCTTTATCCAGTTGGTCTTCCATCCTGAAGAATCTTCTGCAGTTGTCCTTGTCCTTAAATTCCATCATCTAGTAAGGTTGAAGATGGATCTTCTTTCCTATTGAGGGCACTCTGAGCATTCTGGGAAGAGCCTCAGGTTTGTTCCAGCTAGCCTTTATTTGACATATTTTGGAGACCACCTCAGACTTGGCTGTTTTGGTGAAGCCAAAGTCCTTCTTCAAGCATCTAAACACTGTGAGTAGTGTTTGGTAGTCTTCTCCTAAAATCCTGTAGAGAGGCCACACTTGCTCTCTACCACCCTTGAATGTGAAAACTAATCTTTCAGGCAACTTTTGAGAAGCTGCAATGCCCCTTACTTCCACCAGGTTGTCTAAATCAAGATGTAAGCTAGATTCTTCCCTGATGTCAGCAATGTACATGCAGTCCTCTGGATTTTCAGGGGGTTTATGAGGTTGTGGCTTTCTCACAAATATTGGCTTTGCCTGGACAGCCCTTTTCTTTGACTTTGTTGGCTGATCCTTTTCAAATAGGAACCTTGGAAAATAGGCTTCATCAAATTCAATAGGCTCCTCTTTTGGCATGATTGGTTGATCATGAAAGTTGACAGGATGTGCAGGATCACATGCCAATTTTCCTTCATGAGATTGATCAACAGGAATTTGATGTGCACTTGTTGTGGAAGAGGCTTGAGCAGTGTCCTGAGAATCCTCTTTGTCAAAGTCCAGATTCCTTTCAGCTCTAGCCTTTGGTTGCCTTGTGCTCTTCTTTGCACTCCTTTCCTCTCTTGCTTTTTCTTCTAGCTGTCTTTCTTCTTCATCAAGAGATTGAGCAACTGCAAGTGCTTGCATTGCTGCTCTTTCTGACTCTTCAGCTTTAGCTTCAGCAAAGTTTGGGTGACCAGCCCAAACACAGATTTCTTGCTCATTCCTATAGACAATTGCCATTTGCTTCCTTATCTCAGGATCATTGCTTTTCTTGCTCTTTGTGATAAGTAGACCAAGAAGCTTGAGCTCATCTGGATAAGGTGTAGGATAGAGAATCCTTGCTATATTTTTGCCTTTTGGTTTAGCAGGGGACTTGGGAGATAAGCTTCTTTGGAGTGTAGCTTGTACCACATCCCTAATGCATGAAGTTTGTCCTTTTTCCTTCCTTGGACCTTGAGTGACTCCATGTAGAAGGGGCTCTACCTGATAGAAAGAATTGGTCTGTGGCTCCCATTCCGTTGACACTAGAACCATGGCATTCGTTGATGGTTGATCCGTTGATGGAGGTATTGAAGTAGCTTGAACCGTTGATGCCTTTGCAGTGTCAACTAACTTCTTTACTCTTGCTTCTATATTTGACCAGTGATCCTTAATCTATTCTGCAAGTTTCATCCTCATAGAGGCTTCCTGGATCAGGTCAATACCATCCTTTTTCTTCTTTCCAAACTCCCCCATTTCTAATGGCTCTTCTGGTAAGGAGATGGTTGGGACCAAAACCTTTGTGATTTGTATATCAAGCTCCTTAGTTTTCTCCCCCCTTTTGTTATCATCAAGTGAGATGATAGGGATTCCTTGAGCTGCCAGAAGCTGGGTGAGTAGCTGAGTTTGCTTCTCCTGTTCCTTCTACATGTGAGAAAGTGTAGCCTCAACTTTGTCCACTCTAGAGGAGAGAGTTTTCAAAGATGAGGACACTTCAGGTTCATTGGTGAAAAACCTTGACATCTTGGAGACAGTGTGAAGAGGAAGCTTTTCATCTAGCCTCCTGTCAGTAGCATCCCTAAGGTTGCTAATTGAACCCTTGATTTCTGTAGCCTCAATCCTTGTCTGCAACATTTGTAGCCTTTGAATTTCCAGAGAATCCATTATGGCCTTGTAGAATTTCTTGTCCC
This sequence comes from Heracleum sosnowskyi, assembly GCA_030848705.1. Classification (NCBI taxonomy): domain Eukaryota; kingdom Viridiplantae; phylum Streptophyta; class Magnoliopsida; order Apiales; family Apiaceae; genus Heracleum; species Heracleum sosnowskyi. The sequence goes on from CM061245.1 coordinate 87,384,326, forward strand.
TTGCAGTTGCTGACTCATGAGCTAGATATGCCTCATTGTATTGCCTTGTGATAGCAACATCCAAGTTTGATCTACCATGCATATCTTGAGAAAGCCAGTTTGGTGTAGGAAGCACCACAGAAGTCCCAGTCTGTGTAGTAGTGGCCACCTGTAGATTCTCACCAAAGTTGTCCTCATCATCAGAAAAATTGAAGTCTCCACTTGCTGCAGCTGCTGGAGATAGATTGGTCAGGGCATCCTTTGCTCTTTGCATTGATGCAGTAGTATGAATTAAATTGAGTGACCTTTCTGCCTCCACATTGCCCTGTTGAGCCATAATTTGATAGGCTGACACAGGATGAGTAAAGGTCTCAGGATCCAGGGAAATACTATCCAGAGTCTGTTGATAATGCTCTTGGAAGGTAAGTTCCCTTTCTCCCTCACTGACCCCCATTAACTCACTAGCAATGGCTACTTCCTCCCTTATCACTCCTATAGTCCCTTCTCTCTCTCCACTCTGTTCTTGCATCATGGGCTCCCCATGGCTCACACCTCTCACACCCTCACCTTCACCTACTAAGGTGGTACTCTCAATCTCTCCTTTTGCCTGGCTGGAAGCCAGCCTCTCAATTTCACTCCCTCTCAAACCTAAAAGTGTCTCAACTACCACCAGGTCATCTATACTAGTTGTGGAAACAACTTGATTTTCAATAAGGGGTGTAGATTGACCTATCAACGGAATGGTAGTTTGAACTGTCAACGGTATGGATACCGTTGATGGAGAAACACTTGTCAACGAAAGAAGCTGTTTCGTTGATGAAGTCAATAAAGCACTTTGAGAAAGTGAAATTACAGTAGAATCTGTGATGATTGATTTTAGAGATTGGTCCACAGATCCTCTTGCAACTTCAGAAAAAATTGGTTGATGGCCCAACAAATCACTTAACAAGTGATGGCCACCAGCTTCAGAGTGGGGCTTCTCCAAGATTAGAGTTGGAGAATCAGGAATAGATGAATGGATCATGTCCACATCTAGAGATAGAGTTGGTGAATTTGATGGAGATAGTTCAAGGTTGATGTTTAGAGAATGGGACTGTAACCCCAGAGTAATGATAGGGGTTACATCAAACTGAATTTGTGAAACTGGAAGTGTAGCTTCCAGAGTGTGTGCACCCTGTGAACCCTTGGATTTTTGTTTCACCCTCCTTTGGTATTGGGAAAAAGTAGACTGTGGGCTTGAAGTGTCCCTTACCCTCTTAGAGTGTGCTCTTGGAGGAGAGCTTGTTTCAATAATTACATCCTTTTGGGAGGATGCAATTAGACTTGTACTTAAATCCATATTACTCATTGTGCCTTGTTGGGAAGACACAATGGGGCTTGGCTGGATCTCACTCATCTTTCCTTCCTTATCCTTAGGGTTTCTTTTATGTTCACCCTTTCCCTCACCTCTCACAGCACCTACAACACTCCCCTTAGGTTGTGTAGTGGATTTTACAACAGGTGCCTTTTGGGAAGCACCTGAGGTTGGCTTGGAGGATTTCTTTGATTTTGGTTTTGTTGCTGGGACAGGAGCCTGTTGGGTCACAGCTACAGACTCCACAACAACAGGACTGGGTGATACAGTTGAAGTAACAATTATACTAGAAGGGATAACAGTAGTTACCTCAATTACTGGCAGATACACCACTGGAACCTCACCATTGTGGTTCAGCCTCAGTATGTCTGTCAATACTCTCTTCTCTTGCACAAAACACTCAAACTTGGAAACAGGGTTAGAGATAACTAATGGTGTTGGACTAACATGATTAGCCAACATCATCAGAAACCTAGCATAATAGATATTCTTTTTCCTATTAGCCTTATCACCCAACTTAGCACCAATTTCATTCATAAGTCGGGTGCTAAAGTTGTAATATCTATCAGTTAGGAGCATGGTAAATAGAATTAACATAGAATTGGTCAATGCATCAAAATTGCTAATCTTACCAGAAAATACCTTGATAAATGCATCAGCTAAATAACTATATTCTCTAACCAATCCTCTCCTAATTATTCTACCCAGATTATCAGTAGGCAAAGAGTAGTTTATGGAGTTTAGCAAGTTAACCATTTCAGTATTTGTAGGCAAAGCATTACAGTTATTTTCAGGAATATGTAAACATGCTTGCAATACATCAGAATTAACTATGTACTCTTTACCTTGGATGGTGAATTGGAGTGTGCAGTTTGTTCCACTATACTCACACGAGGTCCAAATCTCCTCGATTATCTCATTGTAGAGAGGAATTGAGTGAAACATTGCATAGCTCAATTTGCAGTTCTTCATGAAGTCCATCATCTTGAAAAAGATACTGTTTGGACCCTCCTTGACAACAAATGGAATTGAGTTGTTCTTTTCATAAATGAACCCTCCTGCTGACATAAGCTTGACTATGGGTGCCATTGTTATGTGAAGAAAAGCTTCGAACTAAATTGCTTGTTAGAGAGAAGAAGAGAGAAAAGCCTTTGGAATTTTTGAGAACAAATAAAAAGAAAATAAAGAAAATAGAATTTCTTAAATACTCCCCCAAAAATTCTCAGAAAAAGAGTCCAATAATAAATGTAAATTACTGGATTGGCTTAAAAATATAACCGTTACTTTTAAAGAATTACCATGATTTATACTTACAGGGGTGTATGCACAGATCGTGGTAACGGACGTGTCAAATATCAACGGTTCAGATTAAAAGCGCTAAATCAACGAATCAGGATTGGGCGGTTAAAGTCCCATCTTATTTCGTTGATAAAGCTGTGTTTCGTTGATATAAAAGAGCTATCAACGAAACACCCAGAAAAATGCTAAGACTGTCAACGAAATGGTTCGTTTCGTTGACATAGTAATTTTGACTTAGACAAAATTTCACTTTTTCCTGAGAAAATTAATTCACAGAAAAACATAGCAAGTTTCTGGCTGCATTTTAACTTGCAAAAATCTCAAAATAATTAAGAGAAATTTAGCATACCTAGCTCACTTACTAATCTTGAGAATGTGGATTCATCAAGTGGCTTGGTAAAGATGTCTGCAAGTTGTTGTTCACTTGGAACAAAATGTAACTCCACAGTACCATTCATAACATGTTCTCTAATGAAATGGTACTTGATGTCAATGTGCTTGGTCCTTTAATGTTGCACTGGATTCTCAGTAATGGCAATGGCACTAGTGTTGTCACAGAAAATAGGAATTTTCTCAACTCTTAATCCATAATCAAGTAGTTGATTTTTCATCCATAAAATCTGTGCACAACAACTTCCAGCTGCAATATACTCAGCCTCAGCTGTGGAGGTAGAAACTGAGTTTTGTTTCTTGCTGAACCATGAGACAAGCTTGTTTCCTAAGAATTGACAGGTGCCTGTTGTGCTTTTCCTGTCAATTTTACATCCTGCAAAATCTGCATCTGAATAACCAATTAGTTCAAAGCCAGATTCTCTAGGATACCAAATGCCAAGGTTTGGTGTTCCTTTGAGATATCTGAAAATTCTTTTAATAGCAACTAAATGGGATTCCCTAGGATCAACCTGAAATCTAGCACATAGACATGTAGCAAACATAATATCAGGTCTACTAGCTGTTAAATATAAAAGTGAGCCTACCATGCCTCTATAACCTGAAATGTCCACAGATTTTTCCTTAGTATTCAATTCAAGTTTGGTGACAGTAGGCATGGGAGTTTTGGCAGGAGAGCATTCCATTAAATTAAACTTCTTTAATAAATCATGAATATATTTTGTTTGACTAATGAAAATGCCTTCATTAACTTGCTTCACTTGAAGCCCAAGAAAGTAAGTTAATTCTCCCATCATGCTCATTTCATATTTACTTTGCATAAGCTTGGCAAACTTTTGTCAAAGTTTCACATCTGTAGACCCAAAGATTATGTCATCTACATAAATTTGAACAAGTATAGTAGAGCCATTCACAACCCTGTGAAAAAGAGTTTTATCTACAGTACCTCTAGTGAAGTGATTCTCAAGGAGGAACTGTGAAAGTGTGTCATACCAGGCTCTAGGTGCTTGTTTCAAACCATAGAGTGCTTTGAGGAGGAAGTATACATATTCTGGAAAATCATCATCTTCAAAACCAGGAGGTTGACTTACATACACCTCCTCTTCCAATTCCCCATTCAGAAAAGCACTCTTCACATCCATTTGATAGACTTTGAAATTGGCATGGGCTGCATAGGCTAGGAAAATCCTTATTGCTTCTAGTCTTGCAACAGGAGCAAATGTTTCATCAAAATCAATTCCTTCTTCCTGTGAATAGCCTTTTGCAACCAGTTTTGCTTTGTTCCTTGTGACTATGCCATTTTCATCCATCTTGTTTCTGAACACCCATTTTGTGCCTATAACACTCCTGTCCTTAGGCTTGGGCACCAGCTTCCAAACATTGTTCCTTTCAAATTGGTTTAGCTCTTCTTGCATAGCCAAAACCCAATTTGGATCTAGAAGTGCATCCTCAACTTTCTTTGGCTCATCTTGAGACAGAAAGCTGCTATATAGACATTCTTCTTGAGTTGCTCTTCTAGTTTGGACTTTTGAAGACACATCACCTATAATTAGTTCAAAGGGATGATCTTTAGTCCATTTCCTTGAGGGAGGTAGATTTGCTCTTGAAGAGGTAGCTTCATGATCATGATTGCCTTGATTGGATATTTGTCCTTGAGAAACTCCCCCTGAGTTTGTTGTCCCTAAATGATCACTTCTAGAAGCATTTCTATGACTGTCAACGGTATTACCATTTTGGCGGTCAACGAAACGCTCATTTTGACTTTCAACGAATCCACCATCATGACTGTCAACGAAATGACCATTTGGTCTGCTAGCAGCTATTCTTTTCAATCTTAATGCAGCAATTTCATCTTCACTGCTGCTTTCATCTGTGCTAGATACAACAACTTTAGGCTGTTTCTCAGTAGCCTAACATGATTCACTTGATCTCCTTCCTCATTTTCAAAAGAAAGACTTTCATGGAAACCTTCATCACAGAGACCTTGAATTTTGAGATCATCAAAAACAACATGTACAGATTCCATAACAATGTTGGTTCTGAGATTATAGACTCTGTAGGCTTTCCCTGCTGCATATCCCACAAATATTGCTTCATCTGCCTTTGCTTCAAATTTCCCCAAATGCTCAGCTTGATTTCTAATAACAAAGCACTTGCATCCAAAGACATGAAGAAAATCCAATAGTGGCTTCTTTCTTTTGAGTAGCTGATAAGGGGTCATTCCTTTGGCCTGATTAATCAAAGAAATATTTTGAGTGAAGCAAGCTGTATTAACTGCCTCAGCCCAAAAATAAGTTGGTAACTTTGATTCATCTAGCATTGTCCTTGCAGCTTCAATAAGTGTTCTGTTTTTCCTTTCAACTACACCATTTTGCTGTGGTGTCCTTGCTGCTGAAAACTCATGCAAAATACCATTTTCTTCACAGAACACCTTCATGCTTGAATTCTTGAATTCTGTCCCATTGTCACTCCTAATCCTTCTTACTTTCAAGTCAGGATGATTGTTTACCATCTTGATGTGATTGATAATGATTTCACTTGCCTCATCTTTGGAGAGCAAAAAGAAAGTCCATGTAAATCTAGAAAAATCATCAACAATCACAAGACAATATTTCTTCTTTGAAATAGACATGACATTTACAGGGCCAAACAAATCCATATGAAGCAACTCAAGCTGATGGACAATTGATGACTCTGTCTTGCTTTTGAATGATGCCTTCTTTTGTTTCCCTTTTTGACAGGCATCACACAAACCATCCTTGGAAAACTCCACCTGTGGAATTCCTCTTGAAAGATCCTTCCTCACCAAATCATTCATAACTTTAAAATTTAGATGAGATAATTTCTTGTGCCATAGCCAACTTTCATCTTTGCTTGCCTTGCTGAAAAGACAAGTGATGGTTTCTGGACTTGTGCTACTAAAGTCAGCAATGTACACATTCCCTCTTCTGAATCCAGTCATTACCACATTGTTGTTTCCTCCTTTAGAAACAACACAGGCTTCTTTAGAAAAAGTAACTAAAAATCCTTTGTCACAAAGTTGGCTGATACTAAGCAAATTGTGCTTAAGACCATCCACCAATGCAACCTCATCTATGATGAAATTCTCTTTTGAAATCAAGCCATATCCCTTAGTGTAGCCTTTGCTGTCATCTCCAAAAGCAATACAAGAGCCATCTCTTTCCTGAAACTCTGTGAGCAGGGTAGAATCACCAGTCATGTGTCTTGAACAACCACTATCCAAGTACCAAAGATTCCTTTTGTCTCCCTGCACACAATAAAACCAAATCAAGTCGATTTTGGTACCCAAGTTTCCTTGGGTCCTGTTTTGTTAGCCTTTGCTTTTCCTTTTATATCATTTTTCACCTTGGGCTCAGATTGATTTAAATCAATCTTTATCCTTGGTGTTGATTTCTGAGGATTGCTCACATTTTCATTCACAATATGCATAGTTGGAGGAACAAACATGTTATTCATATTCCATGGCATTTGTGGCACATTAAACATATTCATGTATGGATTAGACACAAATGGCATGCTGGCATATGGATTAGGCTCAAGACATGTCTGAATACCACTATTAACAAGCCTACACCATGTGACTATGTCACATTACATGACCTAGTGATTTCTATCACTGGGATATAGTATAGGTCTCTAAATGTACTTGTCTTGTTCTCATGAACATTTGCTTGATCATGTATGCTCAAATTTATAATGAGCTTAGTAAAGTTTCTTGCATCTAGATTGTATATAGGCCATTGAATAATTATCCTGGTAGAAGTTCAGAAGTGTTCATGCAGCAGGATAGAGTTGAATAAGGCTATGAAGAAATAAGTTGCAGGAATTTGTCTAAGGCATTATATAGCAAAGTCAAAAGAAAGCTATGTCGTGAAGTCACCAATATCCATGTCGTGAAGTACTATATCGCATAGTCCATTTTGTACTATGTCGAGAAGTCCTCAAGACACATGTCGTGAAGTGTTGAAGTCAGCAAAGTCAAAAGAGCCTAGATCGTGAAGTCCTCAGAAGCCCTATGTCGCATAGTCATCAAATGACCTATGTCGCATAGTCATCAAATGACCTATGTCGCATAGTCATCAAATGACCTATGTCGCAAAGTCTTCAAAGGCTATATCGCGTAGTCCTCACAAGGGAGATCGCGAAGTCAGGGATAAAGTGGAGTTCACGATATCAACACTTAGCCGTTTATAACAAGACAAATCAAGGTACAGAACCAAGAATCAAAGGAGACAAATACTGAAGCATTTGTTCTGGCAAGGTGGTCCAAAGAACAGATGGCAAATCTACAGCTAAACTTGGAGAGAAAGATAAGAGACAAGCAGCTACAGAAACGGGAAAGACTCCGAAAAGCAGGTGGTCCTTCCTGACACAGTGAACTTCTTATGGCAGGACAAGTTGGACCTTCAGAAGGGGTAGCTGTGTAATATTGTGTGTGCCTAGTTTGTATAGGTGAAGATATATATCGTGCACACACAACTGTAAGCAAAAAGAGAGATACACATAGTAATTTGCTAAGCTCTTTTCTCTGTAAGCAAGCAAGTTCAGACTGTTCTTGTTTAGAAGCCAGAAATTCGATTGTGAATTTCCTGGAAAGCTGTAGTATTTAATTTGCTTATACAAAGTAGATTAAAGTGATTGTGTGAGTTATTTACTTTCTGCATATTACATATCATAATCACATACAGTTGTTTACTTAGTTTTCAAGAATCGAAAAATATATCAAACTATCCATTCACCCCCCCTCTGTCTAGTTTCTAGTGGTATTCATTTCTAACAAGTGGTATCAGAGCGAAGGCTGTTAACGTACAAACAGGAAAAGATCAAGAATGAGTTCACAGAAACTAAGCAGTATCAAGATTCCTCCCTTTAACAAGGAGCACTACAGTTTATGGAAGAAGAAGATGTTGCTTTTCATCAAAGCTTCTAACCCCATGTATTTAGATATTCTAAAGCATGGTCCCTTCATTCCAATGATCGAGATTGGTGAATCAACCAGTGGCACTGAGATTGTACCAGCAAAACATGTGCCCAAAGATCCCTCAAAATACACTGATCCTGAAAAGGAAAAAGTTGCCCTGGATGGACATCTTCAACTTATCATTTGTGAATCTATGGACTTCAACATGTATGGCACTGTTGCTCATTGTACTAGTGCCAAGAAGATGTGGGATCTTATAGAAGTGCTCTGTGAAGGAACTACTGAAGTAAGAAAGAACAAGAAGCAGATTCTTGTTTCACAATATGAAGCCTTCATGGCTCAGCCAAAAGAGGGAATCACAGAAGTGTTTGAGAGATTCAACAAGCTGATAAACGAGCTCAAACTCTATGACAAACACTATGAAACAGAAGAGCTCAATATGAAGTTTTTACTAACTCTTCCAGATCACTTGGAACCAAGAATCTCTTCCCTTAAAGAAAGAGATCTAACAAAGATTGGTTTTGATGTGTTATATGGTGTTTTGAAGACATATGAGTTGGAGCTGTTTCAAAAGAGATCTATTCAAGCAAAGCAAGGATTAGTGGCTAATACCTCCTGTGCACTTATTGCTGACAACCTAAGTCAAAGAATGGACTCTCTTAAAGTCAGTCAAGTGAAGATTGAGGAACTGGAAGTTGAAGACACTGGTGATGAGGTCCAGGTCATCTATGATTTGCCTGAGGAAGATGAGTTTTACAGCATGGAGGAACTGGACAAAATGGAAAACAAATCTTTTGCTTATATGGCTAGGAGATATCCTAACATAAGGTTTAAAAGAAAGCAGCCATTCAGGTCCAAGTTCAATACTGGAAACACTGGTGGATCTAGTGGCTCAAACACCTTCAATAAAGGAAAAGGGATTGCTGGTGCTGCTAAGGGTGGATACAAGACAGGAAGTGTGGATAGGACCAAAATAAGATGCTATAACTGCAATGAACTTGGGCATTTTGCCACTGAGTGCAAAAAGCCTAAACAAGTCAAGAAGGACAAAGCATACTTAGAGCTTGAAGCTAAGTATGAGGCTCTACTCAAGAAACAACAGGGCAAAGCTTTTATTGCTGAGGGAAAATGCTGGGATGACTCTGATGAAGAAGAAGAACAAGAGTACTCAAACTATGCCTTGATGGCATTTTCTGATGATGGTGATTCAAGTCAGGTACCCATTCTTACTTCTCTTGATATGACTCCTATTCAATATAAGCAAACTGTTGAAGATATGAGCACTGAGATGTTTAATATTCATACTAGCATGTTAGTAGCTAATGAAGAAATTGATAGACTAACTGCTAAGAATGTTGAGCTTACAGAAAAGAATGAGAAACTTGAGTTAATGGTTGTGAACCTGGATGGTTTGAAAAAGGAGGTTGAGTATCTTAAAAACAAAGTGATTTGTGCTGAGCAGATAGAGAAAGCCCTTAGAGAACAAATTGCTGAAACTGAACTGAAACTAAGAAGCTTCAAAAACTCCTCTGAACTTATTCAAACCTACCACAAGGAACACACTGAAGACTGCAAGGTTGGAGTTGGTTTTGACTATGATAATGACAAAGGAAGGAAGAAGGTCAAGGGCAAAGGAAAGGAAACTTTTACAAACAAAAATGCCCCAACCATTCTGTCAAGTGTTGAACAGCCCATCTTCAGAAAGAGTGCTGTTGAGTTTGATGAGGAACTACTGATCATCAAGCAACAACTACTTGAAGAAGATGAGGCTGCTAAGAACACTTCTTCCTTTCCTGAACTTGTCAATCAGAAAGAGACCAAAGACAATCTTGTCAAGAGTCCTAAAGCAAAGAAAGAAGTTGTTAAGAAAAGGAAACAAAACAGAAATGGTAAAGTTGGTGTTAACAAAGGAAACAACTATGCTTATGTGCCAAATGCTCCCAGGAAACAATGTCAAAAATGCCTATCTGTTAATCATTTGACTCATAAGTGTAGTAAGCCTGAAATTGTTGAAGTTGACAACCTAAGTAACCTTTCTGCTAGCATAAATTCTAGTCATGATTCTTTCTGTGGTAAGTCAAACTGCATGACATGCTATGTGACTGTGATTGCTAACTGTTTATCTCTTAAACATAAACTTGATTCTGCACAATCTGGTGAATCACACACACACATACATTCTCATAGGACAGGGTCCCCAATCAGGGTTGAGAGGGTGAAAACTTCATGTGAGCCCAAGAGTGTAAACTCCAAAGCCACAGAAAAAGTGAAGTCTCCTACTATGAGAAATGCAATTTATGACAGAAGAATTATTAATCAAAATGTTTCTAAATCAACTGGACCCTACCAAGTGTGGGTACCAAAAACAACTTAGTCATTTTGTGAATGCAGGGCAACAGGAATAAAAGAGTCATATGGATCTTGGACAGTGGATGCTCAAGTCACATGACTGGTGATATAGCCCTGCTATCACATTTTGAGGAAAAGGCTGGCCCATCAGTAACCTTTGGAAATGACAACATTGGTTATACAATGGGATATGGCAGTGTTAAATCTGGAAATGTCATTATTGAAGATGTAGCATTTGTTGAAGGACTGAAGCATAATCTCTTGAGTATTGGACAGTTTACCAACAGAGGCTTCAAAGTGGAATTTGATGAAGACCTTTGTTCAATCTCAAAAAGGGAAAGTGGTGAAGTTGTTCTAACTGGTGTGAAGAAAGGAAGCTTGTTTGTAGCTAATCTCAAGGCTGCAGATAAGGGAGAAATTTGTTGTTTCTACACAAAAGCCACAAATGAGGAATTCTGGCTGTGGCACAAGAAACTGTCTCACTTGAATGTTCAGGCAATGAACTCTCTAACCAAGAGAGAACTCATCAGGGATTTGCCTGCCTTGGAGTTTGTGCAAGATGGAGCATGTGAAGCTTGTCAGAAAGGGAAGATTAAAATATCAAGTCACAAGAACAAGTTGCTCAATACAAACTCAAAACCTCTGCAACTAATTCACATGGACTTATTTGGCCCTGTGAATGTAATGTCCATCTCCAAAAAGAAATATGCTCTGGTGATGGTAGATGACTATTCAAGATATACTTGGGTGGAGTTCCTATTCTCCAAGGATGAAGCACCCCAAGTCATAATAGAGCATATCAAGAGAGTTGATAAAGAAGCACAAAGCACTGGTTCCTCTGTAGTTGCTTTGAGAAGTGATAATGGGACCGAGTTCAGAAATTCAACATTGTATGAGTTTTGCAAAGATAAAGGAATTTCTCAACAATTCTCAGCTCCTAGAACACCTCAACAAAATGGAGTAGTTGAGAGAAAGAATAGAACTCTCATTGAAGCTGCAAGGACAATGCTGCTGGATGCAAAGCTACCCACTAGCTTTTGGGCTGATGCTGTTAACACAGCATGCTATGTGCAAAATAGAACATTAATCAATAAGAAGTCTGGCAAAACTCCTTACTCATTAATGACTGGAAAAAGAGCATCCTTCAAGCACCTGCATGTGTTTGGAAGCAAGTGCTTTGTGATGAAAGATACCTCTGAGCATGTTGGAAAATTTGATGCTAAGGCATTTGAAGGTATCTTCATTGGATACTCTCTGGAAAGGACAGCATACAGAGTGTTTGTACCTGAGCAACACAAGGTCATGGAAAGCATGGATGTTACCTTTGATGACAAGAAAACTCCAGGACTGAAAACAAGTGATCAAGACAGTGTGCTATTGAGATTTGAGAATCAAGGTTATCTTGAGGATTCTGAAAGTGAAGATGAACCCCCTGTTCAAACTGTTCTAGAAAATGAAATTCTTAAAGTTGACAATCTTCTTCAAACACCTGTGCAAGGATTCACAAACACAGGGGGAGAAGAAGAGAATGCAACTGTCAACCAAAATGAGATTGGAACAGATCAAGGAAATGAACAGGGGCACACAAGGAAATGGGACAGAGCCCACACTAGGGATCAAATCATTGGAGATCCTAGTGAGGGAGTTAGAACAAGAAGGGCAACATTAAATACATGTCTGTATAGCTGCTTTCTGTCACAAGAGGAACCTAAATTAATTGAAGAAGCTTTGAAGAATTCTGATTGGATTGTTGCCATGCAAGAAGAGTTGAATCAATTTGAGAAAAACAAAGTATGGGAACTAGTGCCACCTCCAAAAGGAAAGAATGTTATTGACACCAAATGGGTGTTCAGAAACAAGATGGATGAAGAAGGAGTGGTAGTAAGAAACAAAGCAAGGCTGGTTGCCAAAGGATATTGTCAGCAAGAAGGCATTGACTATGATGAGACATTTGCACCTGTAGCTAGACTGGAAGCCATCAGAATCTTCCTGGCTTTTGCAGCTCACTCAGATTTTAAGGTGTATCAAATGGATGTGAAAAGTGCATTTCTCAATGGTGATCTTGCTGAAGAAGTTTATGTGTCTCAACCACCTGGCTTTGAGAGTGAAGACTTCCCAAACTTTGTGTATAGACTGCTCAAGGCACTCTATGGACTCAAACAGGCACCAAGAGCCTGGTATGAAACTCTATCTCAATTCCTTCTTGAGCATCAATTTACCAGGGGTACAATTGACAAAACCCTATTCTTCAAGAAGCATGGAAATGATATCATTCTTGTTCAAATCTATGTGGATGATATCATCTTTGGCTCTTCAAATGAAAAACTCTGTGAAAGGTTCTCTAAGTTGATGCAAAGTAAATATGAGATGAGTATGATGGGAGAGTTAACCTATTTCCTAGGCCTGCAAGTACATCAAAGGGAGGATGGCATCTTTATAAACCAATCCAAGTATGTCAAGGATCTTTTAAAGAAGTATGGTTTAGAAGAGTCATCCCCAGCTAAAACTCCTATGTCTACTGCAATCAAGCTGGATGAAGACAAGAAAGGCAAGAGAGTTGATATCAAGGTCTATAGAGGAATGGTTGGATCCCTACTCTATCTCACAGCTAGCAGGCCAGACATCATGTTTGCCACATGCCTTTGTGCAAGGTTCCAGTCTGATCCCAAGGAATCTCACATGATGGCCATCAAAAGAATTTTCAAATATCTAAAGGGGACTCCTAATCTTGGGCTATGGTATCCAAAGGGCACTGGGTTCAACCTGGTTGGTTACACAGATTCTGATTATGCTGGATGCAGGATTGACAGGAAGAGCACCTCTGGAAGCTGTCAATTCCTAGGTCAAAGGTTAGTGTCCTGGTTTAGTAAGAAACAACAGTCCACAGCAACATCCACAGCTGAGGCTGAATATATTGCTGCTGGAAGTTGCTGTGCTCAATTGCTTTGGATTAGAAATCAACTCATGGATTATGGACTAGTGTTAGAACACATTCCTCTGATGTGTGATAATACTAGTGCAATATCCATTGTAGCTAATCCTGTTAATCATTCTACTACAAAGCACATTGAGATCAGGTACCATTTCATTAGGGAACATGCTGCAAATGGTACCATAGAAGTCTCTTATGTTCCAACTGAGAAACAATTAGCTGACATACTTACTAAACCTCTGAATGAAGCAGTCTTCAGCAGACTTGTGAGTGAAATTGGAATGCTCAATCCTTCATTCAGTTGTTCTAAGTAAATATGCTGGTTAATAGTTGCAGCAGTAAATTTTCACTGTATTTAAATGATCTATTTGTTTGGAGTGAAAATTAGCTGAGATATGATTTATAAATATTTCAGTATTTTACTGCATATTTTTCAAAATCATATTTGTTAGTGGAGTTGTGAGCTTTTGAGACATCTCGGTATAGATGATTTTCAGAGTTCACGACATAGTTCAAATTAAACAGACTTATATCGCAAACTGTTGAGATTGTGAGACTTCGCGACATAGTTCATTTCATGAGTTTGCGACATAGTTAATTTTATGACTTCGCGACTTCGAATAACTATATCGACAAGTCTCCATAGTTGACAGAATTTTGATTTAAATTAATTTTATTTCAAAATTTGATAAAAGTCTGACAAATTGCTTAAAATTCCTAAAAGAGAGCTTTAGACAGGGTATTTCTACTATATCGCAAAGTCTCCCCGATCCTTTCATTTTGAAGACTTTGCGACATAGTTCATTGTTGAGACTATGCGATATACTTTGCAAGACTTTGCGGTACATGCCACTTTTGACTTCGCGACATACAGATAGACTGTACACATTCATAACTCCATATCGCAGTGTCTCTATCATATAAATACCTTTTTCTAACCGTTTGCAACTTTTCATCTTGTCAATTGCTCTCAACCTTTCTAACCTAAGCACAAATTCTCTACTCTCTTTCTTACTCTCTCTCTTGAAATGGCACCCAAATCTCAAACAGTATCATCCTCTATTCCTTTAACCATCCCCAAAGAAACAAATCTTCTCACCATTCCCTCTGAGGCTGAGGCTAAACCCAGGTACAAGTGTTTTGTACGGTTCCTGAACGATTCCTACCTCAGCCAAGCCCTAACCTTGAACCCCACGTTGTATGTTGATGTATTGGAAGGATTTTGGCGAACGGCGTTGGTTTCTACAATGGCCAGGGAAGATGGAACTTCGTTCCAGGAGATAGCTTGTTCAATTGGAGGCAAACACTTCCAGTTTGGGGAAAAGGAGATAAATGAAGCTTTAGGGTTCAAGGTGGAGGGTCATGACCAAGAAGCTACTGATGCTCAAATAGTAGACTTCATGACCTTCATTCAGTATGCTGATGAGATAGATACTGGAAAGCTGAATAAGAAGTTTGTAAGAAGGGAGTGGTCATTTCTATTTGATGCACTCCAGAAGGTGTTCCTTTGCAGAAAGACAGGATGGGACCATATCAGTCACATTGCTGTGAAGCTGGCCTATTCCCTAGCCTACAATCAGGAAATCAATGTTGGAGCAATAATCCTCAAGGAATTGACTCAAAGGCTAGGGAGGACAGTCCGTGGAAGAGGTAATGACATCTTTTACCCTCGCTTTCTTCAAGTTATTTTAAATTATCTTGATGCTAATGTCCATGACTTGGAGGGTATTGATAAATCAAAGATGGCTTATTCCAAGTCCATGTCCAAGATTCTGTTTGGTTCATTGGACACAAGGAATCAAGTGGATGTGATCTTGAGTGTGACCCCGCATATGCAGGACACATTCGCGTCTTATCCACTTGATAAGCCCATATACCATGCTCTTTCCTGGACAGGGGAGGCTGAGACTGAAGGAGCACCACAGTCTAACCCAAGCCTCCCTATCCCATCCAGCAACCCCACTGTAAACACCACTGTAGAGGTTAGTCAGCCAAGTGCATCAATCTCTCAAAAGGTTGATGTTACTAAAAAGAAGAAGAAGAGAACCTTAGCTATTATCCCTGAATCTGTAGAGTTAGCAAGTGAGATTCCTGAGTCACCTCTCACCAGACCAAAGAAGAAATCAAAATCTGTAGCCACCACTGCATCCTCTCAACAGGATTCAGATGTGCAAAAAGGGGTACACCTGCTACTGTCCATGGCCTCTCAACAGGTCATGGGTATTGAAAAGAGCAGTCTCCCCACTGCAAGTTGTAACGAGTCTGCACCGGGTCAAGACCACACTCTTGACCCTAGGAGTGATAAGGGTGATCAAACACTAAGTGGAGAGCACATCAATGTTGAAACTCCTCCTATTTCTCAGGGGGAGTTGCCAAAATCTAATCTGCACCCCACTTCTCTCTCAGATTCTTCCACTAAAATTTCTTCTGAACAAGAGAGTCATTCTCATGACAATCTTGCCCTTGATCAATCACAATCCAGCCCTGTGATTGAGCCAACTTCAAGTGACATGGTGCTTGACACTGTGCTCACCACTCAGGACCCACATTCAGTTGGTCAGGGAATGCATGCTGAGGCATATCCTAATGACACCAACACAAACATGGAGGATTCACCAGTTTTCACTGGAGACTCTGTGCCAAATTCTCCCATCCTTAGGGATGTGGAACTGTCTTCACAGACATATAGGGCTGATGTTGTAACACATCCCATTTCAATGGAGACAACATCAGACCCTACAGCCATTCCAAGGCTGGAGGAGACTCAAACTCACACATCTCATGAAGTGCCTAGCACTAGCTCTCACTTGGCTCAGGCCACAATGTCAGAATGGCTGAAGCCTGTGCACCATGACAGGCCTTCAGGATCATCATCTGTGCCTTCCCAAATGACAGAAGAAGCTATTCAAGATCTCCATGTGGCACAGATTGATGAGTTCTCAAAGATAGCTCAACATCTCCTCACCTCCAACCTTCCAAATGCTGATTATGAAGCTATCCTGCTATGCCATAAGGAGGATGTTGAAGCTCAACAGGAGAAGATTGTGGATGCAGCTGAACCAGAGGGGAATGTGGATGCCTGGTTGGATGCTAAGAGGACTCTCAAACTCAAAGATGCCCTGGCTTTTGTGAGAGAAGAATACCTCACCTCTCTGGGCTCCAATGCTAAGAATCTTTCTCCTGTTGCCATCTATGAGGCTGTAAATGATGTGTACAAGAACCAGTTGAAGGCTCTGCATTATCTTGGGAAAGGGCTTCAATCAGAGATTTCTTCAATTCAGGAGGAGACAGATAGATCCCTCACTAAGCTCAGAAACTCTTATCTCTCTGATTTTCCCAAGGTGGATGGTATCCTCAAAGAAGTCCAGAAAACCTCCACAAATGTGTCCATGATGGATGTGACTCTTGCCATGGTCACAGACAACATCAAGAAACTGGCTTCTACACTGGAAAATCAAGCAAAAACTACCATCACCACCAATGCTATGTTGAATGTCATGTGGAAAAATCAGTATGGTGATAAGCTGGTGGATGAAGTCCCTCTGTCAGACATCTCCAAATATGACTTTGCCAGGGTCAAAGATCAATCTCTAAACTCCTTCAAGTCTCAACAATTATTCTCCAAGGTGGATGGCTTAGAAAGAGAAGTGGCCTCTCTCAAGGATGAAAACAGAATGCTATCTACATCCTTAAGCCAACTCAATGACAAACTAGATGATCAAGGCACCAACACAACAAACATTTTGCTGGTGCAGCAACATATGATGACTTCAATGATGAGATCCATGAACCTGCCTATTCCTGGGGAAGCTCAAGACGTTTTGTCTGATCCCAAGCCTAAGGGGGAGAAAGGAAAGGAGGCCATTGTGAAAAAGAAAGGGGGAGTACCTGCCAAGCAGTCAAAGCTTAAGGGCAAGCTCACTGAAGAGACAATACAGCCAATCATACTTCCCCCTGTAGAGGTCATAAATGAACAAGGTCAGAAAAGCACAGTCACCACAACCTTCTATCCATCCACAATGCCTAAAGACATCTCAACCTCTCAACCTGCTATACCTACTCCTATTGCTAAACCTATCCAAGCTACACTTATCACTGAAGCCAAGCTACAGGAAGTTGCCAATTCTCACATCTATCATGATGAGGCCTTCCTGGAGTTTCTGAAAGCCACCTACAAGAATGCTCAAGGAGATGCACAAGCATACAGACAGAAGCTCAGGGAAAGCATCAAGTACTTCACAGTTGCAGTAAGGAAAATCAGGGATGTTTATCTGAGAGAAATAATCATGGTATGCAAGGACAACTGCTTGTGGCACTTAGCATTTCAAACTCTGGAGAAACTGAAGTTCACTGAAGTGTCAATAATTCTGGAGTTGATTGAGAAGAGTGGGGTTAACAATAAAAGTCTTTATAATGACTTGGAGATGGACCAAAATCAAAGACTGCCTGAGGTCATACCAAAGCCAAGGACAGTAATTTTTCAAAGTCTATCCAAAGTCAGAAGTATTGACCAACTTGTCATTCCCAAAGATCTGACAATGAAGAATAACACAAAGATCAACCAGGTGCTGCAAATGCTAAGAGCAAAGAAAGGAATCAAGACAGCAGAGGAATTAGAGATGATTAACATTCTACAATCTTTTCTGATTCATGGTGCTTTGCCTGATTCTGTCAAAGAAAAGAACATGAAGAAGGATGGGGAGGATGATGATGAGGAGAAAACCTACAGGAGGAGATCTCATTCAAGGAGTGATAAGGATGGACCAAGTGACAGCAGCAGGAGCAAATCTTCCAAGAAATCTAAAGATGCTGGTGATGACACAAAGGGGGCAAAGGAGACAGTGAAGAGAACTAGGAGTGGAATTCAGCAAGTCAAGGACATTGCTAGTAGTACTTTAACCACAACACAAGACTCTAAGTCTAGGGTGGGTACTGTTAGCAATGATCCTCCAAAATCATTATCCATGACTTCTGAACCTGAATTGCCACAGAAGAAAGATGAAGCCACTAAAGTAATTTCAAGAAAACACCTCCACAAAGTCACAGCTAGTGGAGTGTTACAGTGGATGAAGGGGAAAGAAATGAAGCTACTTCCAAATGATGTGGCAGTAAAGACAAAGTCACCTTGTTCCAGAAAGGTACCTCTTGTAAGGCATATGAAGATCAAGAGTGTACCCAAAAGAATAAGGATAACAAAGAAAACTGGAAAACTCACAAATGTTGTTGGCATCCATGTGTTTCCACTTGATGAAGACTATGATGAAGATGCCCTAGCATTTTTGAGAGCTCAAAGGATCTTTGAAGTCAAACTGAAGCTAGATCATCTAGAGATTAAGTACACTGATGGAAGAGAGAAGATAATGAAGCAAGGAGGCTGGCAACATTTCTATAAATATGAGCTTGAAAGGATAAATGCCTTGCTGAACTTTGAAGAAAAGGAAGAAAGGACATGGAAGATAGATATTGCCAGGTTCTTGAAAATGCATGCTGATCATGAAGAAGACCTGAGGAGAGAAAATGAAGAAAGGAGATGTAAGAAAGAGAAGGAGTTGGCCGAGATAGAAGAAAGAGCAAGGGAGCTAAGAGAGAAAGGGCTGTGCAGGGTAAAACAAAATCCTTATACTGTGGAGTACAAAAATCATTATGGAGGAACAAGCAAAATAAGGATGGAGTTTATACACTCATATGTGGAGAGTGCCCTCAGAACAGCAGCTGAAGATCTAAAGGACTCTCCTCTCATTGAAGAAATGACTGCTAGAGATGATATTCTAATGGCAATCTCTGAGATAAAGAAGAATGAAGAAATGAGGAAGAAGAAGATCTATGATGACTTCTTAGAGAAACAATTGGAAACAGAAGCTATGTAGCTCAAGGAAGAATTCTGTAAGCTTAAATTTCCAAGTTGTTATCAAATTCTGTGCTTAACTGTATCTTCCTTATATCTGTTATTTTTATGTTAGTTAGGCTTGTTATCAGACATGAAATTGTGCCTAAGGGTCTTACTCACAATTTGGGGGAGATTGTTAGGCTAAAGACATGTCTGAATACCACTATTAACAAGCCTACACCATGTGACTATGTCACATTACATGACCTAGTGATTTCTATCACTGGGATATAGTATAGGTCTCTAAATGTACTTGTCTTGTTCTCATGAACATTTGCTTGATCATGTATGCTCAAATTTATAATGAGCTTAGTAAAGTTTCTTGCATCTAGATTGTATATAGGCCATTGAATAATTATCCTGGTAGAAGTTCAGAAGTGTTCATGCAGCAGGATAGAGTTGAATAAGGCTATGAAGAAATAAGTTGCAGGAATTTGTCTAAGGCATTATATAGCAAAGTCAAAAGAAAGCTATGTCGTGAAGTCACCAATATCCATGTCGTGAAGTATTATATCGCATAGTCCATTTTGTACTATGTCGAGAAGTCCTCAAGACACATGTCGTGAAGTGTTGAAGTCAGCAAAGTCAAAAGAGCCTAGATCGTGAAGTCCTCAGAAGCCCTATGTCGCATAGTCATCAAATGACCTATGTCGCATAGTCATCAAATGACCTATGTCGCATAGTCATCAAATGACCTATGTCGCAAAGTCTTCAAAGGCTATATCGCGTAGTCCTCACAAGGGAGATCGCGAAGTCAGGGATAAAGTGGAGTTCACGATATCAACACTTAGCCGTTTATAACAAGACAAATCAAGGTACAGAACCAAGAATCAAAGGAGACAAATACTGAAGCATTTGTTCTGGCAAGGTGGTCCAAAGAACAGATGGCAAATCTACAGCTAAACTTGGAGAGAAAGATAAGAGACAAGCAGCTACAGAAACGGGAAAGACTCCGAAAAGCAGGTGGTCCTTCCTGACACAGTGAACTTCTTATGGCAGGACAAGTTGGACCTTCAGAAGGGGTAGCTGTGTAATATTGTGTGTGCCTAGTTTGTATAGGTGAAGATATATATCGTGCACACACAACTGTAAGCAAAAAGAGAGATACACATAGTAATTTGCTAAGCTCTTTTCTCTGTAAGCAAGCAAGTTCAGACTGTTCTTGTTTAGAAGCCAGAAATTCGATTGTGAATTTCCTGGAAAGCTGTAGTATTTAATTTGCTTATACAAAGTAGATTAAAGTGATTGTGTGAGTTATTTACTTTCTGCATATTACATATCATAATCACATACAGTTGTTTACTTAGTTTTCAAGAATCGAAAAATATATCAAACTATCCATTCACCCCCCCTCTGTCTAGTTTCTAGTGGTATTCATTTCTAACAGTAGACATTTCATTTACTGCACTATCGCATTCCTTTTTAGAAAGCTCAGAAAGATTAGTAATTGTTACCTGGTTGCTTGAAGAGCTTGCTTCCTGCTCATGATTGTTAGCCATTAGAGCCAAGTTGACATATTCAACATCATCATCAGAATCTTCACCATTACCAGCCCAATCATACTCCTGAGACATGAAAGCCTTTTCTTTTTGCTTGATAAGCTCAAAGTATTTCTTTTTATAATCAACAGGCTCAAATTTCCTGTTGCCCTTCTCAATCTTGGGCTTTCTGCAGTCTCCAACAAAGTGACCAAGAATTCCACAATTGAAACATTTTGATTTAGACTTTTCAATCCAGTTACTTTTGTTAGGTTGAAAGTCTCTCCTTGGTGGCCTTGCTTCTGAGTTTCTCTTGAACTTGAACTTAGAGAATTTTCTTGACAGAAAAGCAATGTGTTTATCAATCTCATCTAAGTCATCCAAGTTGGCTGGTTCTGGTTCTTCTTCTTCTGTCATCTTGCCTTTACCCTTGCTAACATCACTTCTACAACTAGCTCGACTAGTTGTGGCCTTTGCAGCTTCTTCATTGTCATATTCCAGTTGGTTCACAGATGCAATCAATGCAATAGATCCACCCTTCTTCTGTACCTTTTCAATTTCTTCATCTTGCTCCATTTCCAACTCATATGTCTTCAAGGTTCCATAAAGCCTTTCAAGAGTGTAGTCTTTGTACTCTTGAGTGTTTCTGAGAGAAACAGTCATAGGCTTCCATTCTTTTGGAAGAGCTCTGAGAAATTTAAGGTTTGAATCCTTGGTTTGATAAATCCTCCCATACAGCTTTAATCCATTCAAAAGCTTCTGAAACCTACTAAACGTGTCATTTAGGGTTTCACCAGCTTTAAAATGAAAATGCTCATATTGTTGTATAAGGAGTTGCATTTTATTTTCCCTAACTTGCTCAGTTCCTTCACAGAGAGTTCTAACAGTGTCCCATACTTCTTTGGAGGTTGTACAGTTGATGACATTGTCAAACATCTCTTGCTCCAAACCATTAAACAGAATGTTCATGGTTCTCTTATCCTTATGGATTTCTGCAAGATCTTCAATAGTCCATTCTGAGACAAGTTTTGGAATTTCTGCATCAGGAGCATCATCTGGCACTCCAACTCTAGATGCAAACTTCATGGGAACGTGTGGACCTTTCTAAATGCAGTCTACATATCTCTCATCCATAGACATGAGATGTAAATGCATCTTTACTTTCCAGTGAAAGTGATTGTCCTTATCAAGAACTGGTATCTTTACACCTGCATCCTTCTTCACCATGGTTACTGTTTTGGTCTTGATCTTTAAACTTCTTGTATGTTAGAAGTTTGCTCTGATACCAATTGTTAATCCCAAATGACCTAACAGAATTGTAGAAGGGGGGGGTTGAATACAATTCTTGATATTTCTTAAACTTAAAACAACTTACAAATAAAAACTGAACTTAAAGTAAAAATCACAAGCACATAAATAATTTCAGTTGGATTGTTTGATGATCCAACTGAAGTGATTTTTATTGCGGAAATAATCTGTGATACAAAATGTACACAACTGTTCAGTTACAAGAATGTAGAGAAGAAAAATGCTCTCAAAGATAGCTAATACAATCTATTTGTTTTTCTTCTCTCTTCTTTTATTTTAACTGCTACACTTGGTTATATATTCCCAAGTTTACAAAGCTATTTTTGGCTACACTAAAGTACACTAAAGGTAACCACCAATAGTTTGCTTTTCATCCCTTTGTCCAGTGGTCCTTGGAGATCCTTGCTTTTGTCTTCATGCTTATTATGATCACTCCCAAGAGCCCAATTGGAAACTGGGATGTTTCCTTATTCCCCATGTCCATTTTAATGGTTTCCAATGCAAAGTACACTTCCACATCACCTTTAGATCTGTTCAGTAACCTGTCACTATCACTTTGTCAACTATTCAGAAAAGCAATAATGATTCGTTGATAGCAGGGAGATGTGTTTCGTTGATAGCTTTATTCTTCATTTCGTTGATGAGTAAACTTCATTTCGTTGATGAGTAATCTTCATTCCGTTGATGAGTAATCTTCATTCCGTTGACATGTCTTCACTTAGGCAAAATTACAAGGCACAAGATATTTACAATTAACCAACCTATTTTGCCTATCTATCATTTAGTCAACATGACTTAGAAAACCTATCTAATACATACAACAAAATGCATATCAAACTGTGAAGTATTGTACAGTGCAATTGCTACATCACTCATTTCGTTGATGAGCTTCCTGTCAACGGAATGCTGCAAAGCACGCCATTTCGTTGACAGCTACAAAATAACTTTACACAAATTCTACTAAGTGTTTTATGTTTATCATCAAGAACAACATATTCCTAACAGTTCTCTTGAAGAAAGGATATGAGCTTGCTCTTCAATGGTTCAGGCAATAGTGCTCCAACGTAAGTCACCTTCTCCGGTTCATCAGGGACTACGGGAATTGGGATTAAATCCTCAGCTGGCTTCCCTCTTCGGTCCTCATTATCACTAGTATCCATGTCTTCAATGAGGAGAACCTGCCCCCCGATTCCATCAGGTCTTAACGCGGCTACATAACAACTTCCACTACACCATATTTGACCTATTGCAAGCCCAATATATGTTTGTGTTGCATGAAGTGTTGCTAAAAATAAGAAACTTGCTGGTTTATTGTAATACTTTTAAAAGGTGTTGTATAAAATGGCAAAGTGTTGCAAGCTTAAGAATTATTTTGACAAGTTTTGAACTATTGCAATACTTTGAAAAGTGTTACAATATCTGTTACTTTCTGTTACGGTTTTGGTCAAATTGACCGAAATTGGGGGCGGTAGTTTAATTTTTTCAGGGGGCGGCCAAATTTTAGTACCAAAAATTTTGGTACCAAAATTTTAATTAACCAAAATATTACACAAAATCACTGTCTCTCTCACATATCTGTCTAAACCTTATCCTCTTTGTCGCTCATCTCTCTCTCGCTCATCTCTCTCGACCCCCTTTCTCGCTAATCTCTCTCACCTATCTCTCACACCTCTCTCAAATTGCAGAAACCCAACCCCGAAAACCTAGAAACCCAAAACCCCCCAAACTGATTAAAGCTTAATTAAAGCTTCAATTATCGAAGATTATCGTGTATCGTCGGGCAATTATCAGTAAGATTAAACAATCTAATTTCTAATAAAAACTGTTAAAGCTCTGTTCTAACTGTTAATTTCCACTCTTATCATTTGTTGTTTCTGCCGCAACTGCAGCTTGGTAATCAAAGTTTCGCAAACATGGGTATGTAATTAATTCTCTCTAATTGAATCATTTACATTTTATTCTTCTTGTTCATTGTTCGTTATTATTAATCAAGATGAACATTTTGATGAATGTTGTTGTAAAATGGTGATGTTGTAAAATGGTGATGAATAAACATGTATTTCCAGGGACTCGATGCACAAGAGGCGTGCCACTGGTGGCAAGAAGAAGGCCTGGAGGAAGAAGCGAAAGTAACCTCCCCCCCCCTCTCTCTCTCTCTCTCTCTCTCTCTCTCTCTCTCTCTCTCTCTCCCTCTCCCTCTACCTCTCCCTCTCTCTCTCCTCTCTCCCTCTCTCCCTCGATCTCTCTCTCTCTCTCTCTGTTTGTATATTAATATTTTTTTTGAAGTCTGTTAATTGATTTACATTACTAATTACCTTAATGATTCTACACCATATTGTTTGCTGTATTTTTGTACTCTCTCTCTCCCCCTCGATCTCTCTCTCTGTTTGTATATTAATATTATATTTTGAAGTCTGTTAATTGATTTACATTACTAATTACCTTAATGATTCTACATCATATTGTTTGCTGTATTTTACAAAATTAATAATAATTTATAATTATAACCACGATGTGAAGCAAGCTTATAAGTTAATGTTACTTTTATTTCATTATTGGCTGGTTTCATTTTTGTATTGAGATGATAGAGATTCTGCTTTTTAATGTTACATACATTGATATGGTGTTTTAGTGATCTAACCTTCAATGTTTGTCAAATTAATAACATGTATAGTAATGCGCAACAAGTGTATAAGTTTGGTCAGAACACAGACTTTAGTCAAGAGTGCTATTGTTCAGGTTGATACCACACCCTTTAAGCAGTGGTATCTTCAGCACTATGGTGTTGCAAGCCCAATATATGTTTGTGTTGCATGAAGTGTTGCTAAAAATAAGAAACTTGCTGGTTTATTGTAATACTTTTAAAATGTGTTGTATAAAATGGCAAAGTGTTGCAAGCTTAAGAATTATTTTGACAAGTTTTGAACTATTGCAATACTTTGAAAAGTGTTACAATATCTGTTACTTTCTGTTACGCTTTTGGTCAAATTGACCAAAATTGGGGGCGGTAGTTTAATTTTTTCAGGGGGCGGCCAAATTTTAGTACCAAAAATTTTGGTACCAAAATTTTAATTAACCAAAATATTACACAAAATCACTGTCTCTCTCACATATCTGTCTAAACCTTATCCTCTTTGTCGCTCATCTCTCTCGACCCCCTTTCTCGCTAATCTCTCTCACCTATCTCTCACACCTCTCTCAAATTGCAGAAACCCAACCCCGAAAACCTAGAAACCCAAAACCCCCCAAACTGATTAAAGCTTAATTAAAGCTTCAATTATCGAAGATTATCGTGTATCGTCGGGCAATTATCAGTAAGATTAAACAATCTAATTTCTAATAAAAACTGTTAAAGCTCTGTTCTAACTGTTAATTTCCACTCTTATCATTTGTTGTTTCTGCCGCAACTGCAGCTTGGTAATCAAAGTTTCGCAAACATGGGTATGTAATTAATTCTCTCTAATTGAATCATTTACATTTTATTCTTCTTGTTCATTGTTCGTTATTATTAATCAAGATGAACATTTTGATGAATGTTGTTGTAAAATGGTGATGTTGTAAAATGGTGATGAATAAACATGTATTTCCAGGGACTCGATGCACAAGAGGCGTGCCACTGGTGGCAAGAAGAAGGCCTGGAGGAAGAAGCGAAAGTAACCTCCTCTTTCTCTCTCTCTCTCTCTCTCTCTCTCTCTCTCTCTCTCTCTCTCTCTCTCTCTCTCTCTCTCTCTCTCTCTCTCTCTCTCTCTCTCGCGCTCTCCCTCTCGCTCTCCCTCTCCCTCTCCCCCTCTCCCTCTACCTCTCCCTCTCTCTCTCCTCTCTCTCTCTCTCCCTCGATCTCTCTCTCTCTGTTTGTATATTAATATTTTTTTTGAAGTCTGTTAATTGATTTACATTACTAATTACCTTAATGATTCTACACCATATTGTTTGCTGTATTTTTGTACTCTCTCTCTCCCCCTCGATCTCTCTCTCTGTTTGTATATTAATATTATATTTTGAAGTCTGTTAATTGATTTACATTACTAATTACCTTAATGATTCTACATCATATTGTTTGCTGTATTTTACAAAATTAATAATAATTTATAATTATAACCACGATGTGAAGCAAGCTTATAAGTTAATGTTACTTTTATTTCATTATTGGCTGGTTTCATTTTTGTATTGAGATGATAGAGATTCTGCTTTTTAATGTTACATACATTGATATGGTGTTTTAGTGATCTAACCTTCAATGTTTGTCAAATTAATAACATGTATAGTAATGCGCAACAAGTGTATAAGTTTGGTCAGAACACAGACTTTAGTCAAGAGTGCTATTGTTCAGGTTGATACCGCACCCTTTAAGCAGTGGTATCTTCAGCACTATGGTGTTGAAATTGGTCGCAAGAAGAAGTCTTGTAAGATCCGTGAACTTTATTAATAATATAAATTGTATTATATGTGTAGAATACTTATTATGAAGTATTTTGAGTTATAATGATAAGGGTTGTTAAGTGTTTATGTGTAAATTGGTGTGTCGAAAGCCCCGTTCAAATATTTTGTCATTTGAAAATATCTTCAATTTTGAGCCCCGTTTTGATAATTCAAGGGCCCCGTTGAAATTTTGTTCATCATTGTTATTCCTTCGTCATTTGTGTTCGAATCATTATCGGAGGATTTCTTCGTATTATTATATCCCTTATTATCCAATATTATCAATAGTATTTGTTTTATTCAAAGGAAGAAAAATTATTCTAAACCCTAACCCTAATTTTTCTAGGGTAATTGATATATCGTCCGTATCAATAAATACATCTGTTATAGCCCCAGTATTCTTGAGCATTAGTTATATAAATGATATGTATTGATTTGGATAACTATCAGTCTTTTTGGATAGCTATCACCTCGTAAAACGTGTATTTTACATTATTAGGGTTTTAAAGCGAACCAGTGGATCAATATCGATCCAAAAGTGTCGTTTAGGGTATTATTTTCCACTAAGTATAAAAAGGAGAATCGTACATTATATTTCATATAATCCGTATTAAAAATATGCAAAAATATAAAATTCCCGAACCGTGTTCTTCGTGTTCTTGAAAATCAAAATCAATTTCGAAGGTGTTATTGAAATCCAAATCCAAAGTTCAAGTACTCAAATCAAAGATCTTGAGCTCTAGTTTCAGAATCTTCCAACCTCATTATCATCTGGTAATTTTTCGATTTTATATGAATTTTACAAATTTCGAATTAAAATTAGGGTTTATATTCGAATTAGGGATTTTCATTCTGTTGATTCTCCGTTCAATTGATTGCTTCCAACATGTTCCTAGGGTTCTAATTAGTAGGAATTCATGCTTTAATTTCATGTTTATGTTCAATTTGTTCGGGTTTGATTTTCGGGTTTTGACCCGAATTCTTCTTTTTAATAGTCCGTTCTAGTTATTGATCTGACATGATTTTGGATATAGGGCTTTCATTGTATGTGTTCTTAGCTTCATTTTAACATAAAGAACGTAGAGTTTCATGTAAGATTTTAGTAGATCGGAAAATTGGTTTAATGTCGCCGGAAAATAGTCGGGTTTGAAGTTCCGGTGATGTTTTTGGTTTGTTTTTGATCGGAATGTATTTGTATGGTTATGAGGAGTGTTTTGGTATCAAAAACCCCAATTTTTGATGTGTTTTTGGCTCGCCGGATTCTGGAAAAGGTCGCCGGAATCTGGGAATTTTCCGGCTGTTCTTCGCGACCCAGATTGTTCTTGGCGACCCGTGACCTGATCCAGTAACCCGTTTTCTGACCCGGTTTCAATCTTCAAAACCCTAATTCATTTTCAGAAAACTGTTTTTGAATTTTCATTTTTAAATTTAATTCGAAAATAGTTTAATTATTTATAAAAATCATATTTTTATTTTAAAAATACATTTTTAAATTCAGAAAATTCTGGAAAATTATATTTAATTATTTAAATTCTAAAACTGATTAAATTTAATTATTTAATTATTTTTAATTAATAATTAATTTATTTAATTAATTTATTAATTCTTTTAATCAGTTAATTCTTAATAATTAATTATTAATTAGATTTAATTAATTTAAATTAAGTTTAATTATTTTCTAGCTTGATTTAATTATTTAAAAATAGTTGGAGTGTTTAAAAAGTGTCAATTAATTTTTATTAATTGATTTAATTGTTTTTAAATACTTATAATGGGATTAAAAATCCGATTTTTGATTTAAAAATTATTTGTGACTTATTTAAATTCAAATAAGCCTCGAATATTGTTTTAAAAATATTTATAAGTGCTATATGGTTTATATGAGTCGATTAATGTGTTTTAATAGTCCGTAAATGCCCGTACGAGGGCTAATGTCTGAGTTTTAATTACCGTAAAATTAGACCGGGCGTCCGATAAGTACCCGGTTACTTGTTTAAATGTGATAATGATTATGATTGTGTGTCGAGGATAGAATGAGGATAGTTAGACTTACTGTTATAAGTTGTTTATGATAGAATCGAGTTCCCGGATCAAGGGAAAGGGCAAAGTAGAGTGAACGAGATAGAATCCCCTTAGCGACGTAGACCAGGCAAGTATCTGTGCCTTTACTTGTTGATTCCATTGTTATTATTCTTCAGAATTACATGTATGTTACTATCAGAACGATTCAGATTATTCAACCTTCACCCGTATTGAGCACTGATGCTATTTCCTTGAATATTCCTAACTTTTGATTTAATCCACAATCGTGTTGGATATCAGAAACCTTCACCTTCAATTCAGTTTATAATTGATGATAACCATTGTTGACTTTCTTAAATGAGTAAGTTGTACCCTTGAAACCATTCTGAATCTATTTCTCGGACTTTCCTTGATATTGAATAGTTGAAGCTCTTTTGCAACTATTACACCCCGTCATTGTGTACTTATCTTGTTATGCATGTTATTGCTTATACCTTGTGATAGAATTGGCATGTTTTAAAATGAGACCAGTAATGGTCGGGCCATATTTATGGTCGTAATAACTTAAGGCCTAGATGGCCATGGATCCTAGTGGAGGACTATGCTATAAGCTAGTCCGGGGTTGATGCGTGACTGATCAGCAGCTCAACCTTTGTACTTGAAAAATGTAGAAGTCCAATTCTGATTCCTCTTTCTTCAATAAAGATTGTTAAAAGCTTATGTTTGACTTGTGTATTGTTGATTCAGATAATTGAATTCTTTCCTTTCATTATGGAACTGTGATTGATATATATATCATGCTTGCTGAGCACATGTGGCTCATACTTGTTTTGTTTCTAACCCTATTCCAGTGAAGCGAGAGAATGAGCAGACACAGCGCTAGTGACAGTTCTCCCGATGCTAGGAGACCACCCCGAGTGATTGTCATTGGACGGGTAGTTGTTTTACTTTGGAAGTTAGAAAAGATGTCTAGCTTTGTATATTAAGTGTGTAATAACTCTGAAAACTGGTTTGTAATAAATATGACTTAGAAGCTTGTTTTATGCCATAATCTGGATGCGGTCTTGGATAAGGGGTATTATATGTTATTATATTATTATGCATGTGTTAGATTCGGGTATGTTGTGTTTCGTTGGTCGAGTGACTCCCCAAATCTGTACCCCGGGTTTGGAGGGCGTCACAAGTCTGCTGCTGCCAAGAAAGAAGGAGAGGTATGAGATATGTTTGCATGACTGAATCCACTATATAATTTCAATTTCATAGGCTATTTGATATGTTTGTCCTTTTGTATGTACAATAATGTAATAACATAACGCTGTAATCCCAAATTCTTCATCTTTTCTTTGTAGGTAGTTGAATTTTCTGTTATGTTCATGTGCAATATAGATAGGTTTGTTATAAGTTGTTATGTGTACCTTGTCCTGGATCTAGAATTAGGATATAATATACATATTTATCACATTTTTTTTAATATACTCATTTCTACTATATATATGAGTTCATGCATAACAAGACTTTATACACACATATATATGAGCTGTATTTATCCCATAATTTATCAAAAAAATGATGAATTTATTGAAGAAGGTTAATAAACAGAAGGCCAAAAAACAACCTCACTCCTTAGTTTTCTTTGAATCCACGTTTCTTTCTTCTCTCCATATATGTTTCATTTTTTTCTGATTTTTTTCTTAACATCTTCAAGATTTATTTTGAACTACCTTTGCTTCTTCATAGCTTGTCTTTTTCTACAGCTTTCTATTCAAATCAATTCATAGTTACTGTCAAATAAAGACTTTTGTATTTAGATTTATTCTCATAGTACTATTAGATCTAAAGAGTTTTGTGTATAAATCAGTATTTATCAAGTATTATAATCATCAGAAGGGTTTCGGTGATCATGGAGAATTTGCATGTGAAAGAAGATGATCAAGTGTTGTTACCTCCGGGTTTTCGATTTCATCCGACAGATGAAGAGCTGATTAGTCATTACTTGTCTAAGAAAGTTGTTGATAGCAACTTCTCTGTTGCAGCTATTGCTCAAGTTGATATGAACAAGAGTGAACCTTGGGATTTACCTAGTAAGATTTCTGTTTATTCTTATTTTCTACGCTTTCTTGATTTTATTCATTATTATCGATGTAATAAAACTAAAGGACGGTAAGATGTACATAGACCTTATGAGTCACAACTACTCCATGTCTTTCTTTATGTACTCTTATTAGTATTGTTTTTGTTGTGGAATGAAGGGATAGCAAGAATGGGAGAAAAGGAGTGGTATTTTTTATGTGTGAGGGATAAAAAGTACCCAACTGGCTTGAGAACAAACAGAGCTACTACTGCTGGATATTGGAAAGCAACCGGAAAAGATAAGGAAATTTACAGAGGAAAATCGCTAGTTGGAATGAAGAAAACCTTGTTTTCTATGGAGGGAGAGCACCAAAAGGAGAAAAAAGCAATTGGGTTAGTCAAGAATACAGGTTGGAGGGTAAATATTCTCTCCAAAACCTTCCCAAAACTGCAAGGGTATGTTGATGCACATAAATTTTCTCATAATTTCATCTTTTTTCCCTGTTTTCCTCTGTTCTTTTCAAGAAATTGTTTGGTATTAATATTTATCTTCTTTTGTTCGAGTTCAGAATGAATGGGTCATTTGCAGGGTATTTAAGAAAAGCGCTGGAGGGAAAAAAGTTCATATTTCAGGATTAATGAGGATGAATTCTATCGAAAATAATGACAGGGCTGCTATCTGTTATATAATATACATATATGCATGAACTTTGTTATAACCTGCTGCAGTATGTCCTTGTAGAAAAATCTTTCTTCCTAGTATTTTTCTTTTTGGGTGTTTAGACGTTAATTTAGTTTGAATTTTTAGCATGTCACTTAAGTGCACTTAAGGTAGTTGTAGGCTAATTTATTTGCCATAAATCTTGTCATTTCCCTTCTCAAAGTTCATTTGGGTCATGTGTTCTAAATAACAATTGAACTCAAGTGGGCAACTTAATAACTTTCTTCAAAAACTCTTTTTTTTCAGTCGAAAAACGTTTTGTGTTTTAAACTCAGTGGGCAAGGAAAAAACATTCTTCATACATGTTCTTTTTTGTTTCAGTTGGAAATGAACTACTTGTTCCAGTCTTTACCAGATGAATTACTTGTTTTAGAGCAATTCCCTTGAAAGAGTGTTGAACAAATACATTTAATAGATTTACATTCGATTTCATCACTTTTAAGGTGAATGCAACATTAATAAACTACCTGACAAACTAAGATCTGACACCTATTGATATGACCCAGGATCCTTATCCAAGAGCTGACAAAATACTTATGGTTAAATGTTAAATTATTGACAATTGACAAAGGATTGTTGTTGTGCAAGTAATTGTTAGCTATTTTCCGATGGTACAAACTACAAAGGGAGGCAACTGTTAGTCCTGGTCATTTATATATCTTATAATGTTAATCGTTCAGATACTTTTAATTCAGGTAACGTAACCATTTAGTATTCTTAATTCATTTTTATAAAAAAAACCTAACATTTACTTTCATATTTCCATCAGAAAATAGCCTATGGAAAATGGTGTTCCAGACCTTACTATGGTTGATTTGCCTGGTATGCTCGTTCTCATATTTTGTTCCCTTGATCATTGTTTTGTACACCATCGAAGAATTGTAAAACAGAAGATGAGCATGTCAGAAATATCACCTGTTTATATGTTTGTCTATTGTTATCATATGACTAAGTGTTGATGGCTATTGTCTTTTGCTTATTGCATGTATTAGTTTTGTTAACTGTAGGCAAATAAACTAAAATATAAATAATTTGTATATGTAATATGATGTTGACATATAATTAAATTTTTCGACAGGAATTACAAGAGTTCCAATTCAAGGGCAGCCAGAGGATATATATGAGCAAATTTCAGACATCATTATGGAGTTTATAAAGCCAAAAGAAAGTATTATACTCAATGTTCTCTCTACAACTGTAGATTTCCCTACATGTGAATCTATAAGAATGTCACAGCTTGTGGACAAAACTGGCGAAAGGACTTTGGCGGTTGTTACGAAATCTGATCAAGCTCCTGACGGATTGCATGCAAAGGTGATGGAAGATGAAGGTGAAGACGAGGATGGGGACCTAAAAGGAGTTTTGTGATATAATTGCTCGTTCATACTTATTTTTCGTATATATGTACACCTTTGGTTGGATATTTTAACTTAAAAGACCAAGTTCCATGTGAATTGTGGTGTAAGTCGAATGTGTTTCGACTTTAGACTTAAGTACTAGATATAAGATGATGTTGCGGTATAAGCCGACTTTGTTTGGGCTTCTTTGACCTTTGTTTTGTTTTCAAGAAAATTTTAAATGTCATTTTTGGTTTGGTATGCCTTTGTGCATTGTATATTAAATTTTAAAATAGTATATTGCAATCTAGACTAACAAAAAGTGTTACAAATATGTGTTGCCAATAAGATATATAGTATTACAATAGGGATAAAAATGTTGCAGATAAATGTTGCTAAAAAAACCAAAAACATTGCAACAACCATCATAATGTTGCAAATAAATCAATTTTGTAACATTCTAAGCCAATAAATGTTGCAAAAATGTGTTGCATAATTCTATTGTAACACCTTAAATGTGTTACTAAAACAGACAAAGTGTTGCAATAAAACACTATTGTAATACTTGACAAATGTTGCAATAAGTACATCAAAGCGTTACTATATGGGTTCGTAGGCAACGACCATAAATGCAACACCGAGTTTTGGCTAAAGCGTTACATAAAACTCTATTGTAACACATATGGGATCTAACGATACACTTTTTTGGGCTTGCAATAGGTCAAATATGGTGTAGTGTTCTAGCCATCTTTTGGTCTCCCCGTTCTTCACCAATTCCATTCCTCGTTGGGAACTTGATTTTCAGATGATAAGATGAGGCAACGGCCTTGAACGCATGAAGACCCGTCCTTCCCAGGATTGCATTGTAGGTCGAAGTTGACTTTATAACTATGAAGTTCAACATCTGAGTAGACGTATTCGACCCTTGCCCCATTGTCATTGGGAGTTGGATAGTGCCTTCCACCTTCGACTCCACTCCATTGAATCCATATATGGGCATATTCGAGGGTGTCAACTGAGAGTCAGTATAACCCATCTTGATAAAAGCATCATGGAACAAGATGTCCACTAAAGCTCCATTGTCGACCAAAACTCTCTTTGTTTCAGAATTCCCTATCACAGGTACGATGACTAAGGGATCATCGTGGGGAAATTTCACTCCTTCCAAGTCAGAATCATCAAAACCTATTGATATTTCTGTTCGGGCACGTTTCGGTGCTTCTCCGACCATATTCATTACTTCTCGGGCATATGCCTTTCTTTAGTTTCGGGAGAACCCAGCAGCAGTTGGTCCTCCGAATATCATGTTAATAACTGGCCCTCGGGGCTTGGGATTACGATCTTGATCGTTGTCCCTTCTGTCATAATCCTTCCTTTCATAGTTTCCTCTTTGACTCCCTTGGTTTCCATCCTTAGTAAATTTATTTAGTTTTCCTCTTCGTATCAAAAAATTTATCTCATCTTTCAGCTGTCTGCAATCATCCATGTCGTGACCGACTTCCTTGTGGAATCGACAAAATTGGTTTTGGTTCCGTTTAGACATATCAGTCCTTAGTGGCTTCGGCCATCGGAGATCCCTCTCCTTTGTTATTTCCATCAGAATTTGGCTCCTAGGAGTGTTTAATCTTGCATACTCCGTAAACTTTAGGCCAAAATTGTTCCTCTTGGGAGGAGAATCAGAATCCTTTGACGTTCTAGGAAACTTTTCCTTGACGTCATACTCCTATGTTTCCTTTCTTTTCTTCGAATTTCCACTACCATCAGCAGTGGGTTCATACTTTCTCATGCTTTCTTCATCCTTGATGTACTTTCCGGCTCTATCTTGGAGCTTCAGTATGCTTTCAGGTGGATGTTTTGCCAATGATATTTTGAAGTGATCATCAGTGGTTCCTTGCTGCAGGGCTATCATAGTCACTTTGTCCTCCAAGTCCGGGACTTTCAGAGCCACCCGGGTGAATCGGTTGATATAATATCTTAAAACTTCATTCTTTCCTTGTTGGATTCCCATGAGTGATGCAGAACTTTTCTCGTGTACCCTTTCACTAACAAATTGGTTGATGAATGCTTTGCTTAGTTCCATAAAAGACCCAATAGAGTTGGGAGGGAGACGACTATACCAACGTTGGGCCATGTCTGCCAAGGTTTGTGGAAACGCCCTACACTTGACAGCATCATTGGTTGGCTGCAATAGCAGTGCATTAGAGAACGTTCTTACATGATTAACGGGATCTCCCGTTCCATCATAAGCTTTAATCGTTGGTATCTTGAATTTCCTGGATATGGTAGCTTTTAGTCGTGAGCACAAAAATCCGAAAACCGGATTATCCTAATTTCTGATCCGGTATCCGATTTAAAAAGTCCGAAAATTCGGATATCTGATCCGAATAATCCGGACCGGATATCCGATCCGATTTTTTTTATAATTTCGGATTCGGATCCGGATCACAACTTTTTACAAAACCGGATATCCGGATCCGATCCGGTTTATGATTTTTCTTAATAAAAATATATTTTTATATATAAATACATAAAAACTAATAAAAAATTTAGAAAATATTAAGAGTCTTGATGCTTGAGTCTGCTTTAAAATTCAAGAAGGCATTTGCTAATTTGATGATGACAGATGCCACTTTTGTAAAAGAAATGAAGAAGGTTGGAGGAGATATAACAGCTGAAGAGTGGAAGCAGATGTCAACTTTTCTGACATTCTTAAAAGTTTTTTATGATGCGACTTTAAAGCTATCAGGTGCACTTTATGTGACTTCTAATTACTATATTGATGTTATATTTGGCGTAGGTTTTGTGCTCTCCCAGCATCTTCATCACGAAGATGAAATTGTTAGAAAAATGGCTGCACATATGAAGTTGAAATACGAAAAATATTGGGGTAATATAGATAAACTGAATTTATTCATGTTTATTTTTGTTATCCTTGATCCAAGAAGAAAAATGGTGTATGTTGATTGGATGATAAAGGCCTGGTTCGGCATTGAAAGAGCTGAAAATTTGTCTTTGAATATAAAATCTACTTTTTCTTCATTATTTGAGTTTTATGCTTCTTCTATGTCTGATCCAAATATTACAGCCAAATCAAGAAGTTCAAGTTCCACCTATGCCTCTAGTTTTCAGAGTAAGGACAAAGAAAATGAAAAAATGTTTGATTTTTCAGAATTTTTAGGCAGCACATTTGAAATCGAAGTAGGAGGTGGAATCAGTGAGAAAAAAGTCGAGTGGGAAAGATATTTAGAAGATGAACGGGAGTCAAATGAGTCGTGTCCTAATGTATTACAATGGTGGAAGGATAACAAAAATAGGTATCCTACACTTGCTAAGATTGCTCGAGATATTCTAGCCATTCCCGTGTCTACTGTTGTTGCATCAGAGTCTGCCTTTAGTACAGGAGGACGCGTTCTTGATTCATTTCGTACTTCTTTGACTCCAAGAATGGTAGAAGCTTTGATTTGTGGACAAGATTGGTTGCGGACTTCTAATCGTCCTTTTATCATCGAAGAGAGTTTACTCGAGCTGGAAAAACTGGAAGAAGGTTAGTGTTTGATATCAGTTCTTATTTTTATAATAGTAATAATTCAGTTTGTAATTACTAATTATACATGCTCTAATCAATTTTTTTTCTTTTTCCTGGTTCATAGGTATGGAGAACTTGACAGTAGAGCAGCCAGTAATACTCATTGACGAGACAGTTGATGATATTTGAATGATCAATGTCTTCCTTTTCTGCAATTTTTGTTTTCTCAGACTTAAAAGAGCTTCATTTTATTTCAGTATAATTGGAAAACTGCTTGAAAACTACACTTTGTGAGAAGCATTATGGTTTGTGCCAATTATTGAAGTTATAGCAACTGCTAAGTGCTAATGCAGATTGAAATGTATATAAGCTTTTCCTATTTCTGGCCCGTCAGTTAAATATTGAGTTATTTGACCAGGCAAGTTAAATATAGCCAAGAAGGCTATGAAGGCAAATAGATTATAGAACAGCAACAACTGTTACAGAATTTATTGTATTTTGGACAGCTTCCCTGTGAATTTTCTTGAGTTCCTTAGCTATACCTGAAACCCGTCTCTGGGTCTTTTCATTTTGTATGAGCTGAGAGTAAACCTCGTGCTTGTATGGTGTTGAAAAGTTTGAGTTGGATCAACTCTTGTGCCATTATTCTTTTGCATGATAGTATGGTACACATTTTCTTGTGGATGTCTACTGCCAAAGTTTTGCAAGGTCATGATTTGATTGTATGGTCATAAAATATTTCACAACAAATACGAAAAATATAATGTTTGAATTGGATCCGGATAATCCGATTTTCGATCCGGTATAAGCGGATATCCGAATATTCGGATATCCGGTTAAACCGGATCCGGAACCGGAATGGAATTTTAGCTATCCGAAAAACCGGATATCCGATCCGAATTTCACAACCGGACCGGATATCCGGTTTTGCTCACCCCTAGTAGCTTTCATGATGTCTTGAGTAAACGGTGGCGTAGGATCATCAGGATCTCCCAGGGGCAACAAAACACTGGATCACCCCTTGGGGCTTCAGCCCTCTTAGTCCTTCTTGGTGTTGGGTCCAGGATGATTATTGGGACTCTTCCAGTTGCTTGGCTTTGGGCTTTTGCGGCCTCCTCTACAGCCAGTAGTTTCTTGAGTCTTGCGGTTTCTGCCTCATGGGCTGCAATTTTTTCCTTAGTAGTTTGCTCCCGATTCGTTTGGGAGGAACGTCTTCTTCTCGGGGAAAAATCTTTCTCTTCTCCAGTTGAATCATTCTCGTCCTCAGTATAGGGACCCGAGTAGTCTTGAATCAAAGGGATCCTTCGAGTTTGAGTTTGTTGATTTTGAGGTCCCAAACCTTGTATATAAGGGGGAACATATGCTTCATGATAGGTAGGGTTGAGACCACTACTGCCCATCGTGGGTCGAGGAGGCATGCCATAGTTTGGCATCCTAAGAGTTTGAGTTGCATATTGGGGAAGATCCGTAGTATGGAGTTGAAGACCATTTGGTGCATTCATGAGCAGTGGGGTGGTCGTGATTGGTTGTTGGCGAGCGGTCTCTTGTGGATTAGATCCATGAATGACCATCTGCAGGGGATTCGTCCCTTCAACCGAAGTTGGGATTTCCGGTCCTTGAGTTTTGGTGAGGGGGATATTCGCCCCTTGAATGCCAGTAGTTGGCGGTGGTTGATTTCCTTGAGCGTCTGCCTCAGAGGTGAGGGGAAGCTCTTCAGAAGTTTGAGTATCTCGAGTTGTTCTTCGTGTGTTTGCCATGGTTGATGTTGTCTTCCCATAGACGGCGCCAAATGTTATGGATTAAAAACGTGCTTGTAAATTAATTGCTAGGGTTTAGAGAGCTTCGAGCTTTAATGGCTACTCTTGTGTTTCGTGATTAAATCGGTACTCACAAGATGCCTACGTATCTCAATCAGTGCTGAGAATCAAGCCAGAAAATGTAGTTCTATTGTGAAGGATCAGGGTCCTTATATAGGCGTCTGGAGCCTCGTATTTAGAGTAAGTTTAGGAGACTTAGCGAATAAGTCTCCTTTTTTATAATGGATAAACATTGTATTTCTTGATGGACAAGTCTTTTCCTTGTTGATAAGGACTGTGACTCATTATTTCTTGTAATTGGGATTCTGGATCCTTCTTTGATGAATTTACCATATTTTGAACTCCTTTCCTGAGCTGTATATTTTCTCTATTTATTAATTACGAAATTAATAAATAATTAGGGTTTCGGGCCATGTTTATTGGGTCGTATTCTTGGACCATTCTAGGTCTAATTAACGCATCATTAATTATATTTCTAGGATTACTTTTTTGTCCTTATCACGAACTTATAAATAATAATTTATCAAATATTTTACTGAACTTCTACATAAATTATCTAAACACATTAGTAATTTATAAGTAAACTAGGTTAGTGAGTCGCGCTTCGCAGCGGCATTAGAATATATTTGTTAAGAAAAAGAATATTAGAATTAAAATTGTGAAATAAATATCTACAAAATTATTTAAATTATCAAATAAAATATATTCTGTAAAATTTGCATTTGGGTAAGTAATATTATAAATTATTTACATATTCCTTTTATTTATAGAGTTTGATTTTTTATTTTTTTGGACCGATACCATTACATATATATTTAAAAAATTATATTGATAAAATCAATATAAACATATAATATTACTTATATTTATAGTATTATTAGAAAATATAATATTAGAACATTATAGTTTGAATTTTAACATATATAATATTATTACTTATATATTACTCTAATATATTACTGCATGAAAATACCTGAGAGTATGTTAGTGTCATTAATACGTGCATCAATCATATCCAGGCATATGAACTGAAAAAACAATAAAAAACAATTAACAGTTATATTAAAATTAATATAATGCATAACTTACTAATTTGTGACAATTTTGAGATCTCTTTATTCCGACCGCCTTTGACAACTTCAATGCCACCCAAATAGGTTAAGCAGCCCACAACATCTAAATCAACATAGAAAAAATAATATTAGAACATGATAGTTTGAATTATAACTTATATAATAGTATTACTTATATATTACTCTAATATATTACTGCATCAAAAACCTGAGAGTATGTTGGTGTCATTAATACGTGCATCAATAATATTCGGACATATAAACTGAAATCCATGCAGTGATATGTTGACGATGACTTCTTCCAATCTCTTAGGCAACATTATGCGTATGGAGAGCAATTTAGACCCATGTGATAGTGGTCTATATTTCCCTGTACTTGAAAATATTTTCAGATTTTTGATGCTGTACACGGAGCCTTCCTCTAAAAGATCTTTGAACCGAGATACCAGAATCTTCGGGATCGTAGCATGGATCAAATTTTCCTGTCATACAACATATCTTAGAAAAGTTAATAACATCATACAATTTGACAAACTAATAAGTTATAAGTATATTGATTTATTAACCTTTTCATCGATCAAAATCATGTCAAGACTGATCAGTTATTCAGTATTTGGATTGACAGATTCCCACATTCTACACACTCGTACTCTTATCATCCAGGTATAGTTGTTGTCGTTCAAAGCATCCAACATGATGTAAGCCATAATTGTATTGATTGTAAATATGGTTGTAAAAATTTGAAGCTATGTAAAAAAGTTTCGGTGTAGATTTTTTGTTATGAATGACTTTTAATTTATAGGTGTTTGTAAAGTAAATAACATGGAAATCCATTATGTTTAAAAGTCAAGAAGTATTATAAAAGAAAAGTTCTATAAAGTTTGAAAATAATAAAAGAAAGTTCTATCAAGTTTGAAAATAATAAAAAAAAGTTTTATCAAGTTTGAAAATAATAAAAGAAAGTTCTATCAAGATTGAAAATAATAAAAGAGAAAATTGCAATTATTAACATAAGATCCTAAAAATTCGGAAGTTGTAATTTGCTAAATCAAAGAAAGTTCTATCAAGTTTGAAAATAATAAAAGAAAGTTCTATCAAGCCTACAAATTCGAAAATAATAAGGAAATTGTAATTTTCTAAATCAAAGAAAGTTTTATCAAGTCCTACAAATTAGAAAATAATAAGAAAATTGTAATTTTCTAAATCAAAGAAATTTTCTAAATCAAAGAAAGTTCTATCAAGTCCTACAAATTCGAAAATAATAAAGAAGTTGTAATTTTCTAAACCAAAGAAAGATCTATCAAGTTTAAAAATAATAAAAGAAAGTTCTATCAAGCCTACAAATTCGAAAATAATAAGGAAGTTATAATTTTCTAAATCAAATAATAAGGAAGTTGTAATTTTTTAAATCAAATAAATTTTCTAGATCAAAGAAAGTTCTATTAAGTCCTACAAATTTTCGAAAATAATAAGGAAGTTGTAATTTTCTAAATCAAAGAAAGTTCTATCAAATTTTAAAATAATAAAAGAAAGTTCTATCAAGCCTACAAATTCGAAAATAATAAGGAAGTTGTAATTTTCTAAATCAAAGAAAGTTCTATCAAGTTTGAAAATAATAAAAGAAAGTTCTATAAAATAATAAAAGTGTAATTTTCAATTTCCTTTCTACAAAATCGAAAATAATAAAGGAAGTTGTAATAAAGGAAATTGTAATTATTAAAATTAAAAATTGTGAAAAATTGAGAAAATTAGAAAAATAGAACGAATCGATTCTAGAGGGCCACCTCACCGCTCCGTCTTCTCCTTTATATAAGTACTAGTCGACTAAGCCGCGCTTCGCAGCGGCCCTGTAATATTTTTTGAATTTTTTTAAATATTAACTATTTAAGAAAAAATATATGAAATATAATATAAATAGTGAACACAATGTTTTACAAAGTAAAATACATAAACAATAAAAAAACCTATTTACATATAATTTTTTGTCAATTTTATGTTATATTTTCTTGAGCCAACACCCGTTACACTATATACATATATATATAAAAGATACTGAAAATATGTCATAATATAAATTTAAGTATTAACCACCATATTTAAACTTCAGTCACTCGTATTATTATAAAAATTACAAATTTATTAAATATCCCTAGATATTATACGCCGATCAATAGTGAACACAAATATTTTACAAAGTAAAATACATAAACAATAAAAAAAATATTTACATATTTTTTATGACAATTTTGTGTTATATTTTCTTGAGTCGAGACCCGTTACAATATATTCATATAAATAAAAATAATAAAAATATACAATAATATAAATTTAAGTACTAACCATCGCATTTAAACTTCAACTACTGGTAGTATCACAAAAATTACAAATTTCTTAAATATCCCTAGACTTTTTAAAATAATTTATGATAAGTAAAAAGTAATTTTGTATCATTAGTAACTTATGAGCTATTTAAAAAAAACAAATTTGAAAAAAATACATTTAAATGAAGATATTAACTTTTATCAAATAAAATTATGAAAATAAAATAAACCGTTCAAAAAAGTATCTCATACTCACCGGCTTTAAGCGGTTTTTTTAGTTTTAAATTATTTGCTTACTTATTACACAAACAGATGATATTTTTCGGCTGAAAGCCAAAAATTACTTTAAGCCCTTGTTCAAAGCTTTAGCCAAACGACCTCTAAACATACATGGATAACAAAATTAAATATTGACATATTTCTATACTTCACGCTTTCTTAGATCGACACCCATTATAATAAATAAATAGCTAAAAATTAAACATAATATGTAATAATAAAATGTTAAGTTAACTACCAGCTCAAATTTCAGTCATTTGTATTACCACAAAAATTATTAATGTCTTCAATATCTTCGAACGTAAGAATAAAAATATTCAATGCATGCATGGATATCATAAAAACATAGAAGGTCCATTTTGAAAATCTTATAAAATGGTAATTATAATTTTGAATACTTTACTACTTCAAATAGATTAAAGTAAATTTAAATTATATGTACTTTTCTATAAATTTATATTAAAGAAATTTTTTAGTATACGTCTTTTTTGTAAATTCGAAATATTCCTCTATGTAAATTTGAATTCTTTTTTATTGTAAATATGCTTAAAAAAATTAGTTATATGTTTTTCTTATAAATTTGAATTCTCCCCTTCTTATAAATTTGAATTTATTTGTATTTCGAATATATTAAATAAAGTTTTAATTTATAATCTTCAATCTTCAGTTTCATGTGTTCATAAATTTCAAAAGGGAACTAATAAATAAGCTCTTATTTTTCTTATTTAAGCTCTAATTTCAATTTTAGGTATTTTAATTATAGAATTACCCATGATTTTTCAATGATAAAATTCATTGATTGTGCCTTTATGATGGATAATGGTGTTATTTAATATTAGAGTTTAAATATCAATTTATGAAGTTTATTTATCAACTTCCTTTTCAAAAAGAAAATTATAGCCACATCAAATTTTCACATACACGGTATTCATCTTCAAATTTAAAAAATAATGGAAAGCAGATGAATAAAATCATGATCACAAATATTGAATATTTAAGCTAATTTGAATCCGTACGTTCGTCATAAAAAAGTGGTGAATTTATGAGTTTAAACTCAATAGTAAGTCGGCGAGTCCATTGTAGTTCCTGCCTTCTTGGAAAGAAGATATTTTATTTTCAGAACTTCTTAAATTTACATTAAAAAATCATAGTATAGTACTAAAAAAGTAACGGACAAATAATTATAATGCCATATACATTAACCAAATAATATTTAATAAAATAAGTCGTCAAAAGAATAAATGTATATCTTTGATACAATTTGAAATTTCTACATATTTGTTTTAGTAAATTTAGTTAATTTTTCTCATGTAGAACAATACAAAATTCTTATATCAGACTGAATTTGAACGAATAAATATGATCGAAAAATAAGTATCCTTTGATCGATGCTTGAAATAAAATAAACTCTAAGAAAAATAAAAATTAAAACATCAGGATCCAAAGATTTTAAATAAAATACCGCACCATAATCGTCTTCTTCTTTTAATCGTTGCGGCCATTTTCATTGAAATTACTCAAAAACATATAAAATATATTAGTTGATAAATATGTTTACATATTTTTAAAATCCAAAAATCAATTACCACGTGAGATG
Source organism: Heracleum sosnowskyi (assembly GCA_030848705.1). Lineage (NCBI taxonomy): Eukaryota > Viridiplantae > Streptophyta > Magnoliopsida > Apiales > Apiaceae > Heracleum > Heracleum sosnowskyi. Next base: position 87,427,426 of record CM061245.1, read on the forward strand.
CCATATTCTTTTACAATAATAATAAGAGTAGCTTGTTTTGTCTTTCTGGATAAGAACCATAACCTATTAGAATTACAATGTATGGTGTTTAAAAGAAGATGTAATGAATCACCGATCCACTATTTAGATAAAAAATTGTATAAGTACATCAACAAAATCAAGTATTTATCTATATCACTTAACAGTGACAAAGTGATTTTATTGACTAAAGAAATAGAAAACTAAAAACAAATAAATTACAAACACGACGGGAATGATAAACTACGATTTTAAGAATTTAACACGCACCTCCGTAACATTAACATAAGCCTCGATAACGACTCACAAAACGATCTATCAAATAACAGAGATTGCAAATACTTTCGTCTGAGTAGATCCTAAAATTTACCTCACAACTGTAGCTTATCTTTTGATTTCATCGTCTCTAACTCTATATGTTTCTCTCTGTTTCTCTGATTCTGTATCGCTGGGCTTACGTTGAAAGCTGAAATCATCACAAAAAAGAGCTATTAGATAAGCTAAAGAAGAAGCATCAATACAAATTAAATATTTAATTTCTACAAAATTCGTCAAAGATTACATTCCTATTCAATATTCACGTGAATTAAGCAAACCAAACTCAAAGTTTATTGTCTGGTTACGATAATAATCACTTTATATAGGAGTAGATATAGTTAATTAATTATAATATTTGATTAGATTTACAATTTTTAGAATACTTGTTTTTATAAATATTACCAAATTTATAAATTATAAACCGAAAAAGAAAATATATCTAAAAATTATGACCTAAAAAAGGAACTTTATTTTCAATAATCAAATTAGAGGAGTTTTTAAAAAATATAATTCGGACAATTTGAGAGCTCACCATGTTAGCGAAGATTTTAAAAAAGTTCAATTTTTTTTCTTTTTATACAGTTGTTCCTTTTATACAATTCAAAAAGTTTTCAATTAGAGATAGACTTGCCTTTTATACAAATGTTTCTTTTATAGAATTTTAAAAGGGTTTCGATTTTCTTCTAAAAAATAGGACTTAAATAAGGAAGTTTTTTTCCCTTTTATACAATTGTTCTTTTTATACAATTCAAAAAATGTTTCAATTAGAGGTAGACTTGCTTTTTATACAAATGTTTCTTTTAAATTTTTTTAAAAGAGTTTCGATTTTTCTTCTAAAAATTAGGACTTAATAAGGAAGTTTTAATATTAAGTTTAAGAAGATAAATAAAAGGAGAAAGAAGATAAAAATTGATAAGATAAAAAGATAAAGATATTGAATATTAAAATAGTATATTTACTTTTCTTCATTGTTAAAGATTTTAAAGGAAATAATATAAAAATTGTATATTTAGTTTCCTCCATTAGTAAAAATTTAAAAGGCAATTGCTATTTTTTTATCCTCGAAAAATGTTTCAATTAGAGGTAGACTTGCTTTTTATACAAATGTTTCTTTTAAATTTTTTTAAAAGAGTTTCGATTTTTCTTCTAAAAATTAGGACTTAATAAGGAAGTTTTAATATTAAGTTTAAGAAGATAAATAAAAGGAGAAAGAAGATAAAAATTGATAAGATAAAAAGATAAAGATATTGAATATTAAAATAGTATATTTACTTTTCTTCATTGTTAAAGATTTTAAAGGAAATAATATAAAAATTGTATATTTAGTTTCCTCCATTAGTAAAAATTTAAAAGGCAATTGCTATTTTTTTATCCTATACATTCGAATTTAAATAAGGAAATTTAATTTTATTGAATTAAAATCCAGAAGCTCTAGAAAAATAGATAAATAGCTTTCGGACGATCTGAGAGCTCCTGTGGGTTTTCCTTTATATATATAAAGATATATTGATTGATGATTGATTGATATTTATTTTTTATTTATTGACATTTATTCTATATAAATGAAAATTAACTTTCAGTAAATTTGTAATACTGTCCAAACGGGCCCTATACAGCTTTTGCTTGCGAGACCCAAAATTTAAGCTCAAAATATAAATGTATCGCCCTACCGCTGTGGGCCAGTTCAACGCTTCTATACTGCTAGTGCTCTACATAGTTCGACCGTCTTGGCCTGGGACTAATTTTTTATTTGTAATTATGAAATATTTTTAATCTGTAATCAAAGCTTACGTTAAAAGGTGTAAAATAAACAAGTAGCAAGTTCAAATGTGATTAATATTTGTTTAAACGCATATTTAGTCAACATTTCACTTATAATATTTTTGTTCATGACATTTTGTATCTTCGTAATAAACTAACAAATTTTATAAATTAAGAATTTAACTACATCAAAATAACCACCATAAAATGGTTTATTTTTGTGTTTTTTTAATAATGGATATTTATCAAAAATACCATTTTTTTAAAGTTTTTTTTTGCGATTTTACCATATTCTCAAAATATTTACAAAAATACCTTTTTTTTAAAAATAATTTGCGAAAATACCATCTTTTAAAAAGATTTTTGCAAAAATACGTTCTCCAACTAAATACAACCTACGTAGGTTGCATCCGGTTGCATGTGTTATTGCAACTAGATGAAACTGGATGCAACTTTCCAAATACAACCTACGTAGTTTGCATCCAGTTGCATATGTGGTTGAAACTAGATGCAACCAGATGCAACTTTTTAAAAAATAATTGAAAACACAGCTAAGAATTCAAAAAAAATTATTAATAAAAGGGGTAAACTTGTGGTCTTGGTTTAGCCTGGAGTTCAATAGTTAACTTTTGGGGTTCAATGTTTCTATTTTGGATTTTAGAAATATTAAGAATGACGAATAATTCGTATACGGACTTAAGGTTGTTTTAGACGCCGGAAAAATACCATTATTAACAAGTTGCATTTGTGATTGATTTTGGTTGAAGTTTGCAGAAGGTATTTTTGCAAATAAGATGGTATTTTCGCAAAATATTTTTTTTTGAAAAGGTATTTTTGCAAAAATATTTCTGAAATGGATATTTATGAAAAAAGCCCTTTAATAATATCCATGTATTGACTTGATAATCTTAATTTAGCAAAAAATAAAATAAAAATAATCTTGGTTTCTAGATTACCAGCAAATGTAAGAAAAGCTTCTAGAAGCATGTTCCATGTGGCAGAGAAACATTTACACAAAGCTACTAACTACTGCTCTTAAGTTTCAACCAGAAGTGACTCATCATCAATCGGTGTACATTTCTTTCTACATAGCTTGTATTATGATTTATGAGTAACGTTCAGAGAACCTAATAAAATTTCTCAAAATTTACGTGATCGATACTTAATAATTTTTAATTTGGAAAAATATATACGCGTGGTATTATATTTTTATTAAAAATATTATCATAAAGGATAAATTTGGGAGATATTTTGAGAAATTTTGTTGAAAACTGTAACATTTTTATTATACTACTTTTTTATTATACTACTCCCTATGTCCCTCTTCTTTCTTTACACTTTTCTTTTTGGCACATCCCTCTCATTTCTTTACATACCAAAAATAGTAACATTTTATATTATAAAATTAAATCACATTCACTACTTTTCTCCACTATACCTACTTTATATATTAAATATTGATTGATTCCACTAATTTTTTTTATTTTTTCTCTATTAATTTACAATTTTTCTTAACTTTAATACCGTGCCCTCAATTCTCAATATAAAAAAATTGAGGGGGACCGAAAGAGTACCGAACATTATATCCTATATATAATTAGCCTAAGGAGGTTAATGTGGTTTGGTCGTCAGGGCTAAAAAAGTCATTTCAGAAGTAGTATTATTGAGGGAAGGGATCAAGGTTCGATTCCTGATGACTACAAACTTTAACTTAATATAACTATTAAAGAAGTTAATATGATAAAAACAAAATATTGTAAAATTGTACTAAAATTGTAATTTCAGAATTATTACTACTAGAAAAATCATGGTTGGATTCCCTGTTACAACAAGAGTTACTTATATTATATACACACTACCAAGATAAAATAAATAGAAGATTACACATAAAAATGTTCTCGGCGGACTTCTAATATAAATGTGATAATTTTATTTGAATTTATTAAACGAATAGGTTGTGAAAATATTTCAAATGACAAATAATTGTTAGAGTTGTTGCGGTATAAAAATTAGAAAACTTACGTAACCTGATCAATAAATTATAATTATATAATAAAATAAATATTATCAAAAAATTAATTGTTAAATATATATAAAGGTTTCATACCGAAACTAATAAGAGAATTTAATATACCAATTAAATATTTTTTTAAAAAAATGATAATGATCCCGTGCATGCACGGGGTATAAAGCTAGTAAATGTAGTCCACATAATGAGGATCATCTAGACATCGTCACGTACCCTGCTCAAATTCCATTTAATTTTTTTAATTATTAATATTGTTAAGTAGAGTAGATGGTCTACAACAAATATGGTCAACTACGATTATAACAATCGTATATCAGAAATCGAATACATTAAATATTCGTCCTTTTCTTCAACGTTACCTCATGGATTATGTAACTCCCTATTTCCCAACCAACAAATCATCAAGTTGATATCTCACTCAATCTCAACATTAATTTCCTTTGTCCACATTCTATAAATTTAAATTCTCAGTAGCCTAGCACTGCACTCAAAGGAAAAAAATTAAAGTAATTTCCCTTTTTCATTCACAAACATATTCAAGCCTTTCCTCTGAATTCGTTGTTCTTCAGTACAAAAATGGACGTGGAATATTATGGGGTAATAATATTTCTTTTATTTTTTTGTACTCGTGCTATTCTATATGTATTTGCATGTGTATAATATGGCTGTGTTGTGTTTTCAGGAATATGTGAGGAATTCTAGAGGAGTTTGGCTTTTCACTTGCAGATGGCTGCCTTTATCTCCTCCAAAAGCTCTTGTTTTCCTTTGCCATGGTCTGCATTCTCTATTCTCTATTCTCTATTCTCTAGTCTCCTGATTTTACTTTTTAACTTCTTTTTCGTAATGAGGTTGCAGGGTACGGCATGGAATGCAGTGATTTCATGAGAGGTAGACAAACCTTCAGTCCTTCACTTGGTTTATAATAATGCCTTGTGATGATTTTCTGTGTGCAATTTATTGGAGTCTATTTTGTTTAGTAGTTGAATCAAGTAAGCCTCTCTAAAAAGTGTGTGATCAATGTAGGTTTTTTGAGAGTTTCCAATATCGAATTCCATGTCTTAATTAATTGCCTGGTTCTTGCTAGTCTAAATTTGTGAATCAGGAGTGCATTGTCAATGTGCAGTGTGCTCTCATTCCACCTACCAATTAGCTATCTGTGCTTTTAACGCTTGCAAAGACTGATATAGCTATTTAACAACTCCGACACTGAGGCGTGGCTAGGCAAAAGTTTAGCTCTTTCTTCATTTTATTACGAAGAAGATGGAATTTACAGTGTCTAACCAGGTCACTGGCGTAGTAGAAACCAACTCCGATGTCATTTATATCTTCATTAAGTGTTTTTCTCCTCTTTTACTTCTATCGGTATAGTGGTTGGTCTCAGGCTTTTATTTCTTACCTACAACAATAAATTCTTCATCTTTTTTACCTCCTTCCAATCAATGTGCAATTACGCAGAAACAACGAGTAGTTAGTGATTTGACTGTTGATCTTCTAAGCTAATTAGCTATACATCCTAAGCTAATTAGCTGGCACTCGAGTCTCAAGATGTAAATTGTGTGTGCGATGCAACTGATCACAACTTGATGCTTAACATTTAAGGTTGTGGGACAAGGTTGGCTCAGTACGGGTATGCTGTTGTGGGGATTGATTATGAAGGACATGGACAATCCATGGGAGCTCGTTGTTACATCAAGAAGTTTGAAAACATTGTCAACGACTGCAGCCACTTCTTTAAATCGGTCTGTGGTAAGCTCCCAACAAACAGCTACTATCAACTTATGTGACTGCAGTTCTTGTTTTAACAATAGAAGGTGTGTGTTGTAGTTGTCATGTTAGTGCTAAACACTTAACTTTGATTTAGACAATTAAATGTGCTAAACAAGGACGTTCTATCCAATGGTGGTAATTGTGATGGTTAAACAACAAGGTACTAAACTGAAGCACAGTATTGACTAAAATCTGAAGCCCATCTGATTCGACTTGATAAATAAAGTAACATCTCAAATTAGAACACCACAATATCGAATAGAAAAAGTGTAAATTGATGGCAAAAAGTGTTTGTATGGACACCAGGACAGAAGGAGTACAAAGATAAGAAAAGGTTCTTGTATGGAGAGTCGATGGGTGGAGCTGTGGCTCTACTTATTCATAGAGAGGATCCTTCTTTCTGGCACGGGGCAGTTCTTGTGGCTCCAATGTGCAAGGTTGGTACTGTATTACATTTTCCTTACTACTGTAGTGTAAGGATGCCATAATTTTATAGTTAACTGTTTTAAGTTCTAACAATGACATTGGTTATGTTTTTTCATTAACATTAAGAACAATTTTTTGTTTGCTAGATATCTGAAAAGGTGAAGCCACATCCAGTTGTAATAAGCATGTTAACTACTTTAGAAGATATTATACCCAAGTGGAAAATAGTTCCCGCAAAGGATGTTATTGACGCAGCTTTTAAGGACCCTGTTAAGCGAGAAGAGGTTAAGATTTCTTAATTCATAATCAACTTGGTGAATTGCAATAAATCGAGAGTAGTTTTGCACTCCCAAATCTTTGATTATACTTCTCTTTAATGTGCAGATACGCGGTAATAGGCTTATTTACCAAGATAAACCTCGTCTGAAAACAGCTCTAGAAATGCTCCGAACTAGCATGGATCTTGAGGATAGCTTAAGCCAGGTTCTCAATATTGTGATCCTCTTTTAATTTAAAGCTCAGAGTTATTTAAACAAGTTTATAATATTTCCTGTGAATACATCATCGTGTGCAAGTAAAATACACATAGTGAAGTCTTGAATGAGGTAAAAAATTGATCTGAAGTTAGTATTCAGGAAAAGCAAATGTCCATTGAATGTTACAACCATATTCTGAAGAAGTATTTTGAAGATTTTACTTTATTTATGTGAGTGTGACCAGTGACCACCACTGAAAACCAACTATAATCTGCATCAACTTTATAGAATGTGTTTGAGGTCCTACAGTATTGTCAAGCATGAGACTGTGTTTCCCATTTATCAGTCTTTGCCATGACTTCCATGTATGTCTTATTTAAATTGAAGGCTAGATTGGCAGTATGAATTAAATGTTTCACCTTCCCTTCAAACTCTATGAAACAGATCAGAATACCCGTCGTCTGGTTTCTATTAATTGCCTGTCATGGTTAGTAAAATGCCTACTACTTCTAGCCTCTTAACCATGACACACACGCACGCTTGAGGCTTCCACTGAGATTTGAACCCTCAAACTCTTGTTATCGAGAGACGAGCTATCCACTATGCCATAGCCCATAGTGCTTGTAAAATAACATTGTTTCTGTTGGTTTTAATTAGTGGATATATTGCGTCTTGGCAGGTGACACTGCCTTTTTTTGTGTTGCACGGGGAGGCAGATACAGTAACTGATCCTAATGTAAGTCGTGCATTGTATGAGTTAGCCAGTAGTGTTGACAAAACCATGAAACTGTATCCAGGAATGTGGCATGGCTTGACAGCCGGGGAGACTGATAACAATATCGAGGTTGTATTTAAAGACATCACCGACTGGTTAGACAAAAGGTCTGGAAATGACTGCACAGATGTCCTGGCCAAGAATCCACAAGAGAGTTCTAGCCCTGAAAACGGAGCCACTGCTAAATCGCCTAGAAGCTTACCTAGACAGAAGACACAGAAAAAGCGCTTAGGTGGAATATATATCTGTGGGTGGAAAGGAAGTCAAATGCACCATGACTCCCCAGTGCAAACTTAGCTTGGCCATATTTCTTTGGTTTTTGTTATCCTATGACAGGTTCCTCACTACCCTATAAGTATCGCAACCATCTAATTCGAGTTACTCAGGGTTTGCATTTGGCTTAGGCTAATGCTGAGGTCCCTCACTATCATCACTTACAGATTTATCAAAACTGATTTCAATTTTCAGCTCTGGAAGAAGAGTTGCTGCTAAGTTTGTACCCCAAGTATTTGTAATAGCTTCTTCTGCGAATGAATTGTAATTTATTTAAAAAACTTTGCTGTGCTACTGTGAATGTAATAGTTGCAATTGTTGAATAAGATTAGTAAGACCAAATCCAATACTAGATGCAAAATGACTATATCCTTTGCTATAATATGACACTAAAAAGTGATTTTTGATGCTAAAATATAACATGCACTTCAACTCTAGTTGCATTTTTGTTGAAATATAGCACAAGATCCATTTGAGTCTTCACCTTAAGATTTTAGATGAGCTGGTTACTTAACACGGTATCAGAGCTGTAATATGATGCAAATTTGGCACCAAGTATGTATTTATGCATATTTGCATGAATTCTTTCGGAATTGGTATTTTTAGCATTTGATACCAAATTATAGCAATGACATCAACTTTGATATTGCATTGGACTTGCTCTGAGTGGATATTCTTAGGCCTGTTTGGTTGGATGTAACTCAATTACTTAACTTCAAGTACCTTGGAATTTTTACGGGTTACAGCGCATTTGGAATGACAACTTTTGAAAATAACTGTGTAGCCGAAACTTTCAAGGCATTTTGGGTTACTACAAAATGCTGGAACTTAGTTACCTAGTGGAGGCGTGGTCACCGTGAATTGCATTGTAAAATTTGGTTAACTCTTTTTTTTTGTTATTATTACTATTTTGTATTCATAGTTACTCATTCATTTTTACATTTTTTTATCAGCAAAAAATTCATGTTTATATATTAGGTAACTTTATTTCCTTTATATGATTAACTATTTTAAAATTTTTAGTAAAATATCTTTAATATACCTCTATTTTTCTAATTTTCTATATATGATTACATAAATTTTTTATTGTGTTTTTTTATTTTTTTTCTCCACGATTAAACTATCTACACTTTTTTACTTTATTGTTAAATTTAATTCTCAAATTGGTCCGCTTTATTTAATTTAGTAAATTGTTAAAATATATTTTTTTAAAAATTTTAATTTGTAGAACCTATTTATATTTTCTAATAAATGCTTTATAGCAATTTTGTAATAATTTATAAATATCAATTTATTTATTTTTATAATAGATAAAATTAGTTGTATTTATTTATTTTTATTATAACTTGTTATATATATAAATTTTTTATTGAACATATGTTAAAAGTTTTGTTTTCTTTTGTGTAGAGATTTTTTATATTAGTTTATAATTCACCCTCTAATTTATTTTTCATCTGCATGAGTAGTATTTACATTAAAAGTAAATTTATTGATAAATAATTCAAATAAAAATGACTTTATAATCTGAAAGTACATGATAGTTAACTAAACACGTGTTTTTAGATATCCTCTAATTTCTATTCAGTATGTCAGTTCCAAAGATTTTTGAGTTCCATGTAACTCCTTAGAGTTTGAAATTTGTTTCGAGTTGAAGTTTCTGAGTTGACATAAATATTTATCATCAAATTTGAAATGTAATTAATTAGTGGTGATATTTCTGAAATTACAATCATTACAAATTCAGCAAGTTTTTTTAAGAAAGAGCTGACAATTGAAATCTGATTATTTAATTCAAAACTAGTTGAAAAAGCCGCGCTTCGCGGCGGGGTAATAATTTTAAAAAAACTTTATCAAATAAATTACGAAAATTACTCGATCCTCGCTAATAAGCCGTCCTCCTGTGAAACACATTTTTCTTTTTAATATCAAAATCTCAAATTTATTATATTGAATATATACTTATCTTATATATTATTTTTATGTTACAATACTCTTTTCTAATGAGACACTCTTTCGTTGAAAAAACACTTATATAACTTTACATATTCTATTTCAAATAGAACTTTTAGTTATGTATTACAAACGCTTATTCTACTTCCAATAGAACTTTTAATTGCAAGTACTTCTTTTATATCCGAACTCTTCTCCTCTGTAAATCGAAACACCTATTCTACTTCAAATAGAACTTTGCAAGTACTTCTTTTATATTTGAACTCTTCTCCTCTACAAATTCAAACACCTATTCTACATCAAATAGAACTTTTAATTATATGTCTTCGCTATAAATTCGAAATCTTCTCCTCAATAAATTCGAATTCTTCTCCTTAATAAATTCGAACATCTATTCTACTTCTAATAGGTTGTTGAAGGATATTTTTCATTTATTAGTATTTAAAATTTAAATATTCTAGAAAATTAGAAAAATAGATTGAGACAATCTTAAAAGCGCCACGTCACCTCCCGCGTATCCTCGTTTATATATATATATTTATATATATATTGATATATTGATTGTCTACCTCCTTTGCAACTTTAAAATCAATTTTTTAAATGTTCGCAAATGTTTTTTAAAACATAATTTTTTCTTGAACTCAAATAAACTTAAAAAGAATCTGAAAAATATTAAACTTAACTCAATTAAACACAAAAAAGAAAAAAAATTATAGATTTATTATTGGTGTTGGGCTTTAAAAGCCCATTTAAGATTTGTATATAAACTCTTTTTCTCTCCCTAATTTAGGGGGAGTAAATTCGAAACCACTCAACAACATCCACCGCTCAACACAGGTACCAAACCCTAACTGTGAAATCGTCTCTGTGTATATATTAATAAATCATATCTATCGTACACGAATGTGATTGTTTTTTTATTTAATCTCGTTTTTAAGGTTCTCAATTGACACATACACGTTTGATTGCGTACTTTCTAGGGTTTCGACAGTGCGAGTAACGTTAATTCTGTTTTGTTTTGCAGATTATTGGAGCTTTTTTCTTCGATTAAAGATGAGGTATGTTTGTAATTTCTTGTTATAGTTTCGATTTTGTTTGTATTGGTCTTAATGAGTGTGAAGTTAAGTTAGGGACCTCGGGACCGGTTTTTCGACAATTTAGTTTCTGTGGTTATTCGAGAAAGGATATTGTATTGTAGGTTTGGTTGAGTTAGTATTATGGCGTCTTTGAACTGACATAGTCACACGTACAAGTTAAAAATTACAATTGACATGATTTTGTCGCACTTTGACGTTATTTTTCCGTTAATGTAGTAATGCCAATTGTATTGGATAGTATTTGTACAAATTTGCACACACACGATATGGTGTATTGTGAAAATTATGTTTGATAATAGATCTTACAATTGAGGATTATTTCTTGAAGGATTTTTTGCAAATTGGAATTGGATTTCTTTAACTTATTATGATGGATTTATTAAAGTAATTTTTTTACGTTTTTGTATTGTTATATAGAGGCGGTGTCTTCTTCTTTTTTGTACTCTGGTTCAGTCTCTTTTTGTTGATCAAAGTGTCAAATTTGTCTAATGATCTCACCCTGAATTGTCCGAGTGTTCAAGGTCTGACACATGATAGGACGATAATTACAGATGAAGCATTTGAATAACATACATAGGTCACAAGGACTATTTTTGGTTAGGGAATTATTGACCAAAGATGTTTGTAGTTATAGAAATTTTAAGACTCTGTTTTTGGTTATCTTGTTTTCTCTATATGACCTTGCTATGAATGCTTCTAATTGTTATTCTATGTTTTGATTATGCTATTAACTATCTTTTAATATTTTTTCCTTGCAGTCGACCAATGGATGAGGATGTTCCTGTAAGTTTCACACTATATTATTATATTTATCCTTCATCTTTGAATTATTGAAATTGTTCTGATGTCTAGAGCTGGGTATCTGAGGAATATGTTATTGTTGCCTCCTTGCCATATCATTTTGAAAAGCTTATCTTAGTCTGCATTTTGCAAGAAAAGTCATCTTGTTATTTTTATACTAAGCAATATGTTAATATATACGCGTGTCATATGTGTAACCATAACAGAAGTAGCACAAGGCATGGCATCGGAACATAAATACTAATAGGTAACCATGGCATCGTGGTTATTGTTGTGAGCATAGTGAAAAAGTTTGTAAATCTCTTTTAAAAGGCCGTTCTAATTGTATAATGCAATAAGATTTTCTGCCCCCTTTCATTCTCTTTATACCGTTGATCTAGTACTTGATCTTCAATCACTATTTTCACTTCTTAAACACACAATTTACACAGAATACAGATTGGGACATGGTTATTGGAGCATGTTTGTATGATTCACGGTGATAATGTCATGATAAAAACTTCGTTTTCAGACCTAAAACTCAACCCATCACCCTACCGCTTGTTCCGAACCTACTATCCAGTCAAATTTGCCACTTATCAGAGAACAGGATAAAACAAGGAAGGCGTGACATGAGCACCAATAGGTCAACATGACATCGAAATTACCTGGGAAAGCTTATAGAACACCTAGGCATTCCTCTTGTGTAATGCAGTAGCAGTAGTCAGATAACATATATGCAAGTACATATAACAATTTCCTGCCCCCTTTTCTCCTCCTTCAATGTACGGCTGCCCCAATTCTTCATAATTTTTAGTCACTTTCGTACACTTAAACACACATTACAGTAATATGCACAAATTGTGACAATTACTATGTGTTTTTATCTATAAAATAAATCCTACATTTCTGTTTTGTGTATTGAGAAGGGTGCAGGTTGCAGTAGTTCTGGATATTGTATGTGTAGAAATTAGTTGCATTGGCTTACTTCATTACCTAGAGCCTAGACCATAGTTTTCTGTACCACAAATATCAGTGAGAACTTCTGTTTTTCTTTGATCCCCATCTTAATCTGTTTTCCGATATCTAATACAGTTTACTTGAACTAGACGTCTAATTTTCCAGAAATGTAAACATATTAATGCTTTAATTTGTACCATACACCTTATCTCTTATGTATGGTATATTGGTATAATTATATGAGTATTTTGCATTTTGTTTTTATTTGGGTACACAATAGGTTTATATCTTTTGTTATGTGAGAATCACTCAAGTTGGGGCTATGGTTCTAGGGGTATAATTGTGTACCATATTATTCATTAATTTGTTATCCATTATCTGCTTGTATTCTTACAAGTTGAATATATGCTGCATGCTTTACTCATCCTTATAGGCAAAGAATGAAGAAGAGGAGTTCCACACAGGGCCGCTTTCTGTGCTGATGATGAGTGTTAAAAACAACACACAGGTAATGCTCCTTCTGTTGCCGCTTATTTAGCTCCATAAATGATATTATAAGAGAATAAGTTCAAATGTTTCACACTAGTGATGTAAATAGATGATGTGTGTATATATAGGTTTCAGTTAGCTTACTTTTTATTGTGCCCATTCCAGGTCCTTATTAACTGCCGCAACAACAAGAAGCTTCTTGGTCGTGTGAGAGCTTTTGACCGACACTGCAACATGGTGCTAGAAAATGTTAGGGAGATGTGGACAGAGGTTTGTTTTTACATAAGATTAATTTTGTTGTTATTTGTCGTTAAATTTGCATTAACAAGATTAGATGTCTTTAACATTTGTTATTTTTTCACTCAGCTTCCAAAGGCTGGTAAAGGCAAGAAGAAATCTCTTCCGGTTAACAAAGACAGGTTTATTAGCAAGATGTTTCTTCGAGGCGATTCGGTGATCATTGTCCTTAGGAACCCCAAGTGAGGTATGCATCCTTTATAATCTGGCCTAATGAGTAACTTCAATATTTCATTTCTGTGTTTTCATCTAGCCTTTATTAATATATATATATATATATATATGTGTGTGTGTGTGTGTGTGTGTGGTAATTTTTTCATATTCCGTGTATGTGTTTATAGTGTTAGTCGTCTGATTTTCACCTCTAATAAAATAGTTGCCGTACGAGGTGATTCAAATAATTTCAAGTTTCCAACACTATTCTTGTTGCTAGAGTTTTCTTTCCTTAATATGCTTCATTGTGGAAATTACTGAAGTACTTAGGTTACCCCAAACTATTGCACACTTATCTCTCTGGGAGGAAAGCCTGCACACCTTATGTAGCTTCTTTCTTCTCTAACCTACAGAATCCTCCTGAGGGCCTGCCATGTCTGCACATAAATCAAATTTTCTTAGTACCCTGACTTCTGAACTTTTAACTTTCATGTGCTTTCATGTGCCGAGTTACATGTTAAGGTTAAGAATAGATCTTTTGGTATTGCACTATATAACCTTTTTAACTGATTTCGATTGCACAAATATTTTGACACGAAGTTGATTTATTGTGACAACCTTTCATTTCACTTGTTATAAATTTACTACAATAAATTCTTGGTTGTGTTGCTTTTTGGAAACTTTTGGTTATTGGTCTATTGGTCTTTAGGCTCGACAAAGTTTGCTCTTACACCATTTTCTTTAAAAATGCATAACGCTAGTGGCCTGTATCCATAATGTTTTTCTGCAGATGTTTACAGTGATTCAACCTACTGTATTTTATATGTATGAACGATGGGGTGTAGACTCGTAGTCTTTTTAACTATCGACTAAGTGATGTGAAAGATTCTGTTGCTGTTGTGGAGATCACTTGTTTAAGGTCCAAGTTTTTACTTTTATGTGTTTTATTTTTAATGTCTGCTTAAATTACTGTGTGATTGTTCTAGTTGAACACTGAACAGTGATCTACACTATCTGTGGCCTAGTTTGTGCATCAAACACCAGAGTTTTGGTATATTTTATCTTATTCTATATTAACATTGAGTTTCTTTATTGATGTGCAGATAGTGGCAGCAAATCTGGAGTCTACTTGTATGCGAAGAAGATTTTACCTTTATTATTTGTTTAGCCACAACCTAATGTTTGATTTCAATACTATTTCAACTTTTTAAACCAGCTAGCTAGTGTTTAATTGCTCGTGTCTAATATTAAAATCAAGCTTTACTATTGTTGGTATTTTTGTTCATTTGAATTACTGCTTTTCTATTCCAATTTCCGTTGTTTCTTTGTGTTGGTTTATTTAATCTGTGTACAAATCAAGAAAGATAAAAACGTGTCATATAAATTAACATGGCCTGCTGAGCATTTTACTCGAGCTCCCCAAAAATTCCCAAATCACGACTTCAAATTATTTGTACTCCATGAATTACGTTATGTCATGTGTCATTTAGTGGAGGTTAGATTGAATTTCTTTTTGTAAAAAGTAGATGATGCAAATTTTGTCACAATAAGAATTGCGAAGAAAATTGTTAAAGATAAGGAATGGATCACTCTGTCTCAAATTGGGTGCGTGAATTATAGTGTAGCTCACATTTCATTCATCCAAGACAAACTCGACTTAAATTTTCTTTAGGCCATAGCACAACAGTGTATGAGTTGGTTAAACATTGTTGTTGTGCAAATATATTTTGAAAAGATATTTTCTTTTATTACTTGCGTACACGTTGTTTCTCGTTGGGCATCATGTTGAACTTAATGGAGCAGGATAGGGGGGAAAATACTTTGGACGCTGATTACTTGATCCTCATCGGGGACAGCTTAGTTAAGTGAATGAAACTAAGAAAATATAATCAGGAAAGGCAGTAGAATAAATTCCAGATTGGTATAGATAAAGATCATGATTTGAAGGTTTGAAGTATACAAGAAAGTTATCTCTGCCACAGGCAGGCGGCTTCTATTAGTGTACACAAGTCTTGAACAATCAGAACATTTTAAAATACACACGGTTTGCCAGAAACACTTCTGAGATCCAAAACTCTTACTATGTGGATGCAAACAAGGCAGTAGGCTGGTGGCATTGTCGCAGCAGGTAGAGGGAAAAAGGGTGTTTTATGGAACGATTTCACGATTTCTACTTCCCCTGCCCTTGGTACTGTACAAAAGGTAAACATATGCATGCCGTCCTCAACCTGTGGTGGAACTATCCTTCTCATCTCCAAAGACGCGTTGCCTAAAGTCAGATACCATTAGTGGAAGACCCTTCTGAAGAGGCACCTTGGGCTCCCAACCCAGAAGATCTTTTGCCTTTGTGATATCAGGTTTCCTCTTGTGAGGGTCGTCCTCTGTGTTTGGCCTAAATTCTATCTTTGCATTTGGGTCTATTGTTTCCTGGACCACCTGCATTTGCATATACAAGGCACAGTGTTTACTATACTGAACCAATATTATTTGTTGCCTATGATAGTTCTTTCTTTATAGGTGTGAAGAGAGTTCACACCTGAGCAAGTTCAAGCATGGTGAATTCTCCAGGGTTTCCAAGATTGAAAGGTCCTATGTGTTCTCCTTCCATCAGACGCATCAGACCCTCCACCTTGATGATTACAAGTAAATCTCAGATCAAGAAAATATCTGGTTTCATTGGAAAGGTCCTACAATTTTAGAAACTTGAGTTGTCCTGCCATGTTGCTCAATCAACATACCATTATCTATCTTAATTAAAGCCACTTACCAAATCAGAGACATATTGGAAACTTCTGGTTTGCTTTCCATCGCCATAAACTGTCAATGGCTCCTTCCTCAATGCCTGTAGTTCCCATGAAATGTTACTCTAAATCTCGATTTAATGAATTAAAAAGACTGGGGATTGAAATGGATTACCTGCGCAACAAAATTGCTGACCACACGACCATCATCGATGCACATCCGAGGGCCATACGTGTTAAATATCCTCGCAATTCTCACCTACAAACAGGGTAAAGATGTCGATATATTGACAACAAAAACTCTTTTAAATCATTGATTACAAAAAAATACCTCAACTCCAGCACCTCTATGGTAGTCCATTGTCAATGTTTCAGCTGTTCTTTTGCCCTCATCATAACAACTCCTCACACCTAATAATAACAATAAATTTAACCAACCTAACCTCGTACCGTTCAAATCAACGAAAATTATGTAAAATAACGGACTCGATCACAGCCGTCCAGTTGCTGATGAATGACCGATTGATCTGACAAGAAAAAGACACCGACTAGATCTACATAGTCATAACCTCCACTAGGGACCACCACCATTCCACACGTGGCCCACCTGACTAACAACTCACCAAACAAAGAAAAGTACTACCCCCAGATCTCATCTCAGTTCCAAAAGCCTGTTCCTGATCACGTTACCCTAACCCCCTTCTTTATGCTTACAAGTAAAAATGTGGCATTTTCGGGTTTCAGGTTTTAACGTGTTAATTTCGTGTCATGCAAAAATTTGATAAGATAGGCAAATAATATCAAAAAATATGAATTTTTCTTTTTGCAAAACAACAAGATTCCTACAATCGAAAACTGAAAAAGATTGAAATTTGTAAACGTACCGATGGGATTGACATTGCCCCAATAAGTCTCAACTTGTGGATGTTGCAAGGGATCACCATACACCTCACTAGTACTCGTTAATAAAAACCTAGCACCGATTCTCTTAGCCAAACCAAGCATATTAAGAGTCCCAACCACATTCGTCTTGATCGTCTTAACCGGATTAAACTTATAATGAACCGGGGAAGCCGGACAAGCAAGATGATAAATCTGATCAACTTCCAACAACAATGGCTCAACCACATCGTGTCGAATAAGCTCAAACCTAGGGTTTCCAAAATGATGCATCACATTTTCTTTTCTCCCCGTAAAAAAATTATCAACCACAATCACACTATCTCCTCTTGCCATCAACCGGTCCACCAGATGACTTCCAACAAAACCTGCCCCACCGGTGACAACAATTCTTAGGCCTTTTGTTTTGAGCCCTAGGGGTATTTTTCCACCGGAGTTAATGAATGGCGCGGCGGATAATGAGTTTTCGGATCGATAGGAGTTCGCGGAGACGTAGTTTGTGATAGTAGTAGGGTAAGTATGGTTGGTTGAGGGTAGGAAGGTGAAAAAAAGGGTGGCAATGACAATGCCGACTATGGTGAAAAGTAAGCGTTGTTCTTTGAGAATGTAATGTAGGGCTTGCATGAGGGAGTGCCATGACGGTTTGTTAGGTTTAGGTGAATATGTTTCGATGGTTTGTAGTGGATCGTGCCCCCGGAATATTAATTCCGATGCCATTTAAATTGTTTGGGATGTGGAATAGAAGTGGACTCTAGATGTAGAGAATTAAGAAGGGAGAGACTAGAGAGAGGAGAGATTGTGTAAAAGAGTGAGAGAGGTACGCGTGTATTTATATGTGCTTGTATGGGAAGAGAGAGGGTAAGAGAGTAAAAGTCGCCGGAGATTTGGTGGACTATCTTTTTGCTGCGCGTGTCCTCGTTCATACAGCTCGATTAAGTGATTATTATTTGATTAAAGTGCACTTTGTGTACCTGCAGTTTGTGTGTCAGATCATTTTGGATACTATATTTCAAAAACTATCATTTGCTATACTGAAATTCCAGTTTCATAACATTATGTGTATTTCAGTTAAAATAATATGAAAATATAGGAGTAAAATAGTCTTTTTGTCATCATCTTCTTCATCAAACCCATTTGTACCCTTGCTGAAGCTTTTGAGAAATTAAAACTTGGATATCTCAATCATTTCTTAACGAAATCGAGTTATTTAAGTTGCAACAGAATGCTTACTTTCTCCTCTACAAATTAATATTGATTTTGACTATGAAAGAATAATTTCAAGAAATTCATATATTTTTAATATATTTAGAATCTAAATATGAAAATTTCTTCAAGTTAATCTTTCATAGCCAAAATCGATATCAATTTGTAGAGGAGAAAGAGATCATTCTGTTGCAACTTAAATGACTTTCTCAAAAGATTCATCAATGGTAAAAATGAGTTTGATAAAGAAGATGATGACATAAAGACTATTTTACCCTTGCATTTTAATGTTATTTTAACTGAAATACACATAATGTTACGAAACTGGAATTTCAGTATAATAAATGATAATTTTTGAAGTAGAGTATCTCAAGTGATCTGACACACAAACTGTAGGTACACAAAGTGCACTCTACTCTTATTATTTTAAAAAGATTTAGCTGTATCACTTCAGTTAATTTCGTTGGTTTTTTTATTTGGTTACGTTGCCCATGTTAACTTTGATTTATTATGTTAGGGTTATATTGTATTTTTTATATGTAATTAACAATGAATTTTTACAAATATTTTACTCAATAAACATCATTATTATTTTGTGCAATTCACTAAAATTATTTTAGAAAAAATTAAAATTACATTATGATCATAACAATTTTATTATTTTTATAAAAAAACCAATTCTGTAATTATATTTTTGTGGGTGTTTTATATTTTTTAAGCAAAGTAAGAAAAATATTATACACATGATTTTGATAGATACAGAAAAAGCAAAAAAAAACATTACACACAACTCAAATAAATAAATATCGAATTGATAGAGAATAAAAGATAGAAACTAAAAGAATTATATAATTGATCAACAAATAAAATTTAGATTATCTAGAAAAATGTATGGAAAAACGTTCTCATTGATAATTTTTTTGGTGAATAAATCGTACTGTTTTTTATTCTAAATTATAATAAAGGTTATTATTATTATTATTATTATTATTATTATTATTATTATTATTATTATTATTATTATTATTATTATTATTCATAAAAAACAAATTAGAATCATAGGTGAGTTAGGATTTTAGGGGTGAAATCAAGAAAATGTGGAATCAAATTTGATATTTTAGTACCATTAAAAATGGGTTCTGTTTATTAATAAATACTAGCTTATAACCCGTGCAACGCAGGGTTCTTTTTTAATATTTATAATTATATTAATTTGTATTTTTTAGTATTTTTATGTTATTAATGTTTAGACTTTATTTATTGGATTTTAGACGCTCAATTAACTATTTTTGCTATATCTTGAGTTCTAAAAATCAAATTTGAACTTTTACGATTTTACGGTACATGAAACTCACAAAATAATCTTTAATTTGGTGATGATTTAACAATTATTTTTCTATTAAAACTATCCCGAAACTGAAGAGAAAAGAAAAAAAGTGATGATTTTTTACATTAAGAATTGTATTCAACTTAGAAAATTTATTTATGTTTGGTTTAAATTATCAAAATACACTTTTTAGTATTTGAAAATAGTTATACTAAGAATCCGTTACACTTTTTAATATTATATCCAACGGTTTTCATCTATCTATTTTTAAATCTAATAAAATAATCTTTAATTCATATATAATTTAATAATAATTAAAACTACCCCAAAACTAAAGAGAGAAGAAAATGACTAATCTTTACGTTGAGAATTCGAACCAAATATATTTTTTCATATTCGATCTTACGATTCTCATCTATCTATTTTAAGATCTAACGATACTTTATATTTTACTTATAATCCAATTCTAATACTAATACTTCAATTTTTAACTTATATCCTTTTGATATAATAATTTCTATTTTATATGATATTGTCTTGATTGTTTATTTTTAAAAATATTAGATCCAACAGTTGAGATTATTTTGACGGTACTTAGAACCAGACTACCGGGACCATAGTTTTGGATAAAGTCTTTCTTACGCTTATCATATACTAGCTTATAACCCGTGCAATGCACAAATATTTATTAATTTTTTTATTATATTAATTCACAATTATATTTTTAGTATTCATATTTGTTTTAATTTTAATAACATTTATAATTCTAATTATAGAATTTTTAATATATTATTGACGAATTTCGAATCTTGGACTTTTGAAAAAATAATTTTTCTATTCAAATATAGAATATTACTCGATATTATATTCAACGGTTCTCATCTATTTATTTTAATATCTAATTATTCTTACTTTTTATATCGTCTCTTAACGACTGAAACTTTGTATTTTTAAAAAAAAATCTATTTAGAGATAAAACTATTAATTTTTATATTTGATACGTTGTTGATGGATTTCGAACATCTCACGATTCTCGTCTATTTATTATAAAGTTTAATGATTCTTACTTTTTTTTATGGTAATGCACCGTTACGTCCAAAATTATGGATAAAATATATAAGAATATATATTTAGATTAAATATTTCATCGTGTGTTTACCCTGTGCAAAAACACATATATTTTATTTAAATTTATTCAAATTTATATGACTCAAAATTCAAATTCTCTGTTAATCTTTGAAATGGGTAATATTCATATGTTATTGAGGTGATTTGAAAATTAAAATTTTATAATATGTTGCGAGGATGAGAAAAAAGATTCCGACTCATGAGATAGTAATTGACATTTGAGTGTATTACATTAACTATATAATTACTCACTTTCCTAATTTATAAACAAATCAAAATATATGGTAAGTAAATATTTAATGATAGATGATTAGATTTATTTGTTTACATGTATTAGTCGTGATCTTAAAAAAAGTATGTTCAGATTAACCTCGTGATCCTTATTTTCTAAAAATATTATATTCAAAATTATTGTTAATGAATATGAAATTCTCAATTTTTAATAATATTTTAATATTATTCTTTTACGCTTGTTACATGTAAAAGAATATAATATTATTTGGATAAATCAAAGGTTATGTCACTTCAAAAAAAAGTGTTATGTTAAGACTAATTAACTAAGTAGTTCCACTTGTAATTTATACAGTAAATTTGCAACATAAAGACCGAATCAGAACATTCATTTCTGGGCATTGTTAATTGTTATTTTATTATTATTTTATTATTATTTTATTAATTGTAATTGTGCAAAAAATAAGTAGACATGTTAAAATAGCTAAACACTTTTAATTAATTAAAAACACTCAAATAGATTTTAAAATAAATAAGTATGGGTTTGCCCGTTATATTTTTGGAAATGGGGGGTTTTAGTAAGAAAAAATAAAAAATGCAACATATATTTAGTTTAGAAAGGTAAATGCCCGTGATATTTTTGGAAAATAAGGTTTTAAAATTTAATAGTTAAAAGTATTTAAATACGTTTTAAAATAAATAAGTAAAGGTTTTCCTGTGATATTTTTGAAAAAAGAATGGATTTTAGTGAGAAAATAGAAAAATACAATTGTAAAAGGCAATTTCTCGTGATATATTTAGAAAAGTAGGGACTTTATTAGAAAAAATATATAATGTGTTTTAGCTGAAAAGGTAATTGGTTTTAAATATGTATTTGATTATTTATATTTTAATATTTTTAGTAATTGCATTTGTTAAGAAAAATAAGTATACATGTTAAAATAAGTAAATTTTTAAAAAATAATTTTAAAATTAAAATATGTTTAAAAATAAATAATTAAATGTTTGTCCGTGATATTTTTGGAAAATGGGGGATTTTAGTAAGGAAAAATAGAAAAACTAACATGTTTTAGTTAAAAAAGGTAATTGCCCGTGATATATTTGAAAAAGTAGGGGAATTTGTTAGAAAAAATAGAAAAAATAAAGTATTTTAGGTGAAAAAGGTAATTGGTTATAAATATGTAATATTATTATTTAATAATATATTTATATAAATAAGTAAGGTTAATTAAGTAAAAACACGAAGTACAGTTAATTAAGGGCAATTAAGTAAAATCACAACGTACCATACCGACCAACCAAACTTTTAATGTTTCGTCTATTATATAATCGTATTGATTCGTGTTATACATGAGTATTATTTTAATAAATTTTTTAATACTGTAATTTGTAATTTATATGAATCGATATCTCGATTTTTGATTTAATAATTATTATCTAATTGGAACTACCCATAAATTGAAGAAAAAATAGGGTTAAGAAATTTTACATAGGAAATTGTATTTAATATAAAAAAAATCCAATTATATTTGGTTAAAATGATCAAAATACACTTTTTAATATTCAAATATAATTCAACTACTAATCAAATATAGTTTTTAATCTTAAATCTAACGGTTTTCATCTATATATTTAAAATCTAACCATCCTTATTAATTTGGTGACCGGATCATCCAAATTTTGATAAGAACCTCTTACACTTATTATATATAAGGATGATATAATAAGGATATAATTATAGATATATTTTGTTGGTTCATTTAACTTAGAGTAGATTATAAGGTTCATTTTCTTTAAAAGTCGAGATCTATAAACATGAGACATCTAACATTATTTTTTAATTTTTGTTGAAAAAAGAGTATCTAACTCTATGTTACTACGAACATAAGCATTCTAAATAAGCTAATTAATCTAATTTTGAATATAATATGTTCGTAATCTTATTCATCAAGTCATCACCACTTTACGTAAACAATCAAACATTTAACACTAAAACCCATGTTTCAGGACATGTTCTACAATTTTAAATATTTAATTAAATATTCAAGCATTAGTTAACTTCAAGATTGCCTGTAGACAGGAACTTCCTCGAGACGAATCTGTCATTTGAAATATGTACCGAACTGACACGTACACAAATTATTAGAGGAGTGTAAATGTATCAATCTCGATTTTATTCAACAAATTAATGCAAATTTAGGAAGATCGATCTTGCTTAATTGTATTATGATAAATAAATATTTATCATGAGTCATGACAAGCTAAAAAATAAATATTTATCATTTTGTGAACGATGTTACAAGCCTAAATGTATCAACCGAGGAGACCACTTGAATTTGTGAACCGTGAGCCTCTCTGTCTTCAGTTTGAGACGCCTCTTTTGAGGTGAAAGTTAACCATAACATGTCTCCGGTGAACACATGATTACGACTTTCTTTTCTACATTCATTTTCTTTCTTAAAAGAGGAAAGTGCACTCACTGGGTGTACTCGCACTTTAGTCGACACACTACTTGTAATATTATAGTTCAAAATCGAGCATTTGTAATATCAATGTTTGTATTTCACTGCACTTTGTTACATTCCGTTAACTGAGGTTAACTCCGTTATTAATTTAGGGAGTAAATTGCAATTTTTGTACTCGTACTTTATTCTAAATTTCATTTTGTGTACTCGCAATTTACTTTAAATTTTAAACTAAAGTATTGCAAGTGATGTTTTGAGCAAAGTATGAGTACACAAAATGCACTTTAGAGTAAAGTGCGAGTACACAAAGTGCACTTTACTCTCTAAATTAATAACATAGTTAACCTCAGAGTTAACAGAATGTAACAAAGTGCGGTGAAATACAAACATTGATATTGCAAGTGCTCGATTTTGAACTATAATATTGCAAGTGGTGTATTGACTAAAATGCGAGTACACAAACTGCACTTTTCTCTTTTAAAATGAAAAGAATTGTGAATTAAATTTTAAAAAGAAAGAAATTAATCGCTAGACGGCGGGTCATCGAACTGATTAAGCGAAAATCGGTTAATTAATCGTTTTTTCCAGAAAAACGGTCAAAATCAGCTAAATCGGTCAAAAATCGGGCTAAATATTAAAAATATTTAAAAAATAATTAGAAATTTAAAACGTAGAAACTTGATTAAATGATAGGAAAAAATATTATTTTTGTACATGTAATTATAATTTTAGATGCCAAAATCGTAAATTCTCTTAATTTTTTCTCTTAAATTGATCTCTAATTAAAAAATTAAATCTTCAAAATTTTATTTATTAAAATTATATAATATTTTTAACATATTTGCATAAATATATGATAATAACATATGTTTAGTTGAAATAACGAAACAATTATATATATGAATATAATTGTATATAAAAAATATTATTAAATTTATTCCGATTAATGACCCGATTAATCATTCCGATTAATCCCCGATTACCCGATTAATCCCTGAACGGTGCCTTCACCGATTAACTCCGATTTCCGCTTTTTACAACACTGAAAACAATTTAAAAAGAAAGAAACGACGTAAAAGAAAGAACTAAAGTTTGGTTCGAGCAGGGAAAACGGAATGAAACCAGAAAAGGAAATAAGGAGAAAGATAATGCAAAGATTTTCCGACACCTGAAATGTTTGCAACATTTGTTCATCATAATCCATCATCATTATTCATCATTAGAGAAGACATGATTAGTCAGTCTTCCAAGCAACAACTCATTGCTGCTGAACGACATTTAATTAAAGTTATTTCCTTTCTAATCTGACTGGAATATATATTTATTTGGCTTTTATGATTTATTTTTGTTTTGGGTTCTAGTGGTTGAGCCTTTAAGTGATCTAGTTACATTAATCCTACTTTTATTTGCTAAACTTCACCAAACTTGTTTGGTTTTGATCTGGAAGGAAAAAATTTAGGATTACCTTTGTATTTGTTTTTTTTTTCTAATATTATATAATTTCAAAATAGACAAGTATATTTTTATTTGAAACAATATAGTTTATTTACATTTAAATAAATTAATATAATTTATTATTTAATAATACCATTAATTTTTTTAATAAATTAGCATATAAATAATATCAAAATTAATTTTTAATTTATAAAACAAAATTATAAATTATTTTATAATTTTTAAAAATAATTTACATGTTAATCTATTATTTAACAATTTAAGATATAAACTATAATTAAAAATGAAAAAAAAATCGAGAAAGAGAATTGGAATAGGGGGGGATGGATTAACAAAACATTCTTTTATAGTCGGTGGATTTGAACTTTACTTTAGGTTGTTTACAAATGAACCGAATACTTGTACTTAAACTTGAATTACACTTATCTCATTACATATATTATTTCAGGTTTTTGTTCATAAGTTTTCCAGAAAGAGCTTTCACGTTTCCAAAACTATGTTCAAAGAGATCACTTCATTGCCAAACATGGATTTGGGCAAGTAAATTTTTTGTTTGTTTGATGTATGAACTCAACAATCTTAAGTTGATTATAACTAACAAACAATGGTGAAATCTACATTACTGAGAAGAAACTAATCTTGTATTGAAGGAGATAAAGTTTGTTACAGAGAGATACAAAATATAAAATGGAAAATTTGAATCTACAAGTAACTAACTGTCATTATATATAAAAATGATAAAAAGGAAAGTTTGTTATAATATGATAAGCTGTTTCCTCGGTGACAAGAGTACGTGATAAGTGCAATACTCCCCCCGTTAGATTGAAGGTGGCTGTGAAACATTCAATCTGGAAAGCAACAGAAAATGAGCATGGCGACCAATTCCTTTGGTGAAGATGTCAGCAAGCTGTAAAGAACTGGGAAGGTAACACAGTTGAATGAAATTGGACTGAACTTGCTCACGTACAAAATGACAATCCAAAGCAAAATGTTTGGTCTTGGGGTGGAAAACTGGGTCAGCTGCAATTTCAAGGGTCGCTTGATTGTCACTATGAACGATGACTCAGAGAGACTGAGGAAGCAAATGTTCAGAAAACAAAAGATTAACCCAAGAAATCTCACAAGTTGTGTCAGCAATAGCTTGGAGTTCAGCTTCAGCACTAGAACGGGATATGACTTTTTGCTTAGTCGAATGCCAAACGATGAGAGAAGAACCAAGCATCAAGCACATCATAGTGATGCTTCGAAGCATCCCAGAAGAATCTAAAGTAGAACCCCAATCGCTATCACCTCAAGTGTGAGAGAAGAAGAGGCAAAGTAAAAAAGACCTTGGAAATGAGTCCCTTTAAGATAACGAAGAATGCGTTGAACATCTAACATGTGAGGAACACGCGGAGCTTGCAAAAACTGACTGAGATGATGAACCACATATGTAATATCAGGTCGAGAAATAGTGATATAAAGGAGTTTACCCACAAATTTACGGTAAAGAGAAGGATCATCAAGTAGAACACCCTCTGTAGGAGACAACTTAACAGTAACATCCACAGGTAAAGACAAAGGTTTGCAGTGTTCCAAACCAGCCTTCACCAATAAGTCGTGAACAAATTTGTACTGATGAAGGTAAAGACCAGCAGAAGTACGATGAATTTCAAGTCCAAGATAGTATTTATCCAACCCCAAATCCTTGATAGTTAAAGTAGAGTGCAATATATCCTTGACATGAGAAATGAAAGCATTACTTGTACCAGTAAGCAAAATGTCATCAACGTAGACTAAGGCTGTCACAAAGATACCATCAACATTGTAAACAAACAGAGATTAATCAGCTACTGTTTGAGTAAAACCAAGGTCAAGTAGAATCGAAGCCAATTTCTCAAACCAAAGACGAGATGCTTGCTTGAGGCCATAAATGGACTTAATCAATTTACGCATATAGTTGGAGCCATGAAGAGGATGACCCTTTGGAAGCTCCATGTATACTTCCTCGGGTAAATCTCCATGGAGAAACGCGTTGTTAACGTCTAATTGATGGATGTCCCAATTTTTTGCTGCTGCTAGAGCCAAAATGGTACGAACCGTTGCAATTTTTGCAACTGGTGAAAACGTATTATGATAGTCCTGGCCTTCAATTTGAGTATAATCTTTAGCTACCAAACGGGTCTTGAACTTATCAAGAGAACCATCAGCCAAGTACTTTGTTGGGATTTATGGGTGATAACATAGGAACAACTTAACTTTGTATATACTTAATTTTTTAATTAAGTAGAACATACTGTCACAGCCAAAGTATGTTCTTGTAATCAGTATGCAATGTTATTTTAATTGTGTAATTTGGAAGAAGTTCACTTTCTGTGTTCAAGCCTCAAAGAACGCATATTAGATGACAGCCTGAATAAAGGTTACTGTCATAAGCATTGACAGTAAGATTACAAGAAGACAGAATGTTGCAAGTCAAGACAGCATATTCACTCTGACAGCAACATTGGCGGAAGACTACGCGACAGCAACTTTAGCCCTCGACAGCAAGCTTGGGAACCTCGACAGCACACTATGCGGGGAACTCGTACTGTCACCAAAAGCACATTCCTGTGACAGCAATCTTTGTGGCAAAAGTAACTGTCTCGAGAAAGACCCTTGTTCTAAGTATCTTTCTCAGTCAAATCTCGTGACAGTTTCAATGTTCAAGAAACAGGCGTGTTGCAGTATCCCTAAGCTGCACCAAGTCTGCAAGACTACGACAGAAGCTTCAAGCACTGCAAAACAAAAGCGAATCAATTCAAGAGCAAGGTCAAGTCCTTATTTGCTGAATTGCTTAAGCTGGAAATAGAATGAATCTAGGTTGCTTTTGTTATGATGTATATCTGACATATTAGCAATTTAGGAAAGTCACATGGGTAAGACAATTTAGAATGAATCTAATTCTAAATTAGACAATCTGTAAGAAGCTGCCACTTGACAATGACATCAGCTTCACAAACCCGTGACTGATAGTGATAGGATTAGTCTTATACCTACTGTTAATTCATTCTAGATATGTAACGAAGACTAGCAAGTGCCTTGAAGAAAATCGAAGCTCAAGAATTCTCTCTTGAGGTTGTAGCAACACTTTGCAAAATAAATAAAACATTTATTTTGTGAATCCTGTCTTCTCTATTTTACTGTTTGTGAATGCATACATATTATTGATAACATTAAATCTTAGTTTTAGTTGTTGAAACTGAGATTGAATTTTATCAGTATTGCATTCATCCCCCCCCCCTTCTGCAATACACAAGGACCAACAACTGGTATCAGAGCTTTCAGATTAACATACATATCCGAGATCCCGACGACAATGCAGAAATCAAACAGTATCAAGATCCCAGCTTTTGATAAAGAGAACTACATCATTTGGAAAAGAAAAATCTTGTTGTTTATCAAAGCTGCGAATCCACTATACCCAGGTATACTCGAGAATGGTCCTTTCATTCCAAGGAAGGAAATTGAAGCCACAACAGTAAATGGTGAGATCATTCCCGCACATTGGGTTCCCAAAGATCCCTCGGAATTTTTGGAAACTGAGAAGGAGAAAATGGTGCTAGATGATCACTTGCAACTCATCTTGCTCGATTCTCTCACGTTGGATAAAGCCATGTGTGGAAGTGTGATAAGCTGCACATCAGCCAAGGAGATATGGATCAGGTTAGCCTTACTCTGTGAAGGAAGTGAAGAAGTTAAGGGCAACCAAAGGCAAATACTTATATCTCAATATGAGGCATTTATGGCCAAGCCTGGTGAAGACTTAACCTCCATGTTTGAAAGGTTCAGTAAGCTCTTAACTGAACTGCAGATACATGGCAAGTACTATGACAGAAAAGAATTGAATGTCAAGTTCTTGCTTACACTGCCTGATCATCTTGAACACAAGACAACAGCCATACGAGAAGGAAGAGATCTCAACAATATAACCTTTGAGACACTTTATGGCATTCTGAAATCGTATGAACTTGAACTCTTTCAAAAGAGAGCCATACAAAGTGGAACAAGGAACAAGATGGCTAATATGTCAAGTGCCCTAGTAGCACAAGTGCCAAGGATCACACAACCTAGTGAAGCACTACAAATCACTCAACCAACCCCTGTACAATCCTTGAAGATAGAAGAGGTTGTTGAAGATGATGAGAAAGTAGTACTACAGCTCAAGGATGTGGAAGATGAAGACTTCTACACTATGGAGGAACTGGAAAGCATGGACAATCCTACTATGGCTTACATGGCCAAAAAGTTCAAGAACTTTAGGTTCAAGAAGGATAGGTCATTCAGGCCCCAAGGCCAAGCATCCAAGTTCACCAAGGGAAGCTCATCAAAGGTTGCTGTGGGAAGCTCATTCAAAGGAGGATACAAGACTGGATTTGTGGATAGATCTAAATTCAAGTGTTACAACTGTGGTGAACCTGGTCATTTTGCTACTGAGTGCAAAAGACCCAAACATGTTCGGAGATTTGAGAAAGGAACTGGTGGATACTCCAAGAAGAATCAAGGTAGAGCCTATGTGGCTGAAGGAAAGTGTTGGGATGAGTCTGATGATGAAGATGAAGAAGAATATGTCAACCTAACTCTCATGGCTAGCACTGATGAAGTAACATCAACATCCTCAAGTCAGGTACCTTCACTTGTCTTACTTGATATGTCCATTGATGAGTATAAGAAAACCATTAAAGACTTAAGTGCTGAAATGTTCAATGTCTATACTAGCTTATCTGCTGCCAATGAGGAGATCACTAGGCTGAGTAAGCTAAATGAAACACTAAAGTCTGAAAATGAATCTCTTGTTCTCAAAACCAGTTCACTGGACTCTTTAGCTCAGGAGAATGCTAAAATTAAAAATGAATTGAAATGTGCTAAAGAGGTTGAGGAATTCCTGAGAAATGAGATTGCTGAAAATGAATTTAAAATCAAGGCTTATAAAAACTCATCAAAGATAGTTCAGGATTACAATGATAAGCATACAGAAAATCAGTCAGTTGGTATAGGTTTTTCATATGGTAGAAGACCTGGAAAGGAAACTGTGATTCAAGACTGTTCTGGAAATGCTGCTGTCAAACCCACCATTCTCAAGAAAGTTAAAACTCCCATTTTCAAAGCTGCAGAAATTGAGTTTGATGAAGAAGCCATGCTCTGTTAGATCAGAATTCAATGATCGTCAGAAGCTAGACTCAACTGATCAGGATTGCTGACGTCATCAGTATTGCATGGTCATCAGTATTTGATCAAGCGTCAGTATCTTATTGATCATCAGGATTCCTACTCAGACTATGATCAGGATTGATCATCAGAACTTGAAGCTGATCAGGATTCCTACTTCGAGTTATATTTGGAGTCTAGATAAACATGGAAGTTTATTCTATTTGTTCCTGGTTTGTAGAATGTAGCTATCGATTAAGGATAGGTTTCTATCTTTGTTATTGATTAGGACTTATCTTGTTATTGATAGAGAAGCTGTGTGCACTATATAAACACAGTCTTGGTTTCGATTTATGTACACACACACACACACACATACGAGAAGAACATAATCGAGGGAATCAAGAGAGAAGCTCTTAAGAACAGAATTTCTTGAGAGAGTTTTTTGTAAGCTAGCAGCTCTCAAGAACATCAGAATTTCTTGAGAGAGTTTGTAACAGTTTTATATCAGATTTAATAAAGCTGTTATTGATCTTTCATATTTGTGTTACATAAAGTCGAGAATCTTATACAATTGTATTCAACCCCCTTCTACAATTGTTATTTACTGGGCAACAATTGGTATCAGAGCAAACTGGTTTATTTTTAAATCAGAGACGATCTAAGATGTCGACAACCAAGTATGAAAGCATGAAGATTCCCATCTTGAAGGTATCAGAATATCCTACATGGAGGGTAAAGATGTTGATGTACCTGGAGGCTATGGATCCTGACAATCTGGACAGGATTCGTGATGGACCATATATACCAACAAAGTTCGTAGAACGAACAGATACTGTACCAGAACATTATGTGGTCAAAGCTAAATCTGAATGGACTCCAGAAGAAAAAGCTCATGTACTCAGAGAACCAAAGATAAAGAATATCTTGCACAATGGTCTTGATGCTGTTATGTCAAACAGAGTGATTGCATGCAAGTCTTCAAAAGAAATCTGGGATACTTTGGAAACTCAGTGCCAGGGATCTGCATCTGTCAAGAAAAACAGAAGGGCTCTATTGATTCAAGAATATGAACAATTCGATGCAAGACCTGAAGAGAGTCTGACTGAGCTATATGATAGATTCCTGACACTATTGAATAGCTTATCCTTAGTTGACAAAGTATATGAAACTGAAGATTCAAACACCAAATTTCTTAGAGCTTTACCTGAAGAATGGGATACTCAGACCTCAATCATTAGACACCAGTATGATCTGAACATTGTGTCTCTTGATGAGATCTATGGGATGCTAAGAACTCATGATCTTGAAGTTCAACAGAGGAAGAACAAGAAAAGCAGCAAGGTAAAGTCAATTGCTTTGAATGTAGAAGCAAAATCAAAAGGGAAAGCTATGGAGGTCTCTAGAAGGAAAGCAAGAGTAGCTGAATCAGATCCTGACGACTCTTCATCAGATACTGATGGCAATCCTGATGCCAATACTGGTGATGAATCTTCTGATTCAGACATGGAAGAGATGGTTGCTATGATTGTCAGAAACTTCAGAAGGATGAAGTTCAGGAAGAATAGAAGACTAGGCAACTTTCAGAAAAAGACCTTCAATGCAGACAAAGACAAGTATATCAAAAAGGACCGCAAGGGTAGCAAATTTGACAAGTCAAGGGTTAGATGCTACAAGTGTAATGGTATGGGTCACTTTGCTTCTGAATGCAACAAGACAAAGGCACTCATCACATCAAGCAAGGATTGGATGGACTCTTCCTCAGAATCTGATACTGAGGTAGTCAACTATGCGTTAATGGCCAATGCTGATGTAATTGCTGCTCCTGATGATAAGGTACTAAATACTATCTTTGATTTTGATACTGACAATGCTTCTGAGTTAAGACGTTTTTTAAAGTCATTACATATTAGCTTTAGAAGTCAAACTGCTGAAAATACTAGAATCTTATCTGAGATGTCTGACCTTAGAAAGAGGAATGAGATATTAGAAACTGAATTTTCTCGTATGCAAGAAGTACAAAAAGAATGTGATAATGCTAAACACATGCACTTAGAGATGACATCTAAATGTACTTCCCTTGAAAAAGAACTTGAATATGCTAATGAGAAAATCAGAACCTGGACAGACTCTGGTAGGAAATTTCATGAGATTAATACCTCTATGAATTGGAAAGAGTGTCTAGGATATAAGTCAGATGAAGATAAGAAATTAGCAGAGAAAATTGTCATTGATGAGACAGTCAGTCCAAAGACCTATAGACATGTTATAGACTCAACCAAATCTAAGATTACTCCTGTTAATTTTGTTTTTGGTAAGGATTCCAATTCTACTTTTGAAAAGGGATCTTCTTCTACTCAAGGAATTAAAATTATAAAGTCTAAACCTGTCATGAACAAAGTCACTAAGAATGTAGGTCTATTGTCTCAGAAACAGCTTAAGGATAAAATCTGTGAGGTTACAGATAAGGAAAAGGAAGCTACTGTTAAGAGAAACAGGAATGGTAAAATTGGGATCA
Source organism: Heracleum sosnowskyi (assembly GCA_030848705.1). Taxonomy (NCBI): domain Eukaryota; kingdom Viridiplantae; phylum Streptophyta; class Magnoliopsida; order Apiales; family Apiaceae; genus Heracleum; species Heracleum sosnowskyi. The sequence goes on from CM061245.1 coordinate 87,460,129, forward strand.
ATAAAGAAAATGGTTATAAGTATATCCCAAATGCACCTAGAAAGAGTTGTTTTAACTGTGGTAACTCTAATCATCTTGCTATTGATTGTAAAAAGAGTAAGAAGAAAATTGCTGAAATTCCTAAGTCTGATGTTAGGAATAGATCAGTATTTTACAAACCACAGAATTCCTGTTTTCATTGCGGTAGTCTATGGCATTCTATTTATACATGTAAAGAGTATCATGATTTGTATTATAACTTTTATGATCCATTGCCTAAGTTTGAAAGTAGTACAAAGTCTGATAGGACTGAAAATGTCATAGTGAAGCATGCTTTTGTTAATACTGATAGTGACAAAGCAAATCCTGATGGAGTAAATCCTGCCAGGACTGCTAAAGTCAAAAAGTCTTCTGCTGTTAAATTTAATAAAATGCATGAACAAGGAATCCAACAAGTGTGGGTTCCTAAACATTCTGACTAGTGTTTTACTATTCTGATGCAGGGTAAAAGGAAAAATGTGTTAGTCATGGATAGTGGATGTTCTGTGCACATGACTGGAAACAAAGCCCTGTTATCAGAATATGAGGAAAAAGCTGGCCCAACTGTGTCTTATGGAGATGGCAACATTGGACAAACCTTGGGATATGGCAATATAATCATTGGAAATGTCATCATTGAAAAAGTAGCTCTAGTGAAGGGACTAAAACACAACTTGTTGAGTATTAGTCAAGTCACTGACAGAGGTTATCATGTCAATTTCTATTCCACACATTGTGAAGTATTCAGTAAAGCAACAGGAAAGATAGCACTAACTGGCTACAGGCATGGTAACATATATGAAGCCAACATTCTCTCAGATACTGATGGCTCCCCTACATGTTTCATCAGTAAAGCTTCAGTAGATGAAAGTTGGAATTGGCACAAGTAACTTTTGGTATGACCCAACTTACTCTCAATCCTGATGGGAAGGAAATTGCTTATCTTTTGCTTGAAGAGCACAGTCTACAGAAAAGCTCCATACAGAATCTCAGAGCAGCTATCTACCAGATTAATGAGGAAGATGAAGAACTCAGAAATCTTAAGGAAAGACTGATTCAAATTCTTGAAGAAAAAGAAGAAAGTTTATTATCCAACTTCTTGAAGATGAATCTGTTCTATCGAAAAGCTTAAACAGATAAGTTGTTTCTGAAGATACTTGTACATTTTGTATATATGTTTTGACATCATTGAATATTTGGAATCTATACTTTATTTCACAAAGTATGAGATTGGGGGAGATTGTTAGATCAGAATTCAATGATCGTCAGAAGCTAGACTCAACTGATCAGGATTGCTGACGTCATCAGTATTGCATGGTCATCAGTATTTGATCAAGCGTCAGTATCTTATTGATCATCAGGATTCCTACTCAGACTATGATCAGGATTGATCATCAGAACTTGAAGCTGATCAGGATTCCTACTTCGAGTTATATTTGGAGTCTAGATAAACATGGAAGTTTATTCTATTTGTTCCTGGTTTGTAGAATGTAGCTATCGATTAAGGATAGGTTTCTATCTTTGTTATTGATTAGGACTTATCTTGTTATTGATAGAGAAGCTGTGTGCACTATATAAACACAGTCTTGGTTTCGATTTATGTACACACACACACACATACGAGAAGAACATAATCGAGGGAATCAAGAGAGAAGCTCTTAAGAACAGAATTTCTTGAGAGAGTTTTTTGTAAGCTAGCAGCTCTCAAGAACATCAGAATTTCTTGAGAGAGTTTGTAACAGTTTTATATCAGATTTAATAAAGCTGTTATTGATCTTTCATATTTGGGTTACATAAAGTCGAGAATCTTATACAATTGTATTCAACCCCCTTCTACAATTGTTATTTACTGGGCAACATGCTCATCAAACAAGAAATTCTTGATGAGGATGAAGGTGTTGACAACACATTCAAGGATGGAAAGGATACTGTCACAATCCCCAAGACAGTAAACTTACCAAGCAATCAGACAGTAAGTTCAAAAGATGCTGTCACAGTTGCCAAGACAGAATCTTCCAAAGATACTGTCAAGAATGGTTCCAAGACAGTAACTTTAAAACCTTCTGTCAAGACAGTAGGAATAAAAGATACTGTCAAGGAAAGTTCGACAGCAACTTCTGAACATACTGTCAATCCAGTAACTCCCAAGTCTAAGAATTGGAATGGAAAGGTAGGAGTCAACAAAGGAAATGGATACACTAATGTTGGAGGTGCTTCTAGGAAACTGTGCAATAACTGTGGATCTACTCATCACTTAACACATGTTTGTAAGAAACCAATTGAGGAAAAGGTCAATGCAACTGAACTCAATGGTAACTTACACAGAACCCCCCTTATGCATAGAACTATGAGTGTCTGTAATAACATTGAATGTATGCCATGCAAAATTATTGTCATGAGTACATGCTTTAACTTACCTATTCTCACTACTGAAAAATGTTCATACTCAAACACTGTTGAGACTTCTGAGCCTGCTGGCAACAACAAGAAGGCTCCATCCACTAAAAAAAGGACCAAGTCCAATTCTAAACCTAAGTGGGTGAAAAGAGAAGTCAAACAGGAGATTACTGATAATGCTTGTGACTTTATGACTGAAAGAAACTCAGGAGACACTGAAACTGCAGGACCCAACAAGGATTGGGTACCATATGCATCTTAGACACATTCTGTTTTGCAGGGCAAGAAGAAAGATCAAGTCATGTGGATCATTGACAGTGGCTGCTCAAGACACATGACAGGTGATAAAGCCCTGCTATCACATTATGTTGAGAAAGCTGGCCCAATCATAACCTTTGGAGACAACAGCAAGGGTTACACAGTGGGATATGGCTGTCTAGAAATTGGAAATGTTGTCATTGAAGATATTGCTCTTGTGGATGGATTGAAGCACAATCTACTCAGTGTCAGCCAATTCAGTGACAGGGGATTCAAGGTTGATTTTGATATGATGCTGTGCAACATCTATCACAAGAAGAACAGTAGCCTCTCTCTAAAAGGGGTTAGAAAAGGAAGCTTGTTTGTTGCTGACTTAAATTCAACAAAGAAGGATAAGGTTTACTGTTTCTACAGTAAAGCTACTGTTGGTGACAGTATGCTTTGGCACAGGAAGCTCTCATATCTCAACTTCAAGACAATGAATATTCTGATGAAGAAGGAGTTAGTGGGAGGTTTGCCCCAACAGGAATTCTGTCAAGAAGGACTGTGTGAAGATTGTCAAATTGGCAAACTGAGAAGAGCTGTGCACAAGTCCAAGCAAATGAACACCAACATTGAAGCACTCAAGTTGATTCACATGGATCTCTTTGGACCAGTCAATGTACCATCAATGGCCAAGAAGAGATATGCCTTAGTAATGGTGGATGATTACTCAAGGTACACTTGGGTGAAGTTTTCTAGAATCCAAAGATGAAGCTGCTCAAGTGATTATTGATCAAGTCAGAGTTCTTGATAGAACTCCAAACTCAAAAGTTCAAATCTTGAGGAGTGACAATGGTACAGAATTCAGAAATGCCACTCTTGGAAATTTCTGTAAAGATGAAGGAATTGTACAACAATTCTCTGCTGCAAGAACTCCACAGCAGAATGGAGTTGTAGAAAGAAAGAACAGGACTCTCATTGAAGCAGCTAGAACTATGTTGCATGATGCCAAACTGCCAACATATTTCTGGGCTGAAGCTATCAATACAGCCTGTTATACTCAGAACAGAACCATGATCAACAAAACTCATGCAAGTACACCTTACTGTCTGTTAACTGGAAAGAAACCTACTGTCAAATATTTTCATGTGTTTGGGAGCAAATGCTTTATGATGAAGGATAATCATGAGAAGAAAGGAAAATTTGACACCAAGGCTTTTGAAGGACTATTCATGGGTTACAGCACAGAAAGGACTGCCTACAGAGTTTATGTTATGGAACACATGATTATTGAAGAAAGTGTTAATGTCACATTTGATGAAACCAAGTTTCCAGGACTGCATGAAGAAGGAAAGATGCAGACATTCAGATTTGAGAATCAAGGATACTTGGAAGCTGAGGAAATTGTGGATGAAGAACCTAGCTTCACTCAAGTTGTTGAAGTTGATAAAGTTACTGTCAATGCCACTACTGTCAACCAAACTCCAGCTCAGTCACAGACCATATCCTCTAACTTACATGACAATGGTGACTCTGGAGACAATGAAGAACATGGTGAAGATAATGGGATTGGTGATTGTAAAGCATAATGTAACATAAGATGTAAAAGAGATAACTACAACTCAACCAAGGACAAGACAGACAATAATATTAACAGAAGCACAGGAATCCAGAATCAAAGAAGAAAAGGTAAACACAAAAAATCAAAATACGTTATGTATTCTTGAAGTCCTTAAACAGGTCACGGAAAGAAGTTCATGAAAATGTTCAAGCCTCAGTGACAGCAAAAGAAACAAGACTTTCAAGACGACAGAAGTATGTGAATGATTTAGCGTCAGTACCACAGGATTCCAGTGATGAAGCAACCAGGACGACAAAGGACTTATCAGCAGCATTGAATTGCAGACATAAAAGAAGAATTGATCAAGTGTTATTCATCTGTGAACCAGACCAGTTGCACTAGGTGACGGCACTAAAAGATCAAGTTGTTTTATCGTCTCGGAAGAAAATGATACAGTCTGAAACTTTTCTGAAGACTAACAAAAGAAATGGTTCGATGGTTTTTCTTTACTTCATTAGAAAACTATCGAATTGAAGTAATCATGACTTGACATGACTACTTTAATATTTGATAGTTTTTCTAATCAAGAAAACCATCGAATGATTTCTTAAGGATTAGTTTATTATTTGATACTTTTCTAGATGAGTAAAACTATCGAATGTGGAGAGGAAATGACTTGATGGTTTTACTTTTTAAAGAAAAGGAAAACAAAACCATCGAATACATTTCTAGGAATTCAATAGAAAAGGAATTTTTCACTTTGATAGTTTTCTTTAAAACTATCGAATGGAAAGTTTCTTTTAATCAATTCGATAGTTTTCATTTGTAAAAGTAGGTGGAAAGTTTATTTGTTTGTCAGGTTGATGGAAATTGGACGGCCAAGATTAATTCTTTAATCTTGGTTCGATAGTTTTCAAAAACAAAGACTACAATTATACAGAGGAGGTAGTGTCTTCCTAAGTCTGGCTATTTTTCATAGTAGCAATTACGGAGAGAGAACTCTGAGCCGGAAAAGATCATAGAAATTTATAGTGCTCAGAATTCGATCAAAGTTTTGATTATGAATAGCCTAGAACTCATTGAAGCTAATCTACGGATTAGAAATTGTAGCACCCCTCGAGGTTTATATTTATAAAAAGATATATTCCCCGAAACTTGATTTGGTTTGGTGTGTTTGATTTCGTTATAGAACTGAATGAATTATCCACGAACGAAATTGAATTATTTGTGAGTATCGTATTCAACCCCCCCTTCTACGATACTTCGGGACCTAACAATTGGTATCAGAGCTTGTTAATCGATATACAGATTAGATCCGGTGTTTTAGGCCAATCACTCAAGTTCTCAGAATTTTCGGATTTTTTAATTTTCAAAATTTTCATTTCTTGAAATTTTTGAATTTTAAATAATTTGAATTTTATTCTTGAAATATTTTATTTTTCAAAAAGTTCGAAATTCTTGGAATTTAAAATATTTCATATCCTAAGCCAAAGGTTCTCAAAAGATTGTTAGAGAGGAGGTTAGGAATGGACAAACAAATATCTCAGTAACGTTTATTAATGTTGGAACCTCAGAACAGAATAGAAGAATTACTAGTAGCTGAATCAGAAGAAGCTCAGGTAGAAAACCTCGAGAGACTAGACTAAAGATCAGTGTTTCACTTGTCAAGGAAGTTTAGTCACATCAGATTCAGAAGGAGTACAAAAGCCACATCCATGGATCAGGCTTATTTATTACGGAGCAAAGATTCTTCAGGATTCAGTTCAAAGAGGTAGTTACAGACTGAGATGGTAACAAAAACAAGAGTGATAGTTTCAACTATGATAAGAACTATGTAACGAGAAACTATCAGGGTGTGCTACACAATGAAGAAGCCTAACAAACAAAGAAGAATAGGGACTCAGTTAATAGCTGAAACAGAAGTGGAATGCTTTGTTGAAGAAGCATCAGCACAAAACTTATGTTGCTTAAGGAAAGAGTTGGGATGGATCAGATGACGAGAAGATCATGGATATCTTGCTTTCATAGCAATCTCTGAAGATGATTCACCTCACATATCTCAGGTATCTTTTCCTTGAACCAATGCAGTATTTAATTCTCAATATTCAAAGCATGTACATAGGAGATCTTATATATGTGTGTATGAATATTTGTAGAATAAGATTTGCAAGTGAGATAGAAGCTTTCTTAAGAAACAACTCTTAGTTTTAGGGGTTAAGTTTCTGGCACATAAGACCTTAGTAAAGCTAAGTTTCAGTATCCCTAGTAGAACAAGATTTACTCATTTATTCTGCATTGTTTGTTAAGGGATAATCAGTTTGAAGGATGGAGGAATTACCTTTAGAGTCAGTAGAATTTGTAGAACACCAAGCTGTATCTAAAACTGACTTAGGTAATAGAGAAAGTTAGATGCCATACAACAACAGAATGGATTAGATAGAATTAGTGATTTAATTGTTAATTCTTTTATTCCATGTGTGCTTAGAAAATTATTGAATATCTGTAAATCTACTTGCTACCTGTTACACTTGTGTATATTGGTTAAAGTAGAAAGTACTGAATTTTCTAAAATGCAGAACATGCCTAATTTGCACATCTCTTATCTGCAATGTCAAAATGCTCAATGTATGCCATTTATTCTTATTAACATGTTTGCTTATTTAAATATTATGAATGCATATCTTAGAACTTGCATTAATCATAGAAAAAGCATGTTTAAGAATTACATTAGAGCAACGACTGCAAGGTCAGTCAGAGATAAGAATAAGCATGTATAGGCTGAAGCTGTTGTTACCACTTTTAAAAGCAAAATCTCTAATCCATCTGGACCCAAGCAAATAAGTTGGGTACCAAGAACTGTCAATCCATTTGTGAGTGCAGGCAAATCAGGTTAATCGATTTATATGCTTTCTTGGTCTTTACTACTGAAGATATATGATCGAAGAAAGAACTTGCCATCAAATGTGATTGAGAAAGCTGTTCCGTTAATAATCTTTGGAGATGACAGCAAAGGTTTTCATCACGGGACATGGCTACGTTGGAAATGGAATGTCATCATGTTTACAATAATTGGTATCATTGATAACAACTAATAATTGGAGTCAAGGATAACAATTAGAAGCAACTCTCTTGTTGAAGATTCAAAGCACAAATCTTTTTATTCAATGAAGGAGCAGTGTTTATCTCAAGCAGGAAGGTTGAGAAGCTCTCACCCTTGCATGACAATACAAGGAACTCTTTTCTAAAGATGGTATTGGTGAGAGGACTGCCTCATCTGGGATTCAAGCTGGATGAAATATATGAGGCATGTCATTAAGGGAAGTCAAAGAAACATCACAGAAAAGCTATAATGTGATAAGCATTACTGAGCCGCTTCAGATGATACGTATGGAACTCTACGGACTAGTTAATGTCTTATCTACAACAAAGTAAAGATATACTTCAGTGATGGTTGATGTCTACTCTTAATACAAACTGGTGTTGTTAGTTCAATCTGAAGGACAGGACATCACAGATGAGATTAATCACATTTCCATGATCAGTAACAAATACAGGAAGACCCTGTATTGGCCAATAGAAGCAAACTCTGAATTTCTTTCAGGGGTTTGGAGGAAAATGTTTTACAAGTAAGCATCTTGGCAAGATTGGCAGCTAAGGCTCTTAAGGACATTTTCCTCGGCTAATCAGTGGAATCTAAAGCCTACGAGGTAAATTTGATTAATCAACAAGAGGTGATTGAAAGTCTGAATATGATGTTCAACAACTCCAAGCTCTCAGCTGTTATGTGTGAAATTAATGGTAATGATGATTCAAATCCAAGCAGTGGTAATGGTAGTTTAACTACACAGCTCAGTACTTCAACAGAACCACTCAGCGAGGATGAGGATTCTCAGGAAATCCCAGCAACAGCTTAGGGGGAGCAAAAGGAAGGATCAATTAGTCAGATCAACACCACAATGAAAATCAAGAGGACACTTCAAGAACATATCTGTCAAGACAAAGGGTTTAGATTCAATATCATTCCTGATGTCTAGTTCTTAGTGATCCTAGTGGTGGAGTAAAGACTGGAGCTATATAGTATGAATGATTATTTTCTTGGTTTTCTTTCTGAAGAAGAAACAAAGAAAGGTAAAGAAGCTCTGATGGATCCAGATTGGGTGATTGCAAAGCAAAATGAACTCAATCAATCTGAAAGGCAGAAAGTTTGGAAGCTGGTACCCAGGCCTAAGGGAAAATCTGTTATTGGAACAAGATGGGTATCCAGGATACTGGACAAGATTGGCATTGTTATGAGGGACAAGGCCAAACTGGATGCTAGGTTACTATTAGGAAGCAGTATCTAACAAGAAGCACCAGTGACGAGACTTGAGGATATCAGGATATATCTGGCACCTACTGCATATTCAAATTTTAATATCTATATGGTGAATATGTTCAAGTGCACTCCTGGTTGGTGAGATAGTAGAAGAAGTCAATGTACAACAGCTCATGACATTTGCTGTTGCAGATCAATTGGACGTTGTATAACTTCTCTTCACAAGATCACTACAGGTTGGTATGAACCGGTATCAATACTCAAGCAATCGTCAAAGACATGGTATGACACTCTAACTGAACTTTTACAGAATATGAATTTATTAGAGTCGTCATAAGGCACAAACATAATGTCATATATGTGCAATGATATCATGATTATATTATATGTTGGTCTACTAACGAAAACTTGTGCAAGAAATTTGCCAAGTCACTGCAGAGAATGTACAAGATGAGTAAGTTGGGAAAGTTGCAATTCTTTTTGGAATTACTTTGAGCAAGCCAGAAGAATAATTCTTTTAGGAGCACAAGTAAGCCAAAAGAGTGATGGCAATAAAAGTAAGTCAAGAATCTTTTGAATGTGCACAATTGAGAAGATTCTAGACATGCCAAGACTCCCTGCCAACAGCAGCCACTAAAGCTTGATCAGGACAAATCAGGTAAAAGACAGAAATTACAAGCTAGAGAGGTATGCGTCTCATTAAGTTATTAGCTGCAAATTGACACCACATATTTTATTCTCAAGTTGCCAATGTGCAAGGTTCCGAGTGGAAGAAAATCTAGTCTTATAGCTATTAACATGATTTTTAGATATCTTAAGGGAATACCAAATCTCAGAATATGGTAACCTAAAGATACTTGTTAACATGTTTAGCTATTTAGATATAAAATACGCAGGTTGTAAGAAAGACAGGGGAAGCATCTCTGTAAGCTGTCAACCCAAATGACAGGAGAAGCATCTCTAGAAGCTGTCAACTTCGTGGAGGAAGATTGATTTCTTTTTTTATGATAAAAGGAAATAAATTCTTCTCCAACAACTCTGTGGACCACTCCACGACAATGCACCTTGACAACAGGTATCATTTCTTTCGAAAGCATGTCTTCAAACATCCAGTCCTCACATTAATAATTTAGTGCTAATATCTAGCTCATAGATATTTAGTATTAATTTATTATTATTTATTTTATGAAATTTGAATTATGGAAATTGAAGCAGTTCAATATCTTATTTGCTCCATAATTTAAAATACATAAAATAAATATGCAGCATAATTTATTGGATTTTAATTGGTTAATATCATTCAATGATATTTAGTCGATTTTATTCTGAGAAAATTGTGAATTTTCTGTTGACAATTGATTTTGGTAAATTTGAAAAGATTTATTAGAATTAAAACTTGACAGGAAATAAAACAGTCTAAATTTTAAAACAAGAACAAGTTTTAAAATGAAGACAGAAGCAAAAAATATCGAATTTAGGAAATTCGATAGTTTTTCAAGTACATAGATAAATCTATCGAAATAAATTTTCGATAGTTTTTGAAAAGGAAAAAGAAAAACTATTGAAAACATTTCTCGATACTTTTTGAGGAAAATTTGAAAAAGCATCGAATTGAATTTCATTATTCTTTATCTAAATTCTCGATGGTTTTTGAATTAAAATGAAAATCTATCTGAGAGAATTAATTTTTCCTTTATTTTAATTCTCGATAGTTTTTCCACAAAGGATCCCTCGATAGTTTTTCAAGCTTTAAAAGGAAACAAGTTCGATAGTTTTTCAGAAAAACTTTTTAAATTCTGATTTTCAAACTCTTCGTTATTTTTCAAAATTTATCGGAGTAAAGTTGACAGTTTTACCCCCAACTGAAAACCATCGAACATACTATTAAAAACATCGAACACTGTAAAGACAATATTGCCCCTGTCAATTCAATAAGTATTTAACAACCCCTTACGTTTTTTTTCTTATTATCAGATCTAAGGGCTTTTGTTTATACTTACTAGAATACATATAACCAAGAACATCACTGCCTCAAGAACTTGTTTTTAAGAAAACTATTTTCACTATTGTTCTTTAGAAGTTAATTGTTTTCAATTGATTTCTTCAGATAATTCTGATTATTTGTGTTACCAAAAGTAGGGTTCTTGATAATAGTGATTCGAAGTTGTGTTTATTAAGAAAAAGGGGTAATTTTGTTTTAAGGGTATTTTGTGTCAAGTTTGATTAATTAGTAATAATTAATTAAATTTAGTTGGTGTTAGTTTTGGTTTAAAAGTAACCAAGACTAATCATGTCTCGTTTCAAAACTTGCAAGCCATTACGAATTTACAGTTTCGTGCATGGGCAGAGTTTCTGAACACACGTTCGTCAGTGGCAAACGCCTTGAGTACTCCCGTAGTCCTTTGCTTTGATCAATTGACTGCGTTGTACACAACCGCCACGGATACAAGTGAGAATAACGTAAGATCCTTCAGTTTTGTTGTGCCAGGGGGCAAAACAATAAGGGTGACGGAACATGACTTTAACAGAATACTACATTTTTCTATAGAAAACCATGTTCCGGATCCCACAACTGAGGAGATACATGCTTTCTTCACTCTCATAAGAAGTCAACAATCTAACTTCTTTGTGGGAGAGTTCCTTAAGCATTACCTGACATGGGACCACTGGATGAAAGAACATGCATAGATGATGTGCTTTGTTTCTATCCTAGGTTCCTACAGCTAATTCTCAATGATATCTTAACAGATGATGAGCGTGAGACATTCGCTGAAGAGGAGACCATGGAGTGCATGAAGATGAAGAGCAATGCAATAACCGCTCTGATAAGAAAGAACATCTTCCAGGGGTACCCACTGTTCAAACTTGAATATCTAAGAACGATGCCCCTACCACTTCTACCCCCAGGGGAACAGGTAAATGAAGGTAACATTCCTCAACCTGAACTGGCTCCTGAACCACAACAATGGATGTTGATCCAGAGCCCTCAGTGGCCATCCAGACCATGAGATTGCAACCCACAATCTCTAACCACGGTCGAAGAGCCTTTGGAAGAGCCAAATGAAACCACAAACGAACCTCCTTACCCTCCTATACCCAATATTCAGACATCCCTGAGTGTAGAGGGAGATAGTGCCAAAGCAGCACCACATAAGGAGTTACACCCTTTCAACAACAGCTCTGCCTACCTCTAAAAGGAGAAGAACAGAAACCGAGGCAACTGTTGATACTTCATTTCTCTCATCCAAAGCGCCCTTTATTGATTTTTCTGATGCTGATTGGACTACGCTAACGAAAGCTATATCTGAACCAATAGCTCAATCAAGTAAGGAAGAATTGACGGAAGCAACTGGTGTTCCGACCATATTACGGTCAGGTTCACTAGTTGAAGGTTCTAAGAACCAAGAGTCTTCACAGACGTCGAGAGAAGGCTTTGACCTAAATGCACAATCTAAAAGGTCATTGTCTACCTCCCCAGATGGAACATATCTGGATCCTGCGGGTACAGGGTCTGACGTAGGTGCAGATCGGCAACTCGGTGACGATGAATCAATTACTATTGACAAGTCAACTGAGGTAAAGTCTTTACAGACTCACAGGGAAGTTTCAGGATCTCTGCTGTTAATAGAGCCTGATTCTACCCCCCTAGAGATTCAAACTCTAGATCCTACAAAGGATATATCATCTAAGGATGATCAGCAACTTGGTTTATCCAAGGACGGGGACTTGCGAAGCCCCATTGCACCACCGGTGACCTCCTTAAGGACGGCTACGGTGTTTTCTTCTACAGGTACAACTAGCACAAAGGGATTGAGTGAAACAAAAACACTTACACCTGGCCTGAGTGGGAAAGGAAAAATGAGTGAAACACTAACAGAAACGTTGAGTGTACACCCAGAGCCAAATGTGAGGAGTGACACCCTAACCCTTTCAAATATTGATGATTTGCTATTACCGAGAGGTACATGTTCAATCCACCCTCAAGGAGATGACAGTTCACAACAAACAAGGAAATCCACTATGGAAGAACTGGTCGAATTGAGGACTGATGTCAAAGAGAATCAATGTGACGGGGTACAGTCTATTTGGAATATGCTGAGGAACCAACAACCCGGACCTTCACAAAAACAACCTGATCCTTCTACTACCTTTTGGAATGAGGATAACTTCATCGAGGATTCCTCAACTAAGGGGGAGAAAGTTGGAGAAGGGGAAACAAATGAAGTGACTAATGAAGGTTGGCAAACAACTGGATGGGGAGTTTGGGAAACCAATGAAGCTATTCCAGTTAGACAGTATTGGATTGAGGACATTGTACTAGAAGAAAGTGAAGAGGAATTTGAGATCATGCAAGAGCAACCGATTCAGGAGGAGCATGAGCCAAAGAAGCAAATTCTCTATCACTGGAAGAAAGACACCAAGCAGCTCAAAACTGCAGGTGATTCTCATCAAGATACAAAGGACTACAAGGCTAAATGAACTGCTCCAAGAGCATGTTAAGGAGATCTTGATGAAAGTCAGTCCAGAGATTACTGAAAACCCTCCTATGGTTAGATTCATGACGAATGACTTGTTCAGAATCTGCTATCTGACGGAGGACAAACTGAGAGATTACCCAAACGAATATCTAATATCAGTTGAGAAGTATCTTAGATCCACTGGATTCACATCAACGGAGAAGGACAAAAGCAGCCGACACTCTAAGAAAATATCTTATGGAGAATGTTCCCTACTATAGGAAGAGAGTGGAGAAAGGATTGGAAGTGCTTCCCAGACTACCAAACATGCCAAAGCTAAACAAGAAAGATGTTAACATTGCATGGCTGTGGGCTGGAGTGGGTCAAGAGGTTGGATATATTGGAAGACACATCCTAGGAGCAATCCTTAAACCTGGAGAACCACTGCACTATCTATCAGTGATTGATTATCAAGCTGCTAACTCCGATCCAATGATTGAGGAAGGTGAGATCGGAATGGACTGAAGATTGAAGCAAAGAACAAGAGAACAGTCAGCTCAAACAAGAGGAGCAACTTCAAAGTGAAAAGTTTTATTGTTCTTTGAGTTATGAAATCTGGAAATGTATATATATCTGATCCAGAATGCAGTTAATATTATTACGCTGTCTTACTTTAAGTAGTTTCATGTTTCCTTAGTTAGTTGAGTTATCCTCGAAGTATTTTCTTGTCGAACTCTATCCAATCAAATAGGGGGAGATTGTAAAGCATAATGTAACATAAGATGTAAAAGAGATAACTACAACTCAACCAAGGACAAGACAGACAATAATATTAACAGAAGCACAGGAATCCAGAATCAAAGAAGAAAAGGTAAACACAAAAAATCAAAATACGTTATGTATTCTTGAAGTCCTTAAACAGGTCACGGAAAGAAGTTCATGAAAATGTTCAAGCCTCAGTGACAGCAAAAGAAACAAGACTTTCAAGACGACAGAAGTATGTGAATGATTTAGCGTCAGTACCACAGGATTCCAGTGATGAAGCAACCAGGACGACAAAGGACTTATCAGCAGCATTGAATTGCAGACATAAAAGAAGAATTGATCAAGTGTTATTCATCTGTGAACCAGACCAGTTGCACTAGGTGACGGCACTAAAAGATCAAGTTGTTTTATCGTCTCGGAAGAAAATGATACAGTCTGAAACTTTTCTGAAGACTAACAAAAGAAATGGTTCGATGGTTTTTCTTTACTTCATTAGAAAACTATCGAATTGAAGTAATCATGACTTGACATGACTACTTTAATATTTGATAGTTTTTCTAATCAAGAAAACCATCGAATGATTTCTTAAGGATTAGTTTATTATTTGATACTTTTCTAGATGAGTAAAACTATCGAATGTGGAGAGGAAATGACTTGATGGTTTTACTTTTTAAAGAAAAGGAAAACAAAACCATCGAATACATTTCTAGGAATTCAATAGAAAAGGAATTTTTCACTTTGATAGTTTTCTTTAAAACTATCGAATGGAAAGTTTCTTTTAATCAATTCGATAGTTTTCATTTGTAAAAGTAGGTGGAAAGTTTATTTGTTTGTCAGGTTGATGGAAATTGGACGGCCAAGATTAATTCTTTAATCTTGGTTCGATAGTTTTCAAAAACAAAGACTACAATTATACAGAGGAGGTAGTGTCTTCCTAAGTCTGGCTATTTTTCATAGTAGCAATTACGGAGAGAGAACTCTGAGCCGGAAAAGATCATAGAAATTTATAGTGCTCAGAATTCGATCAAAGTTTTGATTATGAATAGCCTAGAACTCATTGAAGCTAATCTACGGATTAGAAATTGTAGCACCCCTCGAGGTTTATATTTATAAAAAGATATATTCCCCGAAACTTGATTTGGTTTGGTGTGTTTGATTTCGTTATAGAACTGAATGAATTATCCACGAACGAAATTGAATTATTTGTGAGTATCGTATTCAACCCCCCCTTCTACGATACTTCGGGACCTAACAATTGGTATCAGAGCTTGTTAATCGATATACAGATTAGATCCGGTGTTTTAGGCCAATCACTCAAGTTCTCAGAATTTTCGGATTTTTTAATTTTCAAAATTTTCATTTCTTGAAATTTTTGAATTTTAAATAATTTGAATTTTATTCTTGAAATATTTTATTTTTCAAAAAGTTCGAAATTCTTGGAATTTAAAATATTTCATATCCTAAGCCAAAGGTTCTCAAAAGATTGTTAGAGAGGAGGTTAGGAATGGACAAACAAATATCTCAGTAACGTTTATTAATGTTGGAACCTCAGAACAGAATAGAAGAATTACTAGTAGCTGAATCAGAAGAAGCTCAGGTAGAAAACCTCGAGAGACTAGACTAAAGATCAGTGTTTCACTTGTCAAGGAAGTTTAGTCACATCAGATTCAGAAGGAGTACAAAAGCCACATCCATGGATCAGGCTTATTTATTACGGAGCAAAGATTCTTCAGGATTCAGTTCAAAGAGGTAGTTACAGACTGAGATGGTAACAAAAACAAGAGTGATAGTTTCAACTATGATAAGAAATATGTAACGAGAAACTATCAGGGTGTGCTACACAATGAAGAAGCCTAACAAACAAAGAAGAATAGGGACTCAGTTAATAGCTGAAACAGAAGTGGAATGCTTTGTTGAAGAAGCATCAGCACAAAACTTATGTTGCTTAAGGAAAGAGTTGGGATGGATCAGATGACGAGAAGATCATGGATATCTTGCTTTCATAGCAATCTCTGAAGATGATTCACCTCACATATCTCAGGTATCTTTTCCTTGAACCAATGCAGTATTTAATTCTCAATATTCAAAGCATGTACATAGGAGATCTTATATATGTGTGTATGAATATTTGTAGAATAAGATTTGCAAGTGAGATAGAAGCTTTCTTAAGAAACAACTCTTAGTTTTAGGGGTTAAGTTTCTGGCACATAAGACCTTAGTAAAGCTAAGTTTCAGTATCCCTAGTAGAACAAGATTTACTCATTTATTCTGCATTGTTTGTTAAGGGATAATCAGTTTGAAGGATGGAGGAATTACCTTTAGAGTCAGTAGAATTTGTAGAACACCAAGCTGTATCTAAAACTGACTTAGGTAATAGAGAAAGTTAGATGCCATACAACAACAGAATGGATTAGATAGAATTAGTGATTTAATTGTTAATTCTTTTATTCCATGTGTGCTTAGAAAATTATTGAATATCTGTAAATCTACTTGCTACCTGTTACACTTGTGTATATTGGTTAAAGTAGAAAGTACTGAATTTTCTAAAATGCAGAACATGCCTAATTTGCACATCTCTTATCTGCAATGTCAAAATGCTCAATGTATGCCATTTATTCTTATTAACATGTTTGCTTATTTAAATATTATGAATGCATATCTTAGAACTTGCATTAATCATAGAAAAAGCATGTTTAAGAATTACATTAGAGTAACGACTGCAAGGTCAGTCAGAGATAAGAATAAGCATGTATAGGCTGAAGCTGTTGTTACCACTTTTAAAAGCAAAATCTCTAATCCATCTGGACCCAAGCAAATAAGTTGGGTACCAAGAACTGTCAATCCATTTGTGAGTGCAGGCAAATCAGGTTAATCGATTTATATGCTTTCTTGGTCTTTACTACTGAAGACATATGATCGAAGAAAGAACTTGCCATCAAATGTGATTGAGAAAGCTGTTCCGTTAATAATCTTTGGAGATGACAGCAAAGGTTTTCATCACGGGACATGGCTACGTTGGAAATGGAATGTCATCATGTTTACAATAATTGGTATCATTGATAACAACTAATAATTGGAGTCAAGGATAACAATTAGAAGCAACTCTCTTGCTGAAGATTCAAAGCACAAATCTTTTTATTCAATGAAGGAGCAGTGTTTATCTCAAGCAGGAAGGTTGAGAAGCTCTCACCCTTGCATGACAATACAAGGAACTCTTTTCTAAAGATGGTATTGGTGAGAGGACTGCCTCATCTGGGATTCAAGCTGGATGAAATATATGAGGCATGTCATTAAGGGAAGTCAAAGAAACATCACAGAAAAGCTATAATGTGATAAGCATTACTGAGCCGCTTCAGATGATACGTATGGAACTCTACGGACTAGTTAATGTCTTATCTACAACAAAGTAAAGATATACTTCAGTGATGGTTGATGTCTACTCTTAATACAAACTGGTGTTGTTAGTTCAATCTGAAGGACAGGACATCACAGATGAGATTAATCACATTTCCATGATCAGTAACAAATACAGGAAGACCCTGTATTGGCCAATAGAAGCAAACTCTGAGGATGCTGAAGTGTATGATTTTGTATACAAACTCTTCAAAGCTTTGTATGGACTAAAGCAAGCACCCAGGGCTTGGTATGACACACTCTCCACTTTTCTCTTGGACAATCAGTTTACTAGAGGAGTTGTGGACAAGACACTTTTCTACAAACACCATGGCAAGGACATCATTCTAGTACAAATCTATGTGGATGATATCATATTTGGTTCAACAAATGAGAGACTGTGTGAGAAGTTTTCCTCTCTCATGAGTAACAAATATGAGATGAGTATGATGGGAGAATTGTCATTCTTTCTGGGATTACAAATTCTTCAACAATCTGATGGAATCTTCATTTGTCAAGCTAAATACATCAAGGAACTTCTCAGAAAGTTCAACTTGGAAGATTCATCACCTGCAAAAACACCAATGTCCACCTCAACCAGTCTGGATTTTGATCCTAAAGGGAAGAAAGTTGACTCAAGCACCTATAGAGGCATGGTAGGATCTCTCCTATACCTAACTGCTAGCAGACCTGACATCATGTTTGCTACATGCCTCTGTGCAAGGTTTCAGAGTGATCCAAAGGAGTCTCACTTAGTAGCCATCAAGAGAATCTTTAGATACCTTAAAGGCACTCCTAACCTAGGTCTTTGGTATCCCAAGAACACTGGATTTGATCTAATTGGTTACTCAGACTCAGACTATGCTGGATGCAAGATTGACAGAAAGAGTACTACTGGTAGCTGTCAATTTCTTGGTGGTAGATTGGTCCCATGGTTTAGCAAGAAGCAGCATTCAGTTTCTACCTCAACTGCAGAAGCTGAGTATATTGCTGCAGGCAGTTGCTGTGCACAAATTTTATGGATGAAGAATCAACTTCTGGATTATGGTCTAGTGTTAAGTGAAGTTCCTATCTACTGTGACAACACTAGTGCCATAGCCATATCAGACAATCCAGTTCAACACTCTAGGACAAAGCACATTGATATAAGACATCACTTTATCAGAGAGCATGTTGAACAAGGAACTGTGAAGCTGATCTATGTCCCAACTGACAAGCAACTTGCTGACATCTTCACTAAGCCATTGGATGAAGCAACCTTCAACAGGTTGGTAAGTGAATTGGGAATGCTGAACCTGGTATGTTGATTTACTCAGTTTTCTATAATTCCAAATTCTCTAATGCAGCTCATGACAGCAACTTCAAACCTGCTGTCAAGAGAAGTTACTGTCTACTTGGTCTATGTCTGTTATGTGACAACATGTGTTGATTTGACTTTTCATGTCAGTATTTTGTGCCAGTCTCATACTTTTAAACCGTGTATGACATTAATGTGGTTACTTGTTAAGTTTGAGAGATAAAAATCTGTTCCATTGGACTTTCACACCTTTTAGCATTAATCTGTAGGATTAAAGGAGGACACGACCATTAATTACTTTTGTGGTAGTTGTATGGGTACTCTAACTGTTGACCATTAGACTTTAATCCTTAGACGGTTTTGCCTATAAATTAACCTTAGGTTTCACCAGTCTGCTCTCAGTTTTAAAGTAAATAATGGAAAACAAGGTAGGAATTGAAGTAGGGCTAAAAAAGTGTGATAGTGAACCCGACAGTGAAGAGATTGATGAGCTCTTCGAGATGCTGTTGGACGCCATCGATGAGATAGACGAGGAAAAGGAGGCCAAGGCTTAGGAAGAGGAGGCCAAGGCTCAGGAAGAAGAGAAGGTGCTTCAGGCACTTCTCAAAGAAGAAGGTCGCACTGAAGAAGAGGCTAAGGAAGAGCTTTTAGAACTAGTTGATAAAATCATAAAATGATGTACTCAAAGTTCTATTTTTAATGATTTTATTAATAATAATAAAAGTTCTTGTTTTTGTGGTTATTGAGTTTATGATTTGTCTGTGTACTTTGCTTAATATCTGTGTTGAAACGATTACATTGCTAAATCCAAAATGTGTCAATATTAAGTTAAGTATATGAATAAAGCATTCTAATAAGTTTATGGCAGAACCAATTCCCAATCGAAGTTACTGTCGTTAAGAAGGATACTGTCGTGTGTTTCTTGACAGCAACCTTCTTGACAACAGGAAAAGACTTTCTGTCAAGACTTGTAAAGGATACTGTCATTCATATGCTTAACGGTGACAGCAAGTTTTTGCGCAATAGTTGCTGTCGCGCAAAACCTACTGTCACCACCTCTTATTACTGACAGATTGTTTCTAGCGCACAGGTTACTGTCAACAATAGTGGACCGTTGAAATTGGATATTTATCCCACGTTGGTCAGTGAATAACGGGCAGTAACTCACGTGTTTAAGAGTGGGTTAAGACACGTTCTTGAAATCCACTTTTTATGCACAAAACGTTTGAGATACCCCTATTTATTCCCCAGTTACTCAGACATATCTCTCTCTTTCTCATCAAACTCAAGGCAAAATACCTTTCTTTCAGCAAAAAGCAACTTTCTTACTTTCTTCTTTTCTTGAAATTTCAATGGCGCCCAATCAGACTCTCTCTCAAACAAACTTTGCTGGCATCTTTTCCCCAAATGATGCTGGTGAAGGCTTCAAAGGACTAGTGTTTTTCTTGAACAAGTCCTATCTCGGTTATGCCATCACCTCAACCCCCATTCTCGACTTAGACAGACTTGAGGCGTTTTGGCAAACTGTTGTTGCTCAAACTGAGGGTGAGAACCCGGGTATTCAATTCACAATCTCTGGGCAACAATACACTCTTACAGCTGAGGTCATCAACAATGCTCTTGGAATTACACTTGAAGCAAGACAACAATTTACTGAACTTGCCAATGATGACACTCTAAAGAAGCTCTTCTTGAAGATTGGGTATGCAGGCCCTATTCTCGAAGAGGGGACTACCAAGTGGTATCCAACTGGTGAAATGGATAGGAAGCATCTGAGAAAGGAGTGGAGCATGATATTTGATGTGATGGTCAAGGTGTTCTCTACCAAGTCCACAGGCTGGAATGGAATACCCTCCTACATCAAGAAACTGACACATTCTCTTGTCCATAGATACAAGGTGAATGTTGGTGCTCTCCTCATGGCACACCTCCAAGCTGCCATAGGTAAGAAGGTATCAACCTACCCTCGCTTTCTTATGATGTGCATTAATTCATTCTGTGATTTTAATGATGCTGCTCCTCGTTTAGAGGCTTGCTCAGTTTTGAAGAAGAACACACACACACACTGTTATCTTCACAGAATCTCAATGCACATATTCCACTTTGTTTCACTCAGCACATGGTTGATCAAGTGTCCAACCCTGATTTACCATTACCATCTGGTTATGACTCTTTCACTCTTGAGAATGAAACTGAATTAGACCCAAATTCAGTTAACCCACATTCAACACCATACACTCAGCCTAGGCCCTCTAGACTTCCCAAAGCCCAAAGAGAAGCCTTGCAAGAATCCAGAAAAAGATCCTTAGAAGCTGATGTTGGTGGTAGCTCTGTTAGTCAAGAGGGAGACACTGCACCTAGTGCAGCAAATAAGGAAGGTAGTCCAACAGAACCCACAGTGGTTCCCCCTGAGCCTAAGAAGAAGAGAGCTAGGAGGACCAAAACCACTGTCAGCCACCCTGCAGTCTCCCAAAAGACTGTAGAGGAAACCAGGGAAATAAACTCCTCCCTAGATGTGTCTTCTCAACAAGGGACATCTATTGAAATTGGCCTGTCTCCCAAGGCACCCTGTACAGAGTCTGCACAAACTCATGGTTCACAACCTGAGATACCCCCACTTGAAGAAACACACAGTGAGTTAGGGCACAGTGAGGATTTCTCTACTCCTATTGATGGTTCCCATGTTTCATCTGTGAATCAGCCCCCACTCTCTACTACACTTTCACCTTCTTCCTTCCCTACACATTCTTTTGTTTCTTCTCAACAACCTAGAGAAGGGGACAGTCCCAACCCTTCAGGTTTTGATCATCCATCTCCAATCATGGATGAGCCCCCATCCAGTGGTCCACAAGAACCCATTTCTCAAAGTGAGATGGACACCACTCCTCCAAACACTGAGCTAGGGCAAAGTGGTCTTTTGTCAGAAAATGAAACATCCAACACTTTGTCTGAACTCCAAGGAGCATCTTACCTTCAGGAAGATGCTGTCACAGCCTCTGTTGCTGTCAAAGACACTGGCAATGTTGCTGTCCTGGACACAGCTGCTATCATGGGTGGAGAGAAAGATATTGTCACTACAGAACCTACTGTCACTCCACCTCCCAAAGTTGTTGTCATGCCAGAACCTTCTGTCCAGACTCCAACTGACAGTAACATTCCTGCCAAAGCTGCTGTCCAGTCCTCTCAGCCTGATTTTGATGCTGTAATCATTGAGGATGCCTCTGATGATGATCTACCTCTTGCCAAACTCTTAAAGGTACATTCTAAATCTACTCCTTCCATGCATGTTAGTACTGCTCATACCCATGCATCTAGGTTAAGTGAGGGTGTGCAAAAGAAAAGAGAGATAAAATAACAGAGAGGTGAGCATAAAAATGAGAGGCAGCCAAATGAGCTGGCAAAAGGAGAGGGACTTGAGCATGTCCAGAGAGATATTGAGGGAGCCCACACTATTCAGGCATTAGGCCTTGAGAGTCAATCTGTGAGGGGTGATGAGATCACTCAAAAACACCCTGAGAGTGTGAGAACCCCCATAGCCTCCAAGCCCCTTTCTTTTCCTTCCCCTCCAAGAAGGTTAAGGTATGGCGTCCCCTCTGCTACTTATGGTAACAGGATTGCAGCTCTGGAAGGACAGTGTGCTACTTTGAACTCCAAGATGGACTCTCTCTCTCAACTGATGGTTGATGGTTTTGCTGCTACTCAGCTCTCTATCCAGTTCCTCACTGACCTAGTAGCTGCCAACTCAACTAAGGGGGAGAAGGTGGCAAGATCAGAATCAATATCTATTCAGGAATCAGGTGGAACTCAGGGGGAGCCAGTAGCTGTGAAGACCAAAGGGGGAGCTAAGGGGAAAGCAATATCTAAGGGGGAGCAGGTCAAACCAAGCAGTGGACAACCAAAGGATAAAGCTGAAGAGCTTGTTGAAGTTGACTTGGATGGAGAAAGAGTACTGATGTCTAAAGCAACTCAAGATGCAATGCAAAGAAGACCTGCATCTAGACATCCAATTCTACCTCCTGTGATAATCAGAGAGCCAACTCCAGCATGTCAAGAATCTGCTCTACAAAGAAGATGGAGAGAAATGGAGGAACATAATAAGTCTGGGAAAGGTAAAGGGAAACTGCCTGAATCCATCCATAAAGGAAATACTTGGTCCAATGGTACTGAGTATGATCAAGAAGAAGCCAATACTCTAATGGTGGATTACAGGGAGAGCACATTACACAATCATGACAGTGAATTTAGCAGTTTGGTGGAACAAGCAATGAATGCTCCAAGCAACCGTCCAACCAACACCACAAAACTGTTAAAGGATCAAATCACCAGTGTCAGTGTAATGGTGAATGATGAGAAAAGATGGGCTGTAAGTATCTATTTCACTTCTGGCATATCTTATTTCATCACAATGCAGTTATTGCAAGAGTCTACCAGCAAAGGTGTTGTGTGCCTTGAAGGGAAAGATCAGGGCAACTCAAACACCATTCAATGAAATATTGGATATGCAAATCCAGAACCTGCTCATACAAAAGCTACCTGAAGTCTACACAAATCCACCATGTGTTTTCTATAGATCTGTAACTAAGGATGGCACAAGAAGTGTAAGAACCGGGAAACCGTGGTATATTTTTAGAGTTTAATATAATTTCTTTTACGTTATTTGTGGATTTAAATACATTCTCTATTTAAATGTGGGGAAATTTTCGTTAAATGATCATATGTGTTTAGCCTATAAATGCTACGTGAATTTTGAGGTAATTAGACTGGTATTTAAAACGTGAGTTATTTTATTTTAAAGTTATCGTAAATTTTTGAACGAAGGATTCCGTTCGTTTCGTAATTGTTCGGGAAATTGGTACATCATTCGTACCAATAATTCATTCGTTAAGACGGGGGATATTTTTGAGTAATTGTTATAAAGATATTTTGGTTCGTACATATAGATAGTATTAAATTATTCTCGCAATTATCCGTACTTTTTGATGATTATCGTTTTGTAACCGGTACGCTATATTCGAATAAAAACGATCCAACGGATCAATATTGAACCAAAAATGTCGTTTGGGGTATTATTTTCCGTTTAATATAAAAAGACGAATCGTACATTATACCTCTCATAATCTGCGTTTAATATTATCGAAATTATAAAATCTCTGAACCGTGTTCTTCGTGTTCTTGAGAATCAAACACAAATTTGAAGGCGTTACCGGAGTCCGATTTCAACGTTCTTATAGTCAAATCGAAGGTCTTGGAATATAGTTTCATAATCTACCATCAGATTTCGTGTGGGGTAATATTTCAATTTCATACGAATTTTTCTTTAATTCTGGAAAATTAGGGTTTATGTCAAATTTGGGGCTTTTTGATTTTGAGTTTGTTCATGTGAATTGATGATATGTATAGCTTCGTGTGGGTGTAAGGAGTCCAAATATGTGTTCAATTTCATTGTATGATTCCCGGATTAGCCAATTCGAAAATTAGGGTTCTTGAGCTCGAATTGGGGTTTTTTTTATTTAGGAATTGTTCGTTGATTTTTATGGTTCCAATAGCTTTATATGGTCACATAAAATCGATTTGCATGCTTAGTTGAGTTGTTTTGACCCGTTTTGAGCTAGTTCGAATTCTTAGTTTTTTTTTCCGAAATTTCAAGTCAGTAGTTTGTAAAATCTGTTGTTTGTTTGGTTAAATGGTTGAAGGGATTATATTGTATGTGTTCTCAGCTTCGTTTTGATACCAAGAACATCAAGTTTGGTATAGAAATGAGGCTAGTCGGATTTTGGCCGGATGAATAGTGACAGCGGGATGAATAGTGACAGCGGGATGAATAGTGAGGAGATGATGAATAGTAAAAGTATTTTATGTATTTTGTTTTAATTATTTAATCTTTAAAAATTCATAGTTAATCAATACTATTATATAAAGGAGAAGACGGGGGCGGTGAGGTGGCGCTCTTAGATAGCTTCGTTCTATTTTTCTAATTTTCTCAATTTTTTGAATTAATAATATTAAATATTCGAAAAAATCTCAATTAACTTTTAAATCTATTACTATATATAATAGGCCAACACAAGGGCAAAAGTTGCCAATTAAATGGCCGCGAAATTACCGTTTTACCCTTTTCTTTTGAAAAATTACAAAAATGCCACTTGTATATTATTATACAAAATTTTTTTAATATATGTGTTACCACAGAGATTCGAACCTCCAACCTCCTTCCAAGATATCCATGGGCTTAACCACTATGCTACATGTCCTTTTGAGTTTATTTCAAATATCTTATTAGATAACCCACGTCTTTAATCTCTTATATTATTTTTTTTTACTTTGATGATTGAATAAATAAAATTTTGGTTTGAATTATTTATATAAATTTGTTTTTCTTTTTTACTTTTCAGCAAAATTACCGTTTTACCTTTTTTTTTTGAAAAATAACAAAAATGTCACTAGTATATTATTATACAAAATTTTTTTAATAGATGTGTTACTACAAAGATTCGAACCTCCAACCTCCTTCCAAGATATCCATGGGCTTAACCACTATGCTACATGCCTTTTTGAGTTTATTTCAAAAAACTTATTAGATAACCCACGTCTTTTATCTCTTATATTTTTTTTTTTACTTTGATGTTTGAATAAATAAAATGTTGGTTTGAATTATTTATATAAATTTGTTTTTCTTTTTTCCTTTTCATGCCACTCGTATATTTTTATACAAATTTTTTTTAATAGACGTGTTACTACAAAGATTCGAACCTCCAACCTCCTTTCAAGATATCCATGGGCTTAACCATTATGCTACATGCATTTTTGAGTTTATTTCAAAAAACTTATTAGATAACCCACGTCTTTTATCTCTTATATTAATTTTTTTTTGCTTTGATGTTTGAATAAATAAAATGTTGGTTTGAATTATTTATATAAATTTGTTTTTCTTTTTTCCTTTTCGTAATTTTATATATCTATATATTCAATCACTATATATTATTGCAGTTGTATGTTTTCAATTTAATATATATTAATTATGTTGATTATAATTCATAATTTATATTATACTTTATTTGAATTAAATTAATTATTCATGCATAAAATATACTATTAAAATTCGATCTAATATAAGAAATATTATACACATTATATATCTCATTATTAGTTATTTCTATAATTTTTAAACTAAGAACATTAGCATTCAAATTATACAAAAAATTCGTCTACCTACTCTGTTCGTCGCATCCATTTCTTAACAATTTTCTTTTCCAGAATGTATTGTTCATTTGTTAACATTGTCTAAAGTAACATGTCATTCTTTATTAACTTATCTATATTTTTTTTCAACTTCCTAACCCCCTCCCCTTCAACCCCAGTGACGTTCGTGTCGAAAATCGGGGTGAGTTTTTAAAATATAGGATATTACATAGTATATAATTACATAATGATCAGTCAGACTGTTAGTAGACGATAAAGTTTGGGAAAATTGAAAATTACAAGTTTTGAAAATAGAATTTCAAATTGTATTCCAAAAATTATTGTACGATGTTAAAAAAAAGTATAATATTTCATAATAATAATAGATTCTTATAGAATACATTAAATTGATTCGTAATGTCATATAATCATTTTGATAAAATGAAATTCTAAATAGGGTTTGTGGGTCCTTGACGACATCATCTACAACATATACAATATTTCTTATATTAGGTTGAATTTCAATAGTATATTTTATGTATGAATAATTATTTTAATTCAAATAAAGTATAATAAAGATATATAATATAAAAGTATGAATTTTAAACAACATAATTAATATATATTTAATCGAAAACATACAACTGTAATAAAATTTAGTGATTGAATATATAGGTATATAAAATTACAAAAAGAAGCCTCCGGGCCTATAGATGAGTTGGTGAGAGCACTGGTTATTGACCAAATCATTCAAGGTTTGATTCATGGGAGCGTGGAGAATTCTTCCTGCACTCTAGGGTCTGGCGTGATACCGGTTGGGGTGTCCGGAAAATAAAATTTTTGACCAAAATTACGAAAAGATGAAAAGAAAAACTGATTTATATAAATAATACAAACCAATATTTTATTTATTTAAACATCAAAGTAAAAATAATATAAGAGAAGAGAAGAAAGACGTGGATTATCTAATAATTTTTTTGAAGTAAACTTAAACATGCATGTAGAATAGTGGTTAAACCCATGAACATCTTAGAAGGAGGTTGGAGGTTTGTTTCTTTGTACTAACAACTATTAATATATTTTTGCATAATAATATATGAGTGAAATTTTTGTGACGACCATTTAATTGGAAATTTTTGCCCTTGTGTTGAGGTTTAATATATAGTAATAAATTGGATTAAAATGTGTAACTGTAAAACGATATTCCAAACACATTCTTAATGCATTTACTAAGTGTGTTAATATAATTTAATATAAAGATGAACACATGAGAGGAGTGCAGAATCAGTTCCCAAGTAAAAAACCAAAAACAAATAGGTGACATGAATACTCCAAACTGTAATAGGTGTTCATCTCCCAAGGTGTTTATCACAAACTTGGGTGATGTGAGGGTGCGCAAAGATGTGTCGGCCTTCAGCTTCTTTTTAAAATCCTCTATCTCATTTATGCATGTTCGATTATATTACAATAACATTGCATGCATATAACCTATTCATAACCTAATTTGCAAAAAAAAAAAACCAATCAATTCCCGAAAAACATCTAACAACCGCTCTCTAACGCAAATTACCAATATACAAACTATCCTTTCTCTGACACACAAAACACAGGTAAACCTGCTTATAATCACAAGAAGAACAATAGTACATTCGTGCTTCAAATTCTAAATTATTTCAATCTGGTCTCAAAATCAATAATAGTCACTATAAACAAGTCTTAGAGCCTTGGCATAGTTACGTTTGTGATTCAAAGTAATTACACTATTCGTAAAAAAAATTATTTACTCCTCACTATGCATGAACCATACTTCTCATTTTACGCTCTCAAACTTAAGACTACACAATCCTTAATCTAATAAATCGATCACGACCAACTTTTTAACGATAAAAATTATTGACATCTCTATGCAGGCCCGTGCCTTGCACGGGCTGTTACGCTAGTACTTACTAATAGAGGAAACCTATAATATTTTTGCATTTAAAATCCCTACTAATGGAGAAAGTAAATATACAATAGATCTTTACTAATGTAATATAATAGAAAATATAGGAACGTTTTGGTAAATAAGAAGTTAATAAATTAGATCGGTCTTGCATAAGAAATTAAGTAATTAATACCAAAAACTAGAAAAATCTCAATTGATTTTAAATATTTACTAATGGAGAAAACTAAATATACAATTTCAATATTCTTGCATTTAAAATCTCTACTAATATAGGAAAGTAAATATAATATTTTTGCATTTAAAATCTCTACTAATAGAGAAAGTAAATATACAATAGATATTTACTGATGAAGGAAACTAAATATCACTAAAAGAGAAACTAAATATTCGATTATAATAATTTTGACTTCAAAATATCTAAATTATAAAAAAAAGTGTATTACCTTACATTATTTTAAACTTTCCTCTGTTATTATCTAAATATTCTCATAATATTTCTTTTCAAATGAAATTAACATCTTAACATTCTTTTCTCGTAAACTTTCTTCTTTTTTTATGTGATATAATAGAAAATACAGGAACATTTTGGTAAATAAGAAGTTAAGAAATTAAATCGGTGTTGCATAAGAAATTAAGTAATTAATACCAAAGATTAGAAAAAAAATTAATTTCCTTTTAAATATTTACTAATGGAGAAAACTAAATATACAATTTCAATATTCTTGCATTTAAAATCTCTACTAATGGAGGAAAGTAAATATAATATTCTTGCATTTAAAATCTCTACTAATGGAGAAAGTAAATATACAATAGATCTTTACTAATGGAGGTAACCAAATATTCAATTATAATATTCTTGCCTTCAAATATCTAAATTAAAAAAAAGTGTATTACTTTACATTATTTTGAACTTCCTTTTATTATTATCTAGATATTCTCATAATATTTCTTTTCAAATAAAATTACCATCTTAACATTGTACTCTCCTAAACTTTCTTTTTTAATGTAATATAATAGAAAATGCAAGAACATATTGGTAAATAAGAAGTTAAGAAATTAGATCGGTCTTGCATTAAAAATTAAGTAATTACTTGGTAAATAATTAATTACGTTTAATACTTTCATACAAACAGCTAAGTAATAGTATAAATATACACATAAACTCTTTAATTATCTACTGCAATTTTTGTTGTCAACATTGTTCTTCTTTACTTTTTTGTTTACTTTTTTGTTTGTTCATGTTAAAAGTGTGTAAATGAAGCTTTTACTTTATGTTATTTATCTTATTATGTTTGTTTGTATCCTAATGCAGGATCATATTAAAATCTTTGACAAGACAAGTTATTTGCTATTAGTGTTGATTGAGTTAAGACATGGATTAATAAGGAGGGGGATTCATCACTTAAAATAATAGGCTGAGGATTTTCATTTACATTGAGTTGTGAATTGATTTAAATATTTATGTGTGTACGTTATTAGTTTTGAATTTATAGTTAAAAGTTGATACACCTGTATATATACAAGGTAACTCAAAAGTGGAGAATTCATCATGTCTTCAAAAACAAATTTTATCATTGTTTTTTAACGTTTAGATAATTATTGCTCTAATTTTTATGAGAAAAGATTATATCTTTTAGTAAAATATTTTATGTAATTCATACACGAAAATTCAAAGATAAAAATTGTATATTAAGAAATTTATAGTGTATGTATTTCGAAAATATCATGTTAAAATTTATTCTACTGAAGAATTTATTTAGTGTGTGCATTTTTAACAAAATTCAATAAGTCTGTGCATCTATAACAAAAGTCATACAAGAATAAGAAACACTCAGAAGACAGACATTATTTTTTTTTAAAGGAAGAGGTTGTTGTTGTTATTTTTTTTGACAAAAAGAGATCATTATTAATAAAAAAATTATCCCAGCAACAAAAAGGATGTTTGCTCATATTTTTTGATTTTTTTCTTACTGGGAGTAGATTTGGAGGTAGTGAAAATTTTAATAGCTCTGAAGGTATAATTGTAATTTTTAATTAAACAATCTAGAACTTTTTATATATATATATATATATATATATATATATATAATTCAAAACAAAAATTAATTTTATATTAGAAATATTATTTTATTTAAAAACGTATTTTGTAAAATATATTTTGAGAAAATTTAGAGATATTATTATAAAGCCGCTGTGAAAAGCGGCTTACTAAACTAGTTCAATATTAATCAGAAAAATGTGAAATTAGTTTCTAAATTTTCAGGAAAATATTTTCTATCTTATTTTAAAATAAAAATCAGCTTTATTCTGAAATTATTATTATTTTAGAATTTTTGGAATCATTTATTTATTTATTTAAAAGTAGAATTAAATACTTTAATTACGATTAATTCTTTCAAATAATAATTTAAATCGAACTAATTATTCGATAAATGGGATCATTTATCGAATAATTTTATTCATTAATTATTATTTGATTTAATTAATTTAATTGGGGTTATTTAATTCCAAATTATCCCGTTTTCAGTTTTAAATGCTTTAAAAATATTAGAAAAATTCCAAAAAATTGTTTTAAAAATATTTCGAAGTGAAATTTAAATTGTGTCATAGATTAGAGATGTTTTAAAAATAGTTATGGAGGCGGTGTGTGGTTTGTGTGTCCTTAGAGTGTCGTTTTGAGTCAATAAAGTGATTTTGTGCTATGTGGATCACGTGCGTACATGTTAGTGAGTCGTAGAGGATAATTGTAAGCCTTGAGAGTTAGTAGTGGAATTTAGGATTGTTTGATTGACTGTTTGGGTCGGTTGTATTCCGACGGGTTAGTGGTTTTTAAAAGGAGGTGCTGCCGAAATTTCTGAAAACTTATAAAACGATTTTTCAAAACTTTTCGATAAGAGTCGCTAGTGTATCTATGTTGTATATATGCTTTGTGCCTAATTGTTAAATGATAATATGCGTATGTGTTTATGTGGATTGTATGAGCGTGAGTTAGTGGTGTGTTAGTGTTTAACCCTGAGTTGGTTATTCTAGAGTTGAGACGGGCGGCTAAGGGAAAAACCAAGTTAGTGTGAGACAGCTGTGATTAGATGTGTGTATGATAAGTGGATTTTAATCCACTTGGAATGCTTCATATCGGCTTAAAATGATGGATTGAACTCAAGTATGTGGTGTGTTTAATGTGTTTTCATTAAGTTTTGCAGAACCAAGAGTTGGAGGTTAATGAGATCAAAAGTCGGATTTTCCTGGTAGGTTGCGAAGCTCTCACGGTTTTGGCCATATCTGGAGTTCTACAAGTCCGATTCTGACGATTCAACAGCCCACGCGAAGCCACGGAAATGTTCTACATTGCTGGGCAAAAATTCCAGGGAGCTGGAGGCGCTGCAGCGCCAGTTTCCTGCGCAAGAGCGCCTTAGGAGGCGCAAGAGCTCAGAAATCTTGAGCAAGAGCGCTTGGTTGGGTTGTAAAGTAAAATTCCAGGGGGTAGGAGGCGCAAGAGCGCCATTTTGAGGCGCAAGAGCGCCTGTTTGCTCCTGGAATGCGTCAGTCAGTTTGTATTTTACTCGTATTTTACTCCAAACCGGGTTAATTTGTGTTGGGCCTAATTTGTTAGGGCTCGTATCTTGGGTTTATTATGTAATCTCTTATACTTTAAAAACATTATTGATTAGGTTAATTTGGTAGCTAACTATCTATCAAAAACATTATTATTCTAAGAATAAGAGATCAAATTCGAGGGTTCTTCAAGCTAATGACAAGCAAGGAGGCCTATTGATTCCATCTTTTGTATTTCTTCTCTACAATTTCTGGGCTTTGTTTTGCTCTCAATTTCTTTTCTATTATTCATTATTAATTGTTTATAGATTCATGTTATCATTTGAACCCATGATGATGAGAAGTCCGATTATGGGCTAATCGTTATCATGGGGTTTTAATGGAGTTTTCCATGGATTCTAGTATTTAAATGTTTTTATGCCTTGGTGTGTGCTTGATATATGTTTAACCTAGTATGGGGGTGCTTATTCGTTATGGGTGCGTCGCGAACATCCGTAATTGTTTGTTGAATCCTAGTGATTGCGAAAGTGGATCTAGGGTTTAGAACATACCATGCTAGCGTAGGTTTTTGCGTGTGAAGAGCATGTATTAATTTGTGGTGTAATTCTAACCGTCTTGCACTGACTATGTGATTATTTGGATGCTTGATTGTAAACCATTATGTTTTCAATCTCTATAGACATATAGGGACTAAGCATATTTGGTGACTACTTGACTTCTATCAATTGTGGATGATCAGTAGGATGATATATGTACAACGAAAGTTGGCGTGTGTCAGTTTAGTGCGTCTAATCAGTTATCATCGCTTGCACATGCTAGGTTGAAAAGGCATAAGATTCTAGATGAAGTGGTTAATGAAATTGGAACCCCATGTTTTCTCTTACATAAGTAATCTCGTTTGTTAATTCACTCTTAGTTGATAATTGTTTTATTATTTAAGTAATAATCAACAACTCAATTTGATAATTGGTCAAGCATTAAGAAGTAACCATACACTGTTGCATAGGTATTTAAATTGGCATTTACACCTAGTCTCTGCGGAACGAATTCTATTTATCACTTGCTATTTGTGATCGCGTATACTTGCGTGTTTACGAGTCAACAGTGTAGCAGGACCAGAGGCAAGTGTCTATACCCTTCACGTATTGTTCGAGTAATATTCTCTTGAATTATTATTATGCAAGTGTTTACACTCTTCACTTAATTTCCAAATGTTGGTCCTTTTACACTGAACTGCAGTTGTTATTATTATTATTATTTCTTGTTAATGCAGTTATCAGATTCAGTTCCTTATTCGAACTTATATATGTTATGTATAATCCGGTTTATTTCCTTCAGAATGTAAGGCTTATCTGTTATAAGTATACTTTTTGAAGGACTTGAACTATTTTTTTCAGTATTCAATAAACCCTCTGATTGGTATTCTTACTTATCAGATTCCTATTGCCATGTTAAATGAGAAAAGTGTACTTATTGTGTTGAAACTGTGATTTGAGTTATGAACCCGATAAGGGTAAAATGAGATGTTGAGATTTTGGGTTTCTATATGAACCCGAGGTAAATTGGAATATTAGGGTCGTGGCGCCGGTCCAGTTGAAATAAAGTGTTTTGTGGCCTAGATGTCGCCACGTTGCATAGGCGGCCGGGTGACGCCGGTCCAGCGTTGTTGATAATTGGCCATGGTCAATAAGTGCCAATGGGGGCGGTTTGCCCGGGGATCCCTTGAAAGTGTATGGAACCTGCTGTGTAGGACAGTAAGGTTGGCGAGCTTTGAGCGATTGATCATCGGCTTAGCTCGTAGCGTCGTACAATTCCAATTTATATTAACTAAACATATATATGAGAAAAATTGTTGGCTCGATGATGTATAAAAAGGGGTTGTTAATTCTGCTGAATTTACTTACTTTCAAATTGTTGTGGTTTTTCAATATTTAAACATTCGCTTTCTTTATTCCATTACCAGTTGTGAAATACTCATCTTGTTTTGCTTTATTTATACTACATATTCCGTTGATACCAGGTTGAAACCTTAAATTATGTCTTTTATCCACAGGCTGAGCATTTCTTTCGCTCATACTTGTTTGTTTCACCTTTTTAAACCCTCCAGTGAAAGGTAGATTGACAGTATTTAATCGTATAACTATGGAACGAGAAGAGTCAAGATGACGTTTTGAAGACGAGTTGATGCAGATCATTTGGATCTAGTGTAAGGTTATTGTATAAAGTTGATTTCAATTAAATACTATATTGTATAAGATTAGTTTGCCTGGTATACTTCTCATCGAAGTTATACTAGTGTTATAGAATTTGTACAAAGAGTATTGTTGAAAAAGGAAGTTAAAGTTTGTGAAATTTTGGATTCTTGTTTCTAGCACTATAACCTAAAAGATCTTGGTTTAGTTGGGGTCGCAGATGTATATTTGAATTTGTTTAATATTTAACATGTTGTTTTTATTTGAGATTTTAGTGTGACGACCAAATCCTTTGACCCCGGATTTGGGGGCGTTACAAGTTGGTATCAGAGCAGGGTTATAGTAAAACTAGAAACGAGAGTGCGTAGGAGTGTATATAGTTATATAAGGAACGTCGGAGCTCATTTAGAGTTCGTGTTGGACTATTGGATATAGTACCAATGAGTGAGTTAAGATAGGGGTATTCGATTGAGATGATTGAGCTAAGATGGATAGAACTTCTTACGGTTGTAGATGTCTACGGCGAAATCTTCAAGGACTATTACAAGTCGACGACAACGTACGATATTGATAACTTTATGACGTGGAAAGGAAGGGCTTAGAATCGGATAACGAGCTATCGAAGGAGTCGACAAAGAAGACATATGTGGAGACCTTGGTAATACCTTTCCATCCTAATGAAATATTCGATATTCCTTTAAGCGAAACTTGTGTTGGTAAATATATTCCACCTTTTGACTTTGTATTTAATACCTTTGATCAATCCTGTTTCCAATTGTGTCGGAGGTTGTTATGATATCCATTTCAGATTTTGAGGCCTGTTGAAAATTTGTTATGTGAATTTCAACTCTTTCATTCTTCAAGGGTGAATCACTCTTATTGTAATGTAACACTCTTTGTTCGATATTTTCTTTTCTGGTTATTCTTCTTTTCTGAAGTAACACTTTTGGGGATCTACTCAGTTTCAATCCAAGGTGTGTATCTGAGAATTTCTCATCAATTGATTGTTAATTTGACTTTAGACTCATTTTATATTTCTCTACTCCAGCTGAGACGAACAACCCAATTATAGGGGACACAAGGACTATCTGTCTGTGTGATAGAAGTCTGATGGGACGCCGTCACTTGTGTGTTATGCAATACAAGAAGGCTAATTACCTTTAGTAATGTCTTAATTAAGACACGCAACATTGAGTTCATGTGATCGAAATGATCTCTCAGTGATTCTTTTATTTCCAATACTGTTCGCTTTAGAACATGTAAATTTGGTAACCACAGTTGTGGAACACTTGTTATGATACAGGATATTTTCAATTCAAAATATCATGAATCTTGTTACCTCTAATAATCTTGAGGGTATGCCACCAGGTTGGAAGGAATTAACTTTACCATAATGAGTAAAGAATTTGCGATTGAATTATCATGAGCGAAAGCGGATCACAATGCGATTAGAGTACTAGTGACATATAACAGAGCCAGTTGTTCTCTCTCTATTGATTAACGTTACGATGTGGAAGAGTGGGTCAACCTTTAATTGACAGAAACGACAGTATTTGAAGATGAAATAATATTTGAAGAAAAAAAAACGACGCACTATGAAGCCTCAATAACCATTTACATTAGTTAGGTAATTCAAGAGTTGATTGGAAATTGGGAAAAATGTGCAATTGTGCTGATGATATCCCAGGTTGTGGAGAATGTACATAATAGATTTTTGTCTCAATGAGAAGAACTTATGAATACGATGTTAGGCTAATAATGGAGAATGCTATGATCTTTGGATGCTTTAGGATTACATGATATGGTTGCAAGTCTTTTTCTCACTATAGTTAAAGTAGATCGTACCAGTCAACGTGGATGTATAGAATGAGAATCAAGATAATGTCGATTTGATCAAGTTATTTAGGGAATGAGATGATACCCTGGGAAAGGTTTCCTGAGTGTTATTGTGAATATATCTTCTGAATTATGTGGGAATCAGATAGAGATCAATTAAGTTCTTGGAACTAAGTAGAATAGTTTTAAAGGTATGGAGCTGAGTTACCGAGTTGTTAAGGTGTATTTCTCACAGTATTTATAACACGGAAAAGGGGATGAAGAGGCTTTAACAAGGATTTAAGGACAATGGACAAGGAAATGAGTGGTTGTTTTAAACTGAATATTTATTTTACATTGGCACAGAAGGTATGTGATTGTTGAAAGCAGTTGTTAGCTATATTGGAGGTAGATAGAATTGACCAAGGAATATGAATGGCTGACATTATAAGTAGTAAAGCGGGATTAGGGATGTAAATATCTTCGGTACAAGAATTGGAAATGATGGAGCTTTAAGGTTATAATAACAAGAGAATAACTAGAAGGAGTGGCTGAAATTAGGATTCAACCAGAATTGATTAAAGAGAAAGGGCTACATTAAGGAAAGACATGAAATATAATGCAGGAGATCAAGTCTTATTAAAGGTTTCACCATGGAAATGATTGACCAGATTTGGAAAAAAAAGGGAAAGCTTAGTCCGAGATTTGTTGGACCTTTTGAAATTCTGAAGCGCGTGGGAAAAGTTGCATACGAATTGGCGTTACCTCCACACATGCGACATATTCATAACGTTTTTCATGTGTATCTATGCTCAAGAACTACAATCCTGACTCAAGCCATGTAATCGAGTATGAACCAAAAGAGATTCAACCAGATCTGTCTTACGTAGAGTAACCAGTAAAAATCTTGGACCGTAAGGAGAAAGTGCTTAGAAATAAAACCATACCAATAGTAGGAGTTCTATGGAGAAACCCTAAAGTAGAAGAGTCAACTTGGGAATTAGAAAGTGAAATGCAAGAGAAATACCCTCATTTGTTTACTTACGCTGATTCTGGGGACAGAATCCTTTTAAGGGGGGAAGGATGTAAGAACCGGGAAACCGTGGTATATTTTTAGAGTTTAATATAATTTCTTTTACGTTATTTGTGGATTTAAATACATTCTCTATTTAAATGTGGGGAAATTTTCGTTAAATGATCATATGTGTCTGGCCTATAAATGCTACGTGAATTTTGAGGTAATTAGACTGGTATTTAAAACGTGAGTTATTTTATTTTAAAGTTATCGTAAATTTTTGAACGAAGGATTCCGTTCGTTTCGTAATTGTTCGGGAAATTGGTACATCATTCGTACCAATAATTCATTCGTTAAGACGGGGGATATTTTTGAGTAATTGTTATAAAGATATTTTGGTTCGTACATATAGATAGTATTAAATTATTCTCGCAATTATCCGTACTTTTTGATGATTATCGTTTTGTAACCGGTACGCTATATTCGAATAAAAACGATCCAACGGATCAATATTGAACCAAAAATGTCGTTTGGGGTATTATTTTCCGTTTAATATAAAAAGACGAATCGTACATTATACCTCTCATAATCTGCGTTTAATATTATCAAAATTATAAAATCTCTGAACCGTGTTCTTCGTGTTCTTGAGAATCAAACACAAATTTGAAGGCGTTACCGGAGTCCGATTTCAACGTTCTTATAGTCAAATCGAAGGTCTTGGAATATAATTTCATAATCTACCATCAGATTTCGTGTGGGGTAATATTTCAATTTCATACGAATTTTTCTTTAATTCTGGAAAATTAGGGTTTATGTCAAATTTGGGGCTTTTTGATTTTGAGTTTGTTCATGTGAATTGATGATATGTATAGCTTCGTGTGGGTGTAAGGAGTCCAAATATGTGTTCAATTTCATTGTATGATTCCCGGATTAGCCAATTCAAAAATTAGGGTTCTTGAGCTCGAATTGGGGTTTTTTTTATTTAGGAATTGTTCGTTGATTTTTATGGTTCCAATAGCTTTATATGGTCACATAAAATTGATTTGCATGCTTAGTTGAGTTGTTTTGACCCGTTTTGAGCTAGTTCGAATTCTTAGTTTTTTTTTCCGAAATTTCAAGTCAGTAGTTTGTAAAATCTGTTGTTTGTTTGGTTAAATGGTTGAAGGGATTATATTGTATGTGTTCTCAGCTTCGTTTTGATACCAAGAACATCAAGTTTGGTATAGAAATGAGGCTAGTCGGATTTTGGCCGGATGAATAGTGACAGCGGGATGAATAGTGACAGCGGGATGAATAGTGAGGAGATGATGAATAGTAAAAGTATTTTATGTATTTTGTTTTAATTA
Source organism: Heracleum sosnowskyi (assembly GCA_030848705.1). Taxonomy (NCBI): domain Eukaryota; kingdom Viridiplantae; phylum Streptophyta; class Magnoliopsida; order Apiales; family Apiaceae; genus Heracleum; species Heracleum sosnowskyi. The sequence continues at coordinate 87,497,616 of CM061245.1, forward strand.
TTTAATCTTTAAAAATTCATAGTTAATCAATACTATTATATAAAGAAGAAGACGGGGGCGGTGAGGTGGCGCTCTTAGATAGCTTCGTTCTATTTTTCCAATTTTCTCAATTTTTTGAATTAATAATATTAAATATTCGAAAAAATCTCAATTAACTTTTAAATACTTACTAATAGAGGAAACCTATAATATTTTTGCATTTAAAATCCCTACTAATGGAGAAAGTAAATATACAATAGATCTTTACTAATGTAATATAATAGAAAATATAGGAACGTTTTGGTAAATAAGAAGTTAATAAATTAGATCGGTCTTGCATAAGAAATTAAGTAATTAATACCAAAAACTAGAAAAATCTCAATTGATTTTAAATATTTACTAATGGAGAAAACTAAATATACAATTTCAATATTCTTGCATTTAAAATCTCTACTAATATAGGAAAGTAAATATAATATTTTTGCATTTAAAATCTCTACTAATAGAGAAAGTAAATATACAATAGATATTTACTGATGAAGAAACTAAATATCACTAAAAGAGAAACTAAATATTCGATTATAATAATTTTGACTTCAAAATATCTAAATTATAAAAAAAAGTGTATTACCTTACATTATTTTAAACTTTCCTCTGTTATTATCTAAATATTCTCATAATATTTCTTTCCAAATGAAATTAACATCTTAACATTCTTTTCTCGTAAACTTTCTTCTTTTTTTATGTGATATAATAGAAAATACAGGAACATTTTGGTAAATAAGAAGTTAAGAAATTAAATCGGTGTTGCATAAGAAATTAAGTAATTAATACCAAAGATTAGAAAAAAAATTAATTTCCTTTTAAATATTTACTAATGGAGAAAACTAAATATACAATTTCAATATTCTTGCATTTAAAATCTCTACTAATGGAGGAAAGTAAATATAATATTCTTGCATTTAAAATCTCTACTAATGGAGAAAGTAAATATACAATAGATCTTTACTAATGGAGGTAACCAAATATTCAATTATAATATTCTTGCCTTCAAATATCTAAATTAAAAAAAAAATGTATTACTTTACATTATTTTGAACTTCCTTTTATTATTATCTAGATATTCTCATAATATTTCTTTTCAAATAAAATTACCATCTTAACATTGTACTCTCCTAAACTTTCTTTTTTAATGTAATATAATAGAAAATGCAAGAACATATTGGTAAATAAGAAATTAAGAAATTAGATCGATCTTGCATTAAAAATTAAGTAATTACTTGGTAAATAATTAATTACGTTTAATACTTTCATACAAACAGCTAAGTAATAGTATAAATATACACATAAACTCTTTAATTATCTACTGCAATTTTTGTTGTCAACATTGTTCTTCTTTACTTTTTTGTTTACTTTTTAGTTTGTTCATGTTAAAAGTGTGTAAATGAAGCTTTTACTTTATGTTATTTATCTTATTATGTTTGTTTGTATCCTAATGCATGATCATATTAAAATCTTTGACAAGACAAGTTATTTGCTATTAGTGTTGATTGAGTTAAGACATGGATTAATAAGGAGGGGGATTCATCACTTAAAATAATAGGCTGAGGATTTTCATTTACATTGAGTTGTGAATTGATTTAAATATTTATGTGTGTACGTTATTAGTTTTGAATTTATAGTTAAAAGTTGATACACCTGTATATATACAAGGTAACTCAAAAGTGGAGAATTCATCATGTCTTCAAAAACAAATTTTATCATTGTTTTTTAACGTTTAGATAATTATTGCTCTAATTTTTATGAGAAAAGATTATATCTTTTAGTAAAATATTTTATGTAATTCATACACGAAAATTCAAAGATAAAAATTGTATATTAAGAAATTTATAGTGTATGTATTTCGAAAATATCATGTTAAAATTTATTCTACTGAAGAATTTATTTAGTGTGTGCATTTTTAACAAAATTCAATAAGTCTGTGCATCTATAACAAAAGTCATACAAGAATAAGAAACACTCAGAAGACAGACATTATTTTTTTTTAAAGGAAGAGGTTGTTGTTGTTATTTGTTTTGACAAAAAGAGATCATTATTAATAAAAAAAATTATCCCAGCAACAAAAAGGATGTTTGCTCATATTTTTTGATTTTTTTCTTACTGGGAGTAGATTTGGAGGTAGTGAAAATTTTAATAGCTCTGAAGGTATAATTGTAATTTTTAATTAAACGATCTAGAACTTTATATATATATATATATATATAATTCAAAACAAAAATTAATTTTATATTAGAAATATTATTTTATTTAAAAACGTATTTTGTAAAATATATTTTGAGAAAATTTAGAGATATTATTATAAAGCCGCTGTGAAAAGCGGCTTACTAAACTAGTTCAATATTAATCAGAAAAATGTGAAATTAGTTTCTAAATTTTCAGAAAAATATTTTCTATCTTATTTTAAAATAAAAATCAGCTTTATTCCGAAATTATTATTATTTTAGAATTTTTGGAATCATTTATTTATTTATTTAAAAGTAGAATTAAATACTTTAATTACGATTAATTCTTTCAAATAATAATTTAAATCGAACTAATTATTCGATAAATGGGATCATTTATCGAATAATTTTATTCATTAATTATTATTTGATTTAATTAATTTAATTGGGGTTATTTAATTCCAAATTATCCCGTTTTCAGTTTTAAATGCTTTAAAAATATTAGAAAAATTCCAAAAAATTGTTTTAAAAATATTTCGAAGTGAAATTTAAATTGTGTCATAGATTAGAGATGTTTTAAAAATAGTTATGGAGGCGGTGTGTGGTTTGTGTGTCCTTAGAGTGTCGTTTTGAGTCAATAAAGTGATTTTGTGCTATGTGGATCACGTGCGTACATGTTAGTGAGTCGTAGAGGATAATTGTAAGCCTTGAGAGTTAGTAGTGGAATTTAGGATTGTTTGATTGACTGTTTGGGTCGGTTGTATTCCGACGGGTTAGTGGTTTTTAAAAGGAGGTGCTGCCGAAATTTCTGAAAACTTATAAAACGATTTTTCAAAACTTTTCGATAAGAGTCGCTAGTGTATCTATGTTGTATATATGCTTTGTGCCTAATTGTTAAATGATAATATGCGTATGTGTTTATGTGGATTGTATGAGCGTGAGTTAGTGGTGTGTTAGTGTTTAACCCTGAGTTGATTATTCTAGAGTTGAGACGGGCGGCTAAGGGAAAAACCAAGTTAGTGTGAGACAGCTGTGATTAGATGTGTGTAGCAGGACCAGAGGCAAGTGTCTATACCCTTCACGTATTGTTCGAGTAATATTCTCTTGAATTATTATTATGCAAGTGTTTATACTCTTCACTTAATTTCCAAATGTTGGTCCTTTTACACTGAACTGCAGTTGTTATTATTATTATTATTTCTTGTTAATGCAGTTATCAGATTCAGTTCCTTATTCGAACTTATATATGTTATGTATAATCCGGTTTATTTCCTTCAGAATGTAAGGCTTATCTGTTATAAGTATACTTTTTGAAGGACTTGAACTATTTCTTTCAATATTCAATAAACCCTCTAATTGGTATTCTTACTTATCAGATTCCTATTGCCATGTTAAATGAGAAAAGTGTACTTATTGTGTTGAAACTGTGATTTGAGTTATGAACCCGATAAGGGTAAAATGAGATGTTGAGATTTTGGGTTTCTATATGAACCCAAGGTAAATTGGAATATTAGGGCCGTGGCGCCGGTCCAGTTGAAATAAAGTGTTTTGTGGCCTAGATGTCGCCACATTGCATAGGCGGCCGGGTGACGCCGGTCCAGCGTTGTTGATAATTGGCCATGGTCAATAAGTGCCAATGGGGGCGGTTTGCCCGGGGATCCCTTGAAAGTGTATGGAACCTGCTGTGTAGGACAGTAAGGTTGGCGAGCTTTGAGCGATTGATCATCGGCTTAGCTCGTAGCGTCGTACAATTCCAATTTATATTAACTAAACATATATATGAGAAAAATTGTTGGCTCGATGATGTATAAAAAGGGGTTGTTAATTCTGCTGAATTTACTTACTTTCAAATTGTTGTGGTTTTTCAATATTTAAACATTCGCTTTCTTTATTCCATTACCAGTTGTGAAATACTCATCTTGTTTTGCTTTATTTATACTACATATTCTGTTGATACCAGGTTGAAACCTTAAATTATGTCTTTTATCCACTGGCTGAGCATTTCTTTCGCTCATACTTGTTTGTTTCACCTTTTTAAACCCTCCAGTGAAAGGTAGATTGACAGTATTTAATCGTATAACTATGGAACGAGAAGAGTCAAGATGACGTTTTGAAGACGAGTTGATGCAGATCATTTGGATCTAGTGTAAGGTTATTGTATAAAGTTGATTTCAATTAAATACTATATTGTATAAGATTAGTTTGCCTGGTATACTTCTCATCGAAGTTATACTAGTGTTATAGAATTTGTACAAAGAGTATTGTTGAAAAAGGAAGTTAAAGTTTGTGAAATTTTGGATTCTTGTTTCTAGCACTATAACCTAAAAGATCTTGGTTTAGTTGGGGTCGCAGATGTATATTTGAATTTGTTTAATATTTAACATGTTGTTTTTATTTGAGATTTTAGTGTGACGACCAAATCCTTTGACCCCGGATTTGGGGGCGTTACAAGTTGGTATCAGAGCAGGGTTATAGTAAAACTAGAAACGAGAGTGCGTAGGAGTGTATATAGTTATATAAGGAACGTCAGAGCTCATTTAGAGTTCGTGTTGGACTATTGGATATAGTACCAATGAGTGAGTTAAGATAGGGGTATTCGATTGAGATGATTGAGCTAAGATGGATAGAACTTCTTACGGTTGTAGATGTCTACGGCGAAATCTTCAAGGACTATTACAAGTCAACGACAACGTACGATATTGATAACTTTACGACGTGGAAAGGAAGGGCTTAGAATCGGATAACGAGCTATCGAAGGAGTCGACAAAGAAGACATATGTGGAGACCTTGGTAATACCTTTCCATCCTAATGAAATATTCGATATTCCTTTAAGCGAAACTTGTGTTGGTAAATATATTCCACCTTTTGACTTTGTATTTGATACCTTTGATCAATCATGTTTCCAATTGTGTCGGAGGTTGTTATGATATCCATTTCAGATTTTGAGGCATGTTGAAAATTTGTTATGTGAATTTCAACTCTTTCATTCTTCAAGGGTGAATCACTCTTATTGTAATGTAACACTCTTTGTTCGATATTTTCTTTTCTGGTTATTCTTCTTTTCTGAAGTAACACTTTTGGGGATCTACTCAGTTTCAATCCAAGGTGTGTATCTGAGAATTTCTCATCAATTGATTGTTAATTTGACTTTAGACTCATTTTATATTTCTCTACTCCAGCTGAGACGAACAACCCAATTATAGGGGACACAAGGACTATCTGTCTGTGTGATAGAAGTCTGATGGGACGCCGTCACTTGTGTGTTGTGCAATACAAGAAGGCTAATTACCTTTAGTAATGTCTTAATTAAGACACGCAACATTGAGTTCATGTGATCGAAATGATCTCTCAGTGATTCTTTTATTTCCAATACTGTTCGCTTTAGAACATGTAAATTTGGTAACCACAGTTGTGGAACACTTGTTATGATACGGGATATTTTCAATTCAAAATATCATGAATCTTGTTACCTCTAATAATCTTGAGGGTATGCCACCAGGTTGGAAGGAATTAACCTTACCATAATGAGTAAAGAATTTGCGATTGAATTATCACGAGCGAAAGCGGATCACAATGCGATTAGAGTACTAGTGACATATAACAGAGCCAGTTGTTCTCTCTCTATTGATTAACGTTACGATGTGGAAGAGTGGGTCAACCTTTAATTGACAGAAACGACAGTATTTGAAGATGAAATAATATTTGAAGAAAAAAAAACGACGCACTATGAAGCCTCAATAACCATTTACATTAGTTAGGTAATTCAAGAGTTGATTGGAAATTGGGAAAAATGTGCAATTGTGCTGATGATATCCCAGGTTGTGGAGAATGGACATAATAGATTTTTGTCTCAATGAGAAGAACTTATGAATACGATGTTAGGCTAATAATGGAGAATGCTATGATCTTTGGATGCTTTAGGATTACATGATATGGTTGCAAGTCTTTTTCTCACTATAGTTAAAGTAGATCGTACCAGTCAACGTGGATGTATAGAATGAGAATCAAGATAATGTCGATTTGATCAAGTTATTTAGGGAATGAGATGATACCCTGGGAAAGGTTTCCTGAGTGTTATTGTGAATATATCTTCTGAATTATGTGGGAATCAGATAGAGATCAATTAAGTTCTTGGAACTAAGTAGAATAGTTTTAAAGGTATGGAGCTGAGTTACCGAGTTGTTAAGGTGTATTTCTCACAGTATTTATAACACGGAAAAGGGGATGAAGAGGCTTTAACAAGGATTTAAGGACAATGGACAAGGAAATGAGTGGTTGTTTTAAACTGAATATTTATTTTACATTGGCACAGAAGGTATGTGATTGTTGAAAGCAGTTGTTAGCTATATTGGAGGTAGATAGAATTGACCAAGGAATATGAATGGCTGACATTATAAGTAGTAAAGCGGGATTAGGGATGTAAATATCTTCGGTACAAGAATTGGAAATTGTTGGGATTTATGGGTGATAGCATAGAAACAACTTAACTTTGATTGTACTTAATTTTTTAAATTAAGTAGAACATACTGTCATAGCCAAAGTATATTCTTGTAATCAGTATGTAATGTTATTCTAGTTGTATTATTTGAAAGAAGTTCACTTGTGTGTTCAAGCCTCAAAGAATGCTTTTTGGATGACAACATGAATAAAGGTTACTGTCCTAAAGCTGTGACAGTAAGATTACAAGAAGACAGAATGTTGCAAGTCACGACAGCATATTCACTCTGACAACAACATTGGCGGAAGACTACGCGACAGCAACTATTGCCCTCGACAGCAAGTTTGGGATCCTCGACAGCACTCTATGCGGGGAACTCATACTGTCACCAAAAGATCATTCCTGTGACAGCCAAGCTTTGCGGCAAAAGTAACTGTCTCAATAAAGATCCCTATGCTAGGTATCTTTCTCAGTCAAATCCCGTGACAGTTTAAATGTTCAAGAAACAGGCGTGATGCAGCATCCCTAAGCTGCACCAAGTCTGCAAGACTACGACAGAAGCTTCAAGGCACTACAAATCAAAAGCGAATCAATTCAAGAGCAAGGTCAAGTCTTTATCTGCTGAATTGGTTTAGCTGGAAATAGAATGAATCTAGGTTGCTTTCTTTGTAATGTATATCTAACATGTTAGCAATTTAGGAAAGTCACATGGGTAAGACAATCTGTAAGAAGCTGCCACTTGATAGTGACAGCAGCTTTACAAACCCGTGACTGATAGTGATAGGGTTAGTCATATACCTTCTATCAACTCATTCTAGAAAAGTAACGAATAGAAGAAAGTGTCTGAGAAGAAAACCCGCAGCTCGAGATCTTTTTCTTGAGGTTGTAGCAACACTTTGCAAAATAAATAAAACATTTATTTTGTGAATCTTGTTCTTACTAAATACTGTTCGTGATTGCATATATTGCTGATAACGTTTAATCTTGATTTTAGTTGTTGAAATTTAGATTGAATTTTATCAGTATTGCATTCATCCCCCCCCCCTTCTGCAATACACAAGGACTAACAACTGGTATCAGAGCTTTCAGATTAACATACATATCTGAGATCCCGGAGAAAATGCAGAAATCAAACAGTATCAAGATCCCAGCTTTTGATAAAGAGAACTACAGCATTTGGAAAAGAAAAATCTTGTTGTTTATCAAAGCTGCAAATCCACTATACCCAGGTATACTCGAGAATGGTCCTTTCATTCCAAGAAAGGAAATTGAAGCCACAACAGTGAATGGTGAGATTATTCCTGCACATTGGGTTCCCAAAGATCCCTCAGAAATCTTGGAACCTGAAAAGGAGAAAATGGTGCTAGATGATCATTTGCAACTTATCTTGCTCGATTCTCTCACGCTGGATAAAGCCATGTGTGGAAGTGTAATAAGCTGCACATCAGCCAAGGAGATGTGGATCAGGTTAGCCTTACTCTGTGAAGGAAGTGAAGAGGTTAAGGGCAACCAAAGGCAAATTCTAATATCTCAATATGAGGCATTCATGGCCAAGCCTGGTGAAGACTTAACCTCCATGTTCGAAAGGTTCAGTAAGCTCTTAACTGAATTACAGATACATGGCAAGTACTATGACAGAAAAGAATTAAACGTCAAGTTCCTGCTCACACTGCCTGATCACCTTGAACACAAGACAACAGCCATACGAGAAGGAAGAGATCTCAACACTATAACCTTTGAGACACTTTATGGTATTCTGAAATCCTATGAACTCGAACTCTTTCAAAAGAGAGCCATACAAAGTGGAACAAGGAACAAGATGGCTAATATGTCAAGTGCCCTAGTAGCACATGTGCCAAGGATCACACAGCCAAGTGAAGTACCACAGATCACACAATCAACCCCAACACAGACCTTGAAGATAGAAGAGGTGGTTGAAGATGATGAGAAAGTGGTACTACAGATTAAAGATGTGGAAGATGAAGACTTCTACACAATGGAGGAACTGGAAAGCATGGACAACCCTACTATGGCTTACATGGCCAAGAAGTTCAAGAACTTTAGGTTCAAGAAGGATAGGTCATACAAGCCTCAAGGCCAAGCATCCAAGTTCAGCAAAGGAAGCTCATCAAAGGCTGCTGTGGGAAGTTCAACCAAAGGAGGATACAAAACTGGATTTGTGGATAGATCAAAGTTCAAATGTTACAACTGTGGAGAACCTGGTCATTTTGCTACTGAATGCAAAAGACCCAAACAGGTTCAAAGATATGAGAAAGGAACTGGTGGATACTCTAAGAAAAATCAAGGTAGAGCCTATGTGGCTGAAGGAAAGTGTTGGGATGATTCTGATGATGAAGAAGAGGAAGAATATGTTAACCTAGCTCTCATGGCTAGCACTGATGAGGTAGCATCAACTCCTTCAAGTCAGGTACCTTCACTTGTCTTACTTGATATGTCTACTGATGAGTATAAGAAAACCATTAAAGACTTAAGTGCTGAAATGTTCAATGTCTATACTAGCTTATCTGCTGCTAATGAGGAAATCTCTAGACTAAGTAAGCTAAATGAAACACTTCAGTCTGAAAATGATTCTCTTTTTCTCAAAACCAGTTCTCTAGGCTCTTTAGCTCAAGAGAATGCCAAACTTAAAAATGAATTAAAATGTGCTAAGGAGGTTGAGGAATTCCTGAGGAATGAGATTGCTGAAAATGAATTTAAGATTAAGGCCTATAGAAACTCATCAAAGATACTTCAGGATTACAATGATAAGCATACAGAAAATCAGTCTGTTGGTATAGGTTTTTCTTATGGTAGAAGACCTGGAAAGGAAACTGTGATTCAAGATTGTCCTGGAATAGCTGCTGTCAAACCCACCATTCTCAAGAAAGTTAAAACTCCTATTTTCAAAGCTGCTGAAATTGAGTTTGATGAAGAAGCCATGCTCATCAAACAAGAAATTCTTGATGAGGATGAAGGTGTTGACAGCACATTCAAGGAAGGAAAGGATACTGTCACAATCCCCAAGACAGTAAACTTACCAAGCAATCAGACAGTAAGTTCAAAGGATGTTGTCACGATTGGCAAGACAGAATCTTTCAAAGATACTGTCAAGAATGATTCCAAGACAGTAACTCTCAAACCTTCTGTCAAGACAGCAGGATTAAAAGATACTGTCAAGGATAGTTCGACAGCAACTTCTGAACATACTGTCAATCCAGTGACTCCCAAGTCTAGGAACAGGAATGGTAAGGTAGGTGTCAACAAAGGAAATGGATACACTAATGTTGGAGGTGCTTCTAGGAAACTATGCAATAACTGTGGATCTACACATCACTTAACACATGTTTGTAAGAAACCAATTGAGGATAAGATCAATGCAACTGAACTCAATGGTAACTTACACAGAACCCCCCTTATGCATAGAACTATGAGTGTCTGTAATAACATTGATTGTATGCCATGCAAAATCACTGCCATGAGTACATGCTTTAACTTACCTGTTCTCTCTACTGAAAAATGCTCATACCTAAACACTGTTGAGACTTCTGAGCCTGCTGGCAACAGCAAAAAGGCTTCATCCACTAAGAAAAGGACCAAGTCCAATTCTAAACCTAAGTGGGTGAAAAGAGAAGTCAAACAGGAAGTCTTTGATAATGCTTGTGATGTTGTGACTGGAAGAAACTCAGGGAACACTGAAACTGCAGGACCCAACAAAGATTGGGTACCATATGCAACTTAGAAACATTCTGTTTTGCAGGGTAAGAAGAAAAATCAGGTCATGTGGATAATTGACAGTGGTTGCTCAAGACACATGACAGGTGATAAAGCCCTGCTATCACATTATGTAGAGAAAGCTGGCCCAATCATAACCTTTGGAGACAACAGCAAGGGTTACACAGTGGGATATGGCTGTCTGGAAATTGGAAATGTTGTCATTGAAGATATTGCTCTTGTGGATGGATTGAAGCACAACCTACTCAGTGTCAGCCAATTCAGTGACAGAGGATTTAAGGTTGACTTTGACATGATGGTTTGCAACATCTATCACAAGAAGGATGGAAGCCTCTCTCTAAAAGGGGTCAGAAAAGGAAGCTTGTTTGTTGCTGATCTAAGCTCAACAAAGAAGGATAAAGTTTACTGTTTTTACAGTAAAGCTACTGTTGGTGACAGTATGCTTTGGCACAGGAAGCTCTCACATCTCAACTTCAAGACAATGAATATTCTGATGAAGAAGGAGTTAGTGAGAGGTTTGCCCCAACAGGAATTCTGTCAAGAAGGACTGTGTGAAGATTGTCAAATGGGCAAACTGAGAAGAGCTGTGCACAAGTCCAAACAAGTAAACACCAACACAGAAGCACTCAAGTTAATTCACATGGACCTCTTTGGACCAGTCAATGTACCATCTATGGCCAGAAAGAGGTATGCCTTGGTAATGGTGGATGATTACTCAAGGTACACTTGGGTGAAATTTCTTGAATCCAAAGATGAAGCTGCTCAAGTGATTATTGATCAAGTCAGAGTTCTTGATAGAACCCCAAACTCAAAAGTTCAAATCTTGAGGAGTGACAATGGTACAGAATTCAGAAATGCCACTCTTGGAAATTTCTGTAAAGATGAAGGAATTGTACAACAATTCTCTGCTGCAAGAACTCCACAGCAGAATGGAGTTGTAGAAAGAAAGAACAGGACTCTCATTGAAGCAGCTAGAACTATGTTGCATGATGCTAAGTTGCCAACATATTTCTGGGCTGAAGCTATCAACACAGCCTGTTATACTCAGAACAGAACCATGATCAACAAAACTCATGCAAGTACTCCTTACTGTCTGCTAACTGGAAAGAAACCTACTGTCAAATATTTTCATGTGTTTGGGAGCAAATGCTTTATGATGAAAGACAACCATGAGAAGAAAGGAAAATTTGACACCAAGGCTTTTGAAGGATTATTCATGGGTTACAGCACAGAAAGGACTGCCTACAGAGTTTATGTCATGGAACACAGGATTATTGAAGAAAGTGTTAATGTCACATTTGATGAAACCAAGTTTCCAGGACTGCATGAAGAAGGAAAGATGCAGACATTCAGATTTGAGAATCAAGGATACCTGGAAGCTGAGGAGATTGTAGATGAAGGACCTAGCTTCACTCAAATTGTTGAAGTTGACAAAGATGCTGTCAACACCACTACTGTCATTCAAACTCCAGCTCAATCACACACCATAACATCTAACATTCAGAACAGTGTTGACTCTGGAGACAATGAAGAACATGGTGGAGACAATGAAATTGATGAGCATTCAACTCAACAAGCTGAAGCAAATGTTCCTGTTCAATCAAGTAGCTTGCCCAGAATCACCAGGTGGACCAAGGACCACTCAAATGACCTAATAATTGGTGATCCCAATTCTGGTGTGAGGACAAGGAACAAAGTCTCTGCTGACAGCATGTTCTCATGCTTCCTGTCACAAATGGAACCCAAGACAATTGATGAAGCATTGTTGGATTCTGACTGGGTGATAGCCATGCAAGAAGAGCTAAATGAGTTTGAAAGAAACAATGTATGGAGATTGGTTCCAAGACCTAAGGGAAAGTCAGTTATTGAGACCAAGTGGGTTTTCAGAAACAAACTTGATGAAAATGGATTGGTGACAAGGAACAAAGCAAGGCTAGTGGCTAAAGGTTACTGTCAACAGGAGGGAATAGATTATGATGAGACATTTGCTCCTGTTGCCAGACTTGAAGCTATAAGAATCTTTCTAGCTTATGCTGCACACTGCAACTTCAAAGTATTTCAGATGGATGTCAAAAGTGCCTTTCTAAATGGAGAGCTGGAAGAAGAAGTGTATGTGGAACAGCCACCAGGGTTTGAGGATGCTGACATGCATAACTTTGTGTACAAACTCTTCAAAGCTTTGTATGGACTAAAGCAAGCACCCAGGGCATGGTATGACACACTTTCCACCTTTCTTCTGGAAAACCAGTTTACCAGAGGAGTTGTGGACAAGACACTTTTCTACAAGCATCATGGCAAGGACATCATTCTGGTACAAATCTATGTGGATGATATCATTTTTGGTTCTACAAATGAGAAGCTGTGTGAGAAGTTTTCCCATCTCATGAGTAACAAATATGAGATGAGCATGATGGGAGAATTGTCATTCTTTCTAGGGTTACAAATTCTTCAACAAACTGATGGAATCTTCATAAGTCAAGCTAAGTATATCAAGGAACTTCTCAAAAAGTTCAACTTGGAAGATTCATCTCCTGCAAGGACACCAATGTCCACAGCAACTAGTCTGGATCTTGATCCTAAAGGAAAGAAAGTTGACTCAAGCACTTATAGAGGCATGGTAGGATCCCTCCTATACCTAACAGCTAGCAGACCTGACATCATGTTTGCTACATGTCTTTGTGCAAGGTTTCAAAGTGATCCAAAGGAGTCACACTTGGTAGCCATCAAGAGAATCTTTAGATACTTAAAAGGCACTCCTAACCTAGGCCTTTGGTATCCTAAGAATACTGGATTTGATCTAATTGGTTACTCAGACTCAGACTATGCTGGATGCAAGATTGACAGAAAAAGTACTACTGGTAGCTGTCAATTTCTTGGTGGAAGATTGGTATCATGGTTTAGCAAGAAGCAGCATTCAGTCTCTACCTCAACTGCAGAAGCTGAGTACATTGCTGCAGGCAGTTGCTGTGCACAAATTCTATGGATGAAAAGTCAACTTCTAGATTATGGTCTAGTGTTAAGAGATATTCCTATTTACTGTGACAACACTAGTGCCATAGCCATCTCAGACAATCCAGTTCAACACTCTAGGACAAAGCACATTGATATAAGACATCACTTTATCAGAGAGCATGTTGAACAAGGAACTGTGAAGCTGATTTATGTCCCAACTGACAAGCAACTTGCTGACATCTTCACTAAGCCATTGGATGAAGCAACCTTCAACAGGTTGGTAAGTGAATTGGGAATGCTGAATCTGGTATGTTAATTTACTAAGGTTTCTAAATTTTCAATTTTTTTTATGAAGCTCATGACAGCAATTTCAAACCTGCTGTCAAGAGAAGTTACTGTCTACTTGGTTTATGTCTGTTATGTGACAGCATGTGTTGATTTGACTACTCATGTCAGTATTTTTGTGCCAGTCTCATATTTTTAAACCGTGTATGACTTTAATGTGGTTATCTGTTAAGTTTGAGAGTTAAAAATCTGTTCCATTGGACTTTCACACTCTTTTGCATTAATCTGTAGGATTAAAGGAGGACACGACCATTAATTACTTTTGTGGTAGTTGTATGGGTACTCTAACTGTTGACCATTAGACTTTAATCCTTAGACGGTTTTGCCTATAAATTAACCTTAGGTTTCACCAGTCTGCTCTCAGTTTTAAAGTAAATAATGGAAAACAAAGTAGGAATTGAAGTTGGTCTAAAGAAGTGTGATAGTGAACCCGACAATGAAGAGATCGACGAGCTCTTTGAAATGTTGTTGGACGCCATGGATGAGATTGATGAGGAAAAGGAGGCCAAGGCTAAGGAAGAAGAAGCCAAGGCTGTGGAAGAAGAGAAGGAGCTTCAGGCCCTTCTTGAAAAAGAAGGCCGCTCTGAAGAAGAGATTAAGGAAGAAGTCTTAGAACTAGTTAATAAAATCATAGAATAATGTACTCAATGTTCAATTTTAATGATTTTATTAATAATAATAAAAGTTCCTGTTTATGTGGTTACTGAGTTTATGATTTGTCTGTGTTAATTGCTTAATATCTGTGTTCAAAAGATTACATTGCTAAATCCATAATTTGTCAATATTAAGTTCAGTGTATGAATCAAGCATTCTAATAAGTTCATGACAGAACCATTTCCTAATCGAAGTTACTGTCGTTAAGAAGGATACTGTCATGTGTTACTTGACAGCAACCTTCTTGACAGCAGGAAAAGACCTTCTGTCAAGACTTGTAAAGGATACTGTCATTCATATGCTTAACGGTGACAGCAAGTTTTTGCGCAATAGTTGCTGTCGCGCAAAACCTACTGTCACCACCTCCTCTTACTGACAGATTGTTTCTAGCGCACAGGTTACTGTCAACAATAGTGGACCGTTGTAATTGGACATTCACCCCACGATTGACAGTGAATAACGGGCAGTAACTCACGTGTTAAGAGAGTGGATTAAGACACGTCCTTTAACTCCACTTTTTGAGCAAACGTTTGAGAAACCCATATTTATTCTCCAGTTACTCAGACATATCACTCTCACAAAACTCAAGGCAAAATACTTTTCTTCAAGCAAAAAGCTACTCTCTCACTTTCTTCTTCTCTTGAAATCTCCATGGCCCCCAAACAGACTCTCTCTCAAACAAACTTTGCTGGCATCTTTTCCCCAAATGATGCTGGTGAGGATTTCAAAGGACTGGTGTTTTTCTTGAACAAGTCCTATCTTCGTTCAGCCATTACCTCAACTCCAATTCTCGACCTAGACAAACTTGAGGAATTTTGGCGCACTGCTGTTGCTCAAACTGAGGGTGAAAACCCAGCTATTCAATTCACGATTAATGGGCAACAATACATTCTCACAGCTGAGGTCATCAATACTGCTCTTGGAATTACACTGGAAGCAGGCCAAAACTTTGCTCCACTTGCTAATGATGACACTCTGAAGAAGCTCTTCTTGAAGATTGGGTATGCAGGCCCTATTCTCGAAGAGGGAACAACCAAGTGGTACCCGTCTGGTGAAATGGACAGGAAGTATCTAAGGAAGGAGTGGAGCATGATATTTGATGCAATGGTCAAGGTGTTCTCTACCAAGTCCACAGGCTGGAATGGGATACCCTCCTACATCAAGAAACTGACACATTCTCTTGTCCATGGATACAAGGTGAATGTTGGAGCTCTCCTCATGGCACAACTCAAAGCTGCCATAGGTAAGAAGGTATCACACTACCCTCGCTTTCTTATGATGTGTATCAATTCTTTCTGTGACTTTAATAATGATGCCCCTCGTCTAGAGGTTTGTTCTGTCTTGAAAAAGAACACACACACACTGTTATCTTCACAGGATCTAAATGCACATATTCCACTATGCTTCACTCAGCACATGGTTGATCAAGTGACCAACCTTGATTATCCATTACCTACTGGTTATGATTCTTTTTCTCTTGAGGATGAAGCTGGATTAGACCCAAATTCAGTTAACCCCCATTCAACACCATACACTCAGCCTAGGCCCTCTAGACTTCCCAAAGCCCAAAGAGAAGCCTTGCAAGAATCCAGAAAAAGATCCTTAGAAGCTGATGTTGGTGGTAGCTCTGTTAGTCAAGATGGAGACACTGCACCTAGTGCAGCAAATAAGGAAGGTAGTCAAGCCGAACCCACAGTGGTTCCCCCTGAGCCTAAGAAGAAGAGAGCTAGGAGGACCAAAACCACTGTCAGCCACCCTGCAGTCTCCCAAAAGACTGTGGAGGAAACCAGGGAAATACACTCCTCCCTAGATGTGCCTTCTCAACAAGGTGCTTCTATTGAAATTGGCCTGTCTCCCAAGGCACCCTGTACAGAGTCTGCACAAACTCCTGGTTCCCAACCTGAGATACCCCCACTTGAAGAAACACACAGTGAGTTAGGGCACAGTGAGGATTTCTCTACTCCTATTGATGGTTCACATGTTTCATCTGTGAATCAGCCCCCACTCTCTACTACACTTTCACCTTCTTCCTTCCCTACACATTCTTTTGTTTCTTCTCCACAACCTAGAGAAGGGGACAGTCCCAACCCTTCAGGTTTTGATCATCCATCTCCAATCATGGATGAGCCCCCCTCTAGTGGTCCACAAGAACCCATTTCTCAAAGTGAGATGGACACCACTCCTCCAAACACTGAGCTAGGGCAAAGTGGTATTTTGTCAGAAACTAAAACAGCCAACACTTTGTCTGACCTCCAAGGAGCATCTTACCTTCGGGAAGATGCTGTCACAGCCTCTGTTGCTGTCAAAGACACTGGGGATGCTACTGTCCTGGGCACAGCTACTGTCAAAGGTGGAGAGAAAGATGCTGTCACTACAGAACATACTGTCACTCCACCTCCCAAAGATGCTGTCATGCCAGAACCTGCTGTCCAGACTACAACTGACAGTAACATTCCTCCCAAAGATGCTGTCAAGTCCTCCCAGCCTAATTTTGATGCTGTACTTGTTGAGGATGCCTCTGATGATGACCTACCTCTTGCCAAACTCCTAAAGGTACATTCTAAATCTTCTCCTTCCATGCATGTTAGTACTGCTCATACCCATGCATCTAGGTTGAGTGAGGGTGTGCAAAAGAAAAGAGAGATAAAAGAAAAGAGAGGTGAGCATAAAAATGAGAGGCAGCCAAATGAGCTGGCAAAAGGAGAGGGACTTGAGCATGTCCAGAGAGATATTGAGGGAGCCCACACTATTCAGGCACTAGGCCTTGAGAGTCAAACTGTGAGGGGTGATGAGATCACTCAAAAACACCCTGAGAGTGTGAGAACCCCCATAGCCTCCAAGCCCCTGTCTTTTCCTTCCCCTCCAAGAAGGTTAAGGTCTGGTGGCCCCTCTGCTACTTTTGGTAACAGGATTGCAGCTCTTGAAGGACAGTGTGCTACTTTGGACTCCAAGCTGGACTCTCTCTCTCAACTAGTGGTTGATGGTTTTGCTGCTACTCAACTTTCTATTCAGTTCCTTACTGACCTGGTAGCTGCCAACTCAACTAAGGGGGAGAAGGTAGCAAGATCAGAATCAATGCCTATTCAAGAATCAGGTGGAACTCAGGGGGAGCCTGTAGCTGTGAAGACCAGAGGGGGAGCTAAAAGGAAAGCAATGTCTCAGGGGGAGCAAGTCAAACCAAGCAGTGCAAAACCACAGGATAAAGCTGAACAGACTATTGAAGTGGAAATGGATGGAGAAAGGGTGTTAATGTCAAAGGAAACTCAAGATGCATTGCAAAGAAGACCTGCATCTAGACATCCAATCTTGCCTCCTGTGGTGATCAGAGAACCTATTCAAGAAACTCAAGAAACTGCTCTACAGAGGAAATGGAGAGAAATGGAGGAACAAAACAAACTTGGGAAAGGTAAAGGGAAACTGCCTGAATCCATCTATAAAGGAACTACTTGGTCCAATGGTACTGAGTATGATCAAGAGGAAGCCAATGTCTTGATGGTGGATTACAGGGAGAGCACATTACACAACCATGACAATGAGTTTAGCAGTTTGGTGGAAGAAGCAATGAATGCTCCTAGCAACCGTCCAACCAACACCACAAACCTGTTAAAGGCACAAATTACCAGTGTCAGTGTAATGGTGAATGATGAGAAAAGATGGGTTGTAAGTATTTATCTAACTTCTGGCATATCTTATTTCATCACAATGCAGCTATTGCAGAGTCTGTCAGCAAAGGTGTTGTGTGCTTTGAAGGGAAAGATCAGGGCAACTCAAACACCATTCAATGAAATATTGGATATGCAAATCCAGAACCTGATCATACAGAAGCTACCTGAAGTCTACTCAAATCCATCATGTGTTTTCTACAGATCTAAATCTAAGGATGGCATTAGAAGGAACAGCTACATGAATATTGGTAGCCCATCCAAAATGGAAACCAAGTCAATTCTGAAGGTACTAGATGGAATACTCAGTTCAAATGCCAATCCAGGAAGAGTTCATGCTGTTCAAGAAATCTACAAAATGCTGGTGTTGAGAGACAAGGCACTGGGAGCTAGAATAAAGGAGCTAATCACTAGAGCCAATGCCAAAAGAAATGATCAAGGTGGTAGCTGCTTCTATAACATTCCTCCCCATGATGATAATGATGATGATGATGATGAAGATGGTGAGGGTGGAGGTGGTGAAGCTTCTGGAAATGCTGGAAATGCTGGTGGAAGTAATTCTGGGAATACTGGTATTCAATCTCAGAATGAAGGCAATGAAGAAACTCCTAGCCAGGAAAAGAAAGATGCTGGTGCAACAGATGAAGAGGAGTCAAGAATACTGGAAGCTTTGGAGGCAAGCATTCTTAGATGTGCTATTGACTGCATAAATGCTGAAAAAGATGCTGTCATCAAAGGTACTGTCGACAAGGATACTGTCATAGAAGATGCTGTCTTGAGAGATGCTGTCGACAGAGGTACTGTCAAGGAAGGTTCTGTCAAGGATGAAACCAAAGCTGCTGTCAAGCCCAAGAGACTGAAAGCTAATGCTAAGGCATGGTTTTCTAGACAGAAACCTGCAGGAAAGCACAAATACTCAGGAAAGGAAAAGGCCACTGGATTTGGCAGAAATCTAAGGAAGCCAATTCAATCAATTCCTCCCAACAGTCTTAAGATTCAACAAATGAAATCAAAAGAAATTAAGAGTGTTGAGGTTAAGCTGGATGCAAATCAAGAGGCCTCTGAGTATATTCTGTGGTGGGAAGAATCAAGGTCTGCCAAGATTGACAAGGACTTCAATCTGGTAGCCACATCAACCAAGAACAGCACATCAACCATAGATAAAAGAAGAATTGATTTCTTCTACCTGGAAAGAATGGTAGAGTTGCTGGAGAGCTATGATAATGTTTCAGAGGCTGTCATGGAACATGTTCTAAAATATCAGGCAGATAGGGATGCTGAATTTTATCAGAAATTTGGCTATAACTTTGCAGATTTTGATGATGCTGATATTCTTACTGATCTCCCAGCCTCTCCTATACCATACCACTGGTACTATGAGTTTGATGACTTACCCACAGAAGAAGGGCAAGCCCAACCAACTCAGGAAGGGCAACCCAAGCCAAGCAAAGGACCTGAATCTTCTGCATATTCTCAAGCTCAGACAGAACTTGATAAGAAGGAAGCTGAATTGCTAGAAATTCACAAGGCCTCTAACAAGGCAGAAAGTGAAGCTCCAAATTATCAACCATATATGCTGGAAAATCCCCTAAGAGTCAAGTTCCTAAAAGAAGAAATCTATGTTTGCAGCTTGCATAAGCTTAAAACATCCACTCTGAAGGATTTACAGTATATGGTAGCTGGTTCAATTCACCCCCTGGAACAGATTTGTTCTTATGAGATAGAGAAGTTATTGGAAGGGAGAAAAGGAGAAGACTCAAAGCTGGACAAGCAAAGAAGGAAGACTCTCAATGCTTATCCTGGAAGAAGATTCAAGCTCATTAATGAAGAACTTCATTTCAGAACTTATCCATATGATATAGAGCAATGGCTGAATCTCAGGGATGTTAGCTCTCTCATATCTCCTTCCATAAAGAAGATCATTGATGAAGTAGAGGATGATGCAGTGTCTGCTGCTGAAATTTCTCTTGTAGAAAGTCTAAGAAGCTGCTTGGCAGAAGCTCTCAAAAGAGAGGATGCAGCAAGACAGAAGAGGAAATCTCAAGCTAAGTGAAAATTCTTGAATTCTGATCTTGTTAGTTAAGTTGTCAGCACATATTGTAAATTTGCTATTATTTTCCATAAAAACAAATTGGGGGAGATTGTTGGGATTTATGGGTGATAGCATAGAAACAACTTAACTTTGATTGTACTTAATTTTTTAAATTAAGTAGAACATACTGTCATAGCCAAAGTATATTCTTGTAATCAGTATGTAATGTTATTCTAGTTGTATTATTTGAAAGAAGTTCACTTGTGTGTTCAAGCCTCAAAGAATGCTTTTTGGATGACAACATGAATAAAGGTTACTGTCCTAAAGCTGTGACAGTAAGATTACAAGAAGACAGAATGTTGCAAGTCACGACAGCATATTCACTCTGACAGCAACATTGGCGGAAGACTACGCGACAGCAACTATTGCCCTCGACAGCAAGTTTGGGATCCTCGACAGCACTCTATGCGGGGAACTCATACTGTCACCAAAAGATCATTCCTGTGACAGCAAGCTTTGCGGCAAAAGTAACTGTCTCAATAAAGATCCCTATGCTAGGTATCTTTCTCAGTCAAATCCCGTGACAGTTTAAATGTTCAAGAAACAGGCGTGATGCAGCATCCCTAAGCTGCACCAAGTCTGCAAGACTACGACAGAAGCTTCAAGGCACTACAAATCAAAAGCGAATCAATTCAAGAGCAAGGTCAAGTCTTTATCTGCTGAATTGGTTTAGCTGGAAATAGAATGAATCTAGGTTGCTTTCTTTGTAATGTATATCTGACATGTTAGCAATTTAGGAAAGTCACATGGGTAAGACAATCTGTAAGAAGCTGCCACTTGATAGTGACAGCAGCTTTACAAACCCGTGACTGATAGTGATAGGGTTAGTCATATACCTTCTATCAACTCATTCTAGAAAAGTAACGAATAGAAGAAAGTGTCTGAGAAGAAAACCCGCAGCTCGAGATCTTTTTCTTGAGGTTGTAGCAACACTTTGCAAAATAAATAAAACATTTATTTTGTGAATCTTGTTCTTACTAAATACTGTTCGTGATTGCATATATTGCTGATAACGTTTAATCTTGATTTTAGTTGTTGAAATTTAGATTGAATTTTATCAGTATTGCATTCATCCCCCCCCCCCCCCTTCTGCAATACACAAGGACTAACAGAAATGATGGAGCTTTAAGGTTATAATAACAAGAGAATAACTAGAAGGAGTGGCTGAAATTAGGATTCAACCAGAATTGATTAAAGAGAAAGGGCTACATTAAGGAAAGACATGAAATATAATGCAGGAGATCAAGTCTTATTAAAGGTTTCACCATGGAAATGATTGACCAGATTTGGAAAAAAAAGGGAAAGCTTAGTCCGAGATTTGTTGGACCTTTTGAAATTCTGAAGCGCGTGGGAAAAGTTGCATACGAATTGGCGTTACCTCCAAACATGCGACATATTCATAACGTTTTTCATGTGTATCTATGCTCAAGAACTACAATCCTGACTCAAGCCATGTAATCGAGTATGAACCAATAGAGATTCAACCAGATCTGTCTTACGTAGAGTAACCAGTAAAAATCTTGGACCGTAAGGAGAAAGTGCTTAGAAATAAAACCATACCAATAGTAAGAGTTCTATGGAGAAACCCTAAAGTAGAAGAGTCAACTTGGGAATTAGAAAGTGAAATGCAAGAGAAATACCCTCATTTGTTTACTTACGCTGATTCTGGGGACAGAATCCTTTTAAGGGGGGAAGGATGTAAGAACCGGGAAACCGTGGTATATTTTTAGAGTTTAATATAATTTCTTTTACGTTATTTGTGGATTTAAATACATTCTCTATTTAAATGTGGGGAAATTTTCGTTAAATGATCATATGTGTCTGGCCTATAAATGCTACGTGAATTTTGAGGTAATTAGACTGGTATTTAAAACGTGAGTTATTTTATTTTAAAGTTATCGTAAATTTTTGAACGAAGAATTCCGTTCGTTTCGTAATTGTTCGGGAAATTGGTACATCATTCGTACCAATAATTCATTCATTAAGACGGGGGATATTTTTGAGTAATTGTTATAAAGATATTTTGGTTCGTACATATAGATAGTATTAAATTATTCTCGCAATTATCCGTACTTTTTGATGATTATCGTTTTGTAACCAGTACGCTATATTCGAATAAAAACGATCCAACGGATCAATATTGAACCAAAAATGTCGTTTGGGGTATTATTTTCCGTTTAATATAAAAAGACGAATCGTACATTATACCTCTCATAATCTGCGTTAATATTATCGAAATTATAAAATCTCTGAACCGTGTTCTTCGTGTTCTTGAGAATCAAACACAAATTTGAAGGCGTTACCGGAGTCCGATTTCAACGTTCTTATAGTCAAATCGAAGGTCTTGGAATATAGTTTCATAATCTACCATCAGATTTCGTGTGGGGTAATATTTCAATTTCATACGAATTTTTCTTTAATTCTGGAAAATTAGGGTTTATGTCAAATTTGGGGCTTTTTGATTTTGAGTTTGTTCATGTGAATTGATGATATGTATAGCTTCGTGTGGGTGTAAGGAGTCCAAATATGTGTTCAATTTCATTGTATGATTCCCGGATTAGCCAATTCGAAAATTAGGGTTCTTGAGCTCGAATTGGGGTTTTTTTTATTTAGGAATTGTTCGTTGATTTTTATGGTTCCAATAGCTTTATATGGTCACATACAATCGATTTGCATGCTTAGTTGAGTTGTTTTGACCCGTTTTGAGCTAGTTCGAATTCTTAGTTTTTTTTCCCGAAATTTCAAGTCAGTAGTTTGTAAAATCTGTTGTTTGTTTGGTTAAATGGTTGAAGGGATTATATTGTATGTGTTCTCAGCTTCGTTTTGATACCAAGAACATCAAGTTTGGTATAGAAATGAGGCTAGTCGGATTTTGGCCGGATGAATAGTGACAGCGGGATGAATAGTGACAGCGGGATGTTTGCTCATATTTTTTGATTTTTTTCTTACTGGGAGTAGATTTGGAGGTAGTGAAAATTTTAATAGCTCTGAAGGTATAATTGTAATTTTTAATTAAACGATCTAGAACTTTATATATATATATATATATAATTCAAAACAAAAATTAATTTTATATTAGAAATATTATTTTATTTAAAAACGTATTTTGTAAAATGTATTTTGAGAAAATTTAGAGATATTATTATAAAGCCGCTGTGAAGCGCGGCTTACTAAACTAGTTCAATATTAATCAGAAAAATGTGAAATTAGTTTCTAAATTTTCAGAAAAATATTTTCTATCTTATTTTAAAATAAAAATCAGCTTTATTCCGAAATTATTATTATTTTAGAATTTTTGGAATCATTTCTTTATTTATTTAAAAGTAGAATTAAATACTTTAATTACGATTAATTCTTTCAAATAATAATTTAAATCGAACTAATTATTCGATAAATGGGATCATTTATTGAATAATTTTATTCATTAATTATTATTTGATTTAATTAATTTAATTGGGGTTATTTAATTCCAAATTATCCCGTTTTCAGTTTTAAATGCTTTAAAAATATTAGAAAAATTCCAAAAAATTGTTTTAAAAATATTTCGAAGTGAAATTTAAATTGTGTCATAGATTAGAGATGTTTTAAAAATAGTTATGGAGGCGGTGTGTGGTTTGTGTGTCCTTAGAGTGTCGTTTTGAGTCAATAAAGTGATTTTGTGCTATGTGGATCACGTGCGTACATGTTAGTGAGTCGTAGAGGATAATTGTAAGCCTTGAGAGTTAGTAGTGGAATTTAGGATTGTTTGATTGACTGTTTGGGTCGGTTGTATTCCGACGGGTTAGTGGTTTTTAAAAGGAGGTGCTGCCGAAATTTCTGAAAACTTATAAAACGATTTTTCAAAACTTTTCGATAAGAGTCGCTAGTGTATCTATGTTGTATATATGCTTTGTGCCTAATTGTTAAATGATAATATGCGTATGTGTTTATGTGGATTGTATGAGCGTGAGTTAGTGGTGTGTTAGTGTTTAACCCTGAGTTGGTTATTCTAGAGTTGAGACGGGCGGCTAAGGGAAAAACCAAGTTAGTGTGAGACAGCTGTGATTAGATGTGTGTAGCAGGACCAGAGGCAAGTGTCTATACCCTTCACGTATTGTTCGAGTAATATTCTCTTGAATTATTATTATGCAAGTGTTTATACTCTTCACTTAATTTCCAAATGTTGGTCCTTTTACACTGAACTGCAGTTGTTATTATTATTATTATTTCTTGTTAATGCAGTTATCAGATTCAGTTCCTTATTCGAACTTATATATGTTATGTATAATCCGGTTTATTTCCTTCAGAATGTAAGGCTTATCTGTTATAAGTATACTTTTTGAAGGACTTGAACTATTTCTTTCAGTATTCAATAAACCCTCTGATTGGTATTCTTACTTATCAGATTACTATTGCCATGTTAAATGAGAAAAGTGTACTTATTGTGTTGAAACTGTGATTTGAGTTATGAACCCGATAAGGGTAAAATGAGATGTTGAGATTTTGGGTTTCTATATGAACCCAAGGTAAATTGGAATATTAGGGCCGTGGCGCCGGTCCAGTTGAAATAAAGTGTTTTGTGGCCTAGATGTCGCCACGTTGCATAGGCGGCCGGGTGACGCCGGTCCAGCGTTGTTGATAATTGGCCATGGTCAATTGGTGCCAATGGGGGCGGTTTGCCCGGGGATCCCTTGAAAGTGTATGGAACCTGCTGTGTAGGACAGTAAGGTTGGCGAGCTTTGAGCGATTGATCATCGGCTTAGCTCGTAGCGTCGTACAATTCCAATTTATATTAACTAAACACATATATGAGAAAAATTGTTGGCTCGATGATGTATAAAAAGGGGTTGTTAATTCTGCTGAATTTACTTACTTTCAAATTGTTGTGGTTTTTCAATATTTAAACATTCGCTTTCTTTATTCCATTACCAGTTGTGAAATACTCATCTTGTTTTGCTTTATTTATACTACATATTCCGTTGATACCAGGTTGAAACCTTAAATTATGTCTTTTATCCACTGGCTGAGCATTTCTTTCGCTCATACTTGTTTGTTTCACCTTTTTAAACCCTTCAGTGAAAGGTAGATTGACAGTTGTTAATCCCAAATGACCTAACAAAATTGTAGAAGGGGGGGGGGGTTGAATACAATTCTTGATATTTTCTTAAACTTAAAACAGTTATAAATAAAACTGAACTGAATAAGTAAAAACACAAGATATAAATAATTCCGTTGGATTGTTTGATGATCCAACTGAAGTGTTTTTATTTCGGAAATAATCTGTGATACAAATGTACACAGCTGCTCAGTTACTAGATTTGTAGAGAAGAAAATGCTCTCAAAATAGCTAATACAACCTATTTGTTTTTCTTCCCTTATTCTATTTTAACTGCTACACTTGGTTATATATTCCCCAAGTTTACAATACTATTTTTGGTTACACCTAAGTACACTAAAGGTAACCGCCAGTAGCTTGCTTTTCATTCCTTTTGTCCAGTGGTCCTTGGAGATCCTTGTCTTTTGTCTTCATGCTTATTCTGATCCCACTCAAGAACCCAATTGGGAATTGGAATGTTTCCTTATTTCCAGTGACCATTTTAATGGCTCCCAATGCAAATGCACACTTCTACATCTCCTTTTGATCTGTCAGAAAGCTGTCACTATCACTTTGTCAACTATACAGAAGAGCAATAATGATCCGTTGATGGCAGGAGAATGTATTTCGTTGATAGCTTTATTCTTCATTCCGTTGATGTTGTATCCTTGTTTCGTTGATAGAGTAATCTTCATACCGTTGACATGTCTTCACTTAGGCAAAATTACAAGGCATGATATACTTACAATTAACCAACCTATTTTGCCTATCTAGTACTTAGTCAACATGACTTAGGAAACCTATCTAATACATACATCAAATGCATATCAAACTGTGAAGTATTGTACAGTGCAATTGCTACAACACTCATTCCGTTGATGAGCTTCCTGTCAACGAAACACTGCAGAGCATGCCATTCCGTTGACAGTTACAAAATGACTTAATACAAAATCTACTAAGTGTTTTTATAATTATCATCAAGAACAACATATTCCTAACAATCTCCCCCAATTTATGACTGATAGAATAACAACCATAAATCAAGAGCCTTGATGATAACAAAAACACTCAGTCAAATTACACATGATAAAAGTAGAAATTGCATTGAGCTTCATTGAATTTAATTAAATTTCAAAGTAGAAAATCTTACAAAACAAGTGCACAGAGTTGCTCCTCTAGACTGAGCAGATTTTTCATCTTTGCCTCTATGGTCTTGTTTTCTTCCCTTTTCTTGCATTGTTCTCCTCAATCTGAGCTTGAAGTCTTCTGTAGAAAATCTTCTCTTCTTCATCTTGATTCCCCAACTTGGATTGCATTAATCTTAGAGTTTCATTGGATGCCTTCTCCAGTTGGTCTTCTATTCTGAAGAATCTTCTACAGTTGTCCTTGTCTCTGAATTCCATCATCCAAAAAGGTTGGAGATGAATCTTCTTTCCTGTTTGAGGGACCTTCAATACTCTGGGAAGTGCGCCAGGCTTGTTCCAGCTAGCTTTGATTTAGCAAATTTTGGAAACAACTTCAGACTTAGCTGTTTTGGTAAAACCAAAATCTTTCTTCAGGCATTTGAACACAGATAGCAGTGTCTGATAGTCTTCTCCCAGAATTCTATGTAGAGGCCAAACCTGTTCTCTCCCACCCTTGTAGACAAACACCAATCTCTCTGGTAGTTTGTAAGAAGCTGCTATTCCTCTCACTTCAACTAGGTCATCAAGATTGATATGTAGGTCAGACTCCTCCCTGATATCAGCAATGTAGATGAAGTCTTCTGGGTTGGTAGGAGGTTTTTCAGCTTGTGGTCTCCTTACTAGAATTGGCTTAGCCTTGGTAGCCCTTTGCTTAGATTTCTTCTTTGGATCCATCTCAAAGAGGAATTTTGGAAAGTTGGCCTCATCAAACTCAATTGGCTCTTCCTTTGGCTCAATTGGCTGATCATGGAAATTAACAGGATGTTTAGGATCAAAGGCTAACTTTACCCCTAGAGCTGGATCAGGAATTGTTGGAGGTGCAGTTGGTACAGAAGAGTCTGATGCAATACTCTGAGAGTCATCATTCTCAAAGGCTATATTTCTCCTAGCTCTTGCCTTTGGTTGCCTTGTGCTCTTCTTTGCACTCCTTTCCTCTCTGGCTTTTTCTTCTTGCTGTCTTTCTTCTTCATCAAGAGATTGAGCAACTGCAAGTGCTTGCATTGCTGCTCTTTCTGACTCTTCAGCCTTAGCTTCAGCAAAGTTTGGGTGACCAGCCCAAACACAGATTTCTTGTCCATTCCTGTAGACAATTGCCCTTTGCTTCCTTACCTCAGTATCATTGCTTTCCTTGCATTTAGTGATAAGTAATCCAAGAAGCTTGAGCTCATCTGGATAAGGTGCAGGATAGAAAGTCCTTGCTATATTTTTGCCCTTTGGTTTAGCAGGGGACTTGGGAGATAAGCTTCTTTGCAATGTAGCTTGTTCCACATCCCTAATGCATGAAGTTTGTCCTTTCTCCTTCCTTGAACCTTGAGTGACTCCATGTAGAAGGGGCTCTATCTTATATAAAGAATTGGTCGGTGGCTCCCATTCCGTTGATGCTAAAACCATGGCATCCGTTGATGGCTCTGTAGAAGAAGCTTGATTCGTTGATGGATCTGAAATCTTTGCAGAATCAGCTAACTTCTTGATTCTTTCATCTATCCTGGACCAGTGGTCTTTAATTTGTTCAGCAAGCTGTAGCTTCATAGATGTTTGCTGAATCAGGTCAATGCTGTCCAGTTTAGCTTTTCCTGACTCCCCCATAGCTAGTGGCTCCTTTGGCAGGGAAATGGCTGGGACCATAACCTTTGTGATTTGAATGTCTAGCTCCTTAGATTTCTCCCCCTTTTTGTTATCATCAAGAGAGATGACTGGGAGTCCTTGAGCTGCCACTAGCTGGGCCAAGAGTAGTGTCTGCTTCTCCTGTTCCTTTTGCATCTGAGATAAAGTAGCTTCCACCTTGTCCACTCTAGAAGAGAGAGTCTTCAAGGAGGTAGCCACCTCAGGTTCCTTAGAGAAAAACTTGTTCATCTTGGACACAGTGAGAAGAGGAAGCTTTTCATCTAGCCTCCTTTCATTAGCATCCTTGAGATTGTTAATTGAGTCCTTGATTTCTCTAGCCTCAATCCTTGTCTGCATCATCTGTAGCCTTTGGATTTCCAGTGAATCCATAATAGCCTTGTAGAATTTCTTGTCATTGGCATTTGCAGACTCATGAGCCAGATAGGCCTCATTGTACTGCCTTGTGATTGCAGCATCCAGGGAGATCCTTCCTTGTAAATCTTGAGAAAGCCAGTTTGGTGTAGGAGGCACCACAGAAGTCCCAGTCTGTGAAGTAGTGGCCACCTGATTGTCACCAAAGCTGTCCTCATCATCAGAGAAATCAAACTCACCACTTGCTGCAGCTCCTGGAGATAGATTGGTCAAGGCATCCTTTGCTCTTTGCATTGATGCAGTTGTATGAATTAGTTGTAGTGACCTCTCTGCCTCCACATTGCCCTGTTGAGCCAAAACTTGATAGGCTGACACAGGATGAGTAAAGGTCTCAGGATCCAGGGAAATACTATCCAGAGTTTGTTGATAGAGCTCTTGGAAAGTAAGTTCCCTTTCTCCCTCATTGACCTCCATTGACTCACTAGCAATGGCTGCTTCCTCCCTTATGACTCCTGTAGTCCCTTCTCTCTCTCCTCTATTTTCTTGCATCATGGGCTCCCCATGGCTCACACCTCTCACACCCTCACCTTCACCTACTAAGGTGGAACTCTCAATCTCTCCTTTTGCCTGGCTGGAAGAAATAGCCAGCCTCTCACTCTCATTCTCTCCTTTTGCCTGGCTGCAAGCCAGCCTCTCAGTTTCACTCCCTCTCAATCCTAGAAGTGTCTCAACTACCACTAGATCATCTGCACTAGTTGTGGAAACAACTTGATTTTCAATTAGAGGTGCAGAGTGAACTATCAACGGTATGGTAGTTTGAACTGTCAACGGTATGGATACTGTTGATGGAGAAACACTTGTCAACGAAAGAGCCTGTTTCGTTGATGAGGTCAAGAAAGCACTTTGAGAAAGTGAAATTACAGTAGAATCTGTGGTGATTGATTTAAGAGATTGTTCCACAGATCCTCTTGTAACTTCAGAAAAGGATGATTGGTGGCCCAACAAATCACTTAACAAGTGATGGTCACCAATGTTAGAGTGGGGCTTCTCCAAGAAAAGAGTTGGAGAATCAGGGATAGATGAATGGATCATATCCACATCTAATGATTGAGTTGGTGAATTTGGTGGAGATAGTTCAAGATTGATATCAAGAGAATGGGACTGTAACCCCAGAGTTATGATAGGGGTTACATCAAATTGAATTTGTGAAACTGGAAGTGTTGCTTCCAGTGTGTGTGCACCCTGTGAAACCTGGGATTTTTGCTTTACTCTTCTTTGGTACTGGGAAATTGTAGACTGTGGGCTTACAGTGTCCATTGCCCTCTTGGACTGTGCTCTGGGTGGAGAGCTTGTTTCAATAATTACATCCTTTTGGGAGGATGCAATTAGACTTGTGCTTAAATCCATTTTACTCATTGTGCCTTGTTGGGAAGACACAATGGGGCTAGGCTGGGAAACACTTACCTCACCTTCCTTATTTTTGGGGTTTCTTTGACTTTCACCCCTTCCCTCACCTCTCACAACTCCAGACTCACTCCCCTTAGGTTGTGTGGTAGTTTTTACAACAGGTGCCTTTTGAGAAGCACCTGAGGTTGGCTTGGAGGATTTCTTTGATTTTGGTTTTGTTGCTGGGGCAGGAGCCTGTTGGGTCACAACTACAGACTCCATAGCAACTGGGTTGGATGAAACAATGGAAGTAACAACTATACTAACAGGGATAGCAGTAGTTACCTCAATGATTGGCAGATACACCACTGGAACATCACCATTGTGGTTCAGCCTCAGTATGTCTGTCAATACTCTTTTTTCTTGCACAAAGCACTCAAACCTGGCAGTAGGGTTAGAGATAACTAATGGTGCTGGACTAACATGATTAGCCAGCATCATCAGAAACCTTGCATAATAGATATTTTTCTTCCTATTTGCCTTATCACCCAACTTAACACCAATTTCATACATAAGTTGGGTGCTAAAGTTGTAATATCTATCATTTAGAAGCATGGTTAGGAGAATTAACATAGAGTTAGTTAATGCATCAAAATTACTAATCTTTCCAGAAAAGACCTTAATGAATGCATCAGCTAAATAGTTGTATTCCCTAACCAAACCTCTCCTAATTATCTTACCCAAGTTATCAGTAGGCAAAGAGTAGTTTATAGAATTTAGCACGGTAGTTATTTCAGTGTTAGTAGGCAAAGCATCACAGTTATTATCAGGAATATGTAAACATGCTTGCAAAACATCAGAATTAACTATGTACTCATTACCTTGAAGAGTGAATTGCAGTGTGCAGTTTGTTCCACTATACTCACATGAGGTCCAAATCTCCTCGATTATTTCATTGTAGAGTGGTGTAGAGTGAAACATCGCATAGCTCAACTTACAGTTCCTCATGAAGTCCATCATCTTGAAAAAGATGCTGTTCGGACTCTCCTTAACAACAAATGGAATAGAATTGTTCTTCTCATAGATGAACCCACCAACAGACATAAGCTTGACTATGGGTGCCATTGTTGAGTGAGGAAAAGCTTCGAGCTGTATTGCTTGTTAGAGAGAAGAAGATAGAAAAACTTTTGGAATTTTTGAGAACAGGTAGAAATGAAATAAAGAAATTGAAATTTCTTAAGTACTCCCCCAAAAATTCTCAGAAATTAAGTCCAATAATTAATCTAAATTACCTGATTGGCTTAAAAAAGTAACCGTTAGAATTAAATATTACCACGATTTATACTTACAGGGGTGTATGTATAGATCGTGATAAAGAACGTGCAATTTCAACGGTTCAGATTAAAAAGCGCTACATCAACGAATCAGAATTGGGAATTTTAGGTCCCTTCTATTTCGTTGATAAAGCTGCGTTTCGTTGATATAAAAGAGCTATCAACGAAACACCCAGAAAAATGCTAAGACTATCAACGAAATGGTGCGTTTCGTTGACATAGTAATTTTGACTTAGACAAAATTTCACCTTTTCCTGAGAAAATCAATTCACAGAAAAATTATAGCAAATTCCTGGCTGCATTTTAACTTGCAAAAATCTCAAAATAATTAAGAGAAATTTAGCATACCTAGCTCACTTACTAATCTTGAGAATGTGGATTCATCAAGTGGCTTGGTAAAGATGTCTGCAAGTTGTTGTTCACTTGGAACAAAATGTAACTCCAAAGTACCATTCATAACATGTTCTCTAATAAAGTGGTACTTGATGTCAATGTGCTTGGTCCTTGAATGCTGCACTGGATTCTCAGTAATGGCAATGGCACTAGTGTTGTCACAGAAAATAGGAATTTTCTCAACTCTTAATCCATAATCAAGTAGTTGGTTTTTCATCCATAAAATCTGTGCACAACAACTTCCAGCTGCAATATACTCAGCCTCAGCTGTGGAGGTGGAAACTGAGTTTTGTTTCTTGCTGAACCATGATACAAGCTTGTTTCCTAGAAATTGACAGGTTCCAGTTGTGCTTTTCCTGTCAATTTTACATCCTGCATAATCTGCATCTGAATAACCAATTAGTTCAAAACCAGATTCTCTAGGATACCAAATGCCAAGGTTTGGTGTTCCTTTGAGATATCTGAAAATTCTTTTAATAGCAACTAAATGGGATTCCCTAGGATCAGCCTGAAATCTAGCACATAGACATGTAGCAAACATAATATCAGGTCTACTAGCTGTTAAATATAAAAGTGAGCCAACCATGCCTCTGTAACTTGAAATGTCCACAGATTTTTCCTTAGTATTCAATTCAAGTTTGGTGGCAGTAGGCATGGGTGTTTTGGCAGGAGAGCATTCCATTAAGTTAAACATCTTTAACAAATCATTAATGTACTTGGTTTGACTAATGAAAATGCCTTCATTAACTTGCTTTACTTGAAGACCAAGAAAATAAGTTAATTCTCCCATCATGCTCATTTCATACTTACTTTGCATAAGCTTGGCAAACTTTTGACAAAGTTTTTCACCTGTAGACCCAAAAATTATGTCATCTACATAAATTTGAACAAGTATTGTAGAGCCATTCACAATCCTATGAAAAAGAGTTTTATCTACAGTACCTCTAGTGAAGTGATTCTCAAGAAGGAACTGCGACAATGTGTCATACCAGGCTCTAGGTGCTTGTTTCAAACCATAGAGTGCTTTGAGGAGAAAGTACACATACTCTGGAAAATCATCATCTTCAAAGCCAGGAGGTTGACTCACATACACCTCCTCTTCCAGTTCCCCATTCAGAAAAGCACTCTTCACATCCATTTGAAAGACCTTGAAATTGGCATGGGCTGCATAGGCTAGGAAAATCCTTATTGCTTCTAGTCTTGCAACAGGAGCAAAGGTTTCATCAAAATCAATTCCCTCTTCCTGTGAGTAGCCTTTTGCAACCAATCTAGCTTTGTTCCTTGTGACTATGCCATTTTCATCCATCTTGTTTCTGAACACCCATTTTGTGCCTATTACACTCCTGTCTTTAGGCTTGGGCACCAGCTTCCAAACATTGTTCCTCTCAAATTGGTTTAGCTCCTCTTGCATAGCCAAAACCCAATCTGGATCTAGAAGTGCATCCTCAACTTTCTTTGGCTCTTCTTGAGACAGAAAGCTACTATATAGACATTCCTCTTGAGTTGCTCTTCTAGTTTGAACTTTTGAAGAAACATCACCTATAATAAGTTCAAAGGGATGATCTTTAGTCCATTTTCTTGAGGGAGGTAGATTTGCTCTTGAAGAAGTAGCTTCATGATCATGATTGCCTTGATTAGATATTTGTCCTTGAGAAACTCCCCCTGAGTTTGTTGTCCCTAATTGATCACTCCTGGAAGCATTTCTGTGACTGTCAACGGAATGTCCATTTTGACTGTCAACGAAACGCTCATTCTGACTGTCAACGAAATGACCATTTGGTCTACTAGCAGCTATTCTTTTCAATCTTAATGCAGCAATTTCATCTTCACTGCTGCTTTCATCTGTGCTAGATACAACAACTTTGGACTGTTTCTCAATAGTCTTATCATGATCCATTTGTTCTCCTTCCTCATTCTCAAAAGAGAGACTTTCATGGAAACCTTCATCACAGAGACCCTGAATTTTGAGATCATCAAAAACAACATGTACAGATTCCATGACAATGTTGGTTCTGAGATTATAGACTCTGTAGGCTTTCCCTGCTGCATAACCCACAAATATTGCTTCATCTGCCTTTGCTTCAAATTTCCCCAAGTGCTCAGCTTGATTTCTCAGAACAAAACACTTGCAACCAAAGACATGAAGAAAATCCAATAGTGGTTTCTTTCTTTTGAGTAGTTGATAAGGTGTCATTCCCTTGGCCTGATTAATCAAAGAAATATTTTGAGTGAATCAAGCTGTGTTGACTGCCTCAGCCCAAAAATAAGTAGGTAACTTTGATTCATCTAGCATTGTCCTTGCAGCTTCAATAAGTGTTCTATTTTTCCTTTCAACTACACCATTTTGCTGTGGTGTTCTTGCTGCTGAAAACTCATGCAATATACCATTTTCTTCACAGAACACTTTCATGCTTGAATTCTTGAATTCTGTCCCATTGTCACTCCTAATTCTTCTCACTTTGAAATCAGGATGATTGCTTACCATCTTGATGTGATTGATAATGATTTCACTTGCCTCATCTTTGGAGTGCAAAAAGAAAGTCCATATAAATCTAGAAAAATCATCAACAATCACAAGACAGTACTTCTTCTTTGAAATTGACATGACATTTACAGGGCCAAATAAATCCATGTGGAGCAACTCAAGCTGTTGAACAATTGATGACTCTGTCTTGCTTTTGAATGATGCCTTCTTTTGTTTCCCTTTTTGACAGGCATCACACAAACCATCCTTGGAGAATTCTACCTGTGGAATTCCTCTAGCAAGATCTTTCCTTACCAAATCATTCATGACTTTGAAATTCAGATGAGATAATTTCTTGTGCCACAGCCAACTTTCATCCTTGCTTGCCTTGCTGAAAAGACATGTGATGGTGTCTGGACTTGTGCTGCTAAAGTCAGCAATGTACACGTTCCCTCTTCTGAATCCAGTCATGACCACATTGTTGTTTCCTACCTTAGAAACAACACAGGCTTCTTTTGAAAAAGTAACTAAAAATCCTTTATCACGAAGTTGGCTGATACTAAGCAGGTTGTGCTTAAGACCATCCACCAATGCAACCTCATCAATGATGACATTCTCTTTTGAAATCAAGCCATATCCCTTTGTGTAGCCTTTGCTGTCATCTCCAAAAGCAATACAAGGGCCAGCTTTTTCCTGAAATTCTGTGAGCAGGGTAGAATCACCAGTCATGTGTCTTGAACAACCACTATCCAAGTACCAAAGATTCCTTTTGTCTCCCTGCACACAACAAACCAAATCAAGTTGATTTTGGTACCCAAGTTTCCTTGGGTCCTGTCTTGTTAGCCTTTGATTTCCCTCTCAGATCATTTTTCACTTGTGTTGATCTTTGAGGGTTGCTCACAGTTTCATTCTCAGCATGCATAGATGGAGGAACAAACATGTTATTCCATGGCATTTGTGGCATGTTAAACATATTCATGTAAGGGTTAGGCACAAATGACATACCAGCATATGGATTTTGATACTGTGCATATGGAGCAAACATGTTAGGCATAACAGGCATTGCAGGTATAGAATCATTCAATGTAGACTTAGGCATTCTCACATTAGCAGGTTTCTTAACAGACTTGCAATTAGCAGATAGATGATTAACACTACCACAATTAACACATGTCTTTCTAGGTGCATATTTATCAGGTGTGTAATTATTGTGCTTGTTAATCCCTACTTTTCCATTTCTGTTATTCTTTTTGTTACCTTTAGTCTCAACTTGAACTTTCTCTAACTTGTCTTTCAATTGCTTGTTAGACAAGTGACCTACATTAGCTCTTTCAACAGGCTTCTCAACTTTCTTTGATTTACTAGACTCACCTTGAACAAAGTTCTTGGTGACAGGACCATACTTTTCATTAAGTCTAGTGAGTTCTACTTTCTTTTTCTCTGTCAACGAAACAGCATGATCGGTTGATGGTTCATCTGTCAACGAAACATTGCATTCCGTTGACGTATCAACCTTCAACAAATGATCATTGTTGTTTGTTGACTCTGATTCTGATTCTAAGGTTTCAACAGCATACCCTAGTTTCTCCTTGTTCTTTTTCCATGATTGCTCACAGAAAGATTCCACACCTTGAACATTAATGATGTTGCTAGCAACATTCCTGGAATCTTTCCATTTTGCAATCACACTCTGTTCTATCTCTAGTTGTGTTTTAAGAATTTCTTCCCTCTTTAATACTTTCTCAAGTTCCAGCTTAGCATCCCTATTAACACATCTAATTTTCTCAAACTCAATGAGCTGTGCTTCTAACATGGCATTTCTATCACTTAAGAGCAGATTTGATTCTTTAATCCTTGAATTCTCCTTGGTAAGTGATTTAAGAGTAACACGCAGATTGTATAGTACAGTAGACATTTCATTTACTGCACTATCGCATTCCTCTTTAGAAAGCTCAGAAAGATTAGTAATTGTTACATGGTTGCTTGAGTAGCTTGCTTCCTGCTCATGATTGTTAGCCATAAGAGCCAAGTTGACATACTCAACATCATCATCAGAATCTTCACCATTACCAGCCCAATCATACTCCTGAGACATGAAAGCCTTTTCTTTTTGCTTGAGAAGTTCAAAGTATTTCTTTTTATAATCAACAGGCTCAAATTTCCTGTTGCCCTTCTCAATCTTGGGCTTTCTGCAGTCTCCAGCAAAGTGACCAAGCATTCCACAATTGAAACATTTAGATTTAGACTTTTCAATCCAGTTACTTTTGTTAGGTTGAAAGTCTCTCCTTGGTGGCCTTGCTTCTGAGTTTCTCTTGAACTTGAACTTAGAGAATTTTCTTGACAGAAAAACAATGTGTTCATCAATCTCATCTAAGTCATCCAAGTTGGCTGGTTCTGATTCTTCTTCCTCTGTCATCTTGCCTTTTCCCTTGCTAACATCACTTCTACAACTAGCTCGACTAGTTGTGGCTTTTGCAGCTTCCTCATTGTCATCTTCCAGTTGGTTCACAGATGCAATCAATGCAATAGATCCACCCTTCTTCTGTACCTTCTCAATTTCTTCATCTTGCTCCATTTCCAACTCATATGTCTTTAATGTTCCATACAGCCTTTCAAGAGTGTAATCTTTGTACTCTTGAGTGTTTCTTAGAGAAACAGTCATAGGCTTCCATTCTTTTGGAAGAGCTCTTAGAAATTTAAGGTTTGAATCCTTAGTTTGGTAGATTCTCCCATACAACTTTAATCCATTCAGAAGCTTTTGAAACCTACTAAACGTGTCATTTAGGGTTTCACCAGCTTTAAAGTGAAAGTGCTCATATTGTTGTATAAGGAGTTGCATTTTGTTCTCCCTTACTTGCTCAGTTCCTTCACATAGTGTTCTGACAGTGTCCCATACTTCTTTGGAGGTTGTACAGTTTATGACATTGTCAAACATCTCTTGCTCCAAACCATTAAACAGAATGTTCATGGTTCTTTTATCTTTATGGACTTCTGCAACATCTTCAATAGTCCATTCTGAGACAAGTTTTGGAATTTCCACATCAGGAGCATCATCTGGCAGTCCAACTCTAGATGCAAACTTCATGGGAACGTGTGGACCTTTCTCAATGCAGTCTACATACCTCTCGTCCATAGACATGAGATGTAAATGCATCTTTACTTTCCAGTGAAAGTAATTGTCCTTATCAAGAACTGGTATCTTCACACCTGCATCCTTCTTCACCATGGTTTCTGTTTTGGTCTTGATCTTTAAACTTCTTGTATGTTAGAAGCTTGCTCTGATACCAATTGTTAATCCCAAATGACCTAACAGAATTGTAGAAGGGGGGGGGGGGGTTGAATACAATTCTTGATATTTTCTTAAACTTAAAACACTTATAAATAAAACTGAACTGAATAAGTAAAAACACAAGATATAAATAATTCAGTTGGATTGTTTGATGATCCAACTGAAGTGTTTTTATTTCGGAAATAATCTGTGATACAAATGTACACAGCTGCTCAGTTACTAGATTTGTAGAGAAGAAAATGCTCTCAAAATAGCTAATACAATCTATTTGTTTTTCTTCCCTTATTCTATTTTAACTGCTACACTTGGTTATATATTCCCCAAGTTTACAATACTATTTTTGGTTACACCTAAGTACACTAAAGGTAACCGCCAGTAGCTTGCTTTTCATTCCTTTTGTCCAGTGGTCCTTGGAGATCCTTGTCTTTTGTCTTCATGCTTATTCTGATCCCACTCAAGAACCCAATTGGGAATTGGAATGTTTCCTTATTTCCAGTGACCATTTTAATGGCTCCCAATGCAAATGCACACTTCTACATCTCCTTTTGATCTGTCAGAAAGCTGTCACTATCACTTTGTCAACTATACAGAAGAGCAATAATGATCCGTTGATGGCAGGAGAATGTATTTCGTTGATAGCTTTATTCTTCATTCCGTTGATGGTGTATCCTTGTTTCGTTGATAGAGTAATCTTCATACCGTTGACATGTCTTCACTTAGGCAAAATTACAAGGCATGATATACTTACAATTAACCAACCTATTTTGCCTATCTAGTACTTAGTCAACATGACTTAGGAAACCTATCTAATACATACATCAAATGCATATCAAACTGTGAAGTATTGTACAGTGCAATTGCTACAACACTCATTCCGTTGATGAGCTTCCTGTCAACGAAACACTGCAGAGCATGCCATTCCGTTGACAGTTACAAAATGACTTAATACAAAATCTACTAAGTGTTTTTATAATTATCATCAAGAACAACATATTCCTAACAACAGTATTTAATCGTATAACTATGGAACGAGAAGAGTCAAGATGACGTTTTGAAGACGAGTTGATGCAGATCATTTGGATCTAGTGTAAGGTTATTGTATAAAGTTGATTTCAATTAAATACTATATTGTATAAGATTAGTTTGCCTGGTATACTTCTCATCGAAGTTATACTAGTGTTATAGAATTTGTACAAAGAGTATTGTTGAAAAAGGAAGTTAAAGTTTGTGAAATTTTGGATTCTTGTTTCTAGCACTATAACCTAAAAGATCTTGGTTTAGTTGGGGTCGCAGATGTATATTTGAATTTGTTTAATATTTAACATGTTGTTTTTATTTGAGATTTTAGTGTGACGACCAAATCCTTTGACCCCGGATTTGGGGGCGTTACAAGAAGGAACAGCTTCATGAATTTGGTTGGCACATCCAGAATGGAAACCAAGTCAATTCTGAAAGTGTTAGATGGAATACTCAGTTCAAATGCCAATCCATGAAGAGTTTATGATGTTCAAGAGATCTACAAAATGCTGGTGTTGAGAGACAAGGCACTGGGAGCTAGAGTGAAGGAACTAATCTCTAGAGCCAATGCCAAAAGAAATGATCAAGGTGGAAGCTGTCTCTATGACCTTCCTTCTCATGATGATGATGATGATGAGGTTGGAGGTGGTGAAGCTTCTGAAAATGCTGGAAATGCTGGTGGAAGTAATTCTGGGAATACTGGTATTCAATCTTAGAATGAAGGCAATGAAGAAACTCCTAGTCAAGAAAAGAAAGATGCTGGTGCAACAGATGAAGAGGAGCCAAGAATACTGGAAGCTTTGGAGGCAAGCATTCTGAGATGTGCTATTGACTGCATAAATGCAGAAAAAGATGTTGTCACCAAAGGTACTGTCGACTAGGAAACCGTCAAAGAAGATGCTGTCATGGAAGATACTGTCGACAAAGGTACTGTCAAGGAAGGTTCTGTCAAGGATGAAGCCAAAGCTGTTGTCAAGCCCAAGAGACTGAAAGCTAAAGCTAAGGCATGGTTTACTAGACAGAAACTTGCAGGAAAGCACAAGTACTCAGGAAAGGAAAAGACCACTGGATTTGGCAGGAATCTTAAGAAGCCAATTCAATCAATACCTCCCAACAGTCTTAATATACAACAGATGCAATCTAGAGAAATCAAGAGTGTTGAGGTAAAGATGGATGCAAATCAAGAGGTCACT
Source organism: Heracleum sosnowskyi (assembly GCA_030848705.1). Taxonomy (NCBI): domain Eukaryota; kingdom Viridiplantae; phylum Streptophyta; class Magnoliopsida; order Apiales; family Apiaceae; genus Heracleum; species Heracleum sosnowskyi. The sequence continues at coordinate 87,537,004 of CM061245.1, forward strand.
GCGTACATTCTGTGGTGGGAAGAATCAAGATCTACCAAGGTCGATAAGGATTTCAATCTGGTCTCCACATCAACCAGTGGTAGGACATCAACCTTAGATAAAAGAAGAATTGACTTCTTCTACCTGGAAAGAATGGTAGAGTTGCTGGAGAGCTATGAAAATGTTTCAGAGTCTGTTATGGAACATATTCTGAAATATCAAGCTGATAGGGATGCTGAATTCTATCAGAAATTTGGCTACAACTTTGCAGATTTTGATGATGCTGATATTTCAACTGATTTACCAGCTTCTCCTATACCATATCACTGGTACTATGAGTTTGATGATTCACCCACAGAAGAAAGGAAAACCCAACCCACAGAGGAAGGGCAACCCAAGCCAAGCAAAAGACCTGACTCTTCTCAATACGCTCAATATCAGTCAGAACTTGATAAGAAGGAAGCTGAACTCCTGGAAAGATGCAAGACTGCCAACAAGGCAGAAAGTGAAGCTCCAAATTATCAAACATGTATGCTGGAAAATCCCTTAAGAATCAAGCATCTAAAAGAAGAAATCTATGTTTGCAGCTTGCACAAGCTAAAAACAACTATTCTGAAGGATTTACAGTATATGGTTGCTGGATCAATTCATCCCCTGGAGCAGATCTGTTCTGACAAGATAGAGGAACTATTGGAAAGGAGAAAAGGAGAAGATTCGAAGCTGGACAAGCAAAGGAGGATGTCTCTCAATGCTTATCAAGGAAGTAGATTCAAGCTTATACATGAAGAACTCCACTTCAGAAGCTATCCATTTGATCAAGAGCAATGGTTGAATCTCAGGGATGCTAGTTCTCTTATTTCTCCTACTATCAAGAAGATCATTGAAGAAATAGAAGATGCTGCAGTCACACCTGCTGAAATCTCTCTTGTAGAAGGTCTAAGAAGCAGCTTGGTGGAAGCTCTCAGAAGAGAGGAAGTAACGAGACAGAAGAGGAAATCTCAAGCTAAGTAAACATTCTAAATCCGTTCTGATCTTGTTAGTTAAGTTGTCAGCATATATTGTAAATTTGTTGTTATTGTCCATAAAAACAAATTGGGGGAGATTGTTGGGATTTATGGGTGATAGCATAGGAACAACTTAACTTTGTATATACTTAATTTTTTAATTAAGTAGAACATACTGTCACAGCCAAAGTATGTTCTTGTAATCAGTATGCAATGTTATTTTAATTGTGTAATTTGGAAGAAGTTCACTTTCTGTGTTCAAGCCTCAAAGAACGCATATTAGATGACAGCATGAATAAAGGTTACTGTCATAAGCATTGACAGTAAGATTACAAGAAGACAAAATGTTGCAAGTCAAGACAGCATATTCACTCTGACAGCAACATTGGCGGAAGACTACGCGACAGCAACTTTAGCCCTCGACAACAAGCTTGGGAACCTCGACAGCACACTATGCGGGGAACTCGTACTGTCACCAAAAGCACATTCCTGTGACAGCAAGCTTTGTGGCAAAAGTAACTGTCTCGAGAAAGACCCTTATTCTAAGTATCTTTCTCAGTCAAATCTCGTGACAGTTTCAATGTTCAAGAAACAGGCGTGTTGCAGTATCCCTAAGCTGCACCAAGTCTGCAAGACTATGACAGAAGCTTCAAGCACTGCAAAACAAAAGCGAATCAATTCAAGAGCAAGGTCAAGTCCTTATTTGCTGAATTGCTTAAGCTGGAAATAGAATGAATCTAGGTTGCTTTTGTTATGATGTATATCTGACATATTAGCAATTTAGGAAAGTCACATGGGTAAGACAATCTGTAAGAAGCTGCCACTTGACAATGACAGCAGCTTCACAAACCCGTGACTGATAGTGATAGGATTAGTCTTATACCTACTGTTAATTCATTCTAGATATGTAACGAAGACTAGCAAGTGCCTTGAAGAAAATCGAAGCTCAAGAATTCTCTCTTGAGGTTGTAGCAACACTTTGCAAAATAAATAAAACATTTATTTTGTGAATCCTGTCTTCTCTATTTTACTGTTTGTGAATGCATACATATTATTGATAACATTAAATCTTAGTTTTAGTTGTTGAAACTGAGATTGAATTTTATCAGTATTGCATTCATCCCCCCCTTCTGCAATACACAAGGACCAACATACTTCACCTTATAGACCCACTTACATCCAATTACCCTCTTATTATGTGGAGGAGAAACAACAATCCATGTGTTATTGGTCTCTAGAGCAAGGAGCTCCTTAGACATTGCATCAACCCAACGAAAATCCTTAACAACCTGATTATACGTGAAAGGCTCATGTATAGTAGATTATGAAGTGACAACACAAGTATATATGGTTGATGAAGGAGAATAACGAGTAAAATTGTATTTGTTAGAATCAACAGGGTAGTCTAATAACATAGTGTTAACAACACTAACAGAAGAGACTGGTGGTGGTTATTGTGTGTTTGAAATATAGTCTTTCATCCAAACTGGCTGGGCTTTACGACGCAGAGAAAATCTTTGAGGAATAGGATCAATAACGGGTGTAGAAACAATTGTATTAGTGGTGGAAGTGGATGTATCTGGTGTTGTAGTATGCTCAGAAGTAGTATATGTATGGGCAGTATCTGTAATGTGTGGAGTAGTGACAATATCAGTATCAGGAAAAATGATGGGTGGAGTAAACAAGTGAACAGAAGGCTGTGACTGAATATTAGCAAAAGGAAAAACATTTTCAGTAAAAACTACATGACGAGACGTATGAAATTACTGAGAGAGAGGATCGAATAGTTTATAGCTTTTTTGGGTCATATAGTATCCGAGAAAAATAGTATTGACTGCTCGTGGAGATAATTTGTCAGAATTGTGTATGGACATATGTGCAAGGCAACCAAAAACTCTAAGATGAGAATAAAATGAAGTCTTATTGAAGAGTTTTTCGTAAGGATAAATGTAGCCTAGGACAGTAGTAGGGATACGGTTTGTAAGATACGTGGACGTGAGGATGCAATCGCCCCAAAAAACTGAGGGCAAATGAGCTTGAAATAACAAGGCTCTAGACATCTCAAGTAAGTTTCTGTGTTTACGTTCTACATGCCCGTTTTGTTGGGGAGTGTATGGACAAGAAGTGTGATGAATTGTGCCTTGAGACAATAAAAAAGAAGTGAGCTCATGACTAATAAACTCTCCCCCATTATTAGTTCGGAGGCACTTAATTGTGGTTGAAAACTGTGTTTTTACATAACTTAAAAAATCCTTTAAAGATTGACAAACATGTTGTTTAGTAGGAAGCAATATAGTACATAAGCCACAAGTACAATCATCAATAATGGTTAGAAAAAATCTACAACCAGTATGAGTGGGAGTCCGATACGGACCCCAAACATCAAAATGTACAAGCTCGAAAGGAGCAGTAGCCTGAGACGTACTAGAAACAAACGGTAGCTTACACTGTTTAGCTAAGGGACAAACAGTACAAGGAGAAACAATTTGATGATTACAATGAACAACTGAATCAGAAATTTTAGACAAAACAAAAGATGGAATGTGCCCTAAACGTTTATGCCAAATAGCAGAATCAGAGGAATGTGAGACAACAAAAAGCAAATGGAGTAGAAACCATGTTATGAAGTTGATAGAGACCGTCCACAATGTTACCAAGAACCAATTCCCTCATATGGTATTGGTCCTGCAGATAACAATGAGTAGAAGTGAAATGAACAGTTGAGTTAAGTTGGGAGGACAACTTACTAACAGATAACAGGTTGAAAGTGAAAGTAAGAATATATAAGACATCAGTAACGAGTAAAGAAAGATGATATAAGTAAACACTTCCCATATGAGTGACAATGACAGTGTCACTATTTGGAAATTTGACATGTAAAGGGCCAGAAAGTGAGAAAATGTTTGTCATGGAATTAATGTTGCAGCACATATGATTAGTGGCTCCCGTGTTGAGTACCCAAACATTATCAGATATGTGAGTGGAAGAAAGTAAATAAAAAGTAGTACATGCGATGTGTGTGGCCAAACTATACTGTCCAGGGGAAGAAGTGGACGCGGTAGGAATATAACTCTTGGAATTAATGCATTGCATAAGACTATTCATCTGAGATTGGAGTGCATCCAACTTGGTTGTCAAATCAGGATCAGAAGAAATGTCAAGAGAATGCCGAGGAGAAGCTTGCACAGTAGTTGCAGCATTTGCAGTAGAAGGCTTAGCAATAGGGGCACTGAACTTAGAACCATTATTAGGAGTAAACATGCGCTTGCCTTTATTATTTGGATGAGAGGGATGATCAGTAGGATACCCTATTAGTTTGTAGCATCTCTCCTTAGTATGACCCTTAAAATGGCAATGAGAACATTCCAACACAGGGTGAGAAGCTCGATCACTGAAACGATTGAGAAGATAGGTGGTAGAACCAGACTGAGAATTCTTTGACATGTTGACCATCACAGCAACAAGAGGAACAATATTATTATGAGTTTGACGTTGCTTTTTTCTTGTTTAAGAAGCATATAAGCCTAATTAACAGTAGGCCATGGTGTCATCATAAGCAATTGGCCACGAGCTGCATTAAAACTGGAATAAAGACCCATCAAAAACTGAATCAAACGAGTCTTCTCAAGTTGTGTTTCCCAATCCTTGATAGCAGTACAAGTGCACTTAACAGTTGATTCCAAAGCACGCAGTTCATCTCAAAAACCTTTCAACTTATGGAAATAGAATTCAATAGAATCATTTCCTTGTTCCAATTTGAACAAATCACATTGTGTCTCATAGTATTTGTGACCAGTGACAGCAGAAAACCGCTCATTGAGCTCATACCACAATGTAAAGGCACTATCCATATAGTTCACACTGTTACTTATTTCATCCGAAACTATGTTGAGGATCCAAGTAATTACCATGTCATTGACACGTTTCCAATGAACAAACAAAGGAGAAGACTCAACAGGAGTAACAAAATCGCCATTAACAATAAATAGCTTGTTTTTTGCGAAAAGTGCAATCTGCATAGAACCCTTACAAGAAGCGTATTTCTCTGATCCTAACAACTTTTTGGAAATAAGAACCATTCAAGGCTGATCGTTGTTGTGGAGAAAGAGTGGATGTGAATTATTATCAATTGAAAGAGTATTGAAAGTGTTATCAGTCGAAGTAGATCAAGTGTTGTTTTGTGAATTTGCCATTGGAGAATTATTTAACACATCATTAGCATAAGAAAGACGATGATTAAAGAAACGTAATTGAGAGAGAAATCGCGAAAGAGATCGCGAGAGAGATCGCAAGAGAGATTGTGAGAGAGATTGCAAAAACACACACGAACAGAGATAGTAACAAATTCATAGTGTAATCACAACTAAAATTGAGAAATTCACAATATATGATCTTCAAAATCGTGAAAATTAACGAAACAAGCAGTATTGAATCACGAAGAACACAAATGTACTCAAAAAACGAAGATAAAAAACGATGCTTTAAATGATTCCGTTTTAACATTGTTTTAATCACATCTTGTTGCATCCTAAACCAAGCATCTTTCACTCATACTTTGGTAACCAAAGGTCGATGGTGAAGTCTCGACAGAGGTGTGTGAGATTTAAGTTTCTGCAATTGACATCACCAAAAGTAAAAACAGACACCAGTAAATCAGAACACATACTTTCAATCTAAGGTTCCAAAATGGTTTGACATGATTTAACTAGCTGCCACCAACAAAATCCAAATTGTCAAACATTTAACTTATTTTAAGCAATGCTAATACAATTTACCTTGATATTTTCTATCATGCTACTAAAATTTCAAGAAATCATATGTTTTGAGTTTGTGCGAGTATCAGGTTTGGCTGGCTGGCTGGCCGACGAATCTATACTTACCTTGTAGGCCTGTAACAATTATCCAATAATAAACAACAGCAGTTAAGTTGGTCTTTTTTCCACCCTGGACAAGTGACAATGTGCATAAGTTAAACCTATAATTTATTGGTCCATTAGTCCTGTTCAACCTAGCCTTAGATTATACCAATAATAATTCCCTGAACTTATCGAAAAACACATACTGGTTATGCATTAAACATCTTCTCCTCAGCATCATAGCTAGCTATAGCCATACGGAGATTTGAATAACTAAGTGGACAGAAAAAAAATTAAGTACTACTTACTAGGCAGCAACGATGATCATGCGTCTCTCGCGTGGCCAGCTTCTTATTTCTCTTCTTCAGTTAACTAGTTTGCAGGTTTTTAAAGTCTATAGCATCAGTACATATAGCAGAGATGATTTTCCTGCTGATTTTGTGTTCGGTTCTGGAACTTCAGCTTATCAGGTGTACACTTGGTATTCATTCTTTAATGTGCTCTTCTGTAGTTAAATTATAGATTACAATTTATGGAAGATATTGATACATATTTCTCCATCATTATACAATATAAGCATATGATCTAAAGGTGTATCTACATATATGGTTGGGTAAATTTAAGGTTGAAGGAGCACCATTTGAAGATGGGAAAACTCCTAGCACCTGGGACACCTTCACTCATGGTGGTGAGTGTCTTTATGTATCAATGACTCCGTATTTCGTTTGTTTACTTGCTTTTGTTATTTTTATTGAACATCACAAAATTCATATATGTTCATTTTTATAAAGTCTGTAAATAGATCCCTGTTGGAAAGAAAAGAGTACTCAAATTACATTATTAACAAATAGGGAGTCGTTCGGTTGAGAACAATTTTACCGTGAGAACAGTATATAAGTAACGTGCTATTGTTCTCATACTAATATATGTTCTTCATAGAGTGCGACCTTAACATATGTATAACAATATCATCAGGTTATGTGAATGGGGACACTGGAGATATAGCATGTGATGGATACCACAAGTACAAGGTACATAACAGTTTCAGGAAGGATATACATATACACATACCTAATGCTAAACATTTCTTCTTAATTATGTGATTAATCTTTAATTTTGTTTTAGGAAGATGTCAAACTAATGGCTAACACTGGCTTGGAGGCATACAGATTCTCCATCTCATGGTCAAGGCTAATTCCTAGTATGTAGATGTATCTATCCTCTAGTTCTGTAATGTTATCAGTTAGACAACTAGTAACAAACCAATACCTAGCTAGCTTACTAATCACTATCGCTTTTTCTTTAATATACAGATGGGAGAGGCCCTATCAATCCTAAGGGCTTACAGTTCTACAATAATCTTATTAACGAACTCACTACCAGTGGTTAGAATCAACTTCAAAATGGATTTTCTTTTTTAAGCAGAGTGCGTACTTGACACCTTTTTGTGTTGATTGCAGGAATACAACCACACGTTACATTATTCCATGGCGATCTACCACAATCACTTGAAGATGAATATGGAGGATGGCTTGACAAGAAAATACTGTATACTTTTAAAATATGGTTTCTGTTCACCTAGGACAAATCAAATGTTCGCGATGAATGTCAAGTAATCTCCACTATTTTGTGAATGCAGGAAGGATTTTGTTGCATATGCTGATGCATGTTTCAGAGAATTTGGTGACAGAGTTAGGCACTGGACTACCTTCAATGAGATAAATATGTTGCCAATGTTAGGCTATGATGCAGGGATGATGCCCCCAAGGCGCTGTTCTTCTTTTCATGGAATGAATTGTACACAAGGTACCTTGGATGAACCGTACAAGGTTGCTCATAATACTTTGTTAGCACATGCATCAGCTGCAAGACTGTACAAGCGAAAGTACAAGGTATTAAGACCAGCAAGTATTCTGAAGTTATGTTGTATAGATATAGATACTTGAATGTGTATATATTCACAAAAACTAACATCTGATGCAGGCAGTACAACATGGTTTTGTAGGACTTAATATCTTGGTATTTTGGTTTAGTCCTTGCACAAACACAACAGAAGACTTACTTGCAACTCAGCGAGCCAATGAATATTATGTCGGCTGGTAAGTCACAAAGTTGCCACAACTCGTAGTTTTTTTGTGATTACTCTCAGTCGCAAAAATTTGGATACTCAACCATGCAAGACACCTCTCAGGCTCAAATCCTCAGCTTCTAGTTACACCTCAGTCATTATTTTTCCTCTAAATTTCAGGTTTGTGAATCCCTTAATTAATGGCGACTATCCAGAAGTGATCAAGAAAAATGCAGGTAAAAAGATTCCAACCTTCACGAAAACAGAATCTCTATGGCTGAAGGGTTCTTTGGATTTCCTGGGGGTGAACCATTATGCATCAGGATACATTAAGGATCAAACCATCAACCTTAAAGTAGACAGCAGGGATTTGATGGCAGATATGGCAGTGCAACTAATATGTACGTTAGTTTATATTCTGATTTATTTAAATACACTAGCTGCAATTTGCTACTTGCAAAAACTGCTTGCTAAGAGCTTAAACTAAGTATTCTCACAAAGCTCTCCTAACTATTTTCTGATTCAGGGGGAGGAGATGGTACCGAGAAATATCAGGTTTAAGGCTGATTTCTCAATCTCTCTATGTTTTTTCTTTTCTGCCCTGATTTTGAATAATATCTCAGAAACATTTTGTATGTATAATCCTAGGGACTCACGCACGTCCTGGAGTATTTCAAAGATGTCTATGGCAATCCTCCTGTTTACATCCATGAAAATGGTATCCGTCTTTCTTCATCAATTTTCTCTGCTATCCTTGGCCACATTTGAATCCTATATATACACCAAAAAGGAAAAAAAATGAAATGGAACTGACAGGCATGTGCTGAACTGAAAATTAAAAATGAAGAAATGCAGTTTCAGAAAAAGGAGAAAGAAATGCCGTAAATATTTTTCATTAGATATGTAGCAGCATCTGCAAAGTAGTAATGAAAAAGGAAAAAAGATAATTACGCAGAGATATGCACCTGGCGAATACATATTTAGTAGATACTCAACTGAAAGATGTGGAACAGACACATCCCAGTTTTTAATCATAGAACACACATTTCTCATCTGTGTATTACCTTATATGCCTTTGTTACGAAATCCTCAAATGCGAAAATCATGTGATCCTTTGGGTAGTTAAAGAGTGATTTGTGAGTTAGCATTGTCATTATACTGATTTGTTTTAAATGGCAACTATATATCTGTCAGGTCTACGGACAGTTCGTAACGGAACTATAAATGAAGAATTAAACGATGCTGCCCGAGTGCAGTCCATGCAAGGGTTTATCGGCAGTGTGCTAGATGCAGTCAGGTACAGCAGCAAGTTTTAAGTATCAACATCTTTGTCGACTTAACTCTTTCTTTTTCCTAGTAAGTTACAAGTTTGTCTAACACTTAAATGGTAAAAACTGAAAGGAATGGAGCAAACACACAAGGGTATTTTACATGGTCATTTTTAGATGTTTTTGAGCTCCTAGGCGGATATGATTCAGCCTACGGCCTGCACTACGTTGATTTAAACGATAAGGATTTGAAGAGATATCCTAAGAGCTCAGCCACCTGGTACTCCAGTTTCTTGAAGGAGAGAGGCATCCATAGTGTAGGGCGGGAAAAGGACAGTGTATCTGAATTCTAACATTCTCAAGCTTACAAAGTTCTATAAGACGAGTCTCCCGAATTATGACTGACATGAATATCTAAATTTGTATGAAACATTCCGCTTGCATGTATTTAAGGAAGAAGAGAAGTGTAGAGTCAGATTAAGGCATAAAAGTCTGACTTTCTACACATGAATTTTGTTGTATAACTGCCACATTTCAACTGCAATTAAAATACTACACTACAAAGAAAATAAAATCCGAAGGCCTGACAAAACAGAGCATGCATTTTGGTTGCCAAGAAGGGGAAAACACCTATAGCAAACATTTGCTATAAATTTCATAATTAATTGTCGTGGCCTTCCTAAGAGTATGGACTCTACCTTAATGACAAACTTGGGAAGAAAATATCAAACTCTAGTTATGCACGGCAAGCACTAACCTTCCTAAGTAGGAAATTGCAAGTTGATCAACACAATCAATAAACACACCCTAAAGTTTTAGTTCAGTCAACATCCATTGCCGCAAAATATGTTGCCTATATTTAATGATTGCAACCCTACCAACAGGTTATAAAAGAGCCCAGTTCAATATATAAATGGATGCTGATAATATGCAAACCACATGATCGGCAAGATAGGGCTTCAGTTTTGGTACCAAGTGGTGCATGCATCAAGAACGTAATATTTGAGCATTTATAAACATGCTTGCTGATTTTTAAAAAATCTTGACAGTTTGAAAGCAAGTTTCAAGTACTATATTTGGCTGATCAAAGCCTTGCAAATAACAAGCTAAACCTTCTGATAATGCTCCTTGCTCCACTCTACCGTACTTTTCCCTCTTCCGGCAATGCTTGGTCGGGAATGTGGTGTGCTGTCGGTCGGGACTCTGCAAAACAATGCCTGACCGGGGGTGGTGGCGGTCAAGCACCTCCGGCGTGAGAGTAAGTAACTTGGTGGTGGAGAATAACAAGAAACAATATCGGAAAGTGTATTACCGGTGACTGAGTTTTAGAGAGCGTTTTGTGAAATGTGAGAGTGAATGTGTGTGAATGTAGAAAAATTAGAACCTGTGCATATGTGAGGCTGCTTGAGTATTTATAAGGTGTAGTGTTACCTTCCTTTGTCCCCTGGTCCGGAAGAGTGTTCCCTTCCTTGTGACAGGTGTGAGTTGGTGTAAGAGTATTGGAGAAGGGAACGGCCTTTGCCCAAGAGGTGGAAGGTGCTGGAGGAAGGAGTTGTCTTTGACCCGGCAGAGAAAGTATTGCCTTCAATTATTTTCCTTAGTCCTACTTTGGGTGTGACAAGTTGTCCATTGAATTCTTCCGGGACATGGTCATATCTGGAAGGTAAATAGACTTCTTCCGGGCAAAGAGACTTCTTCTGGGAGGGTATTAACACCTTCTATGACCATTGCGGCCAAAAGTTGCCAGAGCTGTGGCTGGGATCTGAACCACCATACGCCTGTCGCTGTTCAGCAAATATGGCATGGTTTCCCAGTAACTCGAGATCTGAATGGAGAATTCAATTTAATATCAAGTACATGAAATTTTAAAGTTATCGAGTGAAATTTACTTACCAAGGGTTGGAGACGATTCCACTTGCCTGTAAGATTTTTAAAAAACAACTACACGTTAAAAAGAAGTTTTCAAATATTTTGTTGGGAGAGAAATTTGGTACAACACAATCGAGAGAATCTAGCTGGAATATTCGTAAAAAGCGTCCTTGGTTGTCGGACAATGCCACAGGTTCACAGTACGAAGCCTGAAGCTGATTAGTTAGAACAGAATGGTTGAAGTATGATTTCCGGGGGCTGAGTTGACAAAATCACCGGTCGAAATAAGTAGTGTAAATCCTACACTACCCGTAAATTCGCCGGAATATGTATCACTGAGGTGCACGTGCCTTATGTTTCTCAAGAGTGAAAATCCGAATCCTTTAGTCAAGTGCCTACATATCCTATTTATAGGAATCAAGCCCCATGTAGTTCTATTAGGTTTATACTTCTTAATCCTTGCGAATTCGGCCTCCCTAAGATAATCCATCTTAGAGTTTCAGTCGAATAAGGTAGCTTTTGCCGAGCTTTCCAGTGTCCTAATCCATATCCAACTCTAAGTCCTAGAGGTCTTCATGCAGGTAAAGTATATCCGAATAATCAATATGAGTCCCATACTGATTGCAATTGTTCCATCCAACCTGTTTAGCCAAGCCTTGAAGTTCTTTTACGAGTACAATTCCATGACCCTAAAGTATAGGCAGCTGCATCCGTGTCCTACTAGTACTCTGCCTTCCAGGGGTCGTGACCACTCGTCACCTTAGACCAGTATCGAGGTTCCTTGTTGCTCTTTACCTGAACTCCGATACCTTGATCCTGTCTAAGCAACCTGTACCTGTCCTCTGGCGCCTTGAATCTATATCCCAATTCGCACCAACCTTACTCAATACACCCTACTGGATTTTCAATACCTATGGGCCTTAAATTGAGCCCATGTGAGATTTTGGGCACAACATATTTTAAGACAAAATAAGATATCAGCAGAAGAAGCAAAAACAGATACTACACTCGAGTTAAAAGTGACCAAACAATGAATCTAATACTTAAAGTTTAAACACCTTGAAATTTCAGTTTAGCCCCAACTCCTCAACATGACATGAGCCGGATATGAAAATCATATGCAAAATAAATTACACAAACAGATGCCAAAAGGGGCCGGTGTCGAAGTTCAGGTGAATCGGTACAGCACTTAGGCTGAACAAAGAAACCTTGTTGTCCAATCTAATATAGCCTTCAAACCTCAATTCCCTCACACACCCACACGCGCAATATATATATATATACACACACACATTTTACATAGAGAAAAATGCCCCTAAGTACGTACTTAAGGGAGTTATATGAGTACATAGTGTATTTTAATGGCAAAGTTGTAAATATTTGATTAAGTTCTGTAATTATAATGTAATTACAATAATACCTCGTGCATTTACATTAAAAATCTCTTTGTACTCACATAAGTTAGGTGAGTACGTACTTAGGAGCATTAAGCCCTTTTACATCTATACTCTTTATTAATAAGCAAAACAATGTGAAAATGGTGCGCGGTACTAAAAAGTACCAAAGTACCAAAGTACCAAATTTGGTTATCACTTGACCCGGGTTCGATTCCTCGCAACTACATAATTAATTATACAAGATTTATTTACTTTAAATTCCTTAGCTTCATCCAGGGTTCGATTCCTTACAACTCCGTAATTATACAAGATTTATTTATTTACTTTAAATTCAATAGTTTCATGGAGCGTTAGATTCTTTGCAGCTACGTAATCATACAAGATTTATTTATTTAATTTAATTTCTTTAGCTTTATGCACGGTTCGATTGTCTATAACTACATAATTAAATATTTATTTATTATATATTTTTATCATTCAATTCTCGAAAAATACATTTTTAAATAATATTCATTAATAATTTATTAATACTGATATTTTAATGTCGACTCATGTTCGGCCCGTGCTTGGCACGGGTTATAAGCTAGTATATATCAAAAAGAAAACCTCTTGCAAATTGGGGTGGGGGGAGGACCTCCAGGCATCACCCATAACCAATATGCCACAAAACTTAACCAAGTAAACGACCCCATTATCTCCCCAATAAACTGAACGCTTAAAAGAAATTTAAATCAAACTGAAAAATTTCTTAAAAGAGCTAACTTTTTTTTTGCGGATGAGTAATAATTAGTAACTATTAAAATGATTTAAAACTTAAGATATGACTTCTCACTGAATTATATCTTAATAATAATATCTTAACGTTATAAGAACAATATTCGATAGCGTTACTATAATCTTATCAAACCCAAAAGAGCTATTAGTAGTCGCATATAGATTACGGGAAGAAACTCCAAAAGCTGTACAACATATAATTTTGTTCTACTGCATTGTCTGTTCCACATTACACCTAATATAATAAGTTGAATGTGATCAACCAGTAGAGAACCATTTAAAAACCTTATTGTATCATAAGAAAATATCCAAAGGATGAAGATTGTGCTTACTCAAACAATGAATGATCTCCTGTCACTACTATAGGTGCTTTCATCATCAGCAAAAGGAAAATCATATAAATCCTGGGTGGAATCCCAGTCATCAATGCTGAAGCCAGACGATGGAGAAGTAGAGCCATTTGCATATAGCCAAGTTCCATCCTCAATCTTCTGGCAATCAGGGCATATCATTGCTCCCTTCATATTGAATGCTGAACCAATGCAATCTTCATAGTGGGAACAAAATAATTAGAACATAGTCATACATGCATGCACAAAATAAGTACAAGTTAATATAACATTTAAGAGATTTATGAACTTGTGGCTAGTAAAACCCTCTTAAGATCGGAATTAAGATCTATTTTAACCTTCTGAGATGGGAGATCTCTAAAAACTCAATCCAAGCATTTGTGACTTACATACAGGGACACTACAGAGATTCCTTCTTAGATACAAATTCTGAGCTAGTATATTATCCATAGCAGCAAAATTCAAAGAAGATACAAATGTGTGTGTGTCATAATTTAAACAGAGGTCAGAATAAAAAGAGGAGATGAGTTTATAATTATGAGTTATGTATATAGAGAAATACTTATTGTACAATATCTTTGCTGGATGTTACAATCTGATTATAGCGAATGGTTTATTAATAATCATTCGATCAAGATTAACTGACGGTCAGGATAATTTCCATATTTACAAAAATATAACGGTCGGAATATTATATTATCGAAATATGTGAAGAAAATTGAGTGGGGCCTGGTATTTTCAATATAAGATACAAAAAGATTAATTCAGATATATCACGGTTTTTTATTGAATATATTCAAATATACTTGACTTAAAATGAAATAGTATTATATTTGTTCTTTTTGAAAAGTTTAGAAAAGGTAACTGAAAAAGAAATAACATTTCAAATCGAATATACAATGCGAAAAGTAACATATAATGATAAATCAATAAAAAAATTACTTCTATGCTTCCAGCTGGTCACCAACAAACTATATAAGAGTAGAAAGCTTCTGTCGAAGGACATCATCTTATAAACTCATAATGGTTGTTAAATGAAGCAGAACATGAACCAATGTTTTATATATTATTTCTATAGTGTCAATTTAACTAATGTTCAATTTATCACCAACTCCTTTAGGTGTGATTGAATCAACCACAAAGGAGATGGCCGGTCTCTAACAAATCACCCAAGCATTTGTGACTTGCATACAAATACACTATTGAAATTCATTTTCAAATAAGAAGAGTAACATGGTTGCTTCCCGCAACCCAACTAAGGGTTTTTTTTGATAAAACTGAATCAAAAATATCGAATTATTAATTTACCTGAATGAACTGATTCAATTAGATTATCTGAATGAATTATTTGTCGAATGAAAAGCTGTTTGATAATATTCTTGAAAAAAGGTCTTAATGACATAAAATTACCTTATATCCTCAAAATAATTAATTTTGTATTGATAGTATTCTATGTCTATATACATAGAACTCCTCTAAAATGATATCATTGAGATCGGAGAAAATTATCATTTTAGATAGGTTATCACATAAAGGGGTAAAATTATAACTACCAAATGAGATCGAGACTTTTTATCACTATAGAGAAGTTATCAATTTAGAGAATATTAATGTAGGAGGGGTTTTACCGTATCAAAATAAAAATCAAATTCGTAATTTTCGATAATACTTTCGCCTTACATGCTAATAAAGATAATTACATTAAATTTTAAAAATATAAAAATATAAAATACTAATTAAAGAATATATTTTTAAAAATTGAAAAAATTATATTAAGTTGAAAATATATAGATCAATATTAAGTTGAAATAAATATTTAATTTTGAAACTGGTTTAATATATATATAAATTATCAAGTATCAATCATTCAAAACAATATTATTAAAAGAACATGAAGCAATGACAAATACTGTAATTGCATTTGGATAATTACACTCGATAAAACATAAGTGACGAGGATAATATTAGAAAACCCTTGTTAAGAGTTGCTACTTAACCATAAAGCAAGGGCTACATTGCTTATCGAAAAAGTCATGTTTGGCTTCATTAAGCACGTTTGATAATCAAAATTAAAAGAAATTTGTTGACCGAACAAGACTTTCAGTTTGTTAAGAGGCCATTCAGGATTATCAAACAGGCCCTAAACAAAAATAATTACTATTAATACAAGATATAACAACATTCTCAAATGGAGCAAGAAACCGTTATTTTTTTTCCTCATCAGCAATCTCCTTCACTTAAATAAATAAACTAAAACTTCCAATTCAATTCTAGCAACACCTAATTTATATATTGTTGGAGTAACTAATTCTGACAGCTCAGCAACTAATTCTGACAGCTTAGCATTACTTTCCAGCTAAGATCTAGCTGTAAATAGTTTGTTAGATTTAGTAGTTAGTTAGTTTTCAGAATGTTTACATATAGCAGTTAGAAAGAAATGATGAAGTAACAAAACTGATTTCTAGAATGAAAATACAGAGCTTGTATCATCTTCTTCGTTTGTTGATGTAATGTAAATACAGTGAGTTTCCATAGCTTCTTTAGCCATCAAAGCTGCAAAGCTACATAGTTCAATATGGTATCAGAGCAGTAAAGAACACGATTCACGATTCATCGATAATATCAAATCAATCTTCCTGGATCTCTCTCGGTTATTTCTTTCGATCTCCCCTGGTTTCTTGATATCTCTGAAATTGCAATCTTGACAACCAGCTATCCGTGTTTTCATCGCATTTGATCTGAGACTTGATTCATGACTGATACAGGTGTTATCTCTTACATTTTGTATTTCTGATTACGGATTTAATTCATTGTGATTACAAAAGTGCTAATTTTGTTACTTAGACTTCTTTTTCTTTGAACTCTAAACAATTGATATTGATTCATCAATTTGCTTGTTCTGGTAATTCATCATGACTGATAATACTCGAGCTAAGAGCCTTAATCAAGATCCCTCTAGTGTTTACTTTATTCATCCTTCAGACTCAAATTCATCGTAGTTAGTTTCTGTAAAGTTTAATGGATCCGGATTTAACAACTGGAAACGATCCATGATGTTGTCGTTATCTGCTAAAAACAAACTAGTTTTTGTTGATGGAACCATAACTAAACCCGAAGTTACGTCTCCTGAATTCAAAGCCTGGGAAAGATGCAATGATCTTGTATGTTCCTGGCTCCTTTTCAATTTAGACGATGTGATAGCTAAGAGCGTATTATTTCTTCGAACTGCTAAAGATATTTGGGAAGATCTTGATGATAGATTTGGTTATACATCAATGACTCGGATGTATTCTTTAGAACAACAGTTGAGTGAATTGAGTCAAGGAGGTGATAAAATGTCTGAATTCTTTACAAAGATCAAAACTGTATGGGATGCTATTAGTGATGCTAATCCATTGCCACAGTGTACTTGTCTTAAGTGTACTTGTCAGCTTGATCAACGTGTTTATCATATGCAAGAAAAGCAAAGAATGATCCAATTTATGATGAAATTGAATGAGGAATACTCTGCGGTTCGAGGAAACATCTTGATGCAACATCCTATGCCTAACATTACTAGTGCCTACAGGATGTTTGCTCAGGAGGAAAGGCATAAGGAAATTGCACAATCTACAAATCAATCTGAATCTCTGGTTTTTTATTCAGATAGCAAAAGGTTTAATAGTGATAAGAATTTCAGGCCCTATGGTGGTGTACAGAGGTCTTCTTCTCCATCTCTGAATATGAGTAATGGATCTAATAGTTTCAAACATGCAGGCACTTTTGTTAAAAAACCTGGATCACGGTATTACTGTACTCATTGTAAGGTTCATGGTCATAGCAATGAAAGATGTTTCAAATTGCATGGGTATCCAAAAAACTTTAAAGGTTTTCGAGATAAGAGGATTGCTGCTGTTTCACTTCAGATTGAAGATGCTAATGTTGATCATAGTAGTCATATTTCTGTTCATCAGTATAACCAATTGCTGGAATTATTACAGAAACAACAAATCTCTGGGGAGAATGTGAATACTCATTCACCAACTGGTTCAACTTCTCATGCTCTTCTAGCAGGTACAGTTTGTCTATCTTCTAGTTCCTCTATGGGCTGGATTTTAGACAACGGTGCTACAGATCATGTAACAGCCCCAAATCCGGGGTCGGGGATTTAGGGTTGTCACGATCCATGTACTCCTTGCCTTACCTGTATTACTCACACCATTCATATTTCACCTGCTCATGACCCCACAATATAGGTCTCACGTACACACACACACACACAGGTTAGAGTCTCAGAAACGACACAATACAACAACTGCGGAATAAATAACTTTTATTACAATACCCAAATGTCTTTTGAATCTGTTACTGATACAATTTCTAAGTATTGTTACATTACCAACTTAGCCTTCTGATGCTCACAATCCTCTAATACCATTCATGTCTATACATAAGTTGAATACCAAAAGCCGTAGCCTGATTCGATTGGTTCGTACTACTCCCGGGATCACTGCTAGAAACTGTTTATGAAAATGCCTTGCGAGGTATGTGCCGTCCCATTGGCATCCTGCTTCGCTGCTATATAATATATATAAAATAATAGCAAGAGTGATCGATAGCTCAGCAAGGTAATGAAAGTATGGCATAATTTTGCCTTTTATTCAACCCAGAAATAAAGCGGGTATACGACAATCATTTGTCAAAATATCTTGATACTGAAATCATTCTCTTATCGGAATGTATTCCAAAAATAATACCATTGCTGTATTTCAAATATCATTTCCATAATATTCTGCAAACTTTCAATATTCATACTCTGAACAAAGTTCTAGTATAATATAAAAGATGAAGTAGCAAGATAACTCAGTATATCCTTTCCGTAAAATATCTGCTATATAAATATAAGCAGACTATCAACATATAACTTAAAAGATGAAGTTATAAGGAAAATCCAATATAAGGTTTCCGTAACCCAAAATCCACTTATGCATATATATCCTTAATCAGGTTTTATCAGAGTCATAACTCATAGAATAAAAGATGAAGTTGTAGGAATTTCCAAATATCATCTTTCATATCAAACATTTATCTCATATCATATTCTGGAAATAAAGACAAGGCAAAATATTTCCAATCCACTTTCTAAACTTGAATAAACTTTTCTTTTCTGGAATCTTGCTTAAAACATGTTCTTTCTCTGATAACTTGCATAAAACATTTTTTTTTCATGGATGATGAACTGTAGACGGAGATTCTGGGCGACAGGGATACCTCTACGATGATCAGTCGTAAGGCAAATCCCCACTGCTGTTTTTCTACGTAGAAGGGAAAATAGGGCAGACGCTAACTGACCTACCTCCCCGCCTTCGGTTATAGGGGGAAGAGCCGACCCGTTCATAGACTGCCGGTCTGATACTCTTCTCTTATCCTACGGTCGGGCACTATCTGATAATTTAAGGGAAGAACAAACCCGTTCCTAGACCGTCGGTCTACGCGTAATTCCCTTAGGGGACAGGTCGCCACTCAGTCCCTTACATATTCTCCGAATTCAAGAAAATCCATAGTTCTGAAACATAAAGTTCCTTTCCACAAAGTAGTCATATCTGGTTGAAAAGGAAAATTCACCCATATTTCCCAAGCTGATGCTTGTTCATGGATACAACTTATTCCACTGATCTTACTCCTCGAGCCTTGAGGAAGTAATCAAAATCATTTTGATGGTAGCATACAAAGTTGTTAAATGAATAGTTTCGAAAAGATTTAGGACCGGGCAGTCCACTTGAAACAAACATTAAAACTTGAGAAAGATCCCCTGAGTCTGTGTAGTTTGAGCGAACATTTAAGTCTTTCAGAATATAGACTTAAAAGGAAAATAGATTTGGGAACCTTCTCTAACTATATTTATAATTGCCTGAATAAAACTTTATTAGTTATCTAGGGTTAAAGAATAGTTTTCACAAAATACTTCCTTAAGAAGTAGGGCTTTAAATAATTAATGAAAACTATATTTAATAAAGAATATTTATTTAGAAGTAATTCTCAAATACTCTCTTAACAAAAGAATGGATAAAATAATAATAATATAACCCTAGATAACAACTGATACCATTCCCGGTCCGTAGTATAAATACAGAGTATATACCCCCTACTGAGGGATTTTTCTTAACATATTGGCTTATGAATATTGCCATAACCATAGCTTGTAAATCCAACTTGTACTTAACATCATAAGTATCGATTTGAAATCATGAACACATAGCATATATCTCAATATCTTATTTATCACAACATCAGTTTGTAAAGGCATAGGTTTGAAAACTTGCCTCTATCACATGCATATACTATAATCTCAATATCTTTTATACCATCACATCCATATACGACGTGAGGTTTGAAAGCATGCATAATATACCATATGCATCATCAGAATATTATAACTTAAAATAAAGCATAGAATGAGAAAACTTGTACGATACTTGGAACAAAGAATATATATATATATATATATATATTTTTGAATCAACAAGTATTAAACATTCGAAAATATGCCCACTCTAACAATAGAGTAAGGGTTAGTAAACTTGCCTGATGCTCGAGAAGTGATAGGGGTTCACGACGATGCCGGACAATCTAGACAAAGTCAAACGAAAACACACGGTTAATCCCCTCGATAAACCACTTATAACTCAATGCTTAAACACGTAAGCGAAACACAACCAAGGCATTACTTGCTCGCTCTAGCGTTACACTAAGTCCATGTTATTCGTCAAATACCTATATCATAAGTTTGGTTCGAAATCCATCCTCAAATCTAAGTTATACTTAACCATTTGGAACCTTGGTTTCTAAGTCTCGTTTTCAGTGGTTTTCACTTGTGCAACCTCGGCTTCCTTATTTTTATAAAATCGTAAAATGATCTTTTTGACTAGAAACCTTCGCACAAGGCTTGCTAACTGTCCTTAGCATTTTATCACAAAGTTTCACATTTTAATTCGACTGTTAAAGGTCTTTGACTTAGCATCAAAGTGGTTACATTTCTGCGATGAAACCTCTCGAACCACGATTACTAAAACTAGCATAACTCTTAAACCGTTCGGCCAAATTAGGCGAACCACATATCATTACGAAGCTTATAACATAAAATACACAATCATGGGCAGTAGGACTCAAGGGTCGAGCTCTAACAGAGGAAAAACAGGGAACCAATCAGTAGGTAAAAATTTGGGCATTACGACGGCTATAACTCGGATATTCCCAAATTTCAAATCATCTGAAATGCATATCGATCACTCCACACAACACATACATCTCATATGACATAGAACTGAGGCCAAGCAATGCCTTTCCGTTCATATAACTCATTATAACTTAGATCAAAACCCAATCATAACAACTAAGGCTATAAACATGCATAAACATCATTAATCATCCATAAACCTCATAATATTTCAAGGGTTTCAAGATTTATACCTTCTCCAAGCTTGCTTGCTGCTATAATCCTTATGTAACCTTAGATCATTGCTTAATACAACCTTTGGAAGCCACAAACTCAATATCCAAAAACAAAAAAAAAATACAAGTTACTATTCATCATCTTCTCCAACTGTTAATCACTGAAATCGAAGGGGTAAATCACGGGGTTGAGGGGATTTCTTACCATGGTTACGTCGGGCTTCTCGAGAGCTTCGATTTGAGTGGTAGAACGCCAAAAATGGACAAGGGAATCACGAGTTATGAGCATTTCTTTCTCCACCATTTTTCTCCCCATTTCCTCTCGGGTTTTCTCTTCCTTTTTCTTTTCTTTGTCTTGATTATTTGATAATGAGGCTGATATTTTGTGGTTAAAAAGGGGGTGAGTCATCACCTTTTGGTGAGTCACCAGGACACGTGTCACGCATGCATGTGTTTGGTTAAAGTAGTTTTACTGGTTCGTTTCCTTTCACATGGATGATCCAAATGTTGCATCCCTCGAATTAATCTTGTTACATGTTACTTCCATGTCTATATTTAATCCTGTAAATGTTGCCTTGTTCCTCTTGAAACGATTCGAAATATTTTCCAAAAAGAGCGAGTAAAACTCTGCGCGATCTTCGCAGTGAATAGTAACTATTCACTTCATCAATCGAATCCTTAAATCGACTTTAATAAAATAATAAAATTCCAAAATATTAAATCCTCAAATCCTCAATTTTAATATCTCATTTCTTGAATATAATAATATATAATTCGATGTCCGGTCGAATATTACACCAAAATAAAATTTGGAATTTCTGAATTCCGATCGTCTTTGCATTCACTTATTTACTCCGTAGATCACTAATATGACTTCGGAATATCCACACTACGTCTCGTACATAGGTGGCATGAAAAATTTTCTTAACCCTCAAAATCACTATTCATCCACCAATATCACTATTCACTGCTGCACTTAATCATAATAAGAAAAGTTTTAAATATTTCCAAAAATTCGGGTTATTATAGATCATATTTGTTCAAATCTGGAGTTGTTTACTACTTACAAAGTTTGTGAAGGTTTATTAAAGTTTATAACTGTTCCAGATGGTCGAAGCATTCAAATTTTCCATACTGGGAATATTGTTCTCACTAAAGATATCACTCTATACAATGTTCTACATGTTCCAGATTTCAAATTTAATATGATTTCTGTTCAAACTTTGTGTAGAGATTTGCATTGTGTGTGGTTTTTGATCAAAACAATTGCTTTCTTCAGGACCATTCACAAAATCAGTGTCTGAGGCTTCTTGGTAAACAACACAGAGGTCTTTACAATATTGATAGTTCTGTTGCTTCAAATAAAAGTGTCTGCTGTTCAGCCATTGAAGAAGCGAAATTGTGGCATTTGCGTTTAGGACACATTCCTTTCTCTTAGTTGAAGATTGCTGCTCCACATTGTGATGGTATTAATGTTCAGAAAGAGACCATTTGTCAAATTTGTCCTGCTTTTAGACAGTCCAGATTATCATTTCCTCATAGTAGCATTAAGTCGTTAGCTGCTTTTGATTTGTTGCACTTGGACATCTGGGGTCCTTATCAAACAAAAACTCCGTCTGGTTGTAATATGTTCTTAACTGTTGTTGATGATTACAACAGATACACTTGGGTTCACCTTATTAAACGAAAATCAGATATTGTTGATATATTGAAGAGTTTTGCTGCACATGTTACTACTCAATTTAATTCAGCTATTAAAGCTTTTCGTTCGGATAATGCTAAAGAGTTTTGTGAAGGTGCTTTACAAGATTTTTGCAAGACAGCTGGTATACTTCATCAGAAAAGTTGCATCTACACTCCTCAACAGAACGGAGTTGTAGAACGCAAGCACATACATCTCCTTGAGACTGCAAGAGTCTTGTCATTTCAATCTAAACTTCCATTAACCTACTGGGGTGAGTGTATCATGTATGCTACTTATATTGTCAATTGAATGCCTTTGTATAGTCTTGGAAATATTACTCCGTATTTTAAACTTTACAATATGAATCCAGACATTCATCACCTTCGGGCTTTTGGTTGCCTTTGTTTCATTTCATCTCAAAAAGCTCACAAAACTAAATTCGATCCTAGGGCTATTGTGGGCATCTTTATAGGATATCCTGCTAATACTAAAGGATACAAGGTTCTTGATTTGAAAACAAATCAAATAGTTATATCTCGAGATGTGGTGTTTCATGAGAAACATTTTCCCTGTCATCTTACTAATTCTGACATTTCTACTATTTTTGATTCATTTCCTTCTACAATTTATTTACCTGCAACTACTACTATTGATCATGGGTTTATTGATAATATTTTTTTCACATCTTCTGATACTCCTTCTGCAACTGAGTCTTCCCCAGCTCCTGATTCCTCAGCTCCTGATTCTTATCGTTTTTCACCTTCTATATCCATTTCTGGGGACTTTACTTCTTCTGCTATAGATTCTTCCTCTTTGGTTGATCTCAGTCAGTCTAATAATACCACACAACTCACGAGGCATTCAGGTCGAATTCATAAGAAACCTTCTTATTTGGATGATTTCATTTGTAATTATGTATTGCAATCTTCTGATACGCAGCATTGGTGCAATTTAGTACAGTTTCACACCTTACACATCTCTCAACAGTGTCTTATTTCTAAAGTCTGTGATATTCATGAACCCTCTTGTTTTGCTGAAGCTTCAACTCATCCTTTGTAGGTTGAAGCCATGTCTAAAGAAATTGATGCTCTTAATCAAAACCATACTTGGGATTTAGTTGATCTTCCACCTGGAAAAAAGGCAATTGGGTCTAAGTGGGTTTTTAAGGTCAAGTTGAAATCTGATGGGACTCTCGAACGGTGCAAAGCTCGTCTCGTTGCAAAGGGTTTTAATCAACGGTATGGTATTGATTACAAAGAAACTTTTTCTCCTGTTGTTAAGATGTCTACCATTCGTTGCCTTATTGCGATAGCTGCTAGTAAAAAATGGTCGTTATATCAGTTGGATGTCAACAACGCCTTCTTGCATGGTGACTTGTTTGAGGAAGTGTTTATGAAAGTTCCTGAGGGGGTTCCCAATCCTGGTAATAAAGTTTGTCGACTCAGAAAATCTATCTATGGATTAAAACAGGCATCTCGGGAATGGTTTGCTAAATTGTTAGTCACGCTTAAATCCCAAGGTTTTGTTCAATCCAAAAATGATTATAGTTTGTTTATCAAGCGTACTGGTGAGTTGGTTTGCATTGCTGCTGTCTACGTTGATGATGTTATCCTTACTGGAACTGATTCCCAAGGTATTACTCTTCTTAAAAATCATCTTCATTCTGAGTTTGGCATCAAAGATCTTGGTCTTTTATCCTATTTCTTGGGCATTGAGGTTGGCTATCTCTCTACTGGTATTTTCCTTAGTCAGAAAAAATTCACACATGAGTTACTAGGCGACTGTCATTTCGATCTTTCCTCAAAGGCTTCTACTCCTTTGCATGTCACTCTTAAACTCAATTCTACAGATGGTGCCTTATTTTCTAATCCTGAGTTATATCGATCTTTAGTCGGCAAATTAAATTTTTTAACAAATACTCGGCCTGACTTAGCATATGTTGTTCAAACTTTAAGTCAGTACATGTAACATCCTAGGCTTCCTCATTTTTTGGCTCTTCAACATACCATTCGTTATGTTTCTCAAACTATTGGTCAAGGCATTCTTTTACGGGCTGATGATCAGATTAAACTTCAAGCATTCAGTGATTCTGACTGGGCGGATTGCCTTGATTCTCGTAAATCCATAACTGGTTATGTTTTACTTCTTGGCTCTTCTCCAGTCACTTGGAAATCGAAGAAACAAAGCACTATTTCTAGGTCTTCTTCGGAAGCTGAGTATCATGCCATGGCTTCTGCTGCATTCGAAATCACTTGGCTTGTTCGTCTTCTTGAAGAATTGGGTCTTCACAACTTGAAACCGGTTACACTTCAATGCGATAATCAATCGGCCATACACATTGCTAAAAATCCTGTCTTCCATGAGCGCACAAAGCATATAGAAATCGATTGTCATTTCACTCGGGACAAAGTCATGGAAGGTCTCATTCAACTTACCTACTTGCCTACTACTTCGCAGCTTGCTGATTTGTTCACTAAGTCCTTATCTTCTTCGCAGTTTCAGTATCTTCTATCCAAGTTAGGATTCCAAGATCCCAATTCTGGACATCCTAACTTGAGGGGGGGGTGTTGGAGTAACTAATTCTGACAGCTCAGCAACTAATTCTGACAGCTTAGCATTACTTTCCAGCTAAGATCCAGCTGTAAATAGTTTGTTAGATTTAGTAGTTAGTTAGTTTTCAGAATGTTTACATATAGCAGTTAGAAAGAAATGATGAAGTAACAAAACTGATTTCTAGAATGAAAATACAGAGCTTGTATCATCTTCTTCGTTTGTTGATGTAATGTAAATACAGTGAGTTTCCATAGCTTCTTTAGCAATCAAAGCTGCAAAGCTACATAGTTCAATATATATACCTAACAACAAATCATCCATTTCGAGCTTCCGTAAAAACCCACATTGAAAGTTTACGATCAAACAACTTAACTCTACTAACACATTTCCTACTCACAACTAGAGGTGGCCAAACGGGCGGGCCGGCGAGCCGTGCCGGTTTTCTGATGAGTCGGGTTGGTGGAGAAAAGGCTGGCTCGTGCACGGTTATGCGGGTTGGCGGGCGAGACGATTCACGCTTCACGAACGAGGCGAGTCGCGGGCCGTGCCGGGCGATTCAAAGAAACATTCGAAAAGGAAAGTATGAAAAATGGTTGGAAAGAATAATTTTTCTAGATTCTCATTCGCTAATGAGTAGTTCCAGTCTAGTAAATTATAAACCATATTATCCTAATAATAAAACAAGAAAAGAAAACTGAAAAAGATGACCAGATGGGATGAACATGTCAATAATGATTATTAAAATCACCAACTCACATAATAAGATTTGTCATATTATTTTTGACTAAAATAATCAAGGAGAATTCATTATAAAGTGACGTGTTGAGTAGAAAGATGTTCATGCTACGACAAATTTGAATATAAAGTGAGTTGATGGCGGGCTGAGCGATTCCACGGTTCACGGGCCGAGCGGTTCATACTTTATGAGCCGTGTCGTGCCTTCACAAATGTTGAACTCGTATACGCCTCGTTTCTCTGTACCGGGTTGTGCCGAGTTCAACCGACTCTTTACCGAGCCGAGTTACACGAGCTAATTAGCGAGCCGGTTACGAGTTGGACGGACGAACACGCCCGTTTGGCCAGCTCTACACAACACACACATTACACAAACTAAACAACACAAAAAACATCAATTTGAAGCTTCCATATAAAACCGCATTTGCCATCAAACTAAGTAAACGCTATATCAGCACACACAATGAACCCTAATAAAACAATTGATTAAAAAAAGAGTAAAACAATTACCCAGATGAAAGTGATAGCCACATTGGAGCTTAGCAGCAGATCTTGTTTGTAATTAGCGATAGAATCGAGGCAACCAATTCTCAGCTTTTATATCATCCATTTTGCAACCAAATTTCAAATGAGATATGGATACGGATATCTGTCTGCGTAACTGTGCAAGGGGGGCTCAAAAGATACATGTTAGAAAAAATATCACAAAAATTTTCTGGAAAGACACCTGTTTTGTTTTTATTTGAGTTATACACGCACATATAATATTTTTAAGCGGTTAATATATGTAAGTACTAAGTACATACTCAACTAATTTGTGAGTATAAAGGTATTTTTAATGTAAATATCTAGGGGGTTCTTTTGTAATTATAAAATTTGACTAAATATTTATAATTTTATAATTAAAATATATTATTTATTTATATTATTCTCTTAAATACGTATTTAGGGACATTTTTCTCTATTTCTATTATGTATGTTATCAATTAAACAAATGACATATAGTATGAGACAAAATTTAAAATTTCTAGCTTGGTTATATACCTACTAGAACATGTCCAAATCTAATTGTAAAATAGATATAATTATATTATAATAAGAAATAAAAAGTGATTCGAACCTTGGATTTTTAATAGAGTAGTTTAAATATAGAATATTACTTAGTGTTAGATCTAAAGATTTTCATTTACTTATTTAAATTTAATGGTCATTATTTATTTTATGTTTGAATCATTGAACCAAACTACCTATAATTATATCCATATTTGTTCCAATGCATACTTTTAAAATAGTACCAATTACATTCAAACTTAGATATATTTCAACATCTTAACTTAGATATATTTAAACATCTTAACTTATAATTTCAACCTCTTAACCTATAAATGCAAAATTATGTTTGTTATTTGCTCCACTTTACCATTTGCATATCTTTGTGGCAATTATAACAATATCTATACTTGGTTCTAAATATAGAATCAAGTTTAACATTTCTTTTTTATTCTAAAACCAAGTTTAACATTGCAATGAAATAATGTGTTTTATAATTGATACTATACTATGTTATAGAAATAACACATTTTTAACATTGCGTTGGACATTGTTGTTGGAGGAATTTCGTAACAACCCAAATCGGAGGTTGCTGGAATAACGAATTATGAAAATAAGGGGATTTGGAATTTTCGGATGTTTGGGGGCTGAGCTCGTATGATGACTCCTCAGAAATTAAATAGAGAATGGGTTCTTTCTCTTCCTCTTTCCTGAGTGTCAATTGTCGTATCATACAAGGTGCCTACGTACCCTTTTATATAGGGATCAAGCCTCACATAGTTCTTGGAAAACAAGTCATTGGATAAGCCCATTCAGTCCAAGTCCATAAATAGTCAGAGTTTATCCATCCACACCACGTTCCCATAAATAGTCAGGATTTATCCATCCACATCTCATTCCCATAAATAGTCCGGATTTATCCATCCACATCTCATTCCCATAAATAGTCTGGTCTTAACACGTTTTCCTACAATCTCGCGGCATCTCCGCATTTCTTTCCATGATTTGAAGAATATCGTTTGGAGATATTTTCCGTTATTCGTTGATTGAGATTGATTGTTTCCTCGTTTCAGAGAGAGGATATTACTTAGTGGTCAAATAATTAATTATTAATCTGAATTAATAATTATTAAACGGAGAAATTTGGACTATGCCAAAATGTGGCATAACAACAAGCCCCCAGTTCTTCAGTGTAGCTTCCTGCAGTGGAGAACTAAAAATCTTCTAGATTCCAAATTTCTTCGGTCGCTCAGAGTTTTGTATATAGTCCGAATTGGCGTACACGCTTTTCAAGTGTCATTGCCCACACAAGGATGTATTTTCGTTTGTCCACGAGCCCCCGAGCTGAGGCTTTAATAAGATACCCAATTTCAAATGTCAGGCTTTCAGCCCATATCACATTCGGTTCCACATGTTTTCCTACAATCTCGCGGCATCTCCGCATTTCTTTCCGTGATTGTAGGAATGTCTCGTGCCAACCATATCATGTCTGGTCCCATACGTTTTCCTGCAATCTCGCGGCATCTCCGCATTTCTTCCCGTGATTGTAGGAATGTCCCCTGCCAACCAAGAAATATCACGTCCAGTCCCACACGTTTTCTTGCAATCTCGCGGCATCTCCGCATTTCTTCCCGTGATTGTAGGAATGTCTCGTGCCAACCATATCATGTCCGGTCCCACACGTTTGCCTGCAATATCGCCGCATCTCCGCATTTCTTCCCGTGATTGTAGGAATGTCCCATGTCAATCAAGAAATATCTATCTACCAATGGGCCTTCAATAATGTAATTTTATTCATAAACTCTCCTCTGAGAGTAGGGTCTTCAATATTAATCCTCCTTGGAAAAGAGAGTTTTCGAAAACATTACCCTTATCAGATAAGGATCTTCCACACTTATTTTTGTCTATGCACGAGCTAGTGAAGTAATAAAATCATGTGCTACGAATATTGCATCACAATTCTTTAACATCTCCATGATTCAGATTCTGCCCAGATCTGTTTTTTACCTTTCTGACCCCGTAAACGATATTTTCTTGGAAAACACAAAACATGAAAGTTGTAGAAAACGAAAAAAGCTTTCCGACGATATATGGCTCGTCAGAAACAGACTTGTAATGAATCAGGAATCAAATAAAACATCTGCTGATTAACTTCTCAATACTGAAAAACGGGATCTGATTATGTTTTGTGATTTCGAGAATAGATCTAAACATAATCCGAGAAAACACCAAGAACGAAAGTTGCAGGAAATCGTAAAAGCTTTTCGGATCATAAAAAATCATCAAAATCTGACATGTATTAAATTTACTACGAATTTTATAAGATAACTTATGTATACGGACAAAAGCATAAGAAAACTTATCTTAATTTTGAAAAGAATCATGAACCACCGCCTCTACTGTTCAGCTCCTCCGTTAAAGCCGCTCCAGATCCATAATAACCCCCCTTGTGTATGATGTAGATGATTTGATTGTCCTCCATAATCAAAAAATAATCCCCTCCTTCTAGCGCCAATTGTTGTTGGAGGAATTTCGTAACAACCCAAATCGGAGGTTGCTGGAATAACGAATTATGAAAATAAGGGGATTTGGAATTTTTGGATGTTTGGGGGCTGAGCTCGTATGATGACTTCTCAGAAATTGAATAGAGAATGGGTTCTTTCTCTTCCTCTTTCTCGAGTGTCAATTGTCGTATCATACAAGGTGCCTACGTACCCTTTTATATAGGGATCAAGCCTCACGTAGTTCTTGGAAAACAAGTCATTGGATAAGCCCATTCAGTCCAAGCCCATAAATAGTCAGAGTTTATCCATCCACACCACGTTTCCATAAATAGTCAGGATTTATCCATCCACATCTCATTCCCATAAATAGTCCAGATTTATCCATCCACATCTCATTCCCATAAATAGTCCGGTCTTCACACGTTTTCCTACAATCTCGCGGCATCTCCGCATTTCTTTCCATGATTTGAAGAATATCGTTTGGAGATATTTTCCGTTATTCGTTGATTTAGATTGATTGTTTCCTCGTTTCAGAGAGAGAATATTACTTAGTGGTCAAATAATTATTTATTAATCTGAATTAATAATTATTAAACGGAGAAATTTGGACTATGCCGAAATGTGGCATAACAGACATGCTAATGGCCAACAAAGGTGCTAAAATATGTATAGCTATTGCTATATCTTGAAATTGAAAAATGATTTTGTTGTTAAAATATAACTTGTACTTTGTATAATTTTTAAAATGGCTCAAATATATCAAAATGAAACTATATTTCAACTACCTAATCTTCAAATATATAATTAATATTTTTCACAATTACTTTATTTACTCATTTGCCATCATTTTTCCCCTTGAATGCTTAAATGACAATTATAGCAAAATTTTACTATTTTGTATCCCTATTTAGTTGGAGTGAGTTATTTTTTATGAATGATAGATTTATATAGCATTTGTTTTAACACCATCATTGACCTTACTCTTTGACAACAAAAGTGATCATGCGTAATATTAGTTTCTCGTGTGGAGCTTCTTATTTATTTATCTTCTTAAATTAATTATTATCCAAAAAATCTAATCAATTTCTTAAATGTTTTTGCAATTTAACCTACAAACTTTATTTTTGCATACAATTTCAATGAATTTTTCTAAATGATGGAAAAGATGACATGTTTTGATTTTTTTTAACTAGAGTTAATTTAAAATGACATAGACTAAGCAATCCACAATTAGCAAAGTAAGAATTTATAGACCAAGAAAAATAATAAACTTTTAATTTTATGCATATGAATTTAGCATCTATCTATATAATAAATACACAATTTCTTTTCCTTACAAAAATTGGGCTTAACCATATGATCTAGCATTTGTATGGAAGAAAAAAAGAAGTCGAAGCAAATAATCTTTGAAAAAAGAGAAGTAGAATAAAATGATCTTTGATGATAATATGATGTTTTTATTAGTACTAAATCAAATGTATATTATTTCAAAAAAGTAAAAACTCAAAAAAAAAAAAAAAATCTTCGCCCAACAAAGGATCTGTTTGCCATGCAATAATAGTTTTTTTTTTTGCTGAAAATTAGTTTAGAAAAATTTAAAGTAGTTTTTTCCGAAAACTGATATTAACCTAAAAACTGCTTTTAAAGAAAAGAGGTCCCTTGCACTTTTGAAAAAAAATGATTGTTTTTAGGTTTTTCTGGAAGGTTGTTCATCAGTGTTTAAGTCCCAGGTACATATCAGAGTTTATATAGAAGCCAGTCAGAGTTTGATAAAGTCTGACTGGGTGAAGAGTTTACATGGAAGCCGGTCAGAGTTTGTTAAAGTCTGACAGGGTGATAGTTGACTTAGCTGTCGGTGCAAAGATAAAGATTCTAGAAGCAATATATTCTGAAGATGGAAAGAAGCAGAATATATTGATACAGCTAAGGAGACTGGACAGAAGACTGAAGCAATCCTTAATTGATAATAATTGTATAGCTAATTTATAGGAATATCAATTAGAGATGGATTGTAAGTAGCTGTGTACTATATAAACACAGATAGGTTATCCCTAGAAGGGACGCGAACATTGAATATATTATTCTTGTAACCTAGTAGCTCTTTGTGATTCATTAACATCACTAAGAGAGAATTATTTAATATAATTCAGTTTGTTGATTTACAAACCTGTGTTCTTGATTGTTATTCTCATACATACTTGATTATATATTGTGTATTCGGCCTAACAATTGGTATTAGAGACAAGGCTGTTTAATATATACAGTTTTACGATTCAAACACAGTAATAATCATGTCTGAAGAAAATCAAACTGCTCCTAAGGCTGAACAGGTTAAGCCCAATTCTGTGAGTCGATATGAAACAATCAGGGTTCCAATTCTCAGGCCAGTAGAGTATCCGATTTGGAAGGTGAAGATGACCATGTTTCTGGAGGCTACAGATCCAGAATACCTTGACAGAATCTATGATGGTCCTCATATGCCGACTAAATTGTCCCCTGTTGTTGATGGTCAAGAACAAAAGACTGTTCCAAAGGAAAAGAAAGATATGACTCCTGAGGACATCTCATCAATTGCAAAAGATGCAAAGGTTAGACATCTTCTCCACAGTGCTTTAGATAATGTTATGTCTAACAGAGTAATTGGCTGCAAGACTGCCAAAGAGATATGGGATGCTTTAGAAGTCAGATGCCAGGGAACAGGTGCTATTAAGAAGAACAGAAAGACAATACTCACACAGGAGTATGAGCACTTTGATTCAAGACCTAATGAAACCTTGACTGAGACTTATGACAGATTTTGCAAACTATTGAATGATCTGTCTCTGGTTGATAAAGAATATGAGCTTGAAGAGTCTAATCTCAAGTTTCTGTTATCTCTACCTGAAAAGTGGGATTTAAAGACAACCACAATAAGAGATAATTATGAGCTTGCTGATACAGATCTTGATGAAATCTATGGGTTGTTGAAAACTCATGAACTAGAGATAGAACAAAGGAATAGAAGATTGAGCAAAAAGACAAAATCTGTTGCTCTCAAAGTTGAGGAGAAGCCCATCAAGAAGGAATCATCAAGAAAGAAAGCCAAGGGAAAGGCTTTAGTCATTAAATCTGAAAGCGAGTCATCAAACTCTGATGATGACTCAAACTCTGATGAAGCTTCTGACTCTGAGGATGATGAAGAACAGATGATGCAAATGGCTGCACTGATGGTGAAGACTTTCAAGAAGATGGGATTCAAGAACTTTAAGAAAGGAAAGAGATTCTCAAGGAAAGATTCAAACTCTGAAAGGAAAAGTTTTAGAAAGTCTGATGGAAGGGAGACCAAGTCTGGCAAGAAGGATAAATCTGAAATCCAGTGCTACAAGTGTAAGGAGATGGGTCACTATGCTCCAGAGTGCAAGAAAGGCAAATCTGAGAAAACACTCATCTCTAAAGGCAAAGACTGGGCAGATACTTCAGACTCTGATGATGGAGAAAATTATGCTCTAATGGCAACTGTCAGAGATGAGACTGAATCATCTGAAAATAAGGGTATAAAAGAGAGCACACTTATCTTGGACAGTGGATGCTCAGGACACATGACTGGAAATAAAGCCCTGCTATCAGACTTTAAGGAGAAGGCTGGCCCAAAGGTTTCCTATGGAGATGGCAACATAGGACACACTCTGGGATATGGCAATATTAATCTTGGAAGTGTCATCATCACGAATGTAGCTCTAGTCTCAGGACTCAAGCATAATCTGCTATCTGTGAGTCAAATCTGTGATAGAGGAAACCATGTAGATTTTCATACTGAATACTGTGAAGTTATCAGTAAATCTACTGGAAAAGTTGTTCTAGTTGGACACAGGCGCAACAACATTTATGAAGCAAGTTTGGTAACAAACTCTGATGGAAAAACAGTGTGTCTGACTGCAAGAATGTCAAATGAAGAGAGTTGGAATTGGCATAAGAAGCTCTCTCATCTCAATTTGAACAACATAAATGAGCTAATAAGAAAGGATCTTGTAAGGGGACTCCCAAAATCAATACTCAGTCTAGATGGCCTATGTGATTCTTGTCAAAAGGCCAAGCAAAGGAAGTCATCTTTCAAGAGCAAATCTGAATCTTCAGTAGTGGAACCTTATCATCTTCTTCATGTTGATCTCTTTGGACCAGTGAATGTGATGTCCATGGGCAGAAAGAAATATGCTCTAGTAATTGTTGATGAATATACTAGATATACATGGGTGTATTTCTTATCAAAGAAGGATGAAACTGCTCAAACTCTGATGGATCATGTAAATCTACTGGACAAAGGATCACAACACAAAGTTAAAATTATAAGGAGTGATAATGGAACTGAATTCAGAAACTCAATCTTGGAAGCTTTCTGCAAGGAAAGAGGAGTGAAACAAGAGTTTTCTGCACCTGGAACTCCACAGCAAAATGGTGTAGTTGAAAGGAAGAACATAACTTTAATTGAAGCAGCCAGAACTATGCTTGAAGAAGCAAAATTACCAACTTATTTCTGGGCAGAAGCTGTTCAAACTGCTTGTTTCACTCAAAATGCAACATTGATCAACAAGCATGGGAAAACACCATATGAGATGGTGAAAAATAAGAAGCCAAATTTGAAATATTTTCATATATTTGGATGCAAATGCTTTGTGTTGAAGACTCATCCTGAACAGTTGACCAAGTTCGAGTTAAAAGCTGATGAAGGAATCTTTGTTGGCTATCCATTGTCAACAAAAGCATTCAGAGTCTACAATCTGAGAACTAAAGTGATCATGGAATCCATACATGTGTCATTTGATGACAAGAAAATAACTGGACTTGATGACTTAGATGGATATGATCAACTGCGTTTTGAAAATGAAGGTTTATTCTCTGATGATGTAAACTCTGATGAAGCAGTACCGACAAACTCTGATGAAGCGGTTCTGACAAACTCTGATGAAGCGGTTCTGACAAACTCTGACGAAGCATACTCTGAACCTCTACTGGTAAATACTGGAGAAACTGAATATTCTCAAATTGAACAAAATGGAGAACCAGTTGAGGGGGAGCGTGAAGAAGCTCAACAAGACACAGCAAGTGAGTCAGTTGAGGAAACTGATTCAAACTCTGACAGTTCAAACTCTGAGCCATCCAATTCAGGGGGAGCCTCAGATACTGCAGAAAGTCAACATATGAATCAGGAGAGCATGGATCAAGGGGGAGGATCCAATAATGATGCAAGAAACCACTTACCAACAGCAAGAAAGTGGACACAGGCACACACACCTGATCTCATAATTGGAGATCCTGATGCTAGTGTGAGAACTAGAAGTGCAACAAATAATGAGTGTCTGTATCATGCTTTCTTGTCTCAAACAGAACCAAAGAAAGTGGAGGAAGCTCTTCAAGATGCTAATTGGATTACAGCAATGCAAGAAGAGTTAAATGAATTTGAAAGAAATGAAGTCTGGACACTTGTACCTAGACCAAAGAATAGATCAATAGTAGGTACAAAGTGGGTTTTCAGAAACAAGACCGACAGTGAAGGTGTGATTACAAGAAACAAGGCTAGACTTGTGGCTAAAGGTTATTCACAACAGGAAGGGATTGACTATGATGAAACCTTTGCTCCAGTTGCAAGATTGGAAGCCATAAGAATTTTTCTGGCCTATGCTGCACACAAGAAGTTTAAAGTCTTTCAGATGGATGTAAAGAGTGCTTTTCTCAATGGGAAGCTTGAAGAAGAAGTGTTTGTTGAACAACCACCAGGATTTGTAGATCCCAAGCATCCAGATTATGTCTACAGGCTTGACAAGGCATTATATGGACTAAAGCAAGCACCAAGAGCATGGTATGAAACTCTTGCTCAATTTCTTTTAGAAAGTGGGTTCACAAGAGGTACAATTGATAAAACCTTGTTTTATTTCAATTCTGGTGATGATTTGCTTTTAGTTCAAATTTATGTAGATGATATTATCTTTGGATCTACTAATGACAAACTTTGTAAGAAGTTTGCAAAGCTTATGCAATCCAGGTATCAAATGAGCATGATGGGAGAGCTTAGTTATTTTCTAGGCTTACAGGTCAAGCAAACAGATGATGGTATTTTTATCAATCAAGCAAAATATACCAGAAATCTTCTCAAGAAATTTGGTATGCTTGATAGTTCATCTGCTACAACTCCCATGGCTACAGCAACAAAGCTAGACAAAGACACAGGAGCCTCAGTAGATATGACAAACTACAGAGGAATGATAGGGTCTTTACTGTATCTTACTGCAAGTAGACCTGATATCATGTATGCAACATGTCTTTGTGCAAGATTTCAAGCAGATCCCAGAGAGCCTCATCTAACAGCTGTAAAAAGGATTTTCAAATATCTCAAAGGAACCATAACCTTGGGTTTGTGGTATCCTAGAGAATCAGAGTTTAAGCTAATTGGTTACTCTGATGCAGATTTTGCAGGCTGTAAGATAGACAGAAAAAGTACAAGTGGAAGCTGTCAATTCTTAGGTGACAGATTGGTTTCTTGGTATAGCAAGAAACAAAAGTCTATTTCCACATCCACTGCAGAAGCAGAGTATATAGCTGCTGGTAGCTGTTGTGCACAGATTCTGTGGATGAAGAATCAGTTGCTGGATTATGGTTTGAAGTACTCTAAAATACCTATTTTCTGTGATAACCAAAGTGCTATTGCTATGACAGGAAATCCAGTACAGCACTCCATGACCAAGCACATCAGCATAAGGTATCATTTTATCAGGGAACATGTGGAAGAAGGAAACATTGAGCTTCATTTTGTGTCTACAGACCAACAACTTGCAGATATCTTCACCAAACCTTTGAGTGAAGCTACTTTTACAAGATTGGTAAATGAACTTGGAATGATCTCTGGTTTCGACTAGAGATACGGGTTAGACTCAAAAACTATACATGTTTGATTTTTATGCTCATGATTCCTTGCATGTATTAACTGTTATGAGTACCAGTATCATAAACTCTGAAAGTAAACTCTGCTGCTAAACTCTGTTAGTCATAAAGTGTTGGTCATACTCTGATAGTAAGAGTCTAATGCTATACTCTGATTGTAATTTTGTCTGAAACATATGGACCAATGAAGAAATTTGTATGAGGCATAATTCTCAGTAAGTAATTATGAATCCTTAAGAGTTATATAGATTCTAATCTCAAATATGTGCAGTAAGTTAACACAGCATGATACTGTCTCTATATTTATAGCATCTCTTAGTTTATTGATCCTATACACTGAGTCTGTATTAGCTGTTTGCATTTTCTCTCATAAATTAATTGTATTAACTGATGAAAAGTCTAAACTCTGATTATTAATTGCAAATAATTCACCCTCAAATCAAAAGATGCCAAAAAGAGCACAAATTCCTTTGAGATCATGTTGTGCCTAGGAAGATCCAGGAACTTATTGTATGAAATAAGGGCTAAAATCTTTGATTTTTGGTGACTAGTGCCAACCACTGATTACTGGAAAAATAAAAACTTAATTAAAAAAAAAAATATATATATATATATATATATATATATATATATATATATAAATATATATATAAAGGGGGTGAAAAATAAAAGATATATCCAAATGAAAGGATATCAGTATTACAGAGTTTAGATATAAAATCAGATTTTATTTTATACATGAGAGTTTAGGCAACCAGTTTTTACTGCTTTAGTTTGTGGATTTTATGCACTTTGAGATGATCTAAATATTGATTTCGGTAAACTCTGCTATTGCACACACAATTATTCACACCTGTACAGATTGAGCAAAGAGTTTATTGACAAAGAAGGACAAATGGTAAACACTGATGTATTGTGTGAAATATGCCGAGGTAACATTGTTTTAATCTCTGATGGTTAAAATGATTTCTTTGTTTTAGACATTTTATAATTTTGAGATTAGACATTTGTTTTGAAATTCAAAGGAGTATGATAACAAACGGTTCATATTTGTATTAAACAGAGAGAGAGAGGTTGAGTGTTTTGAACAATGTGATAAGCGGTAATAATGGCTATTTTTACTGCGCATGTGTATTGAAAATTGTTACATACAGCTGTCAGCGTATACACGTTTGACACCTGTCCCACTCACACACTTTTCAAAGACGCCTGCTGTGTGTAGTAATGATTAAAACGTTTGAGTTTTAATCTTCACAGTTATTATTTAAATATACTACACATAAACGGTTCATTCTTTTACACACCTCAACTTTTCATAAGCTTTTACTTACACACATTGTCTCAAACACTTTCACTGCATACAATCTATTCTCTGTTTGCTTTCTTCTAAACTGTTCTAATGGCTACAACAATGTTTATTGCTTCTGGGTTAGAATTTGTTCCTAACAATTACTCAGCTCATTTAGCAAATGAGAACGCACCGGAGGCGTTTCATTTGATTCAGAGTTTCTTGACAAACTCTGATATCGGCACTGCTCTCACCGCACCGTCGAAGCTGTCTGCGTCACAAATAAGGACTTTTTGGAAGACAGGTACTTATGATGATGGAGGAGAGTCTGGATCTCCATCTATCATTTTTGAGGTTCAAGGAGAAGAATTTATTGTTACTCCTACTGCTGTTCGTGATGCTTTGGGTCTTGAAGATTTCAATGCATTCACAACTGTTGGAGACTTTGAGTTAGTCAGAATGATGAGGGAGATAGAATACTCTGGACCTTTGTCAAAGATAGGTCAACTCAAAAGGCCTCTTTTGCGCAAGGAATGGAGTTTCTTTTTCGATTGCATTACTCGGGCTTTTGGAAAGAAGTGCACGAATTGGGATGCGATTCCCACGGATAGTCTACAGATCGGGTATTCTCTTCTCTATGGCAGTCAATTTGATGTTGCTAGATTAGTTTTAACTAATATTGGTGAGAAAATGCTAGAGAATAGAAATGTTGTTTATTTCTCTAGATTTTGTCAATTGATATTCAATTTTTGCTGCCCTAATGTTGAGATTGTAGAGGATGATGTTATCCTCTCATTTAAATTGCATAAACGCATATTTTCTGATCTCACTAACAAGGATAACAAGAAAGGAGATGTTGGTGTGTTACTGTTGCCTGAGTCTGTGCAACAATTCTTGGTAAACTTACAACAACAACAACAACCACAACTGGCAAACACTGAAGCTGGACCTTCTGTGTCTCAACCACAAAGGTCACAGAAATCTAAAGAGAGGGCTGTTAAGTCTGTCAGGATAAACGCTGAAGCTGGGGCATCAAATGCTGATGATATGCCTCAGAAGAAAAGAATGAAGAAAAGAAGAGCAAATAGGGCAAAGTCTGATCTTGTAGATGAAGAGACTGAAACTGATGAAGAGACTCTTCATCAGAGAAAACGACGATTGGTAGCAGCACAGTTGTTTGGTGCCGAGAATATCTCTTCAACTGTTGCTGATAATCTTGAGATTCCAAATGATGAAGTTGTTCCTGAGGACAGAGTTTTTATGGAGACTGTTTTTCAAGATGAAGCTCCTACATCAAATGCTGATGTAGTTGAGGAAGCTGCACGTGAAGCTGCAGATGAAGCTCCTACATCAAATGCTGATGTAGTTGAGGAAGCTGCACGTGAAGCTGCAGATGAAGCTCCTGAAATTCTTGTTCAGGAGGCTACAGAAAATGTTGAGCCACAAGGATTTTATATGGACATTGAAGCAAATCTCTCTATAAACTCTGAACATTTCCCAGAGGGTTTGGAAGCTGATCAAGATACTGTTGAACTTGCAGAATCTATGGCTTCTCACACTGAAATAATTTCTTTTGATCTTGAGAAGGGTGAGGAAGTCGATCAGACTTTGGATGCTAATGCTACAGAAACTGTTGCTACAAATTCTGATGTTGCTGATAAGGATGCAACAGAGAATGTTCCTGTTGAAGCAGAGTTTATTGTAAACTCTGAGGATGTTCTTGTTCTTGAAGCTCTACAACAATCTGTTGTTGAGATTGTCACAAAAGAAGCAGAGTTCCTGCATATTGCAAACTCTGAGATTCCAGAACCTGATGCTGAGAATATTCCTGCAGAGAATACAGCACAGAATGATACTGATAATGATAATGATAGTTCTAATCATTCTCAAGCGGAGTTATTTGAGAGTCATGCAAACTCTGATGAGCTAAGAGAGGTTAATCGCGCTACAGCTGAGCATTTTCAAGATATGTACTACAATAGATGGGCTGCTGCGGATTGTATCTTTTCAGCACAGAGGGCTGCTGATTTTCTTGGAGATTCTGTGAAGACAATTTCAAGTCCTGATATTCTTACAAGTCTGAAGGCTACTGTGATTCAAATTAAATCTCTCCACAACAGATTTGATGAGTCTCATAAGGAAGTCACTGCTTTGAGGAATGAAGTTGGTCTGAGAGATCTCACTCTGAAGAATGATAGGACTTACTACAATTCCATGTTCAAGAAGCAAGCTAAGGACTCTGATGATATTCAGAAGAGGCTTGGGAAAGTTGAGGACAACCAGAATGCTATGTCTGCCCAACTAACATCAATTTCTAATGCAATTGAGTTGTTGACATCAATACTACTTTCTGATGATGTCAAAAAGGGGGAGAGTGTACCAAGTGACAAATGCAAAGACACTCAAACTCTGAGACGGAGGGATGATGGTAATGATGGTGGAAACAAGGGAGGAGATGGAAAGAGCTTAAGATCAAATGATGATAGAAGATTACTTTCAAGAAGATCAAACTCTGATAAAAGATCAAACTCTGGAAAGGGACATGTAAACTCTGCCAGTGGTTCAAGATATAAAAGTTTGATAATCTCTGATAAGCCATCTACTGATGAGGAAATTGCTGCTAAGATGTTTATGGCAGAACATGGAAAAGGTATTACAATTGAAGATATCCAAGCTGAAGAGCAAATGCTTGCTGAAGAACACAAGAAGAATATTGAAGCTGGAATCTACAAAAAGAAGGAAATCAAGGCTCCTAGAAAGAAAGAAAAAGGAATTGTTATCAAAGAGAATGTAAACTCTGATCAGAGTTTACAGTACTCAAGGAGGCCTGTGATTAATAATGCTGACAAAGGAAAAGGTAAACTGGTAGAAGAAGAACAGTTACCTAAGAAGATTTATTCAACCTCTGACATTGCTCAAGTTGAAACAAGATTAGCTAAATCAACCTCTGACGCTGCTCAAGTTGATGTTTCTACTAAAGTTATGACAACCTCTGACGTTGCTCAAGTTGTACAGAAATCTACACAACTTTCAGGATTCACCAAACCTAAAATTCTTGAAGACTTAAAGCTTGAAGCTGTGAAATTCTCAGAAACCAGAACTGTATTGGGAAAAGAAGCTTTTGATAAATCTGGACTGGGATCACACAGAGAGAGAAGAATAAATAACAGATCTCAAGATAACATTTCACTGGCAGAATCTGGTATTGGGGTTACACAAGAAAATCTTGATAAGTTAGAATCTGTTCAGTTGATTTTTCACAGAATATTGAAGAAGCAGTTTTTGTTATACTTCATGAGTGATGGAAGAGTTTATAAAGTTGGAGAATCTGATGTTAATCTCAAATCATGGGAAGAACTGGAGTATGTACTTTATCTTTTAAAAGTCAAAAACAGATATACTCATGATGTTGCTCAAGTGTTGAGAGAAAAGATGCTGAGATCTAAAGCTATGCTTGGAGGAGGAGTATCAAGTGTCTATATTCCAAAGTATAGGGATCATACTGGAAAGTTGGTGGAAATGAAGAAAAATAATGCTAGATTCAGGACTGCACTAAATAAGAAAGTTCTAGAGTTCAATCTAGAGTCTGATAAGGCTTTTTATATCAGACTTGGCAATGAAATGAACAAGAACAGCATCTATTCTTTAAGGGCTGCCATTTATCAAATTGGTGAAGATGAACCAGAATTGAAGGAGCTGAAGAAGGATATGATTGCTGAACTAGATCGAGCTGAGAAAAAGCTGCTGATTGATTATCTCAGGACAGTACCTGATATTGAAGAAGTCAAGTAAAGTCTGACTGTAAGTTTTTATGTTTTCTGTTCTAAGTTAAATTTAAACTCTGTTTTAAAATTAAACTCTGACATATTTTAAACACTGCATTTGTTATATGTTTTGACATCATCAATTATCTTTTTAACTTGTACATTTTAATATGAACAAGTTGGGGGAGATTGTTAGATATAATTGCTGACGTTTGTTCATCAGTGTTTAAGTCCCAGGTACATATCAGAGTTTATATGTTGCCCAGTAATAATCTATTGTAGAAGGGGGGTTGAATACAATAGAGTAAGATAATCGACTTCTTAATGTATATATCACAAATATGAAAAGAAAGATAACAGCTTTATTAAATCTGATATAAAACTGTTACAAACTCTCTCAAGAAATTCTGATGTTCTTGAGAGCTGCTAGTTTACAAAAACTCTCTCAAGAAATTCTATGTTCTCGAGAGCTTCTATTCGATTATGTTCTCTCTCGAATGAATTCATAAATCGAAACCAAGACTGTGTTTATATAGTGCACACAGCTTCTCTATCAATAACAAGATAAGTCCTAATCAATAACAAAGATAGAAACCTATCCTTAATTGATAGCTACATTCTACAAACCAGGAACAAATAGAATAAACTTCCATGTTTATCTAGACTCCAAATATAACTCGAAGTAGGAATCCTGATCAGCTTCAAGTTCTGATGATCAATCCTGATCATAGTCTGAGTAGGAATCCTGATGATCAATAAGATACTGACGCTTGATCAAATACTGATGACCATGCAATACTGATGACGTCAGCAATCCTGATCAGTTGAGTCTAGCTTCTGACGATCATTGAATTCTGATCTAACAATCTCCCCCAATCTCATACTTTGTGAAATAAAGTATAGATTCCAAATATTCAATGATGTCAAAAACATGTATCAAAATGTACGAGTATCTTCAGAAACAACTTATCTGTTTAAGCTTTTTGATAGAACAGATTCATCTTCAAGAAGTTGGATAATAAACTTTCTTCTTTTTCTTCAAGAATTTGAATCAGTCTTTCCTTAAGATTTCTGAGTTCTTCATCTTCCTCATTAATCTGGTAGATAGCTGCTCTGAGATTCTGTATGGAGCTTTTCTGTAGACTGTGCTCTTCAAGCAAAAGATAAGCAATTTCCTTCCCATCAGGATTGAGAGTAAGTTGGGTCATACCAAAAGTTACTTCTTTAACAGCAGTACCTCTTTGCATTTCCACATCCTGACCTCTTTGATTTAAGTACATGGGAATATAATTACCATCGAAATTACTGTTTCCATCCAGTCTTCTTCTTATAGTTGACAAAATCATGTCAGCCCATACTTTGTACACTTGGTTCTTCTATCTTAACAGATAGTGAACATATTTCAGTTCCTGTGTAGTTTTCATCAGCAGATCTTGAATAGATAGAATCTTCACACTACCATCTTTCATGAAGTACAGAAGCTTTTCTTTCTTTTCAAAACCATCATGACAATCTATAACTATATCAACAGCTAATAAATTGTTCAGATTTTCAGAAGTTAAAGTACCTCCAATTTCAGTTAAGGAGTAAGGATCAACATAAGTCATGTTTAGAAATTCAGCATCCCTGTGTCCAATACCTCCTCTTGTGTAACTTGACATTTGCTTCAGATTCGAAAACATCTTTAACCAGAGTGTTTTTGATCTAGCCATATCAGATAAATCAACAACACTTGAAGCGCTTGTAATAATTCCACCAGACTGAAAATTGATAGGTGTATCACAACTTAATGTGCTAATATGTTTCCACTTCTTATCCTTTTCCTTTTCAAAGGCATAGCTTCTTTCCAGTAAAGATTCTTGTCTGCTTGAATTTCTCCATTTTCTTTCATTTGAAACTTTAAGCCTTTGTAGATAGAGATTGAAATCTTCATTTGTTCTCTTTGCAATATCTCTTCTTATGGCTTCTTCTTCTTCATCTACTTCTTTGTTGTGACAATCAACAACAGTAGATAAGATTATCAAATCAACTTCTTGCAGAATTTCAGATTCGTCAGGATCTTGAATATTGTCAGGATTAGAATCTTCAATTTGATTTGTATTGCTGAGAGTTGATTTACTTGTTTTTCTTCTCAATTCAGGTTCTTCTTCAACAAATTCCTTGTCTTCTTTCTCCATGATATCCTTGATAACAGGATCTGTTAGATTTTGTGAAGCTTCAGGAAT
Organism: Heracleum sosnowskyi; assembly: GCA_030848705.1. NCBI lineage: Eukaryota > Viridiplantae > Streptophyta > Magnoliopsida > Apiales > Apiaceae > Heracleum > Heracleum sosnowskyi. The sequence goes on from CM061245.1 coordinate 87,580,715, forward strand.
TTCTTCAATTCTTAACCCTCTAGACCTTGTCTGTCTAGGTACTGTTTGAGTTGAAGAACCTCTTTTACTTCTTCTAGCACCTCTCCTACCTCTGCTTCCTCTACCTTTAGCAGGAGCAGTATAGCTTTCCATTGTCTCTCTTTGTAGTCTCAAGAATTCTTCATGTGAGAGATCTGGATATTCTTCACTTGCTGTAGAGAGTGCTTTTCTTGCATATAATTGTTGAACTCTTTTATCAGTGTGATATAGAGTAACAATTCTGCCATCTTTTGTAGAAAATTTCTGGAATAAATTTGATGCATCTTCAGGATTATCAATAATTACATCTTCATCACCTTCAGGAATTGTAGCAAGAATGTGTCCATGACCAGGTGTCAGGATTTGATCTTCCGTCAGGATCTGAGATTACACCAATGTTCTTACTGTCTTAACTCCAGAATCAGAAACATGAGTTGACTGCGTTGTTTGACTTTGAGAAGTTTGGATTGTCTTCATAACAACAGCATCAGAGGTTTCTCCTTGTATCACTTTGTCACCACCATCATCTCCAGTATCATCATCATTATTTCTTAATACTAGATCAGGTGTACATTTTGTCTGAATAACCTTCTCCCCCTTTTTGACATCAGGATTTGACAATAATTGCAAAATTAAGGAAAGAGAGGCTTGAATTTCAGTTACCTTAGTATCCAGAGAATCAATTCTTTGATTGATTGAGGTTTGTTCTGAAACAACAGATTTCACTTGGGATTCCACTACCCTTAGTTGTAAAGTAGTAGGCACCTTTGTAAAATTATTAAAGATATCAGTCCTCACTTTTTCAGTTGAGCCCTTGATAGAATCAATCTCACTTTTCAGGCTTTTGGATAACAGAGTAGTAGCCTTCAGATGATTCTTCAAGTCTTGATTCTCTATAGATTTCACTGCATTATAGGTATGTTCAATAGCAGAAGAAAAACTGATAGATTCATCAGATTGGTGCCATGAATTGTTCCATTCATTCTGTCTAAATGCCTCTGCAGGATCAAAGGAAGGAGTAGAAAAATCTTGTCTCTGATCTTTCCCAGTGAAAGCATTGCTAGCCATATATGTACTTGATGAACCAAAATTAGTTCCAAGACTAATTTTGAGTGCTGTAGCAAGCTGTTCCTTCTCTTTTCGATTCTCATTATCATCATCACTATCATCAGAAGTATCATCAGCAGTAGCATGAGTAATATCAGGATCAGGAATAGCAATACCTTTCAGTTTATCCTGTGGTTCTGAGATAGGATGATCCATTGGTCTTGAACGAAGTGGCTGTATCAAAATAGGTTCATTATCAGGAGCACCACTAGCGTCAGGATGAACATCGTCAGGATTTGATATGCGTGCATCAGTATTTGCTACCAATGGTTCTTGTGGAGCTTGAGGTTCAGAAGCTTCTTCAACACTTTGAGTTAAAGGTTCTTGTGTGCTTCCCTCATTGACAATGTTCTCGACCAATCTTTCAACAGAAGCTGTAGCTTTGCCTGCATCTTCACTTTGAGAAGATGGTTCTTGTGTAGCTGGAATGTTGATGTCTTCATTCTCCCTTTGAGAAAATGGTTCTTGTGTGACCATTCCACTAGCTAAGCCTTCACCCAAACTTTGATTGAGTGGTTCTTGTGTGGCAGGATCAACAGTAGCTGCTGAATTACTCTGAAATTCAGGTTCTTGTGGGCTTGATCCTTTCAGCTTCTTCTGTCTCTGATAGACTAACTCTTCTGCATTCCTCTTTTTCTTTGATGTAGGTGTAAGACCAACCAAGGAAGCAGTTGTAGAAACCTTCTCCCAAGAAATTTCTCTAATCTGAGATGGAGAGACTGGAGAGTCTGATAGAGAGACAACTTTTGTTGTTGCATCAGGAATGCTAACATCAGGATTTGCTAGAGCATCAAGAGTAGATGACTCATCAGGATTTGATGTCTGAATATCAGTATCCTTCATTTGCACTGTCAAAGGAATATGATACCTGCTCTTTGATAATTTCCTTGTCTTTTGTGGTTTTGATAAAGGTACCACAACTTTAGTAGCAGTATCAGCAACTTCCTTGTTCACATTCATCACAGAGGATATAAGTAAGTCATCCTCTGAATCACTTTCATCAATCAACCTTAACTTCCTTTTCACAGGAACATTCTTAACAACCTTATCAGCTTTCTTCACCAGGACCCCTTGTACACCCCCTTGTATCTTCTTTTTAGTGAGTGGTGTAGAGGAAAAATCCTTTGAACCTGATTGCCTTCCAGACACATCAGTTCTAGCTGATTTCTTTGATTTTACAACTAAAGTCTTTTGAGAGACAGTAGAGGTGGTTGTTAACTGTTTAGACTGTTTAGGTTGCATGCTTGTGTCAGGAACAAGGTGGGTTGGACCTTGCCCCATAGCATTAGAAAGTAGTCCATAACGAGTAGGCATTGCAGTAACCCAATCAGCATCTTTAAGTGCATCTTCAACTTTCTTAGGCTCCTCCTTGGATAGAAAGTTATTATATAAACATTCATTCTGAGTTGCACTTCTTGTTTGAACACCTGCATCAGGATCTCCAATTATCAAATCAGGAGAATGATCTTTTGTCCATTTCCTTGCTGGTGTCAAATTGTTTCTTGAAGTAGATGCTCCCCCTGGATTGGTGTTATCTTGATTGAAAGAATTTGATTGATTTGAAGCTCTCCCTGAATTATTGCTATGCCCTCCTGATGTGTTATCAGGATCTTCACTTGAATCAGTATCTGAAGAATTCTGTCCTGATGATTGAGTTGACTCTGAACTTGTAGTTGAATGCCGTTGCTCCCCCTCAACATTAGCACTACTAGTTGTATCACTGTTGTTTGCATCATCAGTATTAGCACCATCAGTACCTGGTGAGTCATCAGGATTTGGTGACCCATCAGTATCTGATGAATTGACAGGATCTGATTCAATTTCTTCAGGTTCCTTGGAAGCTTCATTTTCAAATAACAATCTATCATGCGAGTCTTCAATGATTCCAGTTATCTTCTTATCATCAAAAGATACATGAATTGACTCCATGACAGTTCTTGTTCTCAAATTAAAAACTCTGAAGGCTCTTGATGTAGGATAACCTATGAATATTCCTTCATCAACCTTTGTTTCAAATTTCCCTAGCTGTTCAGGATGAGTTCTGAGAACAAAACATTTACAGCCAAACACATGCAAATGCTTCAGACTTGGTTTCTTCTCCTTGAGTGACTGATAAGGAGTGACACCATGCCTGTTTATCAATGTGAGATTTTGTGTATAGCATGCTGTGTTGACTGCTTCTGCCCAGAAATATGTAGGTAATTTAGCTTCTTCCAACATAGTTCTGCCAGCTTCAATAAGAGTTCTATTCTTCCTTTCTACTACTCCATTTTGCTGAGGTGTGCCAGGAGCAAAGAATTGTTGAATGATTCCTTTGTATTTGCAGAACTCTTCCATCTTTGAATTCTTAAATTCAGTACCATTATCACTTCTCAGAATCTTGACTTTGTACTTTGTGGTTGTCTCAATCATCCTCACATGATCCAACAGAACTTCAGGAGTTTCATCTTTTCTATGCAGAAAATACACCCAGGTGAATCTAGAATATTCATCAACAATTACAAGAGTGTACCTTTTCTTACTGATGGACATGATGTTGACTGGACCAAACAGATCAAGATGTAGCATGTGATATGGTTCTTCAATAGAGGATACTGATTTACTCTGGAATGATGTCCTTCTTTGTTTTGCTTTTTGGCATGCATCACAGAGTCCATCAGGTGTATATAAGACATTAGGTAATCCTCTTACTAACTCTTTCTTAACCAACTCATTGATGTTGCTGAAGTTGAGATGAGAAAGCTTCTTGTGCCAATTCCAACTTTCATCTACTGAAGCTTTACTGATGAAACATGTAGGGGAGCCATCAGTATCTGAGAGAATGTTGGCTTCATATATGTTACCATGCCTGTAGCCAGTTAGTGCTATCTTCCATGTTGCTTTACTGACTACTTCACAATGTGTGGAATAGAAATTGACATGATAACCTCTGTCAGTGATTTGACTAATACTCAACAAGTTGTGTTTTAGTCCCTTCACTAGAGCTACTTTTTCAATGATGACATTTCGAATGATTATATTGCCATATCCCAAGGTTTGTCCAATGTTGCCATCTCCATAAGACACAGTTGGGCCAGCTTTTTCTTCATATTCTGATAACAGGGCTTTGTTTCCAGTCATGTGCACAGAACATCCACTATCCATGACTAACACATTTTTCCTTTTACCCTGCATCAGAATAGTAAAACACTAGTCAGAATGTTTAGGAACCCACACTTGTTGGATTCCTTGTTCATGCATTTTATTAAATTTAACAGCAGAAGACTTTTTGACTTTAGCAGTCCTGACAGGATTTACTCCATCAGGATTTGCTTTGTCAGTATCAGTATTAACAAAAGCATGCTTCACTATGACATTTTCAGTTCTATCAGACTTTGTACTACTTTCAAACTTAGGCAATGGATCATAAAAGTTATAGTACAAATCATGATACTCTTTACATGTATAAATAGAATGCCATAGACTACCACAATGAAAACAGGAATTTTGTGGTTTGTAAAATACTGATTTATTCCTAACATCAGACTTAGGAATTTCAGCAATTTTCTTCTTACTCTTTTTACAATCAATAGCAAGATGATTAGAGTTACCACAATTAAAACAACTCTTTCTAGGTGCATTTGGGATATACTTATAACCATTTTCTTTATTGATCCCAATTTTACCATTCCTGTTTCTCTTAACAGTAGCTCCCTTTTTCTTATCTGTAACCTCACAGATTTTATCTTTAAGCTGTTTCTGAGACAATAGACCTACATTCTTAGTGACTTTGTTCATGACAGGTTTAGACTTTATAATTTTAATTCCTTGAGTAGAAGAAGATCCCTTTTCAAAAGTAGAATTGGAATCCTTACCAAAAACAAAATTAACAGGAGTAATCTTAGATTTGGTTGAGTCTATAACATGTCTATAGGTCTTTGGACTGACTGTCTCATCAATGACAATTTTCTCTGCTAATTTCTTATCTTCATCTGACTTATATCCTAGACACTCTTTCCAATTCTTAGAGGTATTAATCTCATGAAATTTCCTACCAGAGTCTGTCCAGGTTCTGATTTTCTCATTAGCATATTCAAGTTCTTTTTCAAGGGAAGTACATTTAGATGTCATCTCTAAGTGCATGTGTTTAGCATTATCACATTCTTTTTGTACTTCTTGCATACGAGAAAATTCAGCTTCTAATATCTCATTCATCTTTCTAAGGTCAGACATCTCAGATAAGATTCTAGTATTCTCAGCAGTTTGACTTCTAAAGCTAATATGTAATGACTTTAGAAAACGTCTTAACTCAGAAGCATTATCAGTATCAAAATCAAAGATAGTATTTAGTACCTTATCATCAGGAGCAGCAGTTACATCAGCATTGGCCATTAACGCATAGTTGACTACCTCAGTATCAGATTCTGAGGAAGAGTCCATCCAATCCTTGCTTGATGTGATGAGTGCCTTTGTCTTGTTGCATTCAGAAGCAAAGTGACTCATACCATTACACTTGTAGCATCTAACCTTTGACTTGTCAAATTTGCTACCATTGCTGTCCTTTTTGATATACTTGTCTTTGTCTGCTTTGAAGATCTTTTTCTGAAAGTTGCCTTGTCTTCTATTCTTCCTGAACTTCATCCTTCTGAAGTTTCTGACAATCATAGCAACCATCTCTTCCATGTCTGAATCAGAAGATTCATCACCAGTATTGGCATCAGAATTGCCATCAGTATCTGATGAAGAGTCGTCAGGATCTGACTCAGCTACTCTTGCTTTCCTTCTAGAGACCTCCATAGCTTTCCCTTTTGATTTTGCTTCTACATTCAAAGCAATTGACTTTGCCTTGCTACTTTTCTTGTTCTTTCTCTGTTGAACTTCAAGATCATGAGTTCTTAGCATCCCATAGATCTCATCAAGAGACACAATGTTCAGATCATACTGGTGTCTAATGATTGAGGTCTGAGTATCCCATTCTTCAGGTAAAGCTCTAAGAAATTTGGTGTTTGAATCTTCAGTTTCATATACTTTGTCAACTAAGGATAAGCTGTTCAATAGTGTCAGAAATCTATCATATAGATCAGTCAGGCTCTCTTCAGGTCTTGCATCGAATTGTTCATATTCTTGAATCAAAAGAGCCCTTCTGTTTTTCTTAACAGATGCAGATCCCTGGCACTGAGTTTCCAAAGTATCCCAGATTTCTTTTGAAGACTTGCATGCAATCACTCTGTTTGACATGACAGCATCAAGGCTATTATGCAAGATATTCTTTATCTTTGGTTCCCTGAGTACATGAGCTTTTTCTTCTGGAGTCCATTCAGCTTTAGCTTTGACCACATAATGTTCTGGTACTGTATCTGTTCGTTCTACGAACTTTGTTGGTATATATGGTCCATCACGAATCCTGTCCAAGTAGTCAGGATCCATAGCCTCCAGGTACATCAGCATCTTTACCCTCCATGTAGGATATTCTGATATCTTTAAGATGGGAATCTTCATGCTTTCATACTTGGTTGTCGACATCTTTAGATCGTATCTGATTCAGAATTAAATCAGTTTGCTCTGATACCAATTGTTGCCCAGTAATAATCTATTGTAGAAGGGGGGTTGAATACAATAGAGTAAGATAATCGACTTCTTAATGTATATATCACAAATATGAAAAGAAAGATAACAGCTTTATTAAATCTGATATAAAACTGTTACAAACTCTCTCAAGAAATTCTGATGTTCTTGAGAGCTGCTAGTTTACAAAAACTCTCTCAAGAAATTCTATGTTCTCGAGAGCTTCTATTCGATTATGTTCTCTCTCGAATGAATTCATAAATCGAAACCAAGACTGTGTTTATATAGTGCACACAGCTTCTCTATCAATAACAAGATAAGTCCTAATCAATAACAAATATAGAAACCTATCCTTAATCGATAGCTACATTCTACAAACCAGGAACAAATAGAATAAACTTCCATGTTTATCTAGACTCCAAATATAACTCGAAGTAGGAATCCTGATCAGCTTCAAGTTCTGATGATCAATCCTGATCATAGTCTGAGTAGGAATCCTGATGATCAATAAGATACTGACGCTTGATCGAATACTGATGACCATGCAATACTGATGACGTCAGCAATCCTGATCAGTTGAGTCTAGCTTCTGACGATCATTGAATTCTGATCTAACATTATATAGAAGCCAGTCAGAGTTTGATAAAGTCTGACTGGGTGAAGAGTTTACATGGAAGCCGGTCAGAGTTTGTTAAAGTCTGACAGGGTGATAGTTGACTTAGCTGTCGGTGCAAAGATAAAGATTCTAGAAGCAATATATTCTGAAGATGGAAAGAAGCAGAATATATTGATACAGCTAAGGAGACTGGACAGAAGACTGAAGCAATCCTTAATTGATAATAATTGTATAGCTAATTTATAGGAATATCAATTAGAGATGGATTGTAAGTAGCTGTGTACTATATAAACACAGATAGGTTATCCCTAGAAGGGACGCGAACATTGAATATATTATTCTTGTAACCTAGTAGCTCTTTGTGATTCATTAACATCACTAAGAGAGAATTATTTAATATAATTCAGTTTGTTGATTTACAAACCTGTGTTCTTGATTGTTATTCTCGTAAATACTTGATTATATATTGTGTATTCGGCCTAACAGAAGGGTTTTACTATCAAAACTCACAGAAATCAATTTTCTTTTTATATGTATTTTACAAGGCCTTGGTCGTAGAACTGCATCTACATCTACAAGAAGAGAAACAATTATTAGGAAAAGAAGTTGAAGTAAACACACATGTGCATACAACTTTGGTGAATATACGGCATGACCAAGTTTTTGGAGTAGTTTGTCCATGACCAAGAATTGAACCTTATAGAGCCTCTCATTCTCTTGAAGGAGAAGTCTGAATAGACATCCACGAAGCTGGCAATATACGTCTAGCTGCAGCTTCCAACAAGTTTGGCAATCCGTGTGTGGAGTTGTACCTCTCCATATTGATGGGATGTTCGTAATCATTTTCTTCAGTTTTATTAGCGGACCTCCAGTGCCTCAAAGAATGCCTTCTACCGGGTAATTCGGATTTTTCCCATCCTTTCGTAAGGAAACATCCAACAATAGTGTCTGAAGGGAAGCTACCCCTTCAAAGATAAAAACATCCTTGTAAGGTTCACCTAATTTATTTCCATTGTCTCAACATACTAAGATCCAAGCCCAATTCAGCCAAGATTCTTTTATCAGCTCCATTGCTCTCATGAGCTTCCATAGTTTTTGGTCTTTTCCTCGAGAGGTTCAGGCTCGAACCTCGCACTACTTCCTTTATTAACCGAGAGGTTACTCATACCTCTTTCCTTGTGTGGTAGTATCATTCTCAGAATCATATTGAGACCTTTATCTTTAGCTCCTTCCGTAATTCCTTCCTTGGAGTGCGCCTAGGTTACATCTGCTGGTGTTGGAGAAGCTTCCAACATGAGAACCTCTTTCATGAGTTTTCATCATTAGGGCCTCTGTTAACATGATTCCTTCATAATTAAGCTTTCTTCGAATTCGTATCTTGAGTCGTATGTTCCCGATCGTTTCCTTAACCAAACCAGTTGTATAATGAGATTTCCCTTCTGGGCACCAAGTAAATCCTTTAGAGAACCTCAATGACTTGCAACAGCTTGTAGTAGTGTGAACCTCCAGATGGAAGTTCGCCTTCACCTCCAATGTGAAAACAAATGATCACCAGTGTTGCTAGTGTCGGACCTCATGTCGAGTGGTAGAGCATTTTTGGTAGCTGAAACCTCTACCATGAACCTTAATCATCATGTCTTGATCAGCTGTAGCTCGGAAGCTATGTTATGGAAGCTCTTTCCTTGACCTTTTTCCTCAGACACCTCATTTATGCTCCCTTTTATGTGAAGTATGAAGCTAATTGGAGTTCCACTCCGAACCTTCTTCATCAGATGTAAAAACTAGACATTTTGGAGAATCCTCCTGATCAAAGCACCTTCCATCATTGAACCTCTCCTAGCCAAACCTCGTTCCAGTCAACCGTGGGTGAAGCTGAACCTGCAAACACTGAACCAATGAAGCTGCATCCCGCAACTAATCTCAATGAAGCTTCAACTCGTAGCTAATCCCAATGAAGCTATAACCAGCAGATGAGTTCCAATGAAGCTGCGATCAATAAGTGAATTCTAATAAAGCTGCAATCCCAGCTGAAGTTGTACCCTGCAGCTAAATTCCAATAAACCGCAAGTGGCACCAATGAACCTTCATACCGCAGGTGAGGCTAATGACCCGCAAAACGCAACTGCTTACCAATGAACCTGACTCATTCCTTGTTGAAAAACTTTTTCCCTTGAAAATTTAGCAATTTCAAGATACCATTCTCGGGCAGCGTACCATCCACTACCCCCCGGTTCCTTGCAGTATGAAATACAATAGGAACCTTATATAATCCACTGCCACATTCAACCAACCTTCCATTTCCAGTAGAAAGAATAGACAACTTCAGCTACGGACCTCTAAGCCTACATGAGCACGCTCGTCGTAGGAAATAAGAGGTACCACATGAGAAACTACTCATTTTGATCCTATCCAAACAGCTTCAATCATCCTTTCTTGAAATATTAGTTTACCAGCTTCATATCTGAACCTCTCAGGTTCAACCGCTTGAACCTCCTTCACAATGATTTTCCAGGTTCACATACCGCTTTACAACCATGAGGTTCATACCCTTTTCAGTATTCATAAACCAGGAGGTTCGCATCATTCACATGTTGATAACTAAATAGGAGGTTCGCACCATTCACCTGTCGTCGAGGTTCAGCTGCGTACTCCCCTTACAAACTGAAGTATAATGTGAACTAGTGTTTTGCTCCACAAATCCTACCGTGGGAATCGTTTTACACCTTAACCTCCCATTAGTTGAACCTCTAGACTGGTTAAACCTCTCCAGATAGAATTTGCCTTCATTAGCAGGTGGAGGTTCAGCTTCTCACCTGTCTACACCTGAACATTTATTCCAGTTCCTCTTCATCACACTAGATATTCCCATCCTCATGTTTTTCCAAGCTCGATCGTACCTCCTCGTTAAAGAGGTTCATATCTAACTCCACATGTACCTCCTTAATCAAGAGATTCGCATCTAGTTCCATTTGTACCTCCTCAGTTAAGAGGTTTCCCTTGCCTTTGCCGCTTGAACCTCTCGACTGAGCCTCTATGGGTGGCCCGTACCTCCATTGATAGTTGGACGTTAAGCTTCACATGCCCTACCAATCATATCAACGCTCCTGATGCGAGAAGCTCTGGGGTTATTCGAAGTTGTTCAGACCTGAACCTCTACCTAATTCACAGGTATGAACCTGAAGCTCATGCGTACCTACTTTCCGGCTATTACAGACCATAATCTCTATTAGAAATCCATCTTTGGCCATTCCTTTCTGGACTCCTTCAGTCAATATCAAATTTCAGGCATCTTGGAATCGCATCTCCTTGTTTTAGCCTGAAGCTCTCTTGTTCGCACCTCCTGGCGGACTCCATTTCACCCTTTTTTCGATTAGCCATGATTTCTCCTCTGTTTCTTCAACTTTTATATCTCTTTTCCAGAGAATCACTTTCCTTCCCATGAGTTGAATTTCATCCCCGAAATTCATGCCCAAAACTTCCTTCTCGGGCTCATTTTCACGGCCACCTCCATTGTTCTTTTTCGTATGATCATCACCGGAGCTTTTTGTCATCTTTCCCCTCAAAAGATCAGTAAAAGCCCCTCCTTCTAGCACCAATTTGTTGTGAGGGAAATTTGGTAACAACACCGAGAGAGAATATCGCTGGAATAATCAGGTTTTGCCCTTGATTATCGGGCGGAGCTGCAGGTTCACACGTCTACAGCTCTGCTAGAGCTTCATCCGCAGCTGCCGGAGCAGATGGAGAATGTGGCGTTTTTGGGACTCAGTTTGCAAGGATTCCGGGCAACTAGGGCGGAATAGTTGCCGGAATTGTGTATTGCTCCAGTGCTTCTACGAAATCCATGTAGAATAAATGAGATTCATCCCTTGCAAAGTGCCTACATATCCTATATTTATAGGAATCAAGTCCAATGTAGTTCTTAGGGTTTGGGCTCTGTTACTTGATGAATAAACCACGTTTTGATAAGCCAAAATGTGTTTCCAGAGCTGATCCAACTGCCTTGTGATAATCCATCCGAGAGTTGTAGCTTATCCAAATACCTTATGTTAAGCTTCCAACTGTCCTTGCCCAAGTACATCTCTAGAAACCCTAAATCCTCTATTTATTTGATAATTATCCAAATATATTGATATAAATCCATTTTTTGTTGTAATTATCCAACCCCTGGCGATTTATATGCGATGAACGCCTTTATTTAGAGATAATCACGTACTCCTAGAAGATGGGAAGTAGAATTATCATCCAACTCTAATTCTGTCCAGTGGAGGTGTAGACGACTCTGAACCTGCACATCAGCTTACCCTGAACTTGAACATCAGCTTACTCTTAACCTTCAGCTTGGCTCACTCTGAACGTCAGTACTACGAAGCTGCACCTCAGCCCAATATGAACCTCGTCACTCTGAAGCTACACCTCAGCCCACTCCGAACCTCGCCAAATCCATGCCACTTGGGCCTATATTACATGTGGACCTTAAATTGAACCCATGTGAGATTTTGGACACAACAGTTACCTTCCTCTACCGGGCTCGATTCGTGAAGCAACAATTAAAATCTTCAATTTGCAGTTCCATACACATTGTAATTTTCATTCCTCTTGCTAATACTTAGCATTATGGAATCAACTCATTTATAAGCATACTTCAAAGGGCTATCTCTGATTGTTTATAGATCAGGATCAATAATTCAATTCAAGTTGGTGAGAAATAGAAATACACATTGGGATGAATGAATAATAGCTAGAATAATTCTGGTTATTGAAAGATAATATATAATAGTATCTTTCTTACTCTTATTATATAATAGTATATAATATATAATAGGATATAATATGAATATAATAATATAAATTTATTTATTTATTTTTAATATGTTGTTATAATGTTTGAACCATAGAATTTTAGTAGTAATTTAAATATTTGAAATTTAAATACTTTGTGATATCAAATTTAATAAAACAAGAAAAATGTGTTTAATCAAATAATTTCTTACATCAAATAATTGTAAATTTATTTGAATACTAATAAGTGTTAATTTATTTGAATACTCATGAGTGCTAATAAAAATATTTTTCATTTAATTTAGAATTGAATTATTAATTTGTATAATTTAATTCAATTAGAGGTTACTAATGTGTGCGTTGAGTGACTTCACCAAAAAAAAACGTGTGTGTTGAGGGGGTGTACTTAAAGGGCGGGCTGCAACGCAAAAACAATAAGGGTAATGTGATAAATACTGTTAACTTGTGAATGCTAATCGGATGGAGGCGCATGTTATATTATTATTAAATACTAGCATGATAGTCCGTGCAAAGCACGTGCATCATTTAAATTCATAAAATGTTGTTGTTTTGATTTTATTATATAGACGATTTATAATTTTTGAAATACTATACGTCGTTAATGTGGTATTTTTTATGGACATTGGCAATATCTCAAATTTCTTACTTGAATTTCATATATGATCGTAACATTAATAGAATCACATCAAGCCATTTAAAAAAATAACTTGGAATGATTAAAAAATATGTAATTTAAAAGTCTAATCATGAGTCAGTAGACTCACGTGTTTATATATAAAGAAGTGTTAAATAAGATAATTTACATAAATAAGAAGCGAAAACTAATTATGGTCACACATTCAAATCTAATTTACATCTCAACCATCACTCATATTCACTCTTATGCCCCTTCCATTATCGGCGACCTTACACACCATCACTTACTTTACACCGCTGTTATCACCATCTCATTCCATTTGTCATTATCATTCATGATACACACACACACACAGATATATATATATATATATATAATGTGTGTGAGTGGGCGAGAGAGAGAAATTGTGTGTATAATAAACCATAATCACTCTACAATCTTTTGTTGTCACCAAATCGACCACCACTCCGAAAGTAACTTATGAACATGTTTGTCGCAAATTCCAGTCTCATTCCTGACCACACCTCCAGTAATTCATTCATCCTTCTCTCAACATATCTAAGTTTACCGATCGATGTCATTTTTACTCACTCTACTACCGTCAACACTATTACCAACAACTTCGAATATTTACACAATTCCAAATTTGGAATATTCTTGTTATTTGCGTTCAAATTTTTTAGTGATTTACGTTTAAATTTTGATAATTTTAGTTGAATTTCTAGTGACTTACTTTGATGATGGTAATTTTGGTTGTGTAAGTGGTGGTGTTCACGTGGTTAGTGGTGGTGGCGTGGTAGTGGTCATGTGACAGTGATTTAATATTCTTCTAGTTCATATTAAAATTAGCTAAAATTTTGGTTTGTATTCATGTTCATTGTGATATATCATCTACTAAGTAGCATACTTGAATAATACAGTGAGACGTTTTAAATTATTTTTAATGTAGTATCCATATTCTATTTTTTAATAAATATTTTTGAACTAACTATGTGTTTTATCTAAATATTCATCTAATAACAAATATGAATTCCAAATCTCATCTACAATAATTTTTTCCCCCTTAAATTATCTTTTTATAGACTATAAATATATTTTTTCTAATAGCAGTGAGAGTGGGGGTGTAATCGAGTCAAACACTGTCGGACTCGAGTTCAAACTCGATAAAAAAATTATGTCAAGCTTGAACTCGAGCTCAAGTTTAATTGGTCCTCCAATTTTTACATTGAATATAATTCATTTTTTTAATATTAATATGATGGAAGTGTGAATTAGTAAATTACTAAATAGTCTGGAAAGGACTTGTTGGCCTATAATATATACTGTATATGTAATATATATGAAAATAAAAATGTAAAACATTATAACAATGAGTTATTGGTGTATGTAGTTAAGAGCATCTACAACCTTACTTAACTCTTAGGTTAAAAGTATAATTGGCAACTAAACACTGTGATTTATAGCCAACCTCTGTGAATATGGTCACTCCAACCATTGACTGTTGTTGTTCAAAATTATAGCCATCAAGATATGGTTGGCCATATTTAGCCAAGTCTTACAGATATGTAGAGACTTTCTCTACCTACTTTTTCTCTCCCTTGATTTTTTCTTTCTTTTTCTTTTCAGCTGCAGCTTTGATTTGCACCGACCGAAATTTTCAATATCCTTTTTAATATATTTTTTTTGTGAAATTAAAAATTATGGAGGCAACACAAAAATTAGCTAGTGTTAGTATTAAAAATAATGCTATAGATATTAAATTAGATATAAAAATAGATATAAAATGACATGTTTCATTATTTGATTATTTATAAATAAATGTATGATGTCATTTACATCATTTTCACAAATTAAAATATTTCAAATTGACATATTAGCAACTCCACATTATCTTGTACCCAATTTCGGCACCTCTAGCATTGATATTAATATATATATATTATTTTTCAATGAAAAAGTATTGTTTAAAATTATAAATATACTATTTTCAAAATATATCCAACCATTATAATCAACCCATTGGAGTACAACGCCTTACAGATTCAGTAAATTTTACCCAAATATTACTTTATATTGTTTTAGCCAACCATTTTAGCTAACTCTATTGGAGATGCTCCAATGATTCATAAAATGGTTCTCAAAATTTCTTTGGTATAGGAGATGTGAAAATAATTCATTTTTTAATATTAATATGATGAAAGAGCGAATTAGTAAATTACTAAATAGTCTTAAAAGGGCTTGTTGGCCTTTAATATATGTAATATAATATAATATATACCGGATGGATGGATGAGTTTTAAAATAAAGTTTAAATAACATACACATATTAAGAGTTATTTAAGTATGGGGTAAATGAGCTTTAAAATTTTATCAAAATGGGCTATAAATTATTTTTCAATGAAAAAGTATTGTTTAAAATTATAAATATACTATTTTCAAAATATATCCAACCATTATAATCAACCCATTGTAGTACAACGCCTTACAGATTCAGTAAATTTTACCCAAATATTACTTTATATTATTTTAGCCAACCATTTTAGCTAACTCCATTGGAGATGCTCCAATGATTCATAAAATGGTTTTCAAAATTTCTTTGGTGTAGGAGATGTGAATATAATTCATTTTTTTAATATTAATATGATGAAAGAGCGAATTAGTAAATTACTAAATAGTCTTAAAAGGGCTTGTTGGCCTTTAATATATGTAATATAATATAATATATACCGGATGGATGGATGAGTTTTAAAATAAAGTTTAAATAACATACACATATTAAGAGTTATTAAAGTATGGGGTAAATGAGCTTCAAAATTTTATCAAATGGGCTCCTAGTATGATGGTTGGGGTGGTAACATAAAATACCTTTGCATCCAAAGGTCATGGGTTCAATTCTTGCTAGTAACAATATTTTTAATATTATTTATACATTATAGGGGTATATAAGTAATTTACTAAATGGCATAGAAAGCCATGTTGGCCCATAATATAGATAATAGGAGGTTAGGGTTTTGGAGAATTTTAGACTAGCTCGAGGAGTTATTCTAAGAAAAGAGCTCCAGAATATGGGAGGTGCCTACGTATTTCTATATTTATAGAGAATCAAGTCTACATAGTTTTTATTAGGAGCCACTACCTTTTTCATGTAGAATTCTAGTTAAACAATACTCCTAATTTTTAGGAGTAAGTCACCTAGTTGTGGTGAGTTTTCTCGTATGCGATATTTTTCGTTATTGGATTTATTTAATGTGGGTCGATACCTATACGGGATCGGATTATATCCTGTACCGATAATATTAATTACTAATAACTAACTAATTACCTTTTTTTAGCTAAAATATTTTTTTTTTATTTTCTAACTAAAATGTTTCTTTTACTAAAATTATCACAGCAGTCGGATCTTTGAAATCAAATTAATCTTTTTTCTATTTTTTAATAACCTATCAATTTTCTTTTTCAAGTAAATTACATTGCCGTTTATATTTTTCTAACTCTAATTTCTCTTATTCTAAAAACATTATGCCCAATTATATTCAATAAATATTATAATTATTAATAAATAATCAATTACTTTTTTCAGCTAAAACACGCTAGCTTTCGTATTCTTTCTAACTAAAACTTCTATTTTTCCAAAATTTCAATGACAAACCTATTTAATAAAATAAGATAATAATATTACTCAGTTTTTCATCCATCATTATATTTAATAAAATAAAATAATAATATTATAATTACTAATAAGTGATAACTAACCAATTTTGTTTTTAGGTAAAACACATTATCTTTTGTATTTTTTATAACTAAATTATTCTTCTTCTTCTAAAAACATTATTATATTAAATACATTCTTATCCTTCTAAAAACTTTCATTGTTCTGTTTTTAATATCCATTCTATATATCTATACTTTTATACTATATTATTAAAGACGAAACATTAAAAATTTTGGTACATATTTTTTGGTACGGTACTTATCTATTTTTTGGTACTTTGTACTTTCACTTAATTAGCCTTATTTATCTATACAAAAATATTATTAAATAACAAAATTACTAGTTTATAACCGATTACCAATTAAATTTTCTATAACAAGTTACATTTTCTATATTTTCTTACTAAAACCCCTCATTTTTCAAAAATATTACAAGCAAACCCCAACTTATTTATTTTAAAACCTATTTTAATGATTTTATTGTTTAAAAACGTTACATATTTCAACATACCTACTTATTTCACATTATTTTTTCTATTTTTTTTAACAAAAATTCCTTCTTTTCCAAAAATATCAGGGACAATTATCTTTTTTAACTAAAACATGTTACATTTTCTATTTTTATTTAACTGAAACATCTCCTCTTCCAAAATATCACCGAAAAACCCGTACTTATTTATTTTAAAACATATTTTAATGATTTTTATTATTTATAAAAGTTTACCTATTTTAACATGCATATTTCTGTTTTTAAACAAATGTAATTAATAAAATATTAAAATGTAAATAATAAAATAACAACTATTAAAAACAATTCATACATCGCACGAGTTTTAAGCTAGCAGTATTAAAAATGAAACATTCAAAGTTTTGGTAACTATTTTTTTGGTATTGTACTTGCCTTATTTAAATATTTTACTTAATACTCTTCCTTACTTCTTTTTACTTAATTACTCTTACTTAATTATTTCTATTTATAAATATGCATAATAAGACTCCATACTAATATTTAAATATTGAAACCGGACTTTAATACTTAGTTTTCGTTACTTGGGCTCAAAATAGAATAGAAACTATTTTAATGAATTTAATTTATCTATAATAATTAAAAAATTTATAAAAAACATAAATGTTAAAATATTAAAAACAATTCGTGCATCACACAGATTTTAAGCTAATCAATACTATTATATAATAGACGAAACATTAAAAGTTTGGTTGGTCGGTATGGTACGTTGTGATTTTACTTAATTGCCCTTAATATTATAATTATTTTTTAAAAGTTTACCTAATTTAACATGTCTACTTATTTTTATTAACAAATGCAATTACTAAAAATATTAAAATATAAATAATCAAATACCTATTTATAACCAATTTTCTTTTCACCTAAAACACATTATATATCTTTTCACGGGAAATTGTCTTTTACAATTTACTTTTTCTATTTTTCTCACTAAAATCCATTCTTTTTCCAAAAAAATCACAGGAAACCTTTTACTTATTTATTTTAAAACGTATTTAAATACTTTTAATTATAAAATTTTAAAATCTCATTTTCTAAAAATATCATGGGCATTTACCTTTTTAAACGAAATATATGTTACATTTTTTATTTTTTCTTACTAAAACCCCTCATTTCCAAAAATATAATGGGCAAACTCATACTTATTTATTTTAAAATTTGTTTTAATGTTTTTAATTAATTAAAAGTGTTTAGATATTTTAACATGCCTACTTATTTTTTGCACAATTACAATTTATAAAATAATATTAAATAACAATTAACAATTCGTACATCGCACGGGTTTTAAGCTAATATCTGTACTATATTATTAAAACCGAAACATTAAAAGTTTTGGTTTTCAATTTTCGGTCGGTTTTCGGTCATTTATTCTATTTAATAAATAATAAAATAATATAAAAATAGTAACTACCTGATTGACTTTTATAATTAAAACAGTTTTTTTCTAACAAAATCTATCCATTTTTCAAAAATATCATGGACAATTACTTTTAAATTAAAACATATTACCTTGTTCTCACTAAAATCTCTTTTTTCAAAAATATCATGTGCAATCCTTACTTACTTATTTTATTAAAACTCATTTTAATAATTTTAATTATTTAAAAATGTTTACCTATTTTAACATGTCAACATATTTTTTTAACAAACACAATTAATATAATTAAAAAACTTCTAAAAATATCACGGGCGATTAATTTTTTTTAATTAAAACATGTTACTTTTTCTATTTGTCTTAATTACACATTTTTCTAACAAAATCTACTCATTTTCCAAAACTATCACGGACAATTACTTTTAAATTTAAATATATTACCTTTTATATTTGTTCTCACTAAAATCTCTTTTTTCCAAAAATATCAGGTGCAGCCTTACTTAATTATTTTATTAAAACCCATTTTAATTATTTTAAAAAGTCTACCTATTTTAACATGCCAACGTATTTTTTTTAACAAATACAATTAATTTAATTAAAACACTTCTAAAAATATCACGGACAATTATTTTTTCTTTTAATTAAAATATGTTAGATTTTTTATTTTTCATTATTATCAATATTATTTTAATAAATAATAAAATAATATTAATAATTCCTCATATGTATTATTTATTTATTTTTTCTATGGACCAATTAATATTTAAGTTTTTCATTTTATAATTTACCATATTGATTTTTATTCTTTATTTAATATTATTCGTTCTCATTAATTTTTTTAATTTATCATTCTCTAATATCTTTTGATAACCCGTGCTTTGCATGGGTTATAAGCTAGTATCTTATAATAACCAAAACATTAGAAGTCTCGGTCGATAGATCTGGTACTTATATTTTGACACTTAAGTCCCTTATTTGTTGTAACTTCTTTTGTAGAACTTCTTTTGTAGTCCATCATTCTATTTAATAAATAATAATGTTATAATTATCAATAACTAAACAATTACCTTTTTAAGTGAAACATGTTCCTTTTTTTTATTTTTCAATAACTAATTAATTTCCTTTTTGAAGTAAAACACATTTTTTTTTATATTTTATCTAACTAAATTTCTCATTTTCTAGAAGGACTACATACAATTCTATTTAATAAAATAAAATTATTATTAATATTATTACTAATACACATTTTTTTAGCTAAAACACGTTATCTATTGTACTTTCTCTAATTAAAACCTATTCTTTTTCAATAATATAATGTGCAATTTTACTTAAAAAAATATTAATATAATAATAACTAATAACTAACCGACTACTTTTTTTAACTAAAATATATCATATATTTTATATTTCCAAATTAAAATTCCTTATTTTCTAAAAATATTACTGGCAATATATATAATTATTATCAAATCATATCATTTAAAATTTTAAATCTATAAAATTAACATCTTAAATTTTTTAATTCAAATTAAAAAAAAATTATAGTATAATATTAAAATGATTCGTGCATCGCACGGTTCTAAGCTGGTAAATGTATGAGCAATGCTAGGGACCATAAAAAAAATCTCCATAAAAATCATCATCATCAGAATAAAAATCACGAGAATGACATATCAATTGTGATGTGGCAAAATAAAATATTTTGATTGAAGTGATTCATATGAATGCACGCGATTTCTTTCATTAATTATTGTATCAACCAATTAAAAAGAAACACATAACATTATGACGATATTTATTTAGGTTTTTTATGATTAACTAGTATTAGCCGGTATGCCGTATGTGACCTCGTTTGTTTCGTCAACTTTATAATTAAACAGGAACTTAAGTTTCCTTGTAACTGAATTACAACTATAAGTTTCAAGGTAATTCAAAAAATTGTGTTTGGATGATTACTGTGTAACTAAAAATTACGTCGTTAATTTTGGTAAGTAATTAATTATTTTACATTAGATAGCTATGTAACTTATACGGACCATGATGAACCTTAGTAACTAAATTTTCATGTTTTGTGGTAACCACTAGAACCTTGGAAATTTGAGTTCCCTTGTCCAATTTAAAATATAATAAACCAAACAGTGTAACTGATTTTTAATCCAAGGAACTTCTAATTATATGACTTGGTTACATACGAGGCCATATATTTTAACAATTTAATATCTAAGTATCCGGACCTGCCAAGTAGCTCCATGTTTTTGTTTTGTTTTGTTTTTCTTTTTCCTTTAATAAAAAACAAAGAATAGACAAGAATTGAGGAGGCCTAAAAGCTAAAACCCTAATTTTGTTAAACTCACTCAATACAATTCCCAATTCTCGCGCCATCTATCAAACACATGGAAGACACTAACATGGACGTTGAAGAAATCTCACCAATCCCCACAAATCCAAACAGGGTTGCACTCAAAAACTCCATTCAGACAAACTTCGGAGACGATTACGTCTTTCAAATCGTCAACAAGTAACTTTCTTAGCTGCCACTTTGTTGTTTTCGTATTCATTTATCGAGATTAAAAATACATTGTTTCGTATTGTTGGGACCGGAAAAAAAAATTATTATATTGAAGTTATTCGTTTATCAAGTATACATTTATGTAGGAAAAATATTAATGTATTGAAGTTATTGATTTATAGAGTATTTGTTTATTGAGGTTTATTGGGGAATGTGGCAGGGATGATTGGACATCGATGGCGGTTTCGTTATCGACTAATGCTGTGAAGTTATATTCACCGTCTACGGGTCAATTTTTAGGGGAATGTAGTAAAAAGCATAATTCTACGATTAATGAAATTATGTTTTCGGGTGATATTTTGCATTCTTGTTCTTCTGATGGCACGATTCGATCTTGGGATACTCGGTCTTTTCAGGAGGTTTGTGGTTTTGTTTTTGGTGATGGTTGGGTAGTTATGTTGTTTGTTGTTTTGAAATGTTTGTGTGATTTGGTTGAGGTGTAGATATCGTGTATAAGTGCTGGACCGTCTGAAGAGGTGTTTTGTTTCTCGTTTGGTGGAGTTGGTGATAGTCTTCTTGCTGCAGGTTGCAAGTCTCAGGTATTGATTATATAGGAGTTGTTTGTGTAGGTGAATTTGTTTGGTCTGTTTGTTTAATTACAGCTAATTACTTAACTTGACTTATAAGTTACTAGTAAATTTTAAAGAGTAAGAAGGTTAAATCAGTATTACTATAAATTTGTAATTTAAGTATTTAACTCGAGGAGAATCCATGTTATCCTCACTCGATGGAACTACGTGTTTTTTTAGCTTATAATGAATAGATTCTTAATATGACCGTTATAAACTTCTGTAACTGCATACCATGTCCTTGACATCTTTGGCTGGAACTTATAACATTTTTTTCTGATACAGTAAATAGACCTTCAAGAATCCAACTAGAGTATATTTATTGACTGATTGCAAAGCTTTACCAGGAAGAGACTTAAGTGTAAAAAACCATTAAGTTTGCTTTATTTGGCCGTCAGACCTTTTTTCCCCCAAAAAAACCAACCCTTTTTTACAAAACCACGCACGGTTGTCCTTTTTACTGTGAAAGCCACCAAAAGAACATTTTGTTTTTTAAAATATTGTCAACTTCATCGATGGGTTATTTCTCACTTAACTTCTGGTTTATTGAGATGCATTTTTGCCCATCTCTGTCTAGGCTAAAGCGTAAGAGAAGTTGGATTAGCGTACTCTGTTGCAGGAGATACTTGCGTACCTTACATAATCCATAAATCTGTATTCCACATAGCATTCAGCTGGAAGGAAAGGTGTGTATATGTAATTAATTGATTAATTTCATGCAGATACTCTTCTGGGACTGGAGGAACAGGAAACAGGTTGCTTGCTTGCAGGAATCCCATATGGATGACGTCACTCAGGTAGTTACACTTTACAGTATATGTACATGTTATGAGTGGTAACTATATTTGCGCTGCTTTGAGTGAACTGAAAATGATGAATTTCTTACCTTTAAATTACACCTCTATAATACTGAATAATTTTCAGAGAGAGATCCCTACTTTGTTATATTTGTCTGAAAATTCTCTTAACTATTATATAATATTACTCTGTAATTGTGATTTTTTTAAGCAGTGATAGCTTACCATCCAGTTTCATGTAGCCAGGTTAAGAGGTGAAATGTTTCCAGGGCCGTTCCTGAGGTTTTGGATGCCTAAGGGCGAAAAATAAAAATGGGCCCCTAATTTTTTTTCCCGAAAACTTAGACAAAATAATCAAATTCAAATATAGGCTATATTACTCGAACTCTTCACATTTTACCTTCGAGTACGTGTCAGACACTCGACACTTGGATATAAACACTTATTTTAGGCTAATAAATACGTATATTTTTTAAAATATTTCAACATGTATTCATGTTGGACACTTAGTGGATTCCGAGTAACATAGAGCATATGATGACATGTGTTTCTAGATGCAAAATAGTTAATAATGGTATCTACATCAATCTTCTCGATTATATTTTTCTCAGTGCATAATATGACTAGGTGGTTTTATTTTTTTATGGCACGGATTATTTAAGTAAATTTTCAACAAATGTAAAATCAATCTGTAAAATAAGATATATGTGTACTAAGTAATTTTTCTAAATTTTGGGCCCCAGGCCGTCGCCCTCCCTCCAGGGCCGGCCTTGAATGTTTCCACATTCAAAAATAAAAAATTTGCACTACTAATGGGCTTGTTACAGTTAGGAACAAAACTGAAGAAATGCCTGTTCTGATTTATTTATTTTATTTTGATAGATTCATTTTGTCCCTGAGAATCAAAACAAGCTTGTTTCTGCTTCCGTTGATGGATTGATGTGTATTTTTGATACAAGTGGGCAAATCAATGACGATGATCATTTGGAGTCCGTGAGTACTTTCTTCTTATTTCTTTTTTTGTTTCTTTATCTCACTTTTCATTCTACACTCAAGATTGGTAAAGGATAAATGAAGTACATTATATATGTGTTCATTACTGGCACAAGTGGTGTGTTGACCTGCCTGTACTCTCAAACTGGTGATATTAAGTATGCGTTTGAATATTTTGATAAATTTTCTTTTGTTGGAATTTTTCATGTATCTCAATAAGTTGGTAATGAGGTTGAGTAATTGAAGAAAATTTATACTATAATACAATTTAGGTTAATGATCCCTGTCCCATCTTTATTAGTTTCCTTTTTTCCCATCAAGTTTTCTTTTTTACTAAACAAGTTTTACTATGTCCTCTTATTCATTTAAACCTGCTTGTTTATTTGTCTTAACTTTATTTTTGCATCTAGTGACTTCTTTTGTGATGTCATGATGTCCTTGGATTGTTTTATGGTGAACTTTATGTTCATGAACCTCACTTGTCAAGACCATTAAAAACCCTGTCTTCTACAAATGCATTTCTAACTTAACATTAATGCAGGTGCGTCTCAAGTCTTGAGTATTTCTACTACACCTATGACCTCTCTTTGCTTGCTTCGTTATCCTCTAATCTCTAATTCATCTAATAGGCAACAGGAATTTTTTTTTTCACTTTCCTTGGGTTATATTAATATATTTTATGATTGTATCATGTTTCTGTTGTAAACTAATTTTTTTAATAATTCATGAGCCTCACTTGTCAAAACTATTAATAAAAGCTGTTTTGCTACAAATGCATTTCTAAGGTAACACATTAATCAAGAGTGCAGGTGCATCTTAACTATTGCTGTACATCTCTGATTTTCACTGCTTTCTTGGATGTTATCCAATTTATCAACCAAGTAACTGGATCAGTTTTTCCCCAATCCCCTTTACTTCTGTTACATTTTATCACTCTATTTGTCAACTTCATGATTCATGAACCTCACTTGTCAAAACCAACTGAAGAGCATGTCTTCCAAAGCCTGTAAGAATGTTTAATCCGTGTTTCCTTGGGCTTCTTCCTGGGTTGTCCTGCATCAGATATGCTCCTTAACTATCATCATGTTTCAAATTAATAATTTGTTGTTGCTTCTAGGTGATTAATGTTGGAACCTCAATCGGGAAAGTGGGATTTTGCGGCAACAGGAATCAAAAGTTGTGGTGTTTGACTCACATTGAAACGTTAAGGTATTCATATGAAATATTTGATTAACTTACTCATGTTATTATTACATGATTATCTTGCTAAGTTCTCATTACCTGCAAGGAGTTGATATCTGTAATATTCCTTCAATAATAATCAGACTGATGGGGGTATTTTATGATTTGTGTCTCAGTCCTCTGATTAGCATCATACAAATACGAAACCAATTTACATGGGGTTTAATTCTCACTGCTCTGAGGTTTAGAGATTGGAAAAGGGTTAATTAAGTGAAGTCATCTGAATTACTAGCAAAATTGCCACTATAAGACTCAAGTACATATTAGAGTTCTCCCATCAGTGTCCCTAGGTTTTATTTACCCACGTGGATTTGATAATCCATGTCAAGACAAAGGTACACTCATATTTTCAAATATCTGATAGGATAGAAAGAATTCCTTCGTAAATAAGTATACTAATTTGTGATAGCTGGTTGGATGCATTTTAAAGCCTAATTCTTACTTTAACCTTTCTGGCCTTCAGTGTTTGGGATTGGCCAGACTCAAGACTTGAAGCTAATTTTGAAGATGCCCGTCCTATGGCCTCAAATAGCTGGACAGCAGAGCATGTAAGTGTGTATTATTAATCAAGAGCATTAGTCTTCATAGAGTGGCACTCTTTTCCATGGATACACTTGGCAGGCATTCAGTATTTTTTCGTATATTAATTTGTGGTGTACATGATACAATATGCATTAATGAACATGTAGAAATCCCCTCTTCTAACAGGATAAGAATAGTTGTGATCCTGAGTACTGAAAAATAAATTAGACAATTATGACATGCCTCCCCTTCTAACTGAAGCTTGGTTGTCATAGGTTGATTATTTTGTAGATTGTCACTATTCCCATGAGGATGATAGTCTATGGGTTATTGGTGGCACAAATGATGGCACGTTGGGTTATTTCCCTGTGAAATATAATGGAGGCAGAGAAATTTTGGCGCCTGAAGCTATTCTTCATGGTGGCCACACAGGCATTATCAGAAGTGTTTTACCTGTATCTAGCATTAAATCTCCAGCCTCCCAAGGCCGAGGTATATTTGGCTGGACAGGTGGTGAAGATGGCCGCTTATGTTGCTGGTTATCTGACGAGGCCTGTGATACAAATCGATCCTGGATATCAAGCACATTGGTAATGAAGACAACAAAATCTTTGAGAAAAAACAGACGCCAACCTTATTAACCAAGGTCCAAGGAAATGAACTTTTTCTTGTTGTAATGTCCTGTTCTGCAATGGCAGCAATGTTGTTTTTTCCAGGATAATTTGTAGTCCAGAGGGGTTTTAGAGAAGTCCCATGAATTTGTTATATGTAGTTTTGCCAATTATATATACATGGCCAGCAAACATAAACATATATTTGGTGAGTTGTTTACGCAGAGCATAATCGTTACTACCAATTCTTTCTGCTAATTTATTTAACAGTTACAAGTTCAAACCAATTGCATGATCTAAGCTTCAGGATAAGAGGTTTAAAAGTTTTGTATAATGCCTAATGTGCTTGGTTTTGTGTAGAAAATACATTACATTTCTTCTCATTGGAAGGCTTTATAAATTTACTTTGAGGTTGCTATTTCACTATGATAAAACTAGTAAAGATTGTCAAAAGACATCTAAATTAAAAGAAAAGGAGGTTTGGTTTGATCTAATCATTGTTAACTTATTCGAGGGGTAAATTGTTAATCATCTCTTTAATGCTTGCTTACAATGTTTATCGTTTTAAAAGGTAATTTAAGATAAATCAGAATATATCTTTAGCCAATTTTACGATTACAATGAACAAGAGACACTACTACTAGATTAGAGTGAGGCTACAAAAGAGGATCAGAGTTTATAATACAAGTATGAACCATATAAATTGAATATTAGAATGTCATTACATATGTATCCAAAATTCACCAAAAAATAGAATAACTGAAAATGTAAAATTTGTCGGAGGCCAAAAAACGGATCACAGACGAATGCCTTGTATGCTATGCTGGCCGCCTTGTTCAATTTATTTCCTTGGAATGGAAATAATATGAGGAGAATTTACTGTATTTGCATCTAGAAATCTCCATCCTGCCTGTTTAAGGATATGGTCCAAAGAAGATCGGAATTGGATTGCACTGTTACAATCTCACTTCTGACAATATTAGATGTGCTGATTAGGCCACCAAATCTCATTTCCGTATTATCTGCATGGATACAGTTTGTATAAACGTGCATTAGATTTGTATAAACTTACCAACACAAAAGAGGGGTCCAAACTTATTACAGAAAGTCTCTGATTTATGAATTTGTAGTTCTATTTAGGGAGTAAATTGCTCTCCCCTGTTAAAGGATGTACGTGCAATGTTCATGTGTAAACAACAGCATCACATTTGCATTGATTTAAGCACTTACCGAGGTCCCACTGAAGCCCTGTGGTGGTAGTACTTCCGGAAGGCGTACCAATTGGAATGAGTCCACAATGTGGGCCTTCAACTGAACTCTGGATATGAATTTCATGATGTCGAGCACTTGGAAGAAGTTGAATTAGGGAATCTTCCGACAGGAGGATTATCCTTATTGTTGAAAAATGACATATAACATTGATGTTTCCAATTTCATGGTCGAACCTCCCACCAAGTGCTCCAGCAACTAAAATGCATAACTGGAAAAGTAAATAGTCGTCATTTATAAGGATTCCACACGTTTATATATATAGCATTTCTCTGGGCTGTCATATTTATGAAATCCAAACCAAGAAAAGATACAAAAATGAAAAACATGCTATCTAAAACCCCAGGCATAGATTAGAGTTCCGATGTGCCAATGTTCTGAAGGGCCAGCACAATTAGCAAGAGTAGACCAAGTAGGGTGTCTACTGTTCAAATATTTAATTCATCGGCTTAAATTGTAACGCTCGAGTGCCGTATCAGCTAAATGTAAATGTCTCACGTACAAAAAACTTTAGTAGATTAATACCACATTCGACAAATTACATTCCCATTCCAATACCTAGGCCTAGAACTACATTGCTGTGCAAAAATAGTAAAAAGAAACTGACAATTTTCTTATCATTTTGGGTAATCACAGAGGGATGAAGACCTGATAGACTGATAATAGAACTACCGCGAAATAGCTCTAATTCTCAATAAGCATTAAGCAAGGAGAAGCGAGAAAATATCCTTTCATTTGGTATACGGGAAATAATTTGGACATTAAATTAATATATTTGATGATTATAGTGGGACTTTATAAGGTTCCAACTCTCAATGTTTGGTCAGAAAAGAACATGGCAAGTTGGCAACCACCTAATATGAAGCCCTGTTCCACATGCACACTTAAGAGCTTAACAAGTACAAGCATTGCAGAATTTATGTTTTAGCATACAAAAACCAGTGACAATAAATTGGATGTCTAGATATTTCATATATATATATATTAAACGTGTCTTACAGTATCTTCCGTATCTGCATGGAAATCACGAATAGAGGCAACACATTTATGCAAATCGGTGGTATCCTGGTCATGAGATTCATCTACAATCTTGGTCCCCTGCACAACAAATTTGTGATATTATTAAAAGCTTTTAATGCATTGTAAGTAAATTCACGAGACTCTCAAAATTGAAATTCCAATTGACACCAAGATAACTGATCGCACGAATAGTGACGAGGAGGTGACACCCAGAAATAGACAGGCAACGCAAAAAAAAACAAGAATAGTGTTCACCAAATTATTTATTTATGTAATCACATTCTAATTATGATTGTTTTTACTTATTTATTTCTGGAAACTACAGCTCCTATCCACAAACAGCTTTCGAGCAGATTCTCAAATACTTGTCCCTTTTAAATCTTATCACATCCATAAGCACCAAAATCCTTCTCAAGGTTACTATTATCAGGTAAAATCAAATTCCAACCTATACTATATTATGTACATAGCAGCCTGCCTATTCCATGTATCTCAGCCAGATATTGTATATTCTACAGCGTAATTCTTAGGAGTGATTTTGCGACACATACAATACAGTTGAATAATATAAAAGCCTGTAACTTCTAATTAAGCTTTGGGAAAGAAGATTTAGATATACAATATGTGTAATGCCAGTAACCAGTGTAGGAAATGCAAAATAAGGATCTCGACACGAAATGGCACCTACAACATAAGACAAGTACTCTATAAAATAAAAAGAGGAGGTGATAACTAATAAGTGATTGTTTCTTTTCATCGACCGAAAGAAATTTAAATTTGTTTTTTCATTCAGCTACAGTCTGTCACAATTAAATTCACTCCTATCTTTTCCCAATATCTCTGACTTGACCAGAAAATTCTGCTTCGGCGCAAGATGTGCGACTTTAAATATGCGATTTTGAAATTGGCAAAATAGGGCTGACACAGCAAGTGCTTCTAAAATTGGAAGTTGTGCTTTTTAAGGATATGCGGCGTAAACAACACAGGTTTAGGGTTTCTTAATTATATGCCATATTGTTAGTGTTGCAATTTCAGTTATCAAAACATCAGTACTCACACACACACTTATCTTCAACAACCTAAATATGCCTGTAAACACCGGCATATGAGCTTGAATTGGTGACAACTCTTTTCAGTGAATTGACTGCTTAATTGGTTGAAGCAGCCTGATCTAGAAAGGTAACATATCAGAACATTCCTAAGAGGCCTCTCAAGAAGATACTTACCCCTTGAATGATTGTATCCATAAATCCAAACAAATTACTTGCAAGTAGAATTAGAAAAAAAAAAAGAAATCAGAGATCAGTACTTACCAATTTGTGATCAAAACTTTCTTAAATTATTTACCCACTATTAGCATGTTCTAGATACTTGGCACAAGTACGGCTAAACCATATGCTTCTACCTATCTAGTACGCCCGGAACAATCTCAAAACACCGTAAAGAGTATTATATTTGCATCGAGTTCCAAATGTGACCAAGTGTATTGAGGCCAGTATGAGTAATTAGCACGTGAAGTGCAGTGATATATCAAAAACTATTCAAAATCAGATAAAATCCGTTGTAAGTTCCAATGAGACGTAAACACTCTGGAAATACGCATAAATACATATATCGACTAGCAAACAGATTAGCTTGATCTAACTGAAAAACAACATCACCGTACCATATTTTTGTAAAATTCTAGTACTTCCGTACGTATCGAATCCATATCTCCTTTTATCACATCAGGCTTGTACCTAAAACACAAAAAACAAACATATCCAAATATAAAAATGCTCCTGTCATCTGTTTCATACAACTCAACAAAATCACAAAAACCAAACCTAGTTCGAACATCCGAAGGCGTTTCGTTAGGAAAAAGCATAGGCATATCATCATAAACACGATTAGCACCGCCATCAGCACATACACGAAGCTGAGCTGCAATAACATTACTATCACTACACCGAAACCTCAATTACATCAAATTAATCAACTAACTGATTAATTTCATAAACAAAGAGCTAAACAAAAATATATCCTACCTAGAGAGTTTATAAGATTAAAAACATGTACACTAAAAGCTTTATAAATTAACAATAATTTATTCAAATTAAAAATACACTGTCTTCGTTGATTTTACTAAAGTACAGTAAAAGCTTTATAAATTAACAGTCTCGATAAAATTATACCGTGGTTCCATAACAATGGAGTGAACTTAGGGAGGCGTTGATTGAGCAATACAAGCGCGTATTTGAGACCGGCGCCGGCGCCGGAGGGAATTTCCGGCAAGAGAAATGATGAGGAATGAATCATTGCGTCCATTGGCAGAGAGATATTGAAGATTTTTTAGAGCTTGAAGATGTGTTGGAACAATTAAATTTATATCCGAAGACAAAAATAATAGAATTGTCAAAGCATTGATGAGTGCAGCAAAGCAAGTGGCAATACTTTGATTTTGTATTTTATTTGATGGAGATGTTTATCTTAACCACCGTTTGCATCCGCTTTTATGAAGTGGGCCTTGTATTTCCACACCTTTGGTTACCCTACATCATTTTTTTGGTTAAATTCTTTTTTGTGCGATCGAATCTCTTCGTAAAGGAGAATCGACTTAAAAAAGAAGGGGTGTATTCAGATTCGGTATATGGCTTTTTTCAAAAATATTTACATTGCACAATTTATATTTAAAAATATGGTGTAATCTCTCATATACAACCTCAACTGTCGCAGTTGTAACATGAAAAGTAATTATCATCAATCGACGTTGCAATTTTGATTGTATTTGTTAAAAAAAAAAAATATTTTTAAAATATTTCAAAAAAAGGTTTAAAGTAGATTGTCACGATATATATCGTGATCTAGTATTGATAAATAGAAATATATATGTAGAGAATATAAAAAAGAAGGAATGAGTTATATTTATCTATTAATAATAAGGCAAATATCCCGTCAAAAGAAAAATGACAAGGCAAATATGTATGTGATCTTCGTGTACGTTGTCCAAGGAAGAGCATTTTTGGGTTTTGGGGAGAATTCAGTTTCTCTTATCCATTAATCCAATGCATTGGACTCATCTCCAAATCCAAAATAGAATTTCCTCAAGTTAATTAGGTTCCAAGGAAAAAATATTTACTAATTTTTTATAACTTGTAATTTAATATTTCAACCCAAATGGATAACTATAAGAAATCGTTACTAAATACTATATCCAAGGGGTCCTGCCGTCCTGCATGACGTATAGGCTACTTCCCGGAAAGTTATCTTTTGAATCAAGTGCTCAAAATCAAGAAGATTAAAAGTGAGATATTGGTGGTTAGCTACAAAAAAATGTGAGATATTGGTGACATCTTTGCATCTATGAATGTGATTGATTAAGTGGTCATCAAGTGTAGTCATTATAAAAGACTTGATACGACAATTTTTTCCTCCGTGTTGTTATCCTCTTCCGATATGAGCTTTGATAACATGTTAAATAATCAATTACTCTAAAATCTCAACTAAAATATCAAGATCTTAGAAAGAGGCCTTATTAAGATCATATTATTTTTTCGACACATTCCAAAGCACAAAAATATGAACCTGCCGCCTCACAAAGTTGAGACTTCTATTATTTGTGTTTGTTAGTCTTAAGTATCTTGTTTATTTATACTTGGTTTTTAAAATTTTAGGCACCGGTTATAAAATATGTTGAAAAATTCTCAATGATACTATCGTAATATTGACTTTTTCGAATAGTAGTGTCCCTTATTTTTGACTTACAGATGATACACCTAAACTTTTAATTTATTAGTCGTATAATCTTATTATTTTGTCAAAGTAAGAAACTTCTTAATTATCATTTAATAGTTTAAAATAAAGATCAAGATAAATTCAGTTCGATATTCTTTGCTCCTGGAGCAACAAGCAACTCAGTACATTATTCTTCAATTTTTTAATATTTACTATCTTCTTTTTAATTATTTATTTTTTTAACATTTTTTTCTTATATTATTGATTGCAATTGAGGATTCTCAATAGCATAACTTACACCATTTGAAGAAATGAATATTATGAAAAAATAGTATCATTTGAAAAATTCAAAACCACAATGATACTATTAAAAATATCCCAAATATGTTTATACATTAAAGGGGTTGGTCTTAAACAGGGTACTATAATGAATTTTGTGAATTTTGTTTATATATTTGCGCGTGTTTGATACCTTGAGTTACATTAATTTTATTATGTTTAATACTTTAAACTTTAAATATGACGGTGGTTCTTAAATTAATTTGTACTAACTTATAATCTGTGCAATTTACAGATATTTTTTAATATTTTATATTATGTTAATTCACAATTTTATTCTTAGTATTTTATATTTGTTTTAATTTTTTAATCTTATTAATATTTATAATTCCAAAATATAATTATAAATAAATTTATATACAAATTATTATTTAAGTTGTTTTAATATTTTTGTTAGTATGTTATAAGTATAAGAATAGAGATCCCGACCCTTGAAATAGTAATTGATCATTGGAGTGTATTACAATAACAATCTAATTACTCACTTTTCTAATTTATAAACAAATTGAAATATATAATAAGTAAATATTTAACAATATGATTAGATTTATTTGTTTACATGTATTAATTGTGATCTTAGAAAAAGTATGCTGAGATTAACCTAATGATCCTTATTCTCTATAAGTAATATATTCAAAATTATCGTTAATGAATATGAAACTATCAGTTTTTAAAAATATCTTGATATAATCATTTTACGTTTGTTACATGTAAAATAATATAATATAATTTGGATGAATCGAAGTATTTTGTCCGTTCAAAAAAAAAAGTTATGTTAATACTAATTAACTAAGTCGTTCTACTCGTAATTTGTATAGTAAAATTTGCAACATAAATCCATGTATAGGACTTTTCCTGTCTCTTATAACATAAGATCTACATGTATTATTGTTTATAAATAATTTTTTATTAAGGTTATTGATAACAATCAATATATTGATCTTTATCTTAACAATTACTATCTAACCGGAACTATGCATAAATTGAAGAGAAAAGAGAGTTATAAATATTTATATAGATAATTCTATTCAATGTAGAAAACTCAATTATATTTAGTTTAAATTATCAAAATACAATTTTAATATTTAAATATAATCCTACTATTAATTGAAATGAATTTTTATATAGAGAATTATATTCAATGTAGAAAATTCAATTATATTTGGTTTAAATTATCAAAATACACTTTTTAGTATTTAAATATAATCATACTATTAATCAAATATACTTTTTAATATTAAATATAACGATTCTCATCTATTTATTTAATATCCAACGGTCCTTATTAATATTTAATATTTAACGGTCCTTATTAATATTTAATATCTAACGATCCTTATTAATTTGGTCGTACATTGTCATATAGGACCGGACTACCAAAGTTTTGGATAACAACCTCCTTACGCTTATTATATACTAGCTTATAACCCATGCAAGGCACAGACCATCAAAGAAGATTAAAAAATGACAAACCAAAAAAATTAATATGAATGGAAAATATTAAATAAAGAATAAAAATTAATGTGAGGAATTATAAAATAAGAAACTTAATTATTAATTGGAACATAGAAAAAATAAATAAATAATTCAAATGGGGCTGAGGAAGATAAATGGGGCATTATTAATATTATTTTATTATTTATTAAAATAATATTCATAATAAAGATAAATAGAAAAGCTAACATATTTTAATTAAAAAAAAAAGTACATATCCGTGATATTTTTAGAAATGTTTTGATTATATAAATTGTATTTGTTAAAAAAAATATGCGGGTATGTTAAAATATGTAAGCTTTTTTAAATTATTAAAAGCATTAAAATAGGTTTTAAAATAATAAGTAGGGGTTGCACCTGATATTTTAGAAAAGGATGGAATCTTGTTAGGAAAAATAGAAATGTAAAATGTTTTAGTTGAAAAAGGTAATGAATATTTAATGTAATTATTATTTTAAATAAATAAAAGCATTAAAAGAGATTTTAAAATAAATTAGTAATGATTTTCCCGTGATATTTTTGGAAAAGGAGATGTTTTAGTAAGAAAAAATAAAAAATGTAATATTTTTAAGTTGAAAAAGGTAATTGCATATTTTGGAAAAGAAGGAGATTTTGTTTTATTAAAAATATATAAGAATAAGTAAGGTTAATTAGGTAAAATCACGACATACCAAAAAACAGGTACCGTACCGATCAAACTTTTAATGTTTCGTCTTTAATAATACTAGCTTCAAACTCGTGCGATGCACAGATTGTTAATTATTTGTTTATTATTTATTATTTAATATTTTATTAATTGTATTTGTTAAAAAAATAAATAGGCATGTTAAAATAGCTAAATGCTTTAAATAATTAAAAGCATTATAAAAGATTTTAAAATAAATAAGTAAAGGGTTGCCCATTATATTTTTGGAAAAAGGTGAGGTTTTAGTAAGAAAAATAGAAAATGTAACATGTTTAGTTTAAAAAAGGTGATTCTCGTGATATTTTTGGAAAATGATTGGATTTTGTTAGAAAAAATCGAAAAAGTAATGTGTTTAACTGAAAAGGGTAATTGGTTATAAATAGGTAATTTAATTATTTAATAATGTTAGGAATTATGTTGATTCTTGATGATAACCAAACGAACTCAGTAACATTTGTACAAGTAAAAATGTAGCCTTCAACGGATAGCATATGTATACATTATCCATTGAAGGGTAGCTTATCAACCGATAAGACTCTTTGTAACATATTCCTTTAATTTCAATAACAGTTGAAAGTGTAAGTGTTAGGGTTGAATAAGTCATGTTGAATATCAATTGATATGTAGAATATGAAGGTTAATTGTAAATATTTGATGCATTGTAATTTTACATAAGTGAAATGTATTTCAATGGATACAATTCAGCCTTCAACGGATGCATCCAATACACCTTCAATGGATGCAACCAATATACTTTTAACGGATGCTAGACAAATCAACCTCAACCGATACAAAGCCAATACTTAGCAGTTGAAAGTGTGATAGGGACAGTTCTGACAAGTCACATGGGTTGATGAAACAAAAAGGAGCATGAAAACCAGCATTTTGGGAAACCCTGAAGAAAAATGAAGCATTCTATTTTCATCTGGTCAATAGAGATGATTGAAGAAGGATATTCAGCTAAAAGACAAATCATTTCAAGGACCACTGGATTTAGAGTGGAAAAGCAAGCTTTTGGACTTTACCTACTGAATAGGTTATTTTGTTCAATTAGGCTTGTAAACTTGGAGTATATAACCAAGTGTAGCAATGTTTTTGTAAGTAAGAAATCAGTTTAGTTTTCAAAAGCTTAATCAATACTCTCTTGTAAATTGCTGAAGCAAAAACATTATAACCGCAGCTGTGTGTTTGTTCTAAACATTACAGAGATTTCTTCAAATAAAATCTCTCAGGTGGAACAATCAATCCACCTGAATTTTTAATTCTTGAATTTTTATTAACTGCAATTTAATTTATGTTCTAAAGTCCTTTGTCTGCAAAAGAATTGGTGTTTGGGAATAACAATTGGTATCAAAGCAAGCTTCTAACATACAAGAAGTTTAAATATCAAAGATAATTAAAATCATAGGAAAGAAGGATAATGGAGTTAAGATACCAGTTCTTGACAAAGACAATTACTTTCACTGGAAAGTAAAGATGCATCTGCACCTGCTATCTATGGATGAAAGCTATGTGGATTGCATTGAAACGGGTCCTCATGTGCCGATGAAGGCTGCTACTAGTGTTGAAGATATTGCACAAGCTGTGGATGGATCAATTCCCAAACCTGCCTCTGAGTGGACACTTGAAGATACTGCTGAAGTTCACAAAGATAAAAAGGCCATGAACATTCTGTTTAATGGTCTACAACAGGACATGTTTGATAATGTCATTAACTGTACTTCTTGTAAAGAAGTATAGGACACTATTCAAACTATATGTGAAGGCACAGAGCAAGTAAGGGAAAATAAGATGCAACTTCTCATACAATAATATGAACACTTTCACTTCAAAAGTGGTGAATCTCTAAATGATACTTTTAGTAGATTTCAGAAATTATTAAATGACTTGAAATTGTATGAAAGGGTGTATCAAACCAAAGACTCAAATCTCAAGTTTCTGAGATCATTGCCCAAAGAGTGGAAGCCTATGATTGTTTCTCTAAGAAACACTCAAGAGTACAAAAGTTTCACTCTTGAAAGGCTTTATGGAACATTAAAGACTTATGAGCTGGAAATGGAGCAGGATGAAGAGATTGAGAAGAGTCAGAAAAAGGGTGGTTCTGTAGCACCTGTGGCAAGTACAGAAGAACATGATGATGTAAAGAAAGAAACTGCTAAAGCTACACCAAGCTCAAGTGCTTGTGAATGTAGAATTGAATCAAGCAAAGGAAAAGGCAAAATGGTTGATGAAGATGTCAACTCAAATTAGGATGAGATGGATGAGCTAGATGAACTTCTTGCTTTTCTGTCTAAAAAATTTTCAAAGCTCAAGTTCAAGAAGAACCCTGAGGCACAAAGACCATTCAGGAAAGACTTTCAACCTAACAAAACATTTGTTGAAAGGTCTAAATTCAAATGTTTCAACTATGGAATGGGTGGCCACTTTGCCAATCAATGCAAAAAGCCTAAAACTGAAAAGAAGGACAGGAATTTGAACCTGTGGACTACAAAAAGAAATATTTTGAGCTTCTCAAACAAAATGAAAGGGCATTCATTACTCAGGACTATGGCTAGGCTTCCGATGGAAATGATTCTGAAGAGGACACAGAGTATGTCAACCTAGCACTCATGGCTAATTTAACTGAGCAGGAAGCTAGTTCATCAAATAATCAGGCAATCACTACAAACCTAACTGAGTTATCCAAAGAGGAATGCAATAGTACTATTAATGATATGTCTACTTAATTGTACCATTTGCATGTAACTCTTAAATCACTCACAAAAGAGAACAAAAAGATTAAAGATGCTAATCTGTTTCTGAGTGATAGGAATGCTGTGTTAGAAACTCACTTCATTGAGTTTGAGAAATTGAAAATTGATTGCCAAATTGCTAAAAGTGAACTAGAGACTGTGTTAAATAGAGAATAAATTCTTAAAAACCAACCAAAGAAAGAACATGATGTAATTGCAAGATGGAATGATTCCAGGAATGTTGCCACTAACATTTTTAAGGTTCAAGGTGTGGAAACATTCTGTAAGGAATCATTGAACAAGGACAAAAAGAAACTACATGTTGTGATTGAGGATCTAAGAGCTGATGATGCTTCGACGGATAGTGACCATCTGTTGAAAGATAACTCGTCAACGAATGAGAGCCATCCGTTAAAACATACAACTATTGTCAGCAACAAGAATTTTGTCTAGGGAGAATGTAGTAATTCCGGGAAAGTTGAGAAGGTTAATATAGGCCACTTGTCCTACAAGCAATTGAAGGACAAGTTAGAGAACATTGAGGTTAAGGCTGAGGTTAAAAAGAAAAAGAACATAAATGGTAAAGTGGGAATTAACAAGCACAACAATTATACTCCTGATAAGTATGCTCCTAGAAAAACATGTGTTAATTATGGTAGTGTTAATCATTTGTCTACTAACTGCAAATCTGTCAAAAATGCAAATGTTCAAATGCCAATGCCTGTGCCTAATATTCCTATGCCTGGCATGCCTAATATGTTTGCTCATAATGCTCATACATCCAATCTGTATGCTAACATATCATTTGTTCCAAATCCTTATATTAATGCATTCAATATGCCACAAATGCCATGGAACATGCCCAACTTGAGCACTATGTATGCACATCATTCACAAATGTCTGCATCAAACATTTATACACATGAGAACTTACCAATGAACATGTCTCAAAGGTCAACACCAAGGGTCAGGGTTGATTTAAATCAATCTAAGATTAAGGTGCAAAATGATAAGAGAAACAAGGTGAAGGCTAACAAGACAGGATCCAAGGAAACTTGGTTACCAAAATCAACTTGATTTGGTTTTGTTATGTGCAGGGAACCAGAAGGAATCTATGGTACTTGGACAGTGGCTGTTCTAGACATATGACTGGAGACTCCACCCTACTCACATAGTTCAAGGAAAGAGCTCGCCCTAACATTACCTTTGGAGATGACATCAAAGGTTATACTAAGGGATATGGCTTAATTGCAAAAGAGAATGTCATCATTGATGAAGTAGCACTAGTTGATGGACTTAAGCATAATTTGCTGAGTATCAGTCAACTATGTGATAAAGGTTTTTCTGCTTCATTTTCTCCAGAAGCCTGTGTTGTCTCAAACAAAAAGGACAATAATGTGGTGTTGACAGGCTACAGAAAAGGGAATGTGTACATAGATGACTTCAACTCAACAAATGCAAATTCAATTACTTTTCTTTTCAGCAAAGCAAGTAAATATGAAAGTTGGATGTGACATAAAAAGACTGTCACATTTGAACTTCAAGTCCATGAATGACTTGGTAAATAAAGGTCTTGTAAGAGGTATTCCACAATTGGAGTTTTCCAAGGATGGATTGTGTGATGCATGCTAGAAAGGGAAGCAAAGGAAGGCCTCTTTCAGAAGCAAGATAGAGACATCAATTGATCAACCTCTGCAACTTCTACACATGGATTTATTTGGACCAATAAATGTGATGTCAATTTCAAAGAAAAAATACTGC
Source organism: Heracleum sosnowskyi (assembly GCA_030848705.1). NCBI lineage: Eukaryota > Viridiplantae > Streptophyta > Magnoliopsida > Apiales > Apiaceae > Heracleum > Heracleum sosnowskyi. Next base: position 87,619,366 of record CM061245.1, read on the forward strand.
CTTGTGATTGTGGATGATTTCTCTAAATTTACATGGACTTACTTTTTGCACTCCAAGGATGAGGCTAGTGAAATCATAATCAATCACATCAAGGTTGCAAACAATCATCCGGAGTATAAAGTGAGAAGAATCAGGAGTGATAATGGCACTGAGTTTAAGAATTCAAGTATAAAGTTGTTTTGTGAGGAGAATGAAATTGTTCATGAATTTTCTGCATCAAGGACACTACAACATAATGGAGTGGTGGAAAGGAAAAATAGAACACTTATTGAAGCTGTAAGGACAATGCTAGATGAATCAACGTTACCTACTTACTTTTGGGCCGAGGCAGTTAACACTGGAAGTTTCACTCAGAACATTTCCTTGATTAATCAGGCAAAAAGATTGACTCAATATCAATTGCTCAAAAAGAAGAAACCAACATTGGACTTTCTACATGTCTTTGGGTGCAAGTGTTTTGTATTGAGAAACCAAGGTGAAAATCTTGGGAAGTTTGAAGCAAAGGCAGATGAAACCATTTTTGTTGGATATGCCACTACGCCATAGATGACTTTTTACAACACTTAGGCATGGGTGTTACCTTCTCGCATGTCACCATAGCTATGAAATTTTGGACCTATGACAAAATCTTGGTTTTGGTGTTACCAAATCCATAAACCCATGTTACTCTAACTGTAAAAAGGTGTTATGACTGAGCAACACTGTGAGATGTGTTACCTTAGAGTATTAATTTTAAATTTTTTATTTAAAATTAATAATTTAATAATTATTTTACTTTAAAAGTAATTAATTTTAAAAAAAATAATTAAAGATATTTTTATAAAAGTAATATTCTGTGAAATAATTGAATTATTTATATTTTATAAAATGTTTTTCATCAAGTTATATTAGAAAAGGTTTAAAGAAAAAGAATTCAAAATCATTAAATTTTGATTAAAATCAATAAAAAAATTATTGGAGAAAGTAACAACTTGCAAAACTAATTTTAACAATAGATTTAAAAATAGATTGTAAGAGCGAAATAATTAAAATAGTAAATTATAATTATAATTTAATATCAAATATATTAGAATAAATTTGTAATATTTTTGTTTAAAAAAAAGTACAACTCAGTGCAAAACGAAATTGAGGAAAAAAGTACTAAAAAATTATTAAATTTTGATTAAAATTAATAAAAAATTTATTAGAGAAAGTAACAACTTGTAAAAACTAATATTAATAAAAGATTGTAAGAGCGAAAGAATTAAATAATACATTCAATAATTATAATTTAATATTTAATATATTAAAATAAATTTGTAATTCCTTTCTTTAGAAAATAAAAAAAATAAAGTGTAGTCAATTATTGAGATGAGCTAAGCGGCAATCAAATACATGCATATACACTGAGCGGCAAACGAAATTTTTACAATTGGGTCAAACACAAGGCAGGGGGAAAATTGGGGGAAAAATTGAGGAGAGTACACTCAATCATCATTCTCTCATTCTCACTTCTCACTCAATCGCTTCCTCTCTGTCAAGGATTAAGGTTCGCGCTGGTTAATCAAAGCTTGGTTGAGGGATTCAATTTGGGTTCGTACTAGGTTTAATCTCTCTCTCTCTCTCTCTCTCTCTCTCTCTCTCTCTCTCTCTCTCTCTCCATCTCTCTCCGAGGGATTCAATTTGGGTTCGTGCTGGGTTTAATCTCTCTCTCTCTATCTCTCTCTCTCTCTCTCTCTCTCTCTCTCTCTCTCTCTCTCTCTCTCTCTCTCTCTCTATATATATATATATATATATATATATATATATATATATATATATATATATATATATATATATATATATATATATATATATCTATATGTATGCAAGTGTGTGTAAATTGGTTTGCAAATGCACCGTCAATGGAAATTTTATTCTAAAATTCTATGAATTTTTATTGTGGTTACATTTATATGGCTATGTGGTTTATTTTTTGGTTACACCAGTTTTAATATTTGCATTGGTCCATGTAGTGTTCTTTAAAATGTGTAGCTTGAGTGGCAATATTTGCCCGAAATAGGTTAAGACTGTGTTTTGTTTTGCTATTGTCTATTGACACAGTGAAGCATGCTTGTGCGACGAAGACATTGAACTTCTTGTGAAAATGATCAAGTGAATGGAAAGATTACAATTATTTGATATTTTGTTAGATTAAATGATGTTGATGCTTTTTAATGTTGATTGTAACGATAACAATCACAGCTGCATAGCCCATGGAAATGTAAATCTATATAACTGTGTATATTTATGTGTCTAAGTTTATTATTAGGTGATTATGAATTAGAATGTGTTAATTGCCCTCAGGGTTTGTAACTGAATTAAAATAAATTTATATGTGTAATTTATAGGAATGGTGCTTATAGATGCAGATACCAACAGGTGAAGGTAATTGCGTTATTTGCCGATATCACTTAAGTCTACTCACTGAATATCATCAACTATTGTTTCTTTTGACAGGCTCGAGCTTTCTATGGTTTTCAGATTGCTATGGAAAACATACATTCTGGTAGAGCTTTTGTATGTATTTAAACAATGATATTCTCCCAATCATGAGCTATCTGGTATTTATATGATTGACTTGCCATATTTGTAGAAATGTACAGCTTACTTTTGGAAACATATATTAAAGATTCAATGGAGAAGTATAGATTGTTTAATGCAATTGAAAGTATTTCATGTGTTGCTCAGAAAGCTCAGTGGGCCTTAAACTGGATCAAAACCCAAACTCAGATTGATGTGGCTCTAGTAAATGTGGAGTCACAGCCCCACTCTTTAAGCATACCAATTGAAACAGAAACACCTAACTCACCAACACACTCTCTGGAAGTGGATATGATTCACACATCAATTCCTGATTCTCCTTCATCTTTAAAATTCTTGGAGGAGCTTCACTCTGAAATTGGTGGTCATCATCTTTTAGATGATTTGTTGGACCACCAATCATCCATTTCTGAAACCTTAATAACTTCTATGGCACCAATAATCAAATCAATCAACACAGATTATATTTTGGTTTCTACTTCAACTGCTGCTTCTTTTCCTTCTTCAACGGATATCTCTCATCCGTTGATAAGTGTTTCTCCTTCAACGGATATGCCTCACAGCAGTCATCCGTTGAAACTCACTTCTACTACTTCAACCGATATTCCCCATCCGTTGAAAGTCTCCTTTACACTTGAACTTACAACTTCAATTATTTCAACATCAAGTGTAGATGAGTTAGTAGTTATTGAAACACTCTTAGGACTGAGGGCAGGGAGTGAAAACACTGAGAGTGAGAGGCTGGATTGCAGCCAGGCAAAAGGAGAGAGAGAGATTGAGAGACATGCTATTTCTTCAAGCCTGGTAAAAGTGAGCTTAGAGAGTACCACCTTAGTAGGTGAAGGTGAGGGTGTGAGAGGTGTGAGCCAGAGGGAGCCCCTGATGCAAGAAAAGAGAGATGAGAGAATAGCAGGTACATGAGAGACAAGGATGGAAGCTACTACAGCCATTGCTGGTGAGTTAATGGATTTCAATGAGGCTGAAAGGGAAAGACTGGCTCAGTTAGATTACCAAAATGCACTGAGTCAAATCAACCTGGATGCTGAGACATTTACTCATCCTGAGCCAGCCTATCAAGTCTTGGCTGGACATGGCAATGTGGAGGCAGAACAAATGTTGCACTTAGTCCCCACTACCGAGTCAATGTTAAAAGCCAAAGATGCCATCTCCAATCTTCCTTCAGGAGCTGCTGAAGATTTTGAATATGACAGTGAAATTGAAGGAGAAGACAATGGTAAAGAATGGGTTCAGATGGTGGTGAAGGAGTAGATGCAGGTCCTTCCACCTTAGAAAACACACCTGATTGGTTATTCTCAAACCAAGTTACTCCAGAGGATATCAATATGGTGCTTCTCCAGCAACATCAACAAGCTTTCACTGAATACCAAACAACCAACTCTACAAAGAAAATCATACTATTCAAGTTTATGACCTCTCTTCAACTTCAAAAGATGCAGTTCCTTAGGCACAAAGTTCTAACAGAGGAGGTCAAAACTAAGATGGATGAAATCAAAGATGCTGTAGATAGAAGAATTGACACTATCTTCCCTATCAACACTGTCAACTCTATTAAAAGGAGACTTCAAAAGGATGATCTTCTCTCTCAATATGTGGAGACTCTTACCAAAAGGGTTGATCAAATGGAACGGAAAATGGACACCTTTCTAGACAATCAAAATTTGCAGACTCAACTACTACAACAATTGTTGCAGGCTACTAGTACTGTTCAAACCCTTGATGATAACAAAAAGGGGGAGAATATGCTAGTGGTCTCTGAACCAACAATCTCAACAACTCTACCAAAGCCACAAGTTGAGGGGGAGCCTGCCAGCTTAAGTATGCCATCTATTGTAAGGGAGCAATCTTTACCAACATCTCAGATAATTGAAAATCCAATTGAGTTTGAACTCAAAAGGGCGGTGGTGTCTCTTCCTCTAGTCAAGGCATTGATTTTGATTTCTCTGGCTTGAGTGAAGAAGAAATGGTTGCAAGGAAAAAGGAGATTGAAAGGACAAATGAAGCAATCACTCAAAGGATTCTAAATACTGAAAGACTAATCAAAGAATCCATCTTCAAAGTTGTGACTACTTCTCAAATTCCCTCATTGTCAGTATCCTCAGAACCAACACCCATACATACCATAATTTTAAAAGCGATCACTCCAGAGATAGTGCGCCCTAATAGGTTTTTTGATGTTGAACCCTCTTGTCTCAAGGAGTTTGAATCAATTCTAAGTAGAAGGACTGGTTCTCCACCTAAACATCATGGCAAGAACAAGCTAGAATATGATTATCCATTCTCCAAGCCTGATGAAAACAAGGTGATGGGTAAAATGATTAAGCTGTTTAAATGGACTTCTGATGTGAAAGCTAAAGAAGCTATGAAAGTAATCTACAAGAATGGAAAAGCATTGCACATCGCAAACAACCACCCTAGATTCACTGAAGCCGAGAGAGAAGAAACCTCAAGACTTCTAAAGGAAGCCCATCCTGATTCCTTTGAATCTACACCTGAAAAGCAAGCAAGACTGGCAAAGGAATTATGGAATGAGTTAGAAAATTAGGAGAGTGAGGATGGAGTAGCCCCTCCTCATAGAAAGAGGAACTAGGGAAAGACAGTGCCGAAAACAAATCCAATCAAGAGGAAAAAGAGAAGATCCAATAAGCATGTCTCCCCTGAAGAACAGGAAGCTGTGAAGAAAACAGAGGCTAAATCAATCATCTTTGAAGACATAATTCAACCTGCAACTCAATCAGACACTACATTCCATGGGACTCCAGTTGAGCTTAAAGATGAGCCCATAGAATTTGACAACTCGGTATTCCCTAAGATTATACTGGAAGCTAAAAAGAAGAAGAAGAAGAGGGAGCCAAAGAAGAAAGTTCTTGAGGGACCAATCAAACTACATTATGTACCTCAAATAGTCAAGCCAATAGAGAACAAGGATGATTATCTATACAAAGTTGATATTCAAGAATATTCAGACTTGGATCTCTTTCTGGATGAACTTATTGAAGTGAGAGGCATTGACAAATTCAAGAATCTGCCTGAAAGACTCATGTTTGTCTACAAAGGTGGAGTGGAGAGACCATGACCCTTGCAAAGAATTCTAGGAGAAGGATACCCAACCTTGGTAAAGGTATTCTCAAGCTTTAAGAGTACAAGAGGATTCTCTCAAGTTACAAGGGGGTTAGTTATAAAATAGATTGAGAAAATCAGGGCTAGTTGGAACTCACCAGAGAGTTTGCCTATGGAGTTAAAGATCCCATACAATGGACAGAAGATTCATCTTCAACCCTTTTGGATGATGGAATTCAGGAATGAAGATGGTTGTAGAAGGTTTTTCAGACTGGAGGACCAACTATCTAAGGCAAGCACTAAGTACCTGTGATGGTTGTAATCCAAGTCAGACCCTAAAATTGTTGAGAAAGATGACTTCTACAGACAACTTCAACAACAAATTGAGGCCAACTATGCAAGACAAGGAAAGACAAAAATTCAACCTCCCAGAGAGAAGAAAAGGAACTAAATATGCCCAGACTAGATGAGCACTCACTCTGTAATGTACTTCAAACTTCAAGTTTTTCACATTTTTATGACACTGTAGCTTAATACAAATTTTGCATCTTGCTGTATATTCTTAAGGAGTGTTTTGTTATCATCAAGCCCGGAATTTATGTCTAATTCTCAACCAGGCATAAATTGGGGGAGATTGTTAGGAATTATGTTGATTCTTGATGATAACCAAATGAACTCAGTAAAATTTGTACAAGTAAAAATGTAGCTTTCAACGGATAGCATGTGTATACAGTATCCGTTGAAGGGTAGCTTATCAATTGATAAGATTCTTTGTAACATATTCCTTTAGTTTCAATAACAATTGAAAGTGTAAGTGTTAGGGTTGAATAAGTCATGTTGACTATCAATTGATATGTAGAATAAGAAGGCTAATTATAAATATTTGATGTCTTGTAATTTTACATAAGTGAAATGTACTTCAACGGATACAATTCAGCCTTCAACGGATGCAGCCAATACACCTTCAATGGATGCAACCAAGATACTTTCAACGGATGCTAGATAAATCAACCTCAACCGATACAAGGCCAATAATTAGGAGTTGAAAGTGTGATAGGGACAGTTCTGACAAGTCACATGGGTTGATGAAACAAAAAGGAGCATGGAAACCAGCATTTTGGGAAACCCTGAAGAAAAAGGAAGCATTCTATTTTCATATGGTCAATAGAGATGATTGAAGAAGGATATTCAGCTAAAAGACAAATCATTTCAAGGACCACTGAATTTAGAGTGGAAAAGCAAGCTTTTGGACTTTACCTACTGAATATTTTATGTAGTTCAATTAGGCTTGTAAACTTGGAGTATATAACCAAGTGTAGCAATGTTTTTGTAAGTAAGAAATCAGTTTAGTTTTCAAAAGCTTAAGCAATACTCTCTTGTAAATTGCTGAAGCAAAAACATTGTAACTGCAACTGTGTGTTTGTTCTAAACATCACAGAGATTTCTTCAAATAAAATTTCTTGTAAATCCACTTGAATTTTTAATTCTTGAATTTTTATTAACTGCAATTTAATTTCTGTTCTAAAGTCCTTTGTCTACAAAAGAATTGGAAATTTTAAAGGATTGTATTTAAACCCCCCCCCCCCCCCTACAATCCTGTGATTATATTGTTTGGGAATAACAAATAATATTTTTTATAAATAAATAAAGGTAATTAAGTAAAATCACTTAGTACCGACCAACCAAACTTTTAATGTTTCGTCTATTATAAATAGTACTGCCTTATAACCCGTGTGAAGCACAAGTTTTTTTAAATATAATATAAATATTTTTGAAAAAAGAGGGGTTTTAGTAAATAAAAATAGAAAATGTAACATGTTTTAGCTGAAAAAAGTAATTGCCCATAATTAAAAGTATTAAATTATGTTTAAAATTAAATTAATTAAGGGTTTACCCGTGATATTTTTGGAAAAAAAGGGTTGTAAGGAAAAATAAAAAAAATAACATGTTTTAGTTGAAGAAGGTAATTTAAAATAAATAAGTAACGATTTGCCCGTGATATTTTTGGAAAAGGAGGGGTTTTAGTAAGTGAAAAAAAGAAAAGATAACATATTTTAGTTGTAAAAGTTAATTGACCGTGATATTTTTGAAAATGAGGGGTTTACGAAAAAGAGGGGTTTTAGTAAATAAAAATAGAAAATGTAACATGTTTTAGCTGAAAAGGGTAATTAGCCGTGATTAAAAGTATCAAAATATGTTTAAAAATAAATTAATTAAGGGTTTACCCGTGATATTTTTGGAAAAAAGGGGTTGTAAAGAAAAATAGAAAAAATAACATATTTTAGTTGAAAAAGGTAATTTAAAATAAATAAGTAACGATTTGTACGTGATATTTTTGGAAAAAGAGGGGTTTTAGTAAGGAAAAATAGAAAAAATAACATGTTTTAATTGAAAAAGTTAATTGACCGTGATATTTTTGAAAATGAGGGGTTTACTAAGGGAAAATATAAAAAATAACATGTTTTAGTTGAAAACGGTAATAACACGTAATTAAAAGTATTAAAATATGTTTAAAAATAAATAATTAAGGGTTTGCCGGTGATAATTTTTTAAAAGGAGGAGTTTATTAAGGAAAAATAGAAAAAATAATATGTTTTAGTTGAAAAAGATAATAACACATAATTAAAAAGTATTAAAATATGTTTAAAAATAAATAATTAAGGGTTTGCCCGTGATATTTTTGGAAAAGGAGAGGTTTTAGGAAGGAAAAATAGAAAAGGTAACATGTTTTAGTTGAAAAAAATAATTATTGTAATTTTTTTACAGAAGATTTTGTTACAAAAAATAGAAAATACAATGTATTTTAGCTGAAAAGGTAATTGATTATAAGTAATTTTATTATTTAAGTAAGGTAAGTATTTAAGTAAAATCACAAAATATCGACCGTCCGTCCGACTATCAAACTTTTAATATTAATTATTTTTAATAATATAATATTGATTGATCGATAGTATTGTATAGATTAGAATAAGATTGCAATAAGGTTGCAGAGTAACACAAGAGCCCTCCATTCATGTTTGCTAAGAGAGAGTTCGGCACATGTGGTATTATCACGAATGCCTGACTTCCAATGGAGTGGGGCTGTTGCTCCAAGTAATATGCGTCGGGGACATATTTAGGAATTTAGGCTTCAAGAAGAGGATGCTGACATAGGATACGCTCATAACATTAATAAATTAAATTAATTAATAATTTAATAATATTTTTAAGTTAAATAAATTGATTCCAGCATTGAACCAAACACATAATGTCAATAATGAAATTTAAATCCCGTATCACCTAAACCTGATTGCTAATTCCAAACTCATACACTTCTTAAACCAAACGATCCCTAATTAATCTAACAAAAGGAAGAAGTTGAAAATTTATTGGGATAGTGATTACACAGTAGAGTATATATTTTTAACTTGCTTTCTTAATTTATATATATGTAAAATATATGATAAGTTAATATCTAATAATAAATAATTAAATATATTCGTTTACATGTATATATTTTGTGTAAATTCTAGGGAAAATATCTTTAAAATAATTTTAGGTTCCCCATTCTCTACAAAGTATATGTATTTCTAAACTACTAAAATAAAGTTCACATCAATTTGAATAGAATTTCGTAAAATTTTTAGCCAGTAATAGCGTCCATGTCTTTAAAGAAAAAAAAATAACATTACAGCTAAGAGAGAGGTGTAAACACATAAATATTACGTGTCATTTTTTCCTTTCTCCGCTTAAATTTTCTTTATAAGAAAACTCATAAATGGGCATATCGTAAAGGTTGGTGGTGGCTTATTATCATTCTTTTGTTGTTTTTTTTTTGAATAAAATCATTCTTTTGTTGTTAAATTTAACTATTGGCTGATTCATCATTATGTGGTGTAATTCCAAATAATATATTTTTAGCGAAGAAAATAATAAAACAGGTCGAATATAAAGTTAAAATCTAAACTACTTTTTAATGACAAAATCAAAATTTAAAAAATGTACGGGCTTTAACTAATTACTATTACGTACATTATATTCCGACCCCATATATATATAATGCAGCTAATCTACTAGGGTTATATGCATGCCTCTGCGGTCTCAGACATGATCAGAAACGCTTTGTTTTCTTCATAAACAAAAAGGCGATCTAGCTAGCTAAGAGTGAAAGCACATGGCTCCCACATATTGTAAGCATGTTTATTTATTTTGCAACTACAAACACTTGTATTGATCTGTACGTATATACTATATGGGTTTGTATTCAAGTTTTTTTTATAAGAGTTAGTATTCAAGTTAATTGTTATGCATGTAGTTGACGAAAAAGTGATGAAAGAAGTTGCTACTGAAAAAGGTTTCGATTCAATTGCGCACCACTTGATCCACCTTACCAACGAAAATCAACAACAGTGCAGGATTATCTACCATAACTATCTCAAGGTATGCGTATATATATATGTTACATCATATACGTATCTTAATATAAAATACGGTTTTTGGTGTGAATATAAGAATCGTTCAACCACTACACACACGTCGTCACTGTTCTTACGTGCATGCTTTAGACTATATATATAGTTGCATGTTGTTTTAATTGTTTATTTTTTGTTTTTGCTTTTCGATTCAGGTGTTCAATTGTGAAGGTAAATCTAGCAAGAATTGTGAAGTTTTGAGAAGTCACTTGGTGGCTTGGTGTGGAGCTACTCGTAACCGTACGTTGCTTATCAACTCTTTTTGAAAGTAGATTCATATTGAAAAGATTAAATGTAATATTTGTGATATATTAAGTTAGCAAATTATATTTGTGATTTAGACAAAAAAATATATATTATATTTTGCACTAATTTTCTGAAATTTGTGCTCGACATTATAACAGATAAAACTCTTCATTCATATCCCGAAAAGTACGAAATTACGGCAAAATATCTTGGTATGTACACGTCCATTCTTCTCGATCTTGAATTTTTTTAAACATCAGTTTCTACTTTCTTGTATAAATCAATTCAATCTATCATTCTTTATTCTTCCTTTTCAGATAAACTGAATTATTTAGAAAACATTCAAGAAGCATTGCACGGCATTTCAATGAATAGATATAATAAATATATTGATCCAGAGAGTCTGAGAGATATTGCAAGAAACGGAATTATGAGATATGGAGGACAATTTGTTACACGGCCTACGATTGTATCCAATATCAATTTTTGTCTCCGAAACATGAAATATTAATTATTGGGGTGTTTAATATTTGTAAACATACGGAGAATCTTGATAATTTAATTTTGGCATTGTTTTTGTTTAATATTTATATATGATCTTAACTTAAATTAGATTTTTCATTTTTTTTGTGTGGTATTTTCTTTACGTTCCTCTTTTTACACCTGCTATTCTACTAAGCATTTATGAACATGATTTTTTGTTAGCAATTAAATGTGATTTTGATCATGCTCAGATTATAAAACAGTTTCTTTCAAAAATGCATGGGATATGAATATAGAATCTGATCGTATGTTCATTGATGTTTTGAACACGTAAATTTCTGATAAAAAAGACTAGATCGAGAAGGGTTCTCTATCATACTTTCGCAACAATAACAAAAATTCGAGATTAATAATAGAGAAAGTTGTGCCGCAAGTTAATTCTGTTAGAAAACATTTACTTCGAGATTATAATAACAAGATATAAAATTATATAGAGTTAATTTCTATGAATACCTTTTTTGTGTAGACCCAGAGATCACATACGTTCTGCAATCTAAATTTGGAAAAATAGATCATATTTTGTAATTAAAAATTTGCAAAACCTACTGTTTTGTAAAGTATATTCTATGAAAATCACTATTTCATTAAAAAAACTTGAAAATCATGTAAGTTCTGCAAACTAAACATGAATGTTCTGCAAACCGAACATGTTCTTATATATATATAGAACTTAACTCAAACTATATATATGTATCTTATATAGAGAATCGGAGGGAACCGTTGGTTCTACCACGGAATTTTTCAAATAATTTAAATTTTTTATTTCACAAAATATAAAATTTGATTCTAATATACAATATTAATTATATATAACTTTTATAAAAAATTAAACATTCAAAATTTGAACAAAATTTTGATTTTAAATTTGATTCTACTGTAGAATCATTTTGAATAAGTGTGATTCTACTGTAGAATCACTTTGAACTATTTCATTAATTTTTAATGATTTTTTAATAAAAAAAGTAGTGTATTTTATTTTTTGATTTACTACATGATATTTGTAATTGTATTTAATAAAATATGAAATAAATATATTTATATGGTGGTTCTCTCTCGGACTCTATATAAGGAGTTATCTGTAGAATGTTACTATATATATATATGTTACTATATATATGTAATTGTAAAAAGTTGAATAAAATTGTTAAATGTATCAAGTTATGTACAAATTATTACGGGTAGATAATGTAATTTGTAATTTATAGTACATAAAATTTGAACCACTAATCTGTTTGATGCAAATATATATAATTTATAATATTAAAATAATCATATTTGTAACCAGTCAATTTTAAAATATTTGGTATACCTATTTTTTACGTGATCTTTTATCAAGTATGGTTACATTTGCAAAAAATATGTTACAAACATGATATAGATGAAAACATTGGTTTATTGTTTATAAAAATGTTTAAAAAAAATAGAAACATTGGATTAGATATTTTTTCGACCCAAACGTCCTTAAATTCACATTATTTTTAAATAAAATCGTAAATACAACCATATAGATGAAAAGATGACGTAAAAATTACCAACTATATTAATTTATGGAGAAATTTGTATAATAAACAATGCAATTCATAATCTAATACGATATGAAGTCTGAACCATTATATATTTAATGTAAATAAGTATACTTTACAATATTAAAATAGTCTTATATTTTACATATCAAATTCATGATATTTTGTATAGTTGGTTATTTTTATGAGATCTTTGATTTTAGTATGGTTTGATTTGCAAAAAATTCTTAAAAACATATATTTAAAGCACTTGTGTAGATCAATCTCCTATCTTGCCAAGTAATTACAATGCCAAGTAATTACAAGAAAAAATCAAGTAACAACGATATAACATCTTGGGCATGTGCACTTATAGATAATGAATTTTATAATTTTATCAAAATAAGTGTTTAGCGTAGTGGTTGAGATTGTCATTTTTAATTCAATTTTTTGTAATTATACGAAAAATAAGGATATACTAAGAATTTCACGAGCATTTTTTTGGCAGTAAAGTAATAGATTCTCATGAATCGGCTCGTTAACATACAGATTAGCCATTGTTTTTCACTAATTTGTTAAAAAAAAATGTACGAATTTGTTTCTTAAATATGTTTATGTGAATTTGTTCCAGCCTAATAATAATAAAATTATTTAGACATTATTTGAAAACCTTCAAATCACAAGTGTACTCAACAGGACTCTTTACAGTATTCTATTTGGGTACAAGATTGGCAGCAACAAGTATCTAGAAAACAGGTATGTCGCAAAACTAATACTACTCGTTATACTTATTTTGTTAATTAAAATTTTTCATCCCAAAAACCCTGAATTAATACTACTTTATAATTGTTTAGTAACGTTTTTACATGTTTGTTGTTACTCCGTTTCCGAAATGACAATTAGGTGGGAGTGTATATGCTTGACAAATAGTGCAGGACAAGTGTTCGATGAAATGCCTCATCCAAACTTTATTCTCGTAATGCAAATGAAAATGCGTGTTTTCTTTGTTAATTTCAAGTGGGTTCTCTTGTTTTGGATAAGAAGTAGAGGTTTTGTATTCTTGTAATAGTATACCATGTTTGTTGTTTAATCATACAAATGGTCTTTAAATGTCGAAATGCTGTGTTTTTTAGAGGGTTTAGCATGAGTAAATGTAGTGTGTTGTACTAGTTTTTATTTTACTACTGCAAATTGTTGAAGATATAGGTACTCAGAATTTGTTTGGCTTTTCGCAGATGATCCAAATTTGTTACTAGTGGGGAGTAATTAGTACCAGCAACAGATCACTTGACTCATGTACTGAAGAGGTTGCTTTTGAGTTTTCCTTCCGCCTCATTCTTTTTTCCGAACAAACAGGTCCTCCCTTTGTGTGCGCCACACTATATAATGAAAAGTGCCTGACATGTATGGTTCTTTTGGCAGGAGAATAAAAAGTTATTGGTGAATCATATTTACAAGTCGAATGGGGGAAGCATCAATTTTCAATAAACTGATGATTGATTTACGTTCAACCTGCAAGTATGTTATTATGTCTTCTAATATATTAAGTTTCTTGATTTGTCTTTGCATGTGAAATATATAATGCCGGGGCCTTTCTTCCATTTAAATGCACAATCAATTAAGTATCAGTTTCCCAATATCACATGTCATGCCTGTTGTTTACAAATATAAATTTGGAAACTCTTCCAAGCGTATCCTGTTGTTTGTGGCAAGCATAATCTTAAAGCAAGTCTGAAATATTACGTATACAGTTTCTAGTTACAAATTTAGTTTTGGCAACTGTTCCAAGCATATTCTGTTGTTAGTGGCAAGCATAATCTTAAATCAAGTATGTCATATTGCATATACGGTTTCTACTTCATGATATTGGTCTACCATTTGTGTTAGTTATAGCAAATATGCATGTAAAATCACTTTGTCCATAAAGGCATTGGGCGCCACCTGGCGGAACCAAAAATTTCTCCGAGGTAAGGGGGGTGGGGGTCGATTTTTTTTGAAAAAAATTATTATAAAATATCAAGTTTAATGAAGTGAATGCAAATTCTAATTTCAAAGAATAATAGGTATTAGAATATTTAGGAATAATTTTGTTAGAAATTTAAGCGAAAATTGAAAATACGAATTATCTCACGGTCAACAAAGATGTATAGACTTTAAAAAGTTTAATTTGGTAGAATATAGAGGACAGAAAAGTAAAAAGACAAAATAGCTATTAAAAATTAAATTGATCAATATAACAGAGATGTCCACGGAAGGGTTAAACAATGTATAATGTATCTGCAAAACAGTTAATTAGTGCCATACCGTATAAAAAAAGAGAACTAAAAAAATGAAGAGATAAAGAGAAGGGATATGCACAGAATTGACACAAACCCTGCAGTATGAAAATTAGACTATTTACCAGTAGTGCTACACATTTCTCTATGTTAAAAGTCATCCTTTTTTCTTTTTTGGCTAATTAGAGTCATTACAAGTATTATATAATAAGAAGTATACTCTTGATATTATCATGCATCCACCTGATATGCTAATTTTTCACTTGCACTTGGTTTTTGGATGTTCTGTATTGTCAGAATACATTTTCATCGACTGAAAGGATGACTTATCTAACTTGCCATAATTGGATTGTTGTCACTTTTAAAGGTATTATACTGGTTATCCAAAGGATCTCGGACCCTCACGGGTTGTTCATTTTACTTCAGAACGGGCCCTTATGCAGCTTCTGGATCAAGGTCACCCCGTGGTTGTGGCCTTTACTATTCGGTAATGTGAAGTTTTTTTTAATTTTTTTTTTTAATGCTTATATCCTAGGGTTATTATTACTCTATGATTCCATATAGATATGTGCCATTAAATGAGTATTGTTGCGTGCTAATTTAAATGATGCAGGGGTAATTACACTAAGCATCTAGATAAGGTGCTGGAGGAAGCTGCTGCTGAATTTCATCCTAATATAAAATTCATGCGTGTAAGTTATATCATTATCTGGTTATTGAGGTGGATTGATTTTTCGCCATACATTTAAGTGTTGTTCATTATTATGAAGCAGGTGTTCGGTGGGAGACTATATTCTAGATGACTCAAAATAACAGTCCGAACAAGTGTGGGCTGTTACAATTAGTGTCAATACTGAATTCATGTGACTAACCGCTCTGTTTTGCACCGTACTGTTTCCCCATACCCATAGATTTTCCATCTATGCTCTTAAAATTCTAAAATAAAGCTGTCAAACTTTTTGGCTTGTCCAAAAGACAAGGTTACAACCCCAAAAGTTTTGAAGCTTAAGCTCTCTAAATCCTAGATGGAGTATATATTATGAAAGTATATAGGGTACTTAATCTGCATGTATATCTTCACAGGCTAAGTGAAATTTATTATGTACTTCTTTTGTAATGGAGAACATGTATGCACTCATGCAAAGCATTTAATCAATTAATTATAATAGTTTAGTTTCTGACTTTTCTAATGCCGGATTTCAGGTTGAGTGTCCAAAATATCCTGGATTCTGTTTAGCACAGCAGCAAAGGAAAAGGGAAAGAGAAATACAAATGGATAAGGGAGCAGAAAGGAAGCTATTTGAATATCCCTTTATTGAGATATATTATAGCCCTCATAAAGTAAGTTAAGTCTTTTTTTTGTAGTAATGTTTTGATCATATTGTTTTTGTGTTATATGGCAAAAAGATTGACAGGGAAGAGAGTGAAGATAGAAAGAAGTCTTTTTTTTTTTCAAAATCTTTTATTGAATTTTTAAAACTGTGTAGTACATGTAACTTAGTCTTGGGAGTTATTCAATCTTAAAATGGTGTAACTCGACTCGACATAATCAGAGTAGCGTAGGCCGGGTACATTTTGGTAATCTGACCAAACCAAACATATCCACTATGTCCCATTCAGAAGTGGGGTTTGGGGATAGTGAGATGTACGTAGAACTTAACCCTTTTCTCTACTCCTAGAGACTGTTAGAAAAATTTTGAGGGTTCTAGAAAACCTGTGAATTGGAGTTGACGTAGATTTATTACAATACTAGAGATCTAATTGAGAGTTCCTGGGGCATTATCTTTGATTAAAGTAGCTTAGAGAGTTATTTGAAGGAAAAGCCCAGTCATCAGCTCTTAACTCAATGGTTCTCATTTAATTGTCAAACTGAAGACTACATACAAAATTGTTGCGTGAAGAATAGAGCAAAACAGGCTCATGTAATCAATCGAACGGCTGGATTTATTGAATAGGTACATATTCAAACATATATAAAAGAGAGAAATGTTGATGAAGAACCCGAATTTCTTTCTCAGTTGGCACTTGGCACGTTGCAGTCTATAAAGACAGCAATTATAATTTAAGCGGGTTTTCAATGCCAGCTTGCAATCATACTCTGGCTGTTATTTTCAAATGCCAACTTCTATGTCTCTTATAAGAAATCTGTCGACCATTGTACTGTAAGTGTGAGAGATACCATTATAATTTGAGTGACGCTTTGAGTGATTATTATGTTTATGTGTTTTATTTAGCCCAAAAGTTTGTAGCCAGTCCACCAAGAAATTTTTTTTAGGGTCTGAATCCTATATATCGCGTTACTCGTTTACAGGAATAGACCCAATTGTTACAGGGTAATAGAAAATCAATGTTAAGATTACTTTGCATATTATTTGTTGCAAGACAGATTATTTTTCCTCCGCTCGTTGAAAATATTTAGAGGTGTGAACCTGTCTGCTACTTTGCTGTGTGGATCACCTTAATTTACAGTATATTGTTATTTACTGTCCTTGAAATCCTCTTATTCTGGGTTGCAGTTCCTTCGTTCGAGCCAATTGTTTTCTATTTTTTCAAGTTTTTCTGTAATTTCCTTGTTTGAAACTTGCGTCTTATAAAAAGTACTATAAAATTTATTCAAAATCTTTATTGTATCAGACAACAAGGACGATCTCTGTTTATTTATTTTTTGGCTAATTACGAGCAACTTCATTCAGGAACATCAGATTCAGTTCAACTGACCCCAAATATAAGACACTTAAATTGTAAATTTTGATTGCAAGAAAAATTATTTATGATTGAAAATCATGCTCGACAATCCCATGTATCGACCTTCAATTTGATCAATCTCAATCCGAAGCTTCAGTTAGTCTGCCTCTTCAAAATATTACATTTGGAACTCTTTGAGTAAAGTGCTTCAATCGAAGCTCTTCCGTGTTCCTTAATTGTTTGTTTATATTATAAACGCAAGAATATTGTTTATGTTTGGCATCTGCTCTATGTCGCCAACTGAAAATTCCTTGGCATCTTTTATTAACTTTCTAAACCTGTAAAACAGAGCAGACTATTGGAGTTTCTCCTTATTTATTACATTTTTTAAAGTAACATAAAAGGATTAGCTATGTTTGTATAAAGGGATTATAGTTCAAGGAATGCAATCCCTACATTATAGTCCTATCACTATAATCCTTGGATTATTAGTCCTTTAAATAGTCCAAAGTCTTGTTTTTATTTTCCACAGAATTTTTTTAAGGATAAATTTGTGAATGGAGAATTATATTCTTCCTCCAATTAATCAACTATACTCAAGTTAAAGATTTGAAGGTGTTTTTGTTCGTGTAAAATTAAGCCTTCATAATACGTGCTGTAGACCAAGCATTATTTGATTCTCTCTTAATAGTTCATATTTTAATCCTTGTTAATTCATGGATTGTAATCCATCTCTCTCTCTCTCTCTCTCTCTCTCTCTCTCTCTCTCTCTCTCTCTCTCTCACACACACACACACACACACACACACACACACACACAAACAGCACATCAACGTCTCTAACGAGACTTGAACCCTTGACCTCTTATGTAAGTTTTTGATGAGCTGTTCTACCTGTTTTATAAGGAAATAGCACTCGGTGCCTTTTACATACTAGGTGCTTCTTATTGACACCTTATCAGTTCTGTATCTAGTTTAGATAACGAAGTACAGTAATATCTTGCACAGATGGCCAATTAGATGGAGAACATTGCCAAATCTGGTACAAGGATATTAAGAAAAATCAAGCAAAAGAGAGAACATAAAAGCAACTATGACATACATGGACAAATAGTTTTGTAGTGCTCTTTATAAATGGCTCCTTGTTTCGATACCATATAGGAATTACTTTATAAAAATATATATATGTGTGAATTAGTTTATATGTTCTGTAGGCGACATCAACAAATCATGATAGAACACAGAATGTTTACCACTGCTTTTCCTCTTGTCCTGACAGCTGATGGTTATTTATATCAGGTCTATTATCATACCTTGTTATATGTTGTATACTTATGATGCAGGCAGCAAGTCAAGGAAAGGTTGGTAGTCCAAATATCACAAAGTACGAAACAAAACTTTTGCCTGTAAGTATCTAGGTTCTGAACCTGTAAATTGTACAAAGTTTCTTTTTGCTCCTTTCTATATGATATTAAAGGTGATATGAAGTGCATTTTCTTTATCATACTTTAAAAAAGGTCTATTGATATCTCGCTATCTTTGAAGCTTTGGTAGAAAGTTTCCTGTTTGATGCTACAAATATATTTGCATCACGTGTCTACTTGTATTACGCAGACATGCATTTAGTGTTTTTTTTTTGTCGAGCATTGGTGGTTTCCATAGGACATTATACAAGATATATGGCCAACAGCATGGACTTTGAAGGAAAGATAATTTTTTTTAAGACCTTATTCTTAATTAAAGAGTCACATTATATTTTATTTTTCCAAGGAGATGAAACAAATTTTTTTCTTATATTCTGAAGCATGCATTGTTGTTTATCTCAGTTGAGTTTGTTGGGGAATTCAGTTCATTGTAGGCCACTGTGGATTATAACCCTTCATCTGGTTGCAAGTAAAGTTATGGAGTGAGGTCGGAATGGACAGAATTTGAGCAATCATTCATAACATTTTTCATTAGAGCACTGATATTTACAACTAAAATATTTAATTTCACAAGTTTAAGCTAGAGTTCAGGCCTTTAAGTTAATGCATAAATCTTAAGAAAAACAAAAGTTACACTATCATATTCTGTACTCCCATGACCTCCATCCTTCGGTTATGCTTCTAGGCCAAGTTATCTTCAAGGTTTAATATTATACTGTTCTGTCTCACATTTTACAACAAAGTTTATCTTTCAAAATAAAATAAACCAAATAACTAGTTTTCGTCATTTGAGGGGGCACTATTAATTTCACCTTCTCCTTAATGATTATTCACCTATTAATAAATGTTATTTTCTGTTGAATCGTCACAATGAACAAAGGTTAGGAAAAGGGTAACAATAAAATAATCCATGTTTATAAACTGATATAGCTGGTTCAGATTATTCATTCCACTTTTACTGTTTTTTCAGTCCACCCAACCAAATTGAATTTACAATACAAAACTATATATGATTAAAATGTGTTTATGGCACGGTCCTTTGCAGTTCAACTATGACGTCAGTGCCTATGGGTTTAGAGAATTTTTCAAACGCTACAAAGCACAGATATCATCTGATCAGGCACAATAAACCACTGTGTGAATTACTGGGTAAGCATTTTGCAATCGAGTTTAGTTTTCAGAAACAAAAAGTTTCTAGGTATTTATACTTTGATAGCTTTTCATAGGCTTTTGTTTTATGTATTGATTAAAAAATAATACATTTTATCTATTCAACAACAGTATGGGCAAGTTGTAAGGATCTCGTAGTTGCTGAAGAGGTACATGTTTGGTTCCCACCTTTCATTCCCGTTAACAAGACTATCTTTATCTATAATGGTGTTCGTCAAAAGCAGAGTAATAGTCATGTAAAGACAGTAAAGGCTCTAGAGAAGCTCAAAGAGAAAAGAAGCGATGATGAAAAGTTTGGAATATCTGGTGTTGATATCTTGGCCTAGGCAACGTGAATCCAAGAAGAACACCTCTCTTCATGTTATGTGTGTGTTTATTAGACGAAGCCTTTTTGCAATTAGAGGCTACTTCTCTCCTTTATTATCCAGCTCTTTTTGTACTACGAACTTTTGGTTTCCAGCAGCTGTGTCTTTGTACTATGATCTATTAATCTGTTATCATTAAACTTTTAGTTTCCCTGAATGCAGCAACAAAGTGCTGAAGTTTATATAAATATATTCATTATATATCTCAATAATAAGACACAGTATTCTTAAGCTTGCTGTATCCGTCCCTGTTGGCCATATAAAAATCGTGGCCACACATTTTTTTGAACTAAAATTAACCGTGTTAAGTTAAGCAAATAAATACGTAACCAGATGCTGTTTTTGTAGTATTTTTAAATACTATATCTATCTATACTATATGATTTGAATTTCAGTTTGGATTGGTCATTTTATTTAATAAAATATTAAAATATTATTAACTAGTCTATTGTCTTTTTCTAACTGAAGTACGCTGTATTTTTTAATTTATAAATATTATCTTTTATATAAACTATCTAAAAATACAAATTATATTATACAACTAGTTGAAAAGGCAGTGATTCGCGGCGGTGTAATAATTTTTTTCAAAAAAATTTTATCAATTAAATTACGAAAATTACTCGGTCCTCGTTAATAAGTTGTCCTCCCGTAAAATACGCTTTCCTTTTTAATATTAAAATCTCAAATTTAATATATTAATATATAATTGTCTTATATATTAATTTATATATTACTATACTCCTTTCTAATAAGTCACTCTTTCGTTCAAAAAACATATATATAAATTCACAATCTTATTTTACTTCCGCTATAACTTTTAACTATATGTTTTTCATATAACTCGAACTCTTTTCCTCTATAAATTCGCACACATATTCTACTTCGAATAAAACTTTTAATTATGTCTACAAACACCTAATTTACTTTAAATAAAATATTTAATTGATGTATTTTTTATAAATTCGAATTCTTCTCCTTAGTAAATTAGAACATTTATTCTACTTTCAATAGATCTTTTAATTCAATGTATTACCTATAAATTCAAATTATTCTCTTTTATAAATTCGAACACCTACTCTACTTCAAATAAAACTTTATTTATATGTCTTCTATATAAATTCGAACTCTTCTCCTCTATAAATTCGAACACCTATTCTACTTCTAATATGCTAAAGAATATTTTTAATTTATTAGTATTTAAAATTGTTAAAAACCGTAAAACTCTATAAAAATTAGAAAAATAGATTGAGACGGTCTTAAAAACGCCACCTAACCTTCTGCGTATCCTCCTTTATATATATATTAGGTTACTAAGCCACGCTTTGCAGCGGCATTATAATATATTTGTTAAGAAAAAGAATATTAGAATAAAAATTGTGAAATAAATATCTATAAAATTATATAAATTATCAAATAAAATATATTCTGTAAAATTTGCATTTGGGTAGGTAATATTATAAATTATTTACATATTCCTTTTGTTTATAGAGTTTGATTTTTATTTTCTTGGACAGATACCACTGCTATATATATGTATACATATAAAATTATATTGATAAAAATCAATATAAACATATAATATTACTTATATTTATATAGTATTATTATAAAAAATAATATTAGAACATGATAGTTTGAATTTTAACTTATATAATAGTATTACTTATATATTACTGCATCAAAATATCTGAGAGTATGTTAGTATCATTAATACGTGCGTCAATCATATCCGGACATATGAACTGAAATCTGTGCAGTGATATGTTGACGATGCCTTCTTCCAATCTCTTAGGCGACGTTATGCGTATGAAGAGCAATTTAGACCCATGTGATAGTGGTATATATTTCCCTGTACTTGAAACAACTTTCAGATTTTTGATGTTGTACACGAAATCTTCCTCTAAAAGATCTTTGAACCGAGAGAGCAGAATCTTTGGGATCGTATCATGGATCAAATTTTCCTGTCATACAACATATCTTAGAAAAGTTAATAATATCATACAATTTGACAAACTAATAAGTTATAAGTATATTGATTTATTAACCTTTTCATCGATCAAAACTGATTAGTTCTTCCGTATTTGGATTGACAGATTCTCACATTATACACACTCGTACTCTTATCATCAAGAAATAGTTGTTGTCGTTCAAAACATCCAACATGGTGTAAACCATAGTTATATTGATTGTAAATATGCTTGTAAAAATTTGGAGCTATGTAAAAAAGTTTATGTGTATATTTTTTGTTATGAATGACCTTTAATTTATAGGTGTTTGTAAGGTGAATAACATGAAAATTCATTATGTTTAAAAGTTAAAAAGTATTACATAGTAACTTACCTTTCAGATATTAAGTTAATTTGTAAAAGTTATACAACTTTTCTTATAAGCATACTTTTTAGTCGTTGAAGAAGATGCTGAGGAAGGAAAGAAACTGTTTGAGTTAGGTTCCGTATATGAATAATTATTGCAAATTCTAAAATACAAAAGAAAGTTGTAAATAATAATACATTAGATCCTAAAAATTCGAAAATAATGCAGAAATTAACATTAAATCTTACAAATTTGCAATTTTCCAATTCCATTATTATAAATTTGAATATAATAAAAGGAAATTGTAATTATTAACATAAGATCCTACAAATTTGAAAATAATAAGGAAGTTTTAATATAAGATCCTACAAATTTGAAAATAATAAGAAAGTTGTAATTTTCTAATTCCTCCAATCTTACAAATTTGAAAATAATAAAAGAAAGTTCTATCAAGTTTGAAAATAATAAAAGAGAAAATTGCAATTATTAACATAAGATCCTACAAATTCGAAAATAATAAGGAAGTTGTAATTTTCTAATTGAAAGAAAGTTCTATCAAGTTTGAAAAAAATAAAAGAAAGTTCTATCAAGTCTGAAAATAATAAAAGAGAAAATTGCAATTATTAACATAAGATCCTACAAATTCAAAAATAATAAGGAAGCTGTAATTTTCTAATTTAAAAAAAGTTCTATCAAGTTTGAAAATAATAAAAGAAATTTCTATCAAGTTTGAAAATAATAAAAGAGAAAATTGCAATTATTAACATAAAATGCTACAAATTCGAAAATAATAAGTAAGTTGTAATTTTCTAATTCATCAATTCTTACAAATTTGAAAATAATAAAAGAAAGTTCTATCAAGTTTGTAAATAATAAAAGAAAATTCTAAATAATAATGCATTAGATCCTAAAAGTTCGAAAGGAATAAAGAAATCGCCTTTAGATCTTACAAATATGAGGAGTTGCAATTTTTCAATTACCTTCCTACAAAATCGAAAATAATAAAGGAAGTTGTAATTAATAATGCATTAGATCCTAAAAGTTCGAAAGAAATAAAGAAATCGACATTAGATCTTACAAATCTGAGAAATTGCAATTTTCCAATTCACTTCCTACAAAATCGAAAATAATAAAGGAAGTAGTAATTTTTCAATTTCCTTCATACAAAATCGAAAATAATAAAGGAAGTTGTAATTATTAATATTAAAAATTGTGCAAGTTTGAAAATAATAAAATAAAGTTTTATCAAGTTTGAAAATAATAAAATAGAAAATTGCAATTATTAACATAAGATCCTACAAATTTGAAAATAATAAGGAAACTGTAATTTTCTAATTGAAAGAAAATTCTATAAAGTTTGAAAATAATAAAAGAAAGTTATATCAAGTTTGAAAATAATAAAAGAGAAAATTGCAATTATTAACAAAATATCATACAAATTCGAAAATAATAATGAAGTTGAAATTTTCTAATTCCTCAATTCTTACAAATTTGAAAATAATAAAAGAAAGTTCTATCAAGTTTGAAAATAATAAAAGAAAATTCTAAATAATAATGCATTAGATCCTAAAAGTTCGAAAGGAATAAATAAATCGACATTAGATCTTACAAACCTGATAAGTTGCAATTTTCAATTTTCTTCCTACAAAATCGAAAATAATAAAGGAAGTTGTAATTTTTCAATTTCCTTCTACAAAATCGAAAATAATAAAGGAAGTTGTAATTAATAATGCATTAGATCCTAAAAGTTCGAAATGAATAAAGAAATCGACATTAAATCTTACAAATATGAGAATTTGCAATTTTCTAATTCCCTTCTGTTATGGATTAAAAAACGTGCTTGCGTAATTAATGCTAAGGTTTAATGAGCTTCGAGCTTTAATGGCTGCACTCGTGTATCCGGACTAAATCGGTCCTCACAAGATGCCTACGTATCTCAAATCGTTATTGAGAATCAAGCCAAAGACGTAGTTCTGATTGTAGGATCAGGGACCTTATATAGGCGTCTGGAGCCTAGTATTTATGGTATGTTTGGGAGACTTAACGGATAAGTCTTCTTTTTGATATTGGATAAGTATTGTATTTCTTGCTGAAGAATTCGTTTCCTTGTTGATAAAGGTTATGACTCATTGATTGCCTTTAATTGGGATTCCAGATCCTTCTTTGACTAATTTTCCATAATCAAGGCTCTTTTCATGAGCTGTATATTTTCCCTACTCATTAATTACGAAATTAATGAATAATTAGGGTGTCGGTCCTTAAATATCGACCTTTTGTTTGACCAGTCAATTATATTTCTATAATTACTTTTCTGACCATATCATTTGCCCCCCAACTTATGGGAAAATCTCCCTGGGGTTTTCGTAGAAGTTACAACGTGTTTTTCCCAAAATTTTCCATTTTTCAGGGCACTTTTGACCTTAATTTAGGTCATTTCCGACCAGGAATTCGACCTGGAATCAGTACAAATTTGACCTGGAATTTCGACCAGGAATCAGTACAAATTCGACCTGGAATTGCGACCAGGAATCAGTACAAATTCGACCTCGTTTCTGGTCCCAGGTCGATGGATTCGACCTCAGATTCTCGGTCATTTTCGACCAGGATCGTTCGACCTCGGGTATCCTTTTTTCGACCTCGATTTTGGTCCCAAGTCGATGGGTTCGACCTCGAATCATAGGTCTTTTTCGACCTCATGATTTCGACCTCGACCCAGTATGTTTTCGACCTGGAGCTGTCGACCTTGACTCGTAAGTCATTTTCGACCTCGTTTTGCTGATTTTGTTTCTAGTATTCTTTCGACCTCGATTGGTCGTGAGGTCGTTGGTTTCGACCTCGACTCATAGGCCAATTTCGACCTGGATTTGTCGACTTCGTTTCCATGTGTTTTCGACCAGGATTCTATGATTTCCCGGTTTTATTTTGGAGCGAAGTCGATCAATACGACTTCAATTCCCCATGTAATTTCGACCTCGTCTGCTCGATTTCAACTAGCCATTTTTCGATCAGGAATTTCTGATTTCCTGACTTTATTTTGGTACGAGGTCGTACAATACGACCTCGATTTCTCATGTATTTTCGATGTTAATCTCTCGACTTCGATCTAGGGTCTTTTCGACCTCGTTTTTCCAGTTTTTTTATTTGATTTTGGTGCGAAGTCGATGGTTACGACCTCAATTCCAGGTGTATTTTCGACTTGGGTCATACGACCTCGATTTAGGGTCTTTTCGACCTCAAACCTTTAATTGTTTCGCTTTATTTTGGAAGTGAGGTCGTTTGATGCGACCTCGTTTTCTCGTATTCTTTCGACCAGGGTCGTACGATCTCGATTTTTAATTTTCTGCCTTGGTTATATTCCAAGATTTTATTTTTGGTTTTTCATTCTTTTCTTGGGCCTCAACTAAACCAATTTTTGATTGAATTTAAGTTATTTCTGCCTTGGGCCTAATTGGGCCTTATTTGTTTGGGCTTCGAATTTGCCTGAGTTTTAATTTATTTGGGCCTTTGCCTTTGTAATCCATAAATGGATTTATGGGCCTTACTGGCTATAGGCGGTTGCTCTTCCTCAGCCGGTTGATCTTCCAGTCATTCTCACTATAAAAGAGTGAGATTTCTCATTTCACTCTCACTTCTCACTTTTCACTTTCCAAAATTTCTCTCTAGTTATCATAGTTTTTTCTCTCTTTTATTCCGTGGAGAGGCGATTTCCGTCGAGCTTTTTACGGTGGTGTTCTTGTTTTTCTGGGATTGATCTTCATCCCTTGAAGATTTCTGGGTTTTTTGAAGATTTTCTGAGAATTTTCCTTGAAGTTTTGAAGATTTGAAGTTTCTTTGAAGATTTTTCTGGGAATTTTCTTGAACGTTTGAAGATGTCTGACAAAGCTGCTCAACGCCTTCAAAGAATGAACAAAGCGTCTAAGAGAGGTATTATCATCCGTTCTTCTCATATGTCACTTCAAGATATGATCTTAGAGCGTAGTGATGAGTATCCCTCTGTGTCTCACTTAGATTCTTTCGACTGTAGTAATAAGTTCCATGAAATCGACTTAATTAGGGACTATAATAAAATGTATAGGATTAGGTCTCCCTATAGATTAGTCCCAGCTGGCCCAGGGGACCGTTCTTGCCATTGGCGTCCTGATGCACTCTGCATTTACAAGGATGCCATTGTCGCAGGACTCAGGTTTCCCTTTCATGAGTTCATTCCCAGGCTTTTGGCCGATGTTGGGATTAATCCTTGCCAACTTCCTCCAAACGCCTGGAGAATCATTCTGTGTTTCATTGTTCTTTGTTTGAAGAACAATTTCCCTTTATCTGTAGCTTTGTTTAGGAGAATTTTTCAATTTAAGAATAGTTCATCCACTTCTTTGGGTTGGGTTTATATCAACCACCGTCCTTCCACTCCTCCCATATTTCACCCTAAATCCATTCCAGACAATAACCTCAAATGGAAGGAAGAGTTCATGTACTTGATTTGGGAAGGAGGGGATTGGGGCACCCTTTTTCGTAGTTCCTTTAGTAGGGTTTCGGATGGTAGCCCTAGTGATATCATCCTAACTGATGAAGAGGCCCATGCATATGCTGAGCTCACAAAGGATAATTATGCCACAATGGCTTGGGTGCTCCTGGATGAGTTTCAGCTTAGGTCCTTGGGACTTTCCAACGTTTCTGATAAGGGTAATTCTCACCTCATATCTTTCTTTATTTATTTAAGATTAACTTATACCAACTGTTTCTTTCTTTATATCTTTTGCAGCTGCGGTCTTTATCAATAAGACCAATGAGCCTGAAGAGGGGGAAACAGCCAGGATGAAGAGGGCACGTTTGGCAGGGAAAGACCCTCGTGCTTCTAGTATTCCAGCTTTCATAAGGCCACATGTGAACCTTACTGAGGATGCTGAAGGCCCTCCCTCGGGCAAGAGTGCAGTTTGGCGCCCCAACTGGGGTATTAGGAAGAAGGACACTGTGGTGGGAGTGTCCAAACATGCTGTGGAGTGGTCTTATCACTCTCTGACTCCTTGTGACTACAAGGATTTTGTTTCTAACTCCACCATCGAGGGGGTGGAGCATGCTGGATCCCAGGCTATGGCTGCTGTAAGTATTTCTCTCTTTCTTTTCTTTGTAGTCTTTGATTTATTTCAAGTTTAAGTATTTAACCTATAACTTGCTTGCAGATGAATGCCAACTACCAAGGGGCTCTCTTTCAAGCTAAGTCTTGGCGCTCATCTTCTGAGGCCAACCAAGGCAAGTTTGAGAAGTCCCAGGAGGAAATGGCTTCAGTGAAGGCCACCCTGGCTAGGAAGGAGAAGGAGTTGGCTGACTCCCAGGCTGAACTGGTATCTTTGAGGAAGGCCAATGATGATTTTATTGACGAGTACCTTGACTCTGAGGAGTACGGGGACTTGATTGATAAGCATGATGGGCTCCTCTTCCCTGTTCAGTACACTAAGGGATGGGATGACGCTCTTGCTGCTGTCTTGGAGAGGATGCCTGGATCCCTCACTATTTCCGATTTTCCAAGCCCTCACCTTCCTACTTCTTTGGAGATGGCTTTGGCTGGAGAGGACGAGATGGAGGAGGATGATAGGATCTTAGACCTGGATCACACTTCCCCACCTGGTCAGACTGCTGGAGCTGATGATGCTGTCATTTCCTCTAGAGAGGAAGAGGAGGAGGACGTAGACAAAGAAGATTAGGTGTAGTTTCACTTTTGGCCATCATGGCTTGTACTTTTATTTATGTATTTTTGGCCTACGGGCTTAACTTAACTCTTGTTTAAGTTTTTATTTATGTTTGGTGGCCGTTCATGGCTTGTGTTGCTTTTCTTGCTTTTTGAATGTTTATGAAGACTCATAATAGATAAGCTTTAAAACATGAAAATGTTGAATTCATTTATAATTTGAAGATGGGATCAACCCTTACATAATATCCCAGTTTAAAACTTGGGTTGGTTTCATCGAACCTTATTTATAGTAGTGAGTCCACTTGGGAGACACCTTAAACATAATAAACTTTCAAATTGGAGGCATGCCAAGTCCTTGGCACCTCATGCCCTTCAAGGGTTTCTAGCTTGTATGAGCCTCGGCCAAATACGTTCTTGACGCGATATGGTCCTTCCCAATTTGGGGCTAACTTCCCTTTTTGTCCAACTCCGAATGCTTCAATCTTTCTGAGAACCAAGTCTCCTTGACGAAAGAACCTTTCTTTAACCCTTAGGTTGTAGTAGAAGGATGCTTTCTTTTGATGTTCAACTATCTTGGCGTTTGCTTCATCTCTAACTTCATCAATTAGATCCAAAGCTAGCCTCAAGCCTTCTTCATTTTCTTCTGGTTCATAAGCCTCAACTCTTGGGGAGGTGTGAGTAATTTCCACCGGGACCACTGCCTCTGCTCCATAAGCCAATAGAAATGGAGTTGCTCCAGTGGTGACCTTGCAAGTAGTACGATATGCCCAAAGTATAGGGAGTAATTCGTCTACCCAAGTGTTTCTGGAGCGTTCAACTCTTTTCTTTAGTCCATCAAGGATGATTCGATTTGCAACCTCAGCTTGCCCATTTGCTTGAGGATGGGCGACAGAAGTGAAGCGCAACTTGATATCGTTTTCATCACAATACTTCTTGAACTCATCGTTGTTAAACTGAGTTCCATTGTCCGTGACCAGGACTCGTGGAATTCCATATCTGCATATCACATTTTCCCAGAAGAATTGCATCACTTGCTTGGTGGTTATCTTGGCTAATGGCTTAGCCTCAATCCACTTGGTGAAATAATCAATTGCTACTATCAAGAACTTTCTTTGAGCACTTGCCATAGGAAATGGCCCGAGCATATCCATTCCCCACATAGCAAAGGGGATAGGTGAGTTAATGGATGTCATCATCTCTGGTGGTTGCCTAACCACTGGTGCATGTTTCTGGCACCGTTCACATTTCTTGACGTAGCTTTTAGCATCAGCAAGTATGCTTTGCCAATAGAAACCTAGACGAGTGACTTTATGAGCCAGGGCTCTGCCCCCCAAGTGTTGCCCACAAATCCCTTCATGCACTTCCTTTAGGGCCAATTCTGCCTCTTGAGGTCTCAAGCACTTTAAGTATGGAATAACAAAAGATTTCTTGTATAGGATTCCCTCAATTAGGGCATACCTTAGTGCTCTGACGTAAAGCTTTCGTGCTTCTGAAGTGTCGTTGGGCAGCCACCCAGTTTCCAGATGAGCTTTGATGGGATCAATCCAACAACTGGTGATACCAATGGGGGCTACCAACTTTCCATTGATGCTTGGGGTCTTCAAGACTTGGAAGTATACACTCCCGGCATAGTTTTCAATTTCAGAAGAGGCAAATTCAGACAAGGCATCAGCCTTCGTATTTTCCTCCCTCGGAATGTGCTCCACATAGCATTCATCGAACTGAGTCATAATGGCCTTGACAAGTTTTAAGTACTTGGCCATGACTTCATCTCTGGCCTCAAACTCCCCATTTACTTGGGAAACCACTAGCCTCGAGTCTCCACAGACTTTCAGAGTTTTGACTCTCAAGGCTCCAGCCAGCCCTAAGCCAGCTATCAGAGCTTCATACTCAGCCTCATTGTTTGTCGTCGGGAAGTCAAGTTTTAGTGCATACTCTATTAGGAATCCATCAGGACTTTGTAGCACTAAACTAGCTCCACTTGATTTTGTTTTTGATGCTCCATCAAAATAGAGCACCCAACATTCTTTGAAGGTCGTTTCCTCATCTTTCTTATCTTCCATAGTCACTTCCTGCCCCCCGACTTCTTGGTTGTCAATGGTGCATTCAACCATGAAGTCAGCAAGTGCTTGAGCTTTTATGGCCGTTCGAGGCTTATACTTGATATCAAATTCTCCCAATTCAATGGCCCATTTGATCAATCTTCCACTAACTTGAGGGCTATGCAAGATGTTTCTTAGAGGTTGATCAGTCAAGACCTCTATCTTGTGTGCCTGGAAGTAGGGGCGTAGCTTTCTTGAGGCCATTATCAAGGCTAAGGCAAACTTCTCAACCATTGAGTAGTTTATTTCTGCCCCATGTAGGATCTTGCTCACATAGTAGATGGGCTTCTGAACCTTCACTTCTTCCTTTACCAAAACAGCTCCAAGGGCCGTGTTAGAAACCGCCAAGTATAAATAGAGAATTTCTCCTGGCTTGGGTTTTGCCAACAGTGGTGCTTCAGCCATATATTTCTTTAGGGCCTCAAAGGCCTCTTGACTTTCAGTTGTCCATTCAAAATTCTTCACTTTTTTGAGTGCTTTGAAGAAGGGTAAACACTTCTCTCCAGACTTGGAGATGAATCTTCCCAAAGCAGCCACTCTTCCCGTTAGTTTTTGGACATCCTTGACAGTCTTTGGTGGTTCCATGTCTAGAATCGCTTTGATTTTGTCGGGATTAGCCTCGATTCCTCTCTTGGAAACCATCAGGCCTAAAAACTTTCCCGAGCCTACACCAAAGGCACACTTGGCTGGATTTAGCATCATCTTGTGGTGTCTTAGCACTTCAAAAGCCTCTCGGAGGTGCTCAATGTGATCGGCCTTATCAAGGCTCTTGACTAACATGTCATCTACGTAGACCTCCATGGTTTTTCCAATCAGGTGCTCAAAGATTTTGTTCACCAACCTTTGATAGGTTGCTCCAGCATTCTTAAGCCCAAAAGCCATGACTAAGAAACAGAAGACACCAAAGTCAGTGATGAACGACACTTTGGCAATGTCATCTTTGTGCATCTTGATTTGATTATATCCGCTGAAGCCATCCATGAAACTTAGCATCTCATGCCCAGCAGTGGCATCTATCAAGGCATCAATCCTAGGTAAGGGGAAACAATCCTTAGGACATGCATCATTCAAGTCGGTGAAGTCGACGCACATTCTCCACTTCCCGTTAGCTTTTTTGACCATCACCGGGTTAGCTAACCATTCTGGGAATTGGATTTCCTCAATGAATCCAGCTTCCAAAAGCTTATTCACTTCTTGTTTAATGGCTTCAAGCCTCTCTGGAGCAAAATTTCTTTTCTTTTGTTTCACTGTCTTCCTTTCTGGATCCACATTCAATTTGTGAGATATCAATTGGGGATCAATCCCTGGCATGTCGGCCGCTGTCCAAGCAAAAACGTCATTGTTTTCTTGAAGAAAAGACGTGAGTTTGCTCTTCAATGGTTCGGGCAGTAGTGCCCCAACATAAGTCACCTTTTCTGGTTCATCCGGGACTAAGGGAATTGGGATTAAATCCTCAGCTGGTTTCCCTCTTCGGTCCTCATTGTCACTAGTGTCCATATCTTCAATGGGGAGAACCTGCCCCCCAACTCCATCAGGCCTCAACGCGGCTACATAACAGCTTCTAGCCATCTTTTGGTCTCCCCGTTCTTCACCAATCCCATTCCGAGTGGGGAATTTGAGTTTCAGGTGGTAAGATGAGGCAACAGCCTTAAACGCATGAAGACCCATCCTTCCCAGGATTGCATTGTAGGTTGAAGTCGCCTTTATAACTATGAAGTTCAACATCTGAGTAGACGTATTCGTTCCTTGCCCCATGGTCATTGGGAGTTGGATAGTGCCTTCCACCTTTGATTCCACTCCATTGAACCCATATATGGGCATATTAGAGGGTGTCAACTGAGAATCAGTGTAACCCATCTTGATGAAAGCATCGTGGAACAATATATCTACTGAGGCTCCATTGTCGACTAGGACTCTCTTTGTTTCGGAGTTGCCTATCACAGGTACTATGACAAGAGGATCATCGTGGGGGAACTTCACCCCTTCCAAGTCTGAATCATCAAAACCTATTGACACTTCTGTTCGTGCACACTTCGGTGCTTCTCCAACGACGGTCAGTACCTCTCGGGCATAAGCTTTTCTTGAGTTTCGGGAGGACCCAGCAGCAGTTGGTCCTCCAAATATCATGTTGATCACGGGCCCTCGGGGCTTGGGATTTCGATCTTGATCGTTGTCCCTTCTATCATAATCCTTTCTTTCATAGTTCCCCCTTTGGCTCCCTTGGCTTCCATCCTTAGTGAACTTGCTGAGTTTTCCTCTTCGTATTAGAAACTCGATCTCATCTTTCAGTTGCCTACAATCGTCGGTGTCATGACCAACTTCTTTGTGGAACCGACAAAACTGATTTTGGTTTCGTTTGGACAAATCAGCCCTCATTGGCTTTGGCCATTTGATATCTTCTTCCTTGGCTATCTCCATCAGAATTTGACTCCTGGGAGTATTCAATCTTGCATACTCCGTGAACTTTGGCCCAAAGTTATTTCTCTTGGGTGGAGAGTCAGAATTCTTTGATGTTCGGGGAAACTTTTCCTTGACGTCGTACTCCTGAGTTTCTTTTCTTTTCTTTGAGTTTCCACCGTCACCAGCGGTGGGTTCATACTTTCTCATGCTTTCCTCAGCCTTGATGTACTTTCCGGCTCTATCTTGGAGCTTCAACATGCTCTCTGGTGGATGTTTAGCCAACGATCTCCTGAAGTGGTCATCAGTGGTTCCTTGTTGCAGGGCTATCATAGCCACTTTATCGTCTAAGTCCGGGACTTTCAAAGCCTCTCGAGTGAATCGATTGATGTAGTCCCTTAGGGCTTCATTCTTTCCTTGACGTATTGCCATGAGTGATGCAGAACTTTTCTCATGCACCCTTCCACTAATGAACTGATTGATGAAAGCCTTACTTAGTTCCTTAAAGGACCCAATAGAGTTGGGAGGTAGACGGCTATACCAACGTTGGGTCATGCCTGCCAAGGTTTGCGGAAACGCCCTACACTTGACTGCATCATTGGCGGGCTGCAACAGCAGTGCATTGGAGAAGGTTCTCACATGATTAGCGGGATCTCCCGTTCCATCATAGGCTTTAATCGAAGGCATCTTGAACTTTCTGGATATAGCCGTTTTCATGATGTCTTGAGTAAACGGTGGTGTAGGATCATCAGGATCTCCTAGGGGCAACAGAATACTAGGATCACCCCTTGGGGCTTCAGCCCTCTTGGTCCTTCTTGGTGGATCCAAGTTGATTATCGGGATTCCTTCAGTCGTTCGGCCCCGAGATTGGGCGGCCTCTTCTTCAGCAAGGAGTTTTTTGAGCCTTGCAGTCTCTGCCTCATGGGCTGCAAGTTTCTCTCTAGTAGTTTAGGGTTGCTCCCGATTTGTCTGTGAAGAACGTCTCCTTCTTGGGGCGACATCCTCCCCAGTTGTATAACCCTCATCCTCAGTGTATGGGCCAGAGTAATCTTGAATGAGAGGGGTCTGACGAGTTTGTTGATTTTGGGGTCCCAGACCTTGAATATAAGGGGGCACATATGCCTCATGGTAGATTGGATTAGTTCCACTACCGCCCGCCATGGGTCGAGGGGGCATGCCATAGCTTGGCATCCCCAAAGTCTGATTCGCGTATTGAGGGAGATCAGTAGTATGTAGTTGAAGGCTCCTTGGTGCACTCATGAGCAGCGGAGAGGTCGTGATTGGTTGCTGGTGAACGGTCTCTTGTGGATTAGATCCATGAATGACCATCTGCAGGGGATTCGTCCCTTCAACCGAAATCGGGATTTCCGGTCCTTGAGTGTTGGTGGGGATATTCGCCCCTTGTGTGCCGGTAGTCGGCGGTGGCTGATCAGCCTCAGAGGTGAGGGGGCGATTATCGGGAGTTTGAGTATCCCGAGCTGTTCTTCGTGTGTTTGCCATGGTTGATGTTGTCTTCCCACAGACGACGCCAAATGTTATGGATTAAAAAACGTGCTTGCGTAATTAATGCTAAGGTTTAATGAGCTTCGAGCTTTAATGGCTGCACTCGTGTATCCGGACTAAATCGGTCCTCACAAGATGCCTACGTATCTCAAATCGTTATTGAGAATCAAGCCAAAGACGTAGTTCTGATTGTAGGATCAGGGACCTTATATAGGCGTCTGGAGCCTAGTATTTATGGTATGTTTGGGAGACTTAACGGATAAGTCTTCTTTTTGATATTGGATAAGTATTGTATTTCTTGCTGAAGAATTCGTTTCCTTGTTGATAAAGGTTATGACTCATTGATTGCCTTTAATTGGGATTCCAGATCCTTCTTTGACTAATTTTCCATAATCAAGGCTCTTTTCATGAGCTGTATATTTTCCCTACTCATTAATTACGAAATTAATGAATAATTAGGGTGTCGGTCCTTAAATATCGACCTTTTGTTTGACCAGTCAATTATATTTCTATAATTACTTTTCTGACCATATCACCTTCCTACAAAATCGAAAATAATAAAGAAAGTAGTAATTTTTCAATTTCCTTCCTACAAAATAAAAAATAATAAAGGAAGTTGTAAATATTAATATTAAAAATTGTGAAAAATTGGGAAAATTAGAAAAATAAAACGAAGCGATTTGAGAGCCGCCACCTCAGCGTCTCCGTATTCTCCTTTATATATAAGTATATTGATATTGATTGGATGAGTAGATGGTTTTTAGGAGAATATTAACATATTATATTTAGTTTCCTCCGTTAGAAAATAGTAAGAAGGAAATTGAGAATTTAAATAATATTATAAATGCAAGAATATTAAAATTGTATATTTACTTTCCTCCATTAGTAAAAATTTGAAGGCAGTTAAGATATTTTATAATAAAATAATTTAGGAGACTATTAAAATTGTTTATTTAGTTTCTTCTATTAGTAAATATTTTAAAGACAAGAATATTAGAATTGTATATTTAGTTTCCTCCATTAGTAAAGATTTTTAAGTCAATTGAGATATTTTCGAATCTTTAACATTAATTATTCAAAAAATTGAGAAAATTAGAAAAATAGATCGAAGCGATTTGAGAGGCGCCACATCACCGCCATCGTCTTCTCCTTTATATTGCAAACTAGTTTACTAAGCCGCTCTTCACAACGGTTTTTTAATAAATTCTTCAAAAAATTTAAAAATATATTACAAATGTGTTTTTAGATAAAATAATAATTCTAACATAAAATTAAGGTTTTTTTTTTTGAATTATTCGTTTTGTCTTAGTCATTTACCAAAATTTTGAATAAATATTGAAAGAACAATTATTTAATATTTTCATTTTTTTAATATTATATCAAATATAAGTATATTTATAATCATTTTTATTTTTTTTGAAAATTTATATTCCAACTTCTATTTTAAAATACATAATATAACATCAATATTAAATATCTTTCATCCTTATGAATCGCTCTCGTTAAACATGTTTCCTACTAACGACCCGTTTTCTCATTGTTACTAAATCTAAACAGATAACAAACTAATTTATTAAATAAATTACATCATCTATTAATCAATTTATTATATCATAAAATTTAATTTAAATATTTTAAAATTTATAATTTTTTTTGTTTAAAATATAGGTACTCCAAAAAATAAATGAAAAGAAAATAAGATTCTTATATTTTATTTTATAAAAAAATTGCATTTTCTGTAAGTATTATCTTCTATATGAATTGGAAGGTTAAACTTAATAAAAATATATATGTAAATTAAACGTAGGCTTTTTTACAAAAAAATTTTAATAATGTTTTAGGAGAATATTAAGATGATAATCTTATTTCAAAATAAATTTTATAACTTCAAGAAACACTATATGAGAATATTAAGATGGTAACTTTGAGTTCAAGATAAAGTTTAAGAGAATATCGACATGGTTATTTGACTTGAAGATAAATTTTAGGAGAATATTAATATAGTAATTTGATTTAAGAAAAAAATTTAGAATAATATAAGATAATTAAGATTTCCATTACTAAAGATTTAAAAGGCAATTTAGATATTTTATAATTTTTAATATTATTATTTTGAAACATTGAGAAAATTAAAAAAATAGATCAAGACAATTTAAGAGGCGCCTATATAAACGAGAAGAGGAGGGCGACGAGGTGGGGCATCTAAAATCGTCTGGCACCTTTCAAATCATATTATTTATTATTTTCCTCGATTAAAAAATAATAAAAAGGAAATTAGTAAATAAATTGGACCCGTAGTGTAATTTTAGGAGAATATTAATATAGTATACATAGTTTTCTCCATTAGAAAATAGTAAGAGGAAATTAGTAAAATTGGACTTAAAAGAGAAAGGTTAGGAGAATATTAAAATTGTATATTTAGTTTCATCCAATATTAATGTTTTTTAAAGCCAGAAAAATTAAAATTATAAATTTAGTTTTCCTTATTAATAAAAATTTAAAATGAAATTGAGATACTTTCTAATATTTAATATTAATAATTCAAATATTCTAGAAAATTAGAAAAACAGATCGAGACGATTTGAAATCCCTGTATCACCGACATTGTCTTCTACATAATATTTTTGAAAATTTTAAGTTTTGACTTGAACAGAAAATTCAGGAGAATATTAAGATAATATATTTAGTTTCCTATGTTGGTAAGTATATTCATAAATAAAAATTTTAGAATTAAAATTGTATAATTAATTTCCTCCCTTAGAAAAGATTTAAAAGACTAAAAAAATTAGGACAATATTAAAATTGTATATTCAATTTCCTTCATTAGTAAAGTTTTTAAAGGCAATAATATTAAAATTGTATATTGAGTTTAAATAAGGAATGTCTTCCCTAAAAATTCGAATATAAATGAGGAAATTTAATTTTATTGAATTAAATTTGAGGAGCTCTAGAAATTAGAAAAATATGAATCGAGCGATCATAGAGCTCGCGGGATTTTCCTTTATATATATAAAAAGACATATCAAAGGGAATTTTAACTATTGATATTTAGAATTACAAAACTGAACGAAAATTAAAAAAAATACATTTCAAGTGATTTTCAATAATATCTTAGGAGAACAATAACATGACATTTTTAGTATACAACTTAATTAGAGCATCCTTAACGGTGTT
The DNA here is from genome assembly GCA_030848705.1 of Heracleum sosnowskyi. Taxonomy (NCBI): domain Eukaryota; kingdom Viridiplantae; phylum Streptophyta; class Magnoliopsida; order Apiales; family Apiaceae; genus Heracleum; species Heracleum sosnowskyi. The sequence goes on from CM061245.1 coordinate 87,656,839, forward strand.
TTGTAAACTGATTGACAAAATATTGATCATGTAAAATTTGTTGAACATGTAAGAGATTATACTCCAATGAAGTTAACTATAGTAATTGGTTATATTTTAAAAATAGTATGTTATAATTATTTTGAGTTATAATAAATACAATATTATTTTAATATGGTAACAACTAACGTGTAATTTTGCTATAGGTTTAGAGGTTCAACAAATATAGCCAACATGCGGAGGTTAGCTAATTTTTTAGCCAAGGGTGATGTCCCCTTGGATCAACCAAATTTTAACACATTCTCTATGATTTCTATTTAAGGCATATAATTTGAATTTTGAGCTAAGAGATTGTTATGATTGGAGATGCTCCTAGTTATTATTTAGAAGGTAATTGATATATATATTGACTTTTAATTAAAAAAGAAGTTTTGCAAATTATTATACTTGTAGTTTTAGTTTCCAATATTAGCAAATATAAAGAAAATAATTGTAATTTTTAATATTTATAACTTTTGAGCAATTCAAAATAATAAAGAGAACAATTTGAATACATCACCGATCGTCTAATACTATTATTCTGCCAAAAAAAATGGAGTGTTCACGTTAATACTACTCATAGTCTTATTGTTGGGTTTCAATGTAAAAACGCAGCGAAAAACAGTCGTAAAACAATAAAATTTATGAAACCCTAACGCAGGATCCATGTATAAGTTGTGACTGATTATGGAGAAACGAAATCATACCAGTTAAGAGCTTTACGAATTCTGTAAGATGGAGGTCCTTGATTGCAATCACCACACAACCCTTGCGTCAAGATCTGTGTCTCTAAATCGTCCACAAGAACGTCCGATCGTCCAACGATCCAAGGAGCAGGTACTAGCCAAATAAAACTGCCTTCTCTCTCTCTCTAGCCTCTCTTAAAACCGAATTATAAAAAAAACCAACCCTAAAACTATACATCATTATGTATATATAGGGCAGAGAGATTGGGCCTAACCCTAATTAGCTTGGGCTTCAACTAAACCAAACTGATTTGGGTTTTTAATGAGTTAAATTCGAAATACAATTTAATTAACTAAGTCCAACTTAATTAATTAATTAACCAATTTCAAATTTATAATTATTTTAATTTAAATCTGATATTTAAATTAAAACTCCTTTTAAAACGTTCTTATTTTGTAACCCTTTAGGTTATTATTACGTTGGCAATAATTTTAATATCTCATAATAAAATTATAAATAATGAGCGGCATCTAGTAATACATCATTGCTACCCAAGTAATAATAATAATTGGTGATCCAATTAAACCTTTCGTGACTAATGTTTCCGTGTAATATAATCCCTTTAACCAAATATTATAGATTAAACTCGAGGCATGTTATTAGTCATCCTCTTCAACATTTAATCCAGGTTTCCTTGATCAATGAGTAGACTATTAAATCAAATCAATATTTGAGCATGGCCATGCATTTTTCATAGTCTCACTCAATCAAGAGGCCAATAATATCTCTCCTAATAATAGGAGGGTTAAATCCTTTATCTATCATTCATACTTCTCATACGACTCATAATATACCCGATGTCCACTTTTATCATCACCCGGTCAAAGGTAACTTTTAATGTAATCAAAGTATATTAATCATCGTATAGAAATATAATGATCTCAAGTCTAAGGATCATTACACCATTATCACTGTGAGGTATTCTAATGACTTTATTACCATGTAGAATCTCACTGTGGGTCTATCCGGTGCCATGTAGAATATTACATGCACCTATGTTCTTGACTTTAGTATCACTATACCTATGACCAATGAGATGTGGTCATTTAGTCAACGAACATACTAATCTTTATGCATCATAATTGTCCCAATTCATAATGCTTAATTAGGGATATTTTAGGAATATAAACACTATTCATATAATCTCATTTTCAAGTCACATACTTAAAGATATAGAATACGTGTTCAATATTCCAAGGACATTTATTACTCTAACATTAATATCGCAGTAAATAAAGACATAATAATTGTTGTCGAATAATCAATAGAACATAATCATTATTAAATTACAAAATAGTATTTCCCAGAAGTACAATTGTATTGTCTCTAGGGCACTAACACTAACACTTATACCATCATATTAAACCTAAGATTAATGATGTACGAATATATGTTAAAAAATTTGTATTTACCTCATCATGCTATTTCGGATTTCAAATACAGAACCTAGTTACATAGATGTATAACCAAAGAAAAGAGAAATAACATTAAAAAATAATATAAGAAAAAAGATATTAGCATACAATTAATTAATTTATAAGCGTTGAAGATAAAAAAGAGAGAGAAAAGGTCAAAATTTGATGTAATCAACACTTGCAGGAACCCGAGATTTCGAGAAAGTAAGATTCAATTGTATTATTATGTATAATACTTAGTTAACATTACAATGCATAGCTCATACTCCATAACTCCGTATAGTAGCATGAATGCATGATACCTTACCCATTCAATTCCTCGAAATCTTCGATAAATTTAAGAACCGATAATTCTCCGTACCTACACAAATCAATAACATATATTAACACACAAACTTCATAATAAAATTTTACACCAAATATGAAACTGAAAAATCGAATTGTAAAACGGAGGTGTGCAGTGATGCAAATGTATTGTTTTTTAGGGTGCAAATTGCTTTATACAGGGTTATGGATTTGGACTTAGAAGACAATAAATAAGTTTATAATTATATAATTTAGAATGTATATAAGGAAATTTCAATTTTTATGAAAAAAATATGATTGCCTTTTATAAAATTTATATAATTATTGACTTTGATTAAAAGGCAATTGAGATATTCTCTAATAAAAAATTTAGGAGAATATTAATATTGCATATTTAGTTTCCTCCATTAGAAAAGATTTTAATGGTAATTGATATATTTTCGAATCTTTATAATTAATAATTCAAATTTTTGAGAAAATTAGAAAAATAGATCAAAATGATTTGAGAGGCGCCAACTCACTGCCCTCGTCTTCTCCTTTATATAAGGAAAAAAATAATATTAAAATTGTATATTTAGTTTACTCCATTAATAAAAATCTAAAAGGTATTAAAATTGTATATTTTGTTTAATCCATTAATAAAAATCTAAAAGGCAATTGCTATTTTTTTATCCTATAAATTCGAATTTAAATAAGGAAATTTAATTTTATTGAATTAAAATTCAGAAGATCTAGAAAAATAAGGAAATTTAATTTTATTGAATTAAAATTCAGAAGCTCTAGAAAAATAGATAAATAGTTTTCGGACGATCTGATAGCTCACGAGGTTTTCCTTTATACTAGCTTATAGCTCGTGCGATGCACAGTTACTTAAATTTTATTTATAGTTATTCTGTTTATAATTATATTTTTATTATCTATGCAACACATGATTGTTTTTTAAATATTTATAATTATATTTATTTATGAATATTTAAAAGTTATTAGTTTACATGATTAAATTATTGTTAAAAAGATTTAGCCAAAAAAATTATAGTTAAAAATTTGATATTTACTATACTTTACACGCTAAACTATTCTAAAACTAAAAAGAGAATAAAGTGACAAAATTTAATGTTGAGAATTCTATTCGATTTAGGAAATCTACTTATATGTTGTTTAGATTATTAGAATAAACTTTATTAACCAAATACAGTTTTTAATGTTAAATCTAACAGTTTTCACCTATCTATTTAACATTAAACGATTTTTATTATTTTGGTATTAAATGAGTTTCCTTATTTAATTACAACTATTTTTATGTTTTGACTTTTTAGAAAATCCAATCCTAATATAATATTTTTTAACTTATATCATTTTTAGATAATAACTTATTTTTATATGATATAATCTTGATCATCTATTTTTAAAAGTATTTGATCTAACGGTTGAGAATGTTTTGGCGGTATTTAGAAACAAACTACCATGATAACATCATTAATTTTTCTTAATATTTATATTTTTTTTAATTTTTAATTTTTTTAAATATTTATTGCTAAAATATAATATACTCTTTTTTGTAATATGTTAAAGATGCGGGAACTTTGACCTTTTGATAAAATAAATTATCAATTAAAATATAAATTTTTTTGTAATAGTTCTTCTTTTAAAGTAGTCAGTGTTCTAAAAGTCGGCGATTAATCGGGATTAATCGCCGATTAATCGCTAGACGGCGGGCCACCGAACTGATTAATCGAAAAACGGTCAATTAATCGTTTTTTCAGAAAAATGGTCAAAAATCGGCTGAATCGGTCAAAAATTGGGCTAATTATTTTAAAATAGGAAAAAATAGTTAAAATTAAAAAATAATAATTAAAATTTTAAAAGGTAGAAACTTGATTAAACAATAGGAAAAAATATTATTTTTGACATATAATTATAATTTTAGATGCCTAAATCATAAATTCTCTTTATTTTTCCTCTTAAATTGATCTCTGATTGAAAAGTTAAACCTTCAAAATTTTATTTATTACAATTATATAATATTTTTAACATATTTGCATAAATATATGATAATAACATATGTTTAGTTGAAATAACGAAACAATTATATATATGAATATAAATGTATATAAAAAATATTATTAAATTTATTCCGATTAATGATCTGATTAATCATTCCGATTAATCCCCGATTACCCGATTAATCCTTGGACGGTGCATTAACCAATTAACTCCGATTCCTGCTTTTTAAAACACTGAAAGTAGTACACCGTGACGATCAAAATTCTGTATAAAATTCATTTTTTATAGTATATCCTATAAATATTTATGTTATTATATTAAAGACTAAATAATGAAAGCTTCCTTATAAGTTTGGTCGCTTTGTTTGATCACCTTGGATCTTTCAAATTAAATTGTTGAAAAACGTTAGATATAACAGTAAAATTATCATGTAGAATGATCTAATGTTTGAATCTACCAATAACATATTAAAATTTATAGGTTTCTTTTTTAAATAAAGCATTTTTTTCATTTTTTTTCTCGCAGACATAGGTTATTTGATAATATTTTTTGTAAAGTACGATTTTTCAGAAAAGTACTATACTAATTGATTAAGAAACTTTTAAAGTTTCGAATTTAATAATTTACAATGTATATATGTTAAAAAAGTTTGGCCTCTGTAGTTGAGTCTAAAATTTCAAAATACGGTTTTTTTATAATATGAATATAGTCCTGCTAACAATGAAATTAGGTATCCATGAGTTCTTATAAAACAAAATCACAATTTACGTATAATTTATTATTTAATAATAAATAATATTTGATTAGTTATGATCTAAAACTTAATAAAATAGGATTAAAAATATGCACAATTTTATAAAATTTTATCCTCGTATTATTATATTCTTTGTTGATTTGAATTTTTCTTAGATTGATTTTAATTTTTGAACATAGATTTCTAAATTTTAAATAGTTAGAAAAAAATAATTAAATTGGTGTTAAAATAATGATGACATAATAATTATTATTAGAATTTAAATATTCACTTTACTAATTTGGGTTTTATCTTGTGTTTTAAAAATAAGATTTTGACGATTTTATACCCCACATGAAGATAACTAAATTATATTTAATTAAATGATGGTTTAACAATTTTTATCTAACCGGAATTGTCCATGAGTCACGAATTTTTTACATGGAGAATTCTATTCAATATAGAAAACTTATTTATATTTGGTTTAAATTATCAAAATACACCTTTTAGAATTTAAATATAATCCTATTATTAATAAAATACACTTTTTAAATATTTGATCTAACGATTTTCATTTATCTAGTTAAGATCTAATGGTCCTTATTAATTTGGTTGTTTACGACCAAAATTTTGGATAAAATCCCTATTATGATTATTATATATAAGGATTTAATAAAATAAGGATATCAAGTATATACCGATATAAGTATCTTACTAACTGTTTTTACTTTTAATGTTTCGGTTTTATTTACAGTGTATATAAAATTTTAAAATACATTATTACTTAAAAATTATTAAACAGAATAAAAATTATGTTATGATTATATAAAAATTTATTCTCATATTATTATATTCTTTATCGATTTGAATTTGTTCTTAATTAATTTTGATATTTTTTTGAAAGAAACATAAAATTTCTCTATATTTAAAAGAATTAGTGGAAAAATAAATAAATTGGTGCTACAATAATAAAAAAATATTTATTAAAATTTAGATACGCACTTTACTATTTGGGTTCTATCCTGAGTTTTAGAAATTGAATTTTGACGATTTTACAACTCATGCGAAACTAACGAAATTATCTTTAATTTAATAATGGTTTAATAATTATTATCTAACTTGACCAGTTGATCTATTTATAAAATAAACTGAAAAGAAAAGATGGTTAAGAAGTTTTATATAAAGAATTCAATTCAATATAGAAAATCAATTCATAATTGGTTTAAATTATCAAAGCACACTTCTTAATATTTAAATATAATCCTACCTTTAATAAAATACACATTTTAATATAAGTATTATATTCAAAATTATCGTTTATGAATATGAAACCCTCAATATTTTAATAATATTTTGATATTATCCTTTTATGTTTGTTATATGTAAAATAATATAATTATAATTTGGATTAATCAAATTGTTATGTTCCTTCAGAAAAAAAAGTGTTTAAATTTATTCATGTAGTCTGTTATAACCTAGGGCCCACGTGTATCATTGTAATCGATATGAATTGTTATCTTGATATTTGGTTTAACAATTATTATCTAACTGGAACTATACATAAATTCAAGAGAAAAGATATTTAAGAATTTTTACATAGAAAAATTTTAAATTATCAAAATAAACTTTTTAGTATTTAAATATAATTCTATTATTAATCAGATACACTTTTTAATATTAGATCTAACAATTCTCATCGATCTATTTAAGATCTAACTATAATTATTAATTTGGTCGTAATACGATCGATTTTAAATTTTTCTTAAATTGGTTTTAATATTTTATTGAAATAAACATAGAATTTAAAATTTTAAAAAAATTAGGAAAAAAAATTAAATTGGTGCTACAATAATAAAAATATATTTATTAAAATTTAGATAATAACTTTACTGTTTGGGCTATATCTTGAGTTTTAGACAACATATTTTAACGATTTTACAGCCCACGTGAAGCTTAAAAAATTATCTTTAATTTAATGATGGTTTAATAATTATTATTTAACTGGAACTATCCATAAAATAAAGAGAAAAGATAATTACGAATTTTTACATAAAGATTTCTATTCAATATAGAAAACCTATTTATAATCAATACTATTATATAAAGGAGAAGACGGGGGCGGTGAGGTGGCGCTCTCATATCGCTTCGTTCTATTTTTCTAATTTTCTCAATTTTTTGAATTAATAATATTAAAAAATCGAAAAAATCTCAATTACCTTTTAAATGCTTACTAATGGAGGAAACATATAATATTCTTGCATTTAAAATCTCTACTAATGGAAAAAGTAAAAATACAATAGATCTTTACTAATAGAGGAAACTAAATATCACTAATGGAAGAAACTAAATATTCAATTATAATATTCTTGCCTTCAAAATATCTAAATTAGAAAAAAAAATGTATTACCTTACATTATTTTGAACTTTCCTCTATTATTATCTAAATATTCTCATAATATTTTCTTTGATGAAATTACCATCTTAACATACTGTTCTCCTAAACTTTCTTTTATTATGTAATATAATAGAAAATACATGAACGTTTTGGTAAATAAGAAGTTTAAAAATTAGATCGGTCTTGCATAAGAAATTAATTAATTAATACCAAAGATTAGAAAAATTCTCAATTGCCTTTTAAATATTTACTAATGAAGAAAACTAAATATACAATTTCAATATTCTTGCATTTAAAATCTCTACTAATAGAGGAAAGTAAATATAATATTATTACATTTAAAATCTCTACTAATGGAGAAAGTAAATATACAATCATCAATACTATTATATAAAGGAGAAGAGGGGTCGGTGAGGTGACGCTCTCATATCGCTTCATTCTATTTTTCTAATTTTCTCAATTTTTTGAATTAATAATATTAAAAATTCGAAAAAATCTCAATTAACTTTTAAATGCTTACTAATGGAGAAAACATATAATATTCTTGCATTTAAAAATCTCTACTAATGGAAAAAGTAAAAATACAATAGATCTTTACTAATTGAGGAAACTAAATATCACTAATGAAAGAAACTAAATATTCAATTATAATATTCTTGCCTTCAAAATATCTAAATTAGAAAAAAAAATGTATTAACTTACATTATTTAATTTGAACTTTCCTCTATTATTATCTAAATATTCTCATAATATTGTTTTTGATGAAATTACCATCTTAACATACTGTTATCCTAAACTTTCTTTTATTATGTAATATAATATAAAATACATGAACGTTTTGGTAAATAAGAAGTTTAAAAATTAGATCGGTCTTGCATAAGAAATTAATTAATTAATACCAAAGATTAGAAAAATTCTCAATTGCCTTTTAAATATTTACTAATGGAGAAAACTAAATATACAATTTCAATATTCTTGCATTTAAAATCTCTACTAATAGAGGAAAGTAAATATAATATTATTACATTTAAAATATCTACTAATGGAGAAAGTAAATATACAATAGATCTTTACTAATGGAGGAAACTAAATATTACAAATGGAAGAAACTAAATATTCAATTGTAATATTCTTGCCTTCAAATATCTAAATTTTAAAAAAAAAGTGTATTAATTTACATTATTTTGAACTTCCTTTTATTATTATCTAGATATTCTCATAATATTTCTTTTCAAATGAAATTACTATCTTAACATTCTGTTCTCCTAAACTTTCTTTTTAATATAATATAATAGAAAATACAAGAACATATTGGTAAATAAGAAGTTAAGAAATTAGATCGGTCTTGCATAAGAAATTAAGTAATTACTTGGTAAATAATTAATTATCTTTAATACTATCATACAAACAACCAGTGTTCTAAAAGTCGGCGATTAATCGGGATTAATCACCGATTAATCGCTAGACGGCGGACCACCGAACTGATTAAACAAAAATCGGTCATTTAATCGTTTTTTCAGAAAAACTGTAAAAAATCGGCTGAATCGGTCAAAAATCGGATTAATCGGTCAAAAATCGGGCTAATTATTAAAAAATAGTAAAAAATAGTTAAAATTTTAAAAAATAATTAAAAATTTAAAAGGTAGAAACTTGATTAAACAATAGAAAAAAATATTATTTTTGTACATATAATTATAATTTTAGATGCCTAAATCGTAAATTCTCTTAATTTTTCCTCTTAAATTGATCTTTAATTGAAAAGTTAAACCTTCAAAATTTTATTTATTACAATTATATAACATTTTTAACATATTTGCATAAATATATGATAATAACATATGTTTAGTTGAAATAACGAAACAATTATATATATGAATATAAATGTATATAAAAAATATTATTAAATTTATTCCGATTAATCCTCGATTACCCGATTAATCCCTGGACGGTGCCTTCACCGATTAACTCTGATTCCCGCTTTTTACAACACCACAAACAACTAATTAATAGTATAAATATACACCTAAACTCTGTTAATTGTCTACTACAATTTTTTTTGTCAACAGTGTTCTTCTTTACTTTTTTGTTTGTTCATGTTAAAAGTGTGTATATGAGTACATGAGTATGAGACTTTTTCCTTTATATTATTTATCTTATTAAGTTTGTTTGTATCCTAATGCAGAATCATATTAAAATCTTTGATAAGACAAGTTATTTGTTATTGCCTATTAGTGTTGATTGAGTTAAGACATGGATTAATAAGGAGGGGGATTCATCAGTTAATCAGTAAAAATAATAGGCCGAGCAATGTGATTTTCATGTACATTCAGTTGTGAATTGATTTATATGTTTATGTGTGTACGTTATTAGTTTTGAATTTATAGTTAAAATTTGATACACACCTGTATACAAGGTAACTCGAAAGTGGAGAATTCATCATGTCTTCAAAAACAAATTTTATCATTATTTTTTAACGTTTAGATAGTTATTGCTCTAATTTTTATGAGAAAATATTATATCTTTTAGTAAAATATTTTCTCTAATTCATACACGAAAATTCAAAGATAAAAATTGTATTTTAAGAAATTCATAGTGTATGCATTTCGAAAATATCATGTTAAGATTTATTCGACTGAAAAATTTATTTAGTGTGTGCATTTTTAACAAAATTCAATAAATCGGTGCATCTATAACAAAAGTCATACAAGAATAAGAAACATTGAGAAGAGGTCATTAAAGGAAGAGTTTGTTGTTGTTATTTGTTTTGACAAAAACAGATCATTATTAATAAAAAATTCTCCAAACAACAAAAATGATGTTTGTTCATATTTTTTTATTTTTTCTTATTGGGAGTAGATTTGGAGGTAATGAAGATTTTAATAGCTGTGAAGGTATAATTGTAGTTTTTGATTGAAAGATCTAGAACTATATATATATAATTCAAAACAAAACTTAATTTTATATTAGAAATATTATTTTATTTAAAAACGTTTTTTGTAGAATATTTTTTGAGAAAATTTAGAGATATTATTATAAAGCCGCTGCGAAGCGCGGCTTAGTAAACTAGTTGGTTTAAATTATCAAAATACATATTTTACTATTTAAATATTATCCTATTAATAATCAAATACAATTTTTAATATTATATCTGACGGTCCTCATCGATTTGAAGATTTATAGTTTTATAATCCAACGGATCGTATATTTTTGGTAGTACAGTGACCAACCAAAGTTTTGGATAAGATCTACCTTACGTTTATTATATATAACACTACAAGAAAAAGGGGCAATTATGACGGAAATTTTACACTGAAATCGTCGCAATTGCCTCAATTACGACGGAAAATTTCCGTCATAATTGCTCAAGTCTTAAGTTCGCATTTTCGTCACAAATGACATTTTCGTCACAAGTATAATTTTCGTCATAAATAACAGTTTCGTCATAAGTATAGTTTTCGTCATAAGTATCATTTTCGTCACAAGTAGAACTTTTCGTCATAAGTTCCTGTGTGGAACCCACCTTCTGCATTAAATTAATAAATGAACTTACGACAGAATTTATCGTCATAAATTCATATTTTACGACGGAAAATCTGTCGGAAGTTAAAGAAAGGGCCCACCTGCTACCAATATTTTATTCGCGAAAATAATAAAAAAAGATGAACATCCGTCGTAAGTGACCCAGAAATTCGTCATAAGTTCAACTAAAAAAAGATGAACATCCGTCGTAAGTTACCCAGAAATTCGTCATAAGTTCGACTGACCAGAAGCAGAAATATGCTGCTTTTTCAGGTTCCAGCCATTTTTGGCTTCCAAATTAAATCTCAATCTACATACAATCCAACGCCAAACAATCTACATGCAGATTAGACAGTCATAGTTACAAAACCAAACAGAAACATGAATACCGCCACTGTGCCACAACATACTGTCAAACATTAAAACTACATTGGTACATTGGTACTAGTTCTTGGCTAAAAAGTTAAGGAGTACATTTAAAATGATTGACATCATATGTTCTCGTCTTTAAAGAAGCTACCTCGTATTCACATGAATTAGTACAACAGACGATAATTAGCCATTTTCTACATCGGGTTCCCCAGCTTTCACTGGCATCATGCTGAAGGGACAAGAATTATAGAAGGAAGACTTATTCCACTCCCTTTAACATACAGGTTCTGACCCTTTGCTGTGCTAGCTTTGCTCACAAGATTGGAGTCCAGAAACAGAACAATAACTATGATGTCATCATGGAAATGGCGGCGTACTCCACGGTCAATCTTTTTCAAATCTGAATATCTCATCTCCCTCTTCTTTGCTGCTTCATTCTTTGCTGCTTCATGCATCAGTTTTTACTAATCTCTTGGCACTTCCCTGCATTAAAGTAACAGAATCGTAGTTAATCCCACCAATTTCTCATCCATTCTTCATGTTTAATGTATACATGCGTAAGTAGCACTGAATGCTAAACACGATTTCTCAAATTATATTTGCACTGAACTGAATAAAATTGATGACAACCTTTAAGTTGGAAACATTACAGTAGTAAGTTACCCATATGAGTTGGAAACAATAATTTACCGACATGAGTTGTCACTGATCTAAACTTTATGATTAAGAACATACAACAGCAAAGCAAAACACTACTGCACAGATCATACTAAAACATTTTTAATAAATTGAAAAATAATCTTTTGAATATGAAACTTTCCAGATATCATAATAAAAACCAAGGCAATCTACCATAAAAATTTCATCTCAGAATCTCTTTATTAACCCTAAAAACGAAATGCATCTTTCTTGAGTAGTAGCCCAGAAAATTCTGTTGTGCACTACCTTTACTAAAATGTTAATAACTCTTTACTCATTTACTCAAACAACTAGAAACTTTCGCGTAAATCAACTAGAACCCGTATATAACAACTTTCTTTAAGAAGCAACTACGAAAAAGGCCTTTAACTGCTCCGGATTTACTGTCCAAAAACAGGGCAGTAGGGTAGTTACCTAGGAAATTGCTGAGTTTTCTGCACCTCTAAACTTTTGTAAGATGTGCATACACAGACCTGGTACAACCGAAAGGCTACAGGGAACTGGTACAAAAACAACTAAGATGTGCTTGATGCGTACATGTCAGTATGCCACCCTATTATGTGACTTAGATTAGATTCTCACCATATTGGATGATGATCTTCCTGCAGATGCATTCTTGAGAGAACCCATACGATAACATTTCTCGTCATTCCATATGCAGCACCAAATCCATCTCCAAGAAGTCCTGACATCCATACATGATTAAGTGTTGACTGTAGTTTAATCCATACCATGATATCTAAGTTACATTTAAAAAAGTAAAAAACACTAATGTCTTGTTCCTAAATTGAACCCATTAATTTATATTGAAGAGGACATTCTAAAATGAAGCTTACATGTAGATATACATATATTAGTTAATCACATTCAAAGAAAATAAAAAACAAACAGCTTACATGTATCCATTTGAATATATGGTATGATCTTCAAAACAATGGTAGATTAGTCATACTTAGTGCTTGCAAATAAGTTCTGTAAAACAAGCCATAAACATAAATGATAAGAAGAACCCAGTTAAAAATAGGGAAAACTAGCAAGTGAAGAAAAAAGGCCAAACTAGCAAGTGAAGAAAAAAGGCCAAACTAGTAAAGAATCCAATTAAAAACCCTAGCTAAAATTAAAAACCCTGCAAGTTAGAAAGAACCAATTGAAAATCCGAAACTTAAATACTCACAGATTGATTTGAGATTTGTTCAATATGAAGGCCGAGTGGTTGTTGAAGACTCCAAAATGGCTCGACACCTCAAATTGCTCATATTAAAGCTGGGAATAGCTCAGAGTGTTCGATGAATTTGGAACATACAATCATAGAGAATGCTCGATGCACCGTTTAGAAGAGAAGATATCAAACAAAATATATATTACTCACACATAATTAACTACACACATACACAGAGACAAAACGAAAACAAGAGTGAAAATAGCTTACCCACTTACTAAATCAATTCGAGATGAACTCAAACAAAACAAAATTAAAACTCCAATACATAAAGAGAACAAATACACAAATGAACGCCCTAATTTATCTAGAATTGTGAGCTCTAATTTAATCCCCGAACCGAAAGACCCAATTGAAGCCCTAAGAAAAAATAAAAAACAGAAGCAATTAATTAAAGATTGAACAAGAGCAATTAAGCAATGAAAATGCAGAAGAATATAAGAGAGTTATTTACCAATTAATTGGAGAAGTGAAGCCCCAATTATCACCTACAAAATCAAAAACAAATTAGATAAGGGGAGGACAGTTATTAGAGAAGTGAAGTGAAGACAATAGAGAAAAGAAGAGAGAGTTATTTGATGAGAGAGAGAGAGACGAGATCTTCAATTTGACGGAGAGAGGGACAGAGAGTGAAGTGAGCTTGAGAGGGGGGGGGGCTTGTATTTTTCGTCAAGGGGGGAAGGGGGGGCTTGTAATTTTCGTCAAGGGGGGAAGGGGGGGGGGGGGCGTGTAATTTTCGTTAAGGGGAGAAGAGGGTTTCTAAATTTTCGTTTGGGGAAAAAGTGTCACCTTGTTTTCTTGACAATAATTTTTTTTAAAAATTTTGTAACTTAAAATAAAATAAATATTTTACATAATTTAATATATTTTATATTACTGAATAAAAACATAGTAAGTTTTGTAACAAAAAAATGTATAACTTAAAATTAAATAAAATCATACATTTTTAAATATCTTACATAATTTAAAATTTAACTTTTTAATTTTTGATTATTTTTTCCCAACACTAAAATGAGTTACGATTAAAATCCGTATGGTTGGATCGTCTAAGAAATTATTTTAAAATTTTATTCAGTGAATCTGACATGCGTCCCGTTCACGGAAGTAGTACTGTTCCAACATTTTCTGAAACGATGTAGCACAGCCGGTTCTTTTAATTTTTTAATAATTTTTTCCCAACACTAGAATGAGTACCGATTAACATCCGTACGGTTGGATCGTCGAAGAAATCAATTAAAAAAATTATTCAATGAATCTGACACATGTTCTGTTCCCGGAAGCAGTACTATTTCAACATTTCTGTAAAGATGCGGCATAACCGGACTTTTATATTTTTTGATTATTTTTTCCCAACACTAGAATGAGAACCGATTAACATCCGTACGGTTGGATCGTCAAATAAATCAATTAAAAAATTATTCGGGTTTAGGGTTCGTGTTTAGGGTTTAGGGTTAAAAATTAGAAAAATTAGTGGGGCCCACTTTTTCTGTGGGAGAGTGTTTTAGAGTGTTTTTGGGGAAGGTCGAATGTTTTTGTGGGGGAATAGTCCGCCCAAAATTTTCCTTATTTTCTTTTTATTTTCTTATTGGTTATAAATAATGTTATATTTAATAATATTTTTTAAAATTAAGTAAATATAATTAAGTAAAATCATGAAGTACCAATAGACCGGGGGATCTTGACATCCATATGGTTGAATCATTGAAAAACGTTTTCAAAAAAAAATTAAAACACCAATCCGGGACTAAACACTAGTTAGAAGTAATAGTCAAATCACTAGTTGACTACTATAATCTCGAAACAAATAAATTTATTTATTTTTAATATTTTTGGCATATCACTCAAATATATTAATCTTGACATCCATACGGTTGGATCATCAGTAAATAATTTTTAAAAAATCAAAATACAAATATGGGACTAAACACTTATTAGAAGTACTAGTCAAATCACTACATGACTACTATAATCTCGAAATAAATAAATTCTAAATTTTTTAATATTTTTGGAATATCACTCAAACATATATATCTTAACATCCGTACGGTTGGATCGTCTAAGAAATCAATTAAAAACTTATTCGGGTTTAG
Organism: Heracleum sosnowskyi; assembly: GCA_030848705.1. NCBI lineage: Eukaryota > Viridiplantae > Streptophyta > Magnoliopsida > Apiales > Apiaceae > Heracleum > Heracleum sosnowskyi. The sequence continues at coordinate 87,672,356 of CM061245.1, forward strand.
GGTTCGGGTTTAGGGTTTAGGGTTACAAATTAGAAAAATTAGTGGCCCCCACTTTTAGTTAATTTATAGTTAATTTATAATTATTTTTTAATTGAACAAGGGGATCTTGACATCCATATGGTTGAATCATTGAAAACTTTTTCAAAAAAAAATTAAAACACCAATCTGGGACTAAACACTAGTTAGAAGTAATAGTCAAATCACTAGTTGACTACTATAATCTCGAAACAAATAAATTTATTATTTTTTAATATTTTTGGAATATCACTCAAATATATTAATCTTGATATCCATACAGTTGGATCATCAGTAAATAATTTTTTAAAAATCAAAATACAAATATGGGACTAAACACTTATTTGAAGTACTAGTCAAATAACTAGTGACTATAATCATCTCAAACCGAATAAATTTATTTTTTTTATAATATTTTTGGAATATCGCTCAAACATATAAATCTTGATATCCACACGGTTAGATATTCGGGATTTTTAAAAAAAAAAAAATCAAAACACCAATCCGAGACTAAACCTTAGTTAGAAGTAATAGTCAAATCACTAGTTGACTACTATAATCTCGAAACAAATAAATTCTAAATTTTCTAATATTTTTGGAATATCACTCAAACATATATATCTTGACATCCATACGGTTGGATCATCACTAAATATTGTTTTAAAAATCAAAATGTCAATATGGGTCTAAACACTCGTAAGAAGTACTAGTCAAATAACTAGTTACTATTATAATCTCAAATCAAATAAATTGATCTAAAATTTTTGATATCCATACGGTTAAAAATCTTAACATTCATACAACTGGATTGTCGAGAAATATATACAAAAAATTTGAACTTCAATCCTAGACTAAACACTAGATAGATTAATAATCAAATCACAAGTTGACTGTTATAACCTTAAACAAAATAAAGGTAATTTTTCCTAAATATTTTAAAAATATCACTCAAATATATGAATTAGTTGAATCGTCAAAAAAATTGAAACACGAAAAAAACATGTGCTAACTTACGACGGAATCCGTCATAAGTTATTGGACTCAAAAAATTTGAATTTCCCGCCTATTTTTTGGTAATTTTTTTAATTTACCGCCAAATATTTTTGGGAAAATTTTGAATTTACCACCCCAACAACTCTTTTATGACAGAAAAATCTTCGTATATTTATTTAAAAATATTATTTTAAACGGCTAATTTTGTAAATGGGAGGTGAATTTTACACGGGCTAAGTTACGACAGAACAAAGTTCCGTCGTAAGTATATTTACGACGAAATTTCCGTCGTAAGTATACTTACGATGAAATTTTTGTCGTATATTCAGTTTTATTTCTTTTATATTTAAATCTAATTTCAAAAAATAATAAAATATTGAACTTCCGACGGAATTGCAAATCCGTCGTAATTGGATACTTACGACGGAATTTATGATTCCGTCATAAATTTATTTAAAAATATTATTTTAAACGGTTTATTTTGTAAAAGTGACGGTAGGGTAAGAAATGGGTGGTGGATATTGCCCAGGCTAACTTACGACAGAAACAAATTCCGTCATAAGTATACTTACGACGAAATTATCGTCATATATTCAATTTGTAAACGACGTCGTTTCCTTCTACGCAAAATTTATTCATTTTATAATTAAATCTAATTACGAAAAAATAATAAAATATTAAACTTCCGACGGAATAGCAAATCCGTCGTAATTGGATACTTAAGACGGAATTTATGATTCCGTCATAAATTTATTTAAAAATATTATTTTAAACGGCTTATTTTGTAAAAGTGACAGTAGGATAAGAAATGGGTGCTGAATTTTACACGGAGTAACTTACGACAGAAAATATTTCCGTCATAAGTATACTTACGACGAAAATATCGTCGTATATTCAATTTGAAAACGACGTCGTTTTCTGCAACTTAAAATTTATTCAGTTTTTAATTAAATCTAATTACGAAAAAATAATAAAATATTAAACTTCCGACGGAATAGCAAATCCGTCGTAATTTAAACTTATGACGGAATTTAAGATTCTGTCGTAAGTATACTTACGACGAAAATATCGTCGTATATTCAATTTGAAAACGACGTCGTTTTCCCCCACACACAATTTATTCATTTTATAATTAAATCTAATTACGAAAAAATAATAAAATATTGAACTTGCGACGAAATTATTTTTTCGTCATAAGTATTTGTGACGAAATTGTCATTTCCGTCGTAAGTTAGGCGCGCCCAAAATTCCGTTATAAGTTTTCCGTCATAATTGCCCCTTTTTCTCGTAGTGTAAGGAGTTAATATATAATTTCCTTTATATATATAAAGATATAATAATAATAAAATAAAGATAAAGATATTGATGAATGTAGCCACATATTTGTAGAAGTACTGTCATAATCGATTCTAGGGTTTTTGTGTGTACAAAATAATTTTGTATGAAAATAAGAAGCAAACCCTGCCGGTAACTACTCTGTATTACAAGATGAGCGATAGAAGCACAGAACACAGCAACCGTATGTATATATAGGATCAAACTTTTTTTTCTTTTTCCAATACTGTAAATCAATGAAAATTTCGGACAGGACCCAAAGTTGGAAACTTGTTCATGATAATTATAATTGTAGTATAGAAAACTAAGGAGTGTATTAGGACCAGAGTTTTTAAAACAAACGCATGGGCTTTATCTGCCATTCGACCTATATATGAAGGGGGATGGATGAACTTTATATACTAATACTAGCTAGGAGATTACAACTGTTTGTATTGTTTTGGATATTTTTTGTTTTTGTTTAACATGCTTATGGATTGTCCTTGTTTTGTTATTATGCATGCAGTTGACAACGATAAGATGAGGCAGGCTGCTGAGAAAATGGGTTTCAAATTAATTGCTGAACACTTGCACCACCTTACAATCGAAAGTCCTCAACGCTGCAGGATTATGAACCATCACTATAAAAAGGTATGACTTGTGAGTATTTTATTCTGCCTTGTGAGTTGTGTCTGTAGAAGTTATATGAGTTATACTAATATGCCTTGTGATTCTGCCTTTCTGTTTGATGTTAAGTATATGAGTTGAGTAGGGACTGGCATCACTCTGCCCTGTCCGAACTTAATCCGATTCCTGCATTGACCTAGGTGGAAATTTAGAGATTCTTGTGTTCAGGAAGGGGAGTGTGCTTTTTAACAAAAAAAACTGGGGATCGGATTAAGGTTGATATTAGTGCATACCAGCCCAATCTGGAATATACATAATCTCCAGGACTCCACCTTGATCCCCTATCCACATATGTCCCTGTCACACGACAGAGTGAATTTGATTGAAATGCTTAAGCAATTCTATACAATGTATGGTATGAGTTAATTTGGTAGCACTGTGATAGGATGCATTCAACCAAAATTCAAACTATACTCTACAGTATGTTTCTGCATGGCTTAGATATACTCTCACAGTCACACTGCTTTAACTTTGAAAGACCTACTCGGTCTTTTTGATGAAATCATATGAAAATTTTCCAGTGACCTACACTGCCCTTACTGAAACCCAAAGCATGGGGGATGTAACTAGCTATCGTCTAGTGAGCTCACTCAGCTATAACTTTTTATGCTTTTGGCTAGCTTACAGCCTCTTGCCAAGATCAGACAGAGCTTAGCCTTGAAAACTGCTTTTGTCCTTGCAATCTATGAAAATTGAATTACTAGAAGCAGAGAACTGGCTTTCCTTGTCAAACAATCTAGATATCTAATAAAGTGTCCTTGCAAATGTTTATTTCAATGAAACAAGCATATGTTGAAGCTGCGTAGATTTGATTTTCAAACTATTTGCAATAGTTAGTCCATCCAATATTGTCAAATTTTATTTTCCAATATCATTTATGAATTATAACATGTAAGTACATATTTTTCTAACTACCGTTCTTCCCAGTAGACTTTAAGCTTAACGGAAGCATGTGAAAAGTCTGAAAGTGTGATTGCTAAAATCTTTTTCTTTGGTGCTTAAGATTTTCAACTGCCAAGGTAAAACTAGCGAGGAATGTGAGAAATTGAGAGACTATTTGGTAGGTGATTGTGGAGCGGAACGTAATGGTAAGCTATCAGTTCTCTCTGTTAAGTTGCTTCATACATATGGACTGATTGCTTCCTTGATTTCAATTGTTAGTACATGACATCCGTTTAATTTTTTAGCTCTCTCATTTTTGTGCTTATGATTTGTGGCAGGCAACTACATTGGGTATAATTGGTATGCCAACTCTCATATACTAGAAAAATATATGGGTAAGTTAACTTTTCCTAGTCATTAGCACTGCGGATTTGCATTATATATCTCAACTCCTGTGATGTGGGTGAGTAGGAGATTGATAACTAAATTTCATATATTTTATCGCGTAGAGATATATATGTAATTCTTGGTGAATAATTATTGGTATTTAGGATCCTGATTCTGTAAAAAATTAGGAAGTTTGGATATGTTAGATGACCAGAAGGAGAGCTTAATACTGATAAAAACTTGGTCCCCCGTTTTCTTATAAGTTTCTTCCCAGTATTACTTGCTCATAATAACTCCCAGACATTTAAATTCGTAGATCAGTCATATTATGTATGAAGCTTTTAGGGACATGTTATTTCATACATATATATAGTTCTGCTATGGAAATTTCTTTGCTTATTATTGGTTTTATGAATCTAAACTTAATATGCATTTCGTATTTTCTTGCACTTTACAGTGTATTTCTTTTTGTTTGTTTTTTCAGATAAGAAATATTTGTTTTTCATTCAAGCAGCACTGCATGGAGTGAGTGAAGAGGAGTATAAGAAGATGACGAGGAAATTTTTTTGGAAGAGGATAATTTCTTGGTAGACCGAGGCTTGGGGAAAATATATTCTCCCAAGCTAGGGTTTCATCCTAGTGTCATCTTTATTTATCATTTTTTGGTATAATTAGTACTTGTGGCCAGATGTTTTTTTCTACATTTTAAATTTGTAATTTAAATCAGTATTATTATTTAAATTATTACAGATAGACATTCACATTCCTCGATTTTATCAAATATTAATATTTTATAACTTTTAATTGTGATTTTGAAAGAATTAAGATTTTTGGGGTGAGAAAGTTGTTTGTGCTGTTTGAAAGTGGTCAATGGCTTGCAAACAAATATTTTTCTTATATGTTAGTTCTGCTGTTTGAAAGTGAGATGTATTACTACGAATAAGTTTATGTATTCATGTATGCTGTTTTGTTGATAAAATTGGATACACTAGAGAGTTAGGCAAATAGGGAAATGTTAGCATATTATCTTACAACTAGCTTTATTACCCGTGCGAACGGGTTTATTCTAAAATATTTTATAATTTGTCATTAATTCCGGTATATTTGTTTGTGATATATTCATATTGATGGTTTGATTACCGAAATATTTGAAAATTTAAGTTAGAAATGGTTATTGTAAAATTAATATATCTATTTTTTATTATATTTTATTTCTTTAATCGAAAGTTCGTGTGATACACGTATATGATTTGGATGTGAATAGTTTGTTGTCGATTTTCGAATAAGTAAATATTTTGATCTTTCTTTACTGCATAATTTGTTCTTTAAAAAACTTGATATGATTTTGTATACATATTCTTAATTAGTGTTGATGGTTTGGTGATTGAGATATTTGAAAATTTTAAGTTAGCCGTAGTTGTTTGTAAAGTTAATATTCCTCTTTTTTATTGTATTGTATTCGTTGAATTAGAAGTTTGTGTTAGATATGTCTATGATTTGGATGTGAATAAGTTGCTATTGATTTTCGAATAAATAAGTATTTGATGTTTTTTTTACTGCATAATTTTTTTAAAAAAAACTCGATATGTTTTTACATACATCAATACTATTATATAATAGACGAAACATTAAAATTTTGGTTGGTCAGTATGGTACGTTGTGATTTTACTTAATTAACCTTACTTATGGTTGGTCGGTATGGTACGTTGTGATTTTACTTAATTGCCCTCAATTAATTGTACTTCATGTTTTTACTTAATTAACCTTATTTATTTATAGAAATATATTATTAAAAAATAATATTATCTATTTATAACCAATTACCTTTTTTAACTAAATATATCACAGAAAATTACCTTTTTAAACTAAAACATGTTAGTTTTTCTATTTTTCCTTACTAAAACCTCTCATTTTCCAAAAATATCACGGGGCAAACATTTAGTTATTTATCAATAGACATCGGCTATTACCCGATGTCTTTCTAAACAACCAACCGATGTCTACGTGGGTGTTGTTAAATGTCTGAGTGTTTAGACATCGGTTTTTCACTGATGTTTATTAGATAAAACCACATCGTTTACATAACAAATTCTGATGTCATTGACACAAATTCATCACAAATGTATATTATTAACACTTCAATATTTCTATGTTATCAAGGTTAGATCCTCTTGAACAAACGACACACAAGTTAAAAAAAAACATTGACATCGAATGTTGTGCAAAAAACGATGTCTAATAAAGGAATTAACATCGGTTCAATATGTTACTGTGATGTCAAAAGCCTATCAGACATCGATTTTATTCAGCAACTGATGTAATAGATATTAAAGACATCGGTTTTTCTGCTGTATAATTTTTGAGTGTCCATTTAACATCGGTTTATTTAATTGTTGTCGATGTTGAATGGTCCTTTTAACATCCGTTTTTGAATTTGTTGCAATGTTATATGTCTCGTTTAACTTCGGTTTTCTGGTTTGAGTTTTACATACACAATTCATTTAACATCAATTTTTAAGTGTACACTGATGTCTTTGTTACTTTAGAAATTGGTTAAGTTTGGTTTCCACATCGGTTTTAAAAGTACAAAATTATGTCTGTGATGTTAATTTACATTGCCCCCTGATTACCAATTCAACAAAATTTGCATCGCAAACTAATTACCAATGCAACAGAACTTGTATGGCAAAGCTAATTACCAATTCAACAAAACTTGCATCGCAAATCTAATTATCAAATTCAAAATGGATTCACAAACAATTCAAAGTTACCTAACATGTTGCAACCAAAAACATTCTAGTAGCCATAAACTACATTGCCAAAAGTACCAGATATTCCAACCCAATTAAAAACATCCGACAACTACGACCAACTGTATAACAACCAGAACTTGATAGGGTAAACCAAAAGAACTGTGTAAAAACATCTAACCAGAATATTGTAAAACAAAAGTACTTCCATAGGAACCAAACAACCAAGCGCTTTACATTTTGTCTTGAATAAACTTGATAGTATCTAAGCGCACCTCATCCAGCTCGTGCATTTTGTAAGTCTGCCGATGTTGTATCTACTTTTTCTAGTAGTGTATGCTTCCCAGATCCTACCGGCCAAGTTGCTGCACAAATCTCAATTAACATGAGCACCTCTGTATCCCTGGTCAAACATTTTTATAAATCTACATAATTTGGTTTTAAAGTAACGACTATGATATATGTCCCATGTACTGACAATCAGCGCAACATTTTACTGGTGCTCCTAGAAGTAAGCTCAATTTTTGATCACTTCATGACAGAGCGGTATTATATAAAGTAAGGTTGCTTGCCAAGTTCAGCATTGCCAAGCAGTTGAACAAGGGGGCCTATTATACCAGCCTCAATAACAGCCTGAATGTGTCAGATACGTATTAGAAACACAAATCAGTGATAACACACGGAAAGGATCTATCCCTAAATTACAATCCACATTCAAATATGTATCCAACAGTTCAGGATGCATACGATTATCAAGACTCAGGGCTAGTATCCACCTATTACTGACAATAAGTAAAAGGAATGAGCTAAAAAGAATTTCTCGATCTGTCACTTAATCATGCTAATTATAATAACCAAACCTACAAAAAACAAGTCATAGAAGACGTCATTATAAGTAATTATAATGGGTAATGAAGAACAAATTATGAGCAGATACATTACGGAATTTTAAAAGAAAAACAAAATGGCAGAAACAAGTGTTCCTAGTCCTTCATGCACCACTACAAAACCCAAAAGCAAAAAGACAGAGCTAACGCTATAGTAAGATTCCAAGTACCAGCCTAGTTTACCAAATTCATCAGTTCTGAATTAAGCTTATCTTCTATATTTACAGTTCAGGCAATGTCCTGTTTTAGACTCATTTAAAGTTTTAAACTAAGATACTCTGGAATATCAATATTTATAAAGATAAATGTAAATAGTCGGAACACCTGTGTGGTCATAGCTGGGAGTCTAGGATTTGCACATGATAGATATATGTGCATTTAAGAAAATTCCTGGAACAACTACCTTTCCAGACCAGAAGTTTTAGAACATGCGACTAGATGCAATGTGATGTGCTCAGTGTAACTTAATTCAATCTTGTCATGCTCTCGAAAATTATCTAATCTTAATTAGGGGCACTGCAAAATGTAAATGTGAACTTAACGAATCTAATTAAAGGATACATATTGCAAATTCACCAACCAATTAAGTTTTGAGAAATTTATTTATCATAAAATATATGGAAGACATGTATGCACTGACCTCTGTATCAAGATCGGAAGAGTAAGATTCAGCGGAGGTGGAGGCAGTGAGCAAAGTGTTGGAAGAAACTGAACCATTGAGATCAGAGTTTCTCACCAACCCTACTCTCACATTCAATGGCCGCAGCCCAAGTGGTCGTCTGTCTCCCTGTATATGCAAAAAATGTAATGTCATATACTGTAATACTAATCATCATTCATCAGATAAACAAATAACCTATTACATTTAAGATGAGAAGCAGAATAAACGTATATTATTGAAGGAAATTAGTTGACATTCGAAACATGGCAAGTAATTAAAGATACAACAGCAAAAAGAAGCAAGAAATAACGTTCGAACCATTGATTATTTTTTCTGTTTTACAAAGTATTTGGGTCTTCAAGAAAAAAATTTGAGTTGCTATAAGTCTTCATTCAGCAATAACAAACAATTATAGAGTAAGGTACATTCCCTAACGTCCAAACAGCCTAATAAGATATAGAAATATCTAAAGTCATGGTCATTGCCTTTACCTCCTACGAATAGACATTTAGTTGCAAGCACAAACATATATGAAGTAGGAATTAACAAACAACATAGCTAAAGAAAGTAGAATTATAAATCATAAAAATGATTCATTCCATGCCTGTTCACAAAGATCGTCTCTTGCAGAAGTAAGAATTCTAACAAAAACAGGAATAGCTCCATGATCAATCACGACCTTAATATTGTTAAACTAAAAAGAAACGAAAATACAGAACACATACATTATTCAAAATTTTCACATCATATTTGGAAATCGATTACAGTTTCAATGTTTATCAGAATTTCCATACATACGAAATGTAAACTTTTAAATAAAGAGCATAACTTTTCGGAATTTGATAGCTAGTCCATCCTTTCTTCTCTTCCTCACTGCCCATGCATCCCATTTCAGCTTTATTAGTATCGCAACTAGTGGACAGTGAAAGACAATAAAGTCCATTACTACTCGGTATACCACAGATACATATATTTAGTAAATTAGGCTCAATCAGTCTTTGAAAACAGAATTTCCAAAACTTTCAGATAAAACTAAAACCAGAACCTGTTCTTTCAATAATAACTTTCATCTCTGCAACACCAACCTAGCAATATACACCATTTTAGAGTACAAAACACTAATAACAATCTACACGTATTTTCAAAATTAAGACTAGGCATTAAAATTTTTAAAAATATCAGTTTATAATTACACAAATGCAGAAATATGAGATTCCACAAAGATTCATTTAAATAAAATTCTATAAGGAGCAACTCATAACTACATTCCACAAAAACCTATAAAAATCAAATTTACTTACTTTTTCACACAAATCAAACCCAACGAGTTGTTTTGAAGGTTATTTCGCACAAATCGAACCAATTCTAAGCTGGGTTCGTGCTTAATTAGGGTTTGTGCTTTGAATTTGTGAGATGGGTACTAATTTGTGAGAGTGGTGTAAATTAGGGTTTGAGATGAGTTGAGAGAGTTACGGGAGAGGGAGATGGTGAGAGATTGATGAGACTGAGAGGAGAGAGAGAGAGAGAGTCAGAGGGAGAGAGATGGTGAGAGGGAACAGAGAGAGAATCGAGAGAGAGAGAGAGAGAGAGAGAGAGAGAGAGAGAGAGAGAGCTAAGAGATAGAGAGAGGATGAGGTGAGGAAAGGGGGAAAACGGGAGGAGAAATTTTGTTAAGGGGGGAAATAAAATTTTTGTTTTTGGGGTAAACTTTTGTTTAATAAACGGGGAAAGAGGCACGCGCGCTGTTTTTCATTTTTTTTGAAAATGAGATTAGACAACTGTTATTTTTCAGAGTGATGTCCAAACTGTTCTTTAACATCGTTAAAAATTAATTTGATGTTAAAAAGATCTTTAACATCGGTGGCTTTTCAGCCCGATGTTTAAACACTGATGTTGTATCTACTTTTTCTAGTAGTGACATATTCTTAATTAGTGTTGATGGTTTGGTGATTGAGATATTTGAAAATTTTAAGTTAGCCGTAGTTGTTTGTAAAGTTAATATTCCTCTTTTTTATTGTATTGTATTCGTTGAATTAGAAGTTTGTGTTAGATATGTCTATGATTTGGATGTGAATAAGTTGCTATTGATTTTCGAATAAATAAGTATTTGATGTTTTTTTTACTGCATAATTTTTTTAAAAAAAACTCGATATGTTTTTACATACATCAATACTATTATATAATAGACGAAACATTAAAATTTTGGTTGGTCAGTATGGTACGTTGTGATTTTACTTAATTAACCTTACTTATGGTTGGTCGGTATGGTACGTTGTGATTTTACTTAATTGCCCTCAATTAATTGTACTTCATGTTTTTACTTAATTAACCTTATTTATTTATAGAAATATATTATTAAAAAATAATATTATCTATTTATAACCAATTACCTTTTTTAACTAAATATATCACAGAAAATTACCCTTTTAAACTAAAACATGTTAGTTTTTCTATTTTTCCTTACTAAAACCTCTCATTTTCCAAAAATATCACGGGGCAAACATTTAGTTATTTATTTTTAAACATATTTTAATATTATAATTATTTTTAAAAGTTTACCTATTTTAAATGTCTACTTATTTTTCTTAACAAATGCAATTACTAAAAATATTAAAATATAAATAATCAAATACATATTTATAATCAATTACATTTTCAGTTAAAACACATTATATATTTTTTCTAACAAAATATCACATTTTCTAAATATATCACAGGAAATTGCCTTTTACAATTTAATTTTTCTATTTTTCTCACTAAAATCCATTTTTTTTCAAAAATATCACAGAAAACTCTTTACTTATTTATTTTAAAACATATTTAAATACTTTTAATTATTAAATTTTAAAACCTTATTTTCCAAAAATATCACGGGCATTTACCTTTTTAAACTAAATATATGTTGTATTTTTTTATTTTTTCTTAATAAAACCCCCCATTTTCAAAAAATATAACGGGCAAACCCATACGTATTTATTTTAAAATCTGTTTTAATGTTTTTAATTAATTAAAAGTGTTTACCTATTTTAACATGCCTACTTATTTTTTGCACAATTACAATTAATAAAATTTAAAAAAATAATAATAAAATAACAATTAACAATCCGTGCATCGCACGAGTTTTAAGCTAGTATTCTTAATTGATTAACAATGAATAACTCTCTCGCAAATCACTTCGACCACAATGAAGATAACATGAAACTATGTCACATTACTAACCATTCGATATCATAAATTTATGTTATGTATATTTATTCCAATATCATTAATATTTTAAATTATATTTTATTACTTTTTAAATAATATATTTCATTTAAAATATCATGTATGTAAACAATAAGTATTAATTACAAAACAGTTAATATACTTTAAAGAAATTAAGAAAGAGGTAATAATGTCAACCTCTGATTTAAAGGGTATAATCATAATTTCACTCTGATTTTTTTTGTCTCACTCAACCAGTAATTGTACAGTTGTGGATATACTTTATTTATAAAACTATTACTTATACCTCTCAAGAAGCCGTTAAACTGATTCGTGATAAGTTACTCGTTTCACCTTACAATTGTCACTTGGCACAAATAATTTAACAATTAATAATTTTAACATTTTATCATAGATATTCAAAAAAATTAAACCAATTTTAGTTTAGATTTGATTTAATCATCCAATGATAAAAATCTCCAATACAAACTTTTTTATTAGTATACAAAGAGAAAACTCTTTTGCATTTTTCGTGTTCAATACTTTATATACTAATAGTGTATTTTTCGAAAATGATCAACGTATAAAATTTATTTATTGAAGACGAGATTTATAATATATAGGATCGTAGTAAAACTAAAGTTTTAATCTATATTAGTATCTAAAATTTCCAAACTGCGTATATAATCTATAAGTTGTTAATATCTTATAATGAAGCATTAATAAATGTTAAATGATGAATAAAATCCGTTTTACGCTTATTATATATAAGGATATAATTGGAATGGAGTAAATAGGTTGATAGTTTTAAATTTTAAAATAAAAATTAAAAAAGACTATAATAAGTAATAGTGGCTATAGATGTCAACATTTGTCACATTATCACTTAGGTCATGGTTCAATTCTCATTAAAAACAATTTTTTTATCATCAATATAAAATTAAAAGGGTAATTTAGTAATCTATTATCATCAGTATAATATTGAAAAGGTAATCAGGAATCTAATATATATAATCTGATAGTATATAGAATTTGTAATCTAATAGTATATATAATCTGAGTCTTTATATATTTAATACAAATAAACATGATTTATAATATTAAAATATTAATATAATCCTTTTTTATGGATCAATTCCAATTTTATAATATTTTGTATATCTTGCGCGAGTTTTTCTCTAATCTGGTCAAAAATATGATTTTAAGGCATTTGTGAAAATGAATTATCTACCTTATCAAGGAGATTACAAGAAGAGACCAAAATAGAATATAACATATTGAGTATTTGCAAATATTAATAAAGAGTTTGATAATATAACTAAAGTTGATATCTAGCATAGTGGTAAGGAATGTAACTTCTAATCAAGAGGTCAAGGGTTCAATTCCCATTAGAAACAATTTTTTTATCATTAATATAAAATAAGCGGGGTAATTTAGTAATTTAACATTGAATAAATTGTCTCACTAAACCCCTAGTTGCTCTATTATATATATAACTAGCCTAAAAACCCGTGCGAAGCACGGGCCTGCTTATTTACTGAAATAATTTTTCGCACGAAAATGTATATATATCGAAACAATTTTGTAATTAAAATTAATTTTGAATTTATCTTATATTTGTATAAATTTTTTTTAATTTTTTTTAATATTTAATAAGATTTCACAAAATTTGGAAAAAAAATCTATAAAATAAAGATCAAATTATTATTTTCATTTGACAAAATATTAATTTAGTTTTAAATGTCGTGAAATGCATTTTATCAAATTCAACAATTAAATATAATCTAAATGATTATTTTAGTATAGTTGTTCATATATGATATGGATGTATCTAAACTAATGTGTTTTTAACGAAATGACAATATACTTGTAAATAAAATATAAAGTTGGTCAGGTACGTAAGACTACACACCGTGATCACATCTTAAAATCTTTTAGTCTAAAGTCCGTATATAACATTAGTGTATGTAAATTAATATGATAACGTAACTGTGCCAAACCCAAGGCTTTGGGACTTGTTCATAGTGAGTATTATTGATATTAAGAACAAATAGAAACAATGTAAAATTTGAAACACGGTCGAACTATTGTTGTTGTTGCAATTATAATCAGGTTTACCGGAGTTTTCTATGTTGGAGAAAGTATAATTTGTAAATCGGTATTTTGCCTTAGTAGTTGTTGTTTGTTTTTCAGCGATCAATTGAATTGGTTTTTTTTATTTTTTTGCAGTCTAGAATATAAATCGTTAAATGCACACAATGTTGTTGTAATATAATCGAACACATGTGAATGAGATAGAGGATTTTAAAAAGAAGCTGAAGGTTGGTGCATCTTTGCACACTCTCACAAGACAAATACTGAGCACCTATTGCAATATGGAGTATTCATATCACGTGTTTATTTTTTTAACTTGGGAACTGATTTCGCACTTCTCTCTTGTGTCCATCACTGTATTAAATTATATGAACACACTTAGTACTTTAATAATATGTTTGGAATGTCGTTTTACAGTTACAAATTTTAATCCAATTTTTTTTATAAATGATCATCGTGTACTAATAATAATGTATTTTAACTTGACTATATATATGTATTTTATGCAATTAATTAAGCGTTAATAATATCGAATTCAAAATTCAAATCTCATTTCGATTAATTTAATATATATACATATATATTGGCGACCGGAACGCCCTTAAATTCATATATATATATATATATATATATATATATATATATATATATATATATATATATATTGAAATCGTAGATCCAACCATATATTTGAAAAAAGATTACATAATTGTTTTTGAGTATATTAACTTATGTACAAATTGGCATGGTTAATGATGCAATTTATAATTTATAGGATATAAAATTTGAGTCTTTGTCTACTTGATACAAATAAATATTATTTACAATATAAAAGTAATTCTATTATTTTTGGGTCAATTTTAGAACAAGTTATTTTCGTGCTTATTTATTTATGTTTTTTTTATATGTTATTATTTAAGAGATAATTGAAATAGAGTCCAAAATTTAAATCTCATATATATTAATTTGATTAAATATTTTTCGATCCAAACTCCTTTAAATTCACATTGTGTTTTTTTTAAATCGTAGATGCAATCATACAAACGAAACAGTAGTTACGTAAAAATTGTTAAATGTATTAATTAAGTTACTTACAAATTACAAATTAGTGCATAGATGATGCAAATTGTAATTTATATATAAAAAATATGAACCACTATCTATGTATAATTGCATGGTTACATTTGCAAAAAACAAAATATGTTATAGATGAAAACATTCGTCTACTATTTTTAAAAACATTTAAAAGAAATTAAAACATTCGGCTATATATGTATTATTTCGACCGAAACTTTCTTAAATTCAAATTATTTTTCTTAAAAAAATTGTAAGTTCAATCATATAGATGAAAAGATGACGTAATAATTATCGAGTATATTAATTTATGAAAAAATTTATATGATAGACGACGCAATTTGTAATCTAATACGATATAAAGTTCAAACCGTTATATATTTAATGCAAATAAATAAAATTTATAATATTAAAATAATCTTATTTTCTACGGGTGAAATTTATAATATTTTGTGTAATTTGTTATTTTTGTACGATCTTTTCTTTTAGTACCGTTAGATTTACAAAAAAAATATGAAAAATATTTATGTAAATCATTTGTGTAGATAGATTCCCTATCTTGCGAAGTAAATTACAAAATTGTCGGTATATAACATAGGCGATGCAGTCTTAACATTGTCAGATATAAACGTAGGGCTGAGACTTATTACAAAATCTATTAATATTATTTAAAAGTCATCCATGCGGCGTCTCACTCAATTTTTTTACTTTTAAAATTTTATAAAAATTTTATACTCTAATCTTATATGTTATCTATAATCTTATTATTATGTAGAAATTATACGTTATCTATAATCTTATACTCTTTTAAAATTTTATTTTTTATATCAATCATTTAAAATAAAAGAAAGAGAATCGTAGAGTATGCTCAATCCATTAAAATATTTTTGGTAATTATATACAATGCAATATTTTATAAATAATATAAACCAACATTTTATTTATTTAAAAATAAAAAATTATAAAAAAGAAGATGAGAGAAGAAGAGAAATTAACATTAATAAGATTTTAAAGAAAACTTAAAACAAAATGTACTATGCTACTTATGCATGAGCTTGATTAGAGAAGATTAATGGTTCAATTTACTACACTAACATAATCTTATCTACTATTTGCATAAATATAAAAGAGTTGACGTTTTTGTAATTTTTTAGCATGTAGGGGCAAAATCATAAATTCAAGGTATTAAAATGACATATATCAATAATTTAAATTGATAAAAGAGAATTGTAGATTATGTTCAATTGCTAAAAATATTTATTATAACTATGTATTGTGCAATATTCTAAAAATAATATAAATCAATGTTTATTAACTCAAAAAATAAAAAAATTGAAAGAAGAGGTGGTTTATCTAATAAGAGTTTGAATATAAACTCAAAACAAAGTGTAGCATAGTTGGTTATGACATGAGTTTGACATGGATATGTTAAGGGTTCGATTCCCATCATTAACATAATTTCACAATTTTTACATTTTTATTAAAGAATGGTATTTTTGTAATTTTAGAAAATATAAGGGTAAAATCGTAACTTCACAGCCATTAAAATGGCAAACTTTGCCCTTTGTTGGCTTTTAATATATAGAGAAAGATAGATAATAGACTAGCTTTATAGCCCGTGCGAGGCACGGACATGCTCTATAGTTAGATTTCACTAAAATGTGTACAGTTGAACCTCGATTAAGTAATAATTGATAAAGTAATAGTCTTGCTAAAATAATACTTTTTTCCGGTCCTAACATAATTGAGACAACTCTTGATAAAATAATAAAGTCGATAAAATAATATTTTCTCACGGTCCCAAGGCTATTACTTTAAAGAGGTTTAACTGTACATACTTTGAAAATATAATAAAAATATATATAGTTAAACATCTTTAAAGTAATAGCCTTGGGACCGAGAATAATATTACTTTATCGAGTTTATTATTTTATCAAGAGTATTAATACACTGTCTCCATTATGTTGGGACGGGGGAAACATATTATTTTAGCGAGGTTATTACTTAATCGATTATTACTTAATAAAGGTTCAACTGTACAGTAGAATCTCTACACAGTAATATCTTTGGGACCGGAGAAAAATATTATTGTAAGGAAATGTTAGGTCCTGATAAGTTTGTAGAAGGGGGGTTGAATACAAACTATACCGTTTTATCGAATTTGTTCTTTAAATGATTTAACTGTTTAGGAACAAATTGATGCGGAATAAAATGAAACAAGATTCAAGTTAAATAAAACTCTATTAAACTTGAAGGGTGTTACAAATATGATACTGATTACAAGATTGGATCTCAAACTAATTAAAACAAATCTAGAATAAATTCGACATGAATTTATCTATTTTTGTAATAAAAAGATATAACAATATTTGATAATTTGAGATACGTTCTAGGGATAAAAATCCGCTAGATAGTCAAAGCAGTACAAGTAAATGAATTCTAGTGGTTTAGATTTAACATAATGATTCTAGAATTAATTTGCAGAAGAAATTAGCACGGCAGAGTTCTTGACAGGAAAGTATTTTTTGATGTAATGTTCTTGATATCTTTCCTTTCTGATTACTTTTTGCTTTTGTACTAATCAAGTGGATCAGTACACTTCTGCACGTTTTGTTGCTTTTTCAATTGGAATGACTATAAAATGGCTTAGCATGACTATCTGAATTTATGTGAATTATATTAGAATTACTTAAAATAAACCGGGATGACTACCGGGATGACTACCGGGATGACTACCGGTATGACTACCGGTATGACTATCCTGGGTAGTCATTCCAGTTGATTTTAATTACATAATTCTAATTTAATTCAAATTCTAATTCTAAATTAATTCTAATAATTAATTTACTTCACAAATTAATTCTGAAGAATTAATTTATTCAATAAATTAATTACTTAATTTATTTACTAAATTAATTCTGATGAATTAATTTAATAAATAAATTAATAACTAATTTAGAATAGAACTTAAATTCTTATAGAATAGTAAAACCAATGCTTGAACCACTTGATCTGCTGAAGAATATCCATTGTCTGATGTTGTCATTTGATGCACTGTCTGGTTCATAAATGACTAACTTCAATGTCTGTTCTTCATCTTGACTTTAAGTTGTGGTTCATTGTCTGCTTTTGACTGTTGATCAACCTTTGTAACCTGTACATTTGCTATCACAAATCTGAAACCTCTGTCACTTTAATAAATCCACTTCTTTGAAGACTTCACTGAGGCTTGAACAAATAATTGAACTTCTTTCAATGTAGTATATCTTCAAATCTGTAGGATGACTTTAATTCTCCATTCTCTTGACAGATAAAACTATCTGAGATTCCTGTGACATATTAACTTATTATTTACTTATTACATACTTGTTTAAGTTAAGTTGTTTCCTCGGAATATTAATAGGCCAAAACATATGCCTTTCAATCTCCCCCTATTTGTTTGTTAGAGAATAACAATCAAATACCTAGAGGATAACTCAACTAACTTAAACAAGAAATAGAAATGACTTTTAAGAGCCAAGTAAATAACAAGAAAAGTTCTGGATTTCATTTAACATTTTCCAGATTCAAACATTAAAGATAAATACAAGATAGATGTTCCTCTAGACTGAACATGTGTTTACATTGATCCTATCTTGAAATACCTAAGCTCTATACATATAACATTTACAGACTAGAGCTTCTTCAAATTTCAGATTCCATCATCTCTCCTTCTTCAAGTGCCTCAAGCAAATCCTTGTCCAAAATACGATCAGATTCAGAAGTAATGCCACTAGGTCTGACAGGTTGAGCTGTGACTTTCTTCAGCCTATTCTTCATTTGATGATATCTCTTGATATTGGCAATGCAATAGTCTTGAATCAAATCAGCAACTTCTGTCTTTTCCTGTGTAGCAAACCCTGTTGTCCTCAACATGTTCTCCATATAGACAAGATGCTTGGCAGGATAATCTTTCAGAGAGATTGGATCCACACCACAAGTTTGAAGTGCCCTTCCTTTATAAAATTTAACTTCATATGGCACATCCACAACTTGAGGGCTAGCTTTCATTGCAAAGTCTCTTAGCTGATCATGCAGCAGCTCAGCTAATGGAGAAGTTCTTTTTACTTTGCACATGAATACCCAAAGCTCAGAGAGAGTTCTACCTTCCAGAAGATTAAGAGAAACTATGAAAGTTCCCTCATTATGAGTGTAGATGTAGATCTTCAACTCCTCTCTGACTCTGTCAAATCCAGTAGTAATTCTTGAAATCTCCGCATGAAGAGCTTTCATATATATTGTGTTGTCTGGATTGACCTGTCTGTACCTTTCCAACATCCCAAGAAATTTTGCATCATTATTAGTTCCTTCTTGATGTGCAAACATTTCTCTAGCTTTGTCCCATTCCACTCCTTGCTTGAGCCTTACATACAATTTTCTATCACTGACCTTCAGATTGTGAAGCCTTTGCTTTTCTTGTTGCTCAGCTTTTTGAATGACAAGATGCTTGGAAATGATGTCAGATACCTTTGCATTCTCCTCCTCTCTCCTTTTCAAATCAGCCTTCTGTCTTACCAACTCAGCTTCAAAGGCAGGATCCACTTCAGATTCATCTTCCCAGTCAGCATAATCAGCCTCTCCTTCAACCTCCACATCACCAAAGATATCTTCAGGGTTTTCTTCAGATTCAGTACAGTCAAAATCTCCATGTTCACCTTGGTAGTAGTCAGCATCAGAAAAAGTTAACTTCTGCTTCCCTTTGTCCTTTGCAGAACCAGAACCTCCAGCTTCTCCTCCTTGATCTTCTCCTCCTTGTAACTCCTTCTCCTTATTCTCCCCCTTAGTTGAGGAATCCTCTAAAGATTTAACTTTTTCAGTTTTAGGATCCTCCTTTTTACTTTCTCTTTCTCCTTCACCATCCCTGTCACCATTGCCCCCTTCATCACCATCACCCTCAAAGAATTTCTTCTGTTCAGCATTGGGTTGATGTGAGACCTTGATCATAGCATACAGATGTTTCATGCCCTCGTTCAGATGTTGCATCCCTCCTTCAATCTTGGTAAACCTCTCATCATTGAAGTACTGATTTTCATCAATAGTATCTTGAACTGAGTCTACTTTGGTTGAAATAATAGGAATCTGTTTGATAGCCTCCCTGATCTCAGCATTAGAAACCAGAAGCTCTGACATATCCGAAGCCACTAACACCTGTGATTCTTGAACAGCATTCATCTTGGGGACCAATGTGACCTTCACTCCCTGTATCTCATCTCTAAGATGACCCAGCTGATTATATACAGAGGTGGAAGAAGAAGAACGTTCATCCACTTGTGCTTTGAGAATTTCCTTTTCAGCCTGGGTCTGTTGAAGTTGTTTCTGTAAACCAGCTATTTGAGCCAATAATGAAGCAGTGTATGTGTCATTGTGTGCACTCATCTCAATTTCTCTCGATGGTGTTTCACTCACCTCACGTGCTTGTGTATCGCTCTGTGTTTGTCTCTCAGATCTAACCACTAGCTGTCTATCCAAATTTGGAGTTGATGTACCTGCAGGAAAAATCACCATAGCCCCTACTTGAGAGGTCACTGGTGGTGCAATGGGAGTTCGCGAATCCCAATCCATGGTAAAGTCCAAATATTCATCAGAAATTGAAAACTGAATTGCTTCAGATGTGGACTTATCATGTTGCCCTTCACTTTCTCCAGTTAAAACTGCGAGTGAAGAATCCCTTAGGGGAGCCAGAGATGTTCCCTCTGGGAGGGGAGAAAATGATTCTATTATAGGTGGCAAAGAATCAGATTTTCCCTCTGAAGCCTGTGAAGGCTCTTCTACCGTGACAATGGTAGGCACTGTCTCATGTCCTAAGTGCCCTCCTAGCAAAGTGTCCTGAGTTGCATCTAAAGTTATGTTTTCTCCCATTGTGAGTAACGGGAGTGTGCTTGACTTAGTACAAAATGCCATGGCCCTATGGCGAACTTCAATAGATTCATCCTGTTGAGAGGATGTCTCCAGAGACTGTGTATTGGCCATTTCAAAATCCATATCCTGTTGAAAGGATACAGACGGGCTTACAGATATCTCCCTATATGTTCTTCTTTTCTTAGGAGGTGGAGATAGAGCTGCGGGATCACTCATTGTTTCTTCATCACTACTATTTATGTTTCTGGTATTGATATAAGGTTCAGGTTGATTTGGATTTGACTCAGTGTTTGGCTCTATGACCGGGGATAGAGTTTGTGGTTCTACAAACTCTTGGTCAGCCCTATCAACCTCTTGGGTTTCAGAAACAGTACCAGAAGAACCAGGGATAGAAGTCCTTACCTGTGGTTGTATGACTTCTTCAGTTCCAGCTGATGTAACTATCCTTTGCTCTGGAATTGGTGGTTCAAATGATGGTAAGTTAATGAAGTTTGTCATGTAGTTGGAAATGAGAACTGGGACACTGCCATATTTGAAGGATGTTTCCAATCTTTGAAAGAACTTTTTGTCAGTGGTCGGAGAAATGAAAAAACGACCATTCTTGAACAATTCTTGATGCTCATTAGAAAGTATAGAATTAAGAACAAGTGATAGAAAACGAGGATAAAAACATTTAATCTTTCTACCATTGTCAAATTCCTTTCTAGCATTAAACACCCTCCTAACAACAATTTCCCAAAGAAGGTGGCCAACATTGAGTCTTTTGTTAAAAACAATTGCATAACCAATAACTTGTAAAAGATAAGGAATATTCTGAAAGTTATTTTTCGTGCAATTGCTAAAGACCTTAGCCAAGGTATCAAAGAATAAGTCCCATTCACATACAAGATTCCCTTTAATTAACTTAGACAAATTTAGGGGACCTTGATAGTGAATACTGAGGAAAAACCTAGTTAATTCTTCTTCAGTGGGGAGTCTGTCAAAATTATCCTGAGGAAACTGCAAGGCATTACAAAATGTTTCCTCAGTGATAATGTACTGTGTGTCCTGAATATTGAAAGATATAGTTGAGAAATCATCAGAGACAACAGCAGTTGAGCAAAGTAAATATAAAGGATCAACTTTCAAATCAACATTAGAACATATAGCATAATTAACACAAGAATGTTGATTAAGAAAGGAAATCCAAGGCCTAAAACGTTCAAATGAACATTTCAGGGGATCAAAATAGCCATGGTAATTAGTAAGAACAATCTCAAATTGCTGGGCCATTTTAACACAAATTAATAGAGTTAATTTTAGATTAATTCTAATTTAGGGAATAAATTCCAAGAAATAAGAATTATATCAGAAATTAATTAAATCAATTTATGTTGAATAAAAAATATAAAAAAATGACAGCAGTTCTTTACTTTAGAGAATAAAGAACCAAACTAGAGAGAAAAGAAACTTTGTAAAAACAAGAGTTTGTGAAGGAATGAAAAACAAATGACAATCTGTTTAGTATTTATAGGCAAAACCCAAATAGCCTGGGATGACTATCGGGATGACTACTGGGTAGTCATACCGATAGTCATTCCAGTATTAAACTGAGAATGACTAATAACAATAACAGAAAATCATAGAAAAGAAAAGAAAAATAAATAAATATACATACTATTGAAATGACTACCGGGATGACTATGGGATAGTCATACCGATAGTCATGCTAGTACAAAAACAAACCTGTTCACAAAAACTAGCAGAATTAATTAAAATTCCTACAGAAAAATGCATTAAACTAAGAGAAATGCATGAAAAATTTATACAAAACTAGAAAAATTCACAGAAAAAATCCATAAATCCTAGAAAAATATGCAGAAATATATAAAAGTGCATTAAATTAACAAAAACTTGCAGAAATATTTAAACAACAATATTTACAATCTGAAAAATATCTAAATAATTCCAAATAAATATATTTTCAATAAAAATACATTTCTCCACTTAAAAAATATGAGAAAAATATTTTTAAAGAAAATAAAATATTCAGAACCATTTAAATCAACAAGCATGCAATTATTAAATGAGAATTGGCAGAAAATATCAATTAAATGACAAGAGAAAATGAATTTATTGAAAGAACAAACATGACAGATACATTGTTAATCACTAAGACTGTTTAACATACCCAATTTACCAACTAACTTGATAAATGTGGATTCATCAACAGATTTAGTGAATATATCTGCAGTCTGTTCTTCTGTGGGTACAAAGTGTAACTCCACAGTTCCATTCATGACATGCTCTCTGATAAAATGATACCTGATGTCAATGTGCTTCGTTCTCGAGTGCTGCACAGGGTTGTTGGAGATTGCTATGGCACTTGTATTATCACAAAATATGGGAATTTTGTCTAATGCAAAGCCATAGTCCTTTAATTGATTCCGTATCCATAAGATCTGAGCATAACAGCTTCCAGCAGCAATATATTCAGCTTCTGCTGTTGAATTGGAAATTGTTTGCTGTTTCTTGCTATACCAGGAAATCAACCTACCTCCTAGGAACTGACAACTCCCAGAGGTACTCTTTCTATCCACAACACTACCTGCATAATCAGAATCTGTATATCCAACAAGATTAAAACCAGACTCTTTAGGGTACCAGATACCTAGATTAGGTGTACCCTTAAGATATCTCAAGATTCTTTTCACAGCAACGAGATGAACATCTCTAGGGTCCGCTTGGAACCTTGCACACAAGCATGTAGCATACATAATATCTGGTCTACTAGCAGTAAGATAGAGTAAGGAGCCAATCATACCTCTGTAGCTTGTAACATCTACCTTGATAGATTTGTCAGAAGCTCCAAGTTTGATGGCTGTTGAAGATGGAGTCCTTGCTGATGCTGAATCCTCCATGTGATACTTCTTGAGGAGTTCTTTGAGATACTTTGATTGACAAATAAATATACCATTTGACCTTTGACTTACTTGCAATCCAAGAAAGAACTTCAGCTCACCCATCATACTCATTTCAAACTTACTCTGCATTAGCTCAGCAAATCTCTTACAGAGATTATCATTAGTAGACCCAAATATGATGTCATCCACATAGACTTGGACTAATATCATATCACTTTTGTGTTTCTTTGAAAAAAGAGTTTTGTCTATGATACCTCTAACAAAACCATTTTCTAAAAGAAAACCAGAGAGAGTGTCATACCATTTTCTTGGGGCTTGTTTGAGACCATAGATCGCCTTGAAGAGAAAGTACACAAAGTCCAGCAGCTCCTGATTTTCAAAGCCAGGGGGCTGTTCCACATACACTTCTTCATCAAGTTCACCATTCAGGAATGCACTCTTAACATCCATTTGATAGACTTTAAAATTGGAGTAAGCAGCAAATGCTAAGAACATCCTGATGGCCTCAAGTCTAGCCACTGGTGCATAGGTTTCATCATAATCAATGCCTTCAGCTTGAGAATACCCTTGTGCAACCAGTCTTGCCTTGTTCCTTGTAACAATGCCATCCTCATCTAGCTTGTTCCTGTATACCCATCTAGTACCAACTACTTTCTTGTTCTTTGGCCTGGGTACCAGCTTCCAGACTTGTTGTTGTTCAAACTGATTGAGTTCATCTTGCATAGCAATCACCCAATCTGGATCAGTTAGTGCTTCCTCAGTTTTCTTTGGCTCCATTTTAGATAAAAATGCTGAGAAAAGACATTCATTCTGAGAAGCTCTTCTAGTTTTAACTCCAACATCTGGATCACCAATGATCAACTCAAAAGGATGAGCTCTATTCCAAACAGTCTGTCTTGGAAGATTTGATCTTGATGATTCACCTTGAAATTCACTTTGATGTTGTGAGTGACTAGCTGATCCTTCATTTGCTCCCCCTGAGTTATTGCCTGTTTGCCTTGATGATCCTTCTCCAGTGCTGGTGGTATCTCCATTGTTACCAGTGTTTCCACCACCATCACCATGATCATTATCATCATTGTTATTATCATCACCAGCAATAACTTCAGGTGGGGATTCATCATCTGATTCTGAGTCTGGCAAGTTATCAAACTTCAGCTTTTCAGATGAGTCTTCTTTTTGGATACTGGGGAACTTAGTGTCATCAAAAGTAACATTGACACTTTCCTTTACTGTGTGACTGCCAACCACATAGACCCTGTAAGATCTTCTGGAATATCCAACAAAAATAGCTTCTTGTGCCTTTGCATCAAACTTGCCACGTTTAACATTTTCATCTAAAAGCACAAAGCATTTTGCTCCAAATACATGAAAGTACTTGACAGTTGGTTTCTTGTTGTTCATGATCTCATACGGAGTCTTCATTAGGTCTTTGTTGATTAAAGTTCGATTCTGAGTATAACAAGCTGTATTCGTTGCTTCAGCCCAAAAGTACATTGGAAGTTTGGACTCACTTAACATAGTCCTAGCAGCTTCAATCAATGTACGATTCTTTCTTTCCACTACTCCATTTTGTTGAGGAGTTCTAGGGGCAGAATACTGTCTTGTTATTCCTTTATCAGCACAAAAGTCATTCAGAATGGCATTCTTGAATTCCGTACCATTATCTGACCTTATGGCTCTAACAGGGAATCTAGAATCCAGCTCAATCAACTTTACATGGCCAATCACCAGGAATGGGGTCTCATCCTTGGAATGTAGGAATAAAACCCATGTATATTTTGAATAGTCATCAACAATCACAAGTGCATATTGTTTCTTTGACATGGACATCACATTAACTGGACCAAACAAATCCATGTGCAGTAGCTGAAGAGGTTCAGTTATTGATGATGTGTCAGTGCCCTTGTGAGAAGCTTTCTTTGACTTTCCCTTCTGACATGCCTCACACAGTCCTTCCTGTGTAAATTCCATCTGAGGCAAACCTCTAACTAATTCCCTCTTGACTAAAGAGTTCATAGTTTTGAAGTTAAGGTGAGACATCTTCTTGTGCCATAGCCAACTATCATCTGATGAAGCTTTAGCATAAAAACAATTAACTTCATCTTTGAATTCCGAGTTCAGATCAGCTATGAACAAGTCACCTTTCCTTACTCCTTGAAGAGCAGGCTTTCCATTCTTCTTGTGAGTGATCTGACACTTCTCTCTTTCAAAGGAAACAGCATATCCTCTGTCACAGAACTGACTGATGCTGAGAAGATTGAACGTCAGACCTTCCACAAATGAAACATCTTCAATGATAACATTTCCGTACTTCAAACAGCCATATCCTTTCGTAATACCCTTGCTGTTATCTCCAAAGGTAACTACTGGGCCAGCTTTCACAACCACATCTGATAGCAGGGCTCTATCTCCGGTCATATGCCTTGAACAGCCACTGTCCAGAATCCACATAACTCGGTTTACCTGTTTAACTCCCTGCAATATCAGATTGATTAGTCCTTCTTCGGAGCCCAAAATTGATTGGGTCCGGCATACTTAAAGAACTGGCCTTTGTCAGGCAAAACAACATTTCTAACTAAAACTACTTCATCCTCTTTCACATAAGAGCGTTTCCATTTATAACCAGCCTTAACACATTTCTGAGTAGGCTTAGGGATAAATGAATCCACTCTAGTCTGAGGAGGACTAGTAGTCTTTGTTTTAACATGCTTCTTATTATTAACATGTTGACGTGGAGCAGTCTTATCACTAGATACATGCTTTTTATTAAAGAAAGCATACATAACATTAAAAGCACAAGACATGCAATTACCCACACCACATGCTTTATGAGAAGAATTAATAGCAGGCATGTTAGTTCTACAGTTGTTTTGATCCAACTTATGGATATCTGATTTAGTCCTTACAGTTGTAGCAACTTTGACTGGAATATCAGATACACACTTTTTGGATTGCTCAGCTTCTAAGGCAACATCTTCTTCATGAATCTCCTCAGCAATAATGATAGAAGATTCATTCAGAGGCTCTGCCTCAGACTCCTTACAGAAGGGTGTTTTAATACCCTTAAGAATATAAGGAACAACCTTTCCTTCTTCTCTGACTCTACAAGGTGTATTAATACCAAGCAATCCTATAGCCTCATTATAATCATAACCTATACTGACATGATTACCAATAGCTTGTTTATTGAAAATTTCTTTAGCCGTTTTACAAGAGTTGTAATAGGCATTAGCTTTGGTTTTGAGCTCACTAATCTGCTCTTTGAGAATGGTTTCCAGTTGAATATAACATTTAACCCTATTCTCCAGAAAAGCAATTTTCTCATTAAGTTCATCCTGATTAACATGCACAAGTTTCAAATCTTTTAATTCCTTTTCAAGATTTGTGTTTAAAAGATTTATTCTATCATTTTCAGTGCGTGCACAACTTATGGTGCCACCAAGATGATAAATCATTTCAGCATCAGTAAAGGTTACCTCTGACATGTATCTGGATGAAGTGCTTTCCTCTTTAGCCATTAAAGCAAGGTTCCCAATCTCACCTGCTTCTTCATCACTGTCAGTGTCATCCCAACTCTTTCCCTCAGCAACATAGGCCTTCCCAATCTTGTTCTTCTTGCTAGAATCAAATGTGTTTCTAGTCACTTGCTTTGGCTTTCTGCACTCAGTAGCAAAGTGACCCAACTCATTGCAATTGTAGCATCTGATTATACTTCTTTCCACAGTTCCAGTTTTGTAGCCACCCCTTGTGCCACTTGAAGATGAAGATCCACCTCTCTGAAATCTGGGTCTGAACTTAAGATTGGGATTCCTCTTGAATCTAAACTTCCCAAACTTTCTGACTATCAAAGCCAAATCACCATCCTCCAGCTGATCAAGTTCTTCCAAAGAATAGAAGTCACCACCAGATTGATCAATGGATGTTAATCCATATTCAGCATCAATAACATTCATGTGAGAACTGGAAGGTTGAACAGCCTTCACTTCCAGTTTCTGTGGGACTTCAGCAGCCAGTGCAGTAGAAGTACTAACAATCTTCCCAGTTCCATACAGCTCCCTTTGTTGAATCTGCTCCAGCTCATAGGTCTTGAGAACACCATACAATCTCTCCAAAGCAATCTCATTCATATCTCTTGCTTCTCTAATGGCAAATATTTTGTGCTCCAAATGAGGTGGAAGTGTAAGAAGGAACTTCTTGTTAATCTCCTTGTTGGTGTAGTGCTTCCCATTGAGATTCAGATCATTGATTAATTTATTGTATCTCTCAAAAACCTGAGAGATACCTTCACCAGGGTTTGATCTGAAATGCTCATATTGTGAGGTGAGAATTTCCAGCATATTCTCCCTAACTTCTTCTGTCCCCTCATTGATTATCTCTATGGTTCCCCAAATATGTTTGGCAGTTTCACAATTTAGGACATGATTATGCATGATAGGATCAAGACTCTCAATAAGTATCAACTGAAGACAGGAATCCAAGGTAACATCCTCTTTCTCATCAGGAGTGTATTCCTTGGGATCTTTAGGGTACATCCTAGCAGCCCTAGTCACAACATTATCCTCAACAACTTCAGGATCAATAATCATAGGGAGTTTGGGACCACTCTTCAGCACATCCAAGTATTTAGGATTTGCAACCTTAAGAAATAGGAGCATTTTCTTCTTCCACATTGGATAATGCTCCTTGCTGAATATTGGGATTTTAACTGTCCCCACTTTCTGTGTAGTAGACATCTTTTGAGATTTTTAGAATTCAAATAAAAAAATCAGAGTTTAAAAGAAAAATCTCAAAACAATTGGATCTTTGATTTGTATATCAATCAAAAGGCTCTGATGCCAATTGTTAGGTCCTGATAAGTTTGTAGAAGGGGGGTTGAATACAAACTATACCGTTTTATCGAATTTGTTCTTTAAATGATTTAACTGTTTAGGAACAAATTGATGCGGAATAAAATGAAACAAGATTCAAGTTAAATAAAACTCTATTAAACTTGAAGGGTGTTACAAATATGATACTGATTACAAGATTGGATCTCAAACTAATTAAAACAAATCTAGAATAAATTCGACATGAATTTATCTATTTTTGTAATAAAAAGATATAACAATATTTGATAATTTGAGATACGTTCTAGGGATAAAAATCCGCTAGATAGTCAAAGCAGTACAAGTAAATGAATTCTAGTGGTTTAGATTTAACATAATGATTCTAGAATTAATTTGCAGAAGAAATTAGCACGGCAGAGTTCTTGACAGGAAAGTATTTTTTGATGTAATGTTCTTGATATCTTTCCTTTCTGATTACTTTTTGCTTTTGTACTAATCAAGTGGATCAGTACACTTCTGCACGTTTTGTTGCTTTTTCAATTGGAATGACTATAAAATGGCTTAGCATGACTATCTGAATTTATGTGAATTATATTAGAATTACTTAAAATAAACCGGGATGACTACCGGGATGACTACCGGTATGACTACCGGTATGACTATCCTGGGTAGTCATTCCAGTTGATTTTAATTACATAATTCTAATTTAATTCAAATTCTAATTCTAAATTAATTCTAATAATTAATTTACTTCACAAATTAATTCTGAAGAATTAATTTATTCAATAAATTAATTACTTAATTTATTTACTAAATTAATTCTGATGAATTAATTTAATAAATAAATTAATAACTAATTTAGAATAGAACTTAAATTCTTATAGAATAGTAAAACCAATGCTTGAACCACTTGATCTGCTGAAGAATATCCATTGTCTGATGTTGTCATTTGATGCACTGTCTGGTTCATAAATGACTAACTTCAATGTCTGTTCTTCATCTTGACTTTAAGTTGTGGTTCATTGTCTGCTTTTGACTGTTGATCAACCTTTGTAACCTGTACATTTGCTATCACAAATCCGAAACCTCTGTCACTTTAATAAATCCACTTCTTTGAAGACTTCACTGAGGATTGAACAAATAATTGAACTTCTTTCAATGTAGTATATCTTCAAATCTGTAGGATGACTTTAATTCTCCATTCTCTTGACAGATAAAACTATCTGAGATTCCTGTGACATATTAACTTATTATTTACTTATTACATACTTGTTTAAGTTAAGTTGTTTCCTCGGAATATTAATAGGCCAAAACATATGCCTTTCAGGAAATTATTCTTAAGTAGAGGTAATTTTTATGCTTATATTGTTTAAATATTGTTTTAAAATTATGTTTTTAGTCCTGCACGACGGACATTCTCTAAACACGAATATATTTTTATTCTTTTTTAAAAAATATATCGTATATGAAAACGTTAAATCTGCGATACATCAAATATACAATAATTAATATTGACATCAATGTGTGTTGTGAAGTTAATGATCCCGTAATTTGTTCAAGTATTATGCTTATATACATAAAAATTTGATATTCGTAATCTTCATTTGAATTTAAGTTCATTTAACTATAAATGTAATAATTTAAATATAATAGCAGACACGTTGAATGCAATAATTGTACCGTCGTGGATATATTTTATTTTAGAAAACTATTACTTATACCTCTCAAGAAGCCGCTAAACTGATTTGTGATAAGTTACTCGTTTCACCTTACAATTGTCACATGACAAAAATAATTTAACATTTAATACATTTAAATATTTTATCATAGATATTCAAAAAATATAAACCGATATTAGTTTATATTTGATTTTGTCGTACGATGACAAATTCAACTTTCTTATAAAATTTTTTAACACAGACGTTTTTATTAGTATACAAAAAGAAAACTCTTTTGCATTTTTTGGGTTCAACACTTCATATACTAATAGAGTATTTTTCTGAAAATGATCAATGTATAAAATTCATTCATTGAAGACGAGATTTATGATATATAGTATCATAATAAAACTATAGTTTCAATTTATATTAGTAACTAAAATATCAAAAATGCGTATATAATTATAAGTTGTTAATATCTTATAATGAAGCAGTAATAAAAGTTAAATATTGAATAAAATTCGTTTTAGGCTTACTAAAAATAAAGATATAATTGGAAAAGTGTAAATATGTCGATAGTTTTAAATTTTCAAATAAATATTAAAAAAGAAAATAATAAGTGATAATGACTATAGATGTCAACATTTGTCAGACTATCACCGGTTATCGGTCATGGTTCAGTTCTCATTAAGAACAATTTTTTTTATCATCAATAAACAATTGGTGGGGTAATTTAGTAATTTGATATCATTAATAAAATTCATTTTACGCTTATTACATATAAGGAAATAATTGAAAATGTGTAAATATGTCGATAGTTTTAAATTTTAAAATAAATATTAAAAGAGAAAATAATAAGTGGTGGTGACTATAGATGTCAACATTTGTCACACTATCACCGGTCATGGTTTAGTTCACATTAAAAATAATTTTTTTATCATCAATATACAATTGGTGGGGTAATTTAGTAATTTGATATCATTAATATAATATTGAAAGGGTAATTTAATAATTTAATATATATTGATAGTATATAGAATTTGTAATCTAATAGTCTATATAATCTAATATATACTTATTGCAAATAAACATGATTTACAATATAAAAATATTAATATAATTCTTTTTCTATGGACCAATTTCAATTTATAACATTTTGTATATCTATTTTGCATGAGTTTTTCTCTAATATGGTCAAATATATGATTTTAAGGCACTTGTGAAAATAGATTATGTATCTTACCAAGTAGATTACAAGAAGAGACCAAAATAGAATATAACATATTGAGTATTTATACATATTAATAAAGAGTTTAATGATATAGACAAAATTGATGTCTCAAGCAACCCCCTAGTTGCTCTATTATATATATAATAGATAATAGATAGATGAGATACGCTATAAATAGTTCTGAAAATTAAAAAAGAGCTCTGAAAATAACATTTTTCCTGCAAATATCAAGAATGTTGCTAAGATAAGGGACGTTGGTTCATAATTAATGAGCCCCATTAATGCGAATCAGAATTTTAAACTTAAGTAATAATATTTGAATTAATAATTTAGTTGTGTGAAAAGGGAATTTATATATAATTACAAGCATATAATCCGTGCAACGCATGAACGACTTTAATATTAATTTTTAATATTTTTAATTTTTTTTTGAGATTTTAATACTTCTGAAAATGCTACATTTTTAAAAAGAATTAAAAGTACTACTTTAATACTTTAAATCTAAAACAATTTATAGATTTTATAATAGTTTATTAGCTTAGTAAGCATGTCAGTAAAGATAACCGTCAAAATTATCAATATATTTTATTGTAATATATAAAAATATAAATATAAATATTTTCTAAAAAAATGTCATGTTTTTTAATTCTAAGTAAAATATAATTAAAAAAATTTGTAGTTATGTTATATATGTGAGAAAATCGAAAATCAAAACTTTCAATGTTTAGTCTATTATATAATAGTACAAATAGATAGATTAAATAGAATAAATTACCGAAAATTGAAATCAAAACTTTCAATGTTTCGGCTATTATATAATCAATATACTTATATAAATGAGAAGACGGAGGCGTTGAGGTGACGGCTCTCAGATCGCTTCGTTGTATTTTTCTAATTTTCTCAAATTTTTGAATTTTTAATATTTCGATTTTGTAGGAAGAAATTGAAAATTTACAACTTCCTTTATTATTTTCGATTTTGTAGGAAGGGATCTGTAGGATCTTTCGATTTTGTAAAAAGGGATTTGTAGGATCTTGTGTTAATAATTACAATTTTCTTTTATTACTTGATAGAACTTTCTCTTACTATTTTCAAACTTGTAAGAATGGAGAATTGAAAAATTACAACTTCTTTATTAATTTCGATGTTATACTCAAATTTGTAAGATCTAATGTTGATTTCTTTATTACTTTCGAACTTTTAGGATTTAATGCATTAGTATTTAGAAGTTTCTTTAATTATTTTCAATCTTGATAGAATTTTCTTATATTATTTTCAAATTTGTAAGAATTGAGAAATTGGAAAATTACAACTTTCTTAATATTTCCGAATTTGTAGGATCGTATGTTATTTAGATTTTTTTTTATTTTCAATCTTGATAGAACTTTCTTTTATTATTTTCAAATTTGTAAGAATGGAGGAATTGGAAAATTAAAACTTCCTTATTATTTTCGAATTTGTAGGATCTTATGTTAATAATTACAACTTTCTGCATTATTATTATTTTCAATCTTGACAGAACTTTCTTTTATTATTTTCATATTTGTAATAATGGAGGATTTGAAAAATTACAACTTGCTTATTATTTTCGAATTTGTTAGGATCTTATGTTAATAATTACAACTTTTTGCATTATTATTTAGAAATTTCTTTTATTATTTTCAATCTTGAAATCTTGATATAATTTTCTTTTATTATTTTCAAATTTGTAAGAATGGAGGAATTGGAAAATTACAACTTCCTTATTATTCTCGAATTTGTAGGATCTTATGTTAATAATTACAACTTTCTGCATTATTATTTAGAAAGTTTTTTCATTATTTTTAATCTTGATAGAACTTTCTACTTTTTAACTTTTGAACATAATGGATTTCCATGTTATTCACCTTACAACCACCTATAAATTAAAGGTCATTCATAACAAAAAATCTACACCGGAACTTTTTTACGGCTCCAAATTTTTACAATCATCTTTACAATCCATATAACTATGGACTACACCATGTTGGATGTTTTGAACGTCAACAGCTATACCTGGATGGTAGAGTACGATTGTGTAGAATGTGGGAGTATGTTAATTCAAAAACTCATGAACAGATCAGTCTTGACATGATTTTGATCGATAAAAAGGTTAATAAATCAATATATTTGTAACTTATTAGTTTGTCAAATTGTATGATATTATAAACTTTTCTATGATATGTTGTATGACAGGAAAATTTGATCCATGCTACGATCTGAAGCTCTCGGTTCAAAGATCCTTTAGAGGAAGGCTCTGTATATAGCATCAAAAATCTAAAAGTTGTTGCAGTTACAGGTGGATATAGAGCACTATCACATGGGTCTAAATTACTCTTCATACGCATAACGCCCCCTAATAAATTGGAAGAAGACATCGTCAACATATCACTGTATGGATTTCAGTTCATATGTCCGGATATGATTGTTGCACGTATTAATAACACCGACATAATTTCAGGTATTTTGATGTAGTAATATATTAGATTAATATATAAGTAATAGTAATATATATGCATGTTAAACTTTAAACTACATGTTCTAATATAATCTTTTCTATATTGATTTAGATGTTGCGGGTTGCTTGACGGGTGGCATTGAGGTTGTTAAAGGCTGATGAAAAAAAGGGATCTCAAAATGGTGACAAATTAGTAAGTTTTGAATTAATATTAATTTTGATATCATTGTTAATTAACTTTTATTGTTCTTCTAATTTTATATTACTACATTGCTTAATGATATTTATCTGATTTTTTTCTTGAACAACTCCATCACCAATATCATAAGTTCATAACTTTGTGAGAAAAGTTGGCTGAGATGATTGATACAAATTTATACAAGAAGGATGATGGACCCTATATAGTATTTGTCACACCCGCTAAGATTAAAAAATTTAAGATTAATTATATTTACTAATGTTTTTATAATATACAGTTTTAGAATGTTTTATTAGAAATTACACACACACACATATATATATATATATATATATATATATATATATATATATAATTTATTATAAATTACAAGTATATGAATCTTATCAATATAAATTTTCTTTTATATATATGTGGCAATGGTATCAGTCAAAAAAAAATATTATCAAACTATATAAATTTGTAAATAATTTATAATATTACCTACCCAAATGCAAATTTTACAAAATAGATTTTATTTGATAGTTTATATAATTTTTATTTAATTTACATTTTTTATTCTAATATTATTTTTCTTAACAAATATATTATAATGCCGCCGCGAAACGCGGCTTAGTAACCTAGTAGTATAGTATAGATAGATATAGTCTGCGATAATTTTAGAAAAGGAGAAATTTTAGTTAAAAAATAATATACGCTTTGACTAACAAAGGTAATCGGTTAATTATTAGTATTTATAATATTACTATTTTATGTTACTAAATGAAATTTCATGTGATATTTTTGAAAAATGTGAGATTTTACTTAGAAAAAATTTTAGTTAGAAAAAATAAAAAAGAATATAGGCTTTGGGAAAAAAGCTAATCGGTTAGTTATTAGTAATTATAAATATTATTATTTTATTTCATTAAAAAGAACTGTCCGTGATATTTTTGGAAAATGAGAGGTTTTATTTAGAAAAAATAGAAAAGTAGAACATTTTAGTTAGAAAAAAAAAATTATACACTTTGGCTAAAATAGGTAACTGGTTAGTTATTAACAATTATTATTTTATTATTTTATTTTAATAAATAAAATTGTCTGTAATATTTTTGGAAAATGAGAGATTTTAGTAAGCAAAAATAAAAAGCTTATATGTTTTAGTTAAAAAGGTAATTGTCCGTGATATTTTTGAAAAATTAAGAGAATTTTTCAGAAAAAATAAAAAAAGTAATATATTTTGGGTGTAAAAGGTGTTATAAATAGATAATATTATAATTTAATAATATTTTTTTTTTTTTTTTTTTTTTTTTTTTTTGAAATAAAAGACAAATATCATTAATAAGAAACGTCATACAAGAGGGACTCCACCAAAGAAATCGGAGGAGACGTAAACACGTTTTGACAATTCAGGGAACAGGGCAGTTTAGCTACCAAATGAGCAACCCCATTCGCTTGTCTTTTAACGAAAGAAACTGAGAAACCTGTTCGAGAATTCAATACAGAATGGCAGGCACTCAACACATTACCAACTTCTAGAATATTATCATCAGGACCTTGAAGAGCTCGAACGGTGAGAAGAGAGTCAGATTCAACAATTACCCTTTCATAAGACATTGTGAGCAGCCACTGTAAACCTTCCAGAACTGCTAAAGCTTCGGCTTCAAAAACAGTTGTTGTCATTGCTTTGCAAATTGTTTTTCCACCCATTAGACTGCCATTGTGATCTCTCAGTACCAATCCCATGCTGAACTTTGTGTCTCCCACTTTCACTGCTGCGTCAACATTCAACTTAAGAGAACCCATTTCTGGTTTCTGCCATTTCGCTCTAACAGGATTGCTGATAGTCGGGCTACCAAACGATTTAGATGGTCTCATCTCTCTAGCTTCTTTCCAATCTGAGATATTCTTCGTACTCCACCCCATAGCAATATCTGCAGTTACCACTTTACCTTCCCAGACTTTCTGATTCCTGAAGAACCACACCCCCCATAAGACTTTAACCATTGTCAACACTTCATCCTCCGTTCCTGTATCCAGCTTTGCTAGCAACCAGGAAGCTGCAATGTCTGCATTTGTTAAATCATGATGAAAACCAAAGATAGACCAACAGGCAGTTGCAAAAGGACACTCGAAGAAAACATGAAAAATGTCTTCAAGATCAGAGTTACACATAGGACAGTTAAGAGGAAGATGCACTCCCTTCATACTCAATCTGCTCTTTACTGGGATGTTATTCCTGCAGAAACGCCAAAGGAAGACCTTAATCTTGTGGGGCAAATCCAAACTCCACAACCTGCTCCACCCTTTCGACTGCAAAACTGATCCCACACCCACATTCCGATTGTGCCACAGTTGATATCCTGTTTTAACAGAATATTTTCCATTAGAAGTTCTTGTCCATGCCAGATGATCTCCCACATGATGTTCAGGTATACGAGTTGCCAAAATACACTCAGCATCCTCTCTAGAAAAAACTTGATAAATCTTGTTAGCATCCCATTGCCGTGCAATTTAATAATATTTTTTATAAATAAGTAAGAATAATTAAGTAAAAACATGAAGTAAAATTAAGTAAAGACAATTAATTAAAATCACAACATACCAAAAAATGTTTAGTATTATATCCCATGACTCTCATTAATTTAAGATCTAACCGTTAGAGATTGAATGACCAAACTATGGAGGAGCGGACTACAAATCGACTATAAAAACTTTTAATGTTTCGTTTTTAATATAATAGTATAAATATAGATACGTGGTATATTATAGTAATTTGTCAAATTTCACATTTTAATTTTTCGAGTGCAAGTGTTCTATAATGTGGAACCACTGTAGCGAACTGGAATGCTGAAGAACAATGTTTAAAATCAAAAGCGAGGTGAGAAGAGACATGATGTGAAGCCATAAACAATGTATATATTTATTTCTCGAACATATCGGTGTCATTGACACCCTAATAATCAATATATTAGCAACATTAATAGCAACTAGCGTAGAAGCCCGTGCGATGCACGGGCCTGTTCATATACGAAAATAATTTTCGCACAAATCAGCATCTTCGAAATAATTTTCTAATTAAATATATGGTAAATTATAGTATTTCAACTTTATTTTATATTTGTAAATTAATTTTATAATATTGTATGCCGTTTTCATGAACCAAATATTTTATAATTTGATCAGGTTTAAAAAGTTGGATCAATATATCTATACGATAATAATTACATGATGATTATTATTATTAATTTCTTAAATAATAATTAAATTTTCAATGTCGTGAAAAGAAATTTATTAAAATGACATGATTATTATTATTATTATTAATTTCTTAAATAATAATTAAATTTCCAATGTCGTGAAAAGAAATTTATTAAAATGATCAATTAAGTGTAACATAAATAATTATTGTAGCATAATTGTTCGTGTATAACATAGATGTTTGTAAACTCATGTGATTTTAATGTAATAAAAATATATTTGTAAAAAAGATAATCATGTATGTGAGATTATATATTAAGATATATTACAAATTTTCTTAATTTTTTATATCTTATACATAATATTTTTTTTTGATAATCAAGTAATTCATTAATAAACGGCCATACGACATCTACAAAAATAATCAAAATAGAACAAACACGTAATAAAATAGATCAAATCAGAATTTTCTTCACCCCGAACTATGATTGTTGAGCAAATCATTCATTGTAGCACATCACTCGTTCATATCGCTGAAGTTTGCAGCCTTTTTAGAGAGACAATCTAATAATCTGTTGTGGTCGTGCAATATATATATATATATATATATATATATATATATATATATATATATATATATATATATATCTAATTCGTCCATACGTATTCGAACAATTAATCGTAATTGCGACTCCATACAATCCAAATCAATGAACCACTATTATAAATCCTGCAGATCTACGATCTCGGATACTAAAACAAACCAAACGCTCACAAGGAAAGAGAACAAACCCGAAGAATGGGTAGAGAAAATCCACTAAACGGGGTACTAAAACTCTCAATAATGAGAGAGACCTATACAAATCGAAAACAAAATCAAAAGAAAACAGTAAAGAGGGGTCTTATCACCAACTTTTTGGTTAATGACAACCCCTTAAATAAAAATTGTGAGTTAAGATTTTTTTGGCGGAAGTATAGATAATATATATGAGCGGTTATTGTATAATCACAAAGTCTACAATACATGTCAATAAGACATTTTACATTTTTATCATTTATTTTCGTGTTCGTGTAATTTCATGCATCAAAAATTAAATCAAACACTAAATTTTCGTGTCATAAATCAAATTTTTGTGAAAGATGTGAACGGTGAAGGAATGATAAAAAAAATGGACAAATTAGTGACATGTGAGATTTATTAAAGTTGTAAAGAATAATATGTCTTTTGGAAAGATAAAAATAAAGGAGTGTACATTTTGAAAATAAAACTGTTAACAAATGAATGAGACGAACAAATTATATAATAATTATTTCATAATTTAATGAAAAATATCAACGCTAACTTTCTTAATTTAAAAAATATTAACTAATGAATAATTAGATCCTTGTATCTAATATGTAATTTATATTAGATCAAATATTATTATTATATTTTATGTATAAATACTTGACCAGTTCAAATAAATATAAATTATATCAATTAACAATATAATTGGTATTTTTTAATTGAAAAGAAACATATATAATAAAAAATTTACAAACATGATCGGATATGTAGTTATATACAAAGCTACAAAAACAAACATAATGGTATATAAATAATATAAGTCAATGTTCTATATACTTAAAATTTAAATTATGAAAAGAAGAAAAGGAGATAATGTGATTTACCTAATAGGAATTCTAAATTACAAATCAAAAGTTAACTTAGCACAGTGGTTAAGATATGAAATTGCTAAAATGAAGTTAAGGGTTTGATTCTTAAT
The DNA here is from genome assembly GCA_030848705.1 of Heracleum sosnowskyi. Taxonomy (NCBI): domain Eukaryota; kingdom Viridiplantae; phylum Streptophyta; class Magnoliopsida; order Apiales; family Apiaceae; genus Heracleum; species Heracleum sosnowskyi. Next base: position 87,711,444 of record CM061245.1, read on the forward strand.
GAGAACACAAATTAATTAATTTTTAGCATAACTTATAGAAAGTGGCATTTTTGTGATTTTTCAACAAATAAGGGTAAAATTGTAATTTCACAACCATTTTTTGGGCTCAATTTGCCCTTAGACGCCATTTAATATATATAAGTAGATAGATAGATTTACCTATATATATATAATAACGTAAATAAAAAATACAAATTTATATAAATAATATGGACCAATATTTTATTTACTCAAAGGTTCAAAATAAAAAAAAGAATATAGAATTAGAGAAAATAATGTGACTTATCTAATAAAATCTTTAAAGTAAACTCAAAAAGCAACTTAGCATAGTGGTTAGGCTTTGAACTTCTTAGAAGGAGGTTGGTGGTTCGATTCTCTACAATAACAAATATTAACATATTTTTGCATAATAATATAACAATGGTAGTTTTGTTATTTTTCAAAAAATAGGGGTAAAATCGTAACTTCACAAGCATTAAAATGACAAGCTTTGCCCTTGTGTTGGCCTATTATATATAGTAACTAGCCTAAAAACCCGTGCGAAGCACGGGCCTGCTTATTTACTGAAATAATTTTTCGCACGAAAATGTATATATATCGAAACAATTTTGTAATTAAAATTAATTTTGAATTTATCTTATATTTGTATAAATTTTTTTTAATTTTTTTTAATATTTAATAAGATTTCACAAAATTTGGAAAAAAAATCTATAAAATAAAGATCAAATTATTATTTTCATTTGACAAAATATTAATTTAGTTTTAAATGTCGTGAAATGCATTTTATCAAATTCAACAATTAAATATAATCTAAATGATTATTTTAGTATAGTTGTTCATATATGATATGGATGTATCTAAACTAATGTGTTTTTAACGAAATGACAATATACTTGTAAATAAAATATAAAGTTGGTCAGGTACGTAAGACTACACACCGTGATCATATCTTAAAATCTTTTAGTCTAAAGTCCGTATATAACATTAGTGTATGTAAATTAATATGATAACGTAACTGTGCCAAACCCAAGGCTTTGGGACTTGTTCATAGTGAGTATTATTGATATTAAGAACAAATAGAAACAATGTAAAATTTGAAACACGGTCGAACTATTGTTCTTGTTGCAATTATAATCAGGTTTACCGGAGTTTTCTATGTTGGAGAAAGTATAATTTGTAAATAGGTATTTTGCCTTAGTAGTTGTTGTTTGTTTTTCAGCGATCAATTGATTTGGTTTTTTTGTTTTTTTGCAGTCTAGAATATAAATCGTTAAATGCACACAATGTTGTTGTAATATAATCGAACACATGTGAATGAGATAGAGGATTTTAAAAAGAAGCTGAAGGTTGGTGCATCTTTGCACACTCTCACAAGACAAATACTTTGGGAGATGAGCACCTATTGCAATATGGAGTATTCATATCACGTGTTTATTTTTTTAACTTGGGAACTGATTTCGCACTTCTCTCTTGTGTCCATCACTGTATTAAATTATATGAACACACTTAGTACTTTAATAATATGTTTGGAATGTCGTTTTACAGTTACAAATTTTAATCCAATTTTTTTTATAAATGATCATCGTGTACTAATAATAATGTATTTTAACTTGACTATATATATGTATTTTATGTAATTAATTAAGCGTTAATAATATCGAATTCAAAATTCAAATCTCATTTCGATTAATTTAATATATATACATATATATTGGCGACCGGAACGCCCTTAAATTCATATATATATATATATATATATATATATATATATATATATTGAAATCGTAGATCCAACCATATATTTGAAAAAAGATTACATAATTGTTTTTGAGTATATTAACTTATGTACAAATTGGCATGGTTAATGATGCAATTTATAATTTATAGGATATAAAATTTGAGTCTTTGTCTACTTGATACAAATAAATATTATTTACAATATAAAAGTAATTCTATTATTTTTGGGTCAATTTTAGAACAAGTTGTTTTCGTGCTTATTTATTTATGTTTTTTTTATATGTTATTATTTAAGAGATAATTGAAATAGAGTCCAAAATTTAAATCTCATATATATTAATTTGATTAAATATTTTTCGATCCAAACTCCTTTAAATTCACATTGTGTTTTTTTTTAAATCGTAGATGCAATCATACAAACGAAACAGTAGTTACGTAAAAATTGTTAAATGTATTAATTAAGTTACTTACAAATTACAAATTAGTGCATAGATGATGCAAATTGTAATTTATATATAAAAAATATGAACCACTATCTATGTATAGTTGCATGGTTACATTTGCAAAAAACAAAATATGTTATAGATGAAAACATTCGTCTACTATTTTTAAAAACATTTAAAAGAAATTAAAACATTCGGCTATATATGTATTATTTCGACCGAAACGTTCTTAAATTCAAATTATTTTTCTTAAAAAAATTGTAAGTTCAATCATATAGATGAAAAGATGACGTAATAATTATCGAGTATATTAATTTATGAAAAAATTTATATGATAGACGACGCAATTTGTAATCTAATACGATATAAAGTTCAAACCGTTATATATTTAATGCAAATAAATAAAATTTATAATATTAAAATAATCTTATTTTCTACGGGTGAAATTTATAATATTTTGTGTAATTTGTTATTTTTGTACGATCTTTTCTTTTAGTACCGTTAGATTTACAAAAAAAATATGAAAAATATTTATGTAAATCATTTGTGTAGATAGATTCCCTATCTTGCGAAGTAAATTACAAAATTGTCGGTATATAACATAGGCGATGCAGTCTTAACATTGTCAGATATAAACGTAGGGCTGAGACTTATTACAAAATCTATTAATATTATTTAAAAGTCATCCATGCGGCGTCTCACTCAATTTTTTTACTTTTAAAATTTTATAAAAATTTTATACTCTAATCTTATATGTTATCTATAATCTTATTATTATGTAGAAATTATACGTTATCTATAATCTTATACTCTTTTAAAATTTTATTTTTTATATCAATCATTTAAAATAAAAGAAAGAGAATCGTAGAGTATGCTCAATCCATTAAAATATTTTTGGTAATTATATACAATGCAATATTTTATAAATAATATAAACCAACATTTTATTTATTTAAAAATAAAAAATTATAAAAAAGAAGATGAGAGAAGAAGAGAAATTAACATTAATAAGATTTTAAAGAAAACTTAAAACAAAATGTACTATGCTACTTATGCATGAGCTTGATTAGAGAAGATTAATGGTTCAATTTACTACACTAACATAATCTTATCTACTATTTGCATAAATATAAAAGAGTTGACGTTTTTGTAATTTTTTAGCATGTAGGGGCAAAATCATAAATTCAAGGTATTAAAATGACATATATCAATAATTTAAATTGATAAAAGAGAATTGTAGATTATGTTCAATTGCTAAAAATATTTATTATAACTATGTATTGTGCAATATTCTAAAAATAATATAAATCAATGTTTATTAACTCAAAAAATAAAAAAATTGGAAGAAGAGGTGGTTTATCTAATAAGAGTTTGAATATAAACTCAAAACAAAGTGTAGCACAGTTGGTTATGACATGAGTTTGACATGGATATGTTAAGGGTTCGATTCCCATCATTAACATAATTTCACAATTTTTACATTTTTATTAAAGAATGGTATTTTTGTAATTTTAGAAAATATAAGGGTAAAATCGTAACTTCACAGCCATTAAAATGGCAAACTTTGCCCTGAGAAATTAACATTAATAAGATTTTAAAGAAAACTTAAAACAAAATGTACTATGCTACTTATGCATGAGCTTGATTAGAGAAGATTAATGGTTCAATTTACTACACTAACATAATCTTATCTACTATTTGCATAAATATAAAAGAGTTGACGTTTTTGTAATTTTTTAGCATGCAGAGGCAAAATCATAAATTCAAGGTATTAAAATGACATATATCAATAATTTAAATTGATAAAAGAGAATTGTAGATTATGTTCAATTGCTAAAAATATTTATTATAACTATGTATTGTGCAATATTCTAAAAATAATATAAATCAATGTTTATTAACTCAAAAAATAAAAAAATTGGAAGAAGAGGTGGTTTATCTAATAAGAGTTTGAATATAAACTCAAAACAAAGTGTAGCACAGTTGGTTATGACATGAGTTTGACATGGATATGTTAAGGGTTCGATTCCCATCATTAACATAATTTCACAATTTTTACATTTTTATTAAAGAATGGTATTTTTGTAATTTTAGAAAATATAAGGGTAAAATCGTAACTTCACAGCCATTAAAATGGCAAACTTTGCCCTGAGAAATTAACATTAATAAGATTTTAAAGAAAACTTAAAACAAAATGTACTATGCTACTTATGCATGAGCTTGATTAGAGAAGATTAATGGTTCAATTTACTACACTAACATAATCTTATCTACTATTTGCATAAATATAAAAGAGTTGACGTTTTTGTAATTTTTTAGCATGCAGGGGCAAAATCATAAATTCAAGGTATTAAAATGACATATATCAATAATTTAAATTGATAAAAGAGAATTGTAGATTATGTTCAATTGCTAAAAATATTTATTATAACTATGTATTGTGCAATATTCTAAAAATAATATAAATCAATGTTTATTAACTCAAAAAATAAAAAAATTGGAAGAAGAGGTGGTTTATCTAATAAGAGTTTGAATATAAACTCAAAACAAAGTGTAGCATAGTTGGTTATGACATGAGTTTGACATGGATATGTTAAGGGTTCGATTCCCATCATTAACATAATTTCACAATTTTTACATTTTTATTAAAGAATGGTATTTTTGTAATTTTAGAAAATATAAGGGTAAAATCGTAACTTCATAGCCATTAAAATGACAAACTTTGCCCTTTGTTGGCTTTTAATATACTAGCTTATACCCCGTGCGATACACGGTTACTTAAATTTTATTTATAATTATTTTGTTTATAATTATATTTTAATTACCCATGGAACACACGATTGTTTTTTTAATATTTATAATTATATTTATTTATGAATATTTTAATATTTAAAAATTATTAGTTTACATGATTAAATTATTGTTAAAAAAGATTTAGCCAAAAAAAATTATAGTTAAAAATTTGATATTTATTATAATTTACACGCTCAATTTAATATTTGTTTATATTGAGTTATAAAAGTTAGATTTGACCAATTTTACGGTCCACGTGAAATTCACAAAATAATTTTAATTTAGTTGTGGTTTAATAATTCTTTTTCAATTAAAAACTATTCTAAAACTAAAAATAGAATAAAGTGACGAAATTTAATATTGAGAATTCTATTCGATTTAAGAAATCTACTTAAATGTAGTTTAGATTATTAGAATACCCTTTATTAACTAAATACAATTTTTATGTTAAATCTAACGGTTTTCACCTATCTATTTAAGATTAAACGATTTTTATTATTAAACGGGTTTCCTTATTTAATTACAACAATTTTTATGTTTTAACTTTTTGGAAAATCCAATCATAATATAATATTTTTTAACTTATATCATTTTTAGATAATAACTTCTTTTTATATGATATAATCTTGATCGTCTATTTTTAAAATTATTGGATCTAACGGTTGAGAATGTTTTGGCGGTATTTAAGACCAAACTACCAGGATAAAATCATTAATTTTTTTAATATTTTTTTTAAAAAATATTTATTGATAAAATATAATATACTCTTTTTTGTAATATGTTAATGATGCGGGAACTTTGAACTTTTGAGAAAATAAATTATCAATTAAAATATAATTTTTTTGTAATAGTTCTTCTTTTAAAGTAGTACACCGTGACGATCAAAATTCTGTATAAAATTCATTTTTTTATAGTATATTCCGTAAATATCTATGTTATTATATTAAAGACTAAATGATGAAAGCTTTCTTATAAGTCTGGTCACTCAATTCATAATCGTTGGATCTTTCAAATTAAATTGTTGAGAAACGTTAGATATAACAGTAAAATTATCACGTAGAATTATCTAAGGTTTGAATCTACCAACAACATATTAAAATTTATAGGTTTTTTTGAAAAATAAGAATTTTTTCTTCGAATTTAGTAATTTACAATGTATAGAGGTTAAAAAAGTTAGGTCTCTCTGTATTGTATAGCTGAGTCAAAAATTTCAAAATACTGTTTTTTTTAATATGAATATAGTCCTGCTAACAATGAAATTAGGTATCTATGAGTTCTTATAAAACAAAATCACCATTTGCGTATAATTTATTATTTAATAATAAATAATATTTAATTAGTTATGATATAAAATTTAATAAAATAAGATAAAAATATGCACAATTTTATAAATATCAGTTAGTAAGACCTAGCTTATAGCCCGTGCGATGCACAGTTACTTAAATTTTATTTATAATTATTTTGTTTATAATTATATTTTAATTACCCATGGAACACACGATTGTTTTTTTAATATTTATAATTATATTTATTTATGAATATTTTAATATTTAAAAGTTATTAGTTTACATGATTAAATTATTGTTAAAAAAGATTTAGCCAAAAAGAATTATAGTTAAAATTTTGATATTTATTATATTTTACACGCTCAATTTAATATTTGTTTATATTGAGTTATAAAAGTTAGATTTGGCGAATTTTACGGTCCACATGAAATTCTATTCTAAAACTAAAAAGAGAATAAAGTGACGAAATTTAATATTGAGAATTCTATTCGATTTAGGAAATCTACTTATATGTGGTTTAGATTATTAGAATACTCTTTATTAACCAAATAAAGTTTTTAATGTTAAATCTAACGGTTTTCACCTATCTATTTAAGATTAAACGATTTTTATTGTTTTGATATTAAATGGGTTTCCTTATTTAATTACAACTTTTTTTATGTTTTAACTTTTTGGAAAATCCAATCCTAATATAATATCTTTTAACTTATATCATTTTTAGATAATAACTTCTTTTTATATGATATAATCTTGATCTTCTATTTTTCAAAGTATTGGATCTAACGGTTGAGAATGTTTTGGCGGTATTTAGGACCAAACTACCATGATAACATCATTAATTTTTTAAATATTTTTTTAATATATTTTTTTAAAATATTTATTGCTAAAATATAATATACTCTCTTTTGTAATATGTTAATGATGCGGGAACTTTGAACTTTTGAGAAAATACATTATCAATTAAAATATAATTTTTTTTTGTAATAGTTCTTCTTTTAAAGTAGTACACCGTGACGATCAAAATTCTGTAAAAAATTCATTTTTTTTATAGTATATCCCGTAAAAATCTATGTTATTATATTAAAGACTAAATAATGAAAGCTTTCTTATAAGTGTGGTCGCTTGATCACTCAATTCATAATCGTTGGATCTTTCAAATTAAATTGTTGAGAAACGTTAGATATAAGAGTAAAATTTATCACGTGCAATGATCTAAGGTTTGAATCTACCAACAACATATTAAAATTTACAGGATTTTTTTGAAAAATAAGAATTTTTTCATTTTTTTTTCTTGTAGACATGGGTTATTTGATAATATTTTTTATAAAGTACGATTTTTCAAAAAAGTACTATACTAATTGATTAACAAACTTTTAAAGTTTTGAATTTAATAATTTACAATGTATATAGGTTAAATATAATTTAACCTATATACATTGTAAATATAATTTATAATTGTTTTATAATTTATTTTTAGTATTTAAATATAATTCTATTATTAATCAGATACACTTTTTAATATTAGATCTAACAATTCTCATCGATCTATTTAAGATCTAACTGTAATTATTAATTTGGTGGTATAGTGATCGTACACGGACCATATCGATTTTAATTTTTTCTTAAATTGATTTTAATATTTTATTGAAATAAAAATAGAATTTATAAATTTAAAAGAATTAGGAAAAAAATTAAATCTACAATAAAAAAAATATTTATTAAAATTTAGATAATCACTTTACTGTTTGGGCTCTATCTTGAGTTTTAGACAACAGATTTTAACGATTTTACAGCCCATGCGAAGCTAACAAAATTATCTTTAATTTAATGATGGTTTATTAATTTTTATCTAACTGGAACTATCCATAAACTAAAGAGAAAAGATAATTACGAATTTTTACATAAAGATTTCTATTCAATATAGAAAACCCATTTATAGTTGGTTTAAATTATCAAAATACATCTTTTAGTATTTAAATACTATCCTATTATTAATCAAATACAATTTTTAATATTATATCTAACGGTCCTCATCTATTTGAATATTTATAGTTTTATAATCCAACGGATCATATACTTTTGATAGTACAGTGACCGACCAAAGTTTTGGATAAGATCTCCCTTACGCTTATTATATATAAGGTATTAATAGAGAAAGATCTCTTGTAGGTTTATTACGGTTTACCTATGCGACTCCAAATTCTTGATAAACCATTTGGGGGTTCCATCTCCTGAACCCCTTGACAGGTGGACCCTCTAAATTCATGGAACTTTATTCGTACAATACCTTTTTCCAACCCAATCAGCTCTTTTAGACTTTCACCATAATCTATTCATTTTAAATGGGCCTACAATACATGCCGGCTTTAAATCAAACCCAATGACAATTTTGTTGGATACAACACTTTGTATTAAAATATCTTTTATAAATTTAAGTTAAATTTTAAGCCAATTTGTTGCACGAACTCACAAACCTTCTCCCGAAAACCTTTTTCACATTGCACATTTTAATTTGAGATTCATTTGTATAAATGAATGCCGTCTCATATTTTAATAATGAATATTATCAATTATATACACAGATTGTTTAACGAAATTTAATTTTTATTTATATTTTTAAAATTAATATTTTAAATAATAATTTTAATATGTTGTCTTGTTTGCTTTTATATTTTGATGATTAATTTATATTTTATTTTAATTTATATTTTAATTTGATTAATTTATATTTTGAGGTTTTAGTTAAAAGAAATTTTAGTTAGAAAATATTAAAAAAAAATACATTTTGGAAAACAAAGCTAATTGGTTAGTCATTATAATTATAATATTATTATAATATTTTATTAAATAGAATCGTCCGTGATATTTTTGGAAAATGAGAGGTTTTAGTTAGGAAAAATAGAAAAGAAGAAATTTTAGTTAAATAATATAAAAAAAGTATACACTTTGGCTAAAAAAGTAATGGTTTAGTTATTAGCAATTATAAGTTATTTTATTAAATGAAACTGTCTGCGATATTATTGGAAAATGAGATGTTTTAGTTAGGAAAAATAGAAAAGATATTCTATATAATAATTTTAATATTATATCTAACGGTTCTCATTGTTTTGATCAGAAATATCTAACGGCTATGTATTGAGTGACCAAACTTTTGAAGGACCGGACTACAAAAACTTTCAAGTCTTTAATATAATTGACGAAATTTTTATATTTTAAAAAATAATATTATAAATAATAATTTTAAAATGTTGTCTTATTTGCTTTTATATTTTGATTATTAATTTATGCATTCATTTGCTATATTAAATTGTTAAAAAATTATAATGAATATTTATTTGACTCGACATGATTTAATAATTTAATAACAGTTTTAGTTAGAAGACATATTAGTTATAAAATATAAAAAGAATATACACATTGACAAAAAAAAGCTAATCGGATAGTTATTATTAATTATAATATTATTATTTTATTTTATTAAATAGACTGTCTGTGATATTATTAGAAAATAAGAGGTTTAGTTAAGAAAAATAAAAAAGTAGAAATTTTAGTTATAAAAAAGAATATACGTGTTGGCTAATAAATGTAATTGTTTAATTATTAGTATTTTACGTTACTAAATGAAATTGCCCCTGATATTTTTGGGGTTTTAGTTAGAAAATATAAAAATAAATATACGTTTTGGGAAAAAAAGCTAATCGGTTAGTTATTAGTAATTATAACATTATTATTTTATTTTATTAAATAGAATTGTCCGTGATATTTTTGGAAAATGAGAGGTTTTGTTAGGAAAAATAGAAAAGTAGAAATTTTAATTAGAAAAAATAAAAAAGAATATACACTTTGGGTATAAAGGTATTGGTTAGTTATTAGCAATTATAAATTTATTACGTTATTTTATTAAATGAAACTGCCTGCGATATTTTTGGAAAATGAGATATTTTAGTTAGGAAAATAGAAAAAATATTCTATATAATAATTTTAATATTTTATATAACGATTCTCATCGATTTGATCAAAAATATCTAACGGGATTGAGTGATCAAACTACAAAACTTTTAATGTTTTCTCTTTAATATAATAGTACTAGCTTAAAACCTGTGCGATGCACAAATTATTTTAAAATAGTTGTTATTTTATTATTTACGTTTTAATATTTTATTAAAGCGTGTTAAACTTTTTTAAATAATTAAAAGTATTAAAATAGATTTTAAAATAAATAAGTAACGGTTTACCCTAAATTACCCTAAATTTGTTTTACAAAAATAAGTTATATGTTGAAATAGGTAAAACTTTTATAGAATTAAAAATATTAAAATAAGTTTTAAAATAAATAAGTAAGATTTTGTTCGTGATATTTTTGGAAAAAGAGAGATTTTTGTAAGGTAAAATATAAAAAATAACATGTACTAGTAAAAAAAAGGTAATTTCTAATGATATTTTTGGAATGATGGGATTTTGATAGAAAAATAGAAAAATTAATGTATTTTAGCTTGAGAAGTTAATTGGTTATAAATAAATAATTTTATTAATTTAATAATTTTTTATAGATAAGTAAGAGTAATTAAGTAAAATCACGAAGTAACAAAAAACTATGCCTTTTAAAATAATTTTAAAAGCAGTAAAATAGGTTTTTAAAAAAATAATTAAGGGTTGCCCGTGATATTTTTGAAAAATAGGGATTTTAGTAAGAAAAAATAGAAAATGTAATATGTTTTAGTTGAAAAAGGTAATTGTCCGTGATATTAAAATAGGTTTTAAAATAAATAATTAATGGTTGCCCGTGATATTTTTGGAAAAGATTATTGCCTGTGATATTTTTGGAAAAAAAAAAAGATTTTGTAGAAAAGTAATGTGTTTTAGCTGAAAAAGGTAATTGGTAATAAATAGATCTTATTATTTAGTAATATTTTTTATAGATAAGTAAGAGTAATTAAGTAAAATCACAAAGTACCAAAAAACAGGTACTAACAAATAGGTACCGTACCGATCAATCTTTTAATGTTTCGTCTCTAATAATATAGATAGTATAGATGTCGTCTGTGATACTTTTAGAAACGGAGAAAAAGAATATACACTTTGGCAAAAAAAGATAATCGGTTAGTTATTAGTAATTATAATATTATTTTATTATTTTATTAAATAAAACTGTCCGTGATATATTTGGAAAATTAGAGGTTTTGGTTAGGAAAAATAGATTAGTAGAAATTTTAGTTAGAAAATATAAAAAAGAATTTTAGTTTGAAAAATGAGATATTTTAGTTTGGAAAAATAGAAAAGATCTTCTATATAATAATTTTAATATTTTATTTAACGGTTTTCATCGAATTGATCAGAAATATCTAACGGCTATGAATTGAGTGACGACTATAAAAACTTTCGGGATCAGAATACAAAATTTTTAATGTTTCGTTTTTAATAGAATAGTACAGATATATATATCATACATAAGTATTTGGACAAATTTTTAGCATCTTTCTTTTACGAAATATAATTAATTTGGCATGAAATCCAAATCAGTTACAATTGACAAAAATTTATGTGTACTAATAACAGTAAACAGTTATTTATTCAGATTTTACAAAATCAGACCGAATATTCACTCTCTTTAGATACCAAAATAGAATTTAAACAAAAATCTTATAAGTTTATGTTTAAAAACGAAATAATTTTATTTAGCAAAAAAAAAAATCATCAATTTGTTAAAAAATAAAAACAAGCATTTAGCAAAAAAATAAATAAAAACAAGAAGTCGAAAAAAAACTGGAAAAATAATTAATCATACTAGTAACATAGTACACCTACACCACTTCATAACCGCCTTTGTGAAGCAGAATATAAAAAATATATATATAGATACACAGTGTGTGTATAAGCTATATATACCCACAAGAAATCAAGAACATATAACTCATCTTTCTCTAATCAATCACCTTCTCTTTTTATCTCTCTCTCCTCTCTCTATATCTATAATATATACATACAAACATTTTTACACATATATATATAATAATAAAACCCTGTGTGAGTGTATTCTAATTCAATTGAATTGAATTGATTCAATCTTGAATTTGAATCAGTCATGGTGGAAACAAGGCGAGGATCGTCGTCCTCGAAGCGTCCGTTGTCGCAATCGTCGGCGCCGGTTGTTCCTAATTCTAAGCGATCAAAGGTGCGATTTTTATTGATTTTTTCGTGTTTTTTCGGCTTCTTGATTGTGAATTGTGTGTGTTTTGATTGGTGGATTAGGCGGTGGATGAAGCGTCGTCGAATAATGAAGCTAAAACCCTAGATCCGGCCAAGAATTTGGGTGATCAGGAGGCGAAATCGATGGACAAGGGGAAAATGAAGGCTGAGGTGGCGCAACCGCAGAATTCGACTGATGCTGTTGTGGTTGTTGGGGAGCCGGTTGTGTCTCCGATTTCGTTAGGTGAGGTTTCTTGAATTTTCTTGAGTTTTCGTGAATTGTCTTGAATTTGTTTTTCGTGAATTTTGTTGAATTTGTGATTGAATTGGATGTGTCAATAGGTCAATCTTTGTTAAAGGCCAAGCCTAGTGGGTCTGTGTTGAATCGGGGCAAGAAACGGCAAGTGAAAGAAGATGTTGGAGTTGCATGGGGGAAGCTTATTTCGCAGTATACCAAGGTATGTGTTTTTCGTTGTCATACAAGAAGAATGTCATCTTTTTAGTGCAAAATGACTAGTTGGTAATGTTCTAGTTGGTTCTTGCAAGTTGAATTATGAAAGTCTGATTTTAAGTGTTGTTTGCTATCTTTGTGATTATTGTTTTCGTAATTGGGTGGTAGCTATTAAACTAGGGGGCGGGGGTCTCAAACAAGTTGCTCCTCTGTGTAGTACTATTTCTGGATAGGGGTTGACGATAGTTAGTATTCTGTGTACCCACATTATTTTGTACTTCATCATGCATGACAAGAATTAAGAAGAATGAAAAGAAAAAGATATTAAAGAAAATGATTGTGTGGATCAGCTTAAAACAAATACACTACCCTAGTAGAAGTATTAGGATGTTTTAAGCGCAAAGCAATTGCAAAGATGTGGTGTGGATCTTGGTATTATTATAACTGACAAGCTTTTTAAAATTGAAACATGCTACACATAAAAATGGTAGAAGATTTTCCTGACTGGTACAAGACTGGCATAGTTTATCCTTATTTTCCTAGAATGTAGTTGTAATAATGGCCACATTTAACAGAACAATAGCTATTCTATCTACTATGAGGTAAGATTGACTCTTCTTTACTCTATTGAGAGGGAGGAGGCTTACATGATTACATACTTTTACAATGAATTTTGGGAACTTTAACAATCTGATTTTTTCAACAATCAAAACAATGCTTTACTTTTATCATGGTTGTGTCTACTAGGTTCTTTCAGAACTTCCTTTCTGCCCATCTCTTAAGTCATCAGCCATAACAAGTATATTGATTTTTTTTTTTATTTTCACGATGAATAGAACCCATGAACAGTGTTGATTAACGCTGCCAATGAACTACTTTTTTTCCTTTAAATTCCTAAATCTCCCAACAACAAAAAAGCCTGATGTAGAAACTTAAGTTCTTGATGAGGTAAGTTGGTTAGATTAACCAAGTAAAATCCAGTAGCCATACGGTAATTCAAGAAGAATCACTACTTCTAGGATTTCTTAAGAGCATAAGACAACAAGTTGTTTGGATTGTAGCCCATAATAAGTTTAAAAAGATCTTAATGTCAGTAATTAGTCAAAGTCTTTCAATATTATTGGATTGCATCTCCTTGTGTAGGATTACCTAAAACTTAACAAGTAAATTTTAAATAATGAGGAAAGTAGTAAATGAAAGAAACATTTTTTCTTATTTTTTAATATTACTGAAATAACATTAGGATGTTCCTGAAAAATCTTGTTATTTATTGTAATTTAATTGAATAAAAAAACGCAATAACCTTTTCTCTGAATGGTAACTAAAAACTAATACATATCAAAATACTTTATTATTCAGTGATAAGGTTAATTGTGATTTTTTTATAAAGTTTAGTAGTTTTTCAAATTAAATTATTTTCTACATTTTCGATTTTTATTAAGAAAGTCGTGAAATGTATGGTAAGAGGCACTTCTAGGACTGCATAGTCCTATGAGTAGGGGAAGTTAGTCCGAGGAGCAGTGTAAAATCTGTGTACAGCTCACTGTGTTCAGACTCACTGTTTGATAGTTCCGTTGGCTTACTGCATGTTCATCCATATAGGTTTGTGAACCAAAATGTTTATCCTCATTTTTCTAAATCAAATAACTTTAATTGTTTGATGATGTAAAAGCTTGTGTTATGTACTAGTATAGTACTGCAAGTTAGGATTTAGATGGATGAGTAGTTACGGAGGTATGTTCTGTATCCAAGGAAAAAGGTGAAGTAGATATAGGACATTACTTATAAATAGTTTTAGTGGTCTTCTGCAACTTGTTGTTCTAAGTGTTTGTATGGCTATATAGTTGCGAAGTGGCACTCTTTTTACAAGGTGGAACACGAAATGTGAGTAGTGGACATGTGGGTTTATAAAGTTGAATTATAGCCTACTGGTGTAGGGTACATGTCTATTCTTAACTTTTTTGCTACTTGGTTTAGCCATATATTTGTTATGATTGCTGACCAATTCACCTAGATTAGATTACAACAGTAGCGTTAACTTCAGTTGGAACACTACAGCTGTAATTGTCAAATGAACTGCCGAGGAAAAGAAAATTATTGTCTTCATGGCCTCATACTGTATCAGGATCTTGATTGAGATCTTCAGAGTAAGGTTGTATCTGGCGGGGAAAAAGGGAGTGATATATACGAAACTAATGTAATGTTAGACGGGTTAGAATAAGCAAGTTTGAATACCACCTGTAGAGAAATAATTCTTGCTGCTGTGGTATTTTGTTATGGGTGGCTTTGGTTCTCATCAGAATGTTTAATTTTGTTTCTGCTCCTAAGATTTATTTACTTATTTTATTATCAGCAATGCATGTCATTTTTGCTATTCATATGTGAATTTGTTCTAAATAAATCATCGCTAAGCAGACGATGTATCTTTTGTGATCAGAATTTTGGAGCTCTAAAACTTGAAATTTTTTCTCTCTCAGAATCCCCACATTGTAATGCATCAGCCTTTTTTTACTGTTGGTCAAGGTCGTCAATGCAACTTGTCGGTAGCAGATCCAACTATCAGTAAGACATTGTGTAATTTGAGGCATATAGATGCGAAGGTATGCTCCGTATTCAGTTAATATAAAGAATGACAGTTACTGAATCTAGATTTGCACTTATCTGTTCCTAACAAAAGATACCATCCCAGACTTTTCTTACAATCACCGGTGCAAAAGGGTTTGTCAAAATAAATGGAAAGGTCTGCCCTAGGCATACTTGTGTCCCTCTGAATGGAGGTGATGAGGTGATTTTCAGCGCATCCAGTCAACATGCCTATGTATCCTTTTTCGAAATCATTTTGCATATATTTGTTGTTTAATTCTTAACTTCTTTCTTATTCAATGTGGAGTAAATAAACTTCACTTTATTTGTTCTACACAGAATCTTCCTTGACTTTATTTTCAGATATTTCAACAACTTTCAGATGATAACCCTGTTTCTGATGGCACGCCTCCTTCAGTAAGGGTGTTAGAATCACATAGTGGTCCAGTTAAAGGGTTACATTTTGGGGACAGGGTTAGAGATCCTTCTGCTGTTGCAGGAGCTTCGGTTTTAGCAACATTATCTAACTTCCGGAAGGAAATTTCTCTTCTTCCTCCCCCTTCTTCACCTGAACTACCCACACTTCTTTCTCCCTGTAAAGTTACAGATAACTGTGATGTGGATACTGATATGGACTCAGTGGATCACTGTGTGGGGGCTGATGCTTCCTCAGCTGAGAAAGCTTCTGTTCTCTCTATGACTAACAGCAATATTAATCACAACAGAACTGGTCTGGAAGCTTCTGTTGATGCAGATATAAAGCAGGTCCCTGGAGCAACTCATCGAATAACACAGGGTTCAAGGATGCTTGCAGGATCAGCGACACCTGAGTTTGATTTGACTGGTAGCATCTCCAAAATACTTGACTTGCAACAGGAAGTAGGGGAATCTAAGGACATCAGTCCAATATTATTGTTAAGGAGGCTTCAACAGTACAAAGATGGCTTACAACAAAGAGTTTTCAAATCCGAGGACATCGATGTCTCATTTGAAAGTTTTCCATATTATTTAAGGTGCAGATTTTTGGTTACTATAAAAATTATTTCCCAAAACCAATCCATTAAATAATACTTCTAGCTAGATTTATATTTGTAGGTATGGTGTATTTCTTAATTTTCAGCCCATGTTTTGTTATGTTTCTTTGTATATATACCATGTCTGCCCATAATTTTCCTGGACAAGACTAGGTATTCAAGTCTTATAATTTTTTGGTTTGGTCTCGTTTACATAATTCTTTTTTGCATCTTTTTCTCTTTTATTCCAAAGAAATAGCCTAGCCAAAGCTGAATTTTTCCTTGTAAACCGTATTTTTGTTGAGTTATTATTGTATTATAGTGATATTTCTAAGGCTTAATTGGGGTAGTGCAGTATAAAATTTGGATTTTGTTACTTTATTTGAGGGTGTACACATAGGTCTCTGTGGCTAAATTATTTAGTGGTATGTGTAACTTTTCAGTTCATTAATTGCCGTGTAGAAATTTTCATATGACTGCATTTTTGTGTTTATGTTCGTTGCAATTTTGGCCTTTAATTGTAAGCATTCATCTTTCTCTGCTCTTGACAATCCTCTCTCATAAGAGTGTTGTTATTAAGACACTGTTAATTAATATCATACTTTACTTGACAGTGAGAGTACAAAAAATGCCCTGGTCGCTTCTACCTTCATACATTTGAAGTGTAATAGATTTTCGAAGATAGCTACAAATCTGCCTACATTGTGCCCAAGGATATTATTATCCGGTCCTGCAGGTATTTCACGAAAATGCTTTGTTTAAGATTTTAAATCTGATTAATAAAATTGATTTGTATATAATAGATTAGAGATTCAATGAGGTTAAAGTTAATTTATCAGGCATTAATGGAGAATCTAGAAGAGCAGTCAAGGTTTTAAGCCCTCCTGTCTGTAATGAACCGCTGCAATAGCAGGTTCTTTTGATGTCTAGCTGTAATAGAGAAACATTAAATAAAATATAGCATCGAATAACGATAACTTTATAGCAGAATGGAAGCGTACACCAACTCACTATTACTGTAATGCCACATTCCAACAGAAGGGGTGGGGGGTGACAAGTAAAATTGATATTAGAATTGTCCTTATATACACGTTTGAAAGTCGTTTTTAACTTCAATTTGTTTTAACATTTGTGGTGGATAGTGGGAGGTACAACAAATATACATCTTTATCTGGGAAAAGTTTTGATTCTTTCCAGTGTGATCTACTGTGTTTTTCTGCTATGAATGATGCATATTCTTAGATATGTTTCTTTTTGCAATGTGAATAGGTTCGGATATATACCAGGAGACATTGGTTAAGGGACTTGCTAAACATTTTGGTGCTACACTTATCTTAGCTGATTCTCTTCTACTTCCTGGTGTAAGATTTTCGATGTACCTCATTTAAAAGCATACCTTATTGATAATTCGATATTATAAGGCTATACTGCTATACTAATGAGCTCTATCAACAGTTGTAAGCGTCCTTCAGTGAAGAAATTTCATTTTATTAATGATCCTTAAA
Organism: Heracleum sosnowskyi; assembly: GCA_030848705.1. Classification (NCBI taxonomy): domain Eukaryota; kingdom Viridiplantae; phylum Streptophyta; class Magnoliopsida; order Apiales; family Apiaceae; genus Heracleum; species Heracleum sosnowskyi. The sequence goes on from CM061245.1 coordinate 87,729,441, forward strand.
TTGTTATTTAGGGTCCAGCAGCAAAGGAACTTGATCCTGTTAAAGAATGTTTAAGGCCTGAAAGAGCAAGTGTGTTCGCGAAACGCACTGCATTTCAACTTAAGAAACCAGCTTCTGGTTGGGGGGAGGCTGATGTTAGTGGTGGGTATAGCCTTGGTTCTCAAGCCCGACCTAAGCAAGACACATCTACTGCCTCATCCAGAATGTACACTTTCAAGAAAGGCATGAATTCATTCTTTCCACTACTTAAGTGCATCTTATTATCAATCAACTTGAACTAGTTTCTCACAAATTCTTAATATATGAGTAATGCTCTTTGTTTTGGCATCCAGATCACTATTGTCTTCGAAATACTGAAAGTCATTATTACACTGCTTAATATATTTTTATTTTGACAGGTGATAGAGTAAAGTATGTGGGTTCTTTACAGTCTGAATTTCAACCATTAAGGTACCTTTTCTCCTTGTACTGTGATTATGTTTTGACAGCTAATATTTCTATCTGTATTTTCACAACATTAGAGGTAAGGTTTTGCATGTCTTTTAAAATTAAATAATTACTTCTCATAAAACCAGTGCATAGCTGATCTTGTAAAGTTCCTTTTTGTTTGGTAGAGGCCCTTTTTTGGAGACCTTGAGGACTATTTTGTGAAGGATTAAACTGGTTAGATTACTAGAAAGAAAAGGATAGTCTGCACATAAATCACGTCTAAAACAATGAGTCGCAACTAAAGGAGCTTTATAGAACTTGAAATTTGAAGTAAATAATGAATGCTTAATTATTCTAGGGAAAGGGTCTAATTAAAATAAGCATGGTAAAGACCAATTAATGATGTTCCTCTGGTCTGTGCAGTAATTATTGGAGTCTTTTGATGTTGAGTTTGTTGAGGACTCTATTTTGAAACGTTGTTACCTTAAAGTTTGAGTACATTCATTTGTCAAAAAAAAAAAAAAGTTTTGACTACGTTCCTTCTTTTATTGTCATTGAAGGCTATTTTGTTTTTTACAATATATCTTTCTGGTGTTCTGAAAAGCCACTTAATTTGAAAAAGCCTGGATCATGTGATGGTGGTTGTTTATTTATGTATATATGAAGTAATATCACAAATTTTTGTGTAGTTCAGAAAAAAGCATGTAGCAGAAAGATAATCAAAGTTACTTGTCACTAATTAAAAAAGAACTATTAATGCATCCATTTTCCTATTGCAAAATATTATATATATCTGTGTGTGTGTGTAGTTGTTTTGGTTGCTACGTCTATATCAGATTGGTTTATGCACTTGCAACATCTTTAGAGGAGATAATGTATTGTTCTATATATACAATCTTCTGTGGCACCCTCATTATATTTGTTTCTGGTTGAGAAATAACCTCTGCGTTCATCTGTTATGGATTTTTTGACCTCCTTCAACTTAGGATTGTAAACTTTTGGTGAAGACATTTACCTGAACTCTAAATTGACCTAATGTACATCGAAAGATCAAGATAGATATCAACAGAACTATAAATAGATGTCAAAAGAAAGTGAGTAATTAAAAGATATAGGAATCATTCTATAACAAGTTAGACAAACTAAATTTAGGGATAGAAAACAGTGCCAGAGAATTTTGCTTTGAGAATATACTTCAAATTGGTTCCACTAGGCAAGGAAATCTCCAACAAAATGTAATACTTCGAAAGGACTCAAGAAACTTGACAAAGACAATGCTGTTACCTTTATAGTATTCATGTATTTTGATTTCTAAACAACCGTTTTGTTATTGAAGTTAGTGGCACAAAAGGTTAAACTGTAAGTCATTTTTAACCCTTTTAGAAAACCATGACCCAGTGTCTTCCTGCTCTGTGCTTTCCAAGCAACCCTCGAACCTATGCCTCAACGCATCCTCTCTCTATCTTTACAAGCTACTGTCAGTGCTACCCTTTTTTCCGTCGCCAGGCACCTTAAGTCAAAGCTTAAGCTGTTACTTAAATAACTTATTGTATTGAAACATCCTTTCTCTGAAATGCAAAAATCATTTTCTAGGTCTGCATCCTTTCTGTTAGCTCTAGGACTGCAGGTTTCGATTGTTGCTTGGTTCCCTGCCGCTCTTCCTCCAGCATTGAATTTTGATGCTTAATTTTTGGTGATACTTATACTTCCTCGGTCTGCATCAGAAGTCGGATGGTCATAAAATCTTGTATAAAAGGATTAAATCTCAATTCCTTTTTAGTTTATCTTTTAAAGAATGATTTATTCCCCCCTGTATAGCTCCTTGATTCTTATCTTATTCTATCATTCTCATCTGTTTTCTGCCTTCCTTAACCTTGTTCTGCGGGAAATTGGATCAGGAACCAACTTCGGGGAACTGTTTCCCGCCTTTATTGTCCCCTTGAAGTTTTTTGTCTTTGTAGGATGTAATGTGATTATGGAATTAAAATGTTAAACTTTATGTTGAGTAACCAGTCGCTCTAAAACCTCAAGGTATTAGAGGAAGACACTTTCCATGATCATATATTGTATTCTAACACTCCCCCTCACTCAAGAGCCCAGTTTTTGGGTCGAAGAGTGGATCACGGGCGCCCATCTTTGGGGGCATAGTTTTGCCTTTCGTGTCCCTCATAAATTGTGAGAATATTGGGGGTGGCAGGGAGTCGAACCTTGGACCTCCCGCCTGCTTGAGCTCTGATACCATGTTGAGTAACCAGTCGCTGTAAAACCTCAAGGTGTTAGAGGAAGGCACTTTCCATGATCATATATTGTATTCTAACACTTTATACTTTTCTTTTCCTTCGTTTCTCAGGGGACCACAATATGGGTTTAAAGGCAAGGTGGTACTTGCATTTGAAGAAAACGGCTCTTCCAAGATTGGGGTTAGATTTGATAGATCAATTCTGGAAGGTAATGATCTTGGGGGCCTTTGCGAAAAAGATCGTGGTTTTTTCTGTGCTGGTGAGCATTTCAGTCTCTTCTTGTATCTGTACCTAATCTGATTTAATATCTTTATAACCGCCTTTAGTGGTGTTAATTGATATGTCACTGTGCAGCTGGCTCGCTTCGCCCTGAATCTGCCAGTAGCAGCGAGGCTGAAATACTTCTAATTAATGAACTCTTCCGGGTAGCCATTCTTAACTTGCAGAAGAAATATGTGGCCTATTTTCTTTCTATTAAAATATTTCGCTTCTTCATATGGTTCCTCATTATATGTACTTCAATTCGTGAATCTGTGTGTGAGTAAATAAATTTGCTGTAAAAAACCTGTGAATTTAACATTTTACAGGTTGCTATAGAAGAAAGTAAAAGGTGTGCGTTAATTTTGTTTGTGAAAGATATAGAGAAGTCTTTAATGGGGAATACGGAGGCTTGTGGAGCTTTTAAGAGTAAGATTGAAAGTTTGCCAGGGAATGTAGTTGTCATTGCTTCACAGACACAAATGGACAATCAGAAGGAGAAAGTAAGTTACTACACTCGGCTATCACCATTAAAAAACATTTCACTGGGTTTGTGGGTGGACTTCTGGGATGTTTGGTTTGTTAATAACTCTGAAGTTTCTTGAATAATCTTTACTAAAAGTTTAATCATGTTTCAGTACAATCCTGGTAGTCTTCTGTTTACCAAGTTTGGAAGTAATCAAACATCTCTACTTGACGCTTTCCGGGTATGCAATTTAAGAGCTTGTCGTTTTGTTTTTCACCCCTTGTAGTTTTTACCATTTTGTGCGTGACTGTTGAACGGAAGAAGTTTGCTTATTTTATGATGATTGTTATTTCATTTATTTGGCATATAGCTTTCTTGATATTTGTTGATGTGCAGTTATAATCACATAATTTCCCTTTGTTTCACATTATAAAAGATATAAAATTTGGTCAAAAAAGTAACTGCTCAGATGAACTGCATGAAATTAGGCAGGTGGAATAGAAGGATTAGAGAGGGAAGAGTGAAGAAAATGAGGAAGTGTAGTTTTTAACGATAAAGTTTGTGAAGAAAATGAGCAGTAAGTTGGAATATGATCAATTATCCTTGATTGGTGAAATTTGCCTTGGTGTAAATTTGTAGGTAAGGGATATAAGAAAGAATGATATTATAAATAATCCCCAAATGTAGTACAGGTTTCATTCCGTTTTCCCTTAATCATTTATTCCAATAAAATAGACTAATAGAGCATTACTGCTGTAAATGTTTTCTGAATGTTCAGAGCTTGATGTACTCATCAAAGCACCACATGATCACACCACAGATGACAAGCACCTGAATGTTGAGATACTGCCCACATGTTATGGTTACAGAAAGGGAAAATTGATTTTGGTTGACACTCATTCTTACTTTAATTCTGAAACTGTTGTAATCTATCTAGGCAAGTATGCTAGGTCTTTGAAATTCAAGATGCTTTTGGGTCGTGCATACTGCCCACATGTTATGGTTACAGAAAGTGAAAATTGATTTTGGTTGACACTCATTCTTACTTTAATTCTGAAACTGTTGTAATCTATCTAGGCAAGTATGCTAGGTCTTTGAAATTCAAGATGCTTTTTGGTCGTGCTTTTGGCAAATTATATTTTTGTGGCAGTGATATAATCAATTTAGAACTTAGCGAAATCCAGTCAAACTATATTTAATACATGTGTATCCTATATGATTATAAATCTTTTGTGCAATATATGTCTTTTCCACTTGATTGTAATTTGTTTTTACTTAATTTTATTATAATACATTTATGTGAGCTTGATGTTCTTGATGTAAGAAGTTTATCCTTCAGGGAAGTCTTGGTCGAATACAGGACAGAAGCAAAGAAACCCCAAAAACAATGAAGCAAATCACTCGTCTTTTTCCAAATAAAGTATCAATTCAGATGCCTCAGGTGATATTTCATGTTTCATAGTTTTCCACAATTATCTTCTTGTTAGAGTATATGGATATTGTTAATCTAGAAGAGATAAATCAGAGATAAGCAAAGAAGAGTAGTAGTAGCAGAAAAATATCTTTATATCTGTCTTAACTGCCTACTCCAACTATTACAAGGAGGCACCGCCTCTTATATAGTAATCTTATACTTGGTGGCTATTCTTGCTGCAGTAACCATGATAAGCGCATGATGTCATGGTGCTGACTTAAGCGCATTGTCAGGCTTGTGCTCCTATTTTAACAGTTTTCAATAAAGTTGTAGTTAATTTTTATGGATTGTGCCAGGATGAACCACTGCTCTCTGAGTTGAAAGACAAGTTGGATCGCGATGTAGAGACTTTAAGATCACAGGCAAATTTAGTCACCATGCGCTCAGTGAGTAATCCATTGTTTATGTAGAGCATATTACTTTTGTAATATAAATATTTCCAGTTATATTCAATTTTGGATTTGGTTGTCACTGCAACCTTCTTTGTTGATGATCATGTTCTTAGATTAAGTTCTGTTTAAAATGTCACGAATAAATTAATTACAATCATCTCCAAAACTTTACATCTGATTGTTTTCAATTCATGGAGGCTATGTAAAATTTTATTTGAGGTTGATGTACATATTTCTCATGTATAACACTGTTTTAGTATAGTTCTGTTATATGTTGCTGTAGTTTTCATGTTATATGTTGTACATGTTCGTAAAAAGTGTTATATTGATTTGTTTGAGGTTAATGTTGAGGTAGGTTCTCTACTGTTAATTTTTCTTGTACATTTTGTTACAGCTATTTAATAAATGTGTTGCTTGTTAAATATAAGAAATTATGATAGGAGGCTAATATAATGGAATTCAGAATAACTTAAGTGTTATATGTGTTAATCAGTTGGAAGGAATATTAGTAGTGGGCAGCCTATATCAAACAATTTATATTTTTTTTAAATACAAGTGTAAGAGCCACCAAAGATCCTCCACAGACTTGGTATATTAGATATATCTAGATATGTATGAACACGTTGCTTTTCTATAGTGCTGGATGGCCATTTAATGGCAACATATAATCCCGGGGAAGCCGAAATGGTGATTGGAGGTGGTATTTGGACTCAGTAGTGACACTTACAGTTCTGTCTATATGCTTGTTTTTTGTTCGTAACCTAATGATGTTGTTGGTGTTGTGTACTTGTTACATCAATTTGAATCTTCCTGGTCCTAATATGCTAATTTCTTAATTTTCAGGTTTTAAACAGAACTGCGATCGATTGCCCCGAGCTTGGATCATTATCTGTGAAGGACGAAACCTTGAATTCTGAGAGTCAGTTTACATGTTTATAAGTTTTGAGTAATAACTCTTGTATTCATGTTGAGTTTGTCATTTACTAGCATTTCCATTGTCAATGTGGAACAGGTGCAGAGAAAGTTATTGGTTGGGCTTTGAGTCATCACTTAATGCATTCTTCCGAAGCTTCGAACAAATATGCCAAAATTTTGTTATCCATTGAAAGGTAAACATCACTAGTGCATATTAAAGATGAAAAAATGGGAAGAAAGAGATGCTAACGAAAATAAGAACTGTTATACCCTTCTTGCTACTCTTTCCATTCGCTAAGGTTTAAATTGCTGTCTTGTAAATCTTTGCAGTATCAGGTATGGGCTAAATATTTTACAAGGTATTCAGAACGAACCCAAGAATCTGAAAAACTCACTCCAGGTACAGTAATAGTTTGTCTAGTTGGACTGTTAGTGATTTACCTAAAATATTATTTAGGTTTATTTTTGTGACTTAATCTATAATCTATTGTATCTTCAATGTCCTGACTTCACATTCAGTTATGTATGAATTATGCTAATGCATGTGTATTTTAGGATGTGGTTACGGAGAACGAATTTGAGAAGAGACTACTTGGGGAAGTTATTCCGCCAAGTGATATCGGTGTTACTTTTGATGATATTGGTGCTTTAGAAAATGTAAAAGATACCTTGAAGGAATTGGTGATGTTACCTCTTCAAAGACCAGAACTTTTCTGTAAAGGACAGCTAACTAAGGTTTGATTTGCATTATCATTTATCTTGGTGCATATTGATTTTTAAATAAGTCTCAACATTTGGGTACTAAAGTGTTGATTCTTTGTAGCCTTGCAAGGGAATACTGCTTTTTGGACCTCCTGGTACTGGAAAAACTATGCTTGCAAAAGCTGTCGCAACTGAGGCTGGTGCAAATTTCATAAATATATCCATGTCTAGCATCACGTCGAAAGTAATTATTCTGAATATTGATATCTTCCTACTTTCATCATGTGATCTTTTTGTTTTAGAGCTAAATATGTTTTTTTCTGTTTCTTGCAGTGGTTTGGCGAGGGAGAGAAGTATGTTAAGGCTGTTTTCAGTCTTGCTAGTAAAATCTCTCCGAGTGTAGTTTTTGTTGATGAGGTGGGTATTATCATATTGTGCAGTAACCAGTAATCTGATGTCCAGCTTTGAGTCATTCATTTGCTCTCTTCATACATGGCTGCCTATCTGTTTGTAATACTATCTAGATAAACATATATTTTACTGAATGATTACATAAATTCATCGTTTATAGGTTGACAGTATGTTAGGAAGGCGTGAGAATCCTGGGGAACATGAAGCAATGCGTAAAATGAAGAATGAGTTTATGATGAACTGGGATGGTTTGCGCACAAAGGATAAGGAACGGGTACTAGTACTTGCTGCAACCAATAGACCTTTTGACCTTGATGAGGCTGTTGTTCGGAGGCTACCCCGTAGGTAAAGTTAGACATCTTTTAGTTTTCAATTTTTTATTAGTTTGTTAAACCCACCCCTCATCCAGTAGTTTTGTATAACTGATGATTTGATCTTATTTGTGAAGATTAATGGTCAACCTCCCAGATGCCACGAATAGGGAGAAAATTTTACGTGTTATATTGGCAAAAGAAGAACTGGGACATAGTGTTCGTCTTGAAGAAATAGCTAGTATGACCGATGGATATTCAGGAAGTGATTTAAAGGTATATTTTGTCGGCACAATATAAAAATTTGTCTTTTAAGTCCTTGTTATTTTTATAGCAGTATTCTTCTTTATCTTTTCTTCTTTTCATCAGAATCTTTGCGTGACGGCTGCTCATCGTCCCATAAGAGAAATTTTGGAGAAAGAAAAGAAGGTTTGTAACTCGTGATAATATATATGTCATGCTATAGCAATACTGTGCCTTCTTTGGTGCTATCATGAACCTTCGAAAAAGATTTATTTGCTGTTGTGTTGTCTACATTCAAATCAGATCTCTAAATGTTTCCCTCCCTTGGAGTTCATTCCTTAGTTTTATTGAGAAAACAAAGAAATTTACTCTGTAATGTTCCTTTTAAATTTAAGACAACGAGGACTTAATTCTCTTGATTGTAGTGCCTGTATGATTGTTAATGTACTTCTTTTATTCTTGTACTATGTAAAGGGACTGTTGTTACTGCAACTCTTTCTATATTTGTTTTACTCTGCTAATGTTCTTATAGACAATGTTGTTATATATAAAGAATATATTTTTCCTTCTTTCCCAAGGTAAAATAAGGTTATGTTGACATCTGTCCAATTTTGTGCTGCGTCTGTTCTCATAAATATTCGTCCTATCGTGAATGAACACTTATTTTTGCCCGACCAAGTGTTGTAGACTGCATTGTTCTTTTTCCTTTTACTGCTGCTTTAATTATATGTACATATGTCAGATTATAGTGTATGTCTTCTATTATGTGCTTGTTATGTAAATCTTAATGATCAATCTGACATGCATGTAATTTCAGGAGAAGGCTTTGGCTTTGGCGAAAAATGAACCAGTGCCTGCATTATGTAGCAGTGCTGATATTCGTCCTTTGAGTATGGATGATTTTAAATATGCTCAGGAACAGGTACCACAAGTGGTTGATTATGCGTTATCGTTGTTGGCTTTAAATTTTTGAGTGGCTTGTAGATATGTTTACTGCATTTGAGAAAACGATCCCGCTATATTGTTGGCCTGGCTCTTGTACATTGTTCTTTAGCTACTGCTTTTTCGTGTGCACATGCTTGATTTTGGTCTGTGTTTACGGTTCCTCTCTTTGCGAGCTGAAACAAATAAACAAAATCATGTTATGAAATTCAGATTGGCTGTCTTGATAACAATTCTGTTTTAATTGCATTCAGGTATGTGCAAGTGTGTCATCTGAGACAGCAAATATGAATGAGCTTCTCCAGTGGAATGACTTGTATGGTGAAGGTGGGTCGAGAAAGAAGACCTCTCTTAGCTACTTTATGTAGAGGAGGTAGCCAAATGTATAGCATTCAACTTTTTTTCCCCTCAACTTGGAGTTTCAAATGGTGATGGTGTCAAATATATCCAGGGAATACAATGCGGGTTCCCACCATCCAGAACTCTTCCCCTACTAGGCATGTGTATTATATCTCTAGTTTGTAGAGTAATCCTTACCCATAGAAGAATCAAGTTGTAGTAGAGTTTTTTCCGCGCACATAAAAAATGAAGTAATAGCCCAACCATGTGCCCTTTTGTTGGTTTTTGCTTAGATCCGGTTCTCCATGTACATACAATTTGAACAGTTTTAATAAATTATGTATTAGTATATGAGGTTTTGGATATTTGCAAAGGCTATTATGTTTAGCTAGGCAGGACTTTAGCCCTTGCTTGGTTGGTGCTTGCTGTCTCCTGGTTTTGGTGGGGCGGAAGGGGGGATGGTAGGATAAAATGTGAGAACAAAGTAAAGTAGAGGAAGAGCCCAAGAGGCTGCTAACCTGATAGTGGGATACGTTGGAAGGGAGAATGTTAGTAATTAATCGTCCATTGAACAGACTAGACTATACACGAAAGTGGTAGAGTTACTCTTGAGCTACTGATTCTTTTTTCAGAAATGTAGACGACGAGTGTTTCTTTTTTAATAAATGAAAACGCATCTAAATATTAACATATAGATGTCATAGGTAACCAGCGTATTTTTGTACTCTATTCGTGTGTGCATATTTACCCGTAAATAAAGGAAATCAGGGGACCGATACTCCACAAACATCCCAAACAAGATTGTATGAATTGATATAATAATCAAAAGTACGTAGGGCCGTAAATGAGCTGATATGTTCGCCAACGGTTCGGTGTTCGATTCGAGAAAAGCTCGGTTCGGGTTCGGTTCGATTCACAAATGAGTCGATTTTGAGCATGATTTTAAGGATCGATTTATAAACGAGCCGAACTTGATCATAATAAAGTTCAACTCAATAGCTCGCGAACAAGTTCGATTGATGTGTTCGTGAACATAATTTGTGAACAAGCTCGTGAACAAGTTCGATAATTGAGCTCGTTAACATGCTCGATATACAGGTTCATTAGTAGTTCATAAATGCTCGATAATTAAACTTTGTTTATTTATGGGAATGACGATGTGAAGACTAACTTGAATGATGATTTATTATGATTTCTAATGTTAAAACATAAACTTTTTTATTAAGTTTCAATTTTTTTAATATTTGATTTTTGTATACAAAAATAGCAAATAAGCTTATGAGTTGTTTATAAGTGAGTTCGTGAGAATGAGCTCGCGAGCAATATTTAAAATTTATTTGCGACCACAATTTCGTGAACAAGATTACATAATAAGTTGTTCGTGAGCAAAGCTCATGAGACATGTTCATGAACAACGTTTTTCTTTAAGGAACCAAGTTCAAACATAATTTATAGCTTGATCTAAGCTCGAGCTCGAGTTCGAATTCGATACTTTTTTAACAAATGATACATGATCACTTTAGAGTTCGGCTTGGCTCTGTTCATTTACACCCCTAAAAGCACAGATGATTGATTGATAATATGAAGATCTTGTCACAGTATTTTAGAGGGTGTTTGGATCCGGTTTAAAGCCGGAGCTTAAAGTGATTTTTGACTTTAAGCTGAAAAATGTCTATTTGTAATAAGTCAGAAAATGACTTAAAGTTGAAAAAACAGCTTAAAGCCAGAAGTTGGTGGGATGTACTTTTTTGAACGACTTATTTTATTTTAATGATTTTATTTGATAAAAGTTAATATCATCGTTCAAATGTATTATTTATCAAATTTATTTTAATTATTACAATTATAATAGCTTATAACTTACTAATAATATAAAATTACCCAAATAGATAATAACTTAAATTTTTTCTTTTTTATTTATCACTTAGAGTAATTTTAAGTCATAAACAATAATTTTAAATTTACCCAAACGACCTTTTAGTTAAGCGATAGTAAAGGTTTGGAGATGCTCAGATCAGAAGTACCGGTATTTTCCAACAAATTTTATTTACATATTTGTATGCAAAAGCCGGGCTGTAAATTCAATGAAAATGTAATTTTATTAAAGGGGGTATGTTGTACCGACAAAATTGTGTTCGAGTCAAATCTATAGACGAGTTAAAATTGTTCACATTTAAATTTGTTAAAAAATTTCGAATTTGAACTTTTATTGATCCACCATTTGTGCATGATTTTTAATTTCAAAATGTACAAAAAATTACATTCACGAACTATGCTCATAAGCCATATTAATAAATCAATGTACAAACATTATAATCGAACTTATTCATGAACTTGCGCACTAAATTATATAACGCCTTAAAATTCAAGTACAATTTAAAATTCCTTTATAAATTATGTTCAAATCAATTTTTTGCAAGCCAAACCTATAAAATTACTGTCCTTAATAAAAAACAAGAAAATAAAGTAAAAGGCAAGCAATTATTTACAGCAAAACAAACACCAAAAAGGAAACAAATAAAATGAAAAATTGTGGATGATAAATTAGTGGAAGTAAAATGAAGAAAGAAATATACATACAAACAAGAAAGTTACACACGAATCCAATCTCTTTAGACGTTATCACTAAAATTATCTTCCGTTGTTATCAACGACGCCTAATAAAAAAAACCCAGAGCCCAAAATATTTGCTCTGGTAAAAACCTTATCATTTCTCTCTATCTATTCAAACCCCTCAAAACCCTAAATTTAATTATCATTTCAATGGAGTCAACTACTGAAGCTGCATCAAATTCATTGCTTTCTGCTGACCCTTTTTCAGGTTCTATTGAAACTTCTTCTTTTTTGGATAAAAATGTTGTTAATGTTTTGGATGGTAGTGATGATATTAGTAGTGTAAGTGATGATGGTTTTGTTAGTGGTGAGGAGGATTTTGATGTTGAAAAGAAGGTTTTTTTAGATTACCCAGATGATAATTTTGTTGAATTTAAGACTGATGATGTGAATTCTGGTGACCCTTTTGTGGATTTTGAAACCCCAATTGCAGGTGGTGAAGGAAAGAGTTATAAAGATGTGGTTTTGGAGAGTGGGGAGGGTTTGAATGGTGTGGTTGAAGGGAATGGGGATGTTGTCGAAAAAAGTTTTAAGGATGTGGGTGTGGAGAGTGGGGAGGGTTTGAGTTTGGGGTCTGGTGAGAATGGAGTGGTGAAAGGGAATGGTGATGTTGTCGAAAAAAGTTATAAGGATGTGGGTGTGGAGAGTGGGGAGGGTTTGAGTTTGGGGTCTGGTGAGAATGGAGTGCTGGAAGGGAATGGTGATGTTGTCGAAAAAAGTTTTAAGGATGTGGTTGTGGAGAGTGCAGAGGGTTTGAGTTTGGAGTCTGGTGAAAATGGAGTGGTGGAAGGGAATGGTGATGTTGTCGAAAAAAGTTTTAAGGATGTGGTTGTGGAGAGTGGGGAGGGTTTGAGTTTGGAGTCGGGTGAGAATGGAGTGGTGGAAGGGAATGGGGATTTTGTCGAAAAAAGTATTAAGGATGTGGTTTTGGAGAGTGGGGAGGGTTTGGATCCGGGTCCTGGTGAGAATGAAGTGGTGGAAGGGAATGAGGATTTTGTCGAAAAAAGTTTTAAGGATGTGGTTGTGGAGAGTGGGGAGGATTTGAATGGAGTGGTGGAAGGGAATAGTGATGTTGAAAAAAGTTTTAAGGATGTGGTTGTGGAGGATGGGAAGGGTTTGAATGGAGTGGTGGAAGGGATTAGTGATGTTGTCGAAAAAAGTTTTATCGATGTGGTTGTGGAGAGCGGGGAGGAGTTATCGGGGAAAGTTGATGTTGTGACGGAAGGGGTTTTTGAGGAAAATAAGGTGAGTGAGTTTTCTGAAGGGTTGGGGAGTGGGGTAGAGGAGATTAAGATGGAGGGTGAGGAAGTGTTGGAGGTGAAGAAAATGGAGGGTGTTAGCCAAGTGGTCGAGAAACATGTTGAAAGCAGTGAGAGTGAGGAAGTAGGTGATGTGGTGGTGGATTCGGGAGATGGTGTTGAGGTTAAACACGTAGGAGATGCTGTTGTGGAGACTATAAAAGTTGACTTGTTGGAGCCAGGTGTTGCTGTTGTTGGGGAAATGGAAGGGAATGGGAGAGCTGATAGAAGTGCGAGTTTGAATGCTGAGTCTGATGAAGTGAGTGCTGGGACTGTTGAGGAGGGATCAGGTGAAAAAATTGTTCTTCCCAAAGATTCTAAAAATTTCAGCTTGGACAATGAAACTGATAAAGTGATTTTTGGGACTGATGATGAGAGTTCAGTTCAGAATATCATTGCACCCTCAAAGTCTGAGTTATCTGAACTGGATGGTGCAAAATTAATCCCGTACGTAGACTCTGTTGAGGAAGTTGATGGGGTTGCGAGCTCTAATAATGCGGCTGATCAAGATCACGGTGAGATTCTTTTTTCTGTTCAAGATGGTAATTATGCGCACTCTAGTGCTAATATTGTTGAACCAAATAATTCTGCAGATGTTAAGACTACCTCTGAAGGAGACTCTGTTATAGAAAAAGTACAGGTGGATATGTCAGAACCCGGGGTGGCGGTCGTTGGTAAACTAGAAGAAAATGGTCAAGCTGATGCCAAAGCCAGTGCCAAATTAGAGAACCCTGCGGAAGAAGTAGAAATTTTTACCCGGAACTCAGTTGCTGCTGACGATTTTGATGCTGTCGATGTTCCACATACCGCAGGTAGTTTTCCAAGCAATGCAGAAGAACATGTACGGGATGATGATTTTAGTGCAAATGTTGAGGATAAGATGATAGAAAATGGGGTCTCTGAAAAATCCTGTGCAAATGATTTTGCTGAATCAAATCAACTTCAAAACAAAGAACTTGAGGTCAAAGATGAAATAAACTTTGGCAAAAATGAAGCAAGTGAGGATGACTTAGAAGGCTCAGGTTCTGAAGGGGACTCTGATGATATGATTTTCGGAAGTTCTGAAGCTGCAAAGCAATTTATTGAGGAGTTAGAACGTGGATCAGAAGGAAATTCGAACTCTGGTGCAGAGAGTTCTCATGATAATGAACAGGGAATTGATGGGCAAATTGTGACAGACTCCGAAGAGGACACCGATGAAGAAGGAGAGGGTAAGGAATTGTTTGATTCAGCGGCATTAACGGCTCTCTTGAAAGCAGCTACAGGTGCAGGATCAGATGGAGGCAATATAACTTTTACCTCTCCGGATGGCTCTGGGCTTTTCTCAATTGAGCGTCCTGTTGGTTTAGGATCCTCAACACAGTTCTTAAGGCCTGCTCCCCGAGCAAATAGGTCTAATATTTTTACTCCTTCGAGTTTTGGTGGTGGTGAAGAATCTGAGAACTTAAGCGCTGAGGAGAAGGGGAAGCTAGAGAAGTTACAGTCAGTCAGGGTTAAATTCTTGAGACTTGTTCAGAGATTAGGGATGTCTTCAGATGATCCAATTGCAAGCCGGGTTTTGTATAGGCTGGCACTCGTTGCAGGGAGGCAAACTGGTCAGCTTTTTAGCCTTGATAGCGCAAAGGAGACGGCTTTGCAGCTTGAAGAAGATGAGAAGGAAGATTTGGACTTCTCTCTGAATATACTAGTACTTGGGAAATCCGGAGTTGGAAAGAGTGCAACAATAAATGCGATTTTCGGTGAAGAGAAAGCTCGAGTTGATGCATTTCAGCATGCCACAACTACTGTCAAAGAAATCATAGGTGTGGTTGACGGGGTTAAGATTCGGGTCATTGACACACCTGGCCTCAAGTCTTCGGTACTGGAGCAGTCTTTCAACCAAAGCATCTTGTCTTCTGTCAAGAAGTTTACAAAGAAAAACCCCGCTGATATTGTATTGTATGTGGATCGTCTGGATGCCCAAACTCGAGATCTTAATGATCTACCTCTAATGAGTACGATTACCAGTTCACTTGGAACTCCTATATGGCGAAGTGTCATAGTAACTCTTACACATGCTGCTTCTGCACCTCCAGAAGGAGCATCTGGTTCTCCTTTGAGTTATGATTCATTTGTTACCCAGCGGTCTCATATTGTGCAGCAGGTCATAGGGAGAGCTTGTGGTGATCTACGAATGATGAGCCCGAGCCTAATGAATCCAGTTTGTCTGGTTGAGAACCATGGGTCATGCCGAAGGAATAGAGAAGGACAGAAGGTTCTCCCTAATGGCCAAAGTTGGAGACCTCAATTGATGATATTGTGCTACTCCACGAAAATTTTATCAGAAGCAAATTCCATCTCAAGTCCTCAAGATCTATTTGATAGCCGTAAGCTCTTTGCCTTCCGTACCCGCCCAGCCCCTCTTGCCTACATGTTGTCCTCCATGTTGCAGTCACGTGTGCACCCTAAGCTTTCCTCCGAACAAGGTGGCGACATTGGCGATTCTGATATTGACTTGGCAGACCTATCAGATTCTGACCAAGAGGATGAAGATGAGTATGATCAGCTTCCACCTTTCAAGCCTCTTAGGAAATCTCAACTTGCTAAATTAAGCGTGGAGCAAAAAAAAGCCTACTTTGAGGAGTATGATTACCGTGTGAAGCTTCTTCAGAAGAAGCAGTGGAGAGAGGAGTTAAAAAGATTAAAAGAGATGAAGATGAAAGGCAAGGATTCTGCAAATGATAATGGTTACAGTGGAGAAGATCCGGATGCTGATTCTCCTGCCCCAGTTTCTGTTCCATTACCAGACATGGCCCTGCCACCTTCTTTTGATGGTGATAATCCAGCACACAGGTATCGGTTTCTGGAACCAACTTCACAATTTTTGGCAAGGCCTGTTCTGGACACCCATGGTTGGGATCACGACTGTGGATATGATGGGGTCAATCTTGAACAGAGTCTGGCCATTCTCAGTCAATTCCCGGCTGTAGTTTCTGTTCAGCTCACAAAGGATAAGAAAGAGTTCACCGTCAGTTTGGACTCTTCCATTGCTGCGAAACATGGGGAGAATGGTTCAAGTATGGCAGGCTTTGACATTCAGAATATGGGTAAGCAACTTGCCTACATCATCAGAGGTGAAACCAAGTTCAAAAATTTCAGGAAGAACAAAACCTCTGCTGGAATATCAGTTACTTTCTTGGGAGAAAATGTTGTCAGTGGGCTTAAAGTTGAGGATCAGATTTCTTTTGGAAAGCAGTATTCTTTGGTTGCCAGTGGGGGTACAGTCCGATCTCAACAGGATGTAGCATATGGAGCTAATATCGAACTGCAGCGCAGGGAACTTGATTATCCTATTGGACAGGTGCAGTCCTCACTTGGCCTCTCGTTAATAAAGTTTAGAGGTGAGTTAGCTATGGGGTTCAACAGTGTAGCTCAATTTTCTATTGGACGGAATTCCAAGGTGACTGTACGGGGTGCAATAAACAACAAGCTTACTGGCCAGATCTCTATACGGACAAGTAGCTCTGAGCATCTTTCGCTTGTTCTTGCAAGTATTCTTCCAGTCGCAGTTACCATTTACAAGAAACTTTTCCCTGTTGGTGAGAAGTTTTCAATCTATTAATTCTTGTTTATTCAGCAACTTTTGGTTCATTACGAGGCTTGCTCGGGAAAGTAGATGCTAGCATTTTACACGAGTATTGTGTATTTTTGACCTATTCAGAACTGCTTCGCATATCAAGATTATGTTAATTTTCATTTTGGTGAGAATGCGATGAATCCAGATATGATACAATAAATTTTCTCAACTCTAGAATAAGAAATGGAAAATGAGCATGCTATCATCCTTATCGTAAATGTTGTCATCATGTTTTTACTAGCAATTTATTACTTATATTTTCTATGCATTGTTTTTTCAGCTACAACCATGTTTTCGATATTGATATTACTGATCTGTTAGCTTCCTGTTTCCAATTTTGTTTCATACTCGTAATATTAACAGTTGGTGGACTATTGACTAGATTGCTTATGTTAATGCTCCAGTTTTCCCATTAAGTAGCTATACCTATCTTTTTGTTTATTTCCATGGGATTGATAATACCTCGGGAGTAAGTGGATTAATAATCCCTTTTCATAAAACTAAAAAGTTGTGAAAATGAATCCTTGGAACCATTCAAACAAGTTGAGTGATGAAATCGGTGCAAAATCGAAGTCGTTTAGGAATCTTTCAGCTTTGAACAAAGAAGGGGATGCCCAGGTAAAAGTGTCTTGTTCCGGTGAAAACCAAGCTTTTGTTTTCCTTTAACAAATAATTGCTGATTACTCAGCTGTCATGGCTCATGGGGGGATGTTAACCTGTGTATAACTCATATACTTGAGCACTTCAGGCGAGAAAAGACCCCCAATGGTTGCTTCTTGTTCAAAAGAAAACCATGCTCTTCCATTACATGTCCTTCCTTTTCATGGTTACTCAGGGTTCAAATTCCCTGGATCTGCAGTTTGCTTACCAGCTTTGAAAAATTCGGCAAACAGTCTTTCTTTAAAGCTTCTTGAATCTCTTATAAAAAGGCGAAGGTACTATAATTTTTGTCAGGCAGACCCTGGTAACCCCAAGTATATATTCAAATATCTGTCCTACTAATCGCTTTTCATAAAATAACAAATCGTAAAGACATATTCCAATCTCTATAAGAAGTCTGAAAGTTTTTCATTGTAAATACAATCTGTATCTTAATGTTGAAGGTTACTTGAGTTAAATTTTATATGAGGAATAATAGGTATTGGTAATAGAAGATTTTGGTGTCAATTAGTAAGTGCTTGTACTATCTGTTGTTGAATGAAAACTATAAATCACTGTTGTAACTTGTTTTGTAGGCTCCCATAATATTGGGATTGCTATGGCTACACCTAGAGGTGGTCAGTCGTGCGGTCCGTGCGAGCCGGGCCGGGCTTGACACCGGTCGGGCTCCTTCCCGGCAAGCACGGCACCGGCACGGTGGCTGAATGAACGAATTCGGGCCGGGCTCGAGCCGGAAAAATTGAACTCGGAAACGGTACGGTGGCTGATTAACAGGTTGGGTGGGTTGGGCGGGTTGGGGTTGGTGGGTTGGGGGTTGGGGTGCGGGTTGGGCGGGTTGCTCACGAATTTGGGGGTTTGGAGACACTAATTCAGAAAATGCATGTGCTCTCCTCTAAACGAGAGACACGCGTCGCACATGCAAGTTATAGTATGCCACGACCACAATCCACGAGTGCAAGAAAAATAAATCTTTGATATTCATTAGATACTTGAATTTTTTCTCTAAAAAAAAAATTACTTGAATTTTAAAGATATGAAAATAGTGCAGTTATAATCGACCATTTCAGATAAATATTTGAAACTTAGTCACTGATTACATTTAATTTTTAATTACAAGTTACATTTAATTACAAGTTACATTTAATAACAAGTTACATTTAATTACAGATTACATATTATTTTTAATCTTATAATTTACCTATTAATTTTTAATTACAAGTTATACATTTAATTTTTAATTACAAGTTACATTTAATTACAAATCTATACTATATTATTAAAGACGAAACATTAAAAGTTTTGGTCGGTCGGTTGGTCGGTCGGTCGGTCGGTATTTGGGCCGTTTCACGGGCCTATCTATAACCAATTATCTTTTTTAACTAAAACACATTACCTGTTTTATATTTTTTAACTAAAACAACTCTTTTAAACTAAAACACATTACCTATTTTATATTTTTTAACTAAAACAACTCATATTCTAAAAATCACACGGGATATATATATATGGTAATATTATTATATATTTCAAACCAATTACCTTTTTCACCTAAAACACATTACCTGTTTTATATTTTTTAACTAAAACAACTCATTTTCTAAAAATGATACGGACAACATATATATATAAATGGTAATATAATTTTATGTAATTATTAATAAATAATTGGTTACTCTTTTCGGTTAAAACAAAATGGTAATATTATTTTATGTAATTATTAATAAATAATTGGTTACTTTTTTCAGTTAAAACATATTACCTACATTAAAAGTTTTGGTAGGTCGGTATTTGGGCCGTTTCACGGGTCTAACTATAATCAATTTATTTATAACCAATTGCCTTTTTCAGCTAAAATACATTACCTATTTTATATTTTCTAACTAAAACAACTTATCATCTAAAAATAACACGGCAATATATATGTATATGGTAATATTATTAAATATTTCAAACCACTTACCTTTTCCACCTAAAACACATTACCTGTTTTATATTTTCTAAGTAAAACAACCCATTTTTTAAAAATAACACGGACATCATATATAAAAAAATGGTAATTTATTTTATGTAATTATTAATAAATAATTGATTACCCTTTTCGGTTAAAACATATTACATGTTTTACATGTTTTATATGTTTTAACTTAAACAACCAATATTCTAAAAATAACACATATAACATATATACATATAAAAAGGTAATATAATTTTGTATGATTATAAATAAATAACTAATTGCCTTTTTAAGCACATTACCTTTTTATATTTTCTATATAAAACAACTCCTCTTCTAACTAAAAATATCAAGGGCAACATATACATATTAGTAATGTTATTATATTAAACTTATAAAATCCATATTTATTATAATTTTATATAATTTTCAATTCAAATTAAATAATTAAAAAAATATCTATCTCTCTATGTTTTTTAACAAAATTCTTTTTTTTAAAACACAAGCAATTACATTTTCAACTAAAACATGTTACATTTTTTATTTTATATGTTTTCTTAGTAAAACTCCTCCTTTATAAAAATATTACGGACAAACTCTTACTTATTTATTTTAATATTTTTAATTATGGGCAATTACCATTTTCAACTAAATCATGTTACTTTTTCTATTTTTCCTTGCTAAAACATTTCTTTTCTAAAAATATCACGAGTAAACCGTCACTTATTTATTTTAATATCCTTAATTATTTAAAAAAAAGTTTAACAAACCTACTTATTTTTTGTAATTACGGGCAATTATCTTTTTCAACTAAAACATGTTCTTTTTTCTATTTTTTTACTAAAACCTTTATTTTCCATAAATATCACAGGCAAATTGTTACTTATTTATTTTAAAATCTATTTTAACATCTTTATTTATTAAAAAAAGTTAAATACCCCTACTTATGTTTTTTTAACAAATACATTTAAGAAAAAATTAAGAATTATTAAAAACAACCCGTGCATCGCACGGGTTTTAAGCTAGTTACATATTATTTTTAATCTTATAATTTACCTATTAATTTTTAATTCGAGTTAATAAATCTAAAAAAATAAAATAATATCTTGCTTTGTTAATTTGTGATAAAAGAGGACGGTACCTCATATAAATTTTATTAATTTTAAAAATATTTTACAAATTATTTGAGAGGACTCCTCTCTAAAAAACGGAATAAACCGCATAAACATATAAAGTTACAATACAAATTAAATAAATTTCTAAAGTGCAAAACAAAAATTAACTATCCACTATTTATTGTTGTTCGTGAGTAGTTGATGTGTCGGAATCCGAAGTATTCATTGTCATCCATGGATCTTCTTCGCCATTCGAGTTGTCTTCTTTTTTTCCTTGTTGTCTTTTTGCAGCTTGATCCCAATCTTTTTTGCAAACACAAATTTTTACAATATCTGGCGAAAGACTTGATCTCTTCTCGTCTAACACTCTTCTACCTGCACTAAAAGCGAACTCAGACGCAATTGTAGAAGCGGGGACTACTAAAATATCATTTACGATTTTTGCTAAAACTGGAAATTGTAACTCATGATTCTTCCACCATGTTAGTATTTCAAAATCATCATTTAACTCATAACTATAAGAAAAAAATTCATGAATCATAGTAAAAGCAGAAGAAGCTACGGAAGATGATTCAGAAATTCTAACTTTTTGTTTTTTGGTTAATATAGATGAAATAGTACTATTAAACCTACTAACACTGCTACTACTCTTAGGTGGTATAGAACTTTGAATTTTTGGAGCATATATATCTACAAGACGATACAACAAATTTAAACAATGAGTTACATACAATTCATGATTATATGAAACTCCTAACACTTGATAATAATGCTCTAACATGTTTTCTAAACCTTCTTTTCTAACACCAGGATCAAGAAGACATGCAACACCATAAATACAAGGAAAGTCGATAAAATATTCGATCTACTTAACTTTCATATCAAAAATAACCGCACTAAATAAAATTAAAAGGCAATTCGAAGCAAATAAAACAAACATAATTTTAAACAAACATAATTTTAAACAAACAAAAATTTAAACAAATAAAAATTTAAATAAAACGTACCTTCTTCGGTGTTAGTTGTGGATCGACATCGAGGTGGTAGCATGCTGACCGGGGTTGAATCTTGAGACGATTGGGTACCTCTTCCTAGTTCCATTTTTTTTTTTGTAAAATATTGTAAAAATAAAAAAAATGCAAAATCTTTATGAATAAATAAAATGTAGGCAGTAGCAGAATAACAGTACAGAATGAGAATGAGAGCAGTAGCAGGCGTAACAACTAGCAGTAGAGATTGAGATTTTGAGAGAAATTGGTGAGTTGAAAATTAGAAGACAAACATGTATTTATAGTGAAAGATTGAGCCGTTGGGGAAACATTTCCAATAGCCGTTGGGACAGTAGTGCCAGTGGCAAGTGGCAACGGCTAGAGGATGGTGAAAAGAGACTCTAGCAGCTGCTCCTCAAGTGTGAAGCACTCCACAAGTATCCACCAAGAGAACGAATCGAACGAGAGAAGGAATAACCAAGAGAGAGAGATTAGGGTTGCCTCCCTTTTTCTTTCTTATAAAAATTAGGGTTGTGGGCAAGAGGTCTATAATAGTATATTTATAGGCATATTTTTCAGCTGAAATTTTATCCTATAAAATATTATTATTATTGACCATTCAATCAATTAATCTTATTAATCAATTAATTAATAATTAAAACTTTTTTAATCATTAATTCTTTTTCTAAACTCTTTAGAAAATAACTCTCTCACTTAATTTAACAAGTTGAAGTAGATTTTAATGAGAGTGATCCCACAGCTCTGCCTCCACCACTAAAGAAGAGAAGAACACTACTTGAGGCATCTGTTAGCCAGTCTGTATCCTCCCAAAAGGATATGGATTCTCAAAAGGCCAATGAACAGTTACTAGAGACATCCTCTCAACAGGATGAATCTATTGAAATTCGCCATCAGGCCATGGCATTCTGTACAGAGTCAAGCACTCTCCCATTAATCACAATGGGAGAAAACACTTCTGAAACATTAGTAGAGACTCATACACAGGACACTTTGAGAGGAGAGCACATAGGAATGCTTGCTGAAACAGTGCCTACCATTGTCACGGTAGAAGAGCCTTCACAGGCTTCAGAGGGAAAATCTGGTTCTTTGCCCACTATAACAGAATCATTTTCTCCCCTCCCAGAGGGAACATCTCTGGCTCCCCTAAGGGATTCTTCACTCGCAGTTTTAACTGGAGAAAGTGAAGGGCAACCTGGTGAGTCCATTACTGAAGCAATTCAGTTTTCCGTCTCGGATTATTTTTTGGACTACACCGGGGACTGGGATTCGCGAACTCCCATTGCACCACCAGTGACCTCTCTAGAAGGGGCTATGGTGATTTTTCCTGCAGGTACTTCAAATCAAAACATGGATAGACAGCTAGTGGTTAGATCTGAGAAACAAACACAGAGCGATACACAAGCACGTGAGGTGAGTGAAACACCATCGAGAGAAATTGAGATGAGTGCACACAATGACACATACACTGCTTCATTATTGGCTCAAATAGCTGGTCTACAGAAACAACTTCAACAGACCCAGGCTGAAAAGGAAATTCTCAAAGCACAAGTGGTTGAACAGTCTTCTTCTTCCACCTCTGTCACTAACCAGCTGGGTCATATTAGAGATGAGATAGAAGGAGTGAAGGTCTCATTGATCCCCAAGATAAATGCTGTTCAAGAATCACAGGTGCTAGTGGCTTCAGACATCTCCGAGCTGACACTTTCAAATGCTGAGATCAGGGAGAGTGTCAAGCAGATTGCTTCCATTACAACACAAGTGAACTCTATTCAAGAAACTGTTGACAACAATCAGTGGTACAATGACCAGAGGTTCACAAATCTTGAAGGAGGAATGGTACATTTGAATGAAGGCATGAAACATCTATACAATATGATCAAGAGTTCACATCATCCCAATGCTGAGCAAAAGAAATTCTTTGAGGGTGATGATGATGCAGAGGACAATGATGACAAGGATGGAAATGAAGGAAATAAAGATGAGGATCCTGAGGCTGATAAAGTCAAATCTGTAGAGGATTCCTCAACTAAGGGGGAGAATAAGGAGAAGGAGATACAAGGAGGAGAAGCTGGAGGTTCTATAAAGGACAAAGGGAAGCAGAAGTTAACTTTTTCTGATGCTGACTACTATCAAGGTGAACAGGGAGATTTTGATTGTACTGAATCTGAAGAAAACCCTGAAGATATCTTTGGTGAAGTGGAGGTTGAAGGAGAGGCTGACTATGCTGACTGGGAAGATGAATCTGAAGTTGATCCTGCCTTTGAAGCTGAGCTGTTAAGATTTATTTATTAAATTAGTTATGTTAGTAGTTTAAATTATTTATTAAATTAATTCTATAAAAGAATTAATTTAATCTAGAATTTAATCTATCTAATAAATTAAAAGGATTTTCTTTTAAAATCTCGGTATGACCTGTTTAGTAAACTCGGTATGACCTAGTGTTTTAACACCTTAGGTTCTACCGAGTTATATTGAGGTCATACCATTCAATTTGTGTCAGGTCATACATATCACTTTCTCTTGGTCATACCGAGAGTTGGTGAAAGTTCCCTTGGTCATACCGGACATTTTCTTGTAGGTCATACTGGTCATACAAGGTTCTACCGAGTTATTTTTGCAGGTCATACAAGTGTATGATTTGTTTTATTAAATCTTTATGATTTAATAAACAGGTCATACAAGGCTTATTGGATTTGTATTAAAGACTTGGCAGAATAGACAGAAGAATACAGTTGAACGAAAAGAAACAGATTGAAGCATTTACTCTCAAGAACACAAGAAGCCATTAATATCATTTCTTCTCAAGCAATTAATTCTAGTTTGTATTGTTAAATCCAAACCACTAGAAGTTGATTACTTGTATTGCTTTGATCATCTAGCGGATTTTTATCCCTAGAATTTATCTCGAACTTGCTTTTAGCATTCGATCTTTTTATTACAAATATTAGAAAAGTTCATGTCGAATTTATTCTAAATTTGTATTAATTAGTTTGAGATAAATACTTTGTAATCCATATTGTATTTGCAACACCCTTCAAGTTTAATATAAGTTATATTTAACTTGAATCTTGTTTCATTTATATTCCGCATTAATTTGTTCTATATTGTTTAATTTATTCAAGAACAAATTTCGATAAAACGGTATAGTTTGTATTCAACCCCCCCTTCTACAAACTTATCATGACCTAACATAGCACTGTAAGCTAAAACATAAATTAATAATTTACATATTGAATGTTAAGTCTGACCTTGAAATATTTTGGAACACTGTTTTGCAAAATTGATGAGTTTTCTCTGGACTCTAATGTGTATTAGTAAAGTCATACCGTCGAGATTTCTGTCATCAAATCATAGTCATTTTTATATTATATGAAAACCATAAAACGAAACTCAAAAAATATAACAAAATTTCAATAGAAAAACCAGTGTTCTAAAAATAGTTCGATTTTTCAAAAATCGCCGATAAATCATCGATTTATCGTTTAAAAATATTTGACGGATTCGATTTTTGAAATATGATATATCACTATGAATTATTTTTAAATGGTTTATTATATTGTATATAAGGCTAATATATTAAATATATTTAAAATATTACAATTTATCCGATTTTTGTTCCGATTTATCATTCCGATAAATCTCCGATTTGCCGATAAATCGCTATACGGTACCTAAATCGATTTGTTCCGATTTTCGAAATCTATAACCATGAGAAAAACCAATATCTGATGAGCTTGTCAAAAATGAATCATTTTTCTTTGTTACACCACGAAAATCAAGAACGCGTACTTGCTAAAGGGATGAAAACATATTAAGACAATAGAGTTAAAACTTAAAAAACCTTAAAAAAGATTAACACAATATAAAAAACAATAGACAGAAGTATATTTACCATGTTCGTGAAGAACTTTGAAATTCAATTTATTTCCAAAAGCTTTCATCAACATAGTACATTTACGTATAAAAAAGAAGGAACAGGAACTATGCTCGGGATTATTATCATGTGATCAATCTTTTCTTTATACTCCTGCTATATATAAACGTAGGAATTTGTATTCTTATATAAGAAGTACTAATATTTTATTTTTATTTTATTGCTAAAGTTCTTATAGAACTTGATTAGAACTTGATGACTTGTGTACAAATATCGCCTTCTCTGCACATTCAAAATTATAGAAGGTACTTTAATTTTTAATTTTTAGATTTGAAATTCTAACAAAATTGAAAAAATAGGTTCAGTCTTTTATATAAATTCGAACTCTTTTCATTTATATATTCGAATATCTTCGCATATTCGAACTCTCCTATTCTATAAATTCAAATACTCTTTTCTACTCTTAATAGGTTAAATGACATTTTTAATTATCAATAAATTAAATTTAATTAAATTCGCACACTTATTCTATTTCGAATAGAACTTTTAATTATGTCTAGATAGTTTATTTTACTTCTAATAAAACTTTTAATTGTATATATTTTTTAATAAATTCAAACTCTTCTCCTCTATAAATTCGAACATCTATTCTACTTTCAGTAGAACTCTTAATTCTATGACTTACCTATAAATTCGAACCATTCTCCTTTCTGAATTCGAACACCTACTCTATTTCAAATAAAACTTTATTAATATGTCTTCTCTATAAATTCGAACTCTACTTCTCTATAAATTCGAACACTTATTTTACTTATAATATGCTAAAGACTATTTTTTGATTTATTAGTATTTAAAATTGTAAAGCTCTAAAAAAATTAGAAAAATAGATTGAGACGATCTTAGAGACGCCACCTCACCTCCCGCGTATCCTCCTTTATATATATATATATTGATTTCTTAAATTAAATTCTTAATTAATAATATTAAGAACACTTCTTAATTATTTTATAATTAATTAAATCATATTTAATTGATTATAAAAATGCTATCAAATATTTATTTCATAAATAAATAATGACTAGCCATTATTAATTAATTCCTTCACCATTAAATCATTCTCTTTTATGGTGTGACCCTGTAGGTTCAAAATTAAGCCGGTAGTAGAAATAAATAATAATAAAACAATTTTATTATTATTTATATGAATTCTTTTAATTCATTAAATACGATAAATAAATTAATCATATTTATTCTACATCGTGAGGGATACTTCTCAGCATATCGCGACTATCCGGATAATATGAATTCACTGCTTAGAATACCAAGAACCTATTCAGTGAATAGTTACCGTACAATCAATTCCTTCTACCCTGCAATGTCCCGATTAAATACAAGGCATGGATCTCGTGTCAAGCCTATCTAATTTAATCATATGTTTTCCTATTCACTATGCCTAGTTCCGATTAATGCAAATTAGAAACTTCTTTCTAATTTCATTCACTCTGACCAGAGATTCCGGAACTAGCATAAATGGAATAACATAGGACATTCTCTTCCTTCACTGAAAGGGGAAGATCCTTTATTGATCATTCACTATCTTCGTGTACAAATTCCTATACCCAGAAGAGCACTTATTATTGTCCCTCAAGACTAAGAGCTAAACCAAAGTATAGTGCAGTGTGCACAAGATAACTATGATGATCTCAAGTCTAAGGACACTTGTACAACCATCACTATATGAACAACTACTGACACATGAGTGAACTCCATTAGTTGTTCAACTGATCGAGTCATGTTCAGTGAACTTATTCCTAATAAGCACCTACATACTAGCTATAGTGTCATCACACAAATGTCTATGAGAACAGACATCCTTCATAATGAAGCAAGCATAGTATGTACCGATCTTTGCGGGTTAACTAACTACCAATTAGTTATCCTATGATCAGGAACTATTTAAGTTTAGGGTTATCATCTTTTAGATCTCACTATTATAATCTCATTATAATTCTAAAAGCATTACTCTAAACTATGGATCATCTTATTTAAACACTTAAATAGATAAAGCCCGTGATAAAAACAAAAAAGTCTTTTATTAATATAACGAAATCAAATAGATTACAAGAAAGTTCTTCCTAACTCATCATACATGATTGGACTTAGGACACTTTACTTTTCAATCTCCCACTTGTACTAAAGCCAATCACTTTGGTATCTAATGCCCATCGTTTCTTTATGACGATCAAAGTGACTTTGAGAAAGTGGCTTTGTTAATGGGTCTGCTATGTTGTTATGTGAGTCAACTCTCTCGACATTGACATCTCCTCTTTCAACAATCTCCCTAATTAGATGAAAGCGCCGCAATACATGCTTGGAATACTTATGAGCCTTGGTTCCTTAGCTTGCGCTATCGCCGCATTGTTGTCACAATACAACACTATGGGCTCTTCTATACTTGGAACAACTCCCAACTCAGAAACAAATTTCTTCATCCAAACAGCTTCTTTTGCAGCTTCACTTGCAGCTATATATTCTGCTTCCGCTGTGGAGTCAGCCGTTGTGGGTTGTTTGGAACTCCTCCAACTAACAGCTCCACCATTTAGGGTAAACACATACCCTGACATGGATTTACTATCATCACTTTCTGACTGAAAACTAGAGTCAGTATAACCCTCTATTTTCAATTCAGACCCACCGCCGTAAACAAGAAAAATATCCTTAGTTCTTCTCAAGTACTTAAGGATGTTCTTCACTGCTTTCCAGTGTTCTTCACCTGGATCGGACTGATATCTGCTTGTCACACTAAGTGAGTGAGCAACATCGGGCCGAGTACATAACATCGCGTACATGATAGATCCTATTGCAGAAGCATAAGGAATCCTACTCATACGTTCTCTCTCCTCTAACGTCTTTGGAGACATTTTCTTGGAAAGAGAAACTCCATGACTCATAGGAATGAGTCCTCTCTTGGAGTTCTCCATGCTATACCTCTTTAGCAACTTTTCGATGTATGTACCTTGGGTCAGGCCTAACATTCTTTTTGATCTATCTCTATAGATCTTCATTCCAAGAATGTAGGATGCCTCTCCCAAGTCCTTCATAGTGAAGTTCTTAGATAGCCACACTTTGACTGATTGCAGCATCGGTATATCATTCCCAATGAGAAGTATGTCATCCACATACAATATAAGGAATGTTACCGCGCTCCCACTAACCTTCTTGTAGATACATGGTTCATCCATGTTTTTGATAAAATCAAACTCTTTGATTATCTCATCAAAACGGAAGTTCCATGTTCGAGAAGCTTGTCTCAATCCATAAATGGATCGATGCAGTTTACAAACTAGATGTTCATTTCCTTTAGAAACAAAACCTTCTGGTTGTGTCATATACACATCCTCTTCAAGTTTCCCATTGAGGAGGGCCGTTTTCACGTCCATTTGCCAGATTTCATAGTCGTAGTAAGCCGCAATTGCAAGCAAAATTCGAATGGATTTAAGCAAGGCTACTGGTGAAAAAGTTTCATCAAAGTCAATCCCTTGTCTTTGTTTGAATCCTTTTGCCACAAGCCTGGCCTTATAGGTCTCCACCTGGCCATCTGCTCCCATCTTTCTTTTATATACCCACTTACACCCGATAGGCTTTACACCTTTAGGTGCCTCAACCAGAGTCCATACTTGGTTGGCATACATGGAGTCCATTTCGGATTTCATGGCACTCTGCCATTTCTATGAGTCTTTACAACTCATAGCCTCATCATAGGTCATAGGGTCGTCTTCATCAATGAGTGACAACTCATTGTCATTCTCAATAACAAGGCCATAATACCTCTCAGGTTGGCGAGACACTCTACTTGACCTACGCACGGGCTGTTCCAACAGAAGGTTGTTCTTCCTGAACAGGTACTTCCTCTTGAACCGTAGTAGTTTGTGCTTCTTGAACTTCATTAAGTTCAATCTTGCTCCCACTGTTCCCTTCAAGGATAAACTGTTTCTCCAAGAAGGTTGCATGTCTGGAAACAAACACCCTTTGATCGGTGTAGAAGTAATATCCTAAAGTCTCTTTTGGATATCCCACAAACCTACATTTTACGGATCTAGATTCCAGCTTTTCATGTTCAATCTTCTTGACATAAGCCGGACATCCCCAAATCTTAATATGTTTAAGACTTGGCTTCTTTCCTTTCCATATCTCATATGGAGTCTTAGGAACAGATTTGGAAGGTACCTTGTTCAATAAATATGCCGAAGTTTTCAAGGCATAACCCCAAAGTGATACTGGAAGATCTGTATAGCTCATCATGGACCGAACCATGTCCAACAAAGTTCGGTTCCTCCTTTCAGATACTCCATTAAGTTGTGGAGTTGCCGGAGGTGTCCATTGAGATAGTATACCGTTTTCTTTGAGATAACTTAGGAACTCCCCACTTAAGTATTCACCTCCTCGATCTGATCGAAGAACTTTAATACTCATTTTGGTTTGTTTCTCTACTTCATATCTATACTCTTTGAACTTTTCAAAGGCTTCGGACTTGTATTTCATTAAATACACATGTCCGAATCTGGATCGATCATCCGTGAAAGTAATGAAGTAAGAAAATCCTCCCATGGCATGTGTTGACATTGGTCCACATACATCTGTGTGTACCAACCCTAACACATCTGCAGCTCTCTCTCCATGTCCAGTAAATGGAGATTTGGTCATCTTACCCATGAGACAAGATTCGCATACCGGATATGATTCAAAATCAAATGGTTCAAGTAACCCATCCTTATGCAATGAACGTAATCTTTTCTCACTAATATGACCTAGCCTACAGTGCCACAAATAAGTCGGATTTTCATCATCTCTTTTTCTTTTATTAGTTTGTTCAATCTGAAGTATATTGTTTTCTAAGTCACATACATACAAACCATTATTTAAAGTACCACAACCATAGAGAACATTATTTCTAAGAATAGAACATTCATTATTCTTAATAATAAATGAAAAACCATCCAAATCCAACATAGGAATAGAAACAATATTCCTCACAATTGAGGGAACGTAATAACAATTATTCAAAACAATAGTCTTGCCCGTAGGCATATGTAAACTAAATGATCCCACAGCTATGGCGGCAACTCTTGCTCCATTTCCCATCCGTAGAATCACCTCATCTTCTTCAAGAGTCCTACTTCCCTTGAGTCCCTGCAACGAATTGCAAATATGAGAACCACAAGCGGTATCTGATACCCAAGTAGAAATTTGACTTAATGACATGTTTACTTCGATCATGAACATACCTGAATCAGAAGTGGTAGTCTGACTAGCCTTCTTCTTTTTCAACTCTGCAAGGAAAGCCTTGCAGTTCCTCTTCCAGTGACCCACCTTGTTACAGTGGAAGCAAACAGCTTTGCTCTTTGGGTCTTCTTTAGCCTTTTCTGGATTAGGCTTATTCTCACCAACCTTATTCTTCTTGGGAGGGTTCCTCTTCCTTTTCTTGGAAGTAGAGCCTTCACCAATAAGAAGAACAGAACTCTTCTTTGAGGGAAAGTTCGCCTCATCAGTTTTCAACATGTTATGGAGTTCAGGCAAGCTGACATCCATCTTATTCATGTGAAAGTTCACAACAAACTACGAGAACGAATCCGGAAGCGATTGCAAGACCAAGTCTTGGCTTAGCTCCCCATCCATGACAAAACCAAGTTGCCCCAAACGTTCAATCAAATTGATCATCTTGAGCACATGTTCATTCACAGATGATCCTTCTGCCATTTTACATCGGAATAGCTCCTTTGATATCTCATATCGAGCTGTCCTCCCCTCTACATCATACAACTCTTGTAGATGCACTAGGATAGTGTAAGCATCCATGTGCTCATGTTGCTTCTGAAGCACAGAGTTCATAGATGCCAACATGATACATTGGGCAACATTTGCCTCATCTTTCCATGTATTATAGACATGATGCTCATCTAGAGGAGCGTCATCAACAGGGATTTTAGGCAATGGTGATTTTAGCACATATTCCAACTTCTCAGACTTGAGAACAATTCTCAAGTTTCGAAGCCAATCAGCAAAGTTGGGACCAGTCAACTTGTTAGCATCAAGAATGCTACAGAGTGATAGTGCAGAAGACATGATATATATATATATATATATATATATATAATCTGAAAATGAAAACACATAACAACATAAGCATTTACTTAATTTCATTATTACTACACCATATGAATCGGGTCTTTATTCATTGGTGGCTCCCACTATTTTATTTAAGTTATACAACCCTCTATATGTATAACTAAACATTCATAATGTTAGTGAGAATAAGGATCCTATTTTCCATCACATCACCTCGGCTGTAGCACGAAACGCAATGTGATGTTCCATAGGAAGACAACTCTTGTCAACTACATCTCATGTTATTCCTTATTATCTTTTAGCCTCTTGAATCATTGAGTATCGGTTGTGGCACGACTCACTCAATATTCAAAGTCAAGTCAAACCCAACATCTTGCATAATTGAATTAGACTTCCAATAGCCCACGGCTGTAGCACGTAACGACCATTGGACCCTAATTCATCATACACATTTCATGTGATAGACAAGCATCTCTTAATCTCAAAACAAAGCCCTCGGCTGTAGCACGAAACGACAATGTCTTAATATAAGAACTCTACTTGCTATTATGTTGGAAGGCTATGACTGACACAAGCCCATTGTGTCATTGGCCATTTACTACTTGATATAAATTTTAATTAAGAGGGATTATATTATGTTACAACCATAATCATATTACTAGGAGATTCTCTTTTTCTTGAGCAAAATACAATTATGATAGTTAAATGAAAAATTCCCAGTGTGTTGGAGGGGTCACATCGGTCCCGCTTAAAACCCAACGGCCTAGACAGAAATTTTCATTTTCAACATCAAAAGAGTATTTCACTCTATGTTTCATAAACATAAGAATCTCATGGTTGTACTCATAATATTCTTAATTAGGTTATTAAACATCTTTGACTAACCTATACCGTCTAACGCGAAACCTATGTTCATTGTGTTCGCCCTAAATCTATCATCGCATGGTAAATTTAAACATACATCTCATGTATAAACAATAATAAACTCATAGACAGACATGTTATAACATATAGCGCAATTATAAACAATGTACAAATTATTGCATGCATTTCATATTATCAAATAAGGCATCAAATACACTTTAAGGGCTATAATAAATTTAAAATAAATTTCATGAAAATTTTAATTAATCCCAGCAGGTGCGTCTCGAAAAAACGAATCCAACGGTACCTTACACGCCTCAATCGGAGTTCGGATGAGTTCAAACGAGCCAAAACAAATTTCAGCGCGCGACCTGCCACCACGCTGACGTCAGCTGATGACGTCATGCTCACGTCACTGTTGACCAAGACTACTGACGTCATGCTGACATCATCTGATGACGTCACGCTGACGTCACCCACTGACACTCGCTGACATCACTGATGACGTTACTCCTGACACAATCGCTGACATGTCGTATAGTCAGCTTCGTGGACCAATCAGATTGCGCCACGTGTCAGATTACATCATTAATCAGAAAACTATTTTTCCAATCTGAATTAATCATAAATAATTCAAGAAAAATACTTTCCGGGCTCAACCAATTTCGAAAAAATATGTAAATTACCAGAAAAATATGGGGAACCCAGATCTGTAGAAATAAAATTATTAAAAATTGATTTTCGATTTAATTCATAATTAAATCGATATAGCCCCAAAATCATAAAATCAATTTAAAAATTCATATATGCATAAAAAATTCTGAAATTTTTATCACGAATCTATATGCATACAACCTAGCTCTGATACCACTATAGGGATTTATTGCATGGCGGAAGCATGTATAACAATTTATCAAACAATAAAACCCATATAAAAGCATATACGAATCGTGAAAAACAATGGATTCGATTCGTACCTTACAAAAGCGATCCTTGGATTGATAGAGGATGGTGAAAAGAGACTCTAGCAGCTGCTCCTCAAGTGTGAAGCACTCCACAAGTATCCACCAAGAGAACGAATCGAACGAGAGAAGGAATAACCAAGAGAGAGATTAGGGTTGCCTCCCTTTTTCTTTCTTATAAAAATTAGGGTTGTGGGCAAGAGGTCTATAATAGTATATTTATAGGCATATTTTTCAGCTGAAATTTTATCCTATAAAATATTATTATTATTGACCATTTAATCAATTAATCTTATTAATCAATTAATTAATAATTAAAATTTTTTTAATCATTAATTCTTTTTCTAAACTCTTTAGAAAATAATTCTCTCACTTAATTTAATTTCTTAAATTAAATTCTTAATTAATAATATTAAGAACACTTCTTAATTATTTTATAATTAATTAAACCATATTTAATTGATTATAAAAATGCTATCAAATATTTATTTCATAAATAAATAATGACTAGCCATTATTAATTAATTCCTTCACCATTAAATCATTCTCTTTTATGGTGTGACCCTGTAGGTTCAAAATTAAGCCGGTAGTAGAAATAAATAATAATAAAACAATTTTATTATTATTTATATGAATTCTTTTAATTCATTAAATACGATAAATAAATTAATCATATTTATTCTACATCGTGAGGGATACTTCTCAGCATATCGCGACTATCCGGATAATATGAATTCACTGCTTAGAATACCAAGAACCTATTCAGTGAATAGTTACCGTACAATCAATTCCTTCTACCCTGCAATGTCCCGATTAAATACAAGGCATGGATCTCGTGTCAAGCCTATCTAATTTAATCATATGCTTTCCTATTCACTATGCCTAGTTCCGATTAATGCAAATTAGAAACTTCTTTCTAATTTCATTCACTCTGACCAGAGATTCCTGAACTAGCATAAATGGAATAACATAGGACATTCTCTTCCTTCACTGAAAGGGGAAGATCCTTTATTGATCATTCACTATCTTCGTGTACAAATTCCTATACCCAGAAGATCACTTATTATTGTCCCTCAAGACTAAGAGCTAAACCAAAGTATAGTGCAGTGTGCACAAGATAACTATGATGATCTCAAGTCTAAGGACACTTGTACAACCATCACTATATGAACAACTACTGACACATGAGTGAACTCCATTAGTTGTTCAACTGATCGAGTCATGTTCAGTGAACTTATTCCTAATAAGCACCTACATACTAGCTATAGTGTCATCACACAAATGTCTATGAGAACAGACATCCTTCATAATGAAGCAAGCATAGTATGTACCGATCTTTGCGGGTTAACTAAGTTATCCTATGATCAGGAACTATTTAAGTTTAGGGTTATCATCTTTTAGATCTCACTATTATAATCTCATTATAATTCTAAAAGCATTACTCTAAACTATGGATCATCTTATTTAAACACTTAAATAGATAAAGCCCGTGATAAAAACAAAAAAGTCTTTTATTAATATAACGAAATCAAATAGATTACAAGAAAGTTCTTCCTAACTCATCATACATGATTGGACTTAGGACACTTTACTTTTCACTTGTAAGGAAAATAACAAGTGATTCTCAACTTTCCCTGCCTGTCTAAACTGATTATTATTTTATTTTTTTAAAGTATCACTTGTGAGTTAGAATCAATCATTCTTCTGGATGACTCTTCTGATTTTGGTTGTTTTATATACAGTAGTAGATTTGTTGAATTGAGTTAAATTTTTTGTAGTCTTGTTTAGTACTCCCTCAGTCCCACCAATTTCTTTACACTTTCCTTTTTGGGATGTCCCATCCAATTCTTTACATTCCAAAACTTTCCTAAAATAGTAAAGTTTTATAATATAAAAATCAACTAATTCCACTACTTTCCTCCACTTTATTTACTTTATACTTTAAATATTGGCGGGTTCCACCACTTTAATCGTTTTCTTTACTCTTCTCCTTTATTTTACCTATTTTCGTTAAACTCCGTGCCCAACCCAATTGATAACAATTGGGCGGGACGGAGGGAATAGTTGACTACTATAAAGTAAAGTTACATACATTTATTTGTCCTCGTGGTATACTATTATGTCCATTCAAGACCTGGAGCTACTCCTTCCGTTTCAAAATACTTGTTCATTTTGATTTTTGTGCACGTATTTCAAAGTGCATTGATCAGATAGCTACACAAATTATTTTTTAAAATTTCTTTTTTTGAATAAAAGTTTGATAGTTAAAATTTTATTCAGAAAAAAAAAATTAAAAAAAATTATTTGTGTAACTATTCGGTCAAAATATTTCAAAATATAAATCTAAAAATAGAAAGTGAACACGATTTTACAACATTGATTTATGTGTTTTGTGGCTATGATCCTATGTGACAAAAATAGCTAACAAACATTATTAAATGCTAACTAACATTATTAAATGCTAAACCATATTAAATGTTTGCTTAAGGTTATGCTGAATGTTAGCACGTAAAATTTACAAGTACGCTTGATGTCATTCTCCTCCCCTGTAGCATAAAAATTTAAAATTATGCGTAACAACTACCAACAACTACAACCCCCGATGATGAAAAACTTTTGGACCTTGCACCTTATTCGATTGTGACTCGTAATGACCTTTATAAGGATACACCAATGCTATGTATGTTTTGCCAAGCGATTAACTCTTGACACTTTTTCTTTCAATTTTATTAATCGTTTATCGAATATAGGTTTTTTCAGTTTCGCCTCAAACTGTTTTTGACTTTTATTCCATTCCCTGTTTCCGCTCAATTACTTCTGTGGAAAATGGATGAATTAGTTTTCCGGTTGATGAGAAAGGTTCAGAGTCCCCTGGTAAAAAGAAAGAGATCCATGGCTTTGCTTGTCTGCATGTATGTTGTTGGTTTATCAACTAAAACAAATTATGACACTGCCAAGATCATAGTTTCATACAACTACACACCCAAATTTAGGACACAGTTACTCTTAATGAGTAATTAAGTAACTTAAATCATGTTAATCTAGAATAAACACGCTGTTTTTAGATCAACCAAAACTTACTAGGGTAAGTTTCTTCATAGAACCTAAAACCAAAGTTACAGTGCACCTAGCTAAGACATTAAACCCACATCCTTCCCGCTATGTATATCAACATCCTAATATCATTCATAACCCGAGATTACCCCATTCTTACTGCCTCATCACCATCTCCATTACTCAAACCATGTCCATTCTCACTCGCCTTAAACACCTTTGCAATCCTATCAATCGGAACCAATGGCAAGTAATACGACACCGTGTAGCCTCTCGACACAAAATAACCCACACTCCGATTGTATCGTTCAGCCCAATACGAAGCCGTAGGGACCAATATGTGAGCCATTTGAGGAACCAAAGGAAGCCTGTTCAACGAGCTCCAAGCCACCACAACATACTTCTCAGCTACCGGCTCGTACTTGTAGTAATACTCTTCAGCTACAGGCTCGTACTTGACATAAGCTGATTTAGCCACATTTGTAGCCGTCTCCACCAGGCCAGCTCGCTTGATCTCCGATGCCACGGATCGAGCTTGGCTCGATGCCTGCTTCATCAGCGACGGTACGTGCCTATCTATCTCACTCAGCACCTCATCGACCTTCATACACACACATATATATAATCAAAGTCACGTTCCGATTGCAAACTTTTAAATTTTAAACTATAACATAAAAATATACATCCGAATCACCAAAAATATGCTCAATTCATCATAAAATTTTAATTTATATTACATATAACACGATTGGCTAAACACGTGAACAAAAATCAGTAAAAACGTATATAATTACATTATTCATTCGTAATTTAACGCACAAATTAGTTTTTATTTGATCACAAGCCTATATATAAAAACACGCAAGGTGCAAGGTGCGTTAATTGTACCTTGCGATCAACGAAGGTGAGAAGCTCAACCGGAACATTACGAAACTTATCGTAAACCGGTCCAATAACAGTCTTAACAGTACCTTCAACGCTCTGAACACCCGGTTTCAACGGACCGGAGTTACCTTTAGCATACTCATACAGCGTGGTGAACGAAACGACGACGTAAATAGCCGCCACTTGCACAAAATCTAAGTACTTAAGCTTCTTCTCATCAACAACCACCTACAAAAATCAGAAACAAAATTAACATAATTAAATAAAGATTAGATCTAATTAATGAGGATAATATTTGTTATGATCTGATTAAGGAGATTACCGATTGTGTTTGTTGAGTTTCAGCCATGGGGAGAGAGATGAGAAGTAGGGTTTTGGGAGTGATTAGGTGTGTTTGTATGTATAGTGATGGGGGGTGTATGTATAGATTGGTAAACAAACTTCCTATATATAAGGAAGAGAAGGTTCGTGATAATGGGCGGAGAAGGCGATGAATTGAATCTGAGTCCACGGCTGTTAATCAAAGCGGGCCCACTTTCCACCACACAGATCTCACGTGATGCTTCTCTGCCTTTCTTGCCTTCATGTCTCTTCCTTTATTTATAGTTTCCAAACAGGCTTTATTACGTTTTTATTGCATTCTTTTATTAAACAAAATTAAGGTATATTTTTCGGGAAAATGCTGCGATCACCGAACCGTTCCCAAATTCTCGAATGACGGGCGTCATTATATTATTGAATTGAATGTTCTTTTTTAAATGAGACAAATCTCTCGTGTATAAATATGTACTCGCCTATAATCCGTGCGAATTATGAGCTTGAAATATATTTAATTTTGGGAAATTATCAAAAAAACTACTTTTTTAAAGTTTTTTTTTGTAATTTTACCATCTTCCGGAAATATTTACAAAAATACTAACTTTTTGAAAATATTTGTAAAAATACGGTCTTCAACTACTTTTAATCATCTGCAACTGTAACTAAAATCAACCATAGATGCAACCAAAAATACGGTCAGCAACCAGATGCAACCAGAAGCAACTTTTTAAAAAATGATTGAAAAACATCTGAGAATTCAAAAAAAATTGTTAGTAAGATTTTTGGTAAACTTGTAGTCTTAATTAAGCCGTTCCCCTGGGGTTCAATAGTTAACATTTGGGGTTCAATGGTTGGGTTTTAGAAATATTAAAAATGATGAATAATTCGTATACGGACTTAGGGTTTAGGGTTGTTTACAATCCTAAACCCTAGACTCTAAACCCTAACCTATCCTAAATCCTGATTTTAGGGTTGTTTACAACCATAAAATTAGGATGCCGGAAAAAAAATCATTTTTGATTAAAAAGTTGCATATGTGATTGATTTTGGTTACAGTTGCAGATATGGTTGAAATTGGTTGCATACCGTATTTTTGCAAATATTTTCAAAAAGTTGTTATTTTTGCAAATATTTTAGTATTTTCTAAAAAATTTAAAAAATACATAGTATTTTTGCAAAATAAAATAAAATTAGTTGGGTATTTATGAAAAAAGACCTTTAATTTTCTAATAAATATTTTGTTTATCAGTTAATTTTGTTCATTGTTAGTTTCAAATGATTGTACTTTATTATCTATTTTTTTAACGCAAATAGAATTTGCATCTGTTTTAATTTTATAAATATTATTTTGTCTAATGTTAATATTATTTTATTGTTAGTTTCAAATGATGTATTTTCTTAGCCTAATTTTGCGAGGCTAGTCGAATTTGCCAGTTTTGCAATTTTTTTGTCTAATTTTTTAAGGCAAATAAAATTTGCATATGTTTTAATTTTATATTGTTTATTTTGTCTAATGTTAATATTTTTTATTGTTAGTTTCAAATGAATGTATTTTCCTAACCTAATTTTGTTCGATAAATTATTTTGTTGGTTTCACAATGTCGTTCTTAGTTTTTATATTAAATATTTTTTTTTATCTTCTCCCGAATTTTTTGCGTTTAAAAAAAATTAAAATTTTTATTTGATTACTCAAAAGAATAAATAAAGAATACAAATGGAATATGATTAGTAAAAAATATTGAAAATTATAGCATGTAATATATTATAGCAAATGAAAGAAATAGAATAAAAATATAGCTTCAAATGATTTTATTTTTTCTAATTTTTTGAGACAAATAAAATTTGCAGATATTTTAATTTATAGTGATTATTTTATCCAATGTTAATATCATGCTTGAAAATATATTTTAATTTTAGAGTGAATATTTTTTCTATTGTTTAAGTTTGTTTATTTTTAATTTCCAATGATTACATTTTCTTTGTATAATATTTTAAGGCAAATATAATATGCATATGTTTTAATTTTATAGTGATTATTTTGTATAATCACTATAATTTCATAAAATTTTATATAATAGCATGAGTTCATGTAATTTTATATAATAGCACGGGTTCATATAATTTTAAAACGGTTAGTCTTACATGTTTCACAAATTAGTATATATTATAACAAATTTTAGAGGTGAACGAAAAATTCGACCCAGAAAATAAGATGACAAGAGATAAATACTTTAATATTACAATAGTATTTATTATCTACTTGGCAATTTAATAATTTTATCTTGATTATCTAGTTAAAGCATGAATTTGTTTTATGACATACTTAAATATTTTTTAAATACTAATAAAATAGAAATCTAAAGACGTGAAAAGGAGATCCTAAAAATGATACTATACACGTAAATAAAGAAATGGGACCACTTGTCCATAAATGGAGTATTTTATTTGACGGTGGACGTTGTCTCTGCCAATATATGTATGAGCTTTTGACAAAGGTCTCACCAGTCGCATTTACCTCACGGGTTTCCCTTTTCGAATTTTGTTTTTTATTTTATCTTCTTCTGTGCTTTTATCCTTGGCGTGCTTGATCGATCGATTGATTTGATGGTCTCCACTCTTTCCTATTCACTAAGATGGACGTGACATAATTATATTACTTTCTCCGTTTTAAAAACATTTGTTATAATCATATAATTAGGTGCATTATTTAAAATATAAATTTTGTTTAGAAGAAATAAATGATAACTATGATCCTTTATAAATTAACCTCGATAATTGAATATGATGTTTACGATCCTTGTCTTTACTTTAGAGAATTATGTGTTTATAGAACTTAAGTTTCTATCAATTGGCATCAGAGTCACCTTCGTATTCTATTATCGGGTATTAAAATTTTTTATTTGTTTTGAAATTGTGATGTGTTCGTGCTATTTGGGTATGGTTTAATTATTGCGTTACTATGTTTGCATAAAGATTGATACTACAAGTTATTGTTTTATGAATTGGCCCTGTTGTTTTAAGTACGGTATATTGTGGTCCTGGTTGTCTTATTATCCAAGCCTATCTTATACTCCCTCCGTCCCAGTCATTTCTATACACTTTTCATTTTGGGACGTCCCATTCATTTCTATACATTCCAAAAATAGTAACTTTTAATAATATAAAACACTATTACACCCACTACTTTCTCCACTATCTCTATTCTATAACAATATAAATCACTATTACACCCACTACTTCCTCCACTATCTCAAATCTATTATTAAATATTTATAGGTCCCACCACTTTACTCACTTTTCATCTAATTTTACTCATTTTTTATATCTTTTCTTAGTTTCCGTGCCCAAATTCTATGTATAGAACCCAGAGGGACGGAGGGAGTACTATGTAAAGTCAAGTCAATTACATGTAATCATGAGCCAATATTAGTTTACATATATGCGTGTGGGTGCTTGGTTGTGTTAAGTGACGGGTGGTTCTAGTTTAGTAATACTTGTACCAAGTCGCGGCAACTGTGATTTACATTCCTTTCACATAAGGTCGAATGTACTTTTTTGGTGAATCACACTACAATGTGAATAAAATAAAATTATGATATATTTGTGACGTAAATTTTAATATTGGCAATTTAGTATTAACTTAT
This sequence comes from Heracleum sosnowskyi, assembly GCA_030848705.1. Taxonomy (NCBI): domain Eukaryota; kingdom Viridiplantae; phylum Streptophyta; class Magnoliopsida; order Apiales; family Apiaceae; genus Heracleum; species Heracleum sosnowskyi. The sequence goes on from CM061245.1 coordinate 87,770,556, forward strand.
TAATTTAAGTGGTCAAATATTTTTAATTTAGTTGATTGAAGTAATATGTTGCCAAAGTAAACTCTTTTGTGTAAATTAATTAAATTAAAATATTATTATGATGATTGAATATTTTAATTTTATGTAAATTTCATCGGCCCAAAGGAAGGTATAATTTGGCCAAAATTAAAATATTCTTGTGATATTAAGTGCGTAGCAATATTAAGTTTTTCATGTGAATAATAAGTCGGTCCAAAGAAAGGCGTATTATTTGACAGAAATTTATTGTTAACACTTGATTGTTGCGTTGAGAGTACCAATTGCAAATTGATTTCTGTCCAAAGACTAAAATTCAGTGTTGCTCTAGGTATCTTGTGATGGTGTTGCCAATATTTGAGTTTATCACATTATATATGTATATATAAGTTTTGAGCATTTTGTGTCATTGTTTTCTATTACAGTTACTGCTGCTATTAATTCTGCTTCTGCTCAATCGAGTATGATTCCAATGTTGAATGGGACAAATTATGTCACATGGAAAGAGAATGTTGAGATCGTTCTTGGGTGCATGGATCTTGACCTTGCATTAAGGAAAGAGCAACCCGTTCCTATTGCGAAAGATCTGAAAACGGATCAAATTGAGAAATGGGAACGTTCTAATCGCATGTGTCTGGAGATCATGAAGCGAACGATTCCAACTGATTTTCGGGGCTCTATTGTTGAGAGCACAAATGCCAAGAAGTTCCTCTCTGAAATTGAGCAATATTTTGCTAAGAATGAGAAAGCGGAAACGAGTAATCTTCTGTCAAAACTCGTGACCATGAAGTATAAGGGAAATGGGAACATAAGGGAGTACATAATTGGGATGTCCAATCTTGCTGGCAAGCTTAAGGAACTCAAGTTAGAATTTTCGGACGAGTTACTTGTTCACTTGGTTCTTATTTCACCCCCTCATCAGTTTGGTCACTTTGTGGTGAGTTACAATACTCAAAAGGAAAAATGGACTCTTAATGAGCTCATTTCACACTGTGTGCAAAAGGAGGAGAGGGCATTGCGAGACAAGACTGAAAGTGCTCACTTGGCATCAAGCTCTCATGATAAGAAGAGAAAGAGAGGTAATGATATTGCAAGTGGAAAACCCAAGCGGTCACAAGAGAAGCAGGATAAGGGACCAACCTGTTACTTTTGTAAGAAGGCTGGACACATGAAGAAGGAGTGTTCCAAATACGTTACTTGGCGTGTGAAGAAGGGTAAGACTTCTGCTTTTGTTTGTTCTGAAGTTAATTTGGCTTCTGTACCTAAGGATACTTGGTGGATAGATTCTGGTGCTACTACTCACATAAGTGTATCAATGTAGGTTTGCCTGTGGAGTCGACCACCAATTGATGCTGAAAGATTCATCTTCGTGGGCGACGGCAATAAAGTTCCAGTTGAAGTTGTTGGAACATTTAGATTATTATTGAAAACTGGTGTTTATTTGCATTTGGTTGAAACTTTTGTTGCACCGTCTTTTAGACGGAATCTTATTTCTATTTCCTCTTTGGACAAATTTGGATACACTTGTTCCTTTGGAAATAATAAAGTTAGTTTCTTTTTAAGTTCAATTGTGGTTGCCACTGATTCTTTAATTGATAATCTTTATATGCTTGAGATTGTTACTTTTAATAATGAAATTTTGCACTCAAGTGCAAGAGGTACAAAGCGTAAGTTAACTGAGAATTCTGTCATGTTGTGGCACAAACGTTTAGGTCACATCTCTAAACAGAGAATTCAAAGGCTTGTGGATGACAGAATTCTTGATCCCTTAGACTTAAGTGATTTTCAGGTATGCATTGAATGTATTAAGGGAAAACAAACAAACTCAAGAAAGTTAGGTGCCAATAGAGCTACAAGTGTCTTAGAACTGATTCATACCGATATATGTGGACCATTCCCTACAGCCTCTTGGAACGATCAACGGTATTTTATCACGTTCATAGACGATTACTCGAGGTATGGTTACCTATACTATACTTGATACATGAGAAGTCTCAAGCTCTGGACGTGTTTAAGGAATATAAAGCTGAAGTTGAACGTCAGCTGAATAATAATATCAAAGCTGTCAGATCTGATCGTGGTGGTGAATACTACGAAAGATATGATGGATCAGGTGAGCAATGTCTAGGACCCTTTGCTAACTTCCTAAAGGAGTGTGGAATAGTCCCTCAGTACATCATGCCAGACAAACCTAATATGAATGATGTGGCTGAGAGGCGAAACTGTACTCTTAAAGATATGGTTAGAAGTATGATAAGTCATTCTTCTTTACCTGATTCACTTTGGGGAGATGCCCTAAAGACTGCAATTTATATCCTTAATAGGGTTCCATCAAAAGCGGTGACCGAAACCCCTTACAAACTTTGGACTAAGAAAGTGCCTAGCATTAGGCACTTACATGTTTGGGGTTGTCCAGCTGAGGCAAGGCCATATAAGCCGAATGAAAAGAAATTGGACTCTAGAACGGTCAGTTGCTACTTTGTTGGATATCCAGAGCGTACTCGCAGATTTAAATTTTATGATCCCACTACTAGATCCTTCTTTGAGACCGATAATGCAAGATTTTTGGAGGATGTTGATTTTGGGAGGGAAGATATAGAGAAAAGTATTATCTTTGAGGAAGATAGTCATGGACCTATTCATGACACTCCTGAGAACAATGATCAAATTATGGTACCTATCATTGTTCAAGGCCCTCCAATTCAAGACAACACTGACATTCCTCACGAGGAACCAATTCAGCAAGATCAACAACCTCATGAATCACAAGAAGTGCCATTAAGGAGATCCACTAGAGAGCGAAAAAGTGCAATTCCAGATGATTATATTGTTTTTCTACAAGAACATGATGATGGAATTGGCATTGGGGAAGATGATCCTATTAATCTTCAACAAGCCATGCAGAGTTCTCATTCTCAGAAGTGGATCGATGCCATGAATGAAGAGATGAAATCTATGAAAGACAATGACATTTGGGATCTTGTCGAGTTACCTAAAGGATCAAAACCTATTGGTTGCAAATGAGTATTTAAAACCAAAAGGGATTCGAGTGGTAACATTGAAAGATATAAGGCTCGTCTAGTCGCAAAATGATTCACTCAAAAGAAAGGTATCGACTACAATGAGACTTTCTCTCCGGTGTCCTCGAAAGACTCATTTAGAATTTTTATGGCACTTGTGGCTCATTATGACCTAGAGCTACATCATATGGACGTAAAGACAGCGTTTCTCACTGACAAAATTGGTGAGACAATTTATATGGTGCAACCAGAAAACTTTGTCTCTGGAGATTCAAAGACTATGGTTTGCAGATTAAAGAAGTCCATCTACGGTCTCAGGCAGGCTTCTCGTGAATGGTATCACAAGTTTCATCATGTTATCACATCAATGGTTTCGAAGTGAACTTGGTGGAACATTGTGTATATCACAAGTTTAATGGGAGCAAATTTATCTTTCTTCTCTTATACGTTGATGACATTTTACTTGTCACTAATGAGCTTATTGCACGATATCAAGAAATTTCTCACTGGTCAATTTGAGATAAAGGACCTTGGTAACGCCTCTTTTGTATTAGGAATTCAGATACATTGAGACCGTTCTCGAGGTATTATTGGATTGTCACAAAAGAGCTATATCGAAAAGATTCAGGAAAGATATGGCATTGATGGATACACCCGTGTCTAAGGGAGACAAATTTAGTCTCAAACAGTGCCCTGAAAATGAACTTGAGATAAAGGAAATGCAAAAGATACCATATGCCTCGGCAGTGGGAAGTCTTATGTATGCTCAAGTTTGTACTTGTCCAGACATAGCATTCATTGTTGGAATGTTGGGGAGATATTTGAGTAATCCGGGAATGGAACAATGGAAAGCAGTCAAACGAGTGCTACGATATTTGAAGAAAACAAAAGATTATATGCTCACATATAGGAAATCAGATCATCTTGAATTCATTGGATATTCAGATTCTGATTTTAGAGGATGCATAGATGAAAGGAAATCTACTTCAGGCTATGTTTATCTACTAGCTAGTGGAGCAATTTCGTGGAGGTCTGCCAAACAGTCGCTCATCGCTTCATCCACCATGGCTGCAGAATATATAGCATGTTTTGAGGCATCCAATCAAGCATTATGGCTGCAAAACTTTGTCACTGGTTTGCGTATTCTTGATGGTGTTGAAAGACCATTGAAGATATTCTGTGATAATAAATCGGCAGTGGAATATTCAAACAACAATAGGAGCACTACAGAAGCAAAACATATAGATATAAAGTTCCTAGTTGTTAAAGAAAAGATACAGAGTGGACAGATTTCTATAGAACACATTGGGACCAACTCCATGATTGCGGATCCGCTCACTAAAGCTTTAGCGCCTAAAGTTTTTCACGGGCACATTGCTAATATGGGTGTTGTCTTATGTGCCACTTTGGTTTAGTGGGAGTTTGTATTTTGGTGTTTTATGTTATAAACATTGAGTTGTTTATGTTCTACAGAATACAATTGATGGAATTTTATTTTATTAAATGTCACTCTGCTTTTGTTCAAATTTCTCATTGTGGTTTAACATTGAGTTGAGAAAATTTGAATCAATCTCATTAGAGGTTGACTTTGGACTAGTTGGAAATAGACATAATATAGATCACATTGTTTGTAATTTCCATGTCACTCATCCGTACTTTGATTCATGTCGTTAAATATATTGGTGTGGTGATCAAGGAAGGTTTAGTCACGTTATGATAGTGATGAATGCCGTCTGAATCTCATACTAATATAGTAGACGGACCCAATTGTTTTGGTAAAATCTAAAGGATAATGAATAACATAAAGTTACGCACTAAAGATTTTGTATAATTGATTATGGATTAATATGCAACCCAAGTGGGAGATTGTTATTATTTAATAATAATAATAATTTATATGGGCTAGATAGTAATATTTCAATTATATAAGCTATTTATTTTATTGGGCTAAATTAAGTGATTTTTAGTAAGGAGTCCAAATTAGATTTTTTATTTAAAGTATGGGCCAAATAAGTGGATAACCAATACCAAGTCTAATTTAATTATAACGAGCAGTTAAATTAGACGGTATATGAAAGGGTTATAGTCCCCAATATATTAAATATGTAATAGAGCTTTTCTTCTACCCATCAGAGAGAGCTTGCTGTGTGAAATGCATAAGGGTGTTTGATTGAGGAAGACAATAACAAGCACATCAAGGACTGCTATTACTTTTGTCAATCATGGATAGAGGTACGCTTCCGCTTATAAATTAACCTCGATAATTGAATATGATGTTTACGATCCTTGTCTCAACTTTAGAGAATTATGTGTTTATAGAACTTAAGTTTCTATCACAATATACTTTCAAGTACACACACAAAAGCCAAACGAAATTATTACTTTAAAACAGATGAGTATTATTACTACAACGAATTTAATATAGCTTAGTTATATTGTCGTATCAAACATTGTCATACTTGAGTTTAATCGAAAAAATTATATCCGAAACAATTAAACTTTGAACTTTAAACAATTAAACAATTAAACAATTAAACTTTGAGCCTTCTCCCTCATTCTACCTAGGAATGTGTGAAATGTTTTCCAAAGTTTGAATTAATCTCTGATTTCCAGAAATTTTGCTACTAACAATTTCATATTTTGAAACTAGCGTTAGAATCAAAAGTAAAAATGCACCATCCTTCACACACTAATCTTGTTTAAATTAAGAGTCGTCCTAATTTGAGAATTTGGTGCGTAATTGCAACTAAAGCAACACTAACAGTCAAAAAAGGGAGCTCCACTAATAATTAGCAAAAAAGATGGAAGCTCCACTGAATTGTTAAAGGTATTTTCCTCTTGGGGGCAGAGAAGAGATCTTATTATTTTTATTATGCTAAAATGGTTATTTTAAAAAAATTTATTCTATTTCTCATACTTTTTAGTTTCTACAATTTTTAAAATTGAGTTAAATATATCTGAATTGTTCGCAAAGGAGAATTATTAAAAAAAGAAGGATATTTATCAAAAATACCACTTTTTTAAAGTTTTTTTGCGATTTTACCATATTATCAAAATATTTACAAAAATACCTTATTTTTAAAAATAATTTGCGAAAATACCATCTTTTAAAAAGATTTTTGCAAAAATACGTTCTGCAACTAAATACAACCTACGTAGGTTGCATCCGGTTGCATGTGTGATTGCAACTAGATGCAACTGGATGCAACTTTCCAAATACAACCTACGTAGTTTGTATCCAGTTGCATATGTGGTTGAAACTAGATGCAATCAGATGCAACTTTTTAAAAAATAATTGAAAAAACAGCTAAGAATTCAAAAAAAATTATTAATAAAAGGGGTAAACTTGTGGTCTTGGTTTACCCTGGGGTTCAATAGTTAACTTTTGGGGTTCAATGTTTCTATTTTGGATTTTAGAAATATTAAGAATGACGAATAATTCGTATACGGACTTAGGGTTTAGGGTTTAGGGTTTAGGGTTGTTTACAACCCTAAACCCTAGACTCTAAACCCTAACCTACCCTGATTTTAGGGTTGTTTACAACCCTAAAATCAGGACGCCGGAAAAACACCATTATTAACAAGTTGCAGGTTGATTTTGGTTGCAGTTTGCAGAAGGTATTTTTGCAAATAAGATGGTATTTTTGTAAAATATTTTTTTTTGAAAAGGTATTTTTGCAAAAATATTTCTGGAATGGGATATTTATGAAAAAAAGCCCTTAAAAGAATGGTAGACCAGTTAATTCGTCATATTTTTATTTTTTTTTGCAAAATTAAATTACTCACTGTGCTTAGAAAACAATAAACTAGGTGAATATCATTTTTATTATCTTCTTATTCTGCGGGAAAAATTAATCTTACAATTTTTGTTTACATACTCTATTAAATATTTAAGCAATTTTAGTGTAGAGTTCTTTTGGTGTAAACATAGACAGTATTCTTGAATCTAGATATGAAGTTGAGGAGTTCAGATTCTTGTACTAGTAATTGTTTTAAAAATTTCCGGTTTATCAAAAATTTCGGATTAATTCTTAATAAATCTTATTTCATTGATTATCTAAATATTTTTAATTTATTTAAAATTTCTGTTAATTCCCTAATAATTCTGAATCGATAGATGAAGATGAAACGATAATCTGAGTTCCGAAATCCGATTTCTGCAGGCCTGCATGCTGGTGAGTAGATAACATTTTTAGATTCAGTTGAACCAAAGGGTGATAGGAAAAATACAGAAACCTGCAAATATAAAAAAGAAAATTACTTTTTTATTGGACGGTCAGAAGCAGACGCATTCCAACATTATTGGAACCCGGGGCCCACATGATAGTCTCAACGGACCAACTTAAGCTTGGGGGACTGAGCCCAGAAAAGTTGAGCACAGAAAACAAGGAGCAGATGCTCCTGCAAAAGCCTACAAATTCAGATATGTCATACAGTACTCCCCCCCACTGTCTATTTTTAAGTTTTATTGAGACTCGCATCAAATAATAATTCACGTACTTCGTTTCTAGATGGCCACAAAATTAAGTTAAATTTATATGTTCGAGTTTAATTAATTTATCATCCTGTGATTTTGAATACAGATTTACAAGATTTTCTTCGTATTAATTTTCAGTTCTAGAAGGTGCTTCCTCGGTCCCATTATAGATTTTTGACGGATCAAATTGAAAACTTTGATTGAAATTACGTGTATTATATAATTGAAAAAAAATAAAAAAAAATTATATCAATGAAAATTACATTTAACCTATTTATAAATATAACTTTCAATTTTTTAAAATAATAATTAAATATTTTAAATATTTAATTAAAAATAAATTAATTTAACCATTAAAAAGTAGAAACATGGAACAGAGGAAGTACCGCGTAAATAAGAGTTTCTCTCTTATTCCAAAACTAGTTTACTAAGCCGCGCTTCGCAGCGGCTTATAATAATTTCTCAAAACATTTCTAAAAATATATTTTACACAAAATTTTTTTAAACAAAATTATATTTATAACATGAAATTAAGAATTCTTTTAAATTCTTCGTTTAGTGTTGTTCATTACCGAAATTTTGAATAATTATAGAAAAGGACAATTGTTTAATATATTTTATTATTTTAATATTATATCAAATATTAGTATATTAATCACTTTATTTTTCTAAAACTTTATATTGCAACTTCTATTTTAAAATACATAATTAACATAAATACTAAATTCTAGCATATAATATGCTCCTCCTTATAAATCGCTCTCTCGTTAAACATGTTTCCTCCAGATGACCCGCTTTCTAGTTGTCACCAAATTCAACAGAAAACAAACTACTTACTTAATCAATTACATCATCTATTAATCAATTTTATTATATCATAAAATTTAATTCAAATCTTTTTCAAAATTATATTTTTTATTGTTTAAAATACAGGTACTCGAGAAAAGAAATGAAAAGAAAATAAGGCTCCTATATTTTATTTTATTATATAGAAACTTGCATTTTCTGTTGGTATTATCTTTTGCATAATTAGAAGGTAAAAATTTAAAACAATGATTTTTAATGCATATGTAAAATATATAGATAAATTAAACGTGAGTTTTTTTACAAAACAATTATGAGAACATAATTTTAAATAATTGTTTTAGGAGAATGTAAAGATAATAATCTTATTTCAAGATAAATTTTAGAACTTCAAGAAAAAATATATGAGAATATTAAAATGGTAACTTTAAGTTCGAAAGAAAGTTTAAGAAAATATCAACATGATAATTTGACTTGAAGATAAATTTTAGGACAATATTAAGATATTAATTTGACTTAAAAAAAGTTAAGGAGAATATAAGTTAATTAATATTTTCATTACTAAAGATTTAAAAGCCAATTTAGATATTTTCTTCTCAAATCATCTCGCACCTCTCAAATTGTCTTCTTTATTATTTTCCTCGATTAAAAGATATTTAATAAAAATTAGTAAATAAATTGGACTCTTGGAGTAAGTTTAGGAGAATATTAATATAGTATACTTAGTTTCCTCCGTTTGAAGATTTTTTTTTTTACAGGCAAACAAACCATTTTTAACATAACATAACATATTTAACTTCAGAACGAAGGTGGGAGGGAACCCAAGTTTTATTTGGCGAAGTATCTCGGAATCGAAAGATCTTCTGAAGGCTGGTGCGAGGTGGATAGTTGGCTCGGGTAAGGATATTAATATTCTGCATTAACCGTGGCTGATTGATATTGATGATCCGTATATCTCATCCAATACTCAGGGGCTGGAGGGTGCTAAAGTGGAGTCTATTATGAACATGGACAGCAAGTCTTGGGATGTAGAGTTAATTTCTGATATGTTTAACGACAGAGATAAGAACTGCATTCTGAATATTCCTCTGAAAGCAGACGTTAATGCTGATAAATTATATTGGACTGGTGAGATGAATGGCTCATACTCGGTCCGTAGTGCATACAAGATGATTCAGAGGCAAAAGGGATTCTGGAATGATTCTGCTAATTCAGGGGTCTGGAATAAGTTGTGGAAAATTAGAGTTCCCTCGAAAGTGCTTCATACATGCTGGAGGGCTCTAGCTGGTTGCCTGCCGACTATGACTCAGCTATTTTGCAGACGTGTTCCAGTGCAAAAGTTGTGTCCTGTATGTGGTGAAGAAGAAGAATCGATTATCCATGCCTTAGTGTTTTGTCCGTTTGCAGCAGCGTGTTGGCATAAACTTCACTTTGCTGTTATTTCTATTCTGACAGAAGATTTTAAGGAATGGTTTTCGCAAATGCTTAATAGGTATCCAAAGGAGAGGTGGGGTGATGTGGCAATGACATGCTGGGGAATCTGGAAAGCCCGAAATGAACTTGTATGGCAGCAGAAACAAGTTCAGGTGGATAATGTGATTAAGTCAACCTTTAGTTACTTTGCACAGTGGAAGCAAACTCAGAGTTTCGCAAACATTGCTCTTTTCCCCAATGAAAATGTGGGAGATGGAGTGTCTAGCTGGGTTAAACCTCAAGTGAATGAAGTCAAAGTATCGGTTGATGCAGCCACATTTTCTGATCACAATGCTTATGGTTTAGGTGTAATTGCCAGGAATTCGGAAGGGATGATGGTGTATGCTAGAACGTGCAGGTACTGGGGGAGAGTAGCTCCGGAATTTGCTGAAACTATGGCTGTGAAGGAGGCTTTAAGTTGGTCCAAGACAGCGGGCATGAAGGTGACAATCGAGTCGGATTGTCTGGCAGTAGTGCAGGCTATTCGAAGTAAAGTGCCTATGGTCTCCCCCCTGGGTTTGTTGGTCGAGGAGTGTAGACAGCTTCTTGATGTGCAAAACAACGTTGAGTTGTTATTTATTAAACGGTCTGCTAATATGGTCGCCCATTGTTTGGCTAGGGCTTCATATTCATTTCCAGATCGAACCTTCAGTAGGAGTGATATTCCTGTTGAGGTTGCTAATTGTATTGTGAACGATTTAGTTCCTTAATAAAAAATTTCTCCATTTTGAATCAAAAAAAAAATAAAAAAATAAAAATAAAACTTCCTTCCTTGAAAGATAGTATTAAAGAAATGGATAATTATCAAAGTCATCACTCATTTGTTTCAAACGTATGAAATTAATCACTCATTTCAAAAATAAATCAATTAGGTAACTAATTTGAAAACTATATTTATAGAAGTATAGATCGAAGTGATTTGAGAGGCGCCACATCATCGCCCTCGTCTTCTTTATATAACTATATTGATTGGATCAATAGATAACGTTTATGAGAATATTAACATACTATATTTAGTTTTCTCTGTTAGAAAATAGTAAAAAGGAAATTGAGAATTTATTTAATATTATAAAGACAAGAATATTAAAATTGTATATTTACTTTCCTCTATTAGTAAAAATTTAAAAGGCAATTAATATATTTTCTAATAAAATAATTTATGAGACTATTAAAATTATAAATTTAGTTTCATCCATTAGTAAAGATTTTAAAGGCAAGAATATTAGAATTGTATATTTAGTTTTCTCCATTAATAAAGATCTTGAAGACAAGAATATTATAATTGTGTATTTAGTTTCTTCCATTAGTAAAGATTTTAAATTCAATTGAGATATTTTCGAATCTTAAACATTAATTATTCAAATATTTGAGAAATTTAGAAAAATAGATCGAAACGATCTGAGAGAGGGCGTTTAGAATAATATTAACATACTGTATTTAGTTTCCTCCGTTAGAAAATAGTAAGAAAGAAATTGAGAATTTATCTAGTATTATAAATGCAAGAATATTAAAATTTTATATTTACTTTTCTCCAATAGTAAAAATTTAAAAGGCAATTAAGATATTTTCTAATAAAATAATTTAGGAGACTATTAAAATTGTAAATTTAGTTTCTTCCATTATTAAAGATTTTAAAGTCAAGAATATTAGAATTGTATATTTAGTTTACTCCGTTAATAAAGATTTTGAAGACAAAATATTATAATTGTATATTTATTTTCCTCCATTAGTAAAGATTATAAAGTCAATTGAGATATTTTCGAATATTTTACATTAATTATTCAAAAATTTGAAAAAATTAGAAAAATAGATGGAAGCAATTTGAGGAGCGTCACATTACCGCTCTCGTCTTCTCATCTCATTTATATAAGTCTTTTCCTTTATATAAATATATTGATTGAATTGATTGAAGTATGCCCCTTCAAGCTGTTTTTTTTAAAAATTAGTACTCGATAAAAATATGTTCATATATATAAAGGAAAAAAGAGAGCAACTGATCTTGAAATTTATTTATGTATTTGTGGTATTTTGGATTGAGACTCTCTAATTCAATTTTAAGAAGTCTAATACGTGAAAATTATGCTTGTGTTGTCTGTTGATCTTGTAGCTTCACTTTCCACTACAGCCTGCAACATCCCCATTCCCCCAATATTATATGATAAATTTTCAAGACAGTGGAAGAGTATGAATGAATAAAACAATGTAAGGACAAAAACGAAGGGTATGAAAACTAAATACCTCTATAGCAAGAGATATGTAACCAATTCAGTGAAATTAGTAGAATCCTGTGAGTAAATTAAATTTAACATCTATTACATAATATTAGTACTTGATCAGATAAAACACATGCTCATGGAAAAAGAAAACAAATATTGATAGATTAATATAAAAGAACATGCATAAGTAAAACATCTCATCTGATCATCGCACCACCAGATCCGTCAATATTCACCCTCGCCAACACCAGTACCAGGTGCTTCTGTCCAAATATATATTAATATTTTGATGCATAACGTTAAGCTGGGCAACGTCTTTTTAGGTTCCACTCTAAGAACAGTACTTCCCACCCACTTGATTGAGGAGGTTTCAGCATTGATGATTTGTGCCTGTGCTAGTGTTGTCGTGCTGTACCTTCTATTTTTTTTTCCAGTTTTGAATAGAGTTCGGACTCTGCTCGTCGTTGCAGAACATACACATCAGAACCTGCTTTTTCTTTCTGTGCTTTCGCTTTCTTTTGTGCCTCAAATAGAACTGCACTTCTGTCTCACATGATTTGTTAAATTAAGGTTAGAAATCAATCAAAAAACAACTAACTCTAAATAAATATGATGAAGTAATAGATGAAGAAATCATTGATGATATAGTTTATTACCTATATGTCAAAATCGATGTTGGCCTTACGAGCCTTAAGTTTCTCAGTCATTGTCAAAGCATTTTGCTTCTCCATCTCAATCTGCAGTGTTGCTTCCCGTGTACACACTGTCATATGTGCCTCTACTTCGGCCATCTCTGTAGACTGAGACCACATGACCTTCTTCTTTGCCAACTGGAAATTCATCTACTCAACTTCCGCATCCCTCTGATTCTTATATATATGCACTTTAGGCTTTTATCCTTATTACCTTCTCCTTGCTTCCTGGTTGCCAACTTGCCATAATTTTTTAATTCTACATCAACCTTTGCTGCATTCTGTAGCGTCAATCAAAAGAACTATTAAAATTAATATAATAGAGAGTAGTGTGCCAACTGCCAAAAAATCAATAGATATAAAGTTGGAATTCAATGCATAAAAAGTCTTCCATAACTCATAAGCTTGATGTACAATATACAAATCAAACACAAGCTAGATCGTACCTAAACAAAAAATAATTAAAATAAAGTCAAAATTATGTAGAAGTATGAATTCAAAAGTTAGAATACGTATCTGACATGGTGCAGATTTTATTTATATAGGTGATTGATTCTTGAAGGAGAAGTTAGTCTTGATTAAATAAAGCAAGCCTTCGTGAGAGGATTATAGATAATTTTGTGATTAGGATCGTAAGTTGGAAAAAATTTAGACCAATATTACCATCATAATTTGATTTGAGGAGGATGTTTAGGAAATAATAAGTATGATGATTTGATTTTGGGAGAAAATAAGTTAATCTCCATCATTTAAAAAAAACATAATAGTAATAATTTAGTTATTTCTTTACTACAAATTCGAAGATTAAAAAAAGAAGTTCAAATTTTTGAGAAAATTAGAAAAATAGATTTGAGCAATTTGAGAGACGCCACCTCACCGCCCTCGCCGCCCTCGTCTTCTACTTTATATAATAGTATTGATTGATGATTCATAAAAAAATATTATGAGAATATTTAGATAATAATAGAGGAAAGTTCAAAATAATGTAAGGTAATACACTTTTTTGCTAATTTAGATATTTTGAAGGCAAAAATATTATAATTGAATATTTAGTTTCTTTCATTAGTGATATTTAGTTTTATCCATTAGTAAAGATCTATTGTATATTTAAAAATATTATGAGAATATTTAGATAATAATAGAGGAAAGTTCAAAATAATGTAAGGTGATACACTTTTTTGCTAATTTAGATAGTTTGAAGGCAAAAATATTATAATTGAATATTTAGTTTCTTCCATTAGTGATATTTAGTTTTCTCCATTAGTAAAGATCTATTGTATATTTACTTTATCCATTAGTATGGATTTTAAATGCAAAAATATTATATGTTTCCTCTATTAGTAAACATTTAAAAGGTAATTGAGATTTTTTCAATTTTTTAATATAATTAATTCAAAAAATTGAGAAAATTAGAAAAATAGAACGAAGCGATCTGAGAGCGCCACCTCACCGCCCCCGTCTTCTCCTTTATATAATAGTATTGATTAAAATTTTGCTAAAAGTAATGGGGGATGCACTATGAATAATGTATTAAGAGTTTCTCTCTTATTCCAAAATTAAAATTTTGCTAAAAGTAATGGGAGATGCACTATGAATAATGTATTAAATATTAAATAAACTGTGTCGTATCCTTTGTTGTTTGTGACCAAAGGAGTCGTAAAAGAATTTTACAGTTGTTTCCTTTCAAGTGGCAAGGACTCGACATTCTAGATTCTGGATTCATCAATGTTTATATTTCCAAGTTTATATTTAGGATGAATATAATCTCCTTAACACATCTTTCTCATTCAGTTGATCAACTTCAGATTTTTTTTATAGCGTTGTCATTGCTGGTATTGCTGGTCTCATTCTGTTCCGACACCTTGAGGATTAAAAGGAGTATGTCAAGGACTCAAGGGATCATCAACACTCTGCACTGACATTGTCAGACTTGCCACCTTAATTTTCAGTGGAAAAACCTAGTTAATATTTGCTATTTCGCAAACAACTCGTAATCATTCTCCATAATTTGAAGAAATTCAAAAACATCACTAATAATTAAAAATATCAAAACAAAATTGACATGTCCTCCGTCTGTTAGTTATCGCGTATTGGAGACTATTATCTTGTTTCTAGTTCCTTGCCTCCTCATCTGATGCACACTCTTTACTAATCTAATTTTTCAATCTTACTCATACGTTACGTTGTGTTTGTGTTTGTTATTTTTTGGACTATTTGCTGACTATGGTTTAACCAATGTGGTTTTTTCTGCTGATTTCATAGGTGTTTTAAGTGCCCCGTATCAAATGCTCAAATCAGCTTATAACGAAGTTAAATGATTTCCTGGATACTGTTATCATGTGCTGGATGTGGCCTGTTGTTAAATCCGATTTGTTGTGCAAGTTAGTTTCCGTCTCTTGGCTGGCTTCATGAGGCAACATTTGCTTACAATAGGAAGTAAATATTTTGCTCTGGAACAATTCATAGAATGAGTACTCTTTGAAATGTGTGTCACTATTACTTAATACAAATATTTTGTAATGTCCCCTGCACAACTTACTGGCAGTCTGCTGAATATTGTTTGTCGGGGTGGAGTTTTGCTGCAATGTTCATCCCTGGAATCTTTCCTGCTTCTTGCTAATGTTCTGGGCTCCCGTTGACTCATTCACCGGAATCTCCCTATGCCAATTATAATTTTTATAATTATATTTGTGGACTGGTACTTGGATCAAATCTAATTTTATAATGTTATGCTTTGATATAAGAAATTCTGAATTTTCTCAAATGAACCTTTACAAATGATGCTCACTTGCATGTAATTAATTCAAGTGTTGATGTTTAAGTGCCAGTACAGTAGTTCAGTAAATTATGTCTTTGTTATCTATTCGAACTTCTTCTTCTTTCAAGTAACTTCCATTTAGCGGTTCAGGTAAGTTTGGTTCTGTGCAAGGCTTTGTGGTCATTTAGCTCTCTGTGCTAGATACTAATGCAACTGAGTTGAACTGATGCTTCTTGGATGTTACGTTGGTAAGAATCTTCGATATGTTTACATATATGTGTTATGTTGGTCATGAAGAGTTTAGGGGGCGTTTGGATGCATCATGGGAATCAGAATTGGGAATGGAATCGTTAACCGGACACATTAACCACTGTTATGCCATATTTTGGCATAGTCCAAATTTCTCCGTTTAATCATTATTAATTCAGATTA
Organism: Heracleum sosnowskyi; assembly: GCA_030848705.1. Classification (NCBI taxonomy): domain Eukaryota; kingdom Viridiplantae; phylum Streptophyta; class Magnoliopsida; order Apiales; family Apiaceae; genus Heracleum; species Heracleum sosnowskyi. The sequence goes on from CM061245.1 coordinate 87,786,443, forward strand.
ATAATTAATTGCTTAACCAATAAGCAATATCCTCTCTCTGAAACGAGGAAAGAATCAATCTCAATCAACGATATTCTTCAAATCATGGAAAGAAATGCGGAGATGCCGCGAGATTGTAGGAAAACGTGTGAAGACCGGACTATTTATGGGAAATTGAAGAGGATTGATAATCCTTGAACTATTTATGGAAACTTGAAGAGGATTGATAATCCTTGAACTATTTATGGGAACTTGAAGAGGATTGATAATCCTTGAGCTGTTTATGGGAACATAAATCTTGACTATCTTATGGGATTGGACTGAATGAACTTATCCAATGACTTGTTTTCTAAGAACTACGTGAGGCTTGATCCCTATATAAATGGGTACGTAGGCACCTTGTATGGTACACAGTGGTACAGTGGTACACGACAATTGACACTCGGGAAAGAGGAAGAGAAAGAACCCATTCTCTATTCAATTTTTGAGGAGTCATCATACGAGCTCAGCCCCCAAACATCCAAAAATCCTAAATCCCCCTATTTTCATATTTCGTTATTTCAGCAACCTCCGATTTTGGTTGTTACGAAATTCCTCCAACAACAACCACGAACCAAATACCCCCTAAGTGTTCCCCAGTACACAACCAATGTGACGAGTCACCTTGCAAACTTACAGAAGAGAGAGCAGTGCAATGTTGAATATGGCTTATGCAGTTGTTTATTGCATATCATGAATAAGGAACATATATCACTCGATGACTAAAACACGAAGAAAAAGTGATTAAGACTATATAGTTGCCAACAATCAATAAGAACAGTTTGGTATACAGATAGACTAGATGCATATGCAGCAAACTTTTTCTTAAATTAAGAATATATTAACTACGACAGCGAGTAATGGCACTGCAGCCACGGTCATAGGGGTTAGCTTCAGCACCTTGTTCACAATTGTAGTAGGAGGCACCCCTCTGAGAGCAAGGAACATTGTTCCTCTCTAGTGCATCATAACTTATATAATTTGTAGTTGCTAGTATGCGTCTGTTGCTCTCTGAATCCAAATTGAATTCATCGCCTCCCATGCAGTCCGCTACAGACCCTGTGCACAATGGCTTCATAGGCATCCAGGTGTTGCCACCAGCAGCTACCATGACAGAGGATGAGACGAGGATTGCTGTAAGAAATAAAGCGGAGACGCTGCTGAAATGGAAGGCAGAAGAAGGTGCCATTGTTTTTAATCGTGTCTTGTTCTAGTTCTAAGCCTCTCTTTTACATTATGTTATTTTGTGTGTATGATGTTATAGTTTAAGAAGAAATGAAGGGCTTGCAGTTGCAGGCCTGTTGAAATATTCCAGGTAGTTTTAGTTTTTAGATGGTTGTGATTGTTTGTTCTCATGGAACTTTCTGATTTTAAAATTAGATTAAATAAAGTTGATTTGGCAACACAAGACACCAAATATACATTTGCAACTCCTAGTTAATCCGGCATTGAAATTCCAACCACAACTGAGATTATTTCTAAACCTTCTGTCATCTGTCCCGTTTTGATTTAATTAATAGTATCTATCTTACATGTTGGTGAAAGCAACGGGCTTCAAATTTCTAAACTAGATCACAAATTTCCTGGAGTACTCAACTCTTACCGTGTGTTTAGGATATCACAAAAAATTGACTTATACCTTAAAATGAGTAAATGCTTTATAAATGATAAGTTGATGGATTGTTATAAGTTATACGAGTGTTTGAATAAATTTACTTATAAGTTAGTTAAGAATTTGTTAAATTAAATTTTAAAAAATAATTATTAAATACAATGATTTCAACACTTGCATTTTAAATTAAAAAAATATTTAAAAACACAAAGGTAAAAATATAAAATATTAAAAAAATAAAGAAATCAAAGAATAAGTTGATAAGTTAAGTAAAATGTTGGTCATTTCTAACATTCAACTTATCAACTTATAAGTTATAAGTTATCAAATAAGCTGAGTACACAAACACCCCTCATAAGCTCTTATGGGTTTATAGGTCATAAGGACTTATTTTTTAGTTCCCAAACAGGCCCTTATTCCGTTTTAAGGTACAGGATCAAATTAGCTGGCTAAGGAATCTCTGAGTAAATCTAATCATCAACATTGAAATACACCGAATTACACAGCTTTCCAACAACAAACACGTGCACATATTTCTTTAGCCGAGTTACCACTTGAATAGTTTTACAGATCCATAGCACCCACTGATCACTCAGTTAGCAATGACAGATTTAGATAACTTCACGAAAGTCGCAAAAAGCAACGGAAGAGAAATGATATAATTAAGCTCCAAACGGAAAAACAGAATTACAAACTATAGCCCTGACATTGTACATTCTGCAAATTGTTAAATATCCGCAGAATATTGAATTGGTCACTGCAGCACGTCATTTCCAGCGTATAACACAACAAGAAAGCTGATGAAGAGTGCAGCTGATAGAAATAGTTCAAGACACAACATTTCTGTTTTAAAAAATTACACAAAGCACAACTTACTCTATTAACTCAAAACAGAATATACTTACTGAGCCCTCTTTAAAATAAGACCAGGAGGCTCCTTTCTTATCATTTGCATTAGTTGCAAGATTATAGGAAGGCTGTCTGAGAGGTAACCTCCACTATGCACCCTCTTAACTGAAATGAAAATAATACATATATGCAACTTGTTAGTTGCAGCACAAGACAAGGGAGCGTATCATTATCACTCTCCAAAGTTCTCTAGAACTATTCAGACTTTGACGTCTCTAGCAAGTAGCAACATTAATTTACTGCCCGATCACTCGCTTGGCACCTTCCAAAGTATTTTGGAGTAACATTGCAACAGTCAGTGGTCCTACTCCTCCTGGAACAGGAGTAATCCAACCGGCTACCTTGCATGCTTCCTGAAAATCAACATCTCCCACAAGCCTATACCCCGATTTTCGACTAGGATCATTTACGGCATTTGTCCCAACATCAATAACAGCAGCCCCAGGTTTTATCCAGCTTCCTTTTATCTGAAAACGCAATAGACAATTATTCAGGTGAATAAATTGAACCAAAAGAATGATGCTAAAATATGCAGTGAAGTCCAACTTGCAAGCAAATTATTTTAATTTCATTGCAAATATAATTCTTGTAGCAAGGTAGTAATCCCATTACAATTGAAACAAAAGAAAATTTCTTGTAGTAAGGTGCAGAGTGATACTTTACCAAGGGGTTAAATATCAAGTTGGTCACTTAAAATGAAGATAAGATATCAGTTATCACTTTGATCACAGATCTCAACAGGGTATCATTTAAATCACTAAAGTCATAATAAATATCAAACAAATAGCTCTAAATATGTGCTCGGAAAGTAAAAGTAATTTTTTTGTTGAGTTCTAAACATTTTTCTTGAATGCTACCGCAATCAAATCAAAAGTTGTGAATTCTAGTATTTCAGATAATATATTTGGATTTTAAGAAATTTATTTACTATTTATTTTTAATTAAATCAAAGAAAATAACCCGTTACGAAGTGGGTGACCAACTTGATATTTAACCCCTTTACGAAGTTATCACTGTCTGTGAACTAATTGATGAAGGACAGGATCAAAACAAGGTAATGCAAAACCAATCGGTAGTCGGTACAAACAGAAATGAGTATGCAGATTTATACTCTATCTACTCGAGCAATTAATAATTTTACTGTACCCTACAATAAAGTTTACAATGATTTATGTAGTCCAAAAATTTTCTGCACAAGTAAAATCTATAACTGTAAAAAGGAAAACTAGTTCTAATCAATATCTACTCCACTGTAATTATTACCTTAACTAACAACTGGAAAAAACTCCTTTACTACTCTGCAAACAAAACTAAAATACTTAAAAACTACAATTTAACTAATCTTTATCTATAATAATATAAAATTATACAAATTTACTTTTAAATTCCCTTGCATAGCATTGCTACTAATATGGACATTTTTGACACAACTAGGTTAAGTCCATTGTTTTGTGCAGCATGCTTACAGAGAGAATTCAGAAAAGGGTTGTGTCATTGCCTCTTTATCTTTTGACGTCTCCAAAAAAGGAAAAAAACTCGGACTTTATTAAGGATATTTCACATAATCGAAGTAGGGCTGTTTCAGAAAGACATCAGTGGCTTCCAATTTTTTTCATCAAATGAGTTTACCTGTCATCGACATGCCCAATTTTTTGCTTAAGCCCCAACTGATATTTTATTACCACACAATAATTTTTTTTGGAGGGAATCATTCTGGTTTTAATGGGCCACCATAAAAAAAATGTAAAATGATATGCCCCCCCACCCACCCTCATCCCTAGAAAATTGATGAAAAAATTAGATGCAAAGCCGGCTTAAGCCCCAACTGATATTTTGCTGCCACAATTTTTTTTTTTTGATGGAATCATTCTGGTTTTAATGGGCCACCATAAAAAAATGTAAAATGATATGCGTTCCCCACCCTCATCCCTAGAAAATTGATGAAATAAAAAACTAGATGCAAAACCGCTGAATTACCTGAGTAATCATGTAGCTAATTACGTTGATCAACACCAGTATCTATGTCATGACAATTATTTGATTAGAAGCCGAAGTGGTTATGTACATCTAGAACTCTGACTATCTTTTAGCTAGTTTCCTATATGTTTCAAACTTTATATAAGTCTTCTGGTTAGCATTTTTGCATACAGAGTAGGCAGGCTTACTAATATATAGAAAGGTATATTTGACATTTTCCATATTCCCCTATTAGGTAGTCTATTTCCTCGGACAGATCATGCTGAGTATAGAAAGCTATGCTGGACATTCTGGATACTAGTAAAAAATTTCAAGGCATAGGAAATGATAGTGGAAGTGAAGCTGTGTTGCCCATAATCAAGGATATTAAACACATCCACTCACAAAAGAAGAAGAAACTTGTTACCATCATTGGCTGTCCTGCTGCAGCAATAACTATGTCTGCTTCACGAATATAACTCTCTGGATCTTGAGTACGTGAGTGCACTACAGTAACCGTAGCATCCGCCTTGAGAAGTAGAAGCGAAACCGGTAACCCAACAATGTTACTTCGACCCACCACTACTGCCTTCTTTCCCTTTATGCTAATACCACTACGTGACAGAAGTTCGAGGCATCCCTGTTGAGGAAGAGCTAGTTCGTTACGAAGTATATTATAGTAGTGAAATTTCCATTTAAGGTTTAAAGGTATGGTATTTGTGTTTCCAAAAAAAAAAAAAATATTTTATAGTAACCCACTCACTCTGTTCCAAAATTATTATTATTTAAATATAGACTTTTACAGAGATTATTAGTTTTCCGAATACAACCAAAACTTCAGCTAATATGTAATGGTTAGTCATATTAATATTATTACTTGCGCAAACAAAAATTCAGTAATGACTGATAAGAATAATATACTAGTGCTACTATACTAGAAGTGTATCTCTGATATGGAGTCAAAGAAGAAGTATGATATATTGCCTTAGGAGTGCAAGGAAGAAACAAGGGATCTCTTCCTTTCATCGCAAGCTTTCCGATGTTGAGAGGATGAAAGCCATCAACATCCTTCTCGAGGCTGATTTGAGATAATATTTTCTCTTCATTTATATGTTTTGGCAATGGAAGCTGGACAAGTATACCTGCCAAGGAACAAAAATTCCTTCAATATTTTGCTTAAATACCATTATTTATGATATTAAAACGAAATAACTTCCATGTATCGGTAAAGTATTACAAATTGCATAACATTCTAACTAGCAATTTCATAGAATATGAGAGGTAACTGGGACTAAGGAACGGTAAAGCAAGATAATTATATTATTATGAGAAAATATAGTACATATTACACAATTATATGCTTTAGATACGATGAACATATACATGTTATTTATGATAGAAACTCTTGCTAACTTATCAATATTCAGAATTCATCCTATTACAAGATAATGATTTTTTACTCTAGATTTGAAGATACTTGGATAAATTCCGATCAATTTTATCAAACAGACTGCTACTATTCACAATACACAATGTACAAAATTTGGAGTTGAAATCAGGAATAATTTGGATCATCTTCCATCATTAAATGGATGCTGGTAGTTATGTAGCATGTGCATCAAAACCAATGCACAACATGTCTATAAACACTTTAGCAACAAAATGTTTGACATATGTACTGAACAATGTAGGCTGGTGATGGATTGGCAGGTTAGGTAAGTTTAGAGGAATGAAAAACATTAGATTTGACAGAAACAATGCATAGAATTAGCACAAAAAATAATCATAGAACTTGAAAATATTCAGATATACTCAAGTACATGGATATCCATAAGAATACATATAAATCATATATAACACAAAGCCATACCGTGTACTTCAGGATTTGCATTTAACTCATCTACCTTGGCGATCAATTCAACCTCGGGTACGTCCTCAGGAAGATTTATGTCAAAGGATTTGATGCCAACCTCGGCACATGCCTTCCTTTTCATGTTCACATAGCTCTGAGAATCCTTCCTACATCCTACAATGACAACAGCCAATCCCGGTACCTGAAATTCGATGAATACGATATTCTTTGATCATTCCACATCACTCTCCAAAATACTAATTATAAAATTGTTTAAATAAACTTCAAATATATGTCATTCTTGCCTATATTTTAACAAAGCTTAAATTTACAAAATTCTAATGCTTCCGGTTACAATACGCTTGTACGACAATCATTACTCAAATTCATCACAACAAAAATTTAGATCTGAATTCAAACCACTTAATGTACTTGAACCAAAAACATAAATTATAAAAATATCTCTGACAATCTGGCCTTAAACTAATTACTTCTTCAGTAGGGGAGTCGTATACTTCAAAGTTCAAAGTGGCATTGCTGAGGAATTCTATGGTCCGTCTGGTTGGGACTTGTGAAGAATGAAACTGGGAGGGAACTGAATGAAATTTGTAGTATTCTGTTAAGATTTTTACTCCTTCATGCATTCCATTCGCCTTCCGAATTAGAGTATAGCTCAAACTCAAACCACCATTTAGAGAATAAATGATCCATTAAGAGCATCTCCAACCACATTTTTTAAAATGGTCGGCTAAAATAAGATATAATAACGATTTTCTAAATTATAAAGAACCAAAATGGTGTTTTGTTCCAATGGTATTCTCTATAATGGTTAGCTAAAATACAAAATCATTATTTTATTATTTTTATTCAAATTTATTGCAATACAGACAAGTTGCGATGAACCAGAAAAACAGAAGAATCTTGCTTTAGGTACCGATTCAATTAGATAATCACCACATGGTTACTACCTTTCAATTGAAATACAGACAAAAGCCGAAAACTGTTATTTTCCCATTTAAATTGCAATTTTCAGCTGCAAATAAAGCCAGAAACTGCTGCAAAAAATCCACAGAAATTAGCAAAGAACTGCTACAAAAAGTTTGCAGGAATTTGTAGAACACTACAAACAGACTTTTTCAGCAGAAATCTGCTTGCAACTACATTCTGTGGAGTATTCAATGTATAAGTTGCATTATCAAAACTAAGTACATCTTTAAACCAAACACGTAGGGGAAAATACAGTTTCGTTAAGTAGAATACAAGCCAACACCAAAAGATATTTACAATCCGACAATAGGTTCTCAAAAATCAAAACACCTTTAATTCACTTTTCAACATCTTCTAATTAAACCCACTATTCAACAACAATACAATCTAAATTAAATTTCAACAATTGTAAAGAAGAGTTGAGTTGAATCACGCCTATATTTCTTTTGTTGAACCAAATAAATTACGGATGTGATTTGATGAATATACATGTTAGCTCCTTAGGATCATGCATGGAAATTAGGAAGAGGCGGGAGTCTAGAGTGGAAAGCTTAAGAGAACAGGAGACTCTAGTAGATACAAAGAACACATATACAGAATTGCAAAATTTTACCTAAGGGTAAGCTGCGTTTGAGATGCTCTAACATACTCGAAAATGATCATTGCCTATATTTAAATTTCGGTTGAAATAAAAAAGAACAACCGATTTTTCGAAATTCAAGCTCTAGTCCTGTATCAACTGAATCAGTCACACTATATACGACAATCATTACTTAAATTATCACAACTTGAATTAAATCCAAATTCAAAACCACTTCACACTATACTACAAGTCTACAATTCAAAAAACATACGCACATATTCAACTACGATAAAATTAAATTAACTTCTTATAAATCAAATCAGTTGATTAACATAAACAAGTTAATTAAAAAACCTAATTGTAATTATAAGAAATAAAACACGAGAAAAAAGAGTGACATTACATACTTTGGAGTATTTCTCGGAGAGTGTGGCGACTTCTAACGCGATTTCAGATCGGATAGTTTGAGCTATTGCTTTGCCGTCGATGACGGTGGCGTGGTGATCGGACGGCGTCGCCATTTTTGAGTAATCAGGTAGATTGTACAAGTGTGTGTATGTATGTAAGTAAGCAGGCACAAACTACGAGAAGGATAAATATCCTTTGTTTATGTGGTTGTTATTTTCCACATCAGACTATTTAAACAATTTTCTATTTTTTTTCCTCCGGTGGTTGGTGAATAAACTAATACAGTACCCAGGAGTCTTATCACCTTTCACAATTTTAAGAAAAACGGTTCCAAATATCACAATCGAAAAATTTGGCTCAAATATCACTCTAAAACGCTACTTAGTGTAGTGTTTTTATTTTTTTTAAAACGCTAGTTCGTTTAATGTTTGAACCTTGCAAATTTTGTTTTTTTAAAAATAATTCGGGTAACACCACTTATAACGTTTTGACCCGAAAACACAACTTCAATTAGCGTTTTCATCTGAAAATACAACTTAAAGTAACGTTTTGGATTGAAAACACAACTTCAATTATTGTTTTCATCTGAAAACACAACTTAAAGTAGCGTTTTGATTACGAAAACACCACTTTAACTTGTGTTTTCAGTGTTTTTTTCTTCAAAAACTTGTTAAAAGGCTAGACGATTCTACGTTTTGGTTAACACGGGTTAAAATGGTGTTTTAGCGTGATATTTGGGGTCATTTTTCCAAATTGTGATATTTTGAACTATTTTTCTTGAAATTGTGACAGAAAGGACCATCACCCCATAAAAACCCGTGCGAGGCACATGCATGTTCTTGAAATAATTTCTCGCACAAACTAGTACATACAGTATATTGAAATAATTTTATAATTAAAAATATGATAAATGATAATATTTTGATTTTATTTTATTTTTGTATAGTAATTTTATAATATTGTAGAGCGTTTTATTGAATCAAATATTTTATAATTTGAATAGGTTTCAAAAAACAACTGAATAAATATCTATTCAATAATAATCACATGATTATCAATAATTGCTTAAATAATAATTTAATTTTAAATGAAGTGAAACAAATTTTATTAAATTGATCAACTAAGTGTAATGTAATTTATAATTATAGTATAATTGTTCGTGTATAACATGAATGTTTGTAAATTAATGTGATTTTAAAATAATAGAAGTATATGTGTAAAATCGTAAAAAAAAACTAATGATATATGTGAGACTATACCTTAAGACATATTACAAATATTCTTAAATTTTATGTATAACTGATTTAAAAATTAATTGATTTTAATATTTGATTTTTAACTAATATTGATATTTGATCTTAGCTTAGTAGTTAGTATAAAATTTACCACAAGAGTTTAATATATTTTACTTGTTGATGAAAATGATTACATATTTTTATTTATTAACCACAACTTGTAAAATGAACAAAATTTGTTATACAAAATATATACATAAAATATATGAATGATTATCGTACAGTCACAAAACTTGTAAACTGTGAGAGTACATGTCACTAAGACATTATACGTTTTTCGTTTATTTTCATGTTTCGTGTATCGAAAATCAAATCAAAAACTAAATTTTCGTATCATAAACTAAATTACCGAGTCTAATAAGGAGATTTAGAAAAGTGAAAATGGTGAAAGATTAGGGATGGCAATCGGGTCGGGTCGGCTCGGGTTTGGCATTATCCAAATCCAAACCCGATTTTTTTTAACCATACCCGAACCCGAAAAATACCCGAAAATTAATATCCAAATCCAATCCAATGGATTTCGGTTCGGGTTTGGATATACCCGAAACCCGAAATTTTTTGAATTGGATTTGGATAATATCCGAAACCCGAAACCCGAAAATTATTGGATTTGGATAATACCCGAAACCCGAAAATAAAAATCCAAAATTTAAACAAATTTAACAGAAGTCAGCATTTCAGTAACATTTAGCAATTAACAATCCAAGTCTCCAAGTCCAAGATACAACCTTTCCATGAGCATGACAAAATATCATCTGGATCCAAATTCCAAATATATTAGAAACTCAAATTATTAAATAAGATGGTTCTGCCTGTAACAATGGCATATATATATTACTTGGTTGTGTATAAATTTAGTAGCATATGATATAAATTTTTTAGTAGTCTTATAGTGTTAATAGTGAATGAGTACGATTACTTGGTTGTGTATAAATTTAGAGCATATGATATAGGGTATAGGGTATAAGGTTTAGGGTTTAGGGGTTAGAGTTTAGGGTAAGTGGGTAACCCCTAAACTTTGAAATTTCTAATCTTTTTCTTACATAATTAAAAAATTTGAATCTCTTTATAATTGATAGGTTGATAGGTTGATAGGTTAGGGTATGTATGAATTTTATATTATATATATATATATTCGGGTTTTTTTTCTGATTTCGGGTTCGGATCGGGTTTCAGAGTTTCGGATATTCGGGGTTTTTTTTTCGGGTTTCGGGTTCGGATCGGGTTTCGGATTTCGGGTCGGGTTTCGGATCGGTATATGTAAAATCCAAATCCAAATCCAAATATTTTTGGGTATAAAAATCAAATCCATATCCAAATCCAAATCCAAAAAATCGGGTTCGGTATATCCAAAAAATCGGGTTTCGGATCGGGTATCCATCGGGTCGGATAATTTTGCCATCCCTATGAAAGATGTAAGAAATTATAATATATAATAATAAATTTCTCATAAAGTGGTCTATAGGAAACTCAAGAGATAAAATACCTTACTTAATTAATTCTGATGGGTAATTAATTGAGAGGTAAAAATAAATTAAGGTGAGCTGAATGGTCCTCTATCTATCTATATATACTTCCACCATTTCCATCAAATGTGTGGGATTAAGAACATACACAACACATAAATTAACATATATATAGAGAAGATAGAGAAATCCATACTTCTCCATTGGAGCATAAGCGTACAAGACCTTGTTGCTATCAACTAATCGTCACCATGTCAGGAGGTATGTTTATATTCTTACATGTGATGATCATATAGTTCAAGATCCGTGAATTCTTGTAAGTGTTCTATTATCTGTATGTTCTGTTTGTTCTTTTGGAACACTTGTACTTATTTTATATGTGGTATCAGAGCCACGGTTACCGGACATATGATCATTCCTATCAGTACAAGCATCCTTATATGAATACTATCTTGTCCATGGATTATGTTTATATTCTTACGTGATAGTGTTTTAACATGTGTATTACGTTGTTATGCATATCGACGTCTTTTGTTACGCAATCATGTTTATGATACGAATTTGTGATTTTCCTGTTGTCATAATGTTTGATCATCGTCTTGTAAAACTTGGTTCATGCCTTATGCCGAATATGTCTTACACCTGATCTTTTCATTAGTTATTACATTTTGTTGGACTTTATGTGTATTTCGAGTACTACCCACAGGAGTACTTGGAATCTTAAAAAAAAATTGATGAAAACATTTAAATGCTACCCACAGGAGTATTTAAACTTATGAAGAATTTAGAAATAAAACTACCCACAGGAGTGTTCAAAATTCTTGACTAAAAGGATTCATTTTATGTGTTACTTAAGATTAAATTTGTGTATCTCTATTTACAGTCCATGCACCTTCGGCTCTCAGTTCTTATGCCACATCTGTTGTTAAGCTCAATGGAACCAACTACTCAGAATGGAAAGAGCAAGTTGAGTTCTCATTGGGAGTACTTGAATTGGACATGGCTCTTCTCAAAGATCAGCCAAGTCCACTTACTGACTCAAGCACTCCCGAAGAAAGAAAGTTTCATGTTGATTGGGAAAGATCCAACAGATTGAGCATGATGTTTATGCGGATGGTGATTGACACCAACATTAAGTCATCACTTCCCACCGCTGAAAATGCTAAGGAATACTTGAAGAACATTGAAGAAAGGTTCAAGACAGCTGACAAGTCCCTTGCGGGAAAGCTGATGACGGATCTTGTAACCATGAAGTTCGATGGTTCTCGCACCATGAGTGCTCATGTCATTGAGATGATTAACCTTGCTGCCAAACTGAAGAATTTGGGATTAAAGATGGACGATGCTTTCCTCGTTCAATTTATTCTGACTAGTTTGCCTCCACAATATGAACCGTTCAAAATTCATTACAACACTATTACGGAAAAGTGGAGTTTGAATGAGTTGACTAATAAATTGGTTCAGGAGGAATCTAGACAGGGATCACAAGGCATTAAGATTGCTCATTACACTCAAGGAACTGCTAAACAAGCTGGGAAAAAGGACAGAAAGGCACCATTTAAGTCTGATGGGTCTGATCAACCAATTAAGAAGAAAAGGAAGGATAATGTTTGCAAATTCTGTAAGAAACCTGGACATTTTCAGGTGGACTGCAATAAACGTAAGGCTTGGTTCGAAAAGAAAGGTAACCCGATGGGTTTTGTAAGTTATTTCGAATCGAACCTAACTGATGTACATTCCTCTACTTGGTGGATAGACACTGGTGCTAATGTTCATGTTTCGAATTCCATGCAGGGATTCAGTACGATCCAAACTACAAATCTAAGTGATCAGGATTTTATTTTTATGGGAAATAAAGACAAAGCTCCAGTGAAAGCTATTGGAACTTATCGACTTACTTTAAGTAGTGACTATGTGTTGGACTTGTGTCAAACACTTTATGTACCGTCTATTTCTCGTAACCTTATTTCCGTTAGTGCACTGGATAAGTTTGGATATTCGTTTGAGTTTGGTAATGGATATTTCAGCTTATTTAAAAATTCTAGTTGTATTGGTTCTGGAATTTTGATTAATGGTTTTTACAAGCTGGTGCTTATAACTCCAAATGCCGAAATTAATTTTACCCTGCATGATAAAGAAACAAAACGTAAGTCATCAAAAGATGACACTTACTTCGTGTGGCATAAAAGGCTGGGACACATATCCATTGAAAGAATCAAACGATTAGTTAAGGATGGTATTCTTCCACAATTGGATTTTAATAATGTTCCAGCATGTGTTGATTGTATAAAGGGAAAAACAACAAAGAACACAAAGAAAGGAGCCACAAGAAGTACCCAGCTTCTTGAAATCATACATACAGACATTTGCGGACCTTTTGATGTTCCGACTTTTGGAGGAGAAAAATATTTCATCACATTTATCGACGATTACTCACGCTATTGTTATGTCTTTCTATTACATGAGAAATCTCAATCGGTGGATGTTGTGCAAGTGTTCATCGCTGAGGCAGAGAGACAGACAAAAGAAAAGGTGAAAATCATCAGGTCAGATAGAGGTGGTGAATTTTATGGGAGGTATGATGAAACAGGACAACATCCTGGACCATTTGCTAAACTTCTTCAGAGACTTGGAATTATTGCTTAGTACACAACCCCTGGATCTCCATGGCAGAATGGTGTTGCTGAAAGAAGAAATCGTACATATATGGAGATGGTGAGATCCATGATAAGTCACGCTAATTTGCCAATGTTCTTGTGGATGGAAGCCTTACGTACAACCGTTTACATCTTAAACAGGGTTCCAAGCAAAGCAGTTCCGAAAACACCATTTCAACTGTGGAAAGGCTGGAAACCTAGTTTAAGACATCTCCGGGTTTGGGGTTGTCCGGCTGAGGCTAGAATATACAATCCACAAGAAAAGAAGTTGGATTCTAGGACGGTTAGTGGATATTTTATTGGATATCCGGAAAATACAAAAGGATATCGAATTTACTGTCCAAACCATAGTACGAGAATAGTTGAAACTGGTAATGCTAAGTTCTATGAGAATAGTGAGATTAGTGGGAGCATAAAGCAAAGTGATGCGATCATTCAAGAAGTAAGGGTACAGGTCCCTTTACCCATTATTTCGAAAGACATTGGGAACTCCTCTGTGAACACATATGAGAACACTGAGGAGAACACAATGAATGATCAGCTCAATGATGAGGTTCTCACAAATGAAAGCATTGATGGGGAGTCATCGGAAACACCGTTAAGAAGATCTCAAAGACAAAAGAGATCGGCCATTTCTGATGATTTCTTGCTTTATCACATAGAGTCTGATGCACATAATGATCCGGTTTCTTATGCTCAAGCCATAAAGGGCCCTAATTCTGACAAATGGGTTGATGCGATGACGGATGAATTAAAATCTATGAGTGATAATCAAGTCTGGGAGATCGTTCAACTCCCACCAGGTCATAAAGCGATTGGTTGTAAATGGGTATTTAAAACCAAACGAGATTCTAAAGGCGATGTTGAACGATATAAAGCTCGACTTGTGTTTAAAGGTTTTCATCAGAAGGAAGGCATCGATTATTTTGAGACTTTTTCTCCAGTTTCCAGGAAAGATTCTTTAAGAATCATCATGGCATTAGTGGCTTATTATGATCTTGAGTTACACCAAATGGACGTGAAAACCGCGTTCCTGAATGGAGACTTGGAAGAGGTAATTTGTATGTGTCAACCCGAGGGTTTCATAAATGAAGGGCAGGAGCATATGGTCTGCAAACTTAAGAAATCAATATATGGACTAAAACAAGCTTCCAGAGATTGGTATCTAAAATTTCATAAAACCATTACGAATTTCGGTTTCGTTGAAAATATCGTCGATACTTGCATATACCTTAAAATTAGTGGGAGCAAATTCATATTTTTGATTTTGTATGTTGATGACATATTATTGGCTTGTAGTGACCTTGGTTTGTTGCGAGAGACAAAAGACTATCTCTCAAAGAACTTTGAAATGAAAGATATGGGAGAGGCTTCATATGTTTTAGGCATAGAAATCTTTCGTGATAGAAGCCAAGGAATTCTAGGCTTGTCTCAGAAGGCCTATATCGATAAAGTTCTTAAGAGATTTAACATGTCGTCTTGTTCCGCTAGTCCTGTTCCATTGCATAAAGGAGACATACTTGTTCTTAAGCAATGTCCAAGGACACCTATCGAACGAGAAGAAATGCAGAATTATCCTTATGCATCTCTCGTGGGGAGCCTGATGTATGCACAGGTCTGTACCAGGCCTGACATTAGCCACGCTGTTGGCATGTTGGGAAGATTTCAGAGTGATCCAGGGATCGCTCATTGGAAGGCTGCAAAGAAAGTATTGAGATACCTAAAGGGAACCAGAAATCATATGCTTACGTACAGAAGGTCAAGACATCCACATATGATTGGCTATTCTGATTCGGATTTTGCTGGATGTCCTGATACTAGACTCTGCACTCTTGGATATACATATCTTTTATGTGAAGGTGCTGTTTCATGGAAAAGTCAAAAATCTGAGATGATTTTCGGATCCACAATGATGGCTGAATTTGTGGCCTGTTATGAAGCTTCCATTCAAGGATCGTGGCTGCGCAATTTTGTTTCACAGTTTGGAGCCTTAAACTTCATCTCTAAACCATTATCGATCTATTGTGACAATCAAGCTGCGACATTCTTTTCTAAGCATGACAGGATTACTGACGGTTCAAAACACATGGACCTAAAATACCTGTTATTAAAGCAAGATGTTAAACTAAAGAAAATTGTCATTGAGTCCATATGCACTGATTTGCAAGTGGCATACATATTTACGAAAGGACTGCCAATTAAGACCTTCGAAAAGCATGCTGAAAGTTTAGGTCTCTTGGACAGTTCCTTAAATTACTGATTATGTCACTTGTTTCATGAAAGACAATTAGACAATTACTGAGCTCTGTATATATATATATATATATATATATATATATATATATATATATATATATGTAACATCTAAAGTTTTCTGTTTCTCTCATCATAAAGGTGTACACTCTTATGTTTAAGATGAATGAAACATTATGTGACCATTAAGCCATTCACATAAATGACCTAGTTGTGAGAAATGCAGATGTTGTGGTACATGGAAGTAAACGTGTTGTACAATAACATGGGCACGCCATGACTCATACATTTGTTAATCTATCAACCAAGGACTTAAGGTGAAACTGATGTACTTGTGCACATTCATGGCTTATTTCCTACAAGACCAAGTGGGAGACTGTAAGAAATTATAATATATAATAATAAATTTCTCATAAAGTGGTCTATAGGAAACTCAAGAGATAAAATACCTTACTTAATTAATTCTGATGGGTAATTAATTGAGAGGTAAAAATAAATTAAGGTGAGCTGAATGGTCCTCTATCTATCTATATATACTTCCACCATTTCCATCAAATGTGTGGGATTAAGAACATACACAACACATAAATTAACATATATATAGAGAAGATAGAGAAATCCATACTTCTCCATTGGAGCATAAGCGTACAAGACCTTGTTGCTATCAACTAATCGTCACCATGTCAGGAGGTATGTTTATATTCTTACATGTGATGATCATATAGTTCAAGATCCGTGAATTCTTGTAAGTGTTCAATTATCTGTATGTTCTGTTTGTTCTTTTGGAACACTTGTACTTATTTTATAAAAGAATGAAGAAAAATGGACAAATTAGCGACAATGTTAGATATATTAGAGTAAATAAAAAAATAACATGTCATTTCGAAAGATAAAAACAATGTTGTGTACATTTCGGGAAAAAAAACTGTTAGAAAATAGATAAGACGAACAAATGATATAAATAATTATTGTATAATTTAATGACAAATAATTTTGACACTAAACTATTTTAGATTTATTCTTATTATTAGCTCTATTATCATTTATGCAGATGCGTTTATTTGTTCCTGGTTTTAGCTCCAGAGTACCGTCAATGACACTGTTATTGTTAGCAGAATCAGACACCTATTTCACAATACATAAATAAATAATTGATTATAAGTTGTGTGAAATATGATCCTATACATATTTCACAACTAACTATTTTAATTGAAATTTAAACATTCACCACGACCGAATGAACGTTATGTGAGTTGATTTCAGATTTTTGTGAGGGTGTAGAACTTCCGAAGGTTTGAATTTCCTCAACCACGTATGTAGCAAAGTAGACAGTATTACCATGCACAATGTGTTTTTTTCATTCAAAGATAAAGTAAGTGCCTAATTTATTTGTTATATGATAACTTTCAATTTTTCAGGATAATGGTCGCATGTACCTTCCTGCAATGGAGGCTTTAAATTCTTCATAATATATTTTAAAGTTATATTCAACATGCTATATTATAAGAACTCTATATTTATTGCATAAGTACCTTTATTCTGACATATGATACTGTTAACATTTGTTGATGTTAAGCGTCTCACTTTATCTATTTTTACATAATATTATAATGTAAAATTAAAAAAAAAAATACATATCCCTTATTTACACGAATTGTATTAATATATTCATTAATACCTAAATATAGGTATACATATTATAAAAGATATCATTGTGTTATAAAAAGTATACAAGTTTATGTTCATTAGTTAAATTAGTAATTAATCATTGTTTAGATAAAATTTTTAATAGTGGTCTATTTTATATATAGACATTCATGATTAAATTTTAAACCCCCCCACCCCGGTTTTTTCGAATCTATTTATGTTGTATCGATTTTATCGACTATTCACCAACACATGTTTCTATGACACATTATTTATTTCTTCCAGTTCGTCTTCTCGGTCTTTTTCCTCATTTCAAACGTATTACTTGGTAATTTTTGTCGAGTTTTGTGATTTTTATGATGATACTAGCTTGTATTTGTTTTCAATGATGATGAACTGTAGATATTGGTGTTGGTGGTGGTAATTAAATTACATTCGATTAATTCCCGATTTATCGTTCCGATAAATTCTCGATTTTCGATAAATCTCAGATCGGTGCCTCGATCGATTTATTTGGATAAACGATTTTTGCAACACTGACTTGAACACATAATAATGATTTTGTTGTATATCGATAGACGAAAGTAATTTTTTTTTAATAAATTGTTTAATTTAATGTAATCACAAATTTGCTTAAAATTTGCAAAGTATCTCATGTATTATATGTAGGGCTATAAGCAAATCTAATTGAACATAAACGATATCTTATTGAACTTGAGTAATTTCTTTTCGAACGAAACAATGTCCGATAATATGACGCCCCCAAATCCGGGGTCAGGGAATTTGGTCGTCACGCTAAAATCTCAATTTAAAACAACCTGCTAAATATTAAACCAGTACAAATATAACCTCTACGACCCCAACTCTACCAAGAATCTTTTAGGCTATAGTGCTAGAAACAAGAATCCAAAATCTCACAAACTTTAACTTCCTTTTACAACAATACTCTTAGCACAAATTCTATGACACTAGTATAACTTCGATAAGAAGTTTACTAGGCAAACTAATCTTATACAATATAATATTTACTAGAAATCAACTATATACAATAACCTTACACTAGATCCAAATGCTCTGCATCAACTCATCTTCCCAACGTCATCTTGACTCTTCTCGTTCCATAGTTATACAATTAAATACTATTCGTTGTACTGAAATATCAAGGGTAACAAGCAAGAGTGAGCAAAAGAAGCTCAACAAGTATATAGTACTGCACAAGATAAAATAATGATGCAATAATAGCAATGTATGAAAATCAGCTCAACTGGCAAAATGAACAACAATAATTATGTCAAACTTTAAATTAGAATTGGATTTTTAATTTGATGCAACGAGTTAAAGTGGATGATCAGTCACACTAAAACTCCGGATCATACCCTACGGTATGTCCAAATACTGAACTGGATCCAAGGCCACATTGACCACATAATAATATTCATACTCTGACTGGCGTCTGTAGTCCTTAAAACATTTCATTTTAATAAAAACTTCCAATTCTAATCTGTTAGATCAGAATTCAATGATCGTCAGAAGCTAGACTCAACTGATCAGGATTGCTGACGTCATCAGTATTGCATGGTCATCAGTATTTGATCAAGCGTCAGTATCTTATTGATCATCAGGATTCCTACTCAGACTATGATCAGGTTTGATCATCAGGACTTGAAGCTGAT
Source organism: Heracleum sosnowskyi (assembly GCA_030848705.1). Taxonomy (NCBI): domain Eukaryota; kingdom Viridiplantae; phylum Streptophyta; class Magnoliopsida; order Apiales; family Apiaceae; genus Heracleum; species Heracleum sosnowskyi. The sequence continues at coordinate 87,805,759 of CM061245.1, forward strand.
CAGGATTCCTACTTCGAGTTATATTTGGAGTCTAGATAAACATGGAAGTTTGTTCCTGGTTTGTAGAATGCAGTTATCGATTAAAGATATGTTTCTATCTTTATTATGATTAGGACTTATCGTGTTATTGATAGAGAAGCTGTGTGCACTATATAAACACAGTTTTGGTTTCGATTTATGTATTCATTCGAGAGAGAACATAATCGGAGAGAAGCTCTTAAGAACAGAATTTCTTGAGAGAGTTTTTGTAAGCTAGCAGCTCTTAAGAACATCAGAATTTCTTAAGAGAGTTTGTAACAGTTTTATATCAAAGTTAATAAAGCTGTTATTGTTATTGTTATTGATCTTTCATATTTGTGTTATATAAAGTCGAGAATCTTATACAATTGTATTCAACCCCCTTCTACAATTGTTATTTACTGGGCAACAATTGGTATCAGAGCAAACTGATTTAATTCTGAATCAGATACGATCTAAAGATGTCGACAACCAAGTATGAAAGCATGAAGATTCCCATCTTGAAGATATCAGAATATCCCACATGGAGGGTAAAGATGCTGATGTACCTGGAGGCTATGGATCCTGACAATCTGGACAGGATTCGTGATGGACCATATATACCAACAAAGTTCGTAGAACGAACAGATACTGTACCAGAACATTATGTGGTCAAAGCTAAATCTGAATGGACTCCAGAAGAAAAAGCTCATGTACTCAGGGAACCAAAGATAAAGAATATCTTGCACAATGGTCTTGATGCTGTTATGTCAAACAGAGTGATTGCATGCAAGTCTTCAAAAGAAATCTGGGATACTTTGGAAACTCAGTGCCAGGGATCTGCATCTGTCAAGAAAAACAGAAGGGCGCTATTGATTCAAGAATATGAACAATTCGATGCAAGACCTGAAGAGAGCCTGACTGAGCTATATGATAGATTCCTGACACTATTGAACAGCTTATCCTTAGTTGACAAAGTATATGAAACTGAAGATTCAAACACCAAATTTCTTAGAGCTTTACCTGAAGAATGGGATACTCAGACCTCAATCATTAGACATCAGTATGATCTGAACATTGTGTCTCTTGATGAGATCTATGGGATGCTAAGAACTCATGATCTTGAAGTTCAACAGAGAAAGAACAAGAAAAGCAGCAAGGCAAAGTCAATTGCTTTGAATGTAGAAGCAAAATCAAAAGAGAAAACTATGGAGGTCACTAGAAGGAAAGTAAGAGTAGCTGAGTCAGATCCTGACGACTCTTCATCAGATACTGATGGCAATCCTGATGCCAATACTGGTGATGAATCTTCTGATTCAGACATGGAAGAGATGGTTGCTATGATTGTCAGAAACTTCAGAAGGATGAAGTTCAGGAAGAATAGAAGACAGGGCAACTTTCAGAAAAAGACCTTCAAAGCAGACAAAGACAAGTATATCAAGAAGGACAGCAAGGGTAGCAAATTTGACAAGTCAAAGGTTAGATGCTACAAGTGTAATGGTATGGGTCACTTTGCTTCTGAATGCAACAAGACAAAGGCACTCATCACATCAAGCAAGGATTGGATGGACTCTTCCTCAGAATCTGATACTGAGGTAGTCAACTATGCGTTAATGGCCAATGCTGATGTAACTGCTGCTCCTGATGATAAGGTACTAAATACTATCTTTGATTTTGATACTGATAATGCTTCTGAGTTAAGACGTTTTCTAAAGTCATTACATATTAGCTTTAGAAGTCAAACTGCTGAGAATACTAGAATCTTATCTGAGATGTCTGACCTTAGAAAGAGAAATGAGATATTAGAAGCTGAATTTTCTCGTATGCAAGAAGTACAAAAAGAATGTGATAATGTTAAGCACATGCACTTAGAGATAACATCGAAATGTACTTCCCTTGAAAAAGAACTTGAATATGCTAATGAGAAAATCAGAACCTGGACAGACTCTGGTAGGAAATTTCATGAGATTAATACCTCTAAGAATTGGAAAGAGTGTCTAGGATATAAGTCAGATGAGGATAAGAAATTAGAAGAGAAAATTGTCATTGATGAGACAGTCAGTCCAAAGACCTATAGACATGTTATAGACTCAACCAAATCTAAGATTACTCCTGTTAATTTTGTTTTTGGTAAGGATTCCAATTCTACTTTTGAAAAGGGATCTTCTTCTACTCAAGGAATTAAAATCGTTAAGCCTAAACCTGTCTTGAATAAAGTCACTAAGAATGTAGGTCTATTGTCTCAGAAACAGCTTAAAGATAAAATCTGTGAGGTTACAGATAAGAAAAAGGAAGCTACTGTTAAGAGAAACAGGAATGGTAAAGTTGGGATCAATAAAGAGAATGGTTATAAGTATATCCCAAATGCACCTAGAAAGTGTTGTTTTAACTGTGGTAACTCTAATCATCTTGCTATTGATTGTAAGAAGAGTAAGAAGAAGATTACTGATATTCCTAAGTCTGATGTTAGGAATAGATCAGTACTCTATAAACCGCAGAAGTCCTGTTTTCATTGTGGTAGTCTATGGCATTCTATTTATACATGTAAAGAGTATCATGATTTGTACTATAACTTTTATGATCCATTGCCTAAGTTTGAAAGTAGTACAAAGTCTGATAGAACTGAAAATGTCATGAAGAAGCATGCTTTTGTTAATACTGATACTGACAAAGCAAATCCTGATGGAGTAAATCCTGTCAGGACTGCTAAAGTCAAAAAGTCTTCTGCTGTTAAAATTAATAAATTGCATGAGAAAGGAACCCAACATGTATGGGTTCCTAAGTGTTCTAACTAGTGTGTTTCTATTCTGATGCAGGGTAAAAGGAAAAATGCGTTAGTCATGGATAGTGGATGTTCTGTGCACATGACTGGAAACAAAGCCCTGTTATCAGAATATGAGGAAAAAGCTGGCCCAACTGTGTCTTATGGAGATGGCAACATTGGACAAACCTTGGGATATGGCAATATAATCATTGGAAATGTCATCATTGAAAAAGTAGCTCTAGTGAAAGGACTAAAACACAACTTGTTGAGTATTAGTCAAATCACTGACAGAGGTTATCATGTCAATTTCTATTCCACACATTGTGAAGTAGTCAGTAAAGCAACAGGGAAGATAGCACTAACTGACTACAGGCATGGTAACATATATGAAGCCAACATTCTCTCAGATACTGATGGCTCCCCTACATGTTTCATCAGTAAAGCTTCAGTAGATGAAAGTTGGGATTGGCACAAGAAGCTTTCTCATCTCAACTTCAGCAACATCAATGAGTTGGTTAAGAAAGAATTAGTAAGAGGATTACCTAATGTCTTATATACACCTGATGGACTCTGTGATGCATGCCAAAAAGCAAAACAAAGAAGGACATCATTCCAGAGTAAATCAGAATCCTCTATTGAAGAACCATATCACATGCTACATCTTGATCTGTTTGGTCCAGTCAACATCATGTCCATCAGTAAGAAAAGGTACACTCTTGTAATTGTTGATGAATATTCTAGATTCACCTGGGTGTATTTTCTGCATAGAAAAGATGAAACTCCTGAAGTTCTGTTGGATCATGTGAGGATGATTGAGACAACCACAAAGTACAAAGTCAAGATTCTGAGAAGTGATAATGGTACTGAATTTAAGAATTCAAAGATGGAAGAGTTCTGCAAATACAAAGGAATCATTCAACAATTCTCTGCTCCTGGCACACCTCAGCAAAATGGAGTAGTAGAAAGGAAGAATAGAACTCTTATTGAAGCTGGCAGAACTATGTTGGAAGAAGCTAAATTACCTACATATTTCTGGGCAGAAGCAGTCAACACAGCATGCTATACACAAAATCTTACATTGATAAACAGGCATGGTGTCACTCCTTATCAGTCTCTCAAAGAGATGAAGCCAAGTCTGAAGCATTTGCATGTGTTTGGCTGTAAATGTTTTGTTCTCAGAACTCATCATGAACAGCTAGGGAAATTTGAAACAAAGGCTGATGAAGGAATATTCATAGGTTATCCTACATCAAGAGCCTTCAGAGTTTTTAATTTGAGGACAAGAACTGTCATGGAGTCAATACATGTATCTTTTGATGATAAGAAGATAACTGGAATCATTGAAGACTCGCATGATAGATTGTTATTTGAAAATGAAGCTTCCAAGGAACCTGAAGAAAGTGAATCAGAAGCTGTCCATTCATCCAGTACTGACGGGTCACCAAATCCTGATGACACACCAGGTACTGATGGTGCTAATACTGATGATGCAAACAACAGTGATACAACTAGTAGTGCTAATGTTGAGGGGGAGCAACGGCATTCAACTACAAGTTCAGAGTCAACTCAATCATCAGGACAGAATTCTTCAGATACTGATTCAAGTGAAGATCCTGATAACACATCAGGAGGGCATAGCAATAATTCAGGGAGAGCTTCAAATCAATCAAATTCTTTCAATCAAGATAACACCAATCCAGGGGGAGCATCTACTTCAAGAAATAATTTGACACCAGCAAGGAAATGGACAAAAGATCATACTCCTGATTTGATAATTGGAGATCCTGATGCAGGTGTTCAAACAAGAAGTGCAACTCAGAATGAATGTTTATATAATAACTTTCTATCCAAGGAGGAGCCTAAGAAAGTTGAAGATGCACTTAAAGATGCTGATTGGGTTACTGCAATGCAAGAAGAACTGAATGAATTTGAAAGGAATGAAGTCTGGAAACTGGTACCAAGACCAAAGAATAGATCAATAGTTGGTACAAAGTGGATTTTCAAGAACAAGACTGATTCTGATGGAGTCATTATCAGAAATAAAGCTAGACTAGTTGCAAAGGGGTATTCCCAACAAGAGGGAATTGACTATGATGAAACTTTTGCTCCTGTTGCAAGACTAGAAGCCATCAGGATATTTCTTGCTTATGCAGCACATAAGAAATTCAAGGTTTTCCAGATGGATGTTAAAAGTGCTTTCTTAAATGGTGAACTGGAGGAAGAAGTTTATGTTGAACAACCTCCTGGTTTCATTGATCCTAAATATCCAGATCATGTCTACAGACTGGATAAGGCACTTTATGGACTAAAGCAAGCTCCAAGAGCATGGTATGAAACCTTAGCTCAATTCTTACTGGAAAGTGGATTCAAAAGAGGTGCAATTGATAAAACTCTATTTTATTTGAATCATGGTAAGGAGTTGCTGTTAGTTCAGATTTATGTTGATGATATCATTTTTGGGTCAACAAACAATAAGCTGTGTGAAAAGTTTTCCAAGCTTATGCAGTCAAGATATCAAATGAGCATGATGGGAGAAATGAGTTACTTTCTGGGTCTTCAAGTTAAACAGACTGATGAAGGGATTTTTATTAATCAGTCTAAATACACAAGGAATTTACTGACAAGGTTTAACATGCAAGACAGTACTCCTGCTTCAACTCCCATAGCTACAGCTACCAAACTTGATCCTGATCAAGGTGAAGAGGTAGATGTAACTCACTACAGAGGAATGATTGGCTCTTTATTGTATCTCACTGCCAGTAGACCAGATATCATGTTTGCAACCTGTCTATGTGCAAGATTTCAAGCAAAACCTAGAGAACCACATCTGATTGCAGTCAAAAGAATTTTCAGATATCTCAAAGGCACTCCTTTACTTGGCCTTTGGTATGCAAGGGAATCAGATTTTGGGTTGTGTGGTTATTCAGATGCTGATTTTGCAGGATGCAAAATAGACAGGAAAAGTACTTCAGGAAGTTGTCAGTTTTTGGGTGGAAGACTAGTTTCATGGTTCAGTAAAAAGCAGAAATCTATTTCCACTTCAACTGCAGAAGCTGAGTACATTGCTGTAGGAAGTTGTTGTGCTCAGATAATGTGGATGAGAAATCAGTTGTTAGATTATGGCCTGTCATACTCAAAAATCCCTATTTATTGTGATAACCAAAGTGCTATTGCAATGACAGGAAATCCAGTTCAGCATTCTCTTACTAAACACATAAGTATCAGATATCACTTTATAAGAGAACAGGTTCTGGAAGGAACAATTGAACTTCACTTTGTTCCTACTGATCAACAACTAGCTGATATATTCACCAAGCCACTACCTGAAGCTACTTTCAATAAGTTGGTGGTAGAGGAAGCAGAGGTAGGAGAGGTGCTAGAAGAAGTAAAAGAGGTTCTTCAACTCAAACAGTACCTAGACAGACAAGGTCTAGAGGGTTAAGAATTGAAGAAATTCCTGAACCTATTCAAACTCTAGTAGTTCCTGACAGATCTACTTTTGGTGATGATGGAATTGTTGAAGAAGAACCTGAATTGAGAAGAAAATCAAGAAATCAACTCTCAGCAATACAAATCAAATTGAAGATTCTAATCCTGACAATATTCAAGATCCTGACGAATCTGAAATTCTGCAAGAGGTTGATTTGATAATCTTATCTACTGTTGTTGATTGTCACAACAAAGAAGTAGATGAAGAAGAAGAAGCCAGAAGAAGAGATATTACAAAGAGAACAAATGAAGATTTTAATCTCTATCTACAAAGGCTTAAAGTTTCAAATGGAAGAAAATGGAGAAATTCAAGCAGACAAGAATCTTTACTTGAAAGAAGCTACGCTCATGAAAAGGAGAAATACAAGAAGTGGAAACATATTAGCACATTAAGTTGTGATACACCTATCAATTTTCAGTCTGGTGGAATTATTACAAGCGCTTCAAGTGTTGTTGATTTGTCTGATATGGCTAGATCAAAAACACTCTGGTTAAAGATGTTTTCAAATCTGAAGCAATTGTCAAGTAATTCAAGAGGAGGTATTGGACACAGAGATGGTGAATATCTGAATATGTCATATGTTGATCCTTACTCCTTGACAGAAATTGGAGGTACTCTAACTTCTGAAAACCTGAACAATTTATTAGCTGTTGATATAGTTATAGATTGTCATGATGGTTTTGAAAAGAAAGAAAAGCTTCTGTACTTCATGAAAGATGGTAGTGTGAAGATTCTATCTATTCAAGATCTGCTGATGAAAACTACACAGGAACTGAAATATGTTCACTATCTGTTAAGATGGAAGAACCAAGTGTACAAAGAATGGAGTGACATGATTTTGTCAACTATAAGAAGAAGACTGGATGGAAACAGTAATTTCGATGGTAATTATACTCCCATGTACTTAAATCAAAGAGGTCAGGATGTGGAAATGCAAAGGGGTACTGCTGTTAAAGAAGTAAATTTTGGCATGACTCATCTTTCTCTCAATCCTGATGGGAAGGAAATTGCTTATCTTTTGCTTGAAGAGCACAGTCTACAGAGAAACTCCATACAGAATCTCAGAGCAGCTATCTACCAGATTAATGAGGAAGATGAAGAACTCAGAAATCTTAAGGAAAGACTGATTCAAATTCTTGAAGAAAAAGAAGAAAGTTTATTATCCAACTTCTTGAAGATGAATCTGTTCTATCACAAAGCTTAAACAGATAAGTTGTTTCTGAAGATACTTGTACATTTTGATACATGTTTTTGACATCATTGAATATTTGGAATCTATACTTTATTTCACAAAGTATGAGATTGGGGGAGATTGTTAGATCAGAATTCAATGATCGTCAGAAGCTAGACTCAACTGATCAGGATTGCTGACGTCATCAGTATTGCATGGTCATCAGTATTTGATCAAGCGTCAGTATCTTATTGATCATCAGGATTCCTACTCAGACTATGATCAGGTTTGATCATCAGGACTTGAAGCTGATCAGGATTCCTACTTCGAGTTATATTTGGAGTCTAGATAAACATGGAAGTTTGTTCCTGGTTTGTAGAATGCAGCTATCGATTAAAGATATGTTTCTATCTTTATTATGATTAGGACTTATCGTGTTATTGATAGAGAAGCTGTGTGCACTATATAAACACAGTTTTGGTTTCGATTTATGTATTCATTCGAGAGAGAACATAATCGGAGAGAAGCTCTTAAGAACAGAATTTCTTGAGAGAGTTTTTGTAAGCTAGCAGCTCTTAAGAACATCAGAATTTCTTAAGAGAGTTTGTAACAGTTTTATATCAAAGTTAATAAAGCTGTTATTGTTATTGTTATTGATCTTTCATATTTGTGTTATATAAAGTCGAGAATCTTATACAATTGTATTCAACCCCCTTCTACAATTGTTATTTACTGGGCAACACAATCTAGTACTCAGATTAGGTGTCGGAACAATCGACTACCTGGTTAACTCAAATTAATGTTTTCAACTGTCTGATTCAGATTATCAAACTAGGTTAGGTTAAAACAAGTACATATGAATTAGGTTTCCAATGATAAAGAACCAGGATTAAATCTGGTAACCACAAGATACTGCAGGATATGAATTATGAACCGAAATAGAACTGTCAAGTTAGAAATAAATAGGTTGTCTCAATCACAGGATGAGAATAGGAACTGGTTATGCAACAAGTAATTAAATGAAAATTGAAAACAAGAATCTTGATACGATACTCTGAACAAAAGAGTACGAGTTAGTAAACTTGCCTTATGTCCAAGATCTAACTGGATGTCTCTCCTCTAGTCCTGGAACCTCTACCAAGACAATACATGACCTTAATTAGTCACTTGATTGACAATTCACTTATTCTAAGTAAACTTCATTTTACCCGACTTTCACTCTCTCGGGTCCACTTAACTTACAATCTTCTATACCGTTTACTCATCATTTCTAATCTCGTTCTTCACACCAATACATTATCTTAATAGTCCTTAACAATTTTCGTGTTTTAGTCGACTCGAAATCACTCCTTTAAATTAGCCAAAACGGATGGTCAAAGTAGTACCTCTAGAGTTGACTTTCCATAAAATCACTATTTCGCAACTCACACACTAACACTTTTAGTAAATCAGAAAATTAATAATTAATTACGAAACTACCTCAAGGAGCTTCTTGAGTATTTGTAATATTTATCAAAAATATCTTGATTTGAAAACATGAGTCGAAATAGGTGAAATGCATTTTAAAAGTGGAGTCAACTACGGAGTTTTACTATTCGCGCTCGTTTCACGAAAACGCTCATAACTCATTAACCGTTAACTCTATTGACACACCGTTTTCGCGTGAACGATTTAGAAAATGTCTAAAACAAAATGGTTTAAAAATATTTTTCTGGTCTGGGGAGTGAAAATCCCTAATGGGCAGTTTATAGCAGTTGGGTGCAGAAATCGTTGTATAGTCGCGTAGCTTCGTTTCCGACATTTTTATAAAATTGAAAAACTATGGTTTTAACACGAAACCTTTTCGAGGACCTTCCTAACTGTCGTTAACATGATATACCAAAGTTTCAAATTTTATTATGGCCTCTAAGTGATCCGATCATAGCCTCAAAGTTGAATAAATGGTGTAGTTTGGTTTTACGGGCGACTTCCACTAAAACGCGTGTTTCTCCTAAACCGTAGTTCGTAATGACATGATTCTTTCGCCAAAACAAACTAGAAACTGAAATCTATGCAACCATAGTCAGTGGTCATTTTTAACAGTAAAGGTTCCTCTCGGATTTTCTGCGCAAAACAGGCTAACAAAATTTCATCATTACAACGGCTACAAACTAACGATTTCCATTTTAAAAACTCAATCAAACCAAACAATCAAACTCACAATCCACCTTATACTCCCTCCACTCAGTCAAATCCTCCATAAATATTCAATATAATTTCATAACCCATCCTCAAAACTCAACCAACAATTCATCTAATCAATTAAAACATCAACCCATTACATATACTACATATACATGCTTTCAAACTTAAATTATAAACACAAAACTTTTTGAAAACACTATTCATCATCTTCTTCATATCAAGAAAAGAGCATTCTAGAGTTAGTGGGTATGGGAGATGTTACCTTAGTTAGAACAAGCTTGATTCACTCTTTCTTTTAAGCTATTGTATGCAAGGTTTCGTGGAGAAATGGAAGCTCATCCACCATCTTCTTCCTCCTATAGCTACGTTTTTTTCCTCTTTAAAATGGGGTGGAGGCTGTTGACTTAATGTGAGAAAAGTCTGGTAGATGTGTGGTTAAAAGGTGATGTGTTTAGTTTACCAAATTTGCAAGTTAGTCACTGCAAACTAGTCCCTAAAGTTTGCTAAGTTACAAAGCTTCTTCCACACACTTCTTCCACCCATTATTTTTCTTTTAATACATATATTCTTGCTTGTTTCCTAATTTATAATACGTCCAAGGTTGCTCCTTCAAGCGGATTTTCGATTCTCGTTTTTGTTTACGATTTCTGACTGCGCGATTAGTAACCGTTTATTATTCCGGAACTTCTGCTAAAATATGGGATCAATCGGAGACTATAAAATTTTTACTATTCACCTTAGAGTACTATTCATAAATGTTACTATCCATATTTGTTTTTGTTCTTCTTGAAACAATTCGAAAATAGTTTCTAAAACGAGCGAATAAAACTCTACGCGATTCTCGCCATGAATAGTAACTATTCACTATTCGTCCTAACAATCAAATACTTAACTAAAATGGTTCGAGCGTGAATCTTGGAATATAAATGGGATTTATATACTCTCATTTGTGTCATATATACGGCTTCAGAATTTTACGAAATATTTCCAAGTTATGAATTTCTAAAATTCAATTTGATCTGCATACACTCATTTACATAGTAAAACAATAATTCAACTTCGAAACTTCAGTTTTCCTAAACGTATCTAGTGTGGTCTGAAAAGTTTTTCCTTAATCAACAAAAGTACTATTCATCAAGGTCTTTTATCATAATAATAAATAAAAAAAATCACGGTTTTTAATAAGTACAAAATTTTGGGTTATTACAGTCTCCCCTCCTTAAAAGGATTCCGTCCCGAAATCTAAAGGAATAGTTGAAGTATCTTTCCGAGACCAAAACCTCCAGTTCCCAGGTTGACCCTCCAACCCTATGGTTCTCTCACAGCACTGTCACTAGTGCTACCTTATGTTCTTTCAACGCGTTCTCTTTTTGGTCTATAATCTCTATCGGTTGTTCCAAGTAAGACAATTACAGTCGCACTAATATACGTTCATATTCTATCGCATTCCCAACATCTGTGTTGAATCTTTGTATCATAGGCACGTGAAATACATTATGGACACGTTTCGAATTCGGAGCTGACATCATTTTCTTCTTTGTTCGTTGAACTAGCACAATTCCCGATATCCTTCTCTTCGTGATAAGCTCCATGGTATGGCATCCCTATGTTCGCACGATAATTCATAAACATCACATACACATCAAGAGCGAACACAAATTTAAACCCTTGAAAAATCCCCAATTTTTGATTCCTCCGAAACTCTACAAAAATGATATGGTCTTGTAGAGCTTTGAGAGATGTTCGATTTAAGCATTTAAACTCTAAATTTCATTAACGGAAATGAAAGAAATTGATGAGAGAAGATAGAGATATTAGAAAGATATGAGAGAGAGAGAGAAAAAATATGAGACGGGGGGGGGGGGGGTGTGTTTTGTACGGGTAGTTTTAGGATAAAATATAAAGAGTTTAATTATTAAACTAAAACTATACCCCACAAATAATACTTGGCCCCTAATTATATTAGATTAGCTCCAAAAATTGTCAAATAAATAAATAGCGGGTAAAAATAATAAATTTTTATTTCGCGGATAAAATAAATAAATACTCCACAAAATTATTCTTAATACGAAATGATACACTCAAATCAATTAATGGATAAAACTTAAAATTTTATTCTCTCCAAAAATTAAAATAACTATGCACAAAATTTCTATAAAGCCCGGATTTTACAGAAATCTAAAATACAAAATTTTTGGAATATTTTCATAATTTATACAAAATAATATTTTGAACCCGAATAAAATATCGGATAAATATTGGCGCAACTAAAATACTGGTTCGATCCCCAAAATTCTAAAACAAACTCAATTCAATAACATCGATAAAATAATCAGCTTTCACAAAAAAATTTAGGTGAATAAAATACACATAATACAATTCCTCTTCTATTGAGAAAAGAAATAAAATATTTAAATAATAATATTAATAAACCCTGAAAATTCGGGTTACTACAATCTACCCACCTTATAAGGATTCCGTCCTCGGAATCAGCTGAAGAAATCACTAAGGTTCTCTTTATAACTTCCAACTCTGGTTGCATCCCCAATAATACTAACTCTTTAATCTTTGATACTTGTTCTTTCTAGTATGGTATTCTACCAGTTCCTCTATATAGGGCAAACCCGGTTGTACCACTACACGTTACGCGTTACTAGTATTCTAATCGCATCTTGATCCGCTTTGACTCTTGGTAATCCCATCGCAAAGGTTAACTAATTCCAACCTGCTTGGCATACTTCCAAGACCATTTGAGATAATAAGATTCATGATATTTTGAAGTGAAAAGATATCGTATCATAACGAGTGTCCCACAATTGTGGTTATTGAGTTACAAATTTCAAAGCAAACGTTTTTGAAATAAAAGAATTAATGAGAGACCAATATGATCAGATGAACCAATGTTGCGTGTCTTAGTTAAGACATTAGTAAAGGTAATTAACCTTCTTGTGTTGCACAACACACAAGTGATGGCGTCCCATCAAACTTCTATCACACAGACAGATAGTCCTTGTGTCCCCTATAAATAGGGTTGTTCGTCTCAGTTAGAGTAGAGAAATATAAAATGAGTCTAAAGTCAAATTAACAATTAAAGCCTTTTGATGAGAAATTCTCAAATACACCCCTGGATTACAACTGAACAGATTCCAAAGGTACTACTTCCGGAGAAAAGAATAACCGAAAAAGAAATTACTGGTACAATACGAGGAAATGATGATTTATCAATAATAGAGTTATTTACTATCGAATAAAATTAGAAATTCAAATATTAAAACTTGACAGGGTTTTTCGAAATCTGAAAAAAAAATAGGCATCAAGACAGCCTTTAGCACATTTGAAACCCATAACAAGTGAACACAATATCAAATATAAATTCAGAAGGCGATATATTTTCAAAGACAAAAGTCTTACTTAAAGGAGTGTTAAATAATTTATTAAGAAGGAAGGTATTGCCAAGGTCTTCAGGTATGTCTTCTTTATCAGCTCATCTAATGGCTCGTCATTCGATTCTAAGTTCTTCTGCTACACGTCCTAAGATTATCGATATCATACGTCATCGTCGACCCGCAATAGTCTATGAATATTCCACCACTTGCATCTACAGCCGCAAGGATTTCTATCCAGCTCAGCTCAACTATCTCAAACGAATACCATATCTTAAATTACTCATTGGTACTATATCCAATAGTCCAACACGAACTCTACATGAGCTCTGACGTTCTTACTTAACTATACACACTCTTACACACTCTCGTTTCTAGTTTTACTATAACCCTGCTCTGATACCAACTATGACGCCCCCAAATCCGGGGTCAGGGAATTTGGTCGTCACGCTAAAATCTCAATTTAAAACAACCTGCTAAATATTAAACCAGTACAAATATAACATCTACGACCCCAACTCTACCAAGAATCTTTTAGGCTATAGTGCTAGAAACAAGAATCCAAAATCTCACAAACTTTAACTTCCTTTTACAACAATACTCTTAGCACAAATTCTATGACACTAGTATAACTTCGATAAGAAGTTTACTAGGCAAACTAATCTTATACAATATAATATTTACTAGAAATCAACTATATACAATAACCTTACACTAGATCCAAATGCTCTGCATCAACTCATCTTCCCAACGTCATCTTGACTCTTCTCGTTCCATAGTTATACAATTAAATACTATTCGTTGTACTGAAATATCAAGGGTAACAAGCAAGAGTGAGCAAAAGAAGCTCAGCAAGTATATAGTACTGCACAAGATAAAATAATGATGCAATAATAGCAATGTATGAAAATCAGCTCAACTGGCAAAATGAACAACAATAATTATGTCAAACTTTAAATTAGAATTGGATTTTTAATTTGACGCAACGAGTTAAAGTGGATGATCAGTCACACTAAAACTCCGGATCATACCCTACGGTATGTCCAAATACTGAACTGGATCCAAGGCCACATTGGCCACATATTAATATTCATACTCTGACTGGCGTCTGTAGTCCTTAAAACATTTCATTTTAATAAAAACTTCAATTCCAATCTAGTACTCAGATTAGGTGTCGGAACAATCGACTACCTGGTTAACTCAAATTAATGTTTTCAACTGTCTGATTCAGATTATCAAACTAGGTTAGGTTAAAACAAGTACATATGAATTAGGTTTCCAATGATAAAGAACCAGGATTAAATCTGGTAACCACAAGATACTGCAGGATATGAATTATGAACCGAAATAGAACTATCAAGTTAGAAATAAATAGGTTGTCTCAATCACAGGATGAGAATAGGAACTGGTTATGCAACAAGTAATTAAATGAAAATTGAAAACAAGAATCTTGATACGATACTCTGAACAAAAGAGTACGAGTTAGTAAACTTGCCTTATGTCCAAGCTCTAACTGGATGTCTCTCCTCTAGTCCTGGAACCTCTACCAAGACAATACATAACCTTAATTAGTCACTTGATTGACAATTCACTTATTCTAAGTAAACTTCATTTTACCCGACTTTCACTCTCTCGGGTCCACTTAACTTACGATCTTCTATACCGTTTACTCATCATTTCTAATCTCTTTCTTCACACCAATACATTATCTTAATAATCCTTAACAATTTTCGTGTTTTAGTCGACTCGAAATCACTCTTTTAAATTAGCCAAAACGGATGGTCAAAGTAGTACCTCTAGAGTTGACTTTCCATAAAATCACTATTTCACAACTCACACTCTAACACTTTTACTAAATCAGAAAATTAATAATTAATTACGAAACTACCTCAAGGAGCTTCTTGAGTATTTGTAATATTTATCAAAAATATCTTGATTTGAAAACATGAGTCGAAATAGGTGAAATACATTTTAAAAGTCGAGTCAACTACGGAGTTTTACTATTCGCGCTCGTTTCACGAAAACGCTCATAACTCATTAACCGTTAACTCTATTGACACACTGTTTTCGCGTGCACGATCTAGAGAATGTCTAGAAAAAAATGGTTTAAAAATATGTTTCTGGTCTGGGGAGTGAAAATCCCTAATGGGCAGTTTATAGCAGTTGGGTGCAGAAATCGTTGTATAGTCGCGTAGCTTCGTTTCCGACATTTTTATAAAATTGAAAAACTATGGTTTTAACACGAAACCTTTTCGAGGACCTTCCTAACTATCGTTAACATGATATACCAAAGTTTCAAATTTTATTATGGCCTCTAAGTGGTTCTATCATAGCCTCAAAGTTGAATAAATGGTGTAGTTTGGTTTTACGGACGACTTCCACTAAAACGCGTGTTTCTCCTAAACCGTAGTTCGTAATGACATGATTCTTTCGCCAAAACAAACTAGAAACTGAAATCTATGTAACCATAGTCAGTGGTCATTTTTAACAGTAAAGGTTCCTCTCGGAATTTCTGCGCAAAACAGGCTAACAAAATTTCATCATTACAACGGCTATAAACTAACGATTTCCATTTTAAAAACTCAATCAAACCAAACAATCAAACTCACAATCCACCTTATACTCCCTCCACTCAGTCAAATCCTCCATAAATATTCAATATAATTTCATAACCCATCCTCCAAACTCAACCAACAATTCATCTAATCAATTAAAACATCAACCCATTACATATACTACATATACATGCTTTCAAACTTAAATTATAAACACAAAACTTTTTGAAAACACTATTCATCATCTTCTTCATATCAAGAAAAGAGCATTCTAGAGTTAGTGGGTATGGGAGATGTTACCTTAGTTAGAACAAGCTTGATTCACTCTTTCTTTTAAGCTATTGTATGCAAGGTTTGGTGGAGAAATGGAAGCTCATCCACCATCTTCTTATTCCTCCTATAGCTACGTTTTTTTCCTCTTTAAAATGGGGTGGAGGCTGTTGACTTAATGTGAGAAAAGTCTGGTAGATGTGTGGTTAAAAGGTGATGTGTTTAGTTTACCAAATTTGCAAGTTAGTGACTGCAAACTAGTCCCTAAAGTTTGCTAAGTTACAAAGCTTCTTCCACACACTTCTTCCACCCATTCTTTTTCTTTTAATACAGATCTTCTTGCTTGTTTCCTAATTTATAATACGTCCAAGGTTGCTCCTTCAAGCGGATTTTCGATTCTCGTTTTTGTTTACGATTTCTGACTGCGCGATTAGTAACCGTTTATTATTCCGGAACTTCTGCTAAAATATGGGATCGATCGGAGACTATAAAATTTTACTATTCACCTTAGAGTACTATTCATAAATGTTACTATCCATATTTGTTTTTGTTCTTCTTGAAACAATTCGAAAATATTTTCTAAAACGAGCGAATAAAACTCTACGCGATTCTCGCCATGAATAGTAACTATTCACTATTCGTCCTAACAATCAAATACTTAACTAAAATGGTCCGAGCGTGAATCTTGGAATATAAATGGGATTTATATACTCTCATTTGTGTCATATATACGGCTTCAGAATTTTACGAAATATTTCCAAGTTATGAATTTCTAAAATTCAATTTGATCTGCATACACTCATTTACATAGTAAAACAATAATACAACTTCGAAACTTCAGTTTTCCTAAACGTATCTAGTGTGGTCTGAAAAGTTTTTCCTTAATCAACAAAAGTACTATTCATCAAGGTCTTTTATCATAATAATAAATAAAAAAAATCAGGGTTTTTAATAAGTACAAAATTTTGGGTTATTACAGTCTCCCCTCCTTAAAAGGATTCCGTCCCGGAATCTAAAGGAATAGTTGAAGTATCTTTCCGAGACCAAAACCTCCAGTTCCCAGGTTGACCCTCCAACCCTATGGTTCTCTCACAGCACTGTCACTAGTGCTACCTTATGTTCTTTCAACGCGTTCTCTTTTTGGTCTATAATCTCTACCGGTTGTTCCAAGTAAGACAATTACAGTCGCACTACTATACGTTCATATTCTATCGCATTCCCAACATCTGTGTTGAATCTTTGTATCATAGGCACGTGAAATACATTATGGACACGTTTCGAATTCGGAGCTGACATCATTTTCTTCTTTGTTCGTTGAACTAGCACGATTCCCGATATCCTGCTCTTCGTGATAAGCTCCATGGTATGGCATCCCTATGTTCGCACGATAATTCATAAACATCACATACACATCAAGAACGAACACAAATTTAAACCCTAGAAAAATCCCCAATTTTTGATTCCTCCGAAACTCTACAAAAATGATATGGTCTTGTAGAGCTTTGAGAGAGGTTCGATTTAAGCATTTAAACTCTAAATTTCATTAACGGAAATGAAAGAAATTGATGAGAGAAGATAGAGATATTAGAGAGATACGAGAGAGAGAGAAAATATGAGACGGGGGGGGGGGGGGGGGGAGTGTGTTTTGTACGGGTAGTTTTAGGATAAAATATAAAGAGTTTAATTATTAAACTAAAACTATACCCCACAAATAATACTTGGCCCCTAATTATATTAGATTAGCTCCAAAAATTGTCAAATAAATAAATAGCGGGTAAAAATAATAAATTTTTATTTCGCGGATAAAATAAATAAATACTCCACAAAATTATTCTTAATACAAAATGATACACTCAAATCAATTAACGGATAAAACTTAAAATTTTATTCTCTCCAAAAATTAAAATAACTATGCACAAAATTTCTATAAAGCCCGGATTTTACAGAAATCTAAAATACAAAATTTTTGGAATATTTTCATAATTTATACAAAATAATATTTTGAACTCGAATAAAATATCGGATAAATATTGGCGCAAATAAAATACTGGTTCGATCCCCCAAATTCTAAAACAAACTCAATTCAATAATATCGATAAAATAATCAGCTTTCACAAAACAATTTAGGTGAATAAAATACACATAATACAATTCCTCCTCTATTGAGAAAAGAAATAAAATATTTAAATAATAATATTAATAAACCCTGAAAATTCGGGTTACTAAAGATAATATTGTTAAACATTTTTTTTTTGTCAAAATTCAAGTTCGAAAATATATAAAATCGAAGTTATTGAGTTTGAAGAGAGCCCAACTCGAATAATAATCAAACTTTTCAATATTTTTTCGACCTTATTCACAAATAAGCTATCTTTCGAACTCAAGTAATGATCTAACGAATTGAATATTTGTTAGGAATACGTTGTTCTTGATGATAAACATAAAACACTTAGTAGAATTTGTGTAAAGTCATTTTGTAGCTGTCAACGGAATGGTATGCTTTGCAGCAATCCGTTGACAGGTAGCTCATCAACGAAATGAGTGATGTAGCAATTGCACTGTACAATACTTCTAGTTTGATATGCATTTCATTGTAGATATTGGATTGGTTTTCTAAGTCATGTTGACTAAGTACTAGATAGGCAAAATAGGTTGGTTAATTGTAAATATCTCATGCCTTGTAATTTTGCCTAAGTGAAGACCTGTCAACGGAATGAAGATTATCATATCAACGGTATGGAGTTTACTCATCAACGAAATGAAGAATAAAGCTATCAACGAAACACATCTCCCTGCTATCAACGAATCATTATTGCTTTTCTGAATAGTTGACAAAGTGATAGTGACAGTTTACTGAACAGATCTAAAGGTGATGTGGAAGTGTACTTTGCATTGGAAACCATTAAAATGGACATGGGGAATAAGGAAACATCACAGTTTCCAATTGGGCTCTTGGGAGTGATCATAATAAGCATGAAGACAAAAGCAAATATCTCCAAGGACCACTGGACAAAGGGATGAAAAGCAAACTATTGGCGGTTACTCATTGTACTTTTAGTGTAGCCAAAAATAGAGTTAAAAACTTGGGTTTATATAACCAAGTGTAGCAGTTACTTTAAAAGAAGAGAGAAGAAAAACAAATAGATTGTATTAGCTATTTTTGAGAGCATTTTTCTTCTCCATATTATTGTAACTGAGCAGATGTGTACTTTTGTATCACAGATTATTTCCGCAATAAAAATCACTTCAGTTGGATCATCAAACAATCCAACTGAAATTATTAAGTGCTTGTGGTTTTTATTTTATAAGTTCAGTTTTAATTTGTAAGTTGTTTTTTAAGTTTGAGAAATATCAAGTAATTGTATTCAACCCCCCTTCTACAATTCTGTTAGGTCATTTGGGATTAACAATTGGTATCAGAGCGAGCTTCTAACAAACAAGAAGTTTAAAGATCAAGACCAAAAACAGTAACCATGGTGAAGAAGGATGCAGGTGTAAAGATACCAGTTCTTGATAAGGACAATTACTTTCACTGGAAAGTAAAGATGCATTTACATCTCATGTCTATGGATGAGAGGTATGTAGACTGCATTGAGAAAGGTCCACACGTTCCCATGAAGTTTGCATCTAGAGTTGGAGTGCCAGATGATGCTCCTGATGTGGAAATTCCAAAACTTGTCTCAGAATGGACTATTGAAGATGTTGCAGAAGTCCATAAAGATAAAAGAACCATGAACATTCTGTTTAATGGTTTGGAGCAAGAGATGTTTGACAATGTCATAAACTGTACAACCTCCAAAGAAGTATGGGACACTGTTAGAACTCTCTGTGAAGGAACTGAGCAAGTTAGGGAAAACAAAATGCAGCTCCTCATACAACAATCTGAGCATTTTCATTTTAAAGCTGGTGAAACCCTAAATGACACGTTTAGTAGGTTTCAGAAGCTTTTGAATGGATTAAAGTTGTATGGGAGGATATATCAAACCAAGGATTCAAACCTTAAATTTCTTAGAGCTCTTCCAAAAGAATGGAAGCCTATGACTGTTTCTCTCAGAAACACTCAAGAGTACAAATACTACACTCTTGAAAGGCTTTATGGAACCTTGAAGACATATGAGTTGGAAATGGAGCAAGATGAAGAAATTGAAAAGGTACATAAGAAGGGTGGATCTATTGCATTGATTGCATCTGTGAACCAACTGGAAGATGACAATGAAGAAGCTGCAAAGGCCACAACTAGTCGAGCTAGTTGTAGAAGTGATGTTAGCAAGGGTAAAGGCAAGATGACAGAAGAAGAAGAACCAGAACCAGCCAACTTGGATGACTTAGATGAGATTGATGAACACATTGCTTTTCTGTCAAGAAAATTCTCTAAGTTCAAGTTCAAGAGAAACTCAGAAGCTAGGCCACCAAGGAGAGACTTTCAACCCAGCAAAAGTAACTGGATTGAAAAGTCTAAATCTAAATGCTTCAATTGTGGAATGCTTGGTCACTTTGCTGGGGACTGCAGAAAGCCCAAGGTTGAGAAGGGCAACAGGAAATTTGAGCCTGTTGATTATAAAAAGAAATACTTTGAACTTCTCAAGCAAAAAGAAAAGGCTTTCATGTCTCAGGAGTATGATTGGGCTGGTAATGGTGAAGATTCTGATGATGATGTTGAGTATGCCAACTTGGCTCTTATGGCTAACAATCATGAGCAGGAAGCAAGCTCCTCAAGCAACCAGGTAACAATTACTAATCTTTCTGAGCTTTCTAAAGAGGAATGCGATAGTGCAGTAAATGAAATGTCTACTGTACTATATAATTTACGTGTTACTCTTAAATCACTTACCAAAGAGAATTCAAGAATAAAAGAGACTAATTTGCTCTTAAGTGATAGGAATGCAATGTTAGAAGCACAGCTTATTGACTTTGAGAAAATGAGGTGTGTTAGTAGGGATGCTAAGAAGGAACTTGAGAACGTGTTAGAAAGGGAAGAAATTCTTAAAACACAACTTGAAATAGAACAAAGTGTGATTGCTAAATGGAAAGATGCCAGGAATGTTGCTAACAACATCATTAATGTTCAAGGTATGGAATCTTTCTGTGAACAATCATGGAAAAAGAACAAAGAGAAGCTAGGGTATGTTGGTGAAACCTTAGAATCGGAAACAGAGTCAACAAACAACAATGATCATTTGTTGAAGGTTGATATGTCAACGGAATGCAATGTTTCGTTGACAGATGAACCATCAACCGATCAGGCTGTTTCGTTGACAGAGAAAAGAAAAGAAGAACTCACTAGACTTAATAACAAGTATGGTCCTGTCACCAAGAACTTTGTTCAAGGTGAGTCTAGTAAATCAAAGAAAGTTGAGAAGCCTGTTGAGAGAGCTAATGTAGGTCACTTGTCCAACAAGCAATTGAAAGATAGAGAATGTTCAAGTTGAGGCTAAGAGAAATAAAAAGAATAACAGGAATGGCAAAGTAGGGATTAACAAACACAACAATTACACACCTGATAAATATGCTCCTAGAAAGACATGTGTCAATTGTGGAAGTGTTAGTCATTTATCTACTAACTGCAAATCTGTTAAGAAGACTGCTAAAGTAAAAATGTCTAAGCCTGCAATGAATGGTTCTATGCCTACAATGCCTGTTATGCCTAACATGTTTGCTCCATATGCACAATTTCAAAATCCATATGCCAGCATGCCATTTGTGCCTAGTCCATACATGAATATGTTTAATGTGCCACAAATGCCATGGAATATGAATAACATGTTTGTTCCTCCAACTATGCATGTTGTGAATGAAAATGTGAGCAACCCTCAGAAATCAACACCAAGGGTAAAGATTGATTTAAATCAATCCGAGCCCAAGGTGAAAAATGATATAAAAGGAAAAGCAAAGGCTAACAAAACAGGACCCAAGGAAACTTGGGTACCAAAATCAACTTGATTTGGTTTTGTTGTGTGCAGGGAGACAAAAGGAATCTTTGGTACTTGGATAGTGGTTGTTCAAGACACATGACTGGTGATTCTACCCTGCTCACAGAGTTTCAGGAAAGAGCTGGCCCTTGTATTGCTTTTGGAGATGACAACAAAGGCTACACTAAGGGATATGGCTTGATTTCAAAAGAGAATGTCATCATAGATGAGGTTGCATTGGTGGATGGTCTTAAGCACAATTTGCTTAGTATCAGCCAACTTTGTGACAAAGGATTTTTAGTTATTTTTTCTAAAGAAGCCTGTGTTGTTTCTAAAGGAGGAGACAACAATGTGGTAATGACTGGATTCAGAAGAGGGAATGTGTACATTGCTGACTTTAGTAGCACAAGTCCAGACACCATCACTTGTCTCTTCAGCAAGGCAAGCAAGGATGAAAGTTGGCTATGTCACAAGAAATTATCTCATCTGAATTTTAAAGTTATGAATGATTTGGTGAGGAAAGATCTTGCTAGAGGAATTCCACAAGTACTGGAGTTCTCCAAGGATGATTTGTGTGATGCCTGTCAAAAAGGGAAACAAAAGAAGACATCATTCAAAAGCAAGACAGAGTCATCAATTGTCCATCAGCTTGAATTACTTCATATGGATCTGTTTGGCCCTGTAAATGTCATGTCTATCTCAAAGAAGAAATACTGTCTTGTGATTGTTGATGATTTTTCTAGATTTACAGGGGCCTTCTTTTTACACTCAAAAGATGAGGCAAGTGAAATCATTATCAATCACATCAAGATGGTAAACAATCATCCTGATTTCAAAGTAAGAAGGATTAGGAGTGACAATGGGACATAATTCAAGAATTCAAGTATGAAGGTGTTCTGTGAAGAAAATGGTATTTTGCATGAGTTTTCAGCTGCAAGGACACCACAGAAAAATGGTGTAGTTGAAAGGAAAAACAGAACACTTATTGAAGCTGCAAGGACAATGCTAGATGAATCAAAGTTACCAACTTATTTTTGGGCTGAGGCAGTTAACACAGCTTGCTTCACTCAAAATATTTCTTTGATTAATCAGGCCAAGGGAATGACCCCTTATCAACTACTCAAAGGAAAGAAGCCACTATTGGATTTTCTTCATGTCTTTGGATGCAAATGCTTTGTTTTGAGGAATCAAGCTGAGCATTTGGGGAAATTTGAAGCAAAGGCAGATGAAGCAATATTTGTGGGATATGCAGCAGGGAAAGCTTACAGAGTCTATAACCTCAGAACCAACATTGTTATGGAATCTGTACATGTTGTTTTTGATGATCTCAAAATTCAAGGTCTCTGTGATGAAGGTTTCCATGAAAGTCTTTCTTTTGAAAATGAGGAAGGAGATCAAGTGAATCATGTTAAGGCTACTGAGAAACAACCTAAAGTTGTTGTATCTAGCACAGATGAAAGCAGCAGTGAAGATGAAATTGCTGCATTAAGATTGAAAAGAATGGCTGCTAGCAGACCAAATGGTCATTTCGTTGACAGTCATAATGGAGGATTCGTTGACAGTCAAAATGAGCGTTTCGTTGACAGCCAAAATGGTCATACCGTTGACAGTCACAGAAATGCTTCTAGAAGTGATCAATTAGGGACAACAAACTCAGGGGGAGTTTCTTAAGGACAATTATCCAATCAAGGCAATCATGATCATGAAGCTACCTCGTCAAGAGCAAATCTTCCTCCCTCAAGGAAATGGACTAAAGATCATCCCTTTGAACTTATTATAGGTGATGTTTCTTCAAACGTCCAAACTAGAAGAGCAACTCAAGAGGAATGTCTATATAGCAGTTTTCTGTCTCAAGATGAGCCAAAGAAAGTTGAGGATGCATTTCTAGATCCAGATTGGGTTTTAGCTATGCAAGAGGAGCTAAACCAATTTGAGAGGAACAATGTTTGGAAGCTGGTGCCCAAGCCTAAGGACAGGAGTGTCATAGGCACAAAATGGGTGTTCAGAAACAAGATGGATGAAAATGGCATAGTCACAAGGAACAAAGCTAGATTGGTTGCAAAAGGCTATTCACAGGAAGAGGGAATTGATTTTGATGAAACCTTTGCTCCTGTTGCAAGACTAGAAGCAATAAGGATTTTCCTAGCCTATGCAGCCCATGCCAATTTCAAGGTCTATCAAATGGATGTGAAGAGTGCTTTTCTGAATGGGGAATTGGAAGAGGAGGTGTATGTAAGTCAACCTCCTGGTTTTGAAGATGATGATTTTCCAGAATATGTATACTTCCTCCTCAAAGCACTCTATGGTTTGAAACAAGCACCTAGAGCCTGGTATGACACACTTTCACAGTTCCTCCTTGAGAATCACTTCACTAGAGGTACTGTAGATAAAACTCTGTTTCACAGGATTGTGAATGGCTCTACTATACTTGTTCAAATTTATGTAGATGACATAATCTTTGGGTCTACAGATGTGAAACTTTGTCAAAAGTTTGCCAAACTTATGCAAAATAAATATGAAATGAGCATGATGGGAGAATTAACTTACTTTCTTGGTCTCCAAGTGAAGCAAGTTAATGAAGGCATTTTCATTAGTCAAACAAAATATATTCATGATTTATTAAAGAAATTTAACTTAATGGAATGCTCTCCTGCCAAAACTCTCATGCCTACTGCCACCAAACTTGAATTGAATACTAAGGAAAAATCTGTGGACATTTCAAGTTACAGAGGCATGGTAGGCTCACTTCTATATTTAACAGCTAGTAGACCTGATATTATGTTTGCTACATGTCTATGTGCTAGATTTCAGGCTGATCCTAGGGAATCCCATTTAGTTGCTATTAAAAGAATTTTCAGATATCTCAAAGGAACACCAAACCTTGGCATTTGGTATCCTAGAGAATCTGGCTTTGAACTAATTGGTTATTCAGATGCAGATTTTGCAGGATGTAAAATTGACAGGAAAAGCACAACTGGCACCTGTCAATTCTTAGGAAACAAGCTTGTCTCATGGTTCAGCAAGAAACAAAACTCAGTTTCTACCTCCACAGCTGAGGCTGAGTATATTGCAGCTGGAAGTTGTTGTGCACAGATTTTATGGATGAAAAATCAACTACTTGATTATGGAATAAGAGTTGAGAAAATTCCTATTTTCTGTGACAACACTAGTGCCATTGCCATTACTGAGAATCCAGTGCAGCATTCAAGGACCAAGCACATTGACATCAAGTACCATTTCATTAGAGAACATGTTATGAATGGTACTGTGGAGTTGCATTTTGTTCCAAGTGAACAACAACTTGCAGACATCTTTACCAAGCCACTTGATGAATCAACATTCTCAAGATTAGTAAGTGAGCTAGGTATGCTAAATTTCTCTTAATTATTTCTGAGATGTTTACAAGTTAAAATGCAGCCAGAAATTTGCTATGTTTTTCTGTGAATTAATTTTCTCAGGAAAAAGTAAAATTTTGTCGAAGTCAAAATTACCATGTCAACGGAACGAACCATTTCGTTGAAAGTCTTAGCATTTTTCTGGGTGTTTCGTTGATAGCTCTTTTATATCAACGAAACTCAGCTTTATCAACGAAATAAGACGGGACGTTAACCGCCCAATCCTGATTCGTTGATTTAGCGCAATTAATCTGAACCGTTGAAATTTGACACGTCCGTTACCACGATCTATACATACACCTCTGTAAGTATAAATCATGGTAATACTTTAAAGGTAACGGTTATATTTTTTAAGCCAATCCAGTAATTTACATTGATTGTTGGATTTAATTTCTGAGAATTTTTGGGGAAGTATTTAAGAAATTGTATTTTCCTTAATTCTTTTTTACCTGTTCTCAAAAATTCCAAAGGCTTTTCTTTCTTCTTCTCTCTAACAAGCAATTCAGTTCGAAGCTTTTCTACACTCAACAATGGCACCCATAGTCAAGCTTATGTCTGCTGGAGGGTTTATCTATGAGAAAAACAACTCCATCCCCTTTGTTGTCAAGGAAAGCCCGAACAACATCTTTTTCAAGATGATGGACTTCATGAAGAATTGCAAGTTGAGCTATGCAATGTTTCACTCTACACCACTCTACAATGAGATAATCGAGGAGATTTGGACCTCATGTGAGTCTAGTGGGACAAATTGCACTTTGCAATTCACCATCCAAGGTAATGAGTATATAGTTAATTCTGATGTATTGCAAACATGTCTAAATATTCCTGAAAATAACTGTAATGCTTTGCCTACAAACACTGAAATTGTTAACATGCTAAATTCTATAAACTACTCATTGCCTACTGATAATTTGGGTAAGATTATTAGGAGAGGTTTGGTTAGAGAATACAGTTACTTAGCTGATGCATTCATAAAGGTATTTTCTGGCAAAATTAGTAATTTTGATGCATTAACTAATTCCATGTTAATTCTCTTAACCATGCTCCTAACTGATAGATATTATAACTTTAGCACCCAACTTTTGTATGAAATTGGTGCTAAGTTGGGTGATAAGGCAAATAGGAAAAAGAATATCTATTATGCTAGGTTTCTGATGATGTTGGCTAACCATGTTAGTCCAGCACCATTAGTTATCTCTAACCCTGTTTCCAGGTTTGAGTGTTTTGTGCAAGAGAAGAGGGTTTTGACAGATATCCTGAGACTTAACCACAATGGTGATGTCCCAGTGGTGTATCTGCCCATCATTGAGGTAACTTCTTCTAACCATGTTAGTGTAGTTGCTACTTCTATTGTTTCCCCTACCAATGTTGCTATGGAGTCTGTAGCTGTGTCCCAACAGGCTCCTGCCCAAGCAGCAAAACCTAAATATAAGAAATCCTCAAAGCCAACCTCAGGTGCTTCTCAAAAGGCACCTGTTGCAAAAACTACTTCACAACCTAAGGGGAGTGATTCTGGAGCTGTAAGAGGAGAGGGAAGGGGTGAACATCAAAGAAACCCCAAGAATAAGGAAGGAAAGGATAGTGTGTCCTAACCAAGCCCCATTGTGTCTTCCCAACAAGGCACAATGAGTAAAATGGATTTAAACACAAGTCTAGTTGCATCCTCCCAAAAGGATGTGATTATTGAAACAAGCTCTCCTCCAAGAGCACACTCCAAGAGGGTAAGGGACACTTCAAGCCCACAGTCTACATTTTCCCAATACCAAAGGAGAGTGAAGCAAAAATCCAAGGGTACACAGGGTGCACACACTCTGGAAGCAACACTTCCAGTTTCACAAATTCAGTTTGATGTAACCCCTATTATTACTCTGGGGTTACAGTCCCATTCTCTAAACATCAACCTTGAACTATCTCCATCAAATTCACCAACTCAGTCTTTAGATGTGGACATGATCCATTCATCTATTCCTGATTCTCCAACTCTTATCTTGGAGAAGCCCCACTCTGAAGCTGGTGGCCATCACTTGTTAAGTGATTTGTTGGACCAGCAACCAACTTTTTCTGAAGTTGCAAGAGGATCTGTGGACCAATCTCTAAAATCAATCACCACAGATTCTACTGTAATTTCACTTTCTCAAAGTGCTTTATTGACTTCATCAACGAAACAGTCTCTTTCGTTGACAAGTGTTTCTCCATCAACGGTATCCATACCTTTGACAGTTCAAACTACCATTCCGTTGATAGGTCATTCTACACCCCTTATTGCAAATCAAGTTGTTTCCACAACTAGTGTAGATGACCTGGTGGTAGTTGAGACACTTTTAGGTTTGAGAGGGAGTGAAATTGAGAGGCTGGCTTGCAGCCAGGCAAAAGGAGAGAATGAGAGTGAGAGGCTGGCTATTTCTTCCAGCCAGACAAAAGGAGAGACTGAGGGTTCCACCTTAGTAGGTGAAGGTGAGGGTGTGAGAGGTGTGAGCCATGGGGAGCCCATGATGCAAGAAAATAGAGGAGAGAGAGAAGGGACTACAGGAGCAGCAAGGGAGGAGGCAGCCATTGCTAGTGAGTTAATGAGGGTCAATGAGGGAGAAAGGGAACTTACTTTCCAAGAGCATTATCAACAAACTCTGGATAGTATTTCCCTGGATCCTGAGACCTTTACTCACCCTGTACCAGCCTATCAAATTATGGCTCAGCAGGGCAATGTGGAGGCAGAAAGGTCACTAAACCTAATTCATACAACTGCATCAATGCAAAGAGCAAAGGATGCCTTGACCAATCTATCTCCAACAGCTGCAGCAAGTGGAGACTTTGACTTTTCTGATGATGAGGACAACTTTGGTGACAATCTACAGGTGGCCACTACTTCACAGACTGGGACTTCTGTGGTGCCTCCTAGACCAAACTGGCTTTCTCAGGATATGCAAGGAAGATGCACTCTAGATGCTGCTATCTCAAGGCAGTACAGTGAGGCATATCTAGCTCATGAGTCTGCAAATGCAAGGGACAAGAAATTCTACAAGGCCATCATGGATTCTCTGGAAATCCAAAGACTACAGATGCTACAGACAAGGATTGAAGCTACAGAAATCAAGGATTCCATTAGCAACCTCAGGGATGCTACTGACAGGAGGCTAGATGAAAAGCTTCCTCTTCTAACTGTGTCCAAGATGAACAGGTTTTTCTCCAAGGAACCTGAAGTGTCCTCAACTTTGAAGACTTTTTCCTCTAGAGTGGACAAAGTTGAGGCTACACTTTCTCACATGCAAAAGGAACAGGAAAAGCAGACACAACTACTCACCCAGCTTTTGGCAGCTGAAGGACTCCCCATCATCTCACTTGATGATAACAAAAAGGGGGAGAAATCTAAGGAGCTAGAGAAATCTAAAGAGCTTGATATACAAATCACAAAGGTTTTGGTTCCAGCCATTTCCTTACCAAATGAGCCACTAGCAATGGGGGAGCTTGGACAGAAGAAAAAGGATGGTATTGACCTGATTCAGGAAGCTTCTATGAGGATGAGACTTGCAGAACAGATTAAAGATCATTGGTCCAACATAGAAGCAAGGGTCAAGAGAATTGCTGGAACTGCAATAAACTCAAATCCATCAACGGATCAACCATCAACGGATGCCATGGTTGTAACATCAACGGAATGGGAGCCACAATTCAAGAGTTCTTATGTTATAGAACCCCTTCAGCATGGACTCTTTCAAGATTCAAGAAATGAGAAAGGGCAAGCTTCATGCTTTAGGAATGTGGATGCAAGAGGGATATCTCCAATATCACCTGTCAAACCCAAGGGCAAGAACACTGCAAGGATATTTTATCCTCCACCAAAGCCAGATGAGTTCAAAATCCTAGGGAAGCTGATTATTGAAAGCAAAGAAAGCAATCATCCAAGCATAAGGAACCAAAGGGCCATCATCTACAGGGATAGCAAGGAAATCTGCATTTGGGTTGGTCACCCAAATTTTGCTAAGGCCAAAGCTGAAGAATCTGAAAGGGCAGCAATGCAAGCTCTTGCAGTTGCTCAATCACTTGAAGATGAAGAAACCCTAAAGGAAAAAAAGGCCAAGGATGAAGCTGAGGAAGCTGGAAAGGAAAGGAAGAGTGTAAGGCAGCCAAAGGCTAGAGCAAAAAGGAATCTAAACTTTGATAAAGATGATTCACAGGACACTGCCCAAGACTCTTCCACAACTAGTGCACATCAAATTCCTGTTGATCAACCTCATGAAGGAAAGTTGGCCTGTGATCCTGCACATCCTGTCAACTTTCATGATCAACCAATAATGCCAAAAGAGGAGCCTTTTGAATTTGATGAGGCCTACTTTCCAAAGTTTCTATTTGAGAAGGATCAACCAATGAAGACAAAGAAAAGGGCTGTCAAAGCAAAGCCAGTATTTATGAGAAAGCCACAACCTCAGAAACCCCCTACAAATCCAGAGGACTGCATGTACATTGCTGACATCAGGGAAGAATCCAGTCTACATCTTGACTTAGACAACCTGGTGGAAGTAAGGGGTATTGCAGCTTCTCAAAAATTGCCTGAGAGACTGGTCTTTGTATTCAAGGGTGGTAGAGAACAGGTGTGGCCTCTCTACAGAATTTTAGGAGAAGACTACCAAACACTACTCTCAGTGTTTAGATGCTTGAAGAAAGACTTTGGCTTCACCAAAACAGCCAAGTCTGAGGTGGTCTCCAAAATTTGTCAGATAAAGGCTAGATGGAACAAGCCTGAGGCTCTTCCCAGGATGCTTAGAGTGCCCTCAACAGGAAAGAAGATCCATCTTCAACCATACTGGATGATGGAATTTAAGGACAAGGACAATTGCAGAAGATTCTTCAGGATGGAAGACCAGCTGGATAAGGCATCTAATCAAACTCTAAAGCTTATGCAATCCATGCTTGGTGATCAAGATGAAGAAGAGAAGATCTTTTACAGAAGGCTACAGGTCCAAATTGAGGAAAACAACTCTAAGAGAGGGAAGAAGACTATGCCACAAAGAAGACACAGATGAATCATTTGTTCAGTCTAGAGGAGCACTCTTGGGCATTAGTCTTGTAAGTCTTGTATTTTGTCTAAAATATTATGAAGCTTAATGCATTTTCTACTTTTGTAATTTATGATGTATCTGAGTGTTTTTGTTATCATCAAGTCTCTTGATTTATGGCTGTTATTCTATCAGTCATAAATTGGGGGATATTGTTAGGATTACGTTGTTCTTGATGATAAACATAAAACACTTAGTAGAATTTGTGTAAAGTCATTTTGTAGCTGTCAACGGAATGGTATGCTTTGCAGCAATCCGTTGACAGGTTGCTCATCAACGAAATGAGTGATGTAGCAATTGCACTGTACAATACTTCTAGTTTGATATGCATTTCATTGTAGATATTGGATAGGTTTTCTAAGTCATGTTGACTAAGTACTAGATAGGCAAAATAGGTTGGTTAATTGTAAATATCTCATGCCTTGTAATTTTGCCTAAGTGAAGACCTGTCAACGGAATGAAGATTATCCTATCAACGGTATGGAGTTTACTCATCAATGAAATTAAGAATAAAGCTATCAACGAAACACATCTCCCTGCTATCAACGAATCATTATTGCTTTTCTGAATAGTTGACAAAGTGATAGTGACAGTTTACTGAACAGATCTAAAGGTGATGTGGAAGTGTACTTTGCATTGGAAACCATTAAAATGGACATGGGGAATAAGGAAACATCCCAGTTTCCAATTGGGCTCTTGGGAGTGATCATAATAAGCATGAAGACAAAATCAAATATCTCCAAGGACCACTGGACAAAGGGATGAAAAGCAAACTATTGGCGGTTACTCATTGTACTTTTAGTGTAGCCAAAAATAGAGTTGAAAACTTGGGTTTATATAACCAAGTGTAGTAGTTACTTTAAAAGAAGAGAGAAGAAAAACAAATAGATTGTATTAGCTATTTTTGAGAGCATTTTTCTTCTCCACATTATTGTAACTGAGCAGCTGTGTACTTTTGTATCACAGATTATTTCCGCAATAAAAATCACTTCAGTTGGATCATCAAACAATCCAACTGAAATTATTAAGTGCTTGTGGTTTTTATTTTATAAGTTCAGTTTTAATTTGTAATTTGTTTTTTAAGTTTGAGAAATATCAAGTAATTGTATTCAACCCCCCCTTCTACAATTCTGTTAGGTCATTTGGGATTAACAATATTGTTTGATAATTTTATTGCTTTTTCCCGAACTTGAGTTCGATAACATACCCAACCGAACTTATCGAGTTTGGACCAAGTCAGATGAAAGTGTTTGTCCTAAATCCAATCATGTATGATGAGTTAGGAAGAACTTTCTTGTATTCTTATTTGATTTCATTAATGTTAATAAAAGACTTGTTTTGTTTTTATTACGGGCTTTATCTATTTAAAGTGTTTTAAATAAGATGTTCCATAGTTTAGAGTAAAACTTCTAGAATTATAATGAGAT
Organism: Heracleum sosnowskyi; assembly: GCA_030848705.1. Lineage (NCBI taxonomy): Eukaryota > Viridiplantae > Streptophyta > Magnoliopsida > Apiales > Apiaceae > Heracleum > Heracleum sosnowskyi. The sequence continues at coordinate 87,837,355 of CM061245.1, forward strand.
TATAATAGTGAGATCTAGAAGATGATAACTCTAGACTTAAACAGTTCCTGATCATAGGATAACTAATCGGAAGTTGGTGAATCCGCAAAGATTGGTACATACTATGCTTGCTCCCGTCAGGAGGATGTCTGTTCTCATAGGCATTTGTGTGGTGACACTATAGCTAGTATGTAGGTGCTTGTTAGGGAATAAGTTTACTGAACATGACTCGATAAGTTGAACAGCTAATGGAGTTATTCACTGAGTGATAGTTGTACAAGTGTCCTTAGACTTGAGATCGTTAGAGTTATCTTGTATATAATGAACTATGCTTTGGATTAGTCCTTAGTCTCAAGGACATCCATTAGGTCTATCCTGGGCATAGGGATTTGTGTATGGAGATAGTTAACGTCAATAAAGGATCTACCCCTTCCAGTAAAGGAAGAGAATATCCTATGTTTTTCTTAGTATGCGAGTTCTGGAATCTCTGGCCAGAGTGTATGAAATTAGAAAGGAGTTTCTAATTTGCATTAATATGAACTTAGCATTATGAATAAGAAATCATATGATTAAATTTGATAAGGCCTGACACGAGATCCATGCCTTGTATTTAATCGGGATATTGTAGGGTAGAAGGAATTGATTGTACTGAAACTAGTCACTGACAAGTTCTTGGTATTCTAAGCAGTGAATTCATATTATTAATTATATTTAATGAATTATTAGAATTCATATAAATAATAAATAAAAGTTTATTATTATTTATTTCTACTACCGGCTTAATATTGAACCTACAGGGTCACACCATAAAAGAATATTTTCTTTGATGAAAAGATTTAAATTATGAGAGAGGAAGAATTATTTTCTAAATAGTTTAGAAAAAGAAATAATGATTAAAATAGTTTTAATCATTATTAAAGCATTTTAGAAATGTGGGGTTAATATATATATATATATATATATATATATATATATATATATATATATAGGCAAAGGTTCCAAAGAGAACCATAACTTAAGAGTACACCAAAGTACCATTCTGGACCGTCCGATTGATTCCAATCACGACCGTTCATCTTTTTACTTATCCCTTGTGATTTGTAAAATTCATAATAAATTGAAAAAATTAGATTTTTATCTAATTCTTTTTCCGCAAAATCCTATAAATATTCTAGTATTTAATTATGCTTTTATATTATTTGGACGACCCCCAACTTGGTATCAGAGCCTTGTTTTTATTTAAAATGAATATTTTAGATAAAGAAAATCCTGAGGAAAACTCTGAGGAAACTCAGAATAATTTTGAAATCGAATTTTCTGAAAATGAAAAAGGTTTTCAAGGTAGCTTTTTAGTAAAGCAAGAAATTCTTTCTAAAATCAGGAAGACGAAACTTGATTTGAAAAAAAGAGAAAATATTTAACATTCCAATGTTAAACTTCTTAAAAAGAAAAAATTCTATATTCTATTTTGTTAAAACAAAAGAGATGCATATAGACATTAAAGATACTAAAGGTTCAGTGTTCCTACCCCTTATCACTAAGGAAGAGATCAATAGAAACCTTCAGAAAATTGACTCTAAGATTAGAGCAACCATTAACGTAGTTCATTTAGGAGCTATAAAAATTATGTTAAAAGCAGAATTCAAAGAAGGTATAGATTCACCTATTAAGATGGCCTTAATAGACAACAGAATCAATGACCATAGTGATTGTATTTTGGGAGCAGCTAGAGGAAACTTAGCTTACCAAAAATTTATGTTCACAGTCTATCCTAAATATGCATTTAGTAAAGACACCAAGAACATAGATCAAGTCTTATCTTTTGTACATCAATTCGAAAGAGAAAATTTGATGAATCCAGGAGATAAAGTCTTTAGCATAACCTATCTGGTAGCTTATGCATTAACCAATAGTCATCATAGTATCGACTATAGGAAAGAGGAAAACATAGAATTAGAAGATGTTTTCTCAGAAATAGGATCGGTTGAAGAAAAACAATTTTCTGATATCAGACCCTTAGATAATTCTTGGGCAATTGATATTGCTAAAGATAAACCTTTACTAGGACAACAACCTAGAATGAGTTTCAGAAGAAACAGTCTAGAAATTGGAGAGACATCCGATAGCAACTTGCTAAAAAGCGTCTCTAGAAAAGTTGATAATCTATGTCAGAGATTAGAACTTTTACAATAGTTATGACTACCCCTTTTATGATACAGCCATACATCTGTAAGAAAGGAAAAATCCTTAATATCAAGAAATTGAATGAAGGATCAAATAGTCAGCAAAGAAAGTATATCTTTAGTGGATATACCGGAAATCAGAGTCTAACAACTCTTATTTCTTCTACTAATAATCTTAACCAGATTACAGGTAGAATTTTACTAGGATGTTATAAACTATTGAGTTATTTTGGACTCAGTAAAGATCCCAGTGAAGAATTGTCTAAAACAAAATCTGTTTATGACAAATTCTCCACTCTTTTAGGAGGGAGAGATAGCCAGAAATTAGAAGACCTAAAAACTCTTTTAATTGAAAAAATCGATAGAATAGAAGAAAAGATTAACCATCTTGAAAAAAATTCCTATCGATAGAAATGAAATTTTAGACTTCACTTCTAAGTTAAATGAAATCGAAGAATACCTTAAGAGAATCTTAGGATGAGTCTTAAAGAATTCCAAGATATTATTAAGCCTCAGATAGAAGAAATTCTTAAGTTGCTTAAAGAACAGCGTGCTAACAATATTATTGAAGCCACAGCTGCAAAGATAATTACAGAATTGAAAGCAACAATTCAGGATTGTCACTGCAATAAGGAAATTCTTGAAGCCATCAACAAACAATCGAAGGCTCCAGAGAACAGACAACTTGTTCCATCCACAGAACAAGGAAGCAAAGATAAAGGTAAAAACCGTTATCGATATAGTTATCCTAACCATGATGTAGGAAACGAAGAACTCGGAACTGGAAAGAATCCGAACAGTATGACTTGGCCATTCAGTTCACCATCTATAAAGAAGGCATGAACTATATGCAAGACATAGAGAAATTCTTTTGGGAGGTACTTGAGTCAGAAATTCAAGACGACCAACAAGAAAAACAATTTGCGAAAGCATTGGAACTTTTAGGATTAGAAGACAACGAGCTTGCTAATCAAAAAGTATCAGATAATTCAGAATTACAATCCTTATTTGGCTTTAATTCTACTAATTATCTAAATGTCATTGACGAATTTAGCTCACCTGAAGATAATTCTCAAGAGTCAAATTCTCAAGTAGAATATTCATCAGAAGAAGAGCTTGCTCAACAAACATTCAGGATGAATAAACAAGAAGAAGATGTTAATCAGAATCAAGATGAAAATCCATTCGCAGCATCAACTTCAGGAACAAAAAGACCAGTAAATAGGAGAAAAGGTAACTTTTACCCACCTACTACTGAGTTTAGAACGAATCAAAGTCTATTTGGTTCTAATGTGCTAAATATCGATTGTGAATCAGGCAGAAAAATATTAATCGATAGTTGGGAAAAGGAAATTAGTTTAATAATTTAAACTAATCCTATATCTTATGATGATGCTAATACAGTTTTGTTATTAGTTGATCATAAAACAGCAGGAGTTGTTAACAGATTTATTAAAGATGTAAATTGGGATCTCGACATGTTTGAGCCAATAGAAGCCTTTAATAATATAGTAGATTCTATCTATACCATGTTTTTAGGTGTTGATTATATCAATGCTAAGGAACAAGAAAAAGATAAAATCAAGCAGAATGCTAAGTTAGCCCTTAGTAAAATGCAATTATGTGATATATGCCTCATTGACAAATTCTTTTGTATATATGAAATGCATATGATAAACACAGGAGACCAAAATCAGTATCATGTCTATGTCGAAGATTACATTCGCAAGATACCTTTGGTAGGAGAGAAAGCCATGACTAAGTTTATGCAGGAAAGAACGATCCTGACACAACATAGTTTAGCTTTTGCTCAACGAATAGTCAAGAATGAAATCCATAGTTATTGCGATTTCAGTCGGACACAGAAGAAGCTTAAGAAGTTTAGCAAAAGATGCTGTTCTAAGCTTTCAGAAGAATCTTATAATTTTGGTTGTAATCCTAATTATGACAAAAAATATAAGAAGAAGAAGAAATATTCTAAGAAAAATATATCTTCAAAATACAAGTTTACCAGGAAAAAGAAACCCTTTAGGCCAGGTAAATATGTAAAGAAAAAATCTTTTAAATCGTCTAACGACAAACAAAAGTTTTGCCCAAAAGGCAAGAAAAACTGCAGGTGTTGGATCTGCAACGAAGAAGGACATTATGCAAATGAATGCCCTAATAGAAAGAAGCATGATGACAAAGTCAAAATGCTTGAACAAATTCTTTATTTGGGTTATGATCCTATTGAAGACCCGTATGAAGAAGAACAGAAAATCTATACTATTGAAGAAATAGAAACCGAAACTGAAGAATCGGAATCCGATGAATCATCTTCTTCAGATTGAAGAAATTAGAGAATTAGTAATGTCGAATATTACTAACCCTAATTCTATTTACATATCTGGAAAATTGAAATTTGCAGGATATAAACAAATAGAATTACATTGCTACGTTGATACCGGCGCGAGCTTATGTGTTGCAAGCAAGTACGTTATCCCAGAAGAGCATTGGGTTAACGCAGAAAGACCTATACAGGTAAAAATTGCAAATGGAAGCACCATTTCAATTAGTAAGGTATGTAAAAACCTTAATGTTTTGATAGCAGGAGAAATATTCCATATTCCAACTGTTTATCAACAAGAATCTGATATTGATTTCATATTAGGTAACAATTTTTGTCAGCTATATGAACCATTTACTCAGTTCACAAAAATGATTATACTAACTCTTTCAGGAAAAGAAGTATACATCAGTAAGGTAACTACAGCTTATAGAGTTGGAGTCAAAGGTTTCCTTGAATCTATGAAAAAGAAATCAAAGATTCAAAAACCCGATGATATCAATATTAGTTCTAATAAAATTCACTTTTTAGAACGGGGGAAGGATAGTATTAAAAAGTATAAAGAATCGAATTTTATTATACAAAATTTAGTTCTTGAAATAGAAAAGAAATCTATAATTGAAAAATTATTAGATTCAGTTTGCTCAGAAAATCCCTTAGACCCTGAAAAGACTAAGAATTGGATGAAAGCAACAATCAAACTCAAAGATCCTAAAACTGTTATTAAGGTAAAACCTATGAAATACAGCCCTCAGGACAGAGAAGAATTTGGTAAACAGATTCAAGAGCTTCTGGATATGAAGATCATCATACCCAGCAAATCACCACACATGTCTCCGGCATTTTTAGTAGAAAATGAAGCAGAACGAAGACGTGGGAAGAAAAGAATGGTAGTCAACTACAAGTCCATTAATGATGCGACAATAGGTGACAGCCATAATTTACCCAACAAGGATGAACTTCTCACCCTTATTCGAGGTAAGAAAATGTTTAGTTCATTAGACTGCAAATCTGGATTCTGGTAGGTACTGTTAGATAAAGAATCACAGCTATTGACTGCATTCACATGTCCCCAAGGACATTATCAATGGATCGTTGTTCCCTTCGGTTTGAAGCAAGCACCTTCCATATTTCAAAGACATATGCAAAATGCATTTAGAACCTTTGAAAAATTCTGTTGTGTTTATGTAGATGATATTCTTATCTTTAGTGATAATGAGCAGGATCATCTCAGACATCTAGAAACAACTTTGAAGAAATGCCAACAACTTGGAATCATATTATCCAAGAAGAAAGCTCAACTCTTCAAAACAAAGATTAATTTCTTAGGATTAGAAATTGATCAAGGAACTCATTGTCCTCAACCTCATATCTTAGAACATATTCATAAGTTCCCAGATAAACTTGAAGACAAAAAACAGTTACAAAGGTTTTTAGGAATATTAACTTATGCATCTGATTATATTCCAAAACTTGCAGCTTTACGTGCACCATTGCAGGCTAAGCTCAAAAAGGATATACCATGGAAATGGGAAGATTCAGACTCCAGCTATATCAGCAAAGTCAAGAAGAATCTAAAGAGTTTTCCAAAACTCTATCACCCGCAACCAGAAGATAAGCTTATCATTGAGACAGACGCTTCAGGAGAATACTGGGGAGGAGTTCTCAAGGCAATTAATTCTGATCAAGAATTGATATGCAGATACACTTCAGGTAGCTTCAAAAATGCTGAAAGGAATTACCACTCTAATGAAAAAGAGTACCTTGCAGTAATTAGGGTTATCAACAAGTTTTCTATCTATCTTATTCCTATTAAATTTTTAGTAAGAACTGATAATAAAAACTTTACTTATTTCTTGCGAATTAAGCTTGCAGGAGATAACAAACAAGGTCGACTAGTGCGATGGCAACAATGGCTTTCCAGATATTCTTTTGATGTAGAACACATTGAAGGAACAAAAAATTGTCTAGCAGATTTCTTGACTAGAGAATTTAATACTAAGCAGTAAAATTTCTACTTTTCAAATTTTATCATGGGCAGGTATTCAGTGGATCACTCCAGGAGTCCTATAAATAGAGCAGGATTATTAACTACGAAGATCACCTCTTCACACATACCTCTCTACTAATATAGATCTCCCAAAAGATCAAAAGGCTTTGCTTGCCTTATATTAATCTCTTTCTTTGAGACCCCATTTTCCTAATAAAATGGAGAAATTAACCCTTAAAGAAACTATTCTGTTGAAGAAATTACAGAATATCCAGGATGAGCTTCATATAGTTCGTGCTGAAATGGAGTTTCTCAGGATTTATCCAGAGGACACTCAACAAAAGGTCATTCCATCACCTTGTTCAGAAATGAAACAAATTGGAACTAGTCCGGTGCAAACGGTTGCCGGTAAAGACTCAACAAACCCGTTGAAGGCTGGTAGTTCGCCAACAACTACAACTGAGGTTCAAACCTCGACAACATTAGCAGAACCTTCAGATTTAATGCTGAAGCCTAACGGGGGAATACAAATCCCACATAAGTCTGATAGTCAAATATCAGCACAACTTCACGGTTATCAGGATTTTCAAAAATCCAAAAATTATTATGTTGTTTATAATGGTCCAGGAAAAGGCATTTATAACAACTGGGGAATTGTCTCACAGGCAGTTTCTGGAATCAAAGGTGTTTCTTACAAAAAGTTTAAATCACTTCAAGAAGCACGAGTTTCGGCGGATCTTTATTCCAAAGAAATGATGATGGCACCGCTAGAAATCATTAGCAGCGCAGCACTTAAGCCTATCTACAAAGAGGCTTTGAAGAAAACTACTCCAAAGATGACAAATTTAGGAGCAGTAAAGACGGATAATCTTATCATTTCTCTTGATGAAGATTCCGGGGAGACAATCTTCGACAGCTTTTATTATCTCTACGAACGAGGGAGAAGAGCTACTGAAGAAGAGTTCGTAGAACATAAGTTCTATACTACGGACAAAAAGAATCTGAGTACATTCAACTTCTATCCGAATGCCAATCATGAATTAATCTATGAAACATTCTGCAATGGATTAGTAAGTTTAATTTATCCCTTAGAAAACATTCTTGAGTTAAAAAGCTTTCCTAAAGGATTCAGGGAAGCCGTGAAAACATTCAAGAAGAACTGTGCTAAAGGTAAAGCAATCTTTATCAAAGTACAATCAACAATTCCGTTCTGGATCGAAGATGAGCTGGTAAAACCATTCCATTTCATTTATCTGGGAATTGTCAGCAAGATGACCTACAGTCCAAGTCAAGAGATGGAGGTCAAGCTTGAAAAGAAAGATCTCAGGGAGATAGCAGTCCACAAATATGCTCAGATATTAGAAAAAATATTAAGCATAAAGCATACAGATAAGTTGAGAATCAATTATGCCTCTCAATTATATTTTGTGACATCTACCTCCACAAGCAATGTAGATCAAGATGTGTTAAACAGCTGTATTCAAACAGTTGCCGACACCAAAAAGACGTTCGGATATCATATCTTTGAAATCTGTAAAGATATTCGACGAATCACGACAAAGACACACCCCACCATGATGGTATGTCAGTGTCAAGGAGCTGTCAGAGCAGTGATGGAAGCTCATAATTGATGTTAGTGGGTATCTACTTTACAAAGTGGAGCACTACTTTATTGACAGGAATCATTTGCTGTCAAATAATTAGTAGAAGATACGTAAGTGCTTACGTTAGTCTACTTGTAAAAGATCCTCTTTCCTTGTATTATAAAAGGAGGAGTTCGTTATTTAGAAGGGTATTCAAAAAATACTTCGACCGTATAACCAGTACACATATTAGAACAAGAATGAAGAGTGAGTAGTCCCATTAGGGATTGTAAGTGTGATAAAGGGATTCATAATGAATTCATTGTAATATATTGTATTGAATAAAACAGTTTAGTTCGAATTCAAAATCTGTTTCATGCTTAGTGTCTGGTCTTAGACTCTGGAGTCCGCTTGGGTCATAAGGAAAGTACCACTTTAGGCAGGTGGCCGCTTAGGGAAATCGCCGACCATGGATTGAGCGACCACATGGCAGATTAGCATGAGAAGAAGAATTCTAACTGAAGTTCTATTCAACGATACAATCACTGCTACTAATGAAGTTCATTAGAGGAATACCCGGTAAGATCACTTACAATTTCTATCTATAAATTTATTCTGATCTATATAAATTCATTATTTATAATGATTGACAGTTATCATCCAAGTTCTCTGAGAACTTAATATTATGACTAATACACATCCGTGGTTTGTCAATATAGAAGGTAATGCCATGATTTATATGGATAACCATCAATATCTAGAGCATCTATTACATGTATCTAGGAAAGTTGTCTCTAACAAAGACAAAAGAGCAATTCAAATCCTTATCTGGGATTTAGAAGAATTTAAAACTGAACAAGTTCGGTTTTATCGTAAGTTCTCCTTACAAATAGAAACAGAGATATCTTCCCTTAGAAGAATTCTCGGTTATGATCTTATTAGAAACCCTAATAGGATTAGACATAATGAATAAAACGAGAAAATCGTATCATCAGATGACTAATAAATCATCAGAAATAAGACAACATGTTTTAACCCCGGTTTTTTATCCTAGGTTAATTATCATGACCTTAGAGAAAATGAATGGCCAGGATTGGTTCTCTCGTTCTCTCTTAAAAATGAGTTCTCTCCAGAACTCTACCCTATATATATATATAAAGATATATTATTAAAACCCTAGGAAAGCCCTATAAATAGAATGGGATAGTTCATTCTAAGGGACATCTTGTTTTTGTGAAAAACCTAGAAAAGGAGCTAGCCTCCATCTCTCTCTGTCTCTCTTTTTCTCTCTAAAAGGTGTTAGAGTTTTTTGAAGAATTCATCGAAGGAAAATTCTTGGTGGATACCGGTAGAGTGCTTCACACTCTGAGGAGCAACTGCTTACTACCATCGATTTTAAAGCTTCGATTTGCAAGGTATGGTTACGATTCCCCTCGCTCTAGATTTAATATGTTTTTTCTATATGTGAGATACATGGTTTTTACAGAATAAATGTTATATCACGCTTTCGCTCATCCGTAAATTCCTTCAATGGCATCAGAGCTAGGTTCTGCATATAGAGATTCATATAAAAAAATTTCAAATTTGTTTATGCATGTATGGATTTATTATGATTTTTTCAAGTATATTTAGATTTAATTATGAATTAATTCGAAATATTATTTGCATGAGATTTTGACCATTGATCTGGGTTCTACAAGTGTTGTGGATCATCTAGGTATTTTTTTTCATAATTTTGTGATGTGTAGATTATTTGTTATGAATTTTTAAAAATTGTTTAAATTAAAATTCATAAAATAATTATGCATGTTGAAATATATGAATTAAAATTTGCACAAGGACCCCCATAGATACTTGCTTATTTTTGCTTTTGTTTGATTTCAGAAATCATATTATTTTGTTTTTTTATTAATTTATTAATTAATTGTTAATTAATTTATTAATATTAAAATAAAATAATAATAACAATAAAGGCAATTAATGGTAGGGCATTTAATGGTAGGACAGTTTTTTAAGTGTTTTAAAGCTAAAGGAGTTACAAACATTAAAAAAAAAAAACAATTACTGCTGTTGCTGCTGTCCGCGTGCGCGCAACCGCTGGGAAGGGGAGTTGCGCATTCCGGGAATGCGTGACAGGGCCTATAACGCATGAGCGTCATGCGTTACACAATTAATAGCATTTAATTGTTGTAACGCATTCCAGTAATGCGTTACAGCCCTTCAGTCCACATTAAATTTGATTTTTGGGAGTTTGGTAACTCCGTTTTGGGCGTGCAATATACCGTTGGATTCGTTTTTCCGAGACGGATCTAATGGAGTGGTCAAATATTTTATATATAAAAGTTTGGAACTGTTTATATTCCTGGAAGTGTTTTAAAGCATGTACTAATTGTTTTAATTGCTTTTAAATACTATAATAAATCCATACATCATTATATCATTGTATGACATGATATTACTTGCATGCTTACTTGTTTATTTATTTTTATATATGAGATATATGCCTATATTTACCATGCGATGATAGATTTAGGTGAACTTAAATCAAAATAAGGCGTGCTCTAGAAAATCTAGAATAGGAATCGTTTCTTGCCTTAACAATAATATTATGAATACAATCATGAGATTCTTGTGTTTGTGAAACACATAATTAAATATGAATTTTCAATATTGAGAGAAAGGATGATTCTGTCAAAAATAGATTTCGATCTGTAAGAAAGGGGTATTAAGTGACGCCTCTTGACAATGCTCCCCCCGATCTGGGAATCATCCAATTATCGATTATTGATTTGAAATATTTAATTTAAAAGGAAGAATCTCTTTATAATATGATTATGATTGTAACATAATATAATCCCTCTAAAATTAAATAATATCAAGTAGTAATTGGCCAATGACACAACGGGCTTGTGTCGGTCATAGCCTTCCAACATGGTAGAAAGTAGTTCCTATTTTTGAATCATTGTCGTTTCGTGCTACAGCCGAGGGCTTTGATTTCGAAATAAGAAATACTTATCTATTACATAGAGATGTGTACAATGAATTAGAATCTAATGGTCGTTACGTGCTACAGCCGTGGGCTGTTGGAGACTGATTCAATTGTATGAAATGTTGGGTTAGACTTGACTTAGAATATTGAGTTTGTCGTGCTACAGCCGTGACTCAATTATTCAAGAGGCTAAAGTTTTATTAGGGAATAACATGAGATGTAATTGACAAGAGTTGTCTGCCTACTGAACATCACATGGCGTTTCGTGCTACAGCCGAGGTTGTGTGATGGAATGTAGGATCCCTATTCCCACTAGCATTATGTGAAAGGCATATGTCCAGGCCTATTTGTAAACACCGAGGATTCTACTCAACTTTAATTAAGATGTAATAAGTAAATAATAAAAATCAATTGTCACAGGAATCTCAGAAGGTTATATCTGTCAAAGAATGAAGATTAAAGTCATCTACAGACTTGAAGTGATTCTACATTGAAAGAAGCTCAATTTATTGATCAAGCCTCAATGAAGTATTCAAGCTCAGTGGGTTTATTAAAGTGACAGAGATTTCAAATGGTGACATAAAAAGATACTGATTACGGATTTCTTGAATGAGAAGGTAGTGAATCACTGCTTAAAGTTAAATAGATAAAGAACAGACATTGTCGTTAGTCACTCATGAACCAGACAGTACATCGAGTGTCAACGTACTATTGTGTTTGTTATTTATCTAAGTTTTAAGTGATTCTGGAATTAATTGAGAAGTCAACTAATTCTATTTATTCTCTTATAAATAATTAATATTATTAAGTATATTATTTATTAATTTAATTCTGCAAAGAATTAAATTAATACATAATTTATTTAGTTAATTATTTAAATTAGAATATATTTGAACTAGGAAAACTTAGATTTTGTACTAGGAAGACTTAGTTTTTGAACTAGGAAGACTCACAAGTGAGTCTTCCCGATTGTCTTCCTAGAACAAATCTCAGTTTACCCGATTGTCTTCCTAAGCCATTCCTAGTTTTCCCGAGAGTCTTCCAAGGCCAAAATGATAGTTTTTCTGCTTGTCTTCCTAGTACAAATTCAGAACTGTCAAGTGGATTTGCACGTGTGTTGATTAAAAAGAAAAGCAAAGGTATTTATTCAAGGCAGGAGACTTTATTACATTCATTACAACTGAAGAAAGAAAAGACACAGAAACAAGAACATTTCATTTCTCTCTGTCTTCATTACTTCAAACTGTCCGAGCATTAAAATCATTCAGAGATTTAATTCTTGTATTGTTTCTTAACATTTAATCCATAAGAATTGTATCTCTTGTACTGCTTTGACTTTCTAGCGGATCATAATCCCTAGATTTTATATCGAACTACTTTTTAGTATTCGATCCTTTTTATTACAAAAATAGATAAATTCATGTCGAATTTATTCTAGATTTGTTTTATTAAGTTCTTTGTAATCAGTGATCAAAATTGTAACACCTCTCAAGTTTAATAGAGTTTCTATTTAACTTGAATATTGTTTCAGTTTTTATTCCGCATTAATTTGTTCTAAATTGTTTAATCTTAAAAGAACAAATTTCGATAAAACGGTATAGTTTGTATTCAACCCCCCTTCTACAAACTTATCAGGACCTAACAATTGGTATCAGAGCCTTTTGATTAATATACAAATCAAAGATCCAATTGTTTTGAGATTTTTCTTTTAAACTCTGATTTTTTATTTTATTCTTAAAAATCTCAAAAGATGTCTACTACACAGAAAGTTGGTACTGTCAAAATCCCAATATTCAGCAAGGAGCATTATCCAATGTGGAAGAAGAAAATGCTCCTATTTCTTAAGGTTGCAAATCCTAAATACTTAGATGTGCTGAAGAGTGGTCCCAAACTCCCTATGATTATTGATCCTGAAGTTGTTGAGAATAATGTTGTGACTAGGGCTGCTAGAATGTACCCTAAAGATCCCAAGGAATACACTCCTGATGAGAAAGAGGATGTTACCTTGGATTCCTGTCTTCAGTTGATCCTTATTGAGAGTCTTGATCCTATCATGCATAATCATGTTCTAAATTGTGAAACTGCCAAACACATTTGGGGAACAATAGAGATAATCAATGAGGGGACAGAGGAAGTTAGGGAGAATATGCTGGAAATTCTCACTTCACAATATGAGCATTTCAGATCAAACCCTGGTGAAGGTATCTCTCAGGTTTTTGAAAGATACAACAAATTAATCAATGATCTGAATCTCAATGGGAAGCACTACACCAACAAGGAGATTAACAAGAAGTTCCTTCTTACACTTCCACCTCATTTGGAGCACAAGATATCTGCTATTAGAGAAGCAAGAGACATGAATGAGCTTGCTTTGGAAAGATTGTATGGTGTCTTGAAGACCTATGAGCTGGAGCAGATTCAACAGAAGGAGCTGTATGGAACTGGAAGGATTGTTGGTACCTCCACTGCATTGGCTGCTGAAGTCCCACAGAAACTGGAAGTGAAGGCTGTTCAACCTTCCAGTTCTCACATGAATGTTATTGATGCTGAATATGGATTAACATCCATTGATCAATCTGGTGGTGACTTCTATTCTTTGGAAGAACTTGATCAGCTGGAGGATGGTGATTTGGCTTTGATAGTCAGAAAGTTTGGGAAGTTTAGATTCAAAAGGAATCCCAATCTTAAGTTCAGACCCAGATTTCAGAGAGGTGGATCTTCATCTTCAAGTGGCACAAGGGGTGGCTACAAAACTGGAACTGTGGACAGGAGTATAATCAGATGCTACAATTGCAATGAGTTGGGTCACTTTGCTACTGAGTGCAGAAAGCCAAAGCAAGTGACTAGAAACACATTTGATTCTAGCAAGAAGAACAAGATTGGGAAGGCCTATGTTGCTGAGGGAAAGAGTTGGGATGACACTGACAGTGATGAAGAAGCAGGTGAGATTGGGAACCTTGCTTTAATGGCTAAAGAGGAAAGCACTTCATCCAGATACATGTCAGAGGTAACCTTTACTGATGCTGAAATGATTTATCATCTTGGTGGCACCATAAGTTGTGCACGCACTGAAAATGATAGAATAAATCTTTTAAACACAAATCTTGAAAAGGAATTAAAAGATTTGAAACTTGTGCATGTTAATCAGGATGAACTTACTGAGAAAATTGCTTTTCTTGAGAATAGGGTTAAATGTTATATTCAACTGGAAACCATTCTCAAAGATCAGATTAGTGAGCTTAAGACCAAAGCTAATGCTTATTTCAGTTCTTGTAAGACTGCTAAAGAAATTCTGAACAAGCAAGCTGTTGGTAATCATGTCAGTATAGGGTATGATTATAATGAGGCTATTGGACTTCTTGGAATTAATTCCCCTTGTAACTTCAAATCTGAAGGGAAGGCTGTTCCATATATACTTAAGGGTATTAAAACACCCTTCTGTAAGGAGTCTGAGGCAGAGCCTATGAATGAATACTCTATCATTATTGCTGAGGAGATTCATGAAGAAGATGTTGCTTTAGAAGCTGAGCAATCCAACAAGTGCATATCTGATATTCCAGTCAAAGTTGCTACAACTAAAAAGACTAAATCAGATATCCATAAGTTGGATCAAAACAATTGTTCTAACATGCCTATTATTAATTCTTCTCATAAAGCATGTGGTGTGAGTAATTGCATGTCTTGTGCTTTTAATGTTATGTATGCTTTCTTTAATAAAAAGCATGTATCTAGTGATAAGACTGCTGTAAGATCCGGGAAAATTACGTGTTATTATATGATGTGAAATGAAATTTTAATTTCATATTAAGAGTTATTAAATGATTTATCTGTTTAAACGTGCTAAGTTATTCGTTGAATGATTGAATATGTGATATTGTGGTGCTATGTGAAATGTGTGGGGAATTTGAAATTTTTTTGAAAAGGATGTTATACTATTTTATTTTATTTTAATTATTGAAAAGAAAATTTGGATCGTTCCCAAATTATTCGGGAGATTGGTATATCGTTCGTACCAATATTTCATTCGTTAAAGTGGAAAGTATTCGAAAATATTCGTAATGGAAGTATTTTGGTTCGTATATTTGGTATTAAACGATACTTGTAGTTATCCGTACTTTATGGATGCTTATCGTCTCGTGAAACGTGTATTCTGCTTTATTAAAGATTTAAAGCGTTTATTCTGTTATATTGTATTTAAAGCGATCCATCGGATCAGTATCGATCCAAAAATGTCGTTTGGGGTATTATTTTTCGTTTAATATAAAAAGGCAAATCGTACTTTGTTTTTCGTATAATCAAAGCTTAATTACAGTTAAAAATCTAAAAACCCCTGAAACGTGTTCTTCGTGTTCTTGAGAATCAAACTCACTTTTGAAGGCGTTATCGGAATCCGATTTCGATGTTCTTGTAATCAAAATGAATCTCTCATCATCTTCTATCCGAATCCACCATCAAAATTCATGTGGGTATGATTTCTGAGTTTTTCCTATTTTAATTATTTTTATTTATTTCGAATTTAGGTTTAAATTTGGGGAAAACTGTGTTTGTGATTGTTCTTGTTAATTGATGGTAAGCCTTGAATCAAGTAAATCGGAAGTTTTAAAGTTCGCCGAATTTTTCTTGGTTTTGGCCGGATTTTAACTTCCAGTAAGTTGTGATTGTTTTTGCTTACACCAGTGGATAGATCGTAGCATTTGGAATGTGTCTGTGTGGTTAAACCCGAGTTTCGTGCTCGATTTGAACTCGCCGGAAAGCGGCGGCGGTGCCGCCGGTGGGTTGTGTCGTTCGATTCTGAACGATTCGGGTGGTTTTAGTTGGTAAAAAGAAGGGTGTTATGAACCCCGTACTTGTCAATATCAAAGCCCCGTGTTTTGGCATGGGTTGGGGTTGATTCCGGTGGCCGGAATCTGGGGAAGGTGGCCGGAAACTGGGTGGTGTTCTTGGCGACCCACCCATGTTCTTGGCGACCCGTTTACCCGGTTCCCGACCCGGTTTCGATCCTTCAAAACCCTAATCTATTTTCAGAAAGTGTTTCTGGGATTTTATTTTTAAAATAATTCAAAAATAGTTTTATAATTCTAAAAATCATATCTTTGATTTAAAAATACATTTTATTATTCCGAAAATTTTATAAATTCATAAATATTTATTTAAATTCGAAAATTGATTAAATTTAATTATTTTAATTATTTTTGATTAATAATTAATTTATTTAATTAATTGATTAATTCTTTTAATCAGTTAATTCTTAATAATTAATTATTAATTAGATTTAATTAATTAAAATTTAGTTTAATTATTTTCTAGCTTGGTTTATTTATTTAAAAATAGTTTGAGCATTTAAAGAGTGTCAATTAATTTTATTAATTGATTTATTTGCATTTAAAATACTTATATTGGATTTAAAAATCCGATTTTTGATTTAAAAATTGTTTGTGGCTTATTTAAATTCAACTAAGCTTTGTGTGATCTTTTAAAAATAGTTATAAGTGCTATGTGATTCGTATGAGTTGTGTAATGTGTTTTATAGTCAGTATATGCCCGTACTAGGGCTAGTGTCTGAGTTTTAAATATCGTAAATTAGACCGGGCGTCCGATACGTAACCGGTCACTTGTTTAAAGGTATTATGTGAATGATGTGAATTATCTGTTGTTGAGTCATGCATGCGAATAAATTGTGTTGAGACTTGTTTGAGTATTTGGTCGTGTCTAATATCATCACGAGGGGTAGCTGGGATAGAAATTTGTCGGTTATGTTAGAAAGTGAGATTTACGAGGCCGTTGACTTGGATGTTGACTTTTTATAGTATGGGGATTGTCGTCAAGCGAGTTATGTGGATTCGAAATGGTAGAAGCAGACTAGTGGTATTCGCAAGAGCGTTAAAGCAAAGAAGGACGGAAGTCGAGAATCGTGCGATAAGACAGAATAAGGAGGGATCGTATTGTTTCAGCGTTACGAAATAGCTAAGGACCAGAGGCAAGTGTTTATACCCTTGCTTATTAATTAAGGGATATTATCTTGAATTATTAGTATGCATGTTGAATGCTTATTACTGAATTTTCAAATGTTGATTTCTTTGCATTGAATTGCAAGTATGTTATTTAATCTCGTAAATTGACGAGTACTCTTTTATACCTTTTGAGTTTAGATTCATATTTTCATATTGATTGGAAAGATATACTTATTATATTGAAAAGTTTGAAGAGATAATTATGGGCCGTATACTAAGGCTTTCTTTTAAAAGACATGATTTTAAAACATTAGGTTGGAATATTACCAACCCTAGATGAGCGGGAACTTGTGAACCCTATGAGGGAAAACTTATTCTGAAATTCTGAAGTGGTGTGGCTTGCCCTTCAAGTATTCCATTTTTCACCTTGCACCTATGCAAACCTTGTTATCCTTTCTTGTTAATGCGATCATCTGATCCATTCCCTGATTCGAATTCATATATGCTGTGCATGATTTAGTTTACTTCCTTCAAGTACAAGGCTTATCTATTATAAGTACATGTTCGAAGGACTTGAACTATTTCTGTCAGAAGTTGATAAACCCTTGTTTTCTTCATTTATAAACTTCACCTTGAATTCTTCTTAAACTTGAACTTGACTCTCTTGTCATTTACCAGATTGGTAAACCTTAATTAATTCTTCCATAACGTGATGATTTGAACTATTGAGGCCATCTAGAGCCTGTTCTTTGAACCCTACTCTATATTGACTTGTTACCCTTTTCTGTTGATATCATAATGTTTGTTTCATATCAGATTCAATCTTGTTAAGCATGTTATTGTTTATTCTTTGAACCCTACTCTATATTGACTTGTTACAAATTCTGTTGATATCATAATGCCTGTTTCATATCAGACTAAATCTTATTGAGCATGTCATTGTTTATTCTTCATTGTTATCCCAGTTGTTGCATCGATCTCGTCGATATTTATGATGTTGTTACTTGCCATGTGTACTCCCCATTGTTGTGTCGATCTCGTCGATACTAGATTATATTGCTATCCTTTTATTGATTCTTCATAATTGAACTGTTTCCTGGAACGTGAGTTTTCCAGCAATTGTTGTATTAGGTTGTCGATTCTTCCGACACCTGATTGTCGAAGTAAGGTTGTCAATTGTTCTGACACCTGACGTATATAATATAGGATTGGAATGTTTTTAAAAATGGACCAATTATTGGTCGGGCCATTCATGGTCGATGTAATTTAGGCCCAGATTGGCCTTGGATCCGTAGAGGACTATGCATGAGCTAGTCCGGGGTTGTTGCGTGGCTGGCCAGCAGCACAACCTTTGATTTGATAAAATGTGACAATCCAATTCTAGAATAAGTTCTTATTTTTGGGATGAGTTACATCCATATGTTTTGTTCGTGTGAGTTATGACCTGATTCTCAGGTTTATTCGTTGCGTGAAGTTGTTGGTTCGTTGATTAATAATAGTGGTTTCAATCTTGATGAAATCACTTACTCTTAATACATTTGGATTCCAAATAGTCGAAATCCACTTCCTTGATTCCATTGGCAGTCGTGAGATATCTACCTTGATGAGTTTTATTCATACCGCATATCCAGTCGGTACTATGTTGAAGTCTTGAAGTGCGTTCTTTATTCCTTGACCGAGCGTGTTGGCTCATTCTTACCCCTTGATTATTCTAACCTTCCAGAGTTGTTGGTTTCAGAAAATGTTGTGAATAGATCTGTTATCTTAAAAATTAGTATTTTTGTACAAGCTATGGTCTTGAAGACGTATGAGTCATATTTATTTCATATTTTCTACATACTATTGTAGTTATTGTTGATTCGGTCGCCGTAGCGACCAATATAAATCTTTTTGTGTTTTAAACTATTCAAATGAGAGAAGAAGAATGAGAAATTGTGGTAAATTACCAAACTTGATTTGAAAATATTAGAGATTACAAATGTTTAAGCCAAAGGCTTGTTTATTTGAAAATCCAAAGTTTATTTTGGAAACCTTTCGTATTATATTTAATAATGCGCTTGCTGAGCAATTCATTCGCTCATACTTGTTTTATTTATATATATTTTAGCCCGCCAGAAAGAAGGTGTATTGGCGAGAGTTGTCCGCGTAGCTGATCAGAGATGGGGAAAGATATTAGCGTAAAGACGTTTTGATCCAGAGCATTGGAGCTAGTGAGAGGTTTTGTATATAGATGTTTCTATTGAATAATATATTGTGTAAAGTTAGTTGCCTGGTATACTTCTTATCGAAGTTATACTGGTGTATTAGAATTTGTGTAAAGAGAATGGTTGTAAAGAAGAAAGATTATTGTAATGAAATTTTGGATTCTTGTTTCTAGCACTATAACCTTTAAAGATTCTTGGTAGAGTTGGGGTCACAGATATTATTATTATTGTGTTGATTTTATATTGAACAGGTTGTTTGGATTAAGAGTGCAGTGTGACGACCAAATCATTTGACCCCGGATTTGGGGGTGTTACAGTTGGTATCAGAGCAAGGGTTATAGTAAAACTAGAAACGAGAGTGTGTGGGATTGTATATAGTTATATAAGGAACGTCAGAGCTCATTTAGAGTTCGTATTGGACTATTGGATATAGTACCGCTGAGTGAGTTGAGATGGAGGTATTTAATTGAGATAGTTGTGCTGAAATGAATAGAACTTCTTACGTTTGTAGACGTCTGAGGCGGAATCTTCGAGGACTATTACGAGTCGACGACGACGTACGATATTGATAACCTTGCGACGTGGAAAAGAAGGGCTGAAATCGAATCACGTAGAAAAGAAGGGCTGAAATCGAATAACGTGGAGAAGAAGGGCTGAAATCGAATAACGAGCTATCGAAGGAGTCGACGGAGGAGTCATATGTGAAGACCTTGGTAATACCTTCCCATCCTAATGAAATATTTGACATTCCTTTAAAGAGAAACCTGTGTTGACGGATATATTCCACCTGTTGATCTTGTATTTGATACTCTTGATCAATCATGTTTTAAATTGCGCCAAAGATTGTTGATATGCCTATTTCAAATTTTTGAGACTTGTTGAAAAATATGTTATTTAAATTCCAACTCCTTCATTCTTCCGGAGTGAATAACTCTAATTGTGATGTAACACTATTTGTTGATATTTCCTTTCTGGTTGTTCTTCTTTTCTGAAGTAACACCTTTGGAATCTATTCAATTTCAATCCAAGGTGTGTATTTGAGATTTCTTATCGAAAGGCCCTAGTTGTCATTCCGACTCTAAATTTCTTTTATATTTCTCTACTCCAACTGAGGTAAACAACCCTATTTATAGGGGACACAAGGACTATCTGTCTATGTGATAGAAGTCTGACGGGACGCCGTCACTTGTGTGTTGTGAAATACAAGAAGGCTAATTACCTTTAGTACTGTCTTAATAGAGACACACAACATTGAGTTCATGTGATCAAATTGGTCTCTCAGTAATTCTTTCACTTCCAATAATGTTTGCTTTGGAATATGCAGATTTGGTAACCCCAATTGTGGGACATTTGCTACGTTATAGAATCTTTCACTTCAAAATATCATGAATTTTTGTTATACCAAATAATCTGGGAGGTATACCATTAGGGTGAACTGAAATTTATCCTACCATAATGAACGAAGAATTTGCGATTGAATTACCACGAGCGAACGCGGATTACGATGCGATTAGAATACTAGTAACATATAACGGAGCCAGTTGTTCTCCTTCTATCGATTAACGTTATGATGTGGAAGAGGTGAAGTTAGATAATTCAAGAGTTGATTGGAAATTGGGAAAATGTGTAGTTGTGCTGATGATATCCCATGTTGTGGAAGATGAACATAATAGATTTTTGTCTCAAGGAGAAGAACTTTTAAAATTTGATGATAGGCTAATAATGGAGAATGAGTTGATCTTTGAGTATTTCAGGATTGTATGATATGGTTGCAAGTCTTTTGCTAACGATAGTTAAGGTAGATCTTGCCAGTCAATGTGGATGTATAGAATGAGAATCAAAATGACGTTGAGTTGATCAAGCTGTTTGGGAATTGAGATGGAACCATGGAAAAGGTGTCCTAAGTGTTACTGTGAATGTATCTTCTGAATTTTTTTTAGGAATCAGATGGAGAGCAATTAAGTTATTGGAACTAAGTAGAACAATTTTTAAAGATATGGATTAAGTCACCAAGCTGATAAGTAATATTCTCACAATTATAGATAGGGAAAGAAGATGAAGAGGTGTTGATAAGGATTTAAAGACAATGGATGAGGTAATGAGTGATTGTTTTAAACTGAATATTTGTTTGGCACGGAAGGTATGCGATCGTTGAAAGCAGTTGTTAAATATATTGGAGGTAGATAAAGTTGACCCAAGAATATGGATGGCTGATAGTATGAGTAGTAAAAGAGAGAATTGAGATGTAAATATCTTCGGTACAAGGATTAGAAAGGATAGAGCTTTAAGGTTATGATAACAAGAGATTAATAAGAAGAAATGACGGAATTAAGGGTTCAACCAGGATTGATTAAAGAGAAAGGGCTACATAAAGGAGAGAGTTATGGAAAGAGAAATGGAATTCAATTACAGGAAGGAGCGAGAAAGCATAATGGATAAGAAGGAAATGTAAGGATATATAAGAGGTTTAAAAGGATATTAATGTTGGTATTTAAATGCTTGGGATGCTAGAAAATGAAGACAGAGTAACAGAGGTATAGTAGACGATTACAACTAAAGAGATTCCTGAATGGAAGTGGAAACATATTAAGATAGACTTTGCAGTAGAGATGCTAAGGCTTAGAGCTAATCATGATAGTATTTGAGTTATTATTGACCTATTAATGAGAGGTATTCATTGGGTGAGTTGGTTCGTCTCTATTTGAATGAGGTAATAGTACGGCATGGGATGACGGGTTCAATGTATTTGACAGAGATCCGCGACTTAATTAAATAATTCAGACAGACTATGGTTGTGTACTAAATTTTTAAGGTAATTGGAAGGACCATTTACCGTTGATTAGATTTTCTTACGACAACAGTTATTATGACAATTTTGAATTGCTACCTTACGTCGGTTTACTGCATGTTAGGAAAGTTGCGTATAAGTTTGCGTACCACTCCATGAGTGGTGTATTCATAGTGTATTTCATAAAATACGAACCTATAGAGATTTAGTTAAATTGTTCTATGTTGAGTAACCAATTGAGATATTGAGTCAGTATGAGAGAGTGATAAGTAATAGAGGAGTCAAAATTAGTATGAGTATGAGGAGAAATCCTAAGGTTGAAGAGTCAACCTAGGAATTTGAAAATGAGATGTTGGAAAATATCCACCTGTGTTTGCGTAAGCTGATTCTGAGGACAGAATCCTGTTAAGGGGGAAAGGATGTAAGATCCGGGAAAATTACGTGTTATTATATGATGTGAAATGAAATTTTAATTTCATATTAAGAGTTATTAAATGATTTATCTGTTTAAACGTGCTAAGTTATTCGTTGAATGATTGAATATGTGATATTGTGGTGCTATGTGAAATGTGTGGGGAATTTGAAATTTTTTTGAAAAGGATGTTATACTATTTTATTTTATTTTAATTATTGAAAAGAAAATTTGGATCGTTCCCAAATTATTCGGGAGATTGGTATATCGTTCGTACCAATATTTCATTCGTTAAAGTGGAAAGTATTCGAAAATATTCGTAATGGAAGTATTTTGGTTCGTATATTTGGTATTAAACGATACTTGTAGTTATCCGTACTTTATGGATGCTTATCGTCTCGTGAAACGTGTATTCTGCTTTATTAAAGATTTAAAGCGTTTATTCTGTTATATTGTATTTAAAGCGATCCATCGGATCAGTATCGATCCAAAAATGTCGTTTGGGGTATTATTTTTCGTTTAATATAAAAAGGCAAATCGTACTTTGTTTTTCGTATAATCAAAGCTTAATTACAGTTAAAAATCTAAAAACCCCTGAAACGTGTTCTTCGTGTTCTTGAGAATCAAACTCACTTTTGAAGGCGTTATCGGAATCCGATTTCGATGTTCTTGTAATCAAAATGAATCTCTCATCATCTTCTATCCGAATCCACCATCAAAATTCATGTGGGTATGATTTCTGAGTTTTTCCTATTTTAATTTTTTTTATTTATTTCGAATTTAGGTTTAAATTTGGGGAAAACTGTGTTTGTGATTGTTCTTGTTAATTGATGGTATGAATGGATTGTGTGTGTTGTGCTGAGTGTTTTGATGATTTTTATTCGATTTTTAGAGCCTTGAATCAAGTAAATCGGAAGTTTTAAAGTTCGCCGGATTTTTCTTGGTTTTGGCCGGATTTTAACTTCCAGTAAGTTGTGATTGTTTTTGCTTACACCAGTGGATAGATCGTAGCATTTGGAATGTGTCTGTGTGGTTAAACCCGAGTTTCGTGCTCGATTTGAACTCGCCGGAAAGCGGCGGCGGTGCCGCCGGTGGGTTGTGTCGTTCGATTCTGAACGATTCGGGTGGTTTTAGTTGGTAAAAAGAAGGGTGTTATGAACCCCGTACTTGTCAATATCAAAGCCCCGTGTTTTGGCATGGGTTGGGGTTGATTCCGGTGGTCGGAATCTGGGGAAGGTGGCCGGAAACTGGGTGGTGTTCTTGGCGACCCACCCATGTTCTTGGCGACCCGTTTACCCGGTTCCCGACCCGGTTTCGATCCTTCAAAACCCTAATCTATTTTCAGAAAGTGTTTCTGGGATTTTATTTTTAAAATAATTCAAAAATAGTTTTATAATTCTAAAAATCATATCTTTGATTTAAAAATACATTTTATTATTCCGAAAATTTTATAAATTCATAAATATTTATTTAAATTCGAAAATTGATTAAATTTAATTATTTTAATTATTTTTGATTAATAATTAATTTATTTAATTAATTGATTAATTCTTTTAATCAGTTAATTCTTAATAATTAATTATTAATTAGATTTAATTAATTAAAATTTAGTTTAATTATTTTCTAGCTTGGTTTATTTATTTAAAAATAGTTTGAGCATTTAAAGAGTGTCAATTAATTTTATTAATTGATTTATTTGCATTTAAAATACTTATATTGGATTTAAAAATCCGATTTTTGATTTAAAAATTGTTTGTGGCTTATTTAAATTCAACTAAGCTTTGTGTGATCTTTTAAAAATAGTTATAAGTGCTATGTGATTCGTATGAGTTGTGTAATGTGTTTTATAGTCAGTATATGCCCGTACTAGGGCTAGTGTCTGAGTTTTAAATATCGTAAATTAGACCGGGCGTCCGATACGTAACCGGTCACTTGTTTAAAGGTATTATGTGAATGATGTGAATTATCTGTTGTTGAGTCATGCATGCGAATAAATTGTGTTGAGACTTGTTTGAGTATTTGGTCGTGTCTAATATCATCACGAGGGGTAGCTGGGATAGAAATTTGTCGGTTATGTTAGAAAGTGAGATTTACGAGGCCGTTGACTTGGATGTTGACTTTTTATAGTATGGGGATTGTCGTCAAGCGAGTTATGTGGATTCGAAATGGTAGAAGCAGACTAGTGGTATTCGCAAGAGCGTTAAAGCAAAGAAGGACGGAAGTCGAGAATCGTGCGATAAGACAGAATAAGGAGGGATCGTATTGTTTCAGCGTTACGAAATAGCTAAGGACCAGAGGCAAGTGTTTATACCCTTGCTTATTAATTAAGGGATATTATCTTGAATTATTAGTATGCATGTTGAATGCTTATTACTGAATTTTCAAATGTTGATTTCTTTGCATTGAATTGCAAGTATGTTATTTAATCTCGTAAATTGACGAGTACTCTTTTATACCTTTTGAGTTTAGATTCATATTTTCATATTGATTGGAAAGATATACTTATTATATTGAAAAGTTTGAAGAGATAATTATGGGCCGTATACTAAGGCTTTCTTTTAAAAGACATGATTTTAAAACATTAGGTTGGAATATTACCAACCCTAGATGAGCGGGAACTTGTGAACCCTATGAGGGAAAACTTATTCTGAAATTCTGAAGTGGTGTGGCTTGCCCTTCAAGTATTCCATTTTTCACCTTGCACCTATGCAAACCTTGTTATCCTTTCTTGTTAATGCGATCATCTGATCCATTCCCTGATTCGAATTCATATATGCTGTGCATGATTTAGTTTACTTCCTTCAAGTACAAGGCTTATCTATTATAAGTACATGTTCGAAGGACTTGAACTATTTCTGTCAGAAGTTGATAAACCCTTGTTTTCTTCATTTATAAACTTCACCTTGAATTCTTCTTAAACTTGAACTTGACTCTCTTGTCATTTACCAGATTGGTAAACCTTAATTAATTCTTCCATAACGTGATGATTTGAACTATTGAGGCCATCTAGAGCCTGTTCTTTGAACCCTACTCTATATTGACTTGTTACCCTTTTCTGTTGATATCATAATGTCTATTTCATATCAGATTCAATCTTGTTAAGCATGTTATTGTTTATTCTTTGAACCCTACTCTATATTGACTTGTTACAAATTCTGTTGATATCATAATGCCTGTTTCATATCAGACTAAATCTTATTGAGCATGTCATTGTTTATTCTTCATTGTTATCCCAGTTGTTGCATCGATCTCGTCGATATTTATGATGTTGTTACTTGCCATGTGTACTCCCCATTGTTGTGTCGATCTCGTCGATACTAGATTATATTGCTATCCTTTTATTGATTCTTCATAATTGAACTGTTTCCTGGAACGTGAGTTTTCCAGTAATTGTTGTATTAGGTTGTCGATTCTTCCGACACCTGATTGTCGAAGTAAGGTTGTCAATTGTTCTGACACCTGACGTATATAATATAGGATTGGAATGTTTTTAAAAATGGACCAATTATTGGTCGGGCCATTCATGGTCGATGTAATTTAGGCCCAGATTGGCCTTGGATCCGTAGAGGACTATGCATGAGCTAGTCCGGGGTTGTTGCGTGGCTGGCCAGCAGCACAACCTTTGATTTGATAAAATGTGAAAATCCAATTCTAGAATAAGTTCTTATTTTTGGGATGAGTTACATCCATATGTTTTGTTCGTGTGAGTTATGACCTGATTCTCAGGTTTATTCGTTGCGTGAAGTTGTTGGTTCGTTGATTAATAATAGTGGTTTCAATCTTGCTGAAATCACTTACTCTTAATACATTTGGATTCCAAATAGTCAAAATCCACTTCCTTGATTCCATTGGCAGTCGTGAGATATCTACCTTGATGAGTTTTATTCATACCGCATATCCAGTCGGTACTATGTTGAAGTCTTGAAGTGCGTTCTTTATTCCTTGACCGAGCGTGTTGGCTCATTCTTACCCCTTGATTATTCTAACCTTCCAGAGTTGTTGGTTTCAGAAAATGTTGTGAATAGATCTGTTATCTTAAAAATTAGTATTTTTGTACAAGCTATGGTCTTGAAGACGTATGAGTCATATTTATTTCATATTTTCTACATACTATTGTAGTTATTGTTGATTCGGTCGCCGTAGCGACCAATATAAATCTTTTTGTGTTTTAAACTATTCAAATGAGAGAAGAAGAATGAGAAATTGTGGTAAATTACCAAACTTGATTTGAAAATATTAGAGATTACAAATGTTTAAGCCAAAGGCTTGTTTATTTGAAAATCCAAAGTTTATTTTGGAAACCTTTCGTATTATATTTAATAATGCGCTTGCTGAGCAATTCATTCGCTCATACTTGTTTTATTTATATATATTTTAGCCCGCCAGAAAGAAGGTGTATTGGCGAGAGTTGTCCGCGTAGCTGATCAGAGATGGGGAAAGATATTAGCGTAAAGACGTTTTGATCCAGAGCATTGGAGCTAGTGAGAGGTTTTGTATATAGATGTTTCTATTGAATAATATATTGTGTAAAGTTAGTTGCCTGGTATACTTCTTATCGAAGTTATACTGGTGTATTAGAATTTGTGTAAAGAGAATGGTTGTAAAGAAGAAAGATTATTGTAATGAAATTTTGGATTCTTGTTTCTAGCACTATAACCTTTAAAGATTCTTGGTAGAGTTGGGGTCACAGATATTATTATTATTGTGTTGATTTTATATTGAACAGGTTGTTTGGATTAAGAGTGCAGTGTGACGACCAAATCATTTGACCCCGGATTTGGGGGTGTTACAACTGCTCCACGTCAACATGTTAATAATAAGAAGCATGTTAAAGCTAAGACTGCTAATCCTCCTAATATTAAAGTGGATTCATTTATCCCTAAGCCTACTCAGAAATGTGTTAAGGCTGGCTATAAATGGAAACGCTCTTATGTGAAAGAGGTTGAAGTAGTTTTAGTTAGAAATGTTGTTTTGCCTGACAAAGGCCAGTTTTTTAAGTATGCCGGACCCAATCAATTTTGGGCTCCGAAGAAGGACTAATCAATCTGATATTGCAGGGAGTTAAACAGGTAAACCGTGTTATGTGGATTCTTGACAGTGGCTGTTCAAGGCATATAACCGGAGATAGAGCCCTGCTATCAGATGTGGTTGTGAAAGCTGGCCCAGTAGTTACCTTTGAAGATAACAACAAGGGTATTACGAAAGGATATGGCTGTTTGAAGTACGGAAATGTTATCATTGAAGATGTTTCATTTGTGGAAGGTCTGACGTTCAATCTTCTCAGCATCAGTCAGTTCTGTGACAGAGGATATGCTGTTTCCTTTGAAAGAGAGAAGTGTCAGATCACTCACAAGAAGAATGGAAAGCCTGCTCTTCAAGGAGTAAGGAAAGGTGACTTGTTCATAGCTGATCTGAACTCGGGATTCAAAGATGAAGTTAATTGTTTTTATGCTAAAGCTTCATCAGATGATAGTTGGCTATGGCACAAGAAGATGTCTCACCTTAACTTCAAAACTATGAACTCTTTAGTCAAGAGGGAATTAGTTAGAGGTTTGCCTCAGATGGAATTTACACAGGAAGGACTGTGTGAGGCATGTCAGAAGGGAAAGTCAAAGAAAGCTTCTCACAAGGGCACTGACACATCATCAATAACTGAACCTCTTCAGCTACTGCACATGGATTTGTTTGGTCCAGTTAATGTGATGTCCATGTCAAAGAAACAATATGCACTTGTGATTGTTGATGACTATTCAAAATATACATGGGTTTTATTCCTACATTCCAAGGATGAGACCCCATTCCTGGTGATTGGCCATGTAAAGTTGATTGAGCTGGATTCTAGATTCCCTGTTAGAGCCATAAGGTCAGATAATGGTACGGAATTCAAGAATGCCATTCTAACTGATTTTTGTGCTGATAAAGGAATAACAAGACAGTATTCTGCCCCTAGAACTCCTCAACAAAATGGAGTAGTGGAAAGAAAGAATCGTACATTGATTGAAGCAGCTAGGACTATGCTAAGTGAGTCCAAACTTCCAACGTACTTTTGGGCTGAAGCAGCGAATACAGCTTGTTATACTCAGAATCGAACTTTAATCAACAAGGACTTAATGAAGACTCCATATGAGATCATGAACAACATGAAACCAACTGTCAAGTACTTTCATGTATTTGGAGCAAAATGCTTTGTGCTTATAGATGACAATGTTAAACGTGGCAAGTTTGATGCAAAGGCACAAGAAGCTATTTTTGTTGGTTATTCCAGAAGATCTTACAGGGTCTACTTGGTTGGCAGTCACACAGTAAAGGAAAGTGTCAATGTTACTTTTGATGACACTAAGTTCCCCAGTATCCAAAAAGAAGACTCATCTGAAAAACTGAAGTTTGATAACTTGCCAGACTCAGAATCAGATGATGAAGACCCACCTGAAGTTATTGCTGGTGATGATAATAATAATGATGATAATGATCATGGTGATGGTGGTGAAAACACTGGTAACAATGGAGATACCACCAACACTGGAGAAGAATCATCAAGGCAAACAGGCAACAACTCAGGGGGAGCAAATGAAGGATCAACTAGTCACTCACAACATCAAAGTAAATTTCAAGGCGAATCATCAAGATCAAATCTTCCAAGACAGACTGTTTGGAATAGAGCTCATCCTTTTGAGCTGATCATTGGTGATCCAGATGTTGGAGTTAAAACTAGAAGAGCTTCTCAGAATGAATGTCTTTTCTCAGCATTTCTATCTAAAATGGAGCCAAAGAAAACTGAGGAAGCACTGACTGATCCAGATTGGGTGATTGCTATGCAAGATGAACTCAATCAATTTGAACAACAGCAAGTCTGGAAGCTGGTACCCAGGCCAAAGAACAAGAAAGTAGTTGGTACTAGATGGGTATACAGGAACAAGCTAGATGAGGATGGCATTGTTACTAGGAACAAGGCAAGACTGGTTGCACAAGGGTATTCTCAAGCTGAAGGCATTGACTATGATGAAACCTATGCACCAGTGGCTAGACTTGAGGCCATCAGGATGTTCTTAGCATTTGCTGCTTATTCCAATTTTAAAGTCTATCAAATGGATGTTAAGAGTGCATTCCTGAATGGTGAACTTGATGAAGAAGTGTATGTGGAACAGCCCCCTGGCTTTGAAAATCAGGAGCTGCTGGACTTTGTGTACTTTCTCTTCAAGGCTATCTATGGTCTCAGACAAGCCCCAAGAAAATGGTATGACACTCTCTCTGGTTTTCTTTTAGAAAATGGTTTTGTTAGAGGTATCATAGACAAAACTCTTTTTTCTAAGAAACACAAAAATGATATGATATTAGTCCAAGTCTATGTGGATGACATCATATTTGGGTCTACTAATGATAATCTCTGTAAGAGATTTGCTGAGCTAATGCAGAGTAAGTTTGAAATGAGTATGATGGGTGAGCTGAAGTTCTTTCTTGGATTACAAGTAAGTCAAAGGTCAAATGGTATATTTATTTGTCAATCCAAGTATCTCAAAGAACTCCTCAAGAAGTATCACATGGAGGATTCAGCATCAGCAAGGACTCCATCTTCAACAGCAATCAAACTTGGAGCTTCTGACAAATCTATCAAGGTAGATGTTACAAGCTACAGAGGTATGATTGGCTCCTTACTCTATCTTACTGCTAGTAGACCAGATATTATGTATGCTACATGCTTGTGTGCAAGGTTCCAAGCGGACCCTAGAGATGTTCATCTCGTTGCTGTGAAAAGAATCTTGAGATATCTTAAGGGTACACCTAATCTAGGTATCTGGTACCCTAAAGATTCTGGTTTTAATCTTGTTGGATATACAGATTCTGATTATGCAGGTAGTGTTGTGGATAGAAAAAGCACCTCTGGGAGTTGTCAATTCCTAGGAGGTAGGTTGATTTCCTGGTATAGTAAGAAACAGCAAACAGTTTCCAATTCAACAGCAGAAGCTGAATATATTGCTACTGGAAGCTGTTGTGCTCAGATCTTATGGATACGGAATCAATTAAAGGACTATGGCTTTGCATTAGACAAAATTCCCATATTTTGTGATAATACAAGTGCCATAGCAATCTCCAACAACCCTGTGCAGCACTCGAGAACGAAGCACATTGATATCAGGTATCATTTTATCAGAGAGCATGTCATGAATGGAACTGTGGAGTTACATTTTGTACCCACAGAAGAACAGACTGCAGATATATTCACTAAATCTGTTGACGAATCCACATTTATCAAGTTAGTTGGTAAACTGGGTATGTTAAACAGTCTTAGTGATTAACAATATCTCTGTCATGTTTGGTCTTTCAAAATTCATTTTCTTTTGCTATTGTAATGATATTCACTGAAAGTTCTCATTTAATAGTACATGCTTGTGTATTTAAATAACTCTGAATATTTTATTTTCTTTAAAAATATTTTTCTCATATTTTTTAAGTGGAGAAATGTATTTTTATTGAAAATATATTTATTTAGAATTATTTAGATATTTTTCAGATTGTAAATATTGTTGTTTGAATTTTTCTGCAAGTTTATATTAATTTTATGCATTTCTAATATTCTGCATATTTTTTTCTAGGATTTATGGAATTTTCTGTGAATTTTTCTAGAATTTTATATATTTTTCATGCATTTTTCTAAGTTTTTCAGCATTTTCTGTTAATTATTCGAATTTATTCTGAATTTTTTGGTAAGTCTTCCCAGTTTTACACTAGGAAGACTACCGGGAAAACAAGGAATATTTTCTTTTTGTTTTTTGTTTTTTCCTTTTTATTTTTGAGTCTTTTTCGAAGTCTTCCCAGTTTTTTGAACTAGGAAGACTATCGGGAAGACTTAATATTATTTGTTTTTATTTACTGTTTTTCTGTTTTAATTTAATTCGGAAGACTTTCTAGTTTGTACTAGGAAGACTACCGGGAAGACTATCCTAAGTCTTCCCGATTGTCTTCCCAGTACAATCTTATTTAAAAAACGTTTGACTGTCTTTTGTTTTGAATTCTAACAGTTATTTTATATATATAGATACATACGCAGTTCATACACGCATTCATTATTGTTTTTCTCCCTTAGCAGTTTTTATTTTCCCCCTTTCGAATCCAATCCATTCTGCAGTGAACTTTGATCATTGTTCTTATTGCTCAAGTCTTAACTTAGCAAATCAGTTCTGTTTTTCTTAAAAATCAAGGTTATAAGTCGAACTGCTGTTAAAATTTTCAATTTTCTTAAAAAAACCATTCGACTTGTTTTTTTTGAAATTTGCTAAGTGATTGCTTGTTTTGTGTTTGATCATAGTTGTTTCTGAGAGTGGTTACTGTGCGTGTTTACTGTGTGAGTTTGAAATCATTTACCCAATTCATTTGTGCTTTTCAAGTGTAGTTCGAATTTTTAGGATCTAAAATTTGAAAATTAATTAATTTTGATAAAATTTAATTTTGTGGATTTTAGTAATTTTAATTAATTCTAAAAATCCCTAAAATTTTATTTTTATTTTAAGTTAATTAAAATTTTATTGTTTTATTTAAAATGGATCCTAATAATTTTGAATTAGTTTTAAATAATTTTGTTGGGTATTTTGATCCGGCTAGGTGTAAGGTGGAACGTTTTAGACCATGGATTCAATTTTTAAATAGCAATACTTGTGTTAGTTATGCTATTTGTGCTAATGCACTTCTGAAAATTGATCCATTACGGATGTTGTGTTCAAGTGCTGTTATTGCTGGAGATTCAAAATCTTTTACTTTCAATATTCTCAACCAGCAATATACAGTTACTTTTCATTTATTTTGTGATGTGTTGCATTTTCCAAAGGACAGGTTTGATCCATTACCCACTGATGATGAGTTAACACAGTTCTTTGTGAATATTCATTATCAGGGTCCCTTTCAAATGGTAAAATTGTCAAAAACTTTTGTTGTAAGGGAATGGGATCTGTTCTTTGATACTATAGCTAGGGTATTTGGTAACTGCACAAAAACAAACTTTCATTGCATTACCAGTCTTAATCAATACATTGCCTATGCTATAGTATTTGGTCGTAGATTGAACTTTGCTGAGATTCTGTGGAACCTTTTGCTCAACAGGCTTGCTCACTCTAGGAGAGATTCTGATAATGGTGTGAAAGTAAGGTGTTGGTACCCTCGCTTTCTAACTCTTATCATTAATCATCTTCTCACTGCTGAGCAGGTAGAACTGTTTCGAGAAGCTAGATTTGAAACCTCTCCAACCACAGACACCAAATTCTACACCAGACTTGACGTCTCATCCAAATTCCTCAATATACCTGTTCTTGTTTCACCATTCATGAGACAATTCATTAATCTTCCTATCTTTGGTGAACAAGTTCCTGAACCACATCCAGTACCACTGCAGGTAGTTATTCCTAACCTTGGTTCTTCTTCTGGTACTTCAATTGAAACCCAAGTGGTTGTTAGGGCTGACCCAGAGATTGTAGATCCACAGTCTCTGACCCAGGTCATAGAGCCAAACAGAGAGTCAAACACTCCTGAAACACCACCTGAGCCTAATGTACAAACCAGTTCAAGAAATGTTAGTGATATAGCTGAAATGAGTGTTCCCACAGCTCTGTCTCCACCCTTAAAGAAAAGAAAAACCTATAGGGAGACAACTGTTAGCCCATCTGTATCCTCTCAAAAGGATATGGACATTGATATGGCCACTACACAGTCTCTGGAGACATCCTCTCAACAGGGTGGATCTATTGAAATTCGCCATCGGGCCATGGCATCTTGTACTGAGTCAAGCACACTCCCATTACTCACAATGGGAGAAGATATCCATCTAGATTACACTCAGGACACCATGTCAGGAGAGCACTTTACTTTTGACTTTGAAACAGTGCCTACCATAGTCACGGTAGAAGTGCCTTCACAGGCATCAGAGGGAAAATCTGATTCTTTGCCACCTATAATAGAATCATTTTCTCCCCTCCCAGAGGGAACATCTCTGGCTCCCCTAAGGGATTTTTCACTCGCAGTTTATACTGGAGAAAGTGAAAGGCAACTTGATGAGTCTGTCCCTGAAGAAATTCAGTATACAATGTCAAATATTTTGACAGACTCAATCAGGGACCGGGAATTGCGAACTCCCATTGCACCACCACTGACCTCTCTTGAAGGGGCTAGGGTGATTTTTCCTACAGGTACATCTACTGAGAATCTTGACAGACAGTTAGTGGTGAGAGATATGAATCAAACACCGAGTGAAACACAAGCACGTGAGTTGAGTGAAACACCACTGAGAGCAATTGAGGTGAGTGCACACACTGACACAAACACTGCTTTGTTGAACCAGCTAGCTGATCTACAAAGGAAGTTACAAGAAACCCAGGCTGAGAACAATCTTCTTAAAGAACAAGTGGTTGCTCAATCTACCACCTCTGTATCAAATCAGCTGGGTACTGTGAAAGATGACCTGGAAGGATTGAAGAATAATTTACTCCCAAAGCTGAATTCAATCCAACAATCTCAAGTACTGGTGGCTTCAGACATCTCTGATCTTACAACGTCAAATGCTCAGATATCGGAGAGTGTCAAGGAGATTGCTGCTATTTCTACCAAGGTGGACTTTATTCTGCAAACAACTGATGAAAACCAGAGGTTTAATGAAGAAAGGATGTCTAAGTTAGAAGGAGGAATGGAGCATCTCAATGAAGGAATGAAGCACCTATACAATATGATCAAGAATTCACATCAACCTACTGAAGAGCAAAGAACATTCTTTTAGGGAGATGATGATGAGGATGATGATGCTGATGAAGGAGGAGATGGGAGAGAAAGAGGAGAGATAAGGAGAACATCTGAGGTGAATCCTAGGGCTTCCACAGCTCAAACTGGAGAGGATTCCTCAACTAAGGGGGAGAAGGAGAAAGAAGGAGGAAACAGAGAAGCTGGAGGAGCTTCTGGAAAGGATAAGGGAAAAGGTAAACTATCACTGGAGGATACTGTCTTTGATGATGCCTATTACTACCATGGTGAACAGGATGACTTCCATTATGACACATCTGGTGATCTGGAGAAGACCATACCTGAAGAAGCTTTTGGTGAGGAGGAGGTTGAGGAGGCAGCAAACTTTGAGGATTGGGAGGATGAAGCTGATCTATATACACCTGGCCCTTTGTTTCAGAAGGAGTTGAAGAAACAGCAGGCAGAGCTAAGAAGAAAGGAGGATGAGAATGCCAAGGTCTCCGACATCATATCTCAGAAGCTGAAAATTCAAAAGGCTGAACATGAAGACAAACAACGTCTTCATAGTATTCATGTCAAAGAAAGGAGATTGGATGTGAGGATGAAGCAAGGAAGCAAGTGGGATAAGGCAAGGGAGATGTTTGATATCCCTCAGAGAGGCACAAACAATGATGTTACTTTTCTGAAGCTGCTTGAGAAGATCAGAACTGTTAATCCAGACAATTCATTATACATGAAGGCATTGAAGGAAGATATCTTAAGGATTACGTCTGCATTTGATCAAGTGAGGCAAGAACTGTTCATTTATGTCTCAAGTGCTCTTGAAGGGTCATTCACCATTTCTCTTGACCTCCTACAAAGAAGATCTCTATCTGAATTGTGGATTCTAATGAGTAAAGTAAAGAGATCTTCTTGCTTGAATGAGCTTCTATATGACCGGCTTAGAGATTCTGCTATGAAGGCCAGTCCTCAAGTTGTACATTTTCCTTATGAAGCCAAAATCTACAGAGGTACAACTTTAGAGACAGTGAGGCTGGATCCTGATTCCATGAAGCTACAGACTGCTATGCAACTGGTGAAGTTGGAGAATCTTCTTAGAACTTCTGGGTTTGCTTCTGTAGAGAAGTCTGAAGTTGCTGATATGATTTCAGACTACTGCACGGAGAAAATTCCAAGATATGCTCAAATGAAGAATAGATTGAAGAAGATCACCAATCAACCAGTAATGCCAAGTGGTGTGGTTTCTGAAAGTGATCGTGTCCTTGACAAAGATCTTCTAGTCACCTTACAAGAAGCTGAAGAAGGTGAAATTAGAGACTAAAGGCATGATAGGTTTAGCTCATTTGTAAATGTTATATGTTTAGAGCTAGGTAAATCAAGATAGGAAAATGTATTCATATGTTCAGTCTAGAGGAACATCTATCTTGTATTTATCTTTACTGTTTGAATCTGGAAATTGTTATATTTAATCCAGAACTTTTTATTATTTGCTTGGCTCTTAAAAGTCTTATCTTTTCTTGTTTTAGTTGAGTTATCCTCTAGAGGTATTTGGTTGTTATTGTCTAACAAACAAATAGGGGGAGATTGAAAGGCATATGTCCAGGCCTATTTGTAAACACCGAGGATTCTACTCAACTTTAATTAAGATGTAATAAGTAAATAATAAAAATCAATTGTCACAGGAATCTCAGAAGGTTATATCTGTCAAAGAATGAAGATTAAAGTCATCTACAGACTTGAAGTGATTCTACATTGAAAGAAGCTCAATTTATTGATCAAGCCTCAATGAAGTATTCAAGCTCAGTGGGTTTATTAAAGTGACAGAGATTTCAAATGGTGACAGAAAAAGATACTGATTACGGAGTTCTTGAATGAGAAGGTAGTGAATCACTGCTTAAAGTTAAATAGATAAAGAACAGACATTGTCGTTAGTCACTCATGAACCAGACAGTACATCGAGTGTCAACGTACTATTGTGTTTGTTATTTATCTAAGTTTTAAGTGATTCTGGAATTAATTGAGAAGTCAACTAATTCTATTTATTCTCTTATAAATAATTAATATTATTAAGTATATTATTTATTAATTTAATTCTGCAAAGAATTAAATTAATACATAATTTATTTAGTTAATTATTTAAATTAGAATATATTTGAACTAGGAAAACTTAGATTTTGTACTAGGAAGACTTAGTTTTTGAACTAGGAAGACTCACAAGTGAGTCTTCCCGATTGTCTTCCTAGAACAAATCTCAGTTTACCCGATTGTCTTCCTAAGCCATTCCTAGTTTTCCCGAGAGTCTTCCAAGGCCAAAATGATAGTTTTTCTGCTTGTCTTCCTAGTACAAATTCAGAACTGTCAAGTGGATTTGCACGTGTGTTGATTAAAAAGAAAAGCAAAGGTATTTATTCAAGGCAGGAGACTTTATTACATTCATTACAACTGAAGAAAGAAAAGACACAGAAACAAGAACATTTCATTTCTCTATGTCTTCATTACTTCAAACTGTCCGAGCATTAAAATCATTCAGAGATTTAATTCTTGTATTGTTTCTTAACATTTAATCCATAAGAATTGTATCTCTTGTACTGCTTTGACTTTCTAGCGGATCATAATCCCTAGATTTTATATCGAACTACTTTTTAGTATTCGATCCTTTTTATTACAAAAATAGATAAATTCATGTCGAATTTATTCTAGATTTGTTTTATTAAGTTCTTTGTAATCAGTGATCAAAATTGTAACACCTCTCAAGTTTAATAGAGTTTCTATTTAACTTGAATATTGTTTCAGTTTTTATTCCGCATTAATTTGTTCTAAATTGTTTAATCTTAAAAGAACAAATTTCGATAAAACGGTATAGTTTGTATTCAACCCCCCTTCTACAAACTTATCAGGACCTAACATTATGAATGCTTAATTTTTAACTTAGGGGTTGTATAAATTAGATAAACTAGTGGGAGCCACTTATGAATAAAGACCCGATTCATATAGTGTTTTAAAATCAAATTGAATATTTGCTAAGTGTTATTATGTGTTTATCATTTACTGATTTACTATATACATTATGTCTTCTGCACTATCACTCCGTAGCATACTGGATGCTCACAAATTGACTGTTCCTAATTTTGCTGACTGGCTTCGAAACCTGAAAATTGTTCTCAGGGTTGAGAAGCTGGAATATGTGCTTAACTCACCTAAGCCTGCTGAACCTGCTGACGATGCACATGATGATGAACATGTTGTGTATCGTACGTGGATAGATGATGCAAATGTTGCTCAATGTATCATGCTAGATTCCATGAACATTGAGCTACAGAAGTAGCATGAGCATATGGATGCTCACACTATCCTAACGCATCAACAAGAGTTGTATGATGTGGCGGGGAGGACAGCTCGATATGAGATATCGAAGGAGCCGTTCCGCTGTAGGATGTCTGAGGGATCGTCTGTGAATGACCATGTACTTAAGATGATCAATTTGATTGAACGTCTTGGACAACTTGGTTTCAACATGGATGGGGAGCTGAGTCAAGACTTGGTCTTGCAATCACTTCCGGGTTCGTTTTCACAGTTTGTTGTGAACTTGCACATGAATAAGTTGGACGTCAGCCTGGCTGAACTCCATAACATGTTGAAGACTGCGGAATCAAATTTTCCCTCGAAGAAGAGTTCTGTTCTTCTAATTGGTGAAGGTTCCAATCCTAAGAAAATGAAGAAGAACCCTCCCAAGAAGAAGAAAGTAGGTGAAAAAAGGCCGGTTCCACCAAAAGCTGAAGACCCCAAAAGCAAAGCTGTTTGCTTCCACTGTAACAAGGTGGGGCACTGGAAGAGGAACTGCAAGGTTTACCTTGCAGAATTGAAGAAGAAGAAGGGTAGTGAGACTGCCGCTTCTGATTCAGGTATGTTCATGATAGAAGTGAATATGTCATTAAATCAAATTGCTACTTGGGTATTAGATACCGCCCGTGGTTCTCACATTTGCAATTCGTTGCAGGGACTAAGGAGAAGTAGGACTCTTGAGGAAGAGGAGGTGATTCTACGGATGGGAAATGGAGCAAGAGTTGCTGCTACAGCTGTAGGATCATTTGATTTACATATGCCTACGGGCAAGACTATTGTTTTAAATAATTGTTATTTTGTTCCCTCGATTGTGAGGAATATTATTTATATTCCAATGTTAGACTTGGCTGGATTTTCGTTTGTTATTCAGAATAATAAATGTTCAATTCTTAGAGATAATGTTCTTTATGGTAGTGGTATTTTAAATAATGGCCTGTATGTATGTGACGTAGAGCATAATTTACTACAAATTGAACGTACTAATAAAAGGAAAAGGGATGATGAAAATCTCACCTATTTGTGGCACTGCAGACTTGGTCATATTAGTGAAAATAGACTTCGTACATTGCATAAGGAAGGGTTACTTGAACCCTTTGATTTTGAATCATATCCTACATGCGAGTCTTATCTATTGGGTAAAATGACCAAATCTCCATTTAGTGGACATGGAGAGAGGGCTGTAGATTTGCTAGGATTGGTATACACATGTGTATGTGGACCGATGTCTACGCAAGCCATGGGTGGATTTTCGTACTTCATTACTTTCACAGATGATCGATCTAGATTCAGATATGTGTATTTGATGAAACACAAGTCTGAAGCCTTTGAAAAGTTCAAAGAATACAAGTATGAAGTGGAGAAACAAACCAAACATAGTATTAAAACCCTTCGATCAGATCGAGGTGGTGAATACTTGAATGGAGAGTTTCTAGATTATCTCAAAGAAAATGGTATAGTCTCTCAGTGGACTCCTCCATATACTCCACAATTGAATGGGGTATCTGAAAGGAGAAATCGAACTTTGTTTGACATGGTTCGATCCATGATGAGCTATGCAGATGTTCCAGTATTCCTTTGGGGTTATGCATTGGAAACCTCATCATATTTACTGAATAAGGTGCCTTCCAAATCTGTTTCTCAAACTCCATATGAGATATGAAAAGAAAGGAAACCGAGTCTTAAACAAGTTAAGATTTGGGGATGTCCAGCTTATGTCAAGAAAGTTGACCCTGATAAGCTGGAATCTCGATCCGTAAAATGTAAGTTTGTGGGATATCCTAAAGAGACTTTAGGGTATTACTTTTACACCGATCATAGGGTATTTGTCTCCAGACATGCTACCTTCTTGGAAAAACAGTTTATCCTTGAAGGGAACAGTGGGAGCAAAATAGAACTTAATGAAGTTCAAGAAGCACAAACTACTACGGTTCAAGAGGAAACACCTGTTCAGACTGAACAACCTTCTGTGGAACAACCCATTCGTAGGTCAGAGAGAGTGTCTCGCCAACCTGAGAGGTATTATGGCCTTGTCATTGAGAATGACAATGAGTTGTCAATCATTGATGATGACAACCCTATGACCTATAATGAGGCTGTGAGTAGTGTTGACTCAGAGAAATGGCAGAGTGCCATGAAATCCGAAATGGATTCTATGTATACCAACCAAGTATGGACTTTGGTTGAAGCACCTAAGGATGTGAAGCCTATTGGGTGCAAATGGGTATACAAGAGAAAGATTGGAGCAGATGGCCAGGTGGAGACCTATAAGGCCAGGCTCGTGGCAAAAGGATTCAGACAAAGGCAAGGGATTGACTTTGATGAAACTTTTTCGCCTGTAGCCCTGTTAAAATCAATTCGGATTTTGCTTGCGATTGCTGCTTACTACGACTATGAGATCTGGCAAATGGACGTGAAAACAGTCTTCCTCAATGGGAAACTTGAAGAGGAAGTGTATATGACACAGCCAGAGGGTTTTGTTTCCAAAGGGAATGAACACCTAGTGTGTAAGCTGCTACGAACCATATATGGATTAAGGCAAGCTTCTCGTAGATGGAACATACGTTTTGATGAGACAATCAAAGAGTTTGATTTTATCAAAAAAATAGATGAACCATGTGTCTACAAGAAGGTTAGAGGGAACGTGGTAACATTTCTTGTGTTGTATGTGGATGACATACTTCTTATAGGAAATGATATACCGATGCTACAATCAGTCAAAGTGTGGCTATCAAAGAACTTCACTATGAAGGACTTGGGAGAAGCATCCTACATTCTCGGTATGAAGATCTATAGAGATAGATCTAGAAGAATGATAGGTCTTACCCAGGGTACATACATCGATAAAGTGCTTAAAAGGTTCAGCATGGAAAACTCCAAGAGAGGTCTCATACTAATGAGCCATGGAGTATCCCTTTCCAAGAAGATGTCTCCTAAGACACCTGAAGAAAGGGAACGTATGAGTAAGATTCCTTATGCTTCGGCAATAAGATCTATCATGTACGCGATGTTATGTACTAGGCCTGATGTTGCTCATTCAATTAGTGTGACGAGGAGATATCAGTCCAATCCAGGTGAAGACCACTGAAAAGCAGTGAAGAACATCTTTAAGTATTTGCGAAGGACTAAGGATATTTTTCTTGTTTTTGGTGGATCTGAGTTGAAAATAGAGGGTTATACTGACTCTAGTTTTTAATCAGAAAGCGATGATAGCACATCCATGTCAGGGTACGTGTTTACTCTGAATGGTGGTGCGATTAGTTGGAAGAGTTCCAAACAGTCTACAACGGCTGACTCCACAGCGGAAGCAGAGTATATAGCTGCAAGTGAGGCTGCAAAAAAAGCCGTTTGGATGAGGAAATTTGTTTCTGAGTTGGGAGTTGTTCCTAGCATTGAGGAGCCTATTGTGTTGTATTGTGATAACAACGCAGCAATAACACAAGCCAAGGAACCTAGGTCTCATAAAAATACCAAACATGTTTTGCGGCGCTTTCATTTGATTAGGGAGATCATTGAAATAGGAGATGTCAAAATTGAGAGAGTTGACACACATAACAACGTAGCAGACCCACTCACAAAGACATTGTCTCAGATTCACTTTGATCGTCATAAAGAGAAGATGGGTATTAGATACCAGTGTGATTGGCTTTAGTTCAAGTGGGAGATTGAAAGTGTTTGTCCTAAATCCAATCATGTATGATGAGTTAGGAAGAACTTTCAATTCTTGTATTCTTATTTGATTTCATTAATGTTAATAAAAGACTTGTTTTGTTTTGTGTTTTAAATAAGATGTTCCATAGTTTAGAGTAAAAATTCAAGAATTATAATGAGATTATAATAGTGAGATCTAGAAGATGATAACTATAGACTTAAACAGTTCATGATCATAGGATAACTAATCGGAAGTTGGTGAATCCGCAAAGATTGGTACATACTATGCTTGCTCCCGTCAGGAGGATGTCTGTTCTCATAGGCATTTGTGTGGTGACACTATAGCTAGTATGTAGGTGCTTGTTAGGGAATAAGTTTACTGAACATGACTCGATAAGTTGAACAACTAATGAAGTTTACTCACCTGTCAATAGTTATTCACTGAGTGATAGTTGTACAAGTGTCCTTAGACTTGAGATCGTTAGAGTTATCTTGTATATAATGAACTATTCTTTGGATTAGTCCTTAGTCTCAAGGACATCCATTAGGTCTATCCTGGGCATAGGGATTTGTGTATGGAGATAGTTAACGTCAATAAAGGATCTACCCCTTCCAGTAAAGGAAGAGAATATCCTATGTTATTCTTAGTATGCGAGTTCTGGAATCTCTGGCCAGAGTGTATGAAATTAGAAAGGAGTTTCTAATTTTCATTAATATGAACTTAGCATTATGAATAAGAAATCATATGATTAAATTTGATAAGGCCTGACACGAGATCCATGCCTTGTATTTAATCGGGATATTGTAGGGTAGAAGGAATTGATTGTACTGAAACTAGTCACTGACAGGTTCTTGGTATTCTAAGCAGTGAATTCATATTATCCGGATAGTCGCGATATGTTGAGAAGCATCACTCACGATGTAGAATAAATATAATTAATCAGTTAATTATAATTAATGAATTATTAGAATTCATATAAATAATAAATAAAAGTTTATTATTATTTATTTCTACTACCGACTTAATATTGAACCTACATGGTCACACCATAAAAGAATATTTTCTTTGATGAAAAGATTTAAATTATGAGAGAGGAAGAATTATTTTCTAAATAGTTTAGAAAAAGAAATAATGATTAAAATAGTTTTAATCATTATTAAAGCATTTTAGAAATGTGGGGTTAATATATATATATAGATATATTATTAAAACCCCTAAAAGAGCCCTATAAATAGAATGAGATAGTTCATTCTAAGGCTCATCTTATTTTTGTGAAAAAACCTAGAAAAGGAGCTAGCATCCATCTCTCTCTCTCTCTCTAAAAGTCTTAGAGATTTTTTGAAAAATTCATCGAAGGAAAATTCTTGGTGGATACCGGTAGAGTGCTTCACACTCTGAGGAGCAACTGCTTGCAACCATCGATTTTAAAGCTTCGATTCGCAAGGTATGGTTACGATTCCCCTCGCTCTAGATTTTATATGTTTTTCTATATGTGCGATACATGGTTTTTACGGAATAATTGTTATATCACGCTTCCGCTCATCCGTAAATTCCTTCAGTTCCACTCATAAACTCTAGCTTTAGTTGGGCCTTGTATGAGGGTGGTTCCCTTCGAAAGTTCCTTGACACGGAAAAGGAAAGGTAAGAACTCAATACTAGTATCATTTTCTTGACAAAATTTAGAGATTGACAGAATATTTCTAGAAATGGTGGAAACATGCAAAACATTTGAGAAACTAAATATTTTTGTAGGAGTAGAGAGAGAAAATGAACCAGTGTTTGAGATAGGAAGAGATGAACCATCACCAATTACTAGTTCTTCTGTACCGTCATATGGAGCATGAATGGATAAGTTGTTGAGATCATTTGTCACATGATGAGAAGCACCACTGTCTAGAAGCCATGCATTTGAGGGAGTAAG
Organism: Heracleum sosnowskyi; assembly: GCA_030848705.1. NCBI lineage: Eukaryota > Viridiplantae > Streptophyta > Magnoliopsida > Apiales > Apiaceae > Heracleum > Heracleum sosnowskyi. The sequence goes on from CM061245.1 coordinate 87,880,387, forward strand.
ATTTGAAGTAGCAGCCAAGTACGCTTGTGGGATAGAGGAAGGAGGTTGTCGTCCAAGTGGAACAGCCCGTGTATTTGTTAGTGTGGGAATCTGAATAGAGGGAAACTGAGCCTTGAACATAGAACATTGATTGAGAGAGTGACCAGAGACTCGACACCACTGGCATTTGCCAAGAAATGGTTGTTGTGGGCGTGGACCATGTTGCGGAAACACATGAGTGGGCAGCAAAGGAGGAGAGGGTGCAGCACCTCGGTGTTGTTTGCCTTTGTTTATTGGACGATGTTGGGCAGCTAAAACAGTTGCGGGAAATGGAGTTGAAGATCGAGAATGAATATTTCTGGCTGTGAGTTCCCGTGTGATTAATTTTTCATGAAGCTCCTCAAATGAAATGATGGAGTCCCTGGCATTTACAGCATCTATGACAGGTTTATAGGTCTCATAATCGAGGCCTTGCAGAATTTTGACATAATGGGGTTAATTTAATAAGAGTTTTAAAATATACTCAAAAATCAATTTGACATAATGGTTAGGATATGAAATTAGAGTAAGTCTAAGGATAAACTTGTAATTTCATAGCCATTTAATTTGCCTACCTCATTTAATATATAGAAGTAGATGACATGACTTGTGTATCTAAATCATTCTCTAATATAACTGAAATTTATAAAAATGAAAAAACCATGTTATTAGTTAAATTGATATATTTTTCCCGGACAAATGAGAACCATCCTTCCTATTAGTCGACCAAAATTTGTCAAAACGGTTTTCAATTAGTAAAATAAATAAATTGTCAGACGATTTGTATTTAGTCTCCTTTGTTCATGGATTATTTTATAGATATCAATTATATTTCTCTTTAAACATATAGAACATAGTTTTTTTCTATTTTGTCAGCTCGTGAAAAAGATCCAATTTGCCAAAACCAAATTTAATATGTAAATATCAGTTACATGACTTGACAATAAAAAAAGAAGAACAATTAGTTATTTCGCGGTCAATCAAACGTTAAATTTCAAAAAGTTTAAGTTCCTGAAATAAACAAGGCGCAAAAATCACAATTAATAATAATTGTAACCATCTGTGGCGCATACAGAGAATGGAAATCGAATACATCCAATACTGTGAAACTCAGTAATAGTGCATTACAAATTTACAATATAACTAGTTCGCAGTCTGGTTTCGCCTTCACTGGATTTCTTCCAATCCCATCCTTGGTCCTTAATTTGTCACGGTCATTAAAACCAAAACTTTAAAAAGGCTCAAAGCCTCAACTTGCTACAGCGACTTGCAGTGCTATGGTTTATACTACTACAGTATAACCAAACCTTGTATTATCATTAACATTCATTGATCAAGTTAAATTTGCGAAAAATATGTTGAAAGGATGACAATCTCGTTTTTCTCCACCACACTGACATCTTTCCTGTAGTATATATTCATCATACAAACATACAGTTAACAATTGAACATTTACCACAACTACCTACTATATATTTGTAGCATACTGTGGCTACTGCCTGTAATTTTGACCGAACATTGATTACCACATGCACGATTAGTTTGGATGGTTAAAGTAAGGAGAATTTTGAAGACTTCTGGTCAGCTCAGAAACGGTATGAAATGTGTATGGGACATACCAAGGGGGGTAGATACGTATCAAATTCCCTACTTCAAGCTCAACGTCGCCACAGGATTTTGAGCTAAACATTATTGTATATGTCCTTCCAGTTTTCAGTTCTATTTGGCAGTTATCAACCAATTGAGAATCCTGCAGTAGCAATCACTGAATTTCATATCTTTATTCAGTAGGAACTAGGTGTAAATGATGTCGGTTTAAGTAGATGACCAAAAGTCAAATGTCTATATTAAAATGGTGCTTCCTTAGCAGGATTAGCACATAGCTAGAAATTTGGTGTCATCATAAATGTCACACTAGTGAGATTTAGCCATACACCTATAGATGAGATGGACCCTTCTCTAAAACATGACTCATTTTACTGCTGCACCAAGCCAGTGACAGCATGTAACTAATAATTGAAAGTGGAAATTGAGAATCCTGAAAGACTATTACCATGTGCAATATAAAGGTGCATCCATTTTGATGAAAACACAATGAAATAATTACTGCTAAATCATATAAAAATCACACCTCTTGCTAGTGAGTATAGTGCATACGCGTATGCAACACTTAATATGTCAAATACTTTACATAGACTAGTTCAAAATCTTTGATGTCATGGACTAGCAAAAATTTGGTACAAAGGACACCATCCATAGCTTATGCCTCGGAAATATATATAATAATATTCTTTATTCTAGTTTGTCGAATAAAAACAATTGATACATACTTATACAGTTTATATTCAAGTTTCTTATTGATCATTAAAACCACCGTTTTCTAAGATATTTGTGGGTGTACCTCAAGATATGTACAAAAAGTAACTATTTAATTTTATACAACTTAGTAATACCTCTTTGTGTCGAATGAACGTGCAAGAGCAAACAGTCAGCTTTGCCTCCAGCCATCTTGACAAAATTTTCACGTCAAAGTAGCTTCCTTCATGGGATGAACGAATACAATTAGAACTAAAGGTAATTGATAGGCGCAAACTTGCAGCCTTTAAAAAAACTGACTTAACTACAAATGATAAAACAACAAACAATGCCATAGGTTAACCTTCTATGCCAGCTTGAGTCTGCAACTGCTTCATAAAATTTATATCTCTTTCCTTCTCATTTTGTATTACATGCTGCAACTTCCTGAACAATCCAGTGCTGTATATTCCAACATGTATAAAAGCCTCAGTATATATTCACTCTATAAATAGCAGTTATTCATGCCCTCTCTATACTAGGTACATGGGTGGACTTATTCAATGTTCCACTCACCCCATATGTGTAGGCAACGCAAAGGAAATTTCTTCATCTCTAGCTGAAGCCACACCAATAGCTTCTTGAAATTGATCAGCCATGGATTTTTTCCTCTTAGATTCAGGTATAATATGCTCTAGATTTTGGTTGAAAACCTATGTGAGAAAATATGACCGGGCATAAATGTCAGTAAATTCTGGTTAATAATTGTAGAGTACAAGTATTCTTGATCAACCAGTTTAAAGAATTGAAACCTTATCATCACTTGAAGTTGATGAATCAGTGTCCAATATATCAGGGGATTTGTCACCATCTAAGGTCCTATCACCTAATGAACGTATGTTTCTTTTGACCACAAGCTGCAGCCTTTCTTTTGTTCTACTAATCTGGGCAATAAATAATTGAAGGCTCAACACTAAAAAGATGTTAAAACAGGCGAATTTACTAACGTAGATGACTGACCACTTTAGTATCCCCTTGAGTAAGATCATTGCTTTCCCGGAAGGAATCTAGAAGCACAGCCATTGAGTCTTTGTTACAATTCTCTCTAACTGACACATCATCTTGCATGGCATGAATATTTGACTGCTCTATCTTCCCTCCCTTGAAAAACTCTAGCAAGTCAGACATGGATTGTTCTGCAGTTGCGGGTTTAATTGATTCGGAAGCTTCAAGCAATGGCATGGAAGTATCACCATTGCCATTCTTATGTGACGGCAAATGGAAAGAGAACTTAGGCTTAGCTTTACCTCGAACACCTACAGCAGATTGGACACTTTTCATTAGAGAATGAATTCATAAAGCTGTTGTAGCAACTACTGATCAGATACATTGAATTGGGATGCAGCATACATATGTATTTAAATAGTAGAAACACTTACACTCACGCTCACTAGATGAAGAGAAATAAACAAACAGATGATGATGATATATAGAATAATTCATCTGGAATAGGTTAGTCACATCATGCATTTGCTTTATATGATAAGATTTTGAGTGTACCATGAATGTAAAACACCTTTAACAAAAATGTGCAAAGTCCAGCAATATAGTTTAAGTAGACATAAACAGATGAACTACCTTTTCCAGATTTGCTCAGTTTCGAAAAGGTAGCTGGAGATGATGAGCATATAGCATTTTCGTTTACATGAACCAGTTCCTCAACTTCTTTATTCACTGCAGACCATGCATATTCCTCATCAGTCCTAGCAATTCTAGAAACTGGAAAATTAACTTTCTGGAAATTTCCACATCCTGAGGAGATGGATCGCACCAGAAGCATATTGTTTTCTTTTATTACCTAGTATAAGCAGTAAAATGCAGATGGTCATATCGAGCATGCAAATACTAGTAAAAGGATGATATTACAAAATAAAACATGACTGCAATACCTCCTCATCAGATATGTTCTCTTCATCTGAAGTGCAAGTAGATACCCCATCTGCGAGGCAGGTCAATTGGCGCATATCATCAACCTCATCTTGTATACATAATAGTTTGTCCCTCTGTGAAGCCATTTATTGCCAAATAACAACAGTTACTGGAAATATAACTGTGTAGCTCCTGGGACATTTTGCTACTTCAAAAAACTAACAAACCTTCTCAGGTGTATTACTTGGCCCGATTACATGTTCAAGTCCACGAGCATCTGTAACATTAAACACTTGTATTTAAAATCATAATGCTAAAACAAAGGACATAGGTAGAGCAGCATTTTACTGGTTCTCACCCGCAAGGGTCAATTACAAATTGCACCAACAATATAATGCATGTTTGCTTTTATGGCTTAAGAGTTTAGAGTATATAAGAAATGAGACCTACAAAGCTCTAGTGAACAACCTCTTAGTATCTCAAGCTGTGAAAGAACTTGTCCTCGCCCCTGTAAAAGTTCACTATTTACTTTAAGAACACGAGAATATGTACTAGCTATACAAAAATTCCGACTAAACAATGTGAAATACAAATTCTCAACAATGAGAATAGTAAAACAAAAACATCAGTTTTGCACATTAATTACAACTAGGAGTACTTTCTTAACAAAACATTAAAAACCATAATTCATTTGAGGATGACATTAATCACCCACTTAATTTCTTTGCTGATCTTATTTATTAGTTTAAGTCTTATTTTGGCTGACATACCATTTGCAATACAATAGTTTTAAAATCTGTAACTTGCAATACTAAAGTTCACATTTGGTCTGTTTTAGCAATTCATTGGACTATTAAACCAACACGGACTTAGCTGAAATAGTTGGGATGTGAAAAAATATAGAAGAAAATGTGAACTCCATTAGTGCAAATGGTAAGTTCTAAGTTTAGAATTGCAAGTGGTATGTCGTCCAAACTGCAGGTAAACATCATGTACTTTACTCATATAAGAACAACCTGTTGTTAACTAGTTCACAAATTTCTGTTCACAATAAAACCGCAGAATCCCAAGAACACCATATATGAAGATGATTTAATCATTTCGCAATTTAATCAATTGGCTTAGGCAACAAACCTTCCTTTCCGTAGTTTCACCCAAAGATATGCTCCAACCTCCATGCACATTACCCTCACATTCTTCTTCTTCTTCTTCTTATGGTATAGCAAAATTTTACCATCAGCAAATAAAATTAAATTAAAAAATCACCCTAATATAATGAAAAAGTAAATACTAGTTACATAAACGTCACTATGCATTTAATCCCATGGAATAAAACGGGGTAGGAACCGAAACCTTTGATGTTAATTAACTACACAAGTATGCATTATTTTTATTCCATCCCTCACTTCCCTTCTACAAACTTTTAGCCTAAGCTCCACTCGTTTACTTCTTCCGTTCACCTATAATTTCTTTCTAAATCACTGCAACAACGCTTCAAGTCCGCCATTCTCCCCTGCTCCTACACGACGTACTGCCAGCAATTTATCTGGGAGTCTCAGTTAGGGTATCGAAAGAGTGAGTTAACTTTAGAGATTTTGGGAGAGATACTGGGCCTCTCGAATTGCCCAGAGTTCTTGTAATATTTTTATCACTGCATTACTAGTCCTTATTCATACAAATTGAGTTTATTGCTGTTGCTTATATGTACTTGTTTGTCTGAGGATCTTGATTTATTGGTGAGGATTAACTGAGTTCATTTCACGCCCCCACTCTCTCGACCTCTAATCACCAAGAGGCCTCGGAATATCAGCTAGGCTAAAACAAAGGCACCGCTACGCCAAATACATATAACATTAACTAGCCCTAACCTCTTCTCATACAATTTAACATTTTCTCACAACTCTAATTTTCTCCAAACAATTGATTCAATTCTCACCACATTTCATTCAAATTAATAAATCAAACAACACGAAACGAAACGAAAGTAAGAAACAGTGAGCATAATCTTACCCGAAATACTCTGATCAGATTCATAATTTTGTTCCTGCAAATACAACAACAATGTACATACATACAAATTCAATTGAAAACGAGAGCCAAACACTTATAATAAGTTTAATTTGAGAGAACCAAATGAGGAAAATAAATAAAATATACATAAATATTAATATTACCGCAATTGATTTGTGATGATCCATCCATCTCCGCATCTTCTTCAAGAGCAGCTGCTTCAGTCATAAAGCCACTACTGTTGTATTTTTTTCGGGATATACGTGCAACTTATTTTTATGACGTGGTTTTGGTTTTTTATACGTGAAAGTCTATTATTTAAAACATTTTAATTTTTTTTTTAATATTTTGTCTTTAATTTAATAGTATAAAATTGGCATATCAATTTTATAACATTTTTTAGAATTAAAATTTGAAAGAAGTTTGTAAAAAAATTGTGAATTTTAATTAAAATTTGAAAGAAGTTTGTAAAATTTCCTTTATATTAATTGTGAATTTCTTGATAATCCACCTCAAATTTATTTAAACTAGTCATGAAAGTCCCGAATGCGTTATCTCTTTTAAAACTTTAATATAAAGGAAATTTGTCAAAAATACCATCTTTTAACATTCTTTTTGCAAAAACACTATCTTCCTTAATTTATTGCATATTTACTTTGTGTTTTAAAAAGACAGTATTTAATTTGCAAAAATACCGTTAGATAATGACCAGTCAGAAAAGTTAAGCACAAACATACTGTTTTTCAGTCTTCCCTTCTTCTCTCTCTCCACTCTCCCTGCTGTTCTGTCACACGCATTCTGTCATTTCTATTGCCCTAATTCTCATCACAGTACTCATATTCGATTTATACAGGTGAATTTTATTTGATTTAGATTTATTCATTTTGATCTATAGATATATATAGATTTTGTTGTAGATGCATGTATAAACCCTAATTCTTCGAAATTTTGTTCAATTGTCAATTACATATACTTGTTTTAGAGCTTATATGGTTTATTTGAGTTTGTTATATGCTTCTTCGTACTTATATGTTGTTATATATACATACACAACAGTTAATTCCTCAATTGTAGTTGTTCTGTTTCATTCCGTTTACATACAAGTATATAGTTGTATTTTGTGTTTTCTTTGTAATTTATGTGTCATTTCATTGGATTTAATATTTGTGTTTCTAATGAATTTTTATTAATTTTTAGAGTTATTTACAGTCGACATGGTTCATACAAGATTCTCCTCTGCTTCTGGTTTAATTTCGAAAGGGTCTGTCTCTCACGCGAAACGTAAATTGAAGTTATCTCCAAAGAAACTGAAGGGTATCAAATCGAAGTCACCTGTTAAATTGAAGAAGTTGAAGTTTCATGATGATCTTTTCCCACCTCCTAAGGTACATATTCCTGCAGATAATTCTTATGATTTTGTTTGCATACTGTCTTGTAATGTATTTCTGTTTGTGTTTCACAAAATGTAGTTAAGAATTGTGTTGTATTTCACGTTTATTTGCATTGTTCTGTAGTCATGTGTTGATTTCATTTGTTTGTATATGCTTTTAGTGTTATTAGGTTCATTTGATTTGTTTTTATATGGTTTTATATGGAGAGGTTGATTTGATTTGTTTTTATATGGTTTTATATGTGAGAGGTTGATTTGATTTGGTTTTATATGATTTTATTAGGTTCATTTGATTTGGTTTTATATGTGAGAGGTTGATTTGATTTTTATATGGTTCATGTGTTGACTTCATTTGTTTGTACATGCTTTTAGTGTTATTAGGTTCATTTGATTTGTTTTTATATGGTTATATATGTGAGAAGTTGATTTGATTTGCTTTTAATTACAAAGATAATTGTAAAGTGTTCGTACACTTGGGTTATAGTAAAAATGTATTCATGTCATTTTTATTATACACATGGAATGGATTATGGCATCCCTGTTGAGAAGCATAAGCCTGCCAAGGTCACTACTCTTAACAAGTATGAACCAATCACATACTTAAGGGCACTGATGTCTGCAACCCAACTTTCTAGTTTTACCGAGTCTTGCTTTGGGAAGTTTGTGAGTATGCCTCACTTCAAGATTCAGCATCAACTTATTCACAACCTTCTTCTGAGGCAATTGAACCAGCCAAATACGAACGAAATTTGGATAGGGGTAGGTGGTATGAAACTGATATTTGGGTTAAAGGAATTTGCCACTATCACTTGGCTTTTGTGTGTTGGTAATGTTGATAAGATGCAGTATTCCAAACCTGAGAACTCGTTTCTTAGTAGCTATTATGAAGGTTCTAACCCAGTCTTGAAAAGTTCACTTAAGAAGAGTTTCTTTGGTAAAGATTGGAAGACGATAATGATGCTGTTAAGTTTGCTAAATTGTATTTCTTACATCACTTTCTTCTTGCGTCAAACACTGATACTCAGATTCCAAAGGGTGATTTTGATCTTATAAATAGTGAAGCATTCGATCAGTATCCATGGCAAAAGAAGTTTTTAAGTTGACAGTTGATGAGAAATAATGTTAAGACTAATTCGAAAGATAATTATTATAGACTAATTGGGTTCCCGTATACACTTCAACTTTGGTTCTATGAGTGCTGTCCTTATATGAACGAGAAGTATTGTGATCAGAATGGTGGTTTTATTCCACATTTTTTGAATTGGACAAACGACTACCATGCAAGATTTGAAGAAATTTATAGAACTTTGTCATTGGATGCAAAGAATGTAAGATTTTGTATTCTTTTCAGATTTTTCTTAGTTCATTTTTTAAGTTGCAACTCTCATAATTTTTCACCTATTTTCTTTTGTAGTTGCAACTTAAAAATTTTACTCCAACTGCCCAAAAAGTTGTAGATCTTCAGTTGAAGAATTTGGTTGTTAAACATTCTACTGCGAACATGACCTTGGATGAAAATTCTGATGATGATTTTGTTTGCCATGTAACGGGTGCTGCATCTTCATCTGTTCGTTCTAAAGATGATATTTCAGTTAACAAACTACATGTTAGGCCGAATACAGTATAATCAAATATATATGAGAATAACAATAATCAAGAACACTGTTTATAAATCAATAAACTGTAATTTTATTAACAGATTCTCTCTTTATGATGTTAATGAATCACAAAGAGCTTCTAGGTTACAAGAATAATAATTCTATGTTCGCATCCCTTCTAGGGATAACCTATCTGTGTTTATATAGTAAACAGTTACACAATCCTTATCTAATTGATACTCCTATAAATTAGCTATACAATTATTATCAATTAAGGATTGCTTCAGTCTTCTGTCCAGTTTCTTTAGCTGTATCAATATATTCTGCTTCTTTCCATCTTCAGAATATATTGCTTCTAGAATCTTCATGATTTGCATCGACAGCTAAATCAACTTTCACCCCGTCAGACTTTAACAAACTCTGACTGGCTTCCAGTAAACTCTGATAAGTACTTCAGACTAAACTCTGAACAGTACCTGTTACTTAAACACTGATTAAACAAACATCAACAATTATATCTAACAATCTCCCCCAACTTGTGCATAATAAAAATGTACAAGTTAAACAGATAATTGATGATGTCAAAACATATAACAAATGCAATGTTTAATCATAACAGAGTTTAATTTTAACTTAGAACAGAAAACTTAAAAAAAAACTTACAGTCAGACTTTATTTGATTTCTTGAATATCAGGAACAGTTCTGAGATAATCTATGAGAAGTCTTCTTTCAGCCTTTTCCAGCTCTTCAATCATAACTTTCTTCAATTCTCTCAATTCTGAATCAGATTCTCCAGTCTGATAAATTGCAGCTCTCAAAGAATAGATGGAATTTTTCCTCATCTCATTCCCTAGCTTAATAAAATATGATTTATCAGATTCTAGATTGAATTCTAAGACTTTAACTCCCAGATCAGTCCTTAGTCTTGCACTGTTTCTTTTCATTTCTACAATCTTTCCATAAGCATCTCTGTACTTAGGAATATATGCACTCGAGACTCCTCCTCCAAGCATTATCTTTGATTTCAGCATCTTTTCTCTGATAACTAAAGCAGCATCATGAGTACTTCTATTTTTGACTTTTAACAAATACAGAACATACTCCAATTCTTCATAAGATTTGAGATTGATGTCAGACTCTGCAACCTTGTAAACTCTTCCATCAGCCATAAAATACAACAAAAACTCTTTCTTTAACACTTTATGAAATATCATCTGAACAGATTCTAGCATATCAAGACTCTCTTGAGTAATAATACCAGATACTGCCAGTGATGATTGATCTCCAGGCCTGTTGTTTATTCTCTTCTCCTTGTGTGAACCTAATCCAGATTTATCATAAGATTCTTTACCCAATACAGTTCTGGTTTCTGAGAAGTTAACAGTTTCTGGCTTCAGAGTTTCAGGAAGTATAGGTCTTCTAAAAATACCTTGGAGTTGAGGTGCCAGTTGAGTTTGCACAACATGAGCATTGTCAGAGGTTGTTACAACTTTAGTAGAAACATCAACTTGAGCAGCGTCAGAAGTTGATTTACTTATCCTTGATTCAACTTGAGCAATGTCAGAGGTTGAATAATTCTTCTTAGGTAACTGTCCTTCTTCTACCAGTTTACCCTTGCCCTTATCAGTGTTTGCAATTACAGGCTTCCTTGAGTTTTGCAAATTCTGTTGAGTATTCTCTTTGATAGAGATTCCAGTTTCTTTCTTTCTAGGGGCCTTGACAGCTTTCTTTTTGTAAGTACCATCCTTCAATTTCTTCTCATGCTCTTCAGCAAGACTCAGCATTTCAGCTTCCATGTCTTCAACTGTAGCTTCATTACCATGCTCTTCTAGAAATATCTTAGCAGCAATCTCTTCATCAGTAGTTGGATTAGATGATATCACTAGACTCTTGAGTCTTGAAGAAGATTGACCACCAGAGTTTATCCTATCAGAGTTTGTCTGTTTTGACCTTTGTCTCCTTATCTCTTGAGCAAATTTAGACCTATTCTCTGCTTCTCTACTTCCACCATCAGTAGAATCATCCCTCCGTCTCAAGGTTGGAGTCCTCTTGCATTTGTCATTAGGTACACTCTTCCCCTTTTTGACATCATCAGAAAGTAGTACTGATGTCAGCAATTCTAGAGCAGTAGAAATAGAATTCAATTGTGCAGACATTGCAGTCTGATTCTCCTCAACTGTCCCAAGCCTCTTCTTAATTTCATCAGAATCCTTGCCTTGCTGCTTGAACATGGCAGAATAATAAGACCTATCAGTCTTTAAGGTAAGATCCCTTATACCCACTTCATTCCTAAGATTGTTAACCACTGTTTGTGTTTCATCAAACCTATTGTGTAAGGCTTTGACTTGAACCACAGTGGCCTTTAGACTTGTAAGAACATCAGAGTTTGAAATTTTCTTCACAGAATCATCAAGAAAATCAGCAGCCCTCTGTGCAGAAAAGATACAATCTGCAGCAGCCCATCTATTGTAGTACATATCCTGGAAATGCTCAGCAGTAGCTCGATTGACCTCTCTTTCCTCATCAAAGTTTGCTCGAATATCAGATAACTCCTCTTGTATATCAGGATGTGAATGAGCAGAACTATCGTCAACATTTTCATCCTCTGCTGTATTCTCTGCAGGAACATTCTCGGCCATTCTTTCTGGATTATCAGAGTGTGCATTAGTATCAAACTCTGCTTCTTTTTAAACAATCTCAACAACAGATTGTTGCAAAGCTTCAAGAAAAATAATATCCTCAGAGTTTAGCTTATCAGCAGCCTCTTGTACATTCTCTGCAACAGCTTCATCAAGAATTGGCTCAGTAGCAACTTCTATCCTCTGATCAACCTCCTCACCTTTGTCAGAATGTAAATTGTGAACTGAAAGAATCTCTGTGTGAGAAGCAACAGAGTCTTCAATGTCCAAGGTGGCTTGATCAGCTGCGACATCCTCAGCATCACAAATACTGATAGTAGGATGTGCATCTAGAATATCTTCATCAACAAAGAAATCCATTGCCCCAGCTTCATTTTCAAAAACCCTGCTGTCAGAATGATCAGCAGCTTCCTCAACTATATCATCACCCTTTGATGTAGGAGCTGCTCTTTCAAAATCCATCATGCCAACATCAGCATTTACTCTGTCCGCAGTAGGCACAGGAGTGTCACAAATCTCCTCTTGAAGAACAACTTCAGGAGCTACATTTTCCATAGAAACTCTGTCCACAATGACAGCTTCATCCTCCTGAAACTCAACTTCAGGAGTTTCAACAACTTTTGAAGAAACATTCTCAGCACCAAATAATTGTGCTGCTACCAATCTTCTTTTCCTTTGATGAAGAGTTTCATCATCAGTTTCACTCTTCTCATCAGCATCATCAGACTTTGCCCTGTTGGCTCTTCTTTTCTTTAACCTTTTCTCCTGAGGCATACCATCAGTGGTTGATACCCCAGCTTCATTTTCAGATGGCTTCACTCTTGCAGACTTAACAGCTCTCACCTTAGACTTCTTTGACTTCTGTGATTGAGACACAGAAGGTCCAGCTTCAGAGTTTGCGAGTTGTTGTTGTTGTGACTGGACTAGAAATTGTTGCACAGACTCAGGTAGCAGCAAGACACCAACATCCCCTTTCTTGTTATCCTTATTAGTTAGATCAGAGAATATGCGTTTATGTAATTTAAAACAGGGAATCACATCATTCTCAGCTATCTCTACTTCAGAAACACATTCAGAGAATATCAATTGACAGAATCTTGCAAAATAGACTACACCTCTGTTTTCAGTCATTTTCTCACCTATATTATTTAGAACTAGCCTAGCAACATCAAAATTACTTCCATAAAGAAGAGAATACCCGATTTGCAGACTATCGGTGGGAATTGCATCCCAATTCGTGCACTTCTTTCCAAAAGCCCTAGTGATGCAATCGAAAAAGAAACTCCATTCCTTGCGCAAAAACGGCCTTTTCAGTTGACCAATCTTTGTCAATGGTCCAGAGTAGCCTATTTCTCTCATCATTCTAACCAACTCAGAATCGCCAACAGAGATTGTGAAAGCATTGAAATCCTCAAGACCCAAAGCATCACGAACAGTAGTTGGAGTAACTATAAACTCTGCTCCTTGAAATTCAAAGATAATAGACGGAGACCCAGTCTCTCCTCCATCGTCATAGGTTCCTGTCTGCCAAAAAGTTCTGATTTGAGAGGCAGACAGCTTCAAAGGTGCAGTTAGAGCAGTGCCAATATCAGAGTTTGACAAGAAATTCTGAATCAACTGAAACGCCTCCGGTGCGTTCTCATTTGCCAAAGGAGCTGAATAGTTATTAGGGACAAATTCTAACCCAGAAGCAGTAAACATTGTAGTAGCCATTAGAAAAGTGTAGAAGAAAGCAAGAAATAAGACAGAGAAAAGTGTAGAATGTATGCAGTGAAAGTGTTTGAGACAGTGTTTGTGAGTAAAAGATGAAGTGTGTAAAAGAATGAACCGTTTATGTGTAGTAAGTTTAAATAATAACTGTGAAAATTAAAACCCAATCGTTTTAATCATTACTACACACAGCATGCGTCTTTGAAAAATGTGTGAGTGGGACAGATGTCAAACATGCATACGCTGACATCTGTATGTAACAACTTCCAATACACACGCGCAGTAAAAATAGCCATAATTACCGCGTTTCACATTGTTCAAAACACTCAACCTCTCTCTCCTCTGTTTAATACAAATATGAACCGTTTGTAATCATACTCTTTCGAATTTCTAAACAAATGTCTAATCTCAAAATTATAAAATGTCTGAAACAAAGAAATCATTTTAACCGTCAGAGATTAAAACAAAGTTACCTCGGCGTATTTCACACAATACATTAGTGTTTACCATTTGTCCTTCTTTGTCAATAAACTCTTTTCTCAAACTGTACAGGTGTGAATAATTGTGTGTGCAATAGCAGAGTTTACCGAAATCAATATTTAGATCATCTCAAAGTGCATAAAATCCACAAACTTAAGTAGTAAAAACTGATTGCCCAAACTCTCATGTATAAAATAAAATCTGATACTTATCTAAACTCTGTCTTCATATATCCTTTCATTTGGATATTTTTATTAATTTCACCACCTTGTAATTTTTTTTTTTTTTTTAATTTTTCCAGTAATCAGTGGTTGGCACTAGTCACCAAAAGTCAAAGATTTTAGCCCTTATTTCATACAATAAGTTCCTGGATCTTCCTAGGCACAACATGATCTCAAAGGAATTTGTGCTCTATTTGGCATCTTTTGATATGAGGGTGAAATATTTGCTATTAGTTGTCAGAGTTTAGACTTTTCATCAGTTAATACAATTAATTTATGAGAGAAAGTGCAAACAACTAATACAAACTCAGTGTATAGGATCAATAAACTAAGAGATGGTATAAATATAGAGACAGTATCATGCTGTGTTAAGTTACTGCACAGATTTGAGATCAGAATCTATATAACTCTTAAGGATTCATAATTACTTACTGAGAATTATGCCTCATACAAAATTTCTTCATTGGTCCATATGTTTCAGACAAAATTACAATCAGAGTATAGCATTAGACTGTAACTATCAGAGTATAACCAACACTTTATGACTAACAGAGTTTAGCATCAGAGTTTATGACACTGGTACTCATAATAGTTAATACATGCAAGGAATCATGAGCATAAAAATCAAACATGTATAGTTTTTGAGTCTAACCCGTATCTCTAGTCAAAACCAGAGATCATTCCAAGTTCATTTACCAATCTTGTAAAAGTAGCTTCACTCAAAGGTTTGGTGAAGATATCTGCAAGTTGTTGGTCTGTAGACACAAAATGAAGCTCAATGTTTCCTTCTTCCACATGTTCTCTGATAAAATGATACCTTATGCTGATGTGCTTGGTCATGGAGTGCTGTACTGGATTTCCTGTCATAGCAATAGCACTTTGGTTATCACAGAAAATAGGTATTTTAGAGTACCTTAAACCATAATCCAGCAACTGATTCTTCATCCACAGAATCTGTGCACAACAGCTACCAGCAGCTATATACTCTGCTACTGCAGTGGATGTGGGAATTGACTTCTGTTTCTTGCTATACCAAGAAACCAATCTGTCACCTAAGAATTGACAGCTTCCACTTGTACTTTTTCTGTCTATCTTACAGCCTGCAAAATCTGCATCAGAGTAACCAATTAGCTTAAACTCTGATTCTCTAGGATACCACAAACCCAAGGTTATGGTTCCTTTGAGATATTTGAAAATCCTTTTTACAGCTGTTAGATGAGGCTCTCTGGGATCTGCTTGAAATCTTGCACAAAGACATGTGGCATACATGATATCAGGTCTACTTGCTGTGAGATACAGAAGAGACCCTATCATGCCTCTATAGGTTGTCATATCCACTGTAGCACCTGTGTCTTTGTCTAGCTTTGTTGCAGTAGCCATGGGAGTTGGAGCAGATGAACTATCAAGCATACCAAATTTCTTTAGAAGATTTCTGGTATACTTTGCTTGATTGATAAAAATCCCATCATCTGTTTGCTTGACCTGTAAGCCTAGAAAATAACTAAGCTCTCCCATCATGCTCATTTGGTACCTGGACTGCATAAGCTTTGCAAACTTCTTACAAAGTTTATCATTAGTAGATCCAAAAATAATATCATCTACATAAATTTGAACTAAAAGCAAATCATCACCAGAATTGAAATAAAACAAGGTTTTATCAATTGTACCTCTTGTGAACCCACTTTCTAAAAGAAATTGAGCAAGAGTTTCATACCATGCTCTTGGTGCTTACTTTAGTCCATATAATGCCTTGTCAAGCCTGTAGACATAATCTGGATGCTTGGGATCTACAAATCCTGGTGGTTGTTCAACAAACACTTCTTCTTCAAGCTTCCCATTGAGAAAAGCACTTTTCACATCCATCTGAAAGACTTTAAACTTCTTGTGTGCAGCATAGGCTAGAAAAATTCTTATGGCCTCCAATCTTGCAACTGGAGCAAAGGTTTCATCATAGTCAATTCCTTCCTGTTGTGAATAACCTTTAGCCACAAGTCTAGCCTTGTTTCTTGTAATCACACCTTCACTGTCAGTCTTGTTTCTGAAAACCCACTTTGTACCTACAATTGATCTATTCTTTGGTCTAGGTACAAGTGTCCAGACTTCATTTCTTTCAAATTCATTTAACTCTTCTTGCATTGCTGTTATCCAATTAGCATCTTGAAGAGCTTCCTCCACTTTCTTTGGTTCTGTTTGAGACAAGAAAGCATGATATAGACACTCATTATTTGTTGCACTTCTAGTTCTTACACTAGCATCAGGATCTCCAATTATGAGATCAGGTGTGTGTGCCTGTGTCCACTTTCTTGCTGTTGGTAAGTGGTTTCTTGCATCATTATTGGATCCATGCTCTCCTGATTCATATGTTGACTTTCTGCAGCATCTGAGGCTCCCCCTAAATTGGATGGCTCAGAGTTTGAACTGTCAGAGTTTGAATCAGTTTCCTCAACTGACTCACTTGTTGTGTCTTGTTGAGCTTCTTCACGCTCCCCCTCAACTGGTTCTGTATTTTGTTCAATTTGAGAATTTCCAGTTTCTCCAGTATATACCAGTAGAGGTTCAGAGTATGCTTCGTCAGAGTTTGTCAGAACCGCTTCATCAGAGTTTGCATCATCAGAGAATAAATCTTCATTTTCAAAGCGCAGTCGATCATATTCATCTAAGTTATCAAGTCCAGTTATTTTCTTGTCATCAAATGACACATGTATAGACTCCATGATCACCTTTGTTCTCAGATTGTATACTCTGAATGCTTTTGTTGACAATGGATAGCCAACAAAAATTCCTTCATCAGCTTTTAACTCAAATTTGGTCAACTGTTCAGGATGAGTCTTTAACACAAAGCATTTGCATCCAAATATATGAAAATATTTCAAATTTGGCTTCTTATTTTTCACCATCTCATATGGTGTTTTCCCATGCTTGTTGATCAGTGTAGCATTTTGAGTAAAACAAGCAGTTTGAATAGCTTCTGCCCAGAAATAAGTTGGCAATTTTGCTTCGTCAAGCATAGTTCTGGCTGCTTCAATTAAAGTTCTGTTCTTTCTTTCAACTACACCATTTTGCTGTGGAGTTCCAGGTGCAGAAAATTCTTGTTTCACTCCTCTTTCCTTGCAGAAAGCTTCCATGATTGAGTTTCTGAATTCAGTTCCATTATCACTCCTTATAATTTTGACTTTGTGCTGTGATCCTTTGTCCAGTAGATTTACATGATCCATCAGAGTTTGAGCAGTTTCATCCTTCTTTGATAAGAAATACACCCATGTATATCTAGTATATTCATCAACAATTACTAGAGCATATTTCTTTCTGCCCATAGACATCACATTCACTGGTCCAAAGAGATCAACATGTAGAAGGTGATAAGGTTCCACTACTGAAGATTCAGATTTGCTCTTGAAAGATGACTTCCTTTGCTTGGCCTTTTGACAGGAATCACATAGGCCATCTAGACTGAGTATTGATTTTGGGAGTCCCCTTACAAGATCCTTTCTTATTAGCTCATTGATGTTGTTCAAATTGAGATGAGAGAGCTTCTTATGCCATTTCCAACTCTCTTCATTTGACATTCTTGCAGACAGACACACTGTTTTTCCATCAGAGTTTGTT
The DNA here is from genome assembly GCA_030848705.1 of Heracleum sosnowskyi. NCBI lineage: Eukaryota > Viridiplantae > Streptophyta > Magnoliopsida > Apiales > Apiaceae > Heracleum > Heracleum sosnowskyi. The sequence goes on from CM061245.1 coordinate 87,898,284, forward strand.
ACCAAACTTGCTTCATAAATGTTGTTGCGCCTGTGTCCAACTAGAACAACTTTTCTAGTAGATTTACTGATAACTTCACAGTGTTCAGTATGAAAATCTACATGGTTTCCTCTGTCACAGATTTGACTCACAGATAGCAGATTATGCTTGAGTCCTGAGACTAGAGCTACATTGGTGATGATGACACTTCCAAGATTGATATTGCCATATCCCATAGTACGTCCTATGTTGCCATCTCCATAGGAAACCTTTGGGCCAGCCTTCTCCTCAAAATCTGATAGCAGGGCTTTATTTCCAGTCATGTGTCCTGAGCATCCACTGTCCAAGATAAGGGTGCTCTCTTTTATGCCCTGCAATCACAGCCAATTACAAAGAGTTAGTTTTAAGGATCCAGACTTGCTTGGATCCTTTGGCTTTCTTAACATTGTTAGCTTTTGCAGCGGAATCACTATCAATAGAGTTTAAACTAACATTGTCAGACTTTGCACTTGTAGAGTTTGCTCTAACCCACTTCAGATTGGGTTTTAGCTCATAGTAGTTGTGATAAATAGCATGATAACTCTTACAAGTATAAATAGAATGCCAAGTGCTCCCACAGTGTGTGCATAAAGTCTGTGGTTTAACCCTTACATAATCATTCTTTACTCCTGATGTAGAAGGTAAAGAATTAATATCTTTGTTCTTATTGCAAAATCTAGCAAGATGGTTAGTACTACCACAGTTATAACATGTTTTCCTTGGAGCAGCAGCAGTAGGCAAATGATTATTTCTTTTATTTATGCCTATCTTTCCATTCCTATTCTTCTTGGACCCTTTTGGTTTCATGGCAGACTTTACCTCTTTGAGCTTATGATTGAACTGTTTTCCTGTCATCAAGCCAACATTAACCTGTTTTTCACAAGTTTTTACTGGCTTTCTAACAGCTTCTATTTCCATAAGATTTTCTGTTATAATATTTTCCTGTCTTTCACAGGTTTCATCTGATTCCATATCAGCTTCTCTTACTACAACAGATTTTAACTTAGTGGACTCTGGAACAAATTTCACAGGTTTAAGTTGTGGTTTAACCTTAACCTTGTCTTTAAACCTAAGTTCATCATTTTCACAATAGCCTAAACCTACAGAATCTGTCTGAAACACTTGATGAGTGTCTCTTCCAGAGTTTGTCCAAGTCTTGATTATTTTTCTTTCTTTTTCTAGATCAGATTCTAGCTGCTTATATCTCTTAGTCAACTCCTTTTCAATATAAACAGCATCATCTCTTTCTTTTTGAATCTGCTTCATATTTTCAAGTTCTCCTTCAAGAAACTTGTTTCTATCTTTAAGGCTAAGATTCTCAGATTTAATTCTCTCATTCTCTAAAGTCTGATCCCTATAACTAACATGTACGCTTTTCAGATATACTCTTAACTCAGAAATATTATCAGTATCATAAGCATAAGTAGTTAGGGGTACCTTATTTTCAGATGATTCAGTCTCATCTTTGACAGTTTCCATAAGAGCATAATTTACTCCATCATCAGAGTCTGAAGTATCTGCCCAGTCTTTGCCTTTAGAGATAAGTGCTTTTTCAGATTTTCTTTTCTTGCACTCTGGGGCATAGTGACCCATCTCCTTACACTTGTAGCACTGGATTTCAGATTTATTCTTCTTGCCAGACTTGGTCTCCCTTCCATCAGACTTTCTAAAACTTTTCCTTTCAGAGTTTGAATCTTTCCTTGAGAATCTCTTTCCTTTCTTGAAGTTCTTGAATCCCATCTTCTTGAAGGTCTTCACCATCAATGCAGCCATTTGCATCATCTGTTCTTCATCATCCTCAGAGTCAGAAACTTCATCAGAGTTTGAGTCATCATCAGAGTTTGATGACTCACTTTCAGATTTAATGACTAAAGCCTTTCCCTTGGCTTTCTTCCTTGATGATTCCTTCTTGATGGGCTTCTCCTCAACTTTGAGAGCAACAAATTTTGTCTTCTTGCTGGATCTCCTATTTCTTTGTTCTATCTCAAGTTCATGAGTCTTTAACAATCCATAGATCTCATCAAGATCTGTATCTGCAAGATCATAATTATCTCTGATTGTTGTCGCCTTTAAATCCCATCTTTCAGGTAGGGATAAGAGGAATTTGAGATTTGACTCTTCAAGCTCATATTCTTTATCAACCAGAGACAGATCATTCAATAGTTTGCAAAATCTGTCATAAGTCTCAGTCAAGGTTTCATTGGCTCTTGAATCAAAGTGCTCATACTCCTGAGTGAGTATAGTTTTCCTGTTCTTCTTTATAGCACTGGTTCCTTGACACCTGACTTCTAATGCATCCCATATCTCTTTGGCAGTTTTACAGCCAATTACTCTGTTAGACATAACATTGTCTAAAGCACTGTGGAGTAGATGTCTAACTTTTGCATCCTTTGCAATTGATGAGATGTCCTCAGGAGTCATATCTTTCTTTTCCTTTGGAACAGTCTTTTGTTCTTGACCATCAACAACAGGAGACAATTTAGTCGGCATATGAGGACCATCATTGATTCTGTAAAGATATTCTGGATCTGTAGCCTCCAGAAACATGGTCATCTTCACCTTCCAAATTGGATACTCCACTGGCCTGAGAATTGGAACCCTGATTGTTTCATATCGACTTACAGAATTAGGTTTAACCTGTTCAACCTTGGGAGGAGCTTGATTTTCTTCAGACATGATTATTACTGTGTTTGAATCGTAAAACTGTATATATTAAACAGCCTAAGCTCTGATACCAATTGTTAGGCCGAATACAGTATAATCAAATATATATGAGAATAACAATAATCAAGAACACTGTTTATAAATCAATAAACTGTAATTTTATTAACAGATTCTCTCTTTATGATGTTAATGAATCACAAAGAGCTTCTAGGTTACAAGAATAATAATTCTATGTTCGCATCCCTTCTAGGGATAACCTATCTGTGTTTATATAGTACACAGTTACACAATCCTTATCTAATTGATACTCCTATAAATTAGCTATACAATTATTATCAATTAAGGATTGCTTCAGTCTTCTGTCCAGTTTCTTTAGCTGTATCAATATATTCTGCTTCTTTCCATCTTCAGAATATATTGCTTCTAGAATCTTCATGATTTGCATCGACAGCTAAATCAACTTTCACCCCGTCAGACTTTAACAAACTCTGACTGGCTTCCAGTAAACTCTGATAAGTACTTCAGACTAAACTCTGAACAGTACCTGTTACTTAAACACTGATTAAACAAACATCAGCAATTATATCTGTTAGGTCCCGAAGTATCGTAGAAGGGGGGGGGGTTGAATACGATACTCACAAATAATTCAATTTCATTCGCGGATAATTCATTCAGTTCTATAACGAAATCAAACACACCAAACCAAACCAAGAGTCGGGGAATATATCGTTTTATAAATATAAACCTCGAGGGGTGCTACAATTTCTAATCTGTAGATTAGCTTCAATGAGTTCTAGGTTATTCATAATCAATACAATGAAAGAATTCTGAGCACTATAAATTTTTATGATCTTCTCCGGCTCAAAACTCTCTCTCAGTAGTTGCTACTATGAACTAACCTCGACTGAAGAAGACACACTTCCTCTGTTGTAATTGTAGTCTTAGTTTTTAGAAAACTATCGAACCTTAATTGTTAAAACAATCTTGGCCGTCCAATTCTCATCAACCTGTCAGACAAACAAACTTTTCACCCACTTTCTAATTTGAAAAGTATCGAATGAATAAAGTAATTATTCAATTCGATAGTTTTTAAATAAAAACTATCGAATGTAATACTTACTTTATTAAAGTATTCATCCACTTTATGCTTTTCATTCGATGGTTTTCTAATTTAGAAAACTATCGAATCCTTTTCTTTTGATTTTCTTTATGTCACCTTCGATGGTTTTTATAAACAATAAAACCATCGAACTCTTTTCCTTGTCCTTGACCTTTTAGAAAATCCATTCAGCTCCAGGGTGTTTCAGTTTTAGACTGTATCAATTTCTTCTGAGACGATAAAACAACTTGATCTTTTTAGTGCCGTCACCTAGTGCAACTGGTCTGGTTCACAGATGAATAACACTTGATCAATTCTTCTTTTATGTCTTCAATTCAATGCTGCTGATAAGTCCTTTGTCGTTCTGGTTGCTTCATCACTGGAATCCTGTGGTACTGAACCCTAAATCATTCACATACTTGTGTCGTCTTGAAAGTCTTGTTTCTTTTGTTGTCACTGAGGCTTGAACAGTTTCATGAACTTCTTTCCGTGACCTGTTTACGGACTTCAAGAATACATAACGTATTTTGATTTTTTGAGTTTACCTTTTCTTCTTTGATTCTGGATTCCTGTGCTTCTGTTAATATTATTGTCTGTCTTGTCCTTTGTTGAGTTGTAGTTATCTCTTTTACATCTTATGTTACATTATGCTTTACAATCTCCCCCTATTTGATTGGATAGAGTTCGACAAGTAAATACTTCGAGGATAACTCAACTAACTAAGGAAACATTAAACTACTTAAAGTAAGACAACATAATAATATTAACTGCATTCTGGATCAGATATATATACATTTCCAGATTTCATAACTCAAAGAACAATAAAACTTTTCACTTTGAAGTTGCTCCTCTTGTTTGAGCTGATAGTTCTTTTGTTCTTTGCTTCTGTTCTTCAGTCCATTCCAATCTCACCTTCTTCACTCATTGGATCGAAGTTAGCAGCTTGATAATCAATCACAGATAGATAGTGCAGTGGTTCTCCAGGTTTAAGGATTGCTCCTTGGATGTGTCTTCCAATATATTCAACCTCTTGACCCACTCCAGCCCATAACCATGCAATGTTAACATCTTTCTTGTTTAGCTTTGGCATGTTTGGCAATCTGGTATGCACTTCCAATCCTCTTTCCACTCTTTTCTTATAGTAAGGAACATTCTCCATTAGAAATCTTCTAAGAGTGTCTGCTGCTTTGTCCTTCTCCGTTGATGTGAATCCAGTGGATCTAAGATACTTCTCAACTGATATTAGATATTCGTTTGGGTAATCTCTCAGTTTGTCCTCCGTCAGATAGCAGATTCTGAACAAGTCATTCGTCATGAATCTAACCATAGGAGGGTTTTCAGTAATCTCTGGACTGACCTTCATCAAGATTTCCTTAACATGCTCACGGAGCAGTTCATTTAGCTTTGTAGTTCTTTGGATCTTGATGAGAATCACCTTCAGTGGTGTCTTTCTCTCTTAGTGATAGAGAATTTGCCTTCTTCTTCCATATCATCATCCAAGATAGGATGTTCTATATGGCTCATGCTCCTCCTGAATCGGTTGCTCTTGCATGACTTCAAATTCCTCCTCACTTTTTTTTCTTCTTGCACAATGTCTTCAATCCAGTACTATCTAACTGGAATAGCTTCATTGGTTTCCCAAACTCCCCATCCAGTTGTTTTCCAACCTTCATTAGTCACTTCATTTGTTTCCCCTTCTCCAACTTTCTCCCCCTTAGTTGAGGAATCCTCGATGAAGTTATCCTCATTGTAAAAGGTAGCAGAAGGATCAGGTTGTTGCTGTGAAGGTCCGGGTTGTTGGTTCCTCAACATATTCCATAATCTTCTTGAGGGTGGATTGAACATGTACCTCCAGGTAATAGCAAATCTTCAATATTTGGAAGGGTTAGGGTGTCACTCCTCACGTTTGGCTCTGGGTGTACACTCAACGTTTCTGTTAGTGTTTCACTCATTTTTCCTTTCCCACTCAGGCCAGGTGTAAGTGTTTTTGTTTCACTCAATCCCTTTGTGCTAGTTGTACCTGCAGAAGAAAACACCGTAGCCGTCCTTAAGGAGGTCACCGGTGGTGCTATGGGGCTTCGCAAGTCCCCGTCCTTGGTTAAACCAAGTTGCTGATCATCCGTAGATGATGTATCCTTTGTAGGATCTAGAGTTTGAATCTCTAGGAGGGTAGAAACAGGCTCTTTTAACAGCAGAGATCCCGAATCTTCCCCGTGAGTCTGTAAAGACTTCACCTCAGTTGACTCCTCAATAGTAATTGATTCACTGTCAACGAGTTGCCGATCTGCACCTACGTCAGACCCTTTACCCGCAGGATCCAGATATGTTCCATCTGGGGAGGTAGACAATGACCTTTTAGATTGTGCATTTAGGTCAAAGCCTTCTCTCGACGTCTGTGAAGACTCTTGGTTCTTAGAACCTTCAACCAGTGAACCTGACCGTAATATGGTCGGAACACCAGTTGCTTCCGTCAATTCTTCCTTACTTGATTGAGCTAATGGTTCAGATATAGCTTTAGTTAACGCAGCCCAATCAGCATCAGAAAAATCAATAAAGGGCGCTTTGGATGATTGAAATGAAGTTTCAACAGTTGCCTCGTTTTCTGTTCTTCTCCTTTTAGAGTAAGGCAGAGCTGTTGTTGAATGGCGTATCTCCTTATGTGGTGCTGCTTTGGCACTATCTCCCTCTACACTCACGGATGTCTGAATATTGAGTATAGGAGGGGAAGGAGGTTCGTTTGTGGTTTCATTTGGCTCTTCCAAAGGCTCTTCGACCGTGGTTAGAGATTGTGGGTTGCAATCTCATGGTCTGGATGGCCACTGAGGGCTCTGGATCAACATCCATTGTTGTGGTTCAGGAGCCAGTTCAGGTTGAGGAATGTTACCTTCATTTACCTGTTCCCCTGGGGGTAGAAGTGGTAGGGGCACCGTTCTTAGATATTCAGTGAGAACAGTGGGTACCCCTGGAAGATATTCTTTCTTATCAGAGCGGTTATTGCATTGCTCTTCATCTTCATGCACTCCATGGTCTCCTCTTTGGCGAATGTCTCACGCTCATCATCTGTTAAGATATCATTGAGAATTAGCTGTAGGAACCTAGGATAGAAACAAAGCACATCTTCATCTATGCCCGTTCTTTCATCCAGTGGTCCCATGTCAGGTAATGCTTAAGGAACTCTCCCACAAAGAAGTTAGGAAGTTGACTTCTTATGAGAGTGAAGAAAGCATGTATCTCCTCAGTTGTGGGATCCGGAACATGGTTTTCTGTAGGAAAATGTAGTATTCTATTAAAGTCATGTTCCGTCACCCTTATTGTTTTGCCCCTGGCACAACAAAACTGAAGGATCTTACGTTATTCTCACTTGTATCCGTGGCGGTTGTGTACAACGCAGTCAATTGATCGATGCAAAGGACTACGGGAGTACTCAAGGCATATGCCACTAATGAACGTGTGTTCAGAAACTCTGCCCATGCACGAAACTGTAAATTCGTAATGGCTTGCAAGTTTTGAAACGAGACATGATTAGTCTTGGTTACTTTTAAACCAGAACTAAAACCAATTAAATTTAATTAATTATTGCTAATTAATCAAACTTGACACAAAATACCCTTAAAACAAAATTACCCCTTTTTCTTAAAAAAAAAACACAACTTCGAATCACTATTATCAAGAACCCTACTTTTGGTAACACAAATAATCAGAATTATCTGAAGAAATCAATTGAAAACAATTAACTTCTAAAGAACAATAGTGAAAATAGTTTTCTTAGAAACAAGTTCTTGAGGCAGTGATGTTCTTGGTTATATGTATTCTAGTAAGTATAAACAAAAGCCCTTAGATCTGAAAATAAGAAAAAAACGTAAGGGGTTGTTAAATACTTATTGAATTGACAGGGGCAATATTGTCTTTACAGTGTTCGATGTTTTTAAAAGTATGTTCGATGGTTTTCAGTTGGGGATAAAACTGTCAACTTTACTTCGATAAATTTTGAAAAATAACGAAGAGTTTGAAAATCAGAATTTAAAAAGTTTTTCTGAAAAACTATCGAACTTGTTACCTTTTAAAGCTTGAAAAACTATCGAGGGATCCTTTGTGGAAAAACTATCGAGAATTAAAATAAAGGAAAAATTAATTCTCTCAGATAGATTTTCATTTTAATTCAAAAACCATCGAGAATTTAGATAAAGAATAATGAAATTCAATTCGATGCTTTTTCAAATTTTCCTCAAAAAGTATCGAGAAATGTTTTCAATAGTTTTTCTTTTTCCTTTTCAAAAACTATCGAAAATTTAATTCGATAGATTTATCTATGTACTTGAAAAACTATCGAATTTCCTAAATTCGATATTTTTTGCTTCTGTCTTCATTTTAAAACCTATTCTTGTTTTAAAATTTAGACTGTTTTATTTCCTGTCAAGTTTTAATTCTAATAAATCTTTTCAAATTTACCAAAATCAATTGTCAACAGAAAATTCACAATTTTCTCAGAATAAAATCGACTAAATATCATTGAATGATATTAACCAATTAAAATCCAATAAATTATGCTGCATATTTATTTTATGTATTTTAAATTATGGAGCAAATAAGATATTGAACTGCTTCAATTTCCATAATTCAAATTTCATTAAATAAATAATAATAAATTAATACTAAATATCTATGAGCTAGATATTAGCACTAAATTATTAAGATGAGGACTGGATGTTAAATAAATTCACAAGTCCTTAAAATATGAACAATTTTATACTTGTGAACTTATTCAAGAGTTTCTTGCAGATGAGATTTTCAAAAAAAAAAGGTGTGTGTCTGCAAGTTACTCTATGAATTGAAGACATGCTCTCGAAAGAAATGATACCTGTTGTCAAGGTGCATTGTCGTGGATTGTTCCACAGAGTTGTTGGAGATAAAGTTATTTCCTGAAATAATAACAAGAAATCAATCTTCCTCCACGAAGTTGACAGCTTCTAGAGATGCTTCTCCTGTCATTTGGGGATGCTTCTCCTGTCTTTCTTACAACCTGCGTATTTTATATCTAAATAGCTAAACATGTTAACAAGTATCTTTAGGGTACCATATGCTGAGATTTGGTATTCCCTTAAGATATCTCAAAATCATGTTGATAACTATAAGACTAGATTTTTGAAATCCACTTGGAAACTTGCACATTGGCAACTTGAGAATAAAATATGTGTTGTCAATTTGCAGCTAATAACTTAATGAGACGCATACCTCTCTAGCTTGTCATTTCTGTCTTTTACCTGATTTGTCCTGATCAAGCTTTAGTGGCTGCTGTTGGTAGGGAGTCTTGGCATGTCTAGAATCTTCTCAATTGTGCACATTCAAAAGATTCTTGACTTACTTTTATTGCCATCACTCTTTTGGCTTACTTGTGCTCCTAAAAGAATTAATCTTCTGGCTTGCTCAAAGTAAATCCAAAAAGAATTGCAACTTTCCCAGCATACTCATCTTGTACATTCTCTGCAATGACTTGGCAAATTTCTTGCACAAGTTTTCGTTAGTAGACCAACATATAATATAATCATGATATCACTGCACATATATGACATTATGTTTGTGCCTTATGACAACTCTAATAAATTCATATTCTGTAAAAGTTCAGTTAGAGTGTCATACCATGTCTTTGACGATTGCTTGAGTATTGATACCGGTTCATACCAATCTGTAGTGATCTTGTGAAGAGAAGTTATACAACGTCCAATTGATCTGCAACAGCAAATGCCAGGATCTGTTGTACATTGACTTCTTCTACTATCTCACCAATCAGGAGAGCACTTGATCACATTCACCATACAGATATATCCTGATATCCTTAAGTCTCGTCACTGGTGCTTCTTGTTAGATACTGCTTCCTAATAGTAACCTAGCATCCAGTTTGGCCTTGTCCCTCATAACAATGCCAATTTCATCCAGTATTCTGGATACCCATCTTGTTCCAATAACAGATTTTCCCTTAGGCCTGGGTACCAGCTTCCAAACTTTCTGCCTTTCAGATTGATTGAGTTCATTTTGCTTTGCAATCACCCAATCTGGATCCATCAGAGCTTCTTTACCTTTCTTTGTTTCTTCTTCAGAAAGAAAACCAAGAAAATAATCATTCATACTCTATAGCACCAGTCTTTACTCCACCACTAGGATCACTAAGAACTAGACATCAGGAATGATATTGAATCTAAACCCTTTGTCTTGACAGATACGTTCTTGAAGTGTCCTCTATATATTCATTGTGGTGTTGATCTGACTAATTGATCCTTCTTTTGCTCCCCCTAAGCTGTTGCTGGGATTTCCTGAGAATCCTCATCCTCGCTGAGTGGTTCTGTTGAAGTACTGAGCTGTGTAGTTAAACTACCATTACCACTGCTTGGATTTGAATCATCATTACCATTAATTTCACACATAACAGCTGAGAGCTTGGAGTTGTTGAACATCATATTCAGACTTTCAATCACCTCTTGTTGATTAATCAAATTTACCTCGTAGGCTTTAGATTCCACTGATTAGCCGAGGAAAATATCCTTAAGAGCCTTAGCTGCCAATCTTGCCAAGATGCTTACTTGCAAAACATTTTCCTCCAAACCCCTGAAAGAAATTCAGAGTTTGCTTCTATTGGCCAATTCAGGGTCTTCCTGTATTTGTTACTGATCATGGAAATGTGATTAATCTCATCTGTGATGTCCTGTCCTTCAGATTGAACAAACAACACCAGTTTGTATTAAGAGTAGACATCAACCATCACTGAAGTATATCTTTACTTTGTTGTAGATAAGACATTAACTAGTCCGTAGAGTTCCATACGTATCATCTGAAGCGGCTCAGTAATGCTTATCACATTATAGCTTTTCTGTGATGTTTCTTTGACTTCCCTTAATGACATGCCTCATATATTTCATCTAGATTGAATCCCAGATGAGGCAGTCCTCTCACCAATACCATCTTTAGAAAAGAGTTCCTTGTATTGTCATGCAAGGGTGAGAGCTTCTCAACCTTCCTGCTTGAGATAAAACACTGCTCCTTCATTGAATAAAAAGATTTGTGCTTTGAATCTTCAGCAAGAGAGTTGCTTCTAATTGTTATCCTTGACTCCAATTATTAGTTGTTATCAATGATACCAATTATTGTAGACATGATGACATTCCATTTCAAACGTAGCCATGTCCCGTGATGAAAACCTTTGCTGTCATCTCCAAAGATTATTAACGGAACAGCTTTCTCAATCACATTTGATGGCAAGATCTTTCTTCGATCATATGTCTTCAGTAGTAAAGACCAAGAAAGCATATAAATCGATTAACCTGATTTGCCTGCACTCACAAATGGATTGACAGTTCTTGGTACCCAACTTATTTGCTTGGGTCCAGATGGATTAGAGATTTTTCTTTTAAAAGTGGTAACAACAGCTTCAACCTATACATGCTTATTCTTATCTCTGACTGACCTTGCAGTCGTTGCTCTAATGTGATTCTTAAACATGCTTTTTCTATGATTAATGCAAGTTCTAAGATATGCATTCATAATATTTAAATAAGCAAACATGTTAATAAGAATAAATGGCATACATTGAGCATTTTGACATTTCAGATAAGAGATGTGCAAATTAGGCATGTTCTGCATTTTAGAAAATTCAGTACTTTCTACTTTAACCAATATACACAAGTGTAACAGGTAACAAGTAGATTTACAGATATTCAATAATTTTCTAAGCACACATGGAATAAAAGAATTAACAATTAAATCACTAATTCTATCTAATCCATTCTGTTGTTGTATGGCATCTAACTTTCTCTATTACCTAAGTCAGTTTTAGATACAGCTTGGTGTTCTACAAATTCTACTGACTCTAAAGGTAATTCCTCCATCCTTCAAACTGATTATCCCTTAACAACCAATTCAGAATAAATGAGCAAATCTTGTTCTACTAGGGATACTGAAACTTAGCTTTACTAAGGTCTTATGTGCCAGAAACTTAACCCCTAAAACTAAGAGTTGTTTCTTAAGAAAGCTTCTATCTCACTTGCAAATCTTATTCTACAAATATTCATACACACATACCTAAGATCTCCTATGTACATGCTTTGAATATTGAGAATTAAATACTGTATTGGTTCAAGGAAAAGATACCTGAGATATGTGAGGTGAATCATCTTCAGAGATTGCTATGAAAGCAAGATATCCATGATCTTTTCGTCATCTGATCCATCCCAACTCTTTCCTTAAGCAACATAAGTTTTGTGCTGATGCTTCTTCAACATAGCATTCCACTTCTGTTTCAGCTATTAACTGAGTCCCTATTCTTCTTTGTTTGTTAGGCTTCTTCATTGTGTAGCACACCCTGATAGTTTCTCGTTACATAGTTCTTATCAAATTTGAAACTATCACTCTTGTTTTTGTTACCATCTCAGTCTGTAACTACCTCTTGAACTGAATCTTGAAGAATCTTTGCTTCGTAATAAATAAGCCTGATCCATGGATGTGGCTTTTGTACTCCTTCTGAATCTGATGTGACTAAACTTCCTTGACAAGTGAAACACTGATCTTTAGTCTAGTCTCTCGAGGTTTTCTACCTGAGCTTCTTCTGATTCAGCTACTAGTAATTCTTCTATTCTGTTCTGAGGTTCCAACATTAATAAACGTTACTGAGATATTTGTTTGTCCGTTCAATTCTCTAACACCCTTTATTCCTCCCTTCATAATCTCTTTTGATTCCAGATAAATTTAGCCTTGGTACAGCTCATTGACTAGTTGTATAATCTGGAATCAATAGATTTGATTAAATCTCCTTAGAAAAAAAATTATATCCGTAGAAACTTCTTCCTGAAATCAGCTTCATGGTCATCTTTTTCTTCGAAAGATAAAAATCAGTTTAACACCCGGAGGAATCTTCTTCTACAAGCCCTTGAGCACCCTCAATTTAATACTTAAGAAAAATTTAAATATTCAGAATTTTTAATTTTCCTTAAAAATAAATTAATCAAAAATAAATATTTACAAAACATTTAATTTTCAAGAATTTCGAATTTTCTTAAAAATTAAATCATGTAAATTAATATTTAAGAAAAATTAGAATTTAAGAAATTTTTTTAAAAAGAAAATTCGAAATAAATAAATAACTCAGAAATATATTAATTCGGGGTGCTTTTGTAAAGCTGGCCAATTCAAGCACTTCGATTGTTTTTAAAACAAAAACTATCGAAGAAACTTGGCTGACCATTTTTGAAAAACTAATAGCATTACCACTTCGATAGTTTTTAAAAAAAAACTATCGAAGTCACCATACTACTCAAAATTGGCCACCTAAATTGACTACAATTCACAAATTCTAAGGGGTCTCTTTAGCACACTACAAATTGCTCTGTGCCGCACCTCTAAAATAAATTCATAACATAAATTAAATTTACTTAAGTTTAAAATATAAATTTATTTAACTTGAATTTATAAAATAAATTTATTTAAATTAAGTTAATCAAATAAACATATTCAAGTTTAAATAATGAACTCATTTAAATTAAATTTATAAGATAAATTCATTTTAACTTAAATTTATCAAAATAAACTTATTAAAATATAAATTCATAAAATAAATTTATTTAGAAGTTGGCCTCCTCAGAATTCTTGTCTGACTGGTCTGAAATACCCGGATCTAATCTGTATGTCGATTAACAAGCTCTGATACCAATTGTTAGGTCCCGAAGTATCGTAGAAGGGGGGGGGGGGGTTGAATACGATACTCACAAATAATTCAATTTCATTCGCGGATAATTCATTCAGTTCTATAACGAAATCAAACACACCAAACCAAACCAAGAGTCGGGGAATATATCGTTTTATAAATATAAACCTCGAGGGGTGCTACAATTTCTAATCCGTAGATTAGCTTCAATGAGTTCTAGGTTATTCATAATCAATACAATGAAAGAATTCTGAGCACTATAAATTTTTATGATCTTCTCCGGCTCAAAACTCTCTCTCAGTAGTTGCTACTATGAACTAACCTCGACTGAAGAAGACACACTTCCTCTGTTGTAATTGTAGTCTTAGTTTTTAGAAAACTATCGAACCTTAATTGTTAAAACAATCTTGGCCGTCCAATTCTCATCAACCTGTCAGACAAACAAACTTTTCACCCACTTTCTAATTTGAAAAGTATCGAATGAATAAAGTAATTATTCAATTCGATAGTTTTTAAATAAAAACTATCGAATGTAATACTTACTTTATTAAAGTATTCATCCACTTTATGCTTTTCATTCGATGGTTTTCTAATTTAGAAAACTATCGAATCCTTTTCTTTTGATTTTCTTTATGTCACCTTCGATGGTTTTTATAAACAATAAAACCATCGAACTCTTTTCCTTGTCCTTGACCTTTTAGAAAATCCATTCAGCTCCAGGGTGTTTCAGTTTTAGACTGTATCAATTTCTTCTGAGACGATAAAACAACTTGATCTTTTTAGTGCCGTCACCTAGTGCAACTGGTCTGGTTCACAGATGAATAACACTTGATCAATTCTTCTTTTATGTCTTCAATTCAATGCTGCTGATAAGTCCTTTGTCGTTCTGGTTGCTTCATCACTGGAATCCTGTGGTACTGAACCCTAAATCATTCACATACTTCTGTCGTCTTGAAAGTCTTGTTTCTTTTGTTGTCACTGAGGCTTGAACATTTTCATGAACTTCTTTCCGTGACCTGTTTACGGACTTCAAGAATACATAACGTATTTTGATTTTTTGAGTTTACCTTTTCTTCTTTGATTCTGGATTCCTGTGCTTCTGTTAATATTATTGTCTGTCTTGTCCTTTGTTGAGTTGTAGTTATCTCTTTTACATCTTATGTTACATTATGCTTTACAATATCTAACACTACAGATTCAAGTGTTTAAACTGGTTGCAAGTCAGAAAAGTTTAGTTGCTGAGGTCAAGAATTTGAAGCCCATCATCGATGAACCAACGTTCATATTTCGACCTGGAATTGTCAAAGATGCGTGAGATGTTATTGAAGAAGGTACCTATATATTTTGAACTTTTGAGATAACTTTTTATTTTCTGTTGTAAAGTAATGATGTTTCTCTATTTCTAAATTTAATTCTTGTTGCATTTATTTTTGGTTTCATTTGATGGTGTGATTGTTTTTGTGTAGCCTGGAGTTGATAATGACGATAGTGAGAATTCAAATGTTGAAGCAAATGATAATGGTTTTCTTTTTGATGAAATTGTTCGAGAGGAGGTTTAAGTTTTTATTTTAGTATCTCAGATTTGTTAATAATTTACAAAAAATTTAAATGTATTGTTGTAATTTAAGAGTTAACTTTATGTTTTTTGTGACTGCGCATCAGGTTTCTACAAAAATTCCCGAAGCTATAGCATCTTCTCCAAATGTGGTTGCTAAAATTGAAAATAATGTATCTCCTGTTGTTGGTGTTCAAGAAGGCTGTGAGACTGGAGACTTTTTGTTAGCTGATTATTCTCCAGAAACAATGGAGAAACTTGAAAATGTTTTACAGGATTTAGAGGAAGGTCATTTAAATAAGAAATAAACAGAAGTGGTAAAGTTTTCACAACTATTTTTCTTTCTTTTTATTTTTTAGCATTTTCATTTTCTTAACTAGATTTTCACATGTACTTTTGTGTTACAGGTTGCGGAGGGTGAAGTTTTTGTTGGAGAAGTTGCAGATGAGGTTGCAG
This sequence comes from Heracleum sosnowskyi, assembly GCA_030848705.1. Lineage (NCBI taxonomy): Eukaryota > Viridiplantae > Streptophyta > Magnoliopsida > Apiales > Apiaceae > Heracleum > Heracleum sosnowskyi. The sequence continues at coordinate 87,913,764 of CM061245.1, forward strand.
AGAAGGTTGCAGAGAAAATTCCGCAATATGTAGAGAAGGTTCCAGAAGTTGCAGCAAATCAAGAGGAGGTTGAACCAATTTTTAATAGCACAAATTTGTTTGGCCCGAAAGTTGAAAAACCAATATTTAAGATTAATGAAGTGATTGCACCAGATTTAAATTTAGGAGTTGTAAGAAGTGCTGAAGAATTTGTATTACATGTAACACGTGAGCTTTATGAGGTTCATGTTCCTGATGAGCCAATCGATGATTTGGAAAGTGCTTTTGAAAAATCAATGGACGTCGATATGAAAGATGCAGGAGTGGTAATTTTTCCCCATTTTCAATTTTCATTTATATTGTTATCTATCTTCTGATTTAAACATGTTTGTAGTGCCCTGTTTTTTAATATTGGTTATATCTATTTATATTTTAATATGCTACCTTTGCAGGTGAAATCGAAAGTTGTTGTGTTGCGTAATGATGGTGGAAGTGGTACGAGTGGCTTAGGTAAAGTCACTCCTGTTGTGCCAAAGCGAAAGATCAAGCTCCCTTCATATTTGCGTTCACCATTCTTACAGCACTTTGGTTCTAGCGCAAAGGAAGGTTTGAAGCCTGCAAAAGTTGATTCTTTAAAAGGGCTTTGCCCATTCGATGACAATATTGGGAACCTACCAGATATGGATTTAAGCGAACACTTCTACAATTGGCTTGATGCAGGACTGGTCAAAAAGAAGAATAGGTAAATAAAATATAGTTTATTCAGTTTTGTAACTTATTTACATATGTATGGCTTACTTTACTATGTTTGTTATCAGGAAAAAGTTTTATTCCAAAGAAGATAACTGAAAGGCATATGTAAAGGCCTATTTGTAAACACCGAGGATTCTACTCAACTTAAAATAAGATGTAATAAGTAAATAATAAAAATCATATGTCATAGGAATCTCAGAAGATAATATCTGTCAAAGAATGAAGATTAAAGTCATCTACAGACTTGAAGTAATTCTACATTGAAAGAAGTTCAATTTATTGATCAAGCCTCAGTGAAGTATTCAATCTCAGTGGATTTATTAAAGTGACAGAGATTTCAAGATGTGACAACAATTGTGCAGGTTACAGAGTTTTAGGAAAAAGGAAAAGAAAAGTGGATCACTGCTTCAAGTCAAACAGATGAAGAACAGACATTGCCGTTAGTCACTCATGAACCAGACAGTACATTGAGTGTCAACGTTCTACAAGTGTTATTTCATCATCTAAGTTTTAGTGGTTCAAGAATTAATTGTGAAGACAAGGAATTATTAATTCTGTAAAGAATTAATTTAATACATAATTTACTTTGATAATTATTTAAATTAGAATAGAAATGAACTAGGAAGACTTAGTTTATTAACTTAGAAGACTAAGAAGAGAGTCTTCCCCAATGTCTTCCTAAGCCAAAGTGAGTCTTCCCGATTGTCTTCTCAAGCTAATGGATTGTCTTCCCGAAAGTCTTCCCAAGCCAAATGCTAGTCTTCCCGATTGTCTTCCTTATACAAATCAAAAGAAGTGGATTGGCGCGTGAAGAATTAACAAGACAGTTTGTTTAAATACAAATGTGTGATCAAATTGGACAGTATCATTCAACACAGAACATTAAAGACATAAAAGCAAAAGACATTACATTCATCACTTCTGCCTTAAATCTTCTCAACTGCCCGAGCTTCAAATATTAACAGTGATTTAATTCTTGAATTGTTCTTAACATTTAATCCATAAGAATTGTATCACTTGTACTGCTTTGACAATCTAACGGATCATAATCCCTAGAAATTATATCGAACTATTTGTTAGATCATAATTCAATGATCGTCAGGAGCTAGACTCAACTGATCAGGATTGCTGACGTCATCAGGATTACATGGTCGTCAAGATCAAGATACATATCAGGACTGGGATCAGGATTGATCATCAGGACTGGAAGCTGATCAGGATTCCTACTTCGAGTTATATTTGGAGTCTAGTTAAACATGGAAGTTTATTCTGTCGGTTCCTGGTTTGTAGAATGTAGCTATCAATTATGGATAGGTTTCAATCTTTGTAATTGATTAGGACTTATCATTGATAGAGAAGATGTGTAGTATATAAACACAGTTTTGGTTTCGATTTATGGACGGGAACATAATCGAATATTTGTGAATCAAGGTAGAAGCTCTCAAGAACATAGAATTTCTTGAGAGAGTTTTTGTAAGCTAGCAGCTCTCAAGAACATCAGAATTTCTTGAGAGAGTTTGTAACAGTTTTATATCAGATTTAATAAAGTTGTTATCTTTCTTTCATATTTGTGATATATACATTAAGAAGTCGATTATCTTATACTATTGTATTCAGCCCCCCCTTCTACAATAGATTATTACTGGGCAACAATTGGTATCAGAGCTAACTGATTTAATTCTGAATCAGATACGATCTAAAGATGTCGACAACCAAGTATGAAAGCATGAAGATTCCCATCTTGAAGAAATCAGAATATCCAACATGGAGGGTAAAGATACTGATGTACCTGGAGGCTATGGATCCTGACTATTTGGACATGATTCGTGATGGACCATATATTCCTACAAGGATTGTAGAACGAACAGATACAGTACCTGAACATTATGTGGTCAAGGCTAAACGTGAATGGACTCTAGAAGAAAAAGCTCATGTACTCAGGGAACCAAAGATAAAGAATATCTTGCACAGTAGTCTTGATGCTGTCATGTCAAACAGAGTGATTGCATGCAAGTCTTCAAAAGAAATCTGGGATACTTTGGAAACTCAGTGCCAGGGATCTGCATCTGTCAAGAAAAATAGAAGGGCTCTTTTGATTCAAGAATATGAACAATTTGATGCAAGACCTGATGAGAGCCTAACTGATCTATATGATAGATTTCTGACACTATTGAACAGCTTATCTTTAGTTGACAAGGAATATGAAACTGAAGATTCAAACACCAAGTTTCTAAGAGCTTTACCTGAAGAATGGGACACTCAGACCTCGATCATTAGACATCAGTATGATCTGAACACTGTGTCTCTTGATGAAGTCTATGGGATGCTAAGAACTCATGATCTTGAAGTTCAACAGAGAAAGAACAAGAAAAGCAGCAAGGCAAAATCAATTGCTTTGAAAGCAGAGGCTAAATCAAAAGGAAAAGCTATGGAGGTCTCTAGAAGTAAATCAAGAGTAGCTGAGTCAGATCCTGATGACTCTTCATCAAATACTGATGGTAATCCTGATGCCAATACTGATGATGATTCTTCTGACTCAGACATGGAAGAGATGGTTGCTATGATTGTCAGAAACTTCAGAAGGATGAAGTTCAGGAAGAGTAGAAGACAAGGCAACTTTCAGAAAAAGGCTTTCAATCCAAACAAAGATAAGTATATCAAAAAGGACAGCAAGGGTAGCAAATTTGACAAGTCAAAGGTTAGATGCTACAAGTGCAATGGTATGGGTCACTTTGCTTCTGAGTGCAAGAAGACAAAGGCACTTATCACATCAAGCAAGGATTGGATGGACTCTTCCTCATAATCTGATACTGAGGTGGTCAACTATGCTCTAATGGCCAACGCTGATGTAACTGCTGCTCCTGATGATAAGGTATTAAAGACTATCTTTGATTTTGATACTGATAATGCTTCTGAGTTAAGACGTTTTCTAAAGTCTTTACATATTAGCTTTAGAAGTCAAACTGCTGAAAATACTAGGATCTTATCTGAGATGTCTGAACTTAGAAAAAGGAATGATATATTAGAAGCTGAATTTTCTCGTATGCAAGAAGTACAAAAAGAATGTGACATTGCTAATCACATGTATTTAGAGATGAAATCCAAATGTACTGCTCTTGAAAAGGAACTTGAATATGCTAATGAGAAAATCAGAACCTGGACAGACTCTGGTAGGAAATTTCATGAGATTAATACCTCTAAGAATTGGAAAGAGTGTCTAGGATATAAGTCAGATGAGGATAAGAAATTGAAAGAGAAAATTGTCATTGATGAGACAGTCAGTCCAAAGACCTATAGACATGTTATAGATACAACCAAATCTAAGATTACTCCTGTTAATTTTGTTTTTGGTAAGGATTCCACTTCTACTTTTGAAAAGGGATCTACTTCTACTCAAGGAATTAAAATTATGAAGTCTAAACCTGTCATGAATAAAGTCATTAAGAATGTAGGTCTATTGTCTCAGAAACAACTTAAGGATAAAATCTGTGAGGTGACAGATAAGAAAGAGGAAGCTACTGTTAAGAGAAACAGGAATGGTAAAGTTGGGATCAATAAAGAGAATGGTTATAAATATATCCCAAATGGACCTAGAAAGTGTTGTTTTAACTGTGGTAACTCTAATCATCTTGCTATTGATTGTAAGAAGAGTAAGAAGAAGAATGCTGATATTTCTAAGTCTGATGTTAGGAATAGATCAGTATTTTATAAACCACAGAAGTCCTGTTTTCATTGTGGTAGTATATGGCATTCTATTTATACTTGTAAAGATTATCATGAGTTGTACTATAACTTCTATGATCCATTGCCTAAAGTTGATAAAAATAGTGCAAACTCTGGTAGCATTGAGAATGTCATAGTGAAGCATGCTTTTGTTAATACTGATATTGACAAAGCAAATCCTGATGGAGTAAATCCTGTCAGGACTGCTAAGGTCAGAAAGTCTTCTGCTGTGAAAGTTAATAAATTGCATGGAAAAGGAACCCAACAAGTATGGGTTCCTAGATGTTCTAACTAGTGTGTTTCTATTCTGATTGCAGGGTAAAAAGAAAAATGTGTTAGTCATGGATAGTGGATGTTCTGTGCACATGACTGGAAACAAAGCCCTGTTATCAGAATATGAGGAAAAAGCTGGCCCAACTGTGTCTTATGGAGATGGCAACATTGGACAAACCTTGGGATATGGCAATATAATCATTGGAAATGTCATCATTGAAAAAGTAGCTCTAGTGAAGGGACTAAAACACAACTTGTTGAGTATTAGTCAAATCACTGACAGAGGTTATCATGTCAACTTCTATTCCACTCATTGTGAAGTAGTCAGTAAAGCAACAAGCAAGATAGCACTGACTGGCTACAGGCATGGTAACATGTATGAAGCCAACATTCAATCAAATACTGATGACTCCCCTACCTGTCTGATCAGTAAAGCATCAGTAGATGAAAGTTGGAATTGGCACAAGAAGCTTTCTCATCTCAACTTCAGCAATATCAATGAGTTGGTTAAGAAAGATTTAGTGAGAGGATTACCAAAAGTGTTATATACTCCTGATGGACTCTGTGATGCATGTCAGAAAGCAAAACAAAGAAGTACATCATTCCAAAGTAAATCAGAATCCTCTATTGAAGAACCATATCACATGCTACATCTTGATCTATTTGGTCCAGTCAACATCATGTCCATCAGTAAGAAAAGGTACACTCTTGTAATTGTTGATGAATATTCTAGATTCACCTGGGTGTATTTTTTGCACAGAAAAGATGAGACTCCTGAAGTTCTGTTGGATCATGTGAGAATGATTGAGACAACCACAAAGTACAAAGTCAAGATACTGAGAAGTGATAATGGTACTGAATTTAAGAATTCAAAGATGGAAGAGTTCTGCAAATACAAAGGAATCATTCAACAATTCTCTGCTCCTGGCACACCTCAGCAAAATGGAGTAGTTGAAAGGAAAAATAGAACTCTTATTGAAGCTGGAAGAACTATGTTGGAAGATGCAAAATTACCTACATATTTCTGGGCAGAAGCAGTCAACACAGCATGCTATACTCAAAATCTCACATTAATAAACAGGCATGGTGTTACTCCTTATCAGTCAGTCAAGGAGAAGAAACCAAGTCTGAAGCATCTGCATGTGTTTGGCTGTAAATGTTTTGTTCTCAGAACTCATCCTGAACAACTAGGGAAATTTGAAACAAAGGCTGATGAAGGAATTTTCATAGGCTAACCTGCATCAAGAGCCTTCAGAGTTTTTAATCTAAGGACAAGGACTATCATGGAGTCAATACATGTATCTTTTGATGACAAGAAGATAGCTGGAATCAATGAAGACTCTCATGATAGATTGATTTTTGAAAATGAAGCTACCAAGGAACCTGAAGAAAGTGAATCAGATCCTGTTAATACATCAGATCCTGATGGGTCACCAAATCCTGATGACACACCAGATGCTGATGGTGCAAATACTGATGATGCAATCAATAGTAATACTTCTAGTAGTGCTAATGTTGAGGGGGAGCAACAACATTCTACTACAAGTTCAGAGTCAACTCAATCATCAGGACAGAATTCTTCAGATACTGATTCAAGTGATGATCCTGATAATTTATCAGGAGGACATAGCAATAATTCAGGGGGAGCTTCAAGGCAAGCAAGTTCTTCAAATCAAGATAACACCAATCCAGGGAGAGCATCTATTTCAAGAAACAATTTAACACCAGCAAGGAAATGGACTGCAAGTCATACTCCTGATTTGATCATTGGGGATCCTGATGCAGGTGTTCAAACAAGAAGTGCAACTCAAAATGAATGTCTATACAATAACTTTCTATCCAAGGAGGAGCCAAAGAAAGTTGAAGATGCACTTAGAGATGCTGATTGGGTTACTGCAATGTAAGAGGAACTGAATGAATTTGAAAGAAATGAAGTCTGGAAACTGGTACCAAGACCAAAGAATAGATCAATTGTTGGTACAAAGTGGATTTTCAAGAACAAGACTAATTCTGATGGAGTAATAATCAGAAACAAAGCAAGACTAGTTGCAAAGGGGTATTCTCAACAAGAGGGAATTGATTATGATGAAACTTTTGCTCCTGTTGCAAGACTAGAAGCCATCAGGATATTTCTTGCTTATGCAGCACATAAGAAATTCAAGGTTTTCCAGATGGATGTTAAAAGTGCTTTCTTAAATGGAGAACTGGAGGAAGAAGTCTATGTTGAGCAACCTCCTAGTTTCATTGATCCTAAATATCCAGATCATGTCTACAGATTGGATAAGGCACTTTATGGACTAAAGCAAGCTCCAAGAGCATGGTATGAAAGTTTAGCTCTATTCTTACTGGAAAGTGGATTCAAAAGAGGTGCTATTGATAAAACTCTATTTTATTTGAATCATGGTAAGGACTTGTTGTTAGTTCAGATTTATGTTGATGATATCATTTTTGGGTCAACAAACAATAAGCTTTGTGAAAAGTTTTCCAAGCTTATGCAGTCAAGATATCAAATGAGCATGATGGGAGAAATGAGTTACTTTCTTGGTCTTCAAGTTAAACAGACTGATGAAGGGATTTTTATCAATCAGTCTAAATATACAAGGAATTTATTGACAAGGTTTAACATGCAAGATAGTTCTCCTGCTACAACTCCCATTGCTACAGCTACCAAACTTGATCCTGATCAAGGTGCTGAGGTAGATGTAACTCACTACAGAGGAATGATTGGCTCTTTATTGTATCTCACTGCAAGTAGACCAGATATCATGTTTGCAACCTGTCTGTGTGCAAGATTTCAAGCAATCTCTTTAGGACAAAGCTTAAGAAGGAATGGAATTTCTTCTTTGATACGATCAGCCGCTGTTTCCTGAACAAGACATCAAATTTTGATGCTCTTCCATCAGGATCTCTTAAAATTGGGTACTCTCTTATCCACTCTACAGTGTTTGATTATGGGTCGTTTATCTTAAAAGCTTTAAGTGATAGAAAATCAGATAAGTTAGGTTTTGTCTGTTTTCTTAGATTTTTACAGTTGATATTTAATCACTTGTGTCCTAATGTTGTTTTTGAGAATGATGTAATTCTACCTATCTGTAGAATTACTGAGAATAATATTAAGTCCTTAGTCAACAGCACTTATCAGGATTATCAAAATAAATTTTGTTTTCTTAAATAAAATTTTATTTTACTTCATATTAATTTTTTTTTTTCCAATCCTGATAAGGCAAATGGTTTCATAGGAAATGCTTTTATTCCTGATGAGGTTAGGTTTTTCTTACATAGGAAAATGCCTACTCGTTATGGTTTAATTTCTAATGCTATGGGGCAAGGCCAATCACACCTTGTTCCTAACCCAAGCATTCATCCTAAACAGTCTAAACAGTCAACTGCCACCTCTAATGTCTCTCAAAAGACTTTAGTTGTAAAAGCAAAGAAGTCAGATAGAACTGATGTGTCAGGAAGGCAATCAGGTTCAAAGGATTTTTCCTCTACACCACTCACTAAAAAGAAGTTACAAGGGGGTGTACAAGGGGTCCTGGTGAAGAAAGCTGCAAAGGGAGGTGAGGCTATTTCTGTTAAAAGAAGATTAGTTCTGAGGGATGAGACTGACTCAGAGGATGATTTACCTATATCCTCTGTGATGAATGTGAATAAGGAAGTTGCTGATACTGTTACTGCAGCTGTGGTTCCATTGTCTACACCACAGAAGAAAAGGAAGTTATCAAAAAGCAGGTATCATATTCCTTTAGAAAAGAAGCAGGATACTGATGTACAGGACACTTCTATCCTGAATGAGCAATCAGTTTCTACTGCTCAAGCAAATCCTGATGTTAGTATTCCTGATGCTGCACCAAGTCAAGTGGTTTCTATTTCAGACTCTCCAGCACATGACTCTCCAACAAAAAGACATGTTGATATTTCATGGGAGAAGTATGGTGCTGCTGCTTCCAATCTTGGGATAAAACATCCAATGGAAAAGCTAAGGAAGGCAGAAGAGTTAGTCTATCAGAGACAGAAGAAACTGAAAGGATCAAGCCCACAAGAACCTGAACCTCAAAGTGGTTCAGCAGCTCTTTCTGATGATCCAGCCACACAAGAACCACTCAATCAAAGTTTGAGTGAAGGCTTAGCTCGTGGAATGGTCCCACAAGAACCATTTTCTCAAAGGGAGAATGCAGACATCAACATTCCAGCTACACAAGAACCATCTTCTCAAAGTGAAGATGCAGGCCAAGCTACAGTTTCTGAGAAATTTCCTGACAATGCTCAAGGGATTTATGGTGCAGATGAAGTTCAAAGATTGGTCGAGGACACTGTCAATGAGGGAAGCACACAAGAACCTTTGACTCAAAGTGTTGAAGCAGCTTCTGAACCTCAAGCTCCATAAGAACCATTGGTAGCAAATACTGATGCAAGCATATCAAATCCTGACGGTGTTCATCCTGAGGCTAGTGGTGCTCCTGTTGTTGAACCTATACTGATACAGCCACTTCGTTCAAGACCAATGGATCATCCTATCACAGATTCACAGGATAAAATGAAAGGTATAGCTATTCCTGATCCTGATGATACTCATAGTACTGATGATGATGACTCTGATGATAGTGATGATGATGAGAATCGAAAAGAGAAGGAACAGCTTGCTACAGCACTCAAAATTAGTCTTGGAACTAATTTTGGTTCATCAAGTACATATATGGCTGGCAAAGCTTCCACTGGGAAAGATCAGAGACAAGATTTTTCTATTCCTTCCTTTAATCCTGCTGAGGCACTTAGACAGAATGAATGGAATAATTCATGGCACAGATCTGCTGAATCTGTAAGTTATTCTTGTGCTTTGGAACATGCCTATGATGCAGTGAAATCTATAGAGAATCAAGACTTGAAGAATCATCTGAAGGCTACAACTCTGTTATCCAAAAGCCTAAAAAGTGAGATTGATTCTATCAAGAACTCAACTGAGTTGGTGAGGAATGATATTTCTCAAAGTTTTACAAAGGTGCCTACTGCTTTTCAGCTAAGGGTAGTAGAATCCCAAGTGAAATCTGTTATTTCTGAACAAACCTCTATCAACAGAAGGATTGATTCTCTGGATACCAAGGTAACTAACATTCAAGCCTCTCTTTCCTTAATTTTGAATTTATTGTCAAATCCCGATGTCAAAAAGGGGGAGAAGGTTAGTCAGACAAAATGCACACCTGATCTAGTATTAAGGAATAATGATGATGATACTGGAGATGATGGTAGTGACAAAGTGATACAAGGAGAAACCTCTGATGCTGCTGTTATGAAGTCTACAATTCAAACTTCACAAAGTCAAACAACGCAGTCAACTCATGTTTCTGATTCTGGAGTTAAGACAGTAAGAACGTTGGTGCAATCTCAGATCCTGACGGAAGAACAAATCCTGACACCTGGTCATGGACATACTCTTGCTACAACTCCTGAAGGTGATGAAGATATTTTTATTGATAATCCTGAAGATGCATCAAATTTATTCCAGAAGTTTTCTACAAAAGATGGCAGAATTGTTACTCTATATCACACTGATAAAAGAGTTCAACAATTATTTGCAAGAAAAGCACTCTCTACAGCAAGTGAAGAATATCCTGATATCTCACATGAAGAATTCTTAAGACAACAGAGAGAAATGATGGAAAGCTTTAATAACCCTGTTCCTGCTAGAGGTAGAAGAAGCAGAGGTAGGAGATGAGCTAGAAGAAGTAGAAGAGGTTCTTCAACTCAAACAGTACCTAGACAGACAAGGTCTAGAGGGTTAAGAATTGAAGAAATTCCTGAACCTATTCAAGCTCTAGTAGTTCTTGACAGATCTACTTTTGGTGATGATGGAAATATCGAAGAAGAACCTGAATTGAGAAGAAAATCAAGAAAATCAACTCTCTGCAATACAAATCAAATTGAAGAATCTAATCCTGATGTTGTTCCTGATAATATTCAAGATCCTGATGATTCTGAAATTATGCAAGAGATTAATTTGATAATTTTATCTACTGTGGTTGATTTTCACAACAAGGAAGTAGATGAATAAGAAGAAGCCAGAAGAAGAGAAATTACAAGATCAACAAATAGAGATTTCAATCTCTATGTACAAAGGCTTAAACTCTCAAACAGAAGAAAGTGGAGGAACCCAAGCAGACAAGAATCTTCACTGGAAAGAAGCTATGTCTTTGAAAAGGAAAATGATAAGAAGTGGAAACATATTAGTACACTAAGGTGTGATACACTTATCAATTTTCAGTCTGGAGGAATTATTACAAGCGCTTCAAGTGTTGTTGATTTATCTGAGATGGTTAGATCAAAAGCACTCTGGTTAAAGATGTTTTCAAATCTGAAGCAATTGACAAGTAATTCAAGAGGAGGTATTGGACACAGGGATGCTGAATATCTAAATATGTCATATGTTGATCCTTACTCCTTAACTGAAATTGGAGGTACTTTAACTTCTGAAAACCTGAAAAATTTACTAGCTGTTGATATAGTTATAGATTTTCATGATGGTTTTGACAAGAAAGAAAAGCTTCTGTACTTCATGAAAGATGGTAGTGTGAAGATTCTATCTATTCAAGATCTGCTGATGAAAACTACACAGGAACTGAAATATGTTCATTATCTTTTGAGATCGAAGAATCAAATGTGCAAGGAATGGAGTGACATGATTTTGTCAACAATAGAAGAAGACTGGATGGAAACAGTAATTTCAATGGTAATTATACTCCCATGTACTTAAATCAAAGAGGTCAGGATGTGGAAATGCAAAGGGGTACTGCTGTTAAAGAAGTAACTTTTGGCATGACTCAACTTACTCTCAATCCTGATGGGAAGGAAATTGCTTATCTTTTGCTTGAAGAGCATAGTCTTCAGAGAAACTCCATATTGAATCTCAGAGCAGCTATCTACCAGATTAATGAGGAAGACGAAGAACTCAGAAATCTTAAGGGAAGACTGATTCAAATTCTTGAAGAAAAAGAAGAAAATTTGTTATCCAACTTCTTGAAGATGAATTTGTTCTATCAAAGAATTTAAACAGATAAGTTGTTGCTGCAGATACTGTACATTTTGTATATATGTTTTTGACATCATTGAATCTTAGGAATCTATACTTTATTTCACAAAGTATGAGATTGGGGGAGATTGTTAGATCAGAATTCAATGATCGTCAGGAGCTAGACTCAACTGATCAGGATTGCTGACGTCATCAGGATTATATGGTCGTCAGGATCAAGATACATATCAGGACTGGGATCAGGATTGATCATCAGGACTGGAAGATGATCAGGATTCCTACTTCGAGTTATATTTGGAGTCTAGTTAAACATGGAAGTTTATTCTGTCAGTTCCTGGTTTGTAGAATGTAGCTATCAATTATGGATAGGTTTCAATCTTTGTAATTGATTAGGACTTATCATTGATAGAGAAGCTGTGTAGTATATAAACACATTTTTGGTTTCGATTTATGGACGGGAACATAATCGAATATTTGTGAATCAAGGTAGAAGCTCTAAAGAACATAGAATTTCTTGAGAGAGTTTTTGTAAGCTAGCAGCTCTCAAGAACATCAGAATTTCTTGAGAGAGTTTGTAACAGTTTTATATCAGATTTAATAAAGCTGTTATCTTTCTTTCATATTTGTGATATATACATTAAGAAGTCGATTATCTTATACTATTGTATTCAACCCCCCTTCTACAATAGATTATTACTGGGCAACACTACTTTTTAGTATTCGATCCTTTTTATTACAAAAATAGATAAATTCATGTCGAATTTATTCTAGGTTTGTTTTATCAAGAACTTTGTAATCTGTACTCAGATTTGTAAAACCCTTCAAGTTTAATAAAGTTTTATTTAACTTGAATCTTGTTTCATTTTATTCCGCATTAATTTGTTCTTAATTTGTTATATCTTCAAAAGAACAAATTCGATTAAACGGTATAGTTTGTATTCAATCCCCCTTCTACAAACTTATCGGGACCTAACAATAACACTATCAGTCCTCTATTCAATTTGGGTTCTGAATTGATTTCTGAGAAGACGTGGTTTCACACCATTGAGTATGGTAGCAGTAATCTCTCAAATTCTGTAAGTTCCACTCTTGTTATTATGGTTTTTATTTTAAATACTTAATGTTTTCACATGTCATAATTATTTGATTTAGGTTGTAAGTTTTGTTTCTGTCAAAATGTGTATGTGAATGATTATTTTAATTTTGTTGCTTTTGTAGCATGTTAATGTGTTTTTCTACTACTTGAGGAAGTTGTCGAAGTATGGTCTATCTTCTGAGATGAAATTTACTTCAACTGACTACAACTTTCAGAAAGCTTGTTTCTACATGTGGGTTGATTGCAGAGTACGAAGATATTGAATCTACATTTTCTGCATATCAAGATGTTCTTGATGTCATAAATGGACATGGCCTTGCTTTTAGTACACCTTGGTACTCAGTCGATTATGTTTTATTTCCAATTTGGCTTCCTGAACAAAAGTACTGGCTTATTGCTGTATTGATTTTTCATGAAAGGATAATACCTGTTCATAATACACTGTCCTGTGAAGGCATCACACTGATTGTTAAGAAAGCACTACTGCCTTTGTGTATGTTGCTCCCTCATTACTTGCTGCTTACTGACTTTTATTCGAGGACTGACATCAACTTCTCTGCTGCGTGTTATACGGGAAAGTCGAAGACTGATGTTTTGCGATTGGTTATGCACAATGATTATTCTGCTGGAACATCTATGTAAGTGTTTATAAGTATGTAAACTTTTGTTTTTGTTTTTGTTTTTGTTTTTTAGTTCCTCATTTGTTTTGGATTTTTTAATGCAGTGATAGTGGAGTACTTATGATCTCAATTGTGGAGTATTTTGTTAGGAAGAAGGAGTTCCTTGAAGTTTCTTTCGATATTGCTTGTCATCGATCTAGGATCGCATATTCATTTTATTCGTATACAATTGCAAAGCAGATAAATGGATATGAAACCGAGCCAGAGTATCTTGCGGATGGAGATGGACATAGTCCAGGAAAAAGGACAAGGGGTGGAATGGTTCAAACAAGAAAACGAAAAATGGGAAAGGCTTAAATGAAGGGATATGACTCTTGTTTTATGGAATTTGAACAGTAGAACTGAAAACTATGCTTTTGACATTCTGTCCTGAGTTTGTAATTGCTATAACTTCACTTTATATTCAAAAATCCTTCTGGAGGTTAAAGTAATGTTTAAAAACATTATTATTGGTGTTGGTGTTGCTATTATTAGTTGTAGTTGCAGTTAATCTTAGTTTACATTTTTTAGCATTTGGTTGCAGAATTATATTTCCCAAAATACGCAACTTAAAACAATTTTTGACACTCTGTTTTAAAACAGAGCAAGCAAGACCTATATATTGATTTAAGAGTTATTAGCTGCTTGATTGGCTAAAATTTATGGTTGCATATATAGTTAAACATAATGGCACTCTTGTTTGCTTTAGATTTTAGGTTGAAACTAGTTGTAGTTTTAGTTAAATTAAGTTGCATACATGATTCAATATATTGCATAATTTTTTTGAATTGAGTTGCATCTTTCCTTTAAGATTTTCTGTTTTATGTTTGCGGTTAGGCTTTAGGCCTTAGAGTTAATGGTTTAGCTTTTGGGTTTGGGTTTAGGCTTAGGTTTTGTGATTATGGTTTGTATTAAGGTTAAGTTTTGGGGTTTGCTAATTTTGGTTTAGTTTTAAGGTTGATACTTATATAGAATGAAAAAGAAGTCCTCCTTCCTCCCGGTCAGTCCAGTCCGGAAATCCTCTTCATGATTTCCAAGAAGTGACAAGCGAATAGTGGACCTCTTTAGACAAGATAGTGAAGATGGCTTCAAGAAAAAGAGAAAGGCGCCCGATCCCATCATTTGCAGTCTCCGACGAAGGAGACAAGGTTGCATGTTTGGTTGAATTTAGTTGTATACACCTTTAAATTAATTGCAAACATGTTTGAATTAGTTGTATGCTTAACTTCAAGTTGAAACTAATTGCATATTAGGTTAAAATTTTGGATTTTGCTTGTTAGGTTTAGATTTAAGGTTGAAACTAGTTGCATTTATGGTTGAAACTAGTTGCATACATTTTTGAATAGTTGCATACATGTTTGAATTTAGTTGTATGCTTAAGTTCAAAGTTGAAAGTAGTTGCACATTAGGTTTGGGGTTCAATTTTAGTGTATATAATTTAGCTTTAGGGTTTAGACTTTGAGGTATAGGGTTTAACCCTAGGGTTTAATTTTTGATAAACTTGTGGTCCTAATTTAGCCGTTCCCATGGGGCTCAACAGTTAACCTTTATGGTTCATTGTTTCCGATTTGGGGGTTTAGATATATTCAAAATGATGAATAAACCGTATACGGACTGTGTAAGAAAATACCATTTATGATTTTGTAATTTTGTACATGTGTATGTTTATATGTAGTTTCTATTGAAATTAAATTTCCATTAGCTTGCATTAATTATATTTGTAGTTGCATTTTAGGTTGAAACTAGTTGCATTTATGGTTGAAACTTGTTGCATACATTTTTGAATTAGTTGCATACATGTTTGAATTTAGTTGTATGCTTAAGTTTAAAGTTGAAAGTAGTTGCACATTAGGTTTGGGGTTCAATTTTAGAGTTTATAATTTAGCTTTAGGGTTTCGACTTTGAGGTATAGGGTTTAATTTTTGATGAACTCGTGATCCTAATTTAGCCGTTTCCCTGGGGTTCAACAGTTAACCTTTAGGGTTCATTGTTTCCATTTTGGGGTTTAGAAATATTCAAAATGATGAATAAAGTGTATACGGACTTAGGGTTTAGGGTTGTTTACAACCCTTAACCCTAGAATCTAAACCCTAACCTTGCTTGACACAACCCTAAAATCAGGACGTCAGACTTTTTAAGAAAATACCATTTATGATTTTGTGATTTTGTACATGTGTATGTTTATGTGTAGTTTCTATTGAAATTAAATTTCCATTAGCTTGCATATAAGGTTGCATTAGTTATATTTGTAGTTGCATTTTAGGTTGAAACTAGTTGCATTTATGGTTGAAACTAGTTGCATACATTTTTGAATTAGTTGCATACATGTTTGAATTTAGTTGTATATTAAGTTTAAAGTTGAAACACTAGTACAAAAACTGCCATATGCGTCTGTGGAAAAAGGTAATATGCGTCTGTTTTCAACAGACATATATAGAGGAGTCGTATAAACTGTTATGCATTTGCGTCTGCGGAGTAACAGACGTATATAATATTTAGTGTCTATCTAGAAGGGACGCATAAGCTCACCAGACAGACGTATATAATATCTTTATGTGTCTACTTTAGTGGAACAGACACATATTGTACCTTTTTAAAAACATTTAGTGTTGTATCAGGTAGCTCCTTGTAACATATATATTACAAGTACAATACATCTAAACTCCAAACACCAATGTAAATAAAGTACATCCCACCAACAAATGCAAGCTTGTAAAAATAAATAAATAAATAGCAAGCTTGAGAAATTAAACCGAGTATTACACAAATAACCAACAAAAAACAAAGTTCTATTGATTTATAATCTCAAATCCATACCAAGTACAATGAAAATATCATCATAAAATCTACCAAAATACAAACATCCTATATGCGTTAGCACAACTTCTCTAATTGGCTGAACTAGAATTGCACTTGTCCATTATAGTCATTGCATTGCAGATGTTGGTGAATCCAAGAGCATTCTCTCAAACGACCTCTTCCTGTGAGTATATATATATATCACTAGTATTCATAAAATGAAAAATATTGATGCAACAATAATTATAAGAAAATGATACTTTAAGCATTTTAAAATGACTACTTTTGACGAGTCATACCAGAACACTGTTGCACCATAAAGTTGCTGAATTCATCTTGGACTACAGCAGTTTGAGGTAGATATGGATTGCACACAGTATGTACTGTAACATTTGAGTCCTCATGCCCGGAGTAGATTAAGCCTATTTGTTCTATGCTTTCATCTGTGAACTTAATTCCTTCTCAAGCCTCCTCAATGCTTTATTAATTTCAAGACCGGGTGAAGTATTAAGCTCATCTGTGCTCTTTGTCATGTCAAAGTAGTTCAGACCATCAATTAAGAAAATAACTTCTGTAAACTATGATATGGCATCAGATTAGATTAGTAACTTCTAACCACCCCTAAACAAAAAATAAATCAATCAATCAAATAACTTCAATTTGCCAAAACTTAGAAAAAAGTAGTGGACCGCTGAAAAATTAGTAGACTACTGAAATACAATCAGCCTAATAATTTAAGAATTATAATTATAAAAAATAAATTGGAAAAGAAAAGATATATGCAGAAAACTCTTTGACTAAAAAAGAACTGTGGATGATCTAAGAGCAGTGGTAGGGGATCGAACAGGGGAAATAAAGCAACTAAGTGAGTTTACGGAGGAAAATTATAATCAAATAAAGTGACAGAGATTGATACATTTTATTACCTGTTACTTAACTACTTCCAGTTGTTGCACCATTACGTGTATACCTCAATGCATCCATCTCTGTTGCTTAATATCAGAGTTTTATGGCTAAATTTGATTATAATCAAAGACTTGATAAATATCACAATGACAATTATTATAATCAATAGTAGAAGCACCAAAGTTGCAAGAGCGGTTTTTCCTATCAACTAATTAGATTCCAAAGATGGTGTTCTCGTGCTTTCTGTTCGCTATAACAAAATGTAGAGACTATGACCTTGACCTACTGGAGCATTAAAAACATTATAATATTAAGACATAAACTTTGTTTAGCGAGAAAGAAGAGAAAAATATATTGCTATTGACGCAAACAACATGGCGTAACTGAAAAAACATACCAATCTCTATAAACAGTGTTGGTTTACTTGTAATAGGCCCATGATGAGTCGCTTCCAAAGTAATCTGCAATCACCAGAAATAGATTAGAAATCTTTAGCTTTAGGAATTTTATTATCATGCTACAGAGATTAGGTCCTGTTTTGGCTACACAAAATTCTCCCGCAAACAGAGATTAGGCTTTCCTAAGTATTACTACATAGCGAAAAAAACAAGCAATTTAGTATTTTATTTTGTTACTAAACTGAATCATTCACAGTGACTGTGCGCTCTAATTAGTTCCAACTTAATATGAAAATTGAGTGATTAGTTATTTGTGTGACTGTAAATGATGATTTGAATTCGGATGGTGAGTAATAATTTGCGGTGTTCAGGACATAATTTACCGGTTTTTAATTTAAAATTGGCTTGCGTTTGAGCAGAAATGTATGCATTGGAGTGACTTGTTCAAGTTCGTTTCTGATGCTATAAGATCACTAGTTTAAATTTAATAATGTATTTAATTTTCAATCTCTTTAGAAGTGATCATAAAATTAACGCGTATGATTTGACTTAGTACTTGATTTTGTTACTTAGTGTAGGGGAGAATTTTGTGTAGCCAAATCTCTGTTTACAGAAGAATTTATTACTTAGTGTACTTGATTTTGTTACTTAGAGATTAGGCTTTCCTTCTCTTGTGTGCTTGTTCTCTTTCTGTTTTTGCCTTTCTGTTTTTGTTATTTTAAATTTCCCTACCATAAACAAGAGTTCCACTCAGGATGTCATACCAGTGCTGGGCACCATCCCCATTAAATATAGATGATATATGCATATGCACAAGACAGTAATGTAATGACTTTATGCTGAATCATGCTTAGAGATTAACATTAATACTACGATAGATTCGTTTGTGAATAATTACAGTCCGAAAAAGACAAAATTATAATATATAGTTAAAAAATATCATTCTGTCACATGAACAAAGAATTTTTTCCTTCTTCCGAAATAAAAAATCCTCAATAAGTAAGCACCCCATGAAAACATAAACAGAAACATAAGCAATGACTACAAAATATTTCAAATCTAACAAATAACAGAACAGAAGCAAAAGATATTAACAGCTGTACACACAAATACACAAACACATTATTTAGGATTTAACAATTACTTACTGATATAGGATTCAAGAATTACATATTGATATGCAACACCTGTATAACCACCATACACGTAGAAACACACTAACAGAGAGAGGCAGACACACATACGAACAGTGAGAGAGATTTTGATGGGGGGGGAGAGAGAGTACCTGGAATTGATTTGAGATGAAAATGGAGTTTGATTAGGGCTCGCACCTTCTATACTAAGATGAACAAATTGACTACACGAAGACGGAGAAGATTTGACTAACTTCTAAATTAGCTTTGATATTAATCGGAAACAATCAGTTTCTCAGGGGGATCAAGATCGATATGTAGCGAAATTAGGGCTACTGGGTTTAAATTTGGGGATCTTTGTTTTTGTTCGAGTAAGTAATAATAACATGGGCAGTTGTGTTATTTTCTCATTTTCCTTTTCTTTTATTTACCCTTTTATATGGCCGGTGTTAATGGAATGACGTATATAACTCGGTAACAGGCATATAAAAGAGGTTTATGCGTCTATCATCGTATAACAGACGTATAATTATATTTTTTAAGTATATATGCGTCTGTTAAAACTACAACAGACGTGTAAAATGCTTTATAAGTCTGTTTTTTCAATAACAGACGGAAAACAGGAGACACATATGAGACTTTTTGTACTAGTGAAAGTAGTTGCACATTAGGTTTGGGGTTCAATTTTAGAGTTTATAATTTAGCTTTAGGGTTTAGACTATGAGGTATAGGGTTTAATTTTTGATAAACTTGTGGTCCTAATTTAGCCGTTCCCCTCGGGTTCAACAGTTAACCTTTAGGGTCCATTGTTTCCGTTTTGGGGTTTAGAAATATTCAAAATGACGAATAAACCGTATACGTCGGACTGTGTAAGAAAATAACATTTATGATTTTGTGATTTTTTACCACTAGTACAAAAACTGCCATATGCGTCTAGGGAAAAAGGTAATATGCGTCTGTTTTCAACAAACACATATGGAGGAGTCGTATAAACTGTTATGCATTTGCGTCTGCGGAGTAACAGACGTATATAATATTTAGTGTCTATCTAGAAGGGACGCATTAGCTCACCAGACAGACGTATATAATATCTTTATGTGTCTGCTTTAGTGGAACAAACGCATATTGTACCTTTTTTTAAAACATTTAGTGTTGTATCAGATAGCTCCTTGTAACATATATTACAAGTACAATACATCTAAACTCCAAAAACCAATGTAGATAAACACTACACCATATATGGGCAATAACAACGCTTTTTTCAGTGTTACAAGCAAAAGTGTAACCATATATGCCTTAAAAATGGTCAAAACCTACACCTTTTTTCAGTGTTAGCATTACCACAAATAAGTGTTACCGTAGACCTTATTCAGTATCTATGCTAACACCAAAGTTCGTGTAGCCATTGCTCTTAAAAATAAGTGTAGCCGATTAATGTAAAAAATAGGCGGGCTCACTCAATTTGTTAAAGCGGGTCAATTTGTATCCAAATATTTTCAATTAAGCGGGTTAACTCTCAATTATTCTCACTCTCCCAATTGTTTTCACTCCCGGCTCTCTCTCTCGCTCTCAACTCTCTTTCTCTCAGAACTATCTCTCGCTCTCAATTCGCTCTCTCCCTCTCTCTCAATTATGCTGTAAGATTTTGGTCTTTGTTTGTTAATTGATAGTTCTAGGTCATGTCTTCTTCTTCTTTGTTAAATTAGGTCTTTGTTAAATGGTCTTTGTTTGTTTGTTTCGATTGGGTATATTATGCTTATAATACACACGCTCCTCTGTATCTATAAATTTCCACTCATCTAAATCTTATTTTTTGTTAATTACATATCCACTCACCTTCTATTTTACAGATCTGAGCTTCTATGTTTGTTAGTATCGATTTGTGAGTATTCTATGTTGGTTCTTGATTTTAGGGGTTTTAAGTAATTGGGTTTTGATTTTAATTTTATTAGCTACATTAACTGGTTTTCTTAAATCAATGTTGGTTCGCTGAATAATTGAACTTGATGTTTTCATTAAAGCTACATTCGAAATATTTATTCAGATTTGATTTGTATTTTTGGTTACAGGTTATAGCAGTTAACATGAAGTTTTCAGGTCATATTACTACTAACTACGATGTCATGTTGAATGTTAATAACAGATTGAACGAAAATCTCCTCATGACTTGGTAAATTAATGTATCAGATTTACGAGTTAGTGTTTAGGAATGTGTGTGTGAGATATGTTTGTTTTAATTTTGCTTGGTTTTATAGGCCTGGTGTCCATATGTGTCACACTTCATGGCAAGATGGTGTTCTTGCTACTAATTGTCCCATCCAATCGGGATCGAACTGGACTTACAATTTCCAGGTTAAGGATCAGATTGGTAGCTTCTTTTACCAATCTACTTATAATTAATGCTTCAAGAATATTTTAACTACTACTACTTTACCATCTACATGCTTAATAATGTGTTTCCAATAATCTAAATTTCCTATTGCTAGGTAAGATGTTTCAGCAAATGGAGCTCGTCCATTATGGCTCCATCAAAGTGCCTGATGTATACATCTTAAAAAGTAGCCCACTAGTGATGATAAATGGGACGCTAAGAGCTACACTAAATGGGAATTCATTCATCAATCCTGGTGTGCCAATAAGGCTTGCAGACAAGTTCCATGTCCAAGAGGCTTACAATCTTGATTTCCCCTATAGGCCGCAGAGCAGATCACCCCAAATGCATACAACCCTCTTAAATGCTACATATAAAGGATTTGTAGAAATTATATTAGTGAACAATGATACAACAGTATAGAGCTTTCGCTTCAGTATGTAACTCTACGCTGGTAATCTCATACTCGTAACTCTTTCCCAACATTGTAGGATGTCTTATGGAGAGTGGACTCCGTACAGTAGGAATTCTTATAATAAATGGGATGTTATTTTCCGCTGTACTACACATGTTTGATATTGGAAACAAGTTTGTTTTCCTTATTAGTGTTATAAAATAGACTGTTTCAAGTTGATTTCACTATTTTGACATTCAGGTTTTTCCTGGAGGATGGATAACTATTTTAGTACTTGATGAAATTCTTGGAAGATACTTGGGCTTTGCAATCCTGAACCACAGAAATTAACGAAAAGGAGGTCAGGTATGTACCTGAATATATATATTAGTCTTGTCAATAATTTTTGTTATTATGCTCTAGACATTGAGAATATGTATTTTGTAAATTTCTGTTATTACTAATTAATTATGCGTTTTCAAGTGCTGAAGTGGAGAGGCATGAGAATTATTTTTTAAACTCGGTCATTCAACTACTTTCTACATACTACGTAATGTATCATTGGTATTATCTGCAACGTTGATGTAATCAGATTGCAACGTTGATGTATGATTGGTATTTTCTGCAAATTATTATAACGTTGCAACTTAGAAACTGGGCAATAAAACAGAGAAGTCGATATACAAATTTATTAATGCAAAATTTTGGAGATTAGGAGATTAGTAATGCAAATCGTTCGTCTTTGGTACGACAGAGCAGTTCTCCAGCTTGATTTTTGTCAAGTTTAATGGATGATGATATTGGTACTGGTACATCACTACCTCTTGTTATCATCTGTTGCTTTAAATTTATTATCCGATGATAATTTTAAGATTTTCTAGATTAATCTGGTTGCATGAACAAGGAACAACATGTGTGTTTGATAGTTCTGGTACATGTGAAAGTAAACAGATCCAATCTGTGATCTTTTTGATTATTTTTGTTTTATATTATGACCTTTTATTTTAGTCTGGATCTCAGAGGAATGAACATTATAAAAGCTTGTTTGTATTTTAATTCAAACCATTATGACATAGGTTTTCATTGTCTTTTATACTGCTCAACTGAAGTTTCGAGAACTTGGATTCATCCTGATCACATGTACTTGGTACGGATTATTAAAAATGGAAAGCGTACAAAAAATTACTAGACTAATGACATAATATACAATATTTTGTTGAAGACAGATTATTGCATTAAATAATGTTTTACCACAGTGGGTGATAGTATGATCCACCAAGTTCTAGTTGCCATCCCCTTGGAATAAGCAGACACTACATCATATGTACTGACACATCCTCGATCTGTATTAATGCCTTTTTTATACTGTCCCCTAAGTTACGTTCTGTACTGCTGTATAGCATCATTATAATGACCACATGATCTGTTCTGGGTGTAGCAATAGCAATCACAGTGGTGGGTAGGATTAGTCTTCACTTTGTGGGAGTATTAAGTTTTCCATTGTTTTCTGTTTCGTCCACCATATTGGTAAACTTTGTAAAACCCAACAATGCAGTACTCTTGTCATTTATCAAGTCTTAAAAATTTGCTCTTGTCGTTTTGTAATTTTCTTCTAATGAACATTTTCTTAATATTACTAAAGCATCATTGTTGGCTGACTTTGCAGATGTTGGGGTGGCTTGTTGCTGCACCTATTATGTTGGGAGCGCTCTATTTATCATTTTTGCCCTGTTTTTCGGTCCTGGTTCGCAGGTACCACAGTGGTCCACCAAGCCCAAGGACACCACTTCTATCTCTCTCTCTCTCAGATGTTAATCTCAAGGTGCGGGATGTATGATAAGCATAACATCTGTCATCCAGAAAACTAACCTGATTGAGGAGAAAGACATTAATGCTCAGGACTATAACTTCCGTAGGCAGAAGTGTTCATTGCATTCTGGAGAGACAGTTACTGCTTTGATGAGGAGTCAGAGGAAAATCACTATAGATTCTGCATCCGAGGTATTATGTGTGCAGCATTTGTTTCTTAATTTAGTTTTGATTACTAACACCTTTGGTCGATATGCTTGATTTTCGTAGTATGCCCGAACACTGAGCAACATATCTGGCGAATTGAGTGCTTGTTGTCTCAACAATACTCCTGAAATCCTGGTCAGCTTTGCACCATTGCACGCTTGGTTCTTATAATTTAAATTTTGTTGTGCTTGTAAAACTTAAACTGAAAAATCTATGTAAACCTGCAGGCAAAGAAAGCTATGGTAAAGTAAAAGTTAGGAACTTGAAGAGGCAAAACAAGCTGTAATAGAGTCGGAGAATAAACTTAAATATAAAGAAGAAATAGCAGATGATGCCATGGCCGCAAAAGATGCAACTGAGAAATCATTAAGGTTGGCTAATTTGAGGTCTTCTAGGCTTAGCTACTCCATGGTAGTTGAGTTGGGTTTTAGATGTTGGTTTATGTAGTAGATATGGATGATTGATTATTATGTATTGGAATGGTGTGAATTTGATGTAGTTATTTTGGATGGTTTTTTATGTATTGAAATGGCTTTTGGACAGCCTGTTTATGTATCGGAATGTTTGGTAATATTTTGAATGGAAAGTTCTATATTTCAATGTCATATGTTGCCATTCTGTATTTAAAGTGTTGGTAAAAAGTATGCAAAGTGTAACCATTGACTCCAAAGTATTTAATCTTTATGTGTTGGCAAAAGTATAGCAAAGTGTTGGCACAAAATCTAAAAATGTTTAAGAAAAAGTGTAGGCATAGTGATAAGGGTGTTGGTAAAAACATCAAAGTGTTCCATAATTTGGTGTTACGGTAGTACTGAAAATGTGTTGGCATAGGTCTATAGCAATACTATTAGTAGTGTTACTACAAAGATAACTGTGTTGGCATAGATCTATAGCAACAACTAATAATATGTAGCCACAGAAATAAAAAGTGTTGGTGTAGGGGTCTACGCCTACACATTTCTCCCGTGTTACCAAAAACTACAAAAGTGTTGGCGTAGACCCCTATGGTAGCGGCCATTTTTCTAACACCCTCAAATTTGGTCAAAGTGTGACCATAGCCTATTTTTTTCCTTTTACCAACAGTTTTTTGGGCTATAACCACACTTTTTCAGGCGTTGCTGTAGCCCACTTATGGCGTAGTGAAAGTAAATCCCACCAACAAATGCAAGCTTGTAAAAATAAATAAATAAATAGCAAGCTTGAGAAATTAAACCGAGTATTACACAAATAACCAACAAAAAACAAAGTTTCATTGATTTATAATCTCAAATCCATACCAAGTACAATGCCAATATCATCAAAAAATCTACCTAAATACAAACATCCTATATGCGTTAGCACAACTTCTCTAATTGGCTGAACTAGAATTGCACCTGTCCATTATAGTCATTGCATTGCAGATGTTGGTGAATCCAAGAGCATTCTCTCAAACGACCTCTTCCTGTGAGTGTATATATATATATATATATATATATATATATATCACTAGTATTCAGAAAATGAAAAATATTGATGCAACAATAATTATAAGAAAATGATACTCTAAGCATTTTAAAATGAGTACTTTTGACGAGTCATACCCGAACACTTTTGCACCATAAAGCTGCTGAATTCATCTTGGACTACAGCAGTTTGAGGTAGATATGGATTGCACACAGTATGTCCTGTAACATTTGAGTCCTCATGCCCGGAGTACATTAAGCCTATTTGTTCTATGCTTTCATCAGTGAACTTAATTCCTTCTCAAGCCTCTTCAATGCTTTATTAATTTCAAGACCGGGTGAAGTATTAAGCTCATCTGTGCTTTTTGTCATGTCAAAGTAGTTCAGACCATCAATTAAGAAAATAACTTCTGTAAACTATGATATGGCATCAGATTAGATTAGTAGCTTCTAACCACCCCTAAACAAAAAATAAATCAATCAATCAAATAACTTCAATTTGCCAAAACTTAGAAAAAAGTAGTGCACCGCTGAAAAATTAGTAGACTACTGAAATACAATCAGCCTAATAATGTAAGAATTATAATCATAAAAAATAAATTGGAAAAGAAAAGATATATGCAGAAAACTCTTTGACTAAAAAAGAACAGTGGATGATCTAAGAGCAGTGGAAGGGGATCGAACAGGGGAAATAAAGCAACTAAGTGAGTTTACGGAGGAAAATTATAATCAAATAAAGTGACAGAGATTGATACATTTTATTACCTGTTACTTAACTACTTCCAGTTGTTGCCCCATTACATGTATACCTCAATGCATCCATCTCTGTTGCTTAATATCAGAGTTTTATGGCTAAATTTGATTATAATCAAAGACTTGATAATTTCACAATGACAATTATTATAATCAATAGTAGAAGCACCAAAGCTGCAAGAGCGGTTTTTCCTATCAACTAATTAGATTCCAAAGATGGTGTTCTCGTGCTTTCTGTTCGCTATAACAAAATGTAGAGACTATGACCTTGACCTACTGGAGCATTAAAAACATTATAATATTAATACATAAACTTTGTTTAGAGAGAAAGAAGAGAAAAATATATTGCTATTGATGCAAACAACATGGCGTAACTGATAAAACATACCAATCTCTGTAAACAGTGTTGGTTTACTGGTAATAGGCCCATGATGAATCACTTCCAAACTGCAATCACCATAAATAGATTAGAAATCTTTAGCTTTAGGAATTTTATTATCATGCTACAGAGATTAGGTACTGTTTTGGCTACACAAAATTCTGCCGCAAACAAAGATTAGGCTTTCCTAAGTATTACTACAGAGCGAAAAAAACAAGCAACTTAGTATTTTATTTTGTTACTAAACTGAATCATTCACAGTTACTATGCGCTCTAATTAGTTCCAACTTAATATGAAAATTGAGTGATTAGTTATTTGTGTGACTGTAAATGATGATTTGTATTCGGATGGTGAGTAATAATTTGCGGTGTTCAGGACATAATTTACCGGTTTTTAATTTAAATTTGGCTTGCGTTTGAGCAGAAATGTATGCATTAGAGTGACTTGTTCACGTTCGTTTCTGATGCTATAAGATCACTAGTTTAAATTTAACAATGTATTTAATTTTCAATCTCTTTAGAAGTGATCATAAAATTAATGCGTATGATTTGACTTAGTACTTGATTTTGTTACTTAGTGTAGGGGATAATTTTGTGTTGCCAAATCTCTGTTTACAGAAGATTTTATTACTTAGTGTACTTGATTTTGTTACTTAGAGATTAGGCTTTCCTTCTCTTGTATGCTTGTTCTCTTTTTGTTTTTGCCTTTCTGTTTTTGTTCTTTTAAATTTCCCTACCATAAACAAGAGTTCCACTCAGGATATCATACCAGTGTTGGGCACCATCCCCATTAAATATAGATGATATATGCATATGCACAAGAGGTCTAAATGAAAGAGACCTTTAAGATCAAGTTCACAGTAATGTAATGACTTTACGCTGAATCATGCTTAGAGATTAACATTAATACTACGGTAGATTCGTTTGTGAATAGTTACAGTCCGAAAAAGACAAAATTATAATATATAGTTAAAAAAATATCATTTTGTCACATGAACAAAGAATTTTTTCCTTCTTCCGAAATAAAAAATCCTCAATAAGTAAGAACCCCATGAAAACATAAACAGAAACATAAGCAATGACTACAAAATATTTTAAATCTAACAAATAACAGAACAGAAGCAAAAGATATTAACAGCTATACACACAAATACACAAACACATAATTTAGGATTTAACAATTACTTACTGATATAGGATTCAAGAATTACATATTGATATGCAACACCTGTCTAACCACCATACATGCAGAAACATACTAACAGAGAGGGGTGGACACACATACGAACAGTGAGAGAGATTTTGATGGAGAGAGAGAGTACCTGGAATTGATTTGAGATGAAAATGGAGTTTGATTAGGGCTCGCACCTTCGATACTAAGATGAACAAATTGACTACACGAAGACGAAGAAGATTTGACTAACTTCTAAATTAGCTTTGATATTAATCGGAAACAATCAGTTTCTCAGGGGGATCAAGATCGATATGTAGCGAAATTAGGGCTAATGGGTTTAAATTTGGGGATCTTTGTTTTTGTTCGAGTAAGTAATAATAACATGGGCAGTTGTGTTATTTTCTCATTTTCCTTTTCTTTTATTTACCCTTTTATATGGTCGGTGTTACTGGAATGACGTATATAACTCGGTAACAGGCATATAAAAGAGGTTTATGCGTCTATCATCGTATAACAGATGTATAATTATATTTTTAAGTATATATGCGTCTGTTAAAACTACAACAGACGTATAAAATGCTTTATAAGTCTGTTTTTTCAATAACAGACGCAAAAAAGGAGACACATATAAGACTTTTTGTACTGGTGTACATGTGTATGTTTATCTGTAGTTTCTATTGAAATTAAATTTCCATTAGCTTGCATATATATAAGGTTGCATTAGTTATATTTGTAGTTGCATTTTAGGTTGAAACTACTTGCATTTATGGTTGAAACTAGTTGCATACATTTTTGAATTAGTTGCATACATGTTTGAATTTAGTTGTATGCTTAAGTTTAAAGTTAAAAGTAGTTGCACATTAAGTTTGGGGTTGAATTTTAGAGTTTATAATTTAGCTTTAGGGTTTATACTTTGAGGTATAGGGTTTAATTTTTGATAAACTTGTGGTCCTAATTTAGCCGTTCCCCTAGGGTTCAACAATTAACCTTTAGGGTTCATTGTTTCCGTTTTGGGGTTTAGAAATATTCAAAATGACTAATAAACCGTATACAGAATTAGGGATTAAACCCTATACTATAAACCCTAACCTTGCCTGATTTTAGGGTTGAACAACCCTAAAATCAGGACGCCGGAGTGTGTAAGAAAATACCATTTATGATTTTGTGATTTTGTACATGTGTATGTTTATCTGTAGTTTCTATTGAAATTAAATTTCCATTAGCTTGCATATAAGGTTGCATTAGTTATATTTGTAGTTGCATTTTAGATTGAAAATAGTTGCATTTATGGTTGAAACTAGTTGCATACATTTTTGAATTAGTTGCATACATGTTTGAATTTAGTTGTATGCTTAAGTTTAAACTTAAAAGTATGGGTCGGGGTTCAGGGTTTGAGTTGAATCGAGTTGCATGTTTGGTTGTATACATGTTTGATTTAGTTGAATTTAGGTGTATGCTTTAACTATAGAGCTGAAACTAGTTGCATATGAGGTTGAATTTTGTTGTTTGATTAACGTTAGAGTTGAAACTACTTGCATATTATGTTGCATACAATGTTCACTTACAAAGTTTGTAAATTGCAAAGTATATAGAGTTGCATTAGAGACAAATTATTTGCAACCACCTTAGTCTGTAATAAAGTTATGCAAATTATTCTCGAAATCAATTCATATACATCAAAGTATGTCAGAAGTACTTATAAAAAACAACTAATCATTCTTCACTGGGTTTCTGCAATACCTCCTATTATGTCAACTTTGTTTGCATTTTCCACAAATTATTGGTTTTAATGTCTTTCCATTTCTCTCCCAAGAAGCTTTACATCTCCTTTTCTTTGGTCTACCAACTCGAATTCTTCCTTCTGGAGGATTTACTATTAATGATTTGACTATTTGAGGTACTTCCCATGTGTCCCTGTTCCCAACAGGATAAACAGTTTCTTTATAAGCTGCAGCCATTGTTTCTTTCTTGTAATAAACTGAACAGTACTCATAAGGATCAATGTTACATTTTTGAAAAATAGCAATTGCATGGGCACACGGGATTTCATCCATTTGGAACATGTCGAATAAAAAAAGTCAGATACAATATATTAAACACAGTACTATTTAATATAGTTTGTTACATAATAGAAAATAGTTGCACAAACTTTTTGCAACTGCAACTTTTTGCATTGAGATCAACTACATTCTTTTTGTCACCATTTAACTTCAAACAAAATGTGATTTGTCGGGTTCACCTATTAATTTGTTTAAAATTAAGAACAAATGTAAAATACAATCAAATAAAGTTGCAGAAAAAAGTTTAAGGAACTTACAGTTAAATCCACATAGAGCTGGTAGTTTTTCTTCAGGAGTTCTTCATACTTCCGAGTTAACCTTGTAGAGGTTGCATTTGCTTCGCATCTGTTTCTCCAACTCCATTTTTTTATCAAAGCTTGCAGACTTTCTAACATCGTACAAATAGGGAG
Organism: Heracleum sosnowskyi; assembly: GCA_030848705.1. Taxonomy (NCBI): domain Eukaryota; kingdom Viridiplantae; phylum Streptophyta; class Magnoliopsida; order Apiales; family Apiaceae; genus Heracleum; species Heracleum sosnowskyi. The sequence goes on from CM061245.1 coordinate 87,943,506, forward strand.
CTATCTAATGGACATGATTACAGAATTTAAAGACTCTGCAACATTGGATGTCATATTTGAGTATCTATTACTGCCTGAATAAACCTTGGCCCATTTTTCATACCCAACGTCTTCTAAATAAACCTGTACTCTCTTGTCAACTTTCTCTAGTTCTTTCCTGTGGTACTGAAATATTTTCACACTGTAAGCATTTGCAGCAGAGAAGAATGCATCTTTTATCTTTTTAAATTCTTTTTGAATTTAGATTTAATATTGCCAAACAGGTGGAAGATGTAGAACACGTTTGGAACTTCTGGGTAAATTTTATTAGCTCCTTTGATAATGCTTTCATGTCGATCTAACACTATAACCATGTCTTCCCTTCTTCCATAAGCTATCCTGAACTTTTCAAAAAATCACTCCCATGACATATCATTTTCTGAATCAACTACACCAAATGCTATTTTAAAATGTGGATAACCATCTTTGACTTGATATTCTATTTTCACAAAGGTTGATTCTGGTTGCAGTTTTAATTCATTGCAAATCATTGACACCAAGTTTGCATAGTTGCAACTCTTTGGGATGAGAATACCAAAAACTTAAAAATTTAGATATTGTAAACAATCATCCCAATGTCCATTGTGTTGTACTATAATAGGAATATTATCCAAATATTATCCATTCCTACGATAAAATTTAATAATGAAAAATAGTTAGTAAAACAACTCAAATCCCATTCTAAACAACTCAAGGTTTTCACAAAAATTAAAAAATCTAATGCACATTAGGTACACAAAATACATATGGCTGCACAACTCGATTTTCTACTGAAATCAACTAAAAATAACACAGAGCAACCAATGGTAAACATGTTTGTACATACTCACTCAAGCTTTACAGAAAAAATTCAAAAATTATCTCCAAATGAGCTACTCAATACACATAAGTCAACTCGATTACGTACTCAACTCAGCTCAAAACAACTCACATCAACCTGTTCTAAAACAGATCCTTACATACTCACTCAAGCTTCTCAGAAAAAATTCAAAAATTATCTCCAAATGAGCTACTCAATACACATAAGTCTATGCAACTCGATTACGTACTCAACTCCACTCAAAACAACTCACATCAACCTCTCCTAAAACAGATCCTTACATACTCACTCAAGCTTCTCAGAAAAAATTCAAATTTTTTCTCCAAATGAGCTACTCAATACACATAAGTCTGTGCAACTCGATTATGTACTCAACTCAACTCAAAACAACTCACATCAACATGTTCTAAAACAGATCCTTACATACTTACTCAATCTTTTCAGAAAAATTAAAAAATTCTTTCCAAATCAGCTACTCAATACACATAATCCCGTGCAACTCGATTACGTACTCAAATCAACTCAAAACAACCCACAACTACCTGTTATAAAATAGATCCATACATACTCACTCAACTTTTTCAGAAAAAATCAATAATTGTATCAAAATGGACTATTCAATACACATAACCTGCGCTACTCGATTACATACTCAAATCAACTCAAAACAACCCACAACTACATGTTCTAAAATGTTCTAAAATAGATCCATACATACTCACTCAACTTTTTCAGAAAAAATCAATAATTGTATCCAAATGAACTACTCAATACACATAACCTGCGCAACTGGATATACAAAACAATATGAATGCAATTCAAATCAATTAACTAAAACTAAAACTATGAAGATCGAATTGAATTGAAAACCTTCAGTAATTACGAATTAATTCTACAAAAGATAGGATCGATAGTTATGAATTATTGATCAGAACATACCTTTTCATTAAATTCGAAGAAACCGCAATCAGAGTTTGAATATAGTTGTTTTTTATGATGAGTCCAGGTAGTAATCGAAAAAATCAGTGTTTTATTTGATAAATAAGTAACGAGCAACTGAAATAACCAACTCAGCATCAATATATATATATATATATATATATATATATATATATATATATATATATATTTATATATATATATATATATATATATATATATATATATATATATAATGGAGGATACGCGAAAGGTTAGGTGGCACCCTAAGATTGTCTCAATCTATTTTTCTAATTTTCTAGAATTTTAGATACCAATAAATCAAAAAATATCTTTTAACATATTAGAAGTAGAATAGGTGTTCGAATTTATTGAAGAGAAGAGTTCGAATTTATAGCGAAGACATATAATTAAAAGTTTTATTTGAAGTAGAATATGTGTTTGAATTTGTAAAGGGGAAGAGTTCAAATATAAAAGAAGTACTTGCAAAGTTCTATTTGAATTAGAATATGTGTTTCAATTTATAGAGGAAAAGAGTTCGGATATAAAAGTACTTGCAATTAAAAGTTCTATTGGAAGTAGAATAGGTATTTGTAATACATAACTAAAAGTTCTATTTAAAGTAGAATATGTAAAGTTAATATGTGTTTTTTCAACGAAAGAGTGACTATGATAACATAAAAATTAATATATAAGACAAATATATATTCAATATATTAAATTTGAGATTTTGATATTAAAAAGGAAAGAAGTTTTATTTGAAGTAGAATATGTAAAGTTATATAGGTGTTTTTTTTAACGTAAGAGTGACTCATTAGAAATGGTAACATAAAAATTAATATATAAGACAAATATATATTCAATATATTAAATTTGAGATTTCGATATTAAAAAGGAAAACATGTTTCACGGGAGGACGGCTTATTAGCAAGGACCGAATAATTTTCGTAATTTAATTGATAGAGTTTTTTAAAAAGATTATCACGCCGTCGCGAATCGCGGCTTTTTCAACTATTTTTTTAATAAACTTGTATTATCCTTTTTTATAAGAACCAACAACCTGAGGGTTTGGTAGTATGATTTGTGGACCCCTTACAAAGAAACTATTAGAGTCAGATTCTGAAGCAAATCCAGACTCCGAACTTGAAGCAAACCTAGATTCTGATTTAGTAGCAAACCTGGACTTGGTATAAACTTCTCCTGACTTGTCCATTCGTTGGAGACCAAAGAGATGGTCACCCTAGATATCATATTTGAACTTATCATCGCTTGTCTTCTCACTCTGTGTTCATATCATGTTTCTCATGATCCAATCAAAGAAATCATAAAAGGCACAAATCAGAAAAATCGAAATCATGACAGAAAACAGTAAATCGCAGTTTTCAGGGCCTAAACGATGTCAAACGGCCAAAAATCGACTTGGGTCATGACAAAATGGCAAGTTTTACTCGTGACGATTTTCCCTTTCCAAAAAGGTATTATTCGTCGAATTCTGACACCGAAAAATCAGAAAAACACTATTCACCGCAGAAACTTTTTCTGCAGATTTCACTTTCGGAATCAAACGAAATAATTTCGATCGATCCTCAAGCCTCTGTATCACGTATCATATACATACAGACCTCACCAACAACAACAGATGTGTCAATACACATCAGAACCCATCAGTTTATATATATAAACAGAACAACATGCATATCATACAAAATCGCATACATATCAGTCATGGCAGATTATAAGCATGCTATTATCAATAAAACAGTAAACATGTAAACGAATTAAACACTATTCGCAAGTAGCTCTGATACCATTGTAGGGTTTCGGGAATGAAAACGCAACGGAAAAACGCGTAAAAACAGAAAATAACGAAACCCTCCGCATGATCCATGCGAAACACGATATTTAATTTGTGAACATAATTGTTTACCTTTTAAGTAGCTTTACGATTAGTTGATAGATGGAGGTCCTTTTCTATGATCACCACGTATCCCGCCTTGCAATATACGTCTCTAATCAGTCCACACGAACGCCCGATCGTCCAACGATCATCGGAGTTGGTACTAAGCCAAGAACTGCCCTCAGAACTCTCTCTCTAGACTCTCTTAGATGTAGAGCTGCTAGGGTTTTACAAAAAATGAATTCTGTCAAATTACCCTAAAACAATACATCTTAATGTATTTATATTGAGAGAATTCTGGGCCTATAACTAATCTGATTGGGCTTCCAAAACCCAATCTGATTATTAGTAGTATTATTTATCATATTCGAATTATTATATAATTAATCAAGTCCTACTTAATTAATCCAATAATTCAATATAATAATAATTCAATTAAATTCGAAATTTAATTAATGCTCAATTTAAAACGTTCTTTATTATTACGTTGGCAATAATTTTAATATCTCATAATAAAATTATAAACAATGAGCGGCATTTAGTAATACATCATTGCTACCCAAGTAATAATAATAATTGGTGATCCAATTAAACCTTTAATGAATAATGTTCCATGTAATATAATCCTTTTAACCTTATATTATAGATTAAACTCGAGGCATGGTTTATGTCATCCTCTTCAACATTTAATCCCGGTTTACTTGATCGATGAGTAGACTATTAAACAAATCACAATTTGAGCATGACCATGCATTTCATAGTCTCACTCAATCAAGAGGCCAATAATATCACTCCTAAAACAGGAGGGTTAAATCCTATATCTATCATTCATATTTCTCATATTATTCATAATATACTCAATGTCCACCTTTATCATTACCCGGTTGAAGGTAACTTTGAGTAGAATCAAAGTATATTAATTCTCATATAGAAATATAATGATTTCAAGTCTAAGGATCATTACACCATTATCATTGTGAGAATTGCTTATGACACTTGATAACACTTACCATGAAGAATTCACACGGTGGGTCTATCCAGTGCCATGTTCTGCTAACATGCACTTATGTCTTTGACTTTAGTATCACCATACTTATGACCAATGAGATGTGGTCATCAGTCAACAAACATACTAGTCTTAATGCATTATTATTGTTCTCAAATAATAATACTCGACTAGGGATCTCTTTAGGATTATATAAACACTATTCATATAATCTCATTTCTAAGTCATATACTTAGAGATATAGAATTCATGCTTATATTCCAAGGACATTTATTATTCTAACATTTATATCGCAGTTAATAAAGACATAATAACTAACTGAAAGAAAATCCATAGAACATATTTATTAATAATCAAAATGTCTTCCCTAAGAAAATTATAGTATTGTCTCTAGGGCACAAGTACTAACAATCTCCCACTTGCACTAGAGCCAATCACCCATGTATCTAATACCCATGGAACTAGTGTGACCTTCGTGCTTCTGCGGCGACAAAGCCTTAGTCAGTGGGTCTGCAACGTTATCATTAGTATGCACTTTACATATATGTATATCTCCCCTCCTTGTAATCTCTCGAAGTAGATGATATCGTCTAAGTATATGCTTTGCTCGGGAATGGGACCTTGGTTCCTTAGCCTGCGCAATAGCTCCATTGTTATCGCAATAAAGATCAACTGGATCTGCGATCAATGGAACTACTCCAAGTCCCTCAATAAATTTCCGAAGCCAAACAGCCTCTTTGGCCGCTTCACTGGCAGCAATATACTCAGCTTCCATTGTAGAATCAGCTATTGTCTCTTGCTTCGAACTCTTCCAGCTTACAGCACCTCCATTTAGACAAAACACAAACCCAGATTGAGACACAATATCGTCTCTATCTGTTTGGAAACTAGCATCAGTGTAACCTGTTACAACTAGCTTCTCATCTCCTCCATATACCAAGAATGAATCTTTAGTTCTCTTGAGGTACTTAAGAATATTCTTGACTACCGTCAAGTGACCTTCACCTGGATTAGACTGGTATCTGCTCATCATGCTCAAAGCATACGAAACATCAGGTCGAGTACATATCATTTCATACATTATTGAACCAATTGCAGAAGCATATGGTACCTTTTTCATATGGTCCTTATCATCTAATGATTTATGACAATTTTCTTTTGAGATCACTATCCCATGAGACATAGGGACAAATCCTATCTTTGCCTCTTGCATCCCAAAATGATGCAATACTTTGTCAATGTATGTACTCTGACTTAAGCCGATTAATCTTCTAGATCTATCTCTATAGATCTTGATCCCTAATATATAGGTAGCTTCGCCTAAGTCTTTCATTGAGAAAATTTTTCCCAACCAAGTCTTAACAGCCTGAAGAGAAGGTATGTCATTCCCTATTAGTAATATATCATCAACATATAATACTAGGAATGCCACTTTGCTCCCACTAGTACAAAACTGGCCTTTTACGTCGGTTAAAAAGGTCTAATACGTCGGCAAAAAGGCGACGTAAGCATGGGGGACGTATAAAGTGACAAACATTTTACGTCGATAAAAAAGGGGACGTATAAAGTCTAATACGTCGGTTGTAAAACCGACGTAAAAGACCAAAAAGACAGACGTATAAAGATTCAAAAGACCGACGTATAAAAGGTGTTCCAGCGTCATATAAGCTTATAGAACCGTTACGTCTGTTTTTTTTCCAAGGCAAAAAGGCGACGTAAGCATGGGGGACGTATAAAGTGACAAACATTTTACGTCGATAAAAAAGGGGACGTATAAAGTCTAATACGTCGGTTGTAAAACCGACGTAAAAGACCAAAAAGACAGATGTATAAAGATTCAAAAGACCGACGTATAAAAGGTGTTCCAGCGTCATATAAGCTTATAGAACCGTCGTATATTAGTTGTAATTTTACGTCTGTTTTTTTTCCAACCGACGTATATGGCTGTTTTATATGTCGTAACACTTTGACAAGAACCGGCGTATATTGTCAAAGGAAAAATGTAAATGTATGCCCTGTTTATAATAATACCCAAAAAGCCAAAAACCCTGTTATAACAGACCAAAAATATAAAACCTGATCTGAGTAAAAAATGCACTCTAAAATTCTCAACAAAATCTTTGATTAAATTAAAATTGGAGACTAGAAAATATGTCCACAATAATGTTTTAAAATTCCTTGTACAATTCACTGCATCATACATTTAATTCAACACATGTCGTACGTTAATATGTCTATCTTAAATCCAAAATATAATATCTATTTCAGAATTGCTGCAAGCTAAAGCTAATATCTAATCAGATCATATCCTTGCTGCAAGCGCTCATCTAATATTAGATCATACTCCTCCTTATCGACGCTACTGCAAAAAACATATGTTCGCGAACATGTTAACACAGAGTAGGAACAAAATATATTCGAGATTGGTTTAAACTTAATGTGTACCTGATCACATATATTCACGGGTAAAAAAATTTGCCCAAATATCTCGAACTTCTCCAATTTGTTGGTTTGCGTATTTTTTTCCAAGACCCTGCCAAAAGAAATGTTAACTAAATATAAATTTAATGTTAGGTTTTTTATATCTATAACAATATTACACCATTTTATATAGTACCTCTATCCACTTAGTTTTAGGATCTTTACGAGATAACATTACTATGTCATGCATGTATCTCATCACAAAATAACCACACTCGGTACCTCCTTTTTGATGAGGACACTACAAAACAAACTCAAAAAATTTAAAACTAGATAAAGAAATAAGAAAAAGACTTTCAAGACTAAAAACAATATAGTACATTACCTGAACAGCTTCGTGGAACCAAAGTAGGTTATTTTGATTATTTTTCTTACCACCATATTTAGTATATACTTTATATGCGATGTTATAGAAGAACAAAAAAATTTAATACATAAAAAAGGTTTTGAACTACTTAAAGAGGAAATTAATATTTCTATATTACTTTACAAGATTAAAATTTTTCTTACGTTTCGAAAGGATCCTTCACGTGTATGTGTCATTTTTGCTTAAGTGGATCAAACACGTAGACATCACTTTCGTCAACACAAAACATAAGCAACATCCAGTGCTTACTGCAGTACAAGTATTTCACATCAGGAACGATTATTCGACACCATTAATTTCTTTGGTTTCATATCTTAAAGAAGAAAGTACAAAAATGATTTTCTGTATAATGTTGCAGAAGGTCAGACCACTGAAGTTGATTCTACTGAAGTTTATCTATATTTTCTGTAAAATGATTTCAGGAGGTCAGACCACTGAAGTTGATTCTACTGTAATTTATGTATAATGTTTCAGGTATTCTTAATTTTTGGTCCCATCTTACCTGCTAACATGAGAAAATAGAGGAGTACAAGGATGACTTTTTCCCCCCCTCAAATATTATTCAAAACAATGGATTTGTTTTTCATTTTTTTTTTATAAATACTAAATATCTACTCCCAAATTCAAAATTTCTAGTTGCACTCGAATACGAGAATTTGGTTCTCTCGAAAGCCAGGATCACTTGGAATAATCGAGTTATATAATTATTTAGTTGTTAACATTTAAATAAATTTATCAAAACTAACCAAAGCTAATTGTCTTGGACTGATTTATGAGTTCCCTACAACTGTTACACTGTTAAACATCAGATCTATCGACAACTTTAGTAACTTGGTTCATGTTGTCTAAGTTGAGTTCGTTTCAAGAATCAAGAATCGTCTCCTCTGAACTTGATTGACACGGCAGAGCTTGGTTTGCTAACATTGTAAGATTATGCTTCCACCCTAGATATTTCTAAAATGAGAGAATCCTCAAAAAACTGCAAAGTGGTCACCATGTTTGGCTCAGACTAAAAAAAGAAGGAAAGGCAGATTCTTTTCTTGGTTGTTGATTGGTTTTAAAGTTCTCTTTTCATTCTTTCTTAAGTTACTCATGGTAGTATTCCTAAGATTTAGGTAGACGGTTATGATTAGGAAGATTGTTTATGTTATTTTTCAAGCGGCTAGATGCATTAAGTCGACTGGGTTTATCTGAGGTTTGAAGTTGATGGTGGTGGTCGTGTGCTCATGTTGTGTACTAGCAGAGTCTTCTGTGTAGATTATTATTTTGTGATGCAGCACTAGATACTAAAGGAAAATCTTAACCTGTGAGCTGAGCAAAGAGATGGAGTGGAATGATCAATCATGTGAAAGATAGAGTTAGTTGTTACCAATTGATCTTACTAGTCGCATTGTCATTGAACAAGGCAACTGTTAGATATAATTGCTGACGTTTGTTCATTAGTGTTTAAGTACCAGGTACTCATCAGAGTTTACTTGAAGCCAGTCAGAGTTTATTTAAAGTCTGACGGGATGAGAGTTTATTTTAGCTGTCGGTGCTAACATGAAGATTTTAGAAGCAATATATTCTGAAGATGGAAAGAAGCAGAATATATTGAGATAGCTAAATAAACGGGACAGAAGACAGAAGCAATCCTAGATTCATATAAATTGTATAGCTGATATATAGGATATCAATTAGAGATCGATTATGTAGCTGTGTACTATGTAAACACAGATAGGTTAACCCTAAAAGGGATGCGAACACTGAATATATTATTCTTGTAACCTAGCAGCTCTCTGTGATTTTTTAACATCACTGAGAGAAGAGTTATTTATATAATTCAGTTTATTGATCATAAACAGTGTTCTTAATTGTTCTTCTCATACATATATTGATTATATATTGTGTATTCGGCCTAACAATTGGTATCAGAGCCAAGGCTGATTAATATATACAGTTTATCGATCCAAACACAAGTATAATCATGACTGACAACTCTCAGGAAGGTTCAAATGCAGGTTCTAATGCTCAGAAGGTTCAACCTACTTCTGTGGGTCGATATGAGACTATCAGGGTTCCAATTCTGAGACCAGTTGAATATCCAATATGGAAGGTAAAGATGACTATGTTTCTGGAAGCCACAGATCCAGAATACCTTGATAGAATCAATGATGGTCCTCATATGCCAACTAAATTGTCTCCTGTTATAACTGGTCAAGAACAAAAGACTGTTCCAAAAGAGAAGAAAGATTTGACTCCTGAAGATATCTCATCAATTGCAAAGGATGCAAAGGTTAGACATCTACTCCACAGTGCCTTAGATAATGTCAGGTCTAACAGAGTTATTGGCTGCAAAACTGCCAAAGAAATTTGGGATGCTTTAGAAGTCAGGTGTCAAGGAACAAGTGCTATAAAGAAGAACATGAAGACTATTCTAACACAGGAGTATGAACATTTTGACTCTAGATCTGATGAAAGTTTGACAGATACATATGACAGATTTTGTAAATTGTTGAATGATTTGTCCCTGGTTGATAAAGAATATGAACTTGAAGAGTCAAATCTCAAGTTTCTTCTATCCCTACCTGAAAGATGGGATTTAAAGGCGACAACAATCAGAGACAATTATGATCTTGCAGATACAGATCTTGATGAAATCTATGGGTTGCTTAAAACTCATGAACTTGAAATAGAATAGAGAAACAAAAGATCTGGAAAGAAGACAAAATCTGTTGCTCTTAAAGTTGAAGAAAAGCCTGTCAAGAAGGAATCATCAAGAAAGAAAACCAAAGGAAAGGCTTTAGTCATTAAATCTGACAGTGAGTCATCAAACTCTGATGATGGCTCAAACACTGATGATGAAGCTTCTGATTCTGAGGATGACGAAGAAGAGATGATGAGAATGGCTGCTTTAATGGTGAAGACCTTCAAGAAGATGGGATTCAAGAACTTCAAGAAAGGAAAGAGATTCTAAAGGAAAGATTCAAATTCTAATAAGAGAAATTTCAGAAAGTCTGATGGAAAATATACCAAGTCTGGAAAGAAAGACAAGTCTGAGATCCAGTGCTACAAGTGTAAAGAGATGGGTCATTATGCTCCAGAATGCAAGAAAGGAAAATCTGAGAAAGCACTCATCACTAAAGGCAAGGACTGGGCAGACACTTCAGACTCAGATGAGGGAGTCAATTATGCTCTCATGGCAACTGTTAAAAATGAAGCTGAGTCATCTGGAAACAAGGTACCCCTAACAACTTATGCTTATGATACTGATAATATATCTGAATTAAGAATTTATCTTAAAAGAATACATGTTAGTTATAGGGATCAGACTTTAGAAAATGAAAGAATCAAATCTGAGAATCTAGGTCTTAAAGAGAGGAATAAATTTCTTGAAGAGAAACTTGTTAACATGCAACAAGTTCAAAAGGAGAGAGATGATGCTGTTTATGTTGAACAGGAGTTGCTTAAAAGATATAGGCAAATAGAATCTGAGTTGGAAAAAGAGAGGAAAGTAATTAAAACTTGGACCAATTCTGGAAAAGACGCACATCAGGTTTTTCAGACAGATACTGTAGGTTTAGGTTACTGTGAGGAAGATGAACTTAGGTTTAAAGATAAAGTTAAAGTGAAACCACAACTTAAACCTGTGAAATTTGTTCCTGAATCCAGTAAGCTAAAGTCTGTAGTTGTGAAAGAAGCTGTTATGGAGCCAATTGAAACTTGTGAAAAACAGGTTAATATTGATTCAATAACAGAGAATAAGATTGAGATAGAAGCTGTTAAAGAACCAGTAAAAATCTGTGATAAACAGGTTAATGTTGGTTTAATGACAGAAAAACAATTCAATCATAAGCTCAAAGAAGTAAAGTCTGTCATGAAACAGAAAGGGTTCAAGAAGAACAGGAATGGAAAGATAGGCATAGATAAAAGGAATAATCATTTGCCTACTACTGTTGCTCCAAGAAAAACTTGTTATAACTGTGGAAGTACTAACCATCTTGCTAGTTTTTGCAAGAAGAACAAAGATATTAATTCTTTACCCTCCAAACCTAGAGTAAAGAATGATTATGTTAGAGTTAGACCACAGACTTTATGCACACACTGTGGTAGCACTTGGCATTCCATTTATACTTGTAAGAGTTATCATGATATTTATCACAACTATTATGAGCTAAAACCCAACTTAAAATGGGTTAGAGTAAACTCTGCAAGTGTAAAGTCTGACAATGTTAGTTTAAACTCTGTTGATAGTGATTCCGCTGCAAAAGCTAACAATGTTAAGAAAGACAGAGGATCCAAGCATGTCTGGATCCTTAAATCTAACACTCAGTGATTGTTTGTGATTGCAGGGCATAAAAGAGAGCACTCTTATCTTGGACAGTGGATGCTCAGGACATATGACTGGAAATAAAGCCCTGCTATCAGATTTTGAGGAAAAAGCTGGCCCAAAAGTTTCCTGTGGAGATGGCAACATAGGACATACTCTGGGATATGGCAATATCAATCTTGGAAGTGTCATCATTACAAATGTAGCTCTAGTCTCAGGACTCAAGCATGATCTGCTTTCTGTGAGTCAAATCTGTGACAGAGGATACCATGTAGATTTTCATACTGAACATTGTGAAGTTATTAGCAAATCTACAGGGAAAGTTGTTCTAGTTGGACACAGGCACAATAACATCTATGAAGCAAGTTTGGTAACAAACTCTGAAGGAAAAACTGTGTGTCTATCTGTAAGAATGTCTAGTGAAGAGAGTTGGAAATGGCATAAGAAGCTCTCTCACCTAAACTTGAACAACATCAATGAGCTGATTCGAAAAGATCTTGTAAGGGGACTTCCAAAGTCAATACTCAGCTTAGATGGGCTGTGTGATTCTTGTCAAAAGGCCAAGCAAAGGAAGTCATCTTTCAAGAGTAAATCTGAATCTTCAGTTGTGGAACCTTACCATCTTCTACATGTTGATCTTTTTGGTCCAGTAAATATAATGTCATTGGGCAGAAAGAAATATGCTCTAGTCATTGTTGATGAGTACACCAGATACACCTGGGTGTACTTCTTAGCAAAGAAGGATGAAACTGCCCTAACTTTGATGGATCATGTGAAGCTATTGGACAAAGGATCACAGTACAAAGTGAAAATTCTAAGGAGTGATAATGGTACTGAATTCAGAAATTCTGAAATGGAAGCTTTCTGCAAGGAAAGAGGAGTGAAGCAAGAATTTTCTGCACCTGGAACTCCACAGCAAAACAGTGTAGTTGAAAGAAAGAACAGAACCCTAATCGAGGCTGCCAGAACAATGCTTGTTGAAGCAAAATTGCCAACTTATTTCTGGGCAGAAGCTGTTCAAACTGCTTGTTTTACTCAAAATGCAACACTGATCAACAAGCATGGGAAAACACCATATGAGATGGTGAAGAATAAGAAGCCAAATTTGAAGTATTTTCATATTTTTGGATGCAAGTGTTTTGTGTTGAAAACTCATCCTGAACTGTTGACCAAGTTTGATTTAAAAGCTGATGAAGGAATTTTTGTTGGATACCCATTGTCAACTAAAGCATTCAGAGTCTACAATCTGAGAACTAAAGTGATCATGGAATCTATACATGTGTCATTTGATGACAAGAAAATAACTGGAATAGAAGATGAAGAATATCATGATCAACTTCGCTTTGAAAATGAAGATCTATACTCTGATGATGTAAACTCTGATGCATCAAATCCAACAAACTCTGACGAAGCATACTCTGATCCTCTACTGGTAAACACTGACGAATTTTCTCTGACAGAACAAAATAGAGAACCAGTTGAGGGGGAGCGTGAAGAAACTTCAAAAACTTCTCAAAGTAATGACTCAAATTCTGAAAGAGGGTCAAATGAAGAATCAAACAGAAACTCTGAGTCAAACTCTGAAAGTTCAAATACTGAACAGTCAAATTCAAGGGAAGCCTCAGAGAATGCAAATGGTCAAGAAGAAAATCAGGAGAGCATGGATCAAGGGGGAGGATCAAATAATGAAGTTAGAATCCAATTACCAACAGCAAGAAGGTGGACACAAGCCCATACACCTGACTTGATAATTGGAGATCCAGAAGCTAGTGTAAGAACTAGAAGTGCTAAAAATAATGAATGTCTGTTTCATGCATTCTTATCTCAAACAGAGCCCAAGAAAGTGGAAGAAGCTCTTCAAGATGCGAACTGGATAACAGCAATGCAAGAGGAGTTAAATGAATTTGAGAGGAATGAAGTCTGGACACTTGTACCAAGACCAAAGAACAGATCTATTGTTGGTACAAAGTGGGTTTTCAGAAACAAAACAGACAGTGATGGAGTGATTACAAGGAATAAAGCTAGACTTGTGGCTAAAGGCTATTCACATCAGGAAGGAATTGACTATGATGAAACCTTTGCTCCAGTTGCAAGATTGGAGGCAATAAGGATTTTTCTGGCCTATGCTGCTCACAAGAAGTTTAAAGTCTTTCAGATGGATGTGAAAAGTGCTTTTCTCAATGGGAAACTTGAAGAAGAAGTGTTTGTTGAACAACCACCAGGGTTTGTAGATCCCAAACATCCAGATTATGTCTACAGGCTTGATAAGGCATTATATGGACTAAAGCAGGCACCTAGAGCATGGTATGAAACTCTGGCTCAATTTCTTTTAGAAAGTGGGTTCACTAGAGGTACAATTGACAAAACCTTGTTCTATTTTAATTTTGATGATGATTTGCTGTTAGTTCAAATCTATGTGGATGACATAATTTTTGGGTCTACTAATGACAAACTCTGCAAGAAATTTGCCAAGCTTATGCAGTCAAGATATCAAATGAGTATGATGGGAGAGCTTAGTTATTTTCTAGGCTTACAGGTCAAGCAAACAGATGATGGCATTTTTATCAATCAAGCAAAATATACCAGAAATCTTCTCAAGAAATTTGGTATGCTTGATAGTTCATCTGCTACAACTCCCATGGCTACTGCAACAAAGCTAGACAAAGACACAGGAGCCTCAGTAGATATGACAAACTATAGAGGAATGATAGGGTCTCTTCTTTATCTGACAGCAAGTAGACCAGATATCATGTATACAACATGTCTTTGTGCAAGATTTCAAGCAGACCCCAGAGAGCCACATCTAACAGTTGTAAAAAGGATTTTCAAATATCTCAAAGGAACCATAACTCTTGGTTTGTGGTACCCTAGAGAATCAGAGTTTAAGTTAATTGGTTACTCTGATGCAGATTTTGCAGGCTGTAAGATAGACAGAAAAAGCACAAGTGGAAGCTGTCAATTTCTTGGTGACAGATTAGTTTCTTGGTACAACAAGAAACAGAAATCAATTTCCACATCCACAGCAGAAGCAGAGTATATAGCTGCTGGTAGCTGTTGTGCACAGATTTTATGGATGAAGAATCAATTGCTGGACTATGGATTAAGGTACTCTAGAATACCTATTTACTGTGATAATCAAAGTGCTATTGCTATGACAGGTAATCCAGTACAACACTCTATGACCAAGCACATCAGCATAAGGTATCATTTTATCAGGGAACATGTGGAAGAAGGAGATATTGAGCTTCATTTTGTATCTACAGACCAACAGCTTGCAGATATCTTCACCAAACCTTTGAGTGAAGCTACCTTTACAAGGCTGGTAAATGAACTTGGAATGGTCTCTGGTTTTGACTAGAGATACCGGTTAGATTCAAACTCTATACATGATAGATTTTATGCTCATGGTTCTTTGCATGTGTTAACTGTTATTTGTACCAGTATGTTAAACTCTGATAGTAAACTCTGTTAGTAATAAAGTGTCAGTCATACTCTGTCGGTTAAAGTCTGATGTTAAACTCTGATTGTGATTTTTGTCTGAAACACATGGACCGATGAAGAAACTTGTATGAAGCATGACTCTCAGTAAGTAATCATGAATTCTTCTGAATGATATAAATTCTGATTTCAAAATGTGCAGAAATTTTACACAAGCATGATACTGTCTCTATATTTATAGCATCTCTAAGTTCATTGATCATATACACTGAGTCTGTATTAGCTGTTTGCACTTTCTCTCATAAATTAATTGTATTAACTGATGAAAAGTCTAAACTCTGATAATTAGTTGCAAATATTTCACCCTCAAACGATGCCAAAAAGAGCACAAATTCCTTTGAGATCAAGTTGTGCCTAGGAAGACCCAGGAACTTATTGTATGAAATAAGGGCTAAAATCTTTGATTTTTGGTGACTAGAGCCAACCACTGATTACTGGAAAAATAATACATAAAAAAAAATAATTATTAAAGGGGGTGTAAATAATAATTTTTAGGTACAGAGTTTAGATACTATCAGATTTTGTGTTATAAATGAGAGTTTGGGCAACCAGTTTTTACTGATTTATTTTGTGGATTTTATGCACTTTGAGATGATCTAAATATTTATATTCAGTAAACTCTGCTAATTCACACACAATCATTCACATCTGTACAGTTTGTGAAAAGAGTTTATTTATAAAGAAGAAGGATTGGTAAACACTGATGAACTGTGTACTCTACGCCGAGGTAATTTAATTTTAATCTCTGATGATTAAAATAAATTTTGTTTGTTTCAGACATATTATGATTTTGAGAAAAGACATTTGTTTTGAAAATTCAAAAAGAGTATGATTGGACAGTTGTTCGAGAATGTATTAAACAGAGGAGAGAGGTTAATTGTCTAGGAAAGTGTAAAAGGCGGTAATTATTGCTGTTTTTACTGCGTATGCGCATTGGAAACTGCCAATTACTGCTGTCAGTCATTGCATGTGTGCCACGTGTCTCACTCACACAATTAACGGAGTAAGACAGTTGTGTATTAATGATTAAAAACTGTTCAGTTTTTAATTTTGAATTACATATTTAAAGAATACACACACTTACGTCTAAACCTTTCACATCTTACTCAAATTCACATCTATTGTCACACACACATATTCACAAACACTTTTCTAATCTTTCAAGCTTTTGCACCCGATTCTCTGTTATTCTTTCAAATCTTACTAATGGCGACTACAACTTTTGTTTCTTCTGGGTTAGAGTTTGTTCCAAACAATTATGCAGCACCACTAAACACTGCCAATGCACCGGAGGCGTTTCATATGATGCAGAAATTTCTTGCTCAATCAGCAATTGGGCGTGCTTTAGTAGAACCAACAGTACTTTCTGGTTCACAAATCAAGGCCTTCTGAGAGTTAGGTATGTATGATGATGGTGGTGAATCAGGTAACCCATCAATAATCTTTGAATGTGAAGAAGCAGAGTATGTAATTACTTCTGGTACCATTCGGGCTGCAATGGGGTTTCCTGAGTTCTCTTCCTATACCATTGGAATGGGTGACAATGATTTGCTGCGGATGATGAGAGAGATTGAGTATTCTGGACCCTTGACTAGGATTGGACAATTGAAGCGACCGTTCTTGCGGAAGGAGTGGAGCTTCTTCTTTGATTGCATTACAAGAACGTTCGGAAAGAAATGCACGAACTGGGATGCTATTCCCACGGACAGTCTGCAAATCGGGTATTCTCTTTTATATGATAATCATTTTGATTTTGCACGACTTGTCTTAAATAATTTAGGGGAGAAAATGACAGAGAATAGAGGAGTAGTATACTTTTCTAGATTTTGTCAGATTTTATTCTCTTACTGTGTTGAAGGGGTAGAAATAGTTGGTGAAGATGTTATCTCTTGTTTTAAATTACACAAGAGGATATTCTCTGATCTTATCAACAAAGATGCTAAGAAAGGGGTTATTGGAGATTTGTTATTGCCTGCATCTGTGCAGCAGTTTGTAAATGATCAAGTTAATTCACCAACACAAGCTCCTTCTCAACCAGAATCTCAACCAGAACCTTTACAGACAGAGTTTCCTCCATCCACATCTGTCAAACCTAAAACCAGTGGTAGGACTAAGCATGTTGGTACTAAACCTGCAAGGTCTGTTAGACCAGCTACTGCAGTGGTGGTGTCTAAGTCTACTGATGAGCCCAAGGGTCATTATAAGAAGAGGAGAGCAAATAGATCAAAAGCTAATGATGAGGATGATGTTGAAAATGAAACTCTTCATAAGAGAAAAAGAAGACTAGTAGCCAATTATCTTTTTGATAATGTGGATGAGTCTACACCAAACACTGAAGCTGTCCAGCATGAAGCTCCAGAAGATTTTGTTGAGGAGCCTGTTGTAAATAATGCTAATGAGGACAGGGTTTTTGTAAACACTGAAGCTCCTGAAGTTATTGTTCAGGAGGCTACTGAAGATGATGCAGCAGCTACTGAGCCTGAGATGGCACAAGCTGATAAAGAGGCTGAAGTTTTTGAGCAAGATAATTTATTTGCTGATCAGGTAATTGAAGCACATCCTAGTATCAGTGTTTGTGATACTGAGGATATGGCAGCTGATCAACCCACCCAAATTCTAGATGAGTCTCTTGCAACTCATACAGAGATTCTCTCTGTCAATAATACAATTCCTGAACAGGGTGAGGAGGTTGATCAGGTAATTGAAGCTGCTGTCAATAACTTGGATGAAGCTACAGCAGAGAAATTGAATGACATTGGTGCAGAGTCTATTCCTGTCGAAACAGAGGTTCTTGTAAACTTTGACATTCCTGAAATTGCAAAGATAAATGCAAACAATGTAGATGAAGAATTTGTTGAAGCTGTTGCAGAAAATGTTGAAGAAGCTGCACAGTTAAATACTGAAGCTACTGCAGAAGCTGCAAACTCTGAACATTCTCTTCATGCCAACTCTAACATTAATCTTGAATTTTCAAACTCTGATGAATCCATACCTTTTCTAAGGGATCCTACAGCTGAGCATATCAAGGAAAATGTCAATGCCACTGAAGCACATTATAGAGATATGTACTATGCCAACTGGTCAGGGGCAGATTGTATTTTCTCCAAGCAAAGGACTGCTGATTTTATCGCTCAATCTGCCAAGGAGATCACAAATTCTGAGCTTTTATCACATTTTAAGGCTACCATTGTTCATGTCAAATCATTGCACAATCGCTTTGATGAGACTCACAAGGTAGTTCTTGGATTAAGTAATGATATAGCTCTTAAAGAATTAGCTTTGAAGAAAGACAGAGCTCAGTTTTCATCTTTGATCAAGGATCAAGAAATCATCAAGCAGAGGCTAACAAATGTTGAGAGCAATCAGGCTGAACTATCTACTAAGATAGATTCTATTGCTGCCTCACTGGAGTTGCTGACATCAGTGCTTATTCCTGATGATGTCAAAAAGGGGGAGAGAGTTTCTAAAGACAAATGCAAAAGGACTCCAACCTTAAGACTGAGGGATGATGCAAATGATGGTGGAAGCAGAGGAGCAGAGCAAAGGTCAAAATCTTCTCAAGAGCAAGGGAGACTTAGGTCAAACTCTGCTAGACAGACAAACTCTGATATGATAAACTCTGGTGCTACTGGTTCTGGTACTCATGCTCAATCTTCTTCAAGACTTAAAAGTCTAGTGATTTCAGCTAATCCAATAACTGATGAATAGATTACAGCCAAGCTGTTTTTAGATGAGCATGATGGTGAAGTGACAGTTGAGGATTTGGAAGCAGAAATGAAGATGCTATCTGAAGAACATAGAAAGAAAGTTGCTTCTGGAAATTACAAGAAGAAAGCTGTAAAAGTTCCAAGAAAGAAAGAACTAGGTATCTCTATCAAGGAAAATTCTCAACAGAGCATGCAATATTCAAGAAGGCCAACAGATATTATTTCTGGTAAGGGCACAGGGAAGCTGATAGAAGATATAGTAACAAAGAAAAATTATTCAACCTCTGACATAGCTCAAGTTGAATCTGTTCTAAATCAATCAACCACTGACAAAGCTCAAGTTGATGATTCTTCTAAAGTTGTGACAACCTCTGACGTTGCTCAAGTTGTGCAAACTCAATTGTCTACACAACTCCAAGGATTCAAAAGACCTATACTGCCTGAAACTCTGAAGCCAGAATCTGTGAATTTTCTTCAACCCAGAACAATACTTGGAAAAGAATCTTATGATAAGTCTGGTTTGGGTTCACATAGAGAGAAAAGGATAAATAACAGACCTCTAGATCAAACATCACTGGCAGAACCTGGTGTTGGGGTTACTCAAGAAAATCTTGATAAACTAGTGTCTGTTCAGATGATTTACCACAAAGGGTTAAAGAAAGAGTTTCTGTTATACTTTATGTCTGATGGAAGAATATACAGAATAGGAGAAGCTGATGTTCAAATAAAGCTATGGGAAGAGCTTGAGTATGTTCTATATCTTCTCAAAATCAAATATAGAAGTACTCACAATGCTGCTCTAGTTCTAAGAGAAAGGATGCTGAAAACAAAAGCTATGCTTGGAGGAGGTGTTTCAAGTGCATATATTCCTAAGTACAGAGATGCTTATGGAAAGATTGTTGAGATGAAGAGAAACAGTGCCAAGTTCAAGACAACACTGGGAATAAAAGTCTTGGAGTTCAACTTAGAGTCTGACAAATCTTACTATATCCGGCTAGGGAATGAAATGAGGAAGAACATCATTTATTCTCTAAGAGCTGCTATATACCAGACTGGAGAAAGTGATCCAGAGCTTAAGGAATTAAAAGAAATCATGGTAGAAGAGCTAGAAAAGGCTGAAAGGAGGCTTCTCATCGATTATCTCAGGACAGTGCCTGATATTGAAGAGATTAAGTAAAGTCTGACTGTAAGTTTTTATAGTTTTCTGTTCTAAGTTAAAGTTAAACTCTGTTATATTTAAACACTGCATTTGTTATATGTTTTGACATCATCAATTATCTATTTAACTTGTACATCTTCATTATGCACAAGTTGGGGGAGATTGTTAGATATAATTGCTGACGTTTGTTCATTAGTGTTTAAGTACCAGGTACTCATCAGAGTTTACTTGAAGCCAGTCAGAGTTTATTTAAAGTCTGACGGGATGAGAGTTTATTTTAGCTGTCGGTGCTAACATGAAGATTTTAGAAGCAATATATTCTGAAGATGGAAAGAAGCAGAATATATTGAGATAGCTAAATAAACGGGACAGAAGACAGAAGCAATCCTAGATTGATATAAATTGTATAGCTGATTTATAGGATATCAATTAGAGATTGATTATGTAGCTGTGTACTATATAAACACAGATAGGTTAACCCTAAAAGGGATGCAAACACTGAATATATTATTCTTGTAACCTAGCAGCTCTCTGTGATTCTTTAACATCACTAAGAGAAGAGTTATTTATATAATTCAGTTTATTGATCATAAACAGTGTTCTTAATTGTTCTTCTCATACATATATTGATTATATATTGTGTATTCGACCTAACAGCAACATTAGCTTAAAATGGTTGGTAGACAGTTTTTACATCTACATTTAAATTAAAATGTAAGCGTTAAAATCGTTATTTAGCTTCCAAATGTTGATTCTAAAATGATTAAGCAGAGGTAACTGATATCAATAGAAGTCTGTCCATAATTCAGAATCCACGAAATGTTATCACAAAATTGACGATTCTCACTTTTATTGCCATTTAATATTTTTGAGTTTTACGCTCTGCGAAATCCTAGATCCTTGTGTAACAAAAAATCCAAGTGCAGTTTACTGATCGCAAACAGGATGAATCTGGAACCATCCTAAATAATCAACAATGTTAAAACAGTTAAGCTCCACAAATCTAATACACCTGGTGCTATGATCAGGAATTACAGGAATCAGGAATCTTCTCTAAGAAAAAGAAAGAAGATTAAGATATTTTATATATTCTTAACTAATTAAAGGAGGTATTTGAGACTATATTTTCGAAGTCTGGTCATATTTCATCGCTTTACGATACAGAGTAGCAATAAAAGCATCACTTACCAACAAATCAGATCAGATTTCTATTTATAAAACAGAAGCAGTTATAAACATCACTTACCATTTTCGCAAACACTTCTCTAGTATTATATTTCAATACTTTTTAATTAATATTAGTAAATTCTACTAATTTATTTATTTCAAAACTTTCAAAACTTACCATTTTCTCAGAACAGATTTCTATTTATTTCAAAACTTTTTTAAAATAACATAACTTTTTAATTAATATTAGTAAATTCTACTAATTTATGCATACTTTCTTATCTTTTCACTTTGGTTCATATTTCTTCCAAAATTTGTATTAAAAAAAAAGTGTAGAATCCACCTGAACAGATTTTATAAATAGTAGCAGCAACTTAATTAACTAAAAACAGTAGTAGCAGCAACTTAATGATTTATGATCATGTTCCCATTCCTCGATAATAATTTTGATGAAAGTTGTTTTCATGCATCCAGGGGTTAACAAATGACCCCTTATATTCCTATTTACCTTGTACTTAGGTCTAGTCAGAATATGTTATAACTGTTGCTTCATAGCCAATAAATGGCAAATGTTTAAATGCATATGAGCAGTAGAGGCATCCTATCTAACCTAACATTGCATCCTATCGCAAACACAGAGATGGGGGAGAATTAAACTAAAAAACTATTTTAGCCGTGGTTTGGAGGCGCCATATAACAACAACAACGTTGTTAATTGGAACAAATACAAATACAAATATCAACAAATGTAAAATCAAACAACCCAAATAGCTTAAAGTTCCAAATTTTGCAATTCATCGGTCTTAATTAAAAATTGAAATATCAGATATTCATTTATTCAAACCATGGATACATGTACACTTGCATACGACAGAGAGAGAGAGAGAGAGAGAGAGAGAGAGAGAGAGAGAGAGAGATATTACCGACAGGAGGGAGGAGAGAACAGCAAAGATGAATTACTAAGTTGAAATTTGTGAATTGAAATCGGTGAGAAAGTTTTAGGGCTCTTAGTCGAGAGATAGAGAGAGAGGCTGTAGTGGAATTGGGGGAGAATAAAGTGAAAAAAGACTCGCTTACTAAATTATAGTCTAATTAAATTATCTTTTTTTAATTTAATTAAATTGTTATATACATCGGATTACAGAAGGCCGTCATATATATTACCACTTTTATATGTCGCATACCAAGACACCGACGTATATGTCAATTATGTGGAGCAACTTTATATGTCGCGTAGAAAACACCGACGTAAACTTAACTTTTATACGTCGGGCTTACCTGATCCGACGTATAATGTCCACAATATACGTCCTTCTTTTTCAGAACCGACGTAATAAGTGGTACCAAAAGTGTAATATACATCGCCTATCTAAAAACTCGACGTATAAAGAGTTATATACATCGGTTTTCCAAATGTGCGACGTAAATGTCCAGTTTTGTACTAGAGACATAATAACTAACTGAAAGAAAATCCATAGAACATATTTATTAATAATCAAAATGTCTTGTAACAGCCCCAAATCCGGGGTCAGGGATTTAGGGTAGTCACGATCCATGTACTCCTTGCCTTACCTGTATTACTCACACCATTCATAATTCACCTGCTCATGACCCCACAACATACGTCTCACACACACACACACAGGTTAGAGTCTCAGAAACGACACAATACAACAACTGCGGAATAAATAATTTTTATTACAATACCCAAATGTCTTTTGAATCTGTCACTGATACAATTTCTAAGTAATGTTACATTACCAACTTAGTCTTCTGATGCTTACAATCCTCTAATACCATTCATGTATATACATAAGTCGAATACCGAAAGCTGTAGCCTGATTCGATTGGTTCGTACTACTCTCGGGATCACTGCTAGAAACTGTTTATGAAAACGCCTTGCGGGGTATGTGCCGTCCCATTGGCATCCTGCTTCGCTGCTATATAATATATATAAAACAATAGCAAGAGTGAGCGATAGCTCAGCAAGGAAATGAAAGTATGGCATAATTCTGCCTTTAATTCAACCCAGAAATAAAGCGGGTATAAGACAATAATTTGTCAAAATATCTCGATACTTAAATTACATCCTTATCGGAATGTAATCCCAAAAATAATACCATTGTTGTATTTCAAATATCAATTTCATAATATTTCTGCAAACTTTGGCTATATTATGAACAAAGTTCTAGTATAAACGATGAGGTTTCAAAGTAAACCAAATATAACCTTTCCGAAAAATATCTGCTATATATGCAGAATATCAACATATAACTTAAAAGATGAAGTTATAAGGTGATTCAGTATAAACAACTCCCTTACCATAACTCATGTTATGTAAGGTATCCACAGAGTCATAACTCATAAATAAAAGATGAAGTTGCATGAATTTATTGTCACTTCATTTCCAAACACTTTTCGACCCCCTACCAACATGATTGGTTCTTCACCCCAATACATGTTGCAGGAATATCCAAATTGGATGATGAACCAATACTGGAGTTGCTACCGCGTCCGCTGTGCCTAACCTTACTATGATCAGTAGCAGGTCGCACCGCTCAAATAGTTTTCTACATGTAGATTGAAGTATCACGACGGCCTGACATTGTCTACCGCCTTACTATGACCTCCCGGCCCATTTGGGGCAATATATAAAAGTTGGATGGGCCCACGCAACTTGACCACTTACACCACTCCTAGTTCAGATGGAATCCATGACTCTGAAACGTAAAGATCGTCCTCCTTTCCCCAAGTGTAACACTTGTTGATACGACTCCACTAAGTAGTTATATCTAGGTTGGAAAGGGAGATTCTCCAATATTTCCCAAGCTATGCTTGTTAATGGATATCGACTTGTTCCATGAATTTACCCCTGGATCATTGAGGTGGTAACACAACACTAGACTGGCAGCAATTAAATTGCTCCAAGAAAATATCAGTCCCTTGACAGTTTTGAGTTGAGAGTTCAAAAAGAGTAGTAGTCTCTTAAATCAGGTTTCCCATATTTTTTATGGTTGAGCGAACATTTAAATCCTCTTAAGAGACGGATTTAAATGGAAAACATTGTTTTGGGAACCTCTTTTTGATTTACAAATACTTAATAATATTTATTAAATAATTAAGCCTCAAATGAATATTCAAAATAATATTCATTAATCAATAAATTTCAAATGAATATTCGAAAATAATATTCATTAAATAATTAAGTCTCAAATGAATATTCAAAAGTAATATTCATTAAATAAATAAATTTCAAATGAATATTCGAAAATAATATTCATTAAATAATTAATCAATCCTCGAATGAATATTCAAAGGTAATATTCATTAAACAATTAAATAACTTTCAAATGAATATTCACACATACTATTCATTACATAATCCCCAGATGAATATGTACGATCATATTCTTAAAGTCAATATCCTCAAATGAATATAAATAATATTCTGTAAGTCGATAATCCTCAAATGAATATTAATAAATAATATTCTTAAAATGAATATTAATAAATAATATTCTTAAAGTCAATAATCCTCAAATGAATATAAATAATATTCTTTAAATAAAATAATTAACCCTCGAATAACAGTTACCCGATATCTTTGTTATCATTCCGGAACAAAGCGATTTTAAGAAAACATTTTGAAAATGATATTCATCTAAGTAAACAAATTTAATTAGACGAATAAGGCTTATTTAATCCGTAAATGCTTCCAGAAGTATTTACTAATTAAATAAACACTGGTTTATTGGTGATGTTGCCTTTAGGTTAATTATTGCGAAAATCTTTCTAAAAAGCTCTGTCCGGGTTTTCGAAAATATACCTTACAAAATAACCCCGATACGCTGGCTAAGTTATAAACTCAATACATGCTCTACCCTCTGAGCCTTTCTTATTCCAGTACACAAATACCTACCTTATGATATAAAGTCCCCTTCCACCATACGAAAAGTTTATAAACATATACACCATATAATTCAAGGCGTAGGATCTTAAAAGCATCACCACCCATCAACCGTATTATAAGGTCATGGGATTTTGGTTATCGCACGAGCAGGATTTAATATCATTAACAAGACCAAGGATATACTGGTTTTGATAAGGAAGCACAATATTGGGAAACTTGCAAATATGGATTGAAACTTATTCAACATATTTCATATATTTCAAAATAAATATACTCTGAACGATCGAGTATGCATACATAACTTGCATCTAGTATATACATACTTCAAAATATGGTTTTTAGAAACTTGCCTGATGCTCGAGAAGTGATAGGGGTTCGCGACGATGCCGGACAATCTAGACAAAGTCAAACGAAAACACACGGTTAATCCCCTCGATAAACCACTTATAACTCAATGCTTAAACACGTAAGCGAAATACAACCAAGGCATTACTTGCTCGCTCTAGCGTCACACTAAGTCCATGTTATTCGTCAAATACTTAAATCATAAGTTTGGTTCGAAATCCATCCTCAAATCCAAGTTATACTTAACCATTTGGAACCTTGGTTTCTAAGTCTTGTTTTCAGTGGTTTTCACTTGCGCGACCTCGACTAAAACATTTTTATAAAATCGAAAAATAATCTTTTTAATCCGAATCGTTTTCGTGATCCTTCCTAACTGTCTCTAGTATTATTCCTCAAAGTTTCACATTTTAATATGGCTCCGAAGTGGTCCAAATATAGCCTCAAAGTTGCTGAACAGAGAAGGGTTGTTCCTCCGAACGACGTTTACTAAAACTCACTTTTCTCTTAAACCGTAAATCGTAACGACATGATTCTTGCGCTCACGTAAACTAGAAACAAAGCTCTACACACTCATGTTCATCACTGAACCAAAAGAGGCAGTTAAGTTTTCGGATTCTATGCAGTTTTAAAGTTAACGAGAATCGGGCATTACGACGGCTTAAAACTTAACGTTTTCCATTTTCAAAACACACTCAAATCAATACCAAACAATCCCAAACTCACCATCCACCTTATACACCCTCCACTCAGTCAAATCCTCCATGAATAATCGAAACAAATTCATAATCCATCCTCCAAACTCAACCAACAATTCATATAATCACTTAATCATGCTCTTAACTTTATATAAACATCAAAACCATATTAAAACTCATATAACTCAAAGGGGCAGAGGTTTATACCTTCCTCCAAGCTTGCTTGCTGCTATAATCCTTATGTAACCTCAAATCCTTTCTTAATACAACCTTTGGAAGCCACAAACTCAATATCAAAACAAAACAAAACAAGATACAAGTTACTATTCATCATCTTCTCCAACTGTTAATCACTGAATCGAAGGGGTAAATCACG
Source organism: Heracleum sosnowskyi (assembly GCA_030848705.1). Taxonomy (NCBI): domain Eukaryota; kingdom Viridiplantae; phylum Streptophyta; class Magnoliopsida; order Apiales; family Apiaceae; genus Heracleum; species Heracleum sosnowskyi. The sequence continues at coordinate 87,970,221 of CM061245.1, forward strand.
GAGTTGAGGTGATTGCTTACCATGGTTACGACGGCCTTCTCGAGAGCTTCGATTTGAGTGGTAGAACGCCAAAAACGGACCACAGAATCTCGAGTTATGATCAATTCTTTCTCTCCCATTTTTCTTCTCTCTTTTTCTCCGAATTTTCCTTCTTCTTTTTCTTTTCTTTGTTTTGGTTAATAATGAAGATAATGCTGATTTTTATGTCAAAAGTGGTGAGTCATCACCCTTGGTTGCTTCTCCTTCCGACACATGTCACACATGCACTGGCCCAGATAAAGTAGTTTTACTGGTTCGCTTTACTGGTTCGTTTCCTTTCACATGGATGATCCAAATGTTGCATTCCTCGAATTAATCTTGTTACATGTTACTTCCATGTCTATATTTAATCCGGTAGATGTTGCCTTGTTCCTCTTGAAACGATTCGAAATATTTTCCAAAAAGAGCGAATAAAACTCTACGCGATTCTCGCAGTGAATAGTAACTATTCACTATTCATTCCAACAATCGAATCCTTAAATCGACTTTAATAAAATAATAAAATTCCAAAATATTAAATCCTCAAATCCTCAATTTTAATATCTCATTTCTTGAATATAATAATATATAATTCGCTGCCCGGTCAAATACTATTCCAAAATAAAATTTGGAATTTCTGAATTCCGATCGTCTTTGCATTCACTTATTTACTCCGTAGATCACTAATATGACTTCGGAATATCCATACTACGTCTCGTACATAGGTGGCATGCAAAACTTTGTTAATCCTCAAAATCACTATTCATCCACCAAATTCACTATTCACTGATGCACTTAATCATAATAAGAAAAGTTTTAATTCTACCAAAAATTCGGGTTATTACATGTCTTCCCTAAGAACATTATAGTATTGTCTCTAGGGCACAAGTACTAACAGGTGATTGATCATATAAAGTTGATTGAGCTGGATTCTAGATTCCCTGTTAGAGCTATAAGGTCAGATAATGGAACTGAATTCAAGAATGCAGTCCTAAATGACTTTTGTGCAGATAAAGGAATAACAAGACAGTATTCTGCCCCTAGAACTCCTCAACAGAATGGAGTGGTGGAAAGGAAGAATTGTACATTGATTGAAGCTGCTAGGACTATGTTAAGTGAATCAAGACTTCCAATGTACTTTTGGGCTGAAGCTGTGAATACTACTTATTATACTCAGAATCAAACTTTAATGAACAAGGACATAATGAAGACTCCTTATGAGATCATGAACAACAAGAAACCAACTCTCAAATACTTTCATGTATTTGGAGCAAAATGTTTTGTGCTTAAGGATGACAATGTTAAACGTGGCAAGTTTGAGGCCAAGGCACAAGAAGCTATTTTTATTGGTTATTCCAGAAGATCTTACATGGTGTACTTGATTGATGGTCACCATGTGAAGGAAAGTGTCAATGTTACATTTGATGACACTAAGCTCCCTAGTATCCAAACTGAAGATTCATCTGAAGAACTGAAGTTTGATAACTCGCCAGACTCAGAATCAGATGATGAACCTCCACCTGAGGTTGGTACTGGAAATGAAGAAAATAATGATGATAATGATCATGGTGGTGGAAACATTGGTAACAATGGAGATACCACTAACACTGGAGAAGAATCATCAAGGCAATCAAGTAACAACTCAGGGGGAGGAAATGAAGGATCAACTAGTCACTCACAACATAAAAATGAATTTCAAGGCGAATCATCAAGATCAAATCTTCCAAGACAAATTGTATGGAATAGAGCTCATCCCTTTGAGTTGATCATTGGTGATCCAGATGTTGGAGTTAAAACTAGAAGTGCTACTCAGAATGAATGTCACTATTCAGGGTTTCTATCTGAGATGGAGCCAAAGAAGACTGAGGAAGCACTGACTGATCCAGATTGGGTGATTTCTATGCAAGATGAACTCAATCAATTTGAAGAACATCAAGTCTGAAAGCTGGTACCCAAACCAAAGAACAAGAAAGTAGTTGGTACAAGATGGGTATACAGAAACAAGCTAGATGAGGATGGAATTGTTACAAGGAACAAAGCAAGACTGGTTGCTCAAGGGTATTCACAAGTTGAAGGCATTGATTATGATGAAACCTATGCACCAGTGGCTAGGCTTGAGGCCATCAGGATGTTCTTAGCATTTGCAGCTTACTCCAACTTTAAAGTCTATAAAATGGATGTTAAGAGTGCATTCCTGAATGGTGAGCTGGATGAAGAAGTGTATGTGGAACATCCCCTAGCTTTGAAAATCAGGAGTTGCTGGACTTTGTGTACTTTCTCTTCAAGGCTATCTATGGTCTCAAACAATCCCCAAGAAAATGGTATGACACTCTCTCTGGTTTTCTTTTAGAAAATGGTTTTGTTAGAGGTATCATAGACAAAACTCTTTTTTCAAAGAAACACAAAAGTGATATGATATTAGTCCAAGTCTATGTGGATGACATCATATTTGGGTCTACTAATGATGATCTCTGTAAGAGATTTGCTAAGCTAATGCGGAGTAAGTTTGAAATGAGTATGATGGGTGAGCTGAAGTTCTTTCTTGGATTACAAGTAAGTCAAAGGTCATATGGTATATTTATTTGTCAATCCAAGCATCTCAAAGAACTCCTCAAGAAGTATCACATGGAGGATTCAGCATCAACAAGGACTCCATCTTCAACAGCTGTCAAACTTGGAGCTTGTGATAATTCTATCAAGGTATATGTTACAAGCTACAGAGGTATGATTGGCTCCTTACTCTATCTTACTACAAGTAGACCAGATATTATGTATGCTACATGCTTGTGTGCAAGGTTCCAAGCGGACCCTAGAGATTTACATCTCGTTGCTGTCAAAAGAATCTTGAGATATCTTAAGGGTACACCTAATTTAGGTATCTGGTACCCTAAAGATTCTGGTTTTAATCTTGTTGGAAATACAGATTCTGATTATGCAGGTAGTGTTGTTGATAGAAAGAGTACCTCTGGGAGTTGTCAATTCCTTGGAGGTAGATTGATTTCCTGGTATAGCAAGAAACAACAAACAATTTCCAATTCAACAGCAGAAGCTAAATATATTGCTGCTAGAAGCTGTTGTGCTCAGTTCTTATGGATAAGGAATCAATTGAAGGACTATGGCTTTGTATTAGACAAAATTCCCATTTTATGTGATAATACAAGTGTCATAGCAATCTCTAACAACCCTGTTCAGCACTCGAGAACGAAGCACATTGATATCAGGTATCATTTTATCAGAGAGCATGTAATGAATGGAACTGTGGAGTTACACTTTGTACCCACGGAAGAACAAACTGCAGATATATTCACTAAATATGTTGACGAATCCACATTTACCATGTTAGTTGGTAAATTGGGTATGTTGAACAGTCTTAGTGATTAACAATATCTCTGTCATGTTTGTTCTTTTCAAAAATCATTTTCTCTTATTGATATTAAGTGATATTTATTGCCTAATCTCACTTGTTTTTTAAAAGCTTGTTAATTTAAATGTTTCTGAATAATATATTTTCTTTAAAAATATTTTTCTCATTTTTTTTAAGTGGAAAAATGTTTTTTTATTGAAAATTTAATTATTTAGAATTATTTAGATGAGTTTCAGATTGTATATATTGTTGTTTAAATTTTCTGCAGGTTTATATTAAGTTGTTGCACTTTTGTAATTTTCTGCATATTTTTCTAGAATTTGTGGATTTTTCTATGAATTTTTCTAGACTTCTACATATTTTTTATGCATTTTTGTTTAATTCTGTGCATTTTTAATTATTTAACTTGCATTTTCTGTAAATAATTTAATTTTTCTAAGTATTTCTCTAAGTCTTCCCAGTTTTTATACTAGAAAGACTACCGCGAAGACTTAGATTAATTTCTTTTTGTTTTTTCCTTTTTATTTTAATTCATTTCTAAGTCTTCCCAGCCTTTTACTCTTAGAAGACTCTCGAGAAGACTTACATTTTAATTATTTATTTCTGTTTTTTTTTTCTATTTTAATATTATCGAAGACTATCGGTTTGTACTAGGAAGACTACCGGGAAGACTATCCTAAGTCTTCCCGATTGTCTTCCCGGTACAATTTTAAATAAAACGGTTCATAGTCTTCAATATCTTTATTTCTATTCAGTTATATATATATATACTTACATATGCGAAAACTGTTCTTATTTTCATTCCCTTGAACAGTTTTCTCTCTCAAAAATTCGCCATTATCAATCTCAATCAGTGCTCAAGTTTTAACTTAGCATTCTCATTCAATCATTTCTTTCAAAAACAAACAAACTAAGTCGAATCTCTGCCCAGTTTTTCATTCTTCATTTCGACTTTTGTTTGTTTAAGCTATTAAGTGTGTTAAAATTTTTTGAATCGATTGTGATTTTGTTAAGGAGATTGTAGTGTTCTTGGAAGTGTGTGTGTGTTCTTGGATCATTTACCTGATTTTTCTTGATTTCAAAGTGTTAAGTTCGAATTTAGGATAATATAAATTAAAATTGGTTAATTTTAGGTAAAATCTTAATTTTGTGGATTTTAATTAATTTTGATTAATTGGTAAAAATCCCTAAAATTCGAATTTTATTTCAAATTAATTAAATTTCTTGTTTTAAAAATGGATCCTAATTTTGAACTTGTTTTAAACAACTACATTGGGTATTTTGATCCGTCTAAGTGTAAGGTTGAACGATTTAAACCATGGATTCAGTTTTTGAATAGTTAGACTTGTGTCAGTCATGCTATATGTGCATCTGTCCTTTTAAAAATTGATCCATTACGTTTTCTTTGTTCTAGTGTTGTTATTGCTGAGGACTCAAAATCTTTTATGTTCACTATTTTAAACCAGCAATATACAGTCACTTTAGAATTGTTTTGTGATGTGTTACAGTTTCCTAAGGACAGGTTTGATCCCTTACCCTCTGATGATGAGTTATCTCAGTTCTTTGTGAATATTCATTATCAGGGTCCCCTACAAATGGTTAAATTGTCAAAAAATTTCTTGTTAGGGAATGGGATATGTTCTTTGATACAATAGCAAGAGTATTTGGTAATTGCACAAAAACAAATTTTCATGGCATTACCAGTTTAAATCAATATATTGCTTATGCTATTGTATTTGGTCGTAGATTAAATTTTGGTGAGATACTGTGGAATATTATGATCAATAGACTTGCTCACTCTAGGAGAGATTTTGATAATCATGTGAAAGTGAAGTGTTGGTACCCTCGCTTTCTCACTCTTATCATAAATCATCTACTTAGTGTTGAGCATGTTGAATTGTTTAGGAATGCCATATTTGAAACCTCCCAAACCACTGACTCCAAATTCTACACCAGACTGGATTGCTCACTCAAACTTCTAAACACACATGTTCTTGTTTCACCATTGATGAGTCAATTCATTAATCTTCCAATCTTTGGTGAACAAGTTCCTCAGCCACATCCAGTTCCACTACAGGTAGTTATTCCTAACCCTGGATCTTCTTCTTCTGGTAATTTGATTGAAACCCAAGTGGTTGGTAGGGCTGACCAAGAGGTTGTAGAATCACAATCTCTATCACAGGTCATAGAGCCAAACAGAGAGTCAAACACTTCTAACCAACAACCCGAGCTTAATTTACAAACCAGTCAAAGAAGAGTTAGAGAAGTAACTACAATGAGTGTTCCCACGGCTCTGTCTCCACCACTAAAGAAAAGAAAAACCTATAGGGAGGCATCTATAAGCCCATCCTTATCCTCTCAACAGGATATGGACATTGATATGGCCACTGAACAGTCTCTGGAGACATCCTCTCAACGGGATGAATCTATTGAAATTCGCCATAGGGCCATGGCATCTTGTACTGAGTCTAGCACACTCCCATTACTCACTATGGGAGAAGACATACCAATAGATGATACTCAGGACAGTATGCTAGGAGAGCACTTTGATTTTGATATAGTACCTACCATAGTTACGGTAGAAGTGCCTTCACAGGCATCAGAGGAAAATTTTGATTTTTCGCCACCATTAATAGAATCATTTTCTCCCCTCCCAGAGGGAACATCTCTGGCTCCCTTAAGGGATTTTTCACTCGCAGTTTATACTGGTGAAAGTGAAAGGCAACCAGGTGAGTCTGTCACTGAAGCAATTCGGTTTACAATGTCAAATATTTTGACAAACTCAAACAAGGATTGGGATTTGCGAACTCCCATTGCACCACCACTGACCTCTCTTGAAGGGGCTAAGGTGATTTCTTATGCAGGTACATCATCTGAGAACTTAGAGAGATGGCTAGTTGTGAGAGATGAGAGTCAAACACGGAGTGATACACAAGCACGTGAGTTGAGTGAAACACCACTGAGAGAAATTTAGGTGAGTGCACACACTGACACAAACACTACTTTGTTGTTAACCCAATTAGCTGCTCTACAGAAACAGTTGCAAGAAACCCAGGCTGAAAACAACCTTCTCAAAGCACAAGTGGTTGAACAATCTTCCACCTCTGTAACCAATCAGCTGGGTACTGTTAAGGATGATTTGGAAGGATTGAAGAGTACTCTACTCCCGAAGCCGAATGCCATCCAACAATCTCAAATACTAGTGGCTTCAGACATCTCTGATCTTACAACGTCAAATGCTCAGATATCAGAGAGTGTCAAGGAGATTGCTGCCATTTCTACCAAGGTGGACTTTATTCTGCAAACAGCTGATGAAAATCAAACGTTTAATGAAGAAAGGATGTCGAGGATTGAAGGAGGAATGGAGCATCTGAATGAGGGAATGAAGCACTTGTATAACATGATAAAGAATTCACATCAACCTAAAGCTGAACAAAGAACATTCTTTGATGGAGATGGTGATGATGATGATGAGGATGATGCTGATGAAGGAGGAGATGGAGGAGATAGAAGAGAAGGAGGAGAAATAAGGAGAACTAGTGAGGTGAATCCTGAAGCTACTACTGTTAAATATGTAGAGGATTCCTCAACTAAGGGGGAGAAGAAATGAGGAAATAGAGAAGCTGGAGGAGCTTCTGGAGGAAAAGATAAAGGGAAGGGTAAGCAGAAACAATCATTGGAGGAGTCTATTTTTGATGATGCCTACTACTACCATGGTGAACAGGATGATTTCCAATTTGATACATCTGGTGATCCGGAGAAGACCATCCCTGAAGAACCTATTGGTGAGGATGAGGTTGAAGAGGCAGCTAACTTTGATGATTGGGAAGATGAAGCTGATCTGTATACACCTGATCCTTTGTTTCAGAAAGAGCTTAAGAAACAATAAGCAGATCTCAAGATAAAGAAAGAAGAGAATGCCAAGGTCTTCGACATCATATCTCAAAAGCTAAAGATTCAAAAGGCTGAACATGAAGACAAACAACGTCTTCATAGTATTCATGTTAAGGAAAGGAGATTGGATGTTAGGATGAAGAAAGGAAGCAAGTGGGACAAGGCAAAGGAGATGTTTGATATCCCTCAGAGAGGCACAAACAATGATGGTACCTTTCTAAAATTGCTTGAGAAGATCAGAATAGTCAATCCAGACAATTCATTATTTATGAAGGCTTTGAAGGAAGATATCCTAAGGATTACATCTGTATTTGATCAAGTGAGACATGAATTGTATATCTATGTTTCAAGTGTACTTGAAGGGTCATTTACCGTCTCTCTTGACCTCCTACAAAGAAGATCTCTCTCAGAACTGTGGATTCTAATGAGTAAGGTGAAGAGATCTTCCTGCTTGAATGAACTTCTTTATGACCGGCTGAGAGATTCTGCAATGAAGGCCAACCCTCAAGTTGTACACTTCCCATATGAAGTCAAAATCTATAGAGGTACAACTTTGGAGACAGTAAGGCTGGATCCTGATTCTTTGAAGCTACAAACTGCTATGCAACTGGTGAAGTTGGAGAATGTTCTTAGAACTTCTGGGTTTACCATTGTAGATAAGTCTGAGGTTTCTGATATGATCTCAGACTATTGCACTGAAAAAGTTCCAAGGTGTTCTGAGATCACCTTCCAAAAGTTCCAAGGTTGCTTGACTATTGATCAAGCCTCAGTGAAGTATTCAATCTCAGTGGATTTATTAAAGTGACAGAGATTTCAAGATGTGACAGCAAAGATACAGGTTACAGAGTTCAAGGAAAAGAGAAAAGGAAGTGGATCACTGCTTAAAGTCAAACAGATGAAGAACAGACATTGTCGTTAGTCACTCATGAACCAGACAGTAAATTGAGTGTCAACGTTACAAAATGTTATTTCTTCATCTAAGTTTTAGTGGTTCAAGAATTAATTGTGGAGACAAGTAATTATATTTATTCTCTTCTAAATAATTATTATTACTTAGTAAATTATTTATTAAATTAATTCTGTAAAGAATTAATTTAATACATAATTTACTTTCATAATTATTTAAATTAGAATAGAAATGAACTAGGAAGACTTAGTTTTTTAACTAGGAAGACTTAGAATTAAGTCTTCCCGATTGTCTTCCTAGGCCATATTGGTTGTCTTCCCGATTGTCTTCCTTAGCAAATGCAAGTCTTCCCGAAAGTCTTCCCAAGGCAAAAGAGAGTCTTCCCGGTTGTCTTCCTAATGCAAATTCTCTTAAATTAATGGCGCGTGAAGATGGAAGACTACAGTGTTGTTTAAATAGAAAAGTGTAATCAAAGACAGAAGATATCAACACAAGACAGTTTGTATTTAAAGAAAAGTGTGATCAAGACAGAAGACATTACATGTCAACACAAGACAGAAAGCAAAATAACATATCATTCAAAGCATTCTGCCTTAACTCTTCTTCAACTATCAAGCTTCAATTTCTACCAGTGAATTCATTTCTTGATTTGGTTGTAACATTTAATCCATAAGAATTAATTCACTTGTTCTGCTTTGACAATCTAGCGGATCATAATCCCTAGAAATTATATCGAACTACTTTTTAGTATTTGATCCTTTTAGTATTTGATTGTGTAAAGTCAAGTTTTTGCTTCAAAGATAAGCAATTAGCAATCACAGTCACATAGCATGTCATGAAGTTAGATTTACCACAGAAAGAATCATGGATATTGTGACGCCCCCAAATCCGGGGTCAGGGAATTTGGTCGTCACGCTAAAATCTCAATTTTAAACAACCTGTTAAATATTAAACCAATACAAATATAACATCTACGACCCCAACTCTACCAAGATCTTTTAGGCTATAGTGCTAGAAATAAGAATCCAAAATCTCACAAACTTTAACTTCTTTTTACAACAATACTCTTTGCACAAATTCTATAACACTAGTATAACTTCGATAAGAAGTATACCAGACAAACTAATCTTATACAATATAGTATTTACTAGAAATTAACTTTATACAATAACCTTACACTAGATCCAAATGCTCTGCATCAACTCGTCTTCCCAACGTCATCTTGACTCTTCTCGTTCCATAATTATACAATTAAATATTGTCAATCTACCTTTCACTGGAGGGTTAAAAAGTTGAAACCAACAAATATGAGCGGAGACATCCTCTCGCTTTACTGAAATATCAAGGGTAACAAGCAAGAGTGAGCGAAAGAAGCTCAGCAAGTATATAATACTACACAGGATAAATAATAATGTAACAATGGTAATGTATGAAAAGAAATCAACTCAGCTGGAAAAAGAAGCAACAATATTATGAAAATCAGCTCAACTGGCAAAATGAACAACAATAATTGTGTCAAACTTTAAATTAGAATTGGATTTTTACTGTGACGCAACGAGTTAAAGTGGATGATCAGTCACACTAAAACTCCGGATCATACCTTACGGTATGTCCAAATACTGAACTGGATCCAAGGCCACTTTGGCCCACATAATAATACTGATACTCTGACTGGCGTCTGCAGTCCTTAAAACATTTCATTTTAATACAAAACTTCCAATTCCAATCTAGTACTCAGATTAGGTGTCGGAACAATCGACTACCTGGTTAACTCAAATTAATTCTTTCAACGGTCTGATTCAGATTATCAGACTAGATTAGGTTAAGACAAGTACATATGAATTAGGTTTCAATAATAAAGAATCAGGATTAAATCTGGCAATCACAAGCTGCTGCAAGGTATGAATTATGAACCAAAATAGAACTGTCAAGTTAGAAATAAATAGGTTGTCTCAATCACAGGATAAGAATAGGAACTGGTTATGCAACAAGTAATTAAATGAGAATTGAAAAACAAGAATCTTACTACGATACTCCGAACAAAAGAGTACGAGTTAGTAAACTTGCCTTTGGTCCTTCGCTATTACATAAAGCCGAAGTAATATGATTCTCATCTTCTTCTATCTTATGTCATTACAATCTTCTATTCTGATAACTCTTGGGTCCGGCGCATATACGGTTGCTACGAGTCTGCATTACCGAGATCGTGCCCGCCCAACTATTCACTAATTAAATATAAGATATACTTTAGCCTTCGGACTACAACTTCCATATAATATAAATGTTTATAAACTTAAGCGAATGTATTTTCTACAGAAAATTGGGCCTGACCTATTCGTAAAGTGGACGTTGCCCTGTTTAAAAACACCAAAAATCCTAACTCAATCATCCACAATCAATCCACAATTTATTTCAATACTCAATTCATCTGCCTTGAATTGCAGTAAACATATAAGAAAATAATTATGCCTCGACTTGCAGTTACTTTATCCAGAATAAGCAATCATGTACAACATTTATCCCGTAGCAATTCAAATAACTAATTCACATAATTTCCTATACTTCATGTAACACATAGCACATGATTGGACCGATAACTCTTATAATTATACAAATTTACTAGCTATACAATTAACACATAAACATATTTCATTCACTTATGCATTTAAACTGGCATATGATATCATATACAATTGTCAAATAATATTCATTTAATAGTCCTGCCGAAAATCCGGCAGCACTTACTCTATTTATATAACAATCCACCTATTTTAAACTAATACCAACAACCAAGAATCAAGTTACAAACTAACATATTCATATAACTTAACTTAATCAACCTGAACTCACAACTTTAAAATAACATACTCAACTCGATATATCATTTCAACACATAGAACTTATTAGTTCATATGCCACCATACGATACCAAACTTATTATCATATATCCGAATTAAAATCAGACTTAACCAGTTAAAAAGATGGACAGTTTATAGTATAAAGATGAACTCAGATAAAAAAAGTGTAAACCCTAAAAATTATAGAAAACTCCGAGACCTTTCCAGAATGGTAAGGCTCGTTAAAAATGAGCAAATAACGAGTTCAGAAACTTTTTAAAACAAGCTGATACAGAAGCAGATTCAGTCCTGTTCACACAAATAATTAAACACTCGAGACTCCCAAATCACATAATTTGTTGATGGAATGAAAACGATAATAGTAAAGCTGGAAAATATCTTTTCATACTGATATAACTAATCAACATATAACTGCACATAGCATTTAATCACACATTTATAATCACGTATAGAATATAAGACTTAAATAATCATTCATACTTTAAATCCAATTATCACTAGTTTAAATAGGATTAATCAAAATCAATCAATTCAATAAATCAATCAATTAATCAAATCAGGTAAATAATAATAAAAATTTCTTGAAAATATTAATTAAATTTGATTTAAAATTAATCGAGATTAAATAATAATTAATTAATAAAATTCATCAATTAATCATTCAATTAATCATTCAATTAATTGATCAATTAAATCAATTACATTATTATCTAAAACCGATTAAAAATAATCAAATCTAATTACTCTTTGAGACACCAATAATAAAATACACATAATAAGTATGTAGATTTTACAAAATTTTGGCATGACCCGTTCGTAAATAAGACTATCCATAAAATTTGCATGTACTATGTTTTGCCCCCAGGCACAGGACGAACATCACAAACAAAAATATCTTGTTTAATCAACAATCATTAATCAACAATAACTCCACAACATCGAACTTCAACAAATCCCTCAAATTGGGAATTAACCAAAGTAAACTAAAATCACTATCACAATTGAACTTCACCACTTAAAACAACTCCACATATTTAACATATACATAAACGAGGCTAAAACTAATTTCACATTTAAAATAATTTAACTCACTAATTAAAATAATAATAATACTAAAATTTAAATGGTGCTTTAAAACCATTTAAATCACCATAATATACATATATAATCCCTTAATAAATTACAATACACAAATCAACTTACAACTCAAAATTAAACTTTAAATTTACAACGAAATTTTAAATACTACAATTTACAATACACGACTATCAATTACTCGAAACATTAACGAAACTACGAAAACATAATTCGTAATCAAACTTCTATATACTAAAAATGAATTACTAATATAAATAGGCTACTAACAATTTAACTTTTATTTAACATAACTTAAAATCATAAATAATACTAAAAATCAAATTATGCCTTTAAAACAATTTAAACATCTCAACATATTTATATAATCAAATATAAACAATTTCCCCCAACTCGGGAATTACTAAACATAGATTAAAATCGTAACCCAAAACTCAAGCTCGGTACTTAAATACAATTAAACACTGCATATATACATAAACTAGCTATAATCATTCGGAACAATTACCGAAACCAACTAAAATCGCAAGCCCAATCGAATTTTGCACAATTAATTTCGAACCTCACAACTTATATAAAAAAAATGAATTAATAATATAAGAGGGTTTTCGAAGTATACCCACATGAACTGAGCTCAAACTTTCACCACGAAAATCGAAAATTTCGAACTAAACCTCACCACAAACGCGACCACAAGCTCGTACAGGGATGAGGGTGGATGCAGCTTCGAAAAATGAGGAGAAAATGGAAGTTTTTCGGCCGAACTTGGTGGAGGACAGCAGCGACGGCGGTTGACCCCGCGTGTAGAAGAAGAACTCACGGGGGGGGGGGGGGGGGGACAGTAGTATACGGGTGTGTTTATGTTAGTAGTTTAGGATAAGGTTTTAAAAAGTTATTTATTAAACTTAATCTACACCCCACAACTAATACTTGACCGCTAATTATCTAATTAGCTCCCAAAATTATCAACTAAATAATTACGGGTAAAATTAACAAATTTTCTTTCGAGAATAAAATAAATAAATACTCTCCAAAAATTATTTTTAGTACGAAATTATAGCTTCCACTCAATTAGCGGATAAACATTAAAAAATTTATTTACTCTAAAAATTAAAATAACTATGGGGCACAGAATTGCAAAAATATTGAATTTTTGAATATTTTTATAACTCACCCAAATACCAATGGGGCACAGATAAGATATCGGGTAAAATTTTGGTACTAATAAAATACCGCTTTGATACCAAAAATTCCCAAATATTCTAAATCTTCCAAAAATGTAAAAATACTAACTTTTGGAATAATTTTATAATTTACACAAAATAAAACTTTGAACGTGAATAAAATATCGGATAAAATTTTGGCGCAACTAAAATGTCGATTCGATCCCCAAAATTCTAAAACATATTCAATTCGACAATATCGATAAAATAATAAGCTTTCACAAAAATTTTAAATAAAATACACATAATTCCATTCCTCCTCTTTTGAGAAAAGTAATAAAATATTTAAAATAATAATATTAATAAACCCTGAAAATTCGGGTTACTACAGATATCATTCATGCCAATAGAATGGTTACTAAGATTGTCCACTTCATTGTTAACAGATTTGTTACACTTATGAGTCAGATGATTAATAGATAAGCATTTTTGACATTGTTTCCTCGGAGCATTTGGCACATAAACATAACTGTTACTCTTGTTAACACCTACTTTTTCATTCCTGTTTTGTTTCTTTTTCTTAACAACTTCCTTAGTGACCTTAAGACTCTTAGTAAGATTGTTTTTGGTTTCTTTCTGATTGTCAGATTTAAGATAGGAAGAAGTGTCTTTAGCAACCTCATCTTCTTCAAATAACTGTTGTTTGATGACCATTGATTCTTCATCAAACTCAACAACACTCTTTTTGAAGATGGGCTCTTTGACACCAAACAAGATAGTTGGGGCATTTTTGTTTACAAAAGATTCTTTTCCCTTTCCCTTAGCCTTCTTCCTTCCTTTGTCATTCTTATAATCAAAACCAATTCTAACCTTAATGTTTTGAGTGTGTTCCTCATGATAGGCTTGAACAATCTCAGCAGAGTTTCTGTAGCTTCTTATCTTTAATTCATTTTCAGCAATTTGTTCCCTAAGGGCTTTTTCTATTTGTTCAGCACAAACTACTTTATTCTTAAGATACTCAACCTCCTGTTTTAAGCCATCAAGGTTCACAATCATTAACTCAAGTTCCTCATTCTTTTCTGTAAGTTCAATATTCTTAGCAGTTAGCCTATCAATTTCTTCATTAGCAACTAACATACTAGTATGAATATTAAACATCTCTGTACTCATATCTTCAACAGTTTGCTTGTATTGAGAGGGAGACATTTCAAAGGAAGTAATAATAGGTACCTGATTTGAAGAATCACCATCCTCAGAAAAAGCCATCAAGGCATAGTTTACATACTCATGTTCTTCTTCTTCATCCGAATCATCCCAGCATTTTCCCTCCACAATAAAAAGCCTTGCCCTGCTATTTCTTGAGTAGAGCTTCATACTTTGCTTCAAGTTCTAAGTATGATTTGTCCTTCTTAACTTGTTTGGGCTTCTTGCACTCTGTAGCAAAGTGCCCAAGTTCATTACAGTTGTAGCACCTTATCTTTAACCTATCCACACTTCCAGTTTTGTAAACACCCTTTGCAGCACTAATAGTTCATTTCCCTTTGTTGAAGGTGTTTGAACCACTTGATCCACCAGCACCACTAACATTAAACTTGGACTTAAATGGCTACTTCCTTTTGAATCTTATGTTAGGATACCTCTTAGCCATGTAAGCAAAAGATTTGTTTTCCATTTCATCCAGTTCATCTATGCTGTAGAAATCATCTTCCTCAGGCAAGTCATAGATGACTTGAGACTCATCAACAGTGTCCTCAACTTCTAGCTCTTCAACCTTGGCTTTGTTGACTTTCATTGCTTCCATTCTTTGACCTAAATTGTCAGCAATAAGAGCACATGATGTGTTAGCCATTATACCTTGCTTTGCCTGAATGGATCTTTTCTGAAACAACTCCAGTTCATATGTCTTCAATACACTATATAACACATCAAAACCAATCTTGGTTAGATCTATTTCCATGAAAGAAGAGATCCTTGGCTCTAAATGACTTGTCATAGAGTTTAAGATCATTTATCAACCTGTGAACCTTTCAAACACTTCTGTGATGCCCTCTTTTGGTTGAGCCATGAAGGCTTCATACTGAGATACAAGAATCTGCTTCTTGTTCTTCCTTACTTCAGGAGTTCCTTAACATAGCACTTCTTTGAGATCCCACATCTTCTTTGCACTACTACAATGAGCAACAGTGCCATACATGTTAAGATCCATAGATTCACAAATAGTGAGTTGAAGATTTCCATCTAGTGCAACTTTCTCTTTTTCAGGATCAGTGTATTTGGAAGGATCTTTAGGCTCATAATGCTTTGGTATCTTCTTAGTACCAACAGTTGTTTCAGCAATCTCAATCATTGGAATGAACGGACCATGTTTTAGAATGTCTAAATACATGGGGTTTGAAGCTTTTATGAACAACAACATCTTCTTTTTCCATAGATTGTAGTGTTCCTTGTCAAAGGGAGGAATCTTGATACTGCTTAGTTTCTATGAACTCATTCTTGATCTTTTTCTGTTTGTATTTCAACAGCCTGCTCTGATACCACTTGTTAGATATGAATATCACTAAGAAACTAGACAGAGGGGGGGGGGGTGAATGGATAGTTCGAATGTTTTTCGAATCTTGAAACTAAAAACTGTATTAGATTGTGTATGTATGAAAATGCGGAAATAAAAAGAACAGAACACACACAATCACTTTAATCTACTTTGTATAAAGTAAATCAAATACTACAGCTTCCAAAATTTCACAAGTGAAATTCTGGCTTCTAAACAAGAACAGTGCTTTCTTGTTTTTCTTACAGAGAAAAGAGTGCTTGAATGATTCTATGTGTATCTCTCTTACAGCTAACTATAGGGTGTCCACACTATATAATACCTATACAAACTGGTGCACACTCCTATTTACACAGCTACCCCTAACTGTAACTCCAACTTGTTTTTCCATAAGAGGTTAACTGTGTCAGGAAGGACCACTTTCTTTCTGTCGTCCTTTCCCGTATCTGTAGCTGCTTGTCTCTATTCTTTCTCTCCAAGTTTTGCTATAGATTTGCCATCTGTCTTTGGACCACCTAACCGTAACAGATGCTTCAGTATTTGTCTCCTTTGAACTTTGATTCTGTACCTTGATTTGTCTTGTTGTAAAACGTCTAAGTGTTGACATCGTGAACTCCAGTATACTCCTTATCCTGTGACTTGTCGACATAGAGCATTTGTGACTTTTCTATATGAGGACTTTGCTATATGAGTGTTTTAGGAGTATGCGATATGGCATATTTCTGACTTCACGACATAGCCTTTGAGGACTTCACGATCTAGTACATTTCAGACTTTGCGATCTCAACACTTCACGACATGTGCCTTGAGGACTTCACGACATAGTTCATTTCAGACTATGCGATCTCAGTACTTCACGACATGGATTTTGGGGACTTCACGACATAGCTTATTTTGACTTCACGATATGGGGACTTAAACAAATTTCTGCAACTTATTTCTTCAAGGCCTTATTCACTTTTATCCTGCTGCATGAACAAATTGAACTTCTTCCAAGACAATTAGTTCATGGCCTGTGTACATTCTAGGTGCAAGAAACTTACTAAGCTCATTATAAACTTGAGCATACAGAATTGAGCTAAGTACATGAAAACAAGACAAGTACAATAGAGAGTGACATAGTCACAAGGTGTAGGCTTGTTAATAGTGGTATTCAGACATGCCTTGAGCCTAACACAACCCATCAGCCCATATAGGTGAGTATTTCAGAAAAACCAACCCTCGTATACACTTTAGAGACAATCATTTAAATGCAAAATAGCATCTAAGTTTGTTGACACCGGGACAACATATGTAATTAACTTGTCCGGTTAGTAGGTATAGATTGACAATATGCATCGTAACTAAAACAATTCTATTAAGGTTGCATCCAAAAATTTAATCAAACATTCCGTCATAAATCTGCATATGTATACTTGACAGGTGTGAATGATAACAAGGAGATCATAAGAAAGTAGCAGTTAACCAGCCTCCTCCTGAAATGCCATTGTACAAAGAATGAACTAAGAAGGCAGAAAAACAAGTACACGAATAGAAATAATTGACATTATATGCCATAGTCTTGTGTTGAAACTACGTAAGGAAGACAAAGTTTGTGAAAGTAAAAAGATATAAAGGTTAGAATAATAGAATTCACACAAATGACACCATGAAATTCAAAAATAACATCTTGTTTGATAAAAGATTAGAGCAGATTAAGACTCAAAGACAAGAAAATGACAACATTAGATTATTTTAGTACTATAGTTACTTCAGGAAGCAAATTAAGTAAAATCACCTGTTCATACAACCCCTTTGGAAGAAATGATAATAAGTTGTACTTTGTCGTTGTCGCGATGGGCCTTATACTGTAACATCATGAACATAGCCAGATCATGCTCGAAAATGTTTTTGTATCAGAAAAATGTTTGCAAGAAGCAACAAATTAAATTTGGTCAAAAAACAAAAGAAAAGCAAAGCTACAATATAATAATGTGTCAAAATTGATAGATTATAACTTACAGGTCAGGTGTAATAGAAGTGAACAGTCGTACATACTTTTATGTTATATATACCCCTCAATTCACTTTACATAGAAAAAATAGCACATTTCCAAGCAATTCCATGACGAAATAATAACCCTGCAAGACAAACTAACTAAAATTAATTATACAAGGCTATAAGCAAGCACGAACCTGGAGAACGGAGTAGGCACAACACAAGGAATCACCTACAATAAGGACAAATCAAGTTAAGTCAGAAATATAAATATAACAACAACGAAGAGAAGGAGGGAGGGAGAGTACTATCTAATCCAAAAAGATTTAATATAGATGCCTTAACCCACTCTATGAGACCCAAATTACCTGTAAATACCAATTAAATAGCAGAAAAAAACATAAACTGAGAGAGGGAAGGAAAGAGCGAGAGAAAAAAGCCTCATACTATAAACCACAAGTCAAAGCCCCAAACTGAAATCACCACACAAAGAAAAGCCTCATACTATAAACCCTAAGTCAAAGCCCCAAACTGAAATCCCAAAATGAAACCCTAAATCAAGAGAAAAAGGCCCAAATTAGGGATCTGTACCTGAAATCAAAGCATAATACACTATCAAAACCACGAAAATAAACCCTAAAACTTGCAAAACTTAATCAAAAACTAATAAAAGTGGTACCTCGTAATTAGGAAGTAGGGGGAGATTGAACATCGATTGAATCCCTCGATGAAGTCTGAAATCGAATTAGAGATCTAAATAACAAAAACTGAAGTGATAGTGGAAAGAATGGACTATTGAGTACTGAAAGTGCGAGTGAGTATTTGGGACGGTTAATGAATTAAGAGTGAATTGAAATATTAAGCGGGCAGTGAAAGTTACAAGGCAAAATAATGAGCGGGGTTGTAGCCGCCCAAATATTTCATGGTGCTTGAGCAAAAGAGTATATTCAATTTATAATTGTAAAAATAAAATATTCTCCTTAATAGTTATTCAAATAAAAAAATTATGATTTTTTAGAGGATCTAACTGTACGAATGTTAATACCTACACATTTTAATAATGTGCAAAAATATTTATCAAATAACATCTTGTACGAATTTTTAACAAAATCTAGTAAAAGTACGAATCAAACCACTAATTGACTATTAAAATTTCAAATCAAATAAATTTATAAATTTTTCTAAATCTTTTAAAATATCATAAATAATTATATATCTTGACATCCATATGGTTGGATTGTCGAGAAATATTTTTAAAAAAATCGAACTACCAATCTAAATCCAGGACGAAACACTAGTTAGAAGTACTAGGATCATATCACTAGTTGTTTGTTAAAATTTCAAACCAAATAAATTTATCTTTTTTCTGAAATTTTTGGAATACAACAAAATAAATAAATCTTAGCATCCATATAGTTAGATTGTCGAAAAGTATTTAGTGAAAATTTGAAACACCAATCCGGGATGCAACACTAGATAGAATTACTACTAAAACCACTAGTTGACTGGTAAAATCTCAAACCAAATAAACTTATTGTTCGTTTAAGTTCAAAATTTGTAATGTTACAATTATTAACGTTTGTCTAGCTAATCTTTCCTTATAAACAAATATCAAGGATCGTAAATCATACAATATATGATGTCAACATCTACAACATGTAAAAACAATATCTAAAATATGATCATAATCTATTTATCAATTTATTATTATTATTATTAACATTTACTTAAGTGTTTTTATTTAATAAAATTTTATACAAAATATCCAAATAAGAGATTCAATGTTAACATTGTATGAAGTGTGTAACACTTATGTATTAAGGGCAACAAATAAAGTACTTTTAAAAAAAATCAACGCTTTTGATATAGACAACGGTTTAGCTAAAAAAAGTGTTGTAACGTAATTACTCACGCAGGGATTTTATAAAAAGAAACCATTGTCTATATTATACAACGGTTTAACATCATAAACAATTGTTACAAAGATTATTCAACAATGATTGGATCAAAACGAAAACCCTTGTGTATATTATACAACGGTTGTTGGACCAAAACCATTGTTACGTCTTACAACTTACAACACTTTGTTAAACAAAAACCATTGTCTTATCCTTTTCTAAAATCGAATAAACAAAACATACGTGAGTTGCGACTCGTGTATATAAAAATTAATATAAGACAACTTACTCACGACTTTGTAATTTAATTATATCATATTGATATGTAAAACTAATAATTTGAATATGACAACTTTATTGTTAATTATATTTGGTATGTCACCTATTCAGGTTCTAATATCAATAATAGTATAGTTATTATAAAATGTTCGTTTACGTTCAAAATTTGTATTGTTAGAATTATTAACGTTTGCCTAGCTAATCTTTCCTTATAAACAAATATCAAGGATCGTAAATCATACAATATATGATGTCAACATCTACAACATGTATAAAAAAATATCTGAAATATGATCGTAATCTATTTATCAATTTATTATTATTATTATTAACATTTATTTAAGTGTTTTTATTTAGTAAAATTTTATACAAAATATCCAAATAAGAGATTCAATGTTAATATTGTATGAAGTGTGTAACACTTATGTATTAAGGGCAACAAATAAAGTACTTTTAAAAAATCAACGCTTTTGATATAGACAACGGTTTAGCTAAAAAAATGTATTATAACGTAATTACTCACGCAAGAATTTTATAAAAAGAAACCATTGTCTATATTATACAACGGTTTAAAGACTTAAATAATTGTTACATAGATTATTCAACAACGAGTGGATAATAACGAAAACCCTTGTGTATATTCTACAACGGTTTTGGGAACAAAATATTTGTTAAGTCTTACAACTTACAACACTTTGTTAAACAAAAACCATTGTCTTATACTTTTCTAAAATCGAATAAACAAACATTAGTCACGATTCGAATATATAAAAATTATTTTACGATAATTTACTCACGACTTTATAATTAAATTATATCATATTGATATGTAAAACTAATAATTTGAATATGACAACTTTATTGTTAATAATTTTTGTTATGTCACTTATTAAGCTTCTGATACCAATAATAGTATATTTATTATATAATGTTCGTTTAACTTCAAAATTATAAATTTTACCATTATTGATGTTTCCCTACCTAATCTTTTCTTATAAACAAACATCAAGAATCGGAAATCATACAATATATAATGTCAACATCTACAACATGTATAACAAAATGTCTGAAATATGATTGTATTCTATCTATCAATGATATTATTATTATTATTATTATTAACATTTATTAAAGTTTTATTGTTTAACAAATTTCTATTACTGTATATTAAAAGAGAACACAAGGGCAAAGATTGCCAATAAAATGGCTGTCAATTTACTATTTTACCCTTATTGATTGAAAATTTTCAAAAATGCCATCTACTATAGTTTATACAAAAAAATAGAAGTTTGAGTTACTTTCAAGAATCAAACCTCTAACCTCCTTTTACCAAATTTATGTCATGACCATTTGTGCTACACTAATTGTTGAGTTCACATTAAAAATTTTATTAGATTAACCATGTTTACTGTAATTAACCCATTTTTTTACTTTAACTTTTGAGTAAATAAGATGTTGATTTATATTGTTCATGCAACACAATATTTTTGGTTTTATATATAATATTTTTGGTTTTATGTATAATTGCAGGTGTTAATACATAAATATAAAATTAAAATTTGATGTAATGTAAGTAACATATTATCGGTAATTTCTATTATTGAAAAATAGTTAATAAATTGTACACATCATTATAAAGATTAGGAATCGAAATTAGGGGTGTTTATGGGTCGGGTAGACTGAGTTGGAAACATTTTTGTAACTCGACCTGATTATATCATTTAAAAAAAATTAAAATCAATTCACAAAATATAGATTTGCGACCCAACCCTACATATAGTACATCTGTTTGGATCAGTTTGGGTCGGTTTGAATGATTTAAATGATTTTATTATAAAATTTAAATGTTATACAATATCTCTCATTTCAAAAATCTAAGTAAACACGTAAAACTTACAATTTAGTAATAATAATTTATTTTGATTACTTGTAATTTTAATAATGTAATTATGTCGTAAGTCATATTTCTACACAAAAATGTACACATACATCTATAAATGCCACCATATAGTATAGTTGTATATACTATATAAATATATATTTAAATATCAAACAAAATTTGAAAGTTAAATCGGGTTGGCCGAAAAAATATAAATTTTATACCCAACTCATTTAAATTGGTTTGAAATGTTTTTAATCCAATTAACTATTGGGTTTTTTTTCTATCGGTCGACCAAAAAGAAAGTTGGGTTGGTTCAGTTCGATTTAATGGGGTTGGTAAGCCGTGAATACTTCTAATCGGATTATTCGATCGAGACACCGTTCATGAATTAATAGAATGACTAGAGATTATTGAAATGTTTAATTAAAATAAATTTAATGGGATTTTTACATGTAATTCTTTAATTATTTTAATTATACATATATAATTATCAAATTGTAGTACAAAGATATTTAAAAATATGTTATGATTGAAATTAATAAAATTTATAGATTTAACTTATGAATTTGTTGTTAGTTTGTGAGACAAATTAAGAGAATTTGTGATTTAACCGTATAAAATATGAATTATGTATACAATAATTATGTTTTTCTTATTTTTATTCTGATTTTAGTCTTTTTAATTTTAGATTTTATTCCTAAATATTTGCTATTTTTACAATCAAGTTGATTTCTAACCGATTAAACCAGTTTTTGACCGATTAGAAAATTTTATGTCTTCTTGTCAGATTTATAAAAATTGACTTTCGACCCAATTTTAACATAATTGAACCGATTAGTCATCGTATAGCGATCAATCGATGAATAATTTTGATTAATTACCGACTTTTAGAACAAAGATTTTACATAAAAAAAAAACCAAGTTTAAATAATAAAAGTAAATTAATTAATAGTTACTCTACAAAGATATTAAACTATTTGGATAAATTCTATATTCATAAAAGATCATTTTTTTTCTTTTTGGAGAAACATAAAAGATAAATATTAAGATCAATTATATTTCAAATATTAAAAGCGCACGAGATAAAGTCTAAGGTTGAGTTAAAAAATGATTTTAATTTTTATATATATAATGTTTTTATTTATGTAAGTTTTAAAGTATGATTTTAGATATTATGCAAGTAACACTAGACGAAAAATAGACAACTGAGTTCAAAAGTGGATAAGTATGTTTATATGAAAAAAGAGAGTAAAACTCCAGAGTTGACCTTCACAAGAGATTTTATGATATGTTAACTGTACAGTCTTGTATTTATATATATATATATAGGGGGCGTTCCACAGCCCCCGTTGGATATCCCCCTGCCCTCAATGTTTCATTGAGGGCATCCTCAATGTTTCATTGAGGGCGTACGTTTTTAAATAAATAATTAAAAATAGAAGAATACTAGAAAAAAATATAACATTCAGCACAAAAATAGTGGGAATATTTTTCTAGATACGTATAAATTTAAATTCAAATTTTGTACAATTTTCTATTTTTATTTAATTTTTAATGTAAATTTACAAATTATCTAAAACTGGGCGCCCTCAATGTTTCATTGAGGACGTACATTTTAAAACAAATAATTAAAAATAGAAGAATACTAGAAAAAAAATATAACATTCATCACAAAAATAGTGGGCATGTTTTTCTGGATACTTGTAAATTAAAATATCGACTTTTAATTTTTTCTTATTTTAATATCGACTTTTTTATTAATATTAAAATATTATATTATATCAAAACTTACATTGATACTATTATTACTAATGCTTTTATTTGTCTTATATTTTCGTAGTAAGTTGCAAATTTATTTTATTTTTCCTATTTTTATTTAAATTTTGAGTAATTCTACAAACTAGTTAAAAACGGACTGAAAAAATCGAATAATTAGAAAATTAATAAAAATAAGGTAACATTCGTCACAAAAATAGTAATTATTTTGGTGTGTATGAATTTAAATTCAAAATTTTCCTTTTTTTATATTTTTATTTAATTTTTCAAAGTGAATGTCCGTAATGAAACATTGAGTTGTTAGACCCCGTTTCTTCTTCTCTCCTTAAAATCATTACTTACATTGTTGCTACTACTACTACTATTTTTAGTAGTCTTATAGTGTTAATAGTGAGGTATTATGATTACTTGGGTGTGTATGAATTTAGATCATAAGGTACAGGGTTTAGGATTTAGGGTGTATGATTTAGGGTTTAGGGGTTAAGAGTTAGGGTAACCCCTAAACTTAAAATTTTGTAATATTTTTCTTATGTAACCAAAATCTTTGAATTTTTTTATAATTGATACGTTGATTAGATATGATGCGTACCATTTTATTTGATCTCTGGTGTTATCTACAACATCGTCATTGTTTAAAGCTTTATTTGATTTGTTGGACAATGTTTCTTATTCTATCGCAAGTATCCGTACCTCCATTGCTACTACTAATATTTTTAGTTGTCTTGTAGTGTTTGTAGTGAGTATGATTACTTTGGTGTATATGAATTTAAATTCAAAATTTTCCTTTTCTTATATTTTTATTTAGTTTTTCAAAGTGACTGTCCGTAACAAAACATTGAGGTGTTGAACCATGTTTATTCTCTTCGAATCATTACTTACATTGCTATTACTACTACTATTTTTAGTTGTCTTAATAGTGAGTGAGTACGATTATTTGGGTATGTATAAATTTAGAGTATAAGGTATAGGGTATATGATTTAGGGTAAATGATTTAGGGTTTAGGGGTTAGGGTAACCCCTAAACTTTAAAATTTCTAATCTTTCTCTTTTATAACTAAAATCTTTGAATCTTTTGTAGTTGATAGTGTTTATAGTAAGTATGATTACTTGATTGTGTATGAATTTTAATTCAAATTTTGCCTTTTTACAATTTTTATTTAATTTTTCAAGTAAATCTTCAAAGTAGTTAAAATGAGTGATAACAATTCAACAATTAGAAAATTAATTAAAATAAGGTAAAATTCGTCACGAAAATAGTAACTACGATTACTTGTGTGTGTATGAATTTTAAATTTAATTTTCGCCTTTTTTCTATTTTATTTAAATTTTCAAGTAAATTTACAAACTAGTTAAAAATGAGTAAAAAAAATTCAATTATTAGAAAATCAGTTGAAATAAGGTAACATTCGTCACAAAAATAGTTACTACGATTTCTTGAGTGTGTATGCATTTTAACTTTAATTTTGACTTTTTATATATTTTTAAATTAATTTTTTTAAAAGAACACCCTCAATATTTCATTGAGGGCGTCTCAATGAAACATTGAGGACACCCTCAATGAAACATTGAGGGCATGGTTGCATATCCCCCTGCCCTCAATGTTTCATTGAGGGCGTCCTCAATGTTTCTTTGAGGGTGGTCGTTTTTAAACAAATAATTAAAAATAGAAGAATACTAGAAAAAAAATATAACATTCATCACAAAAATAGTGGGCATGTTTTTCTGGATTCGTATAAATTTAAATTCAAATTTTGTACAATTTTCTATTTTTATTTCATTTTTCATGTAAATTTACAAATTATGTAAAACTCGGCGCCCTCAGTATTTAATTGAGGGTGCACTCAATACTTCATTGAGGGCGTACGTTTTAAAAAATAATTATAAAATAGAAAAATAATAAATATTTATTTTTTATTTTGAATTTTTCTGCTTCTGCTTTATTTATTCTATTTTATTTAGTAGAGGTGTGCACCTCTACTAGTTTGTTTTTTTCTTTTTTGTTTAAATTTAAATAGATAAAAAAAATATTCTACTTTTTAAAATGAAAAATTACCACGTTAACAAAAATAATTTTAATTTTTTATTATTTTAAAATGCAAAATTTATTTTAATTTTTTCTTATTTTAATATAGACTTTTTTATTAATATTAATATATTATTTTTCATTTTTTTTAATCAAAAAATAATATAATATACATTTTATTCAATTATTTCATTTAATATTGCTATTTATTCTATTTTTAATTCAAATATAATATCACAGCACCCTTAATGAAACATTGAGGGCGTAGAAGGACTTAAATGTAATTTTAGGAGACACCCTCAATGTTTCATTGAGAGCGTAGTAATAGTTTTCCGTCTTAAATTCTTTATTTAAATTTAAGTTTTTTATATAATAAATTATTACAAATTAATAAAAATTAAAAAAACAAATTATTAGAAAATTATTGAAATAAAGTAATTTAAGATATTTTCAAATATTTCTCCATTTTTT
Organism: Heracleum sosnowskyi; assembly: GCA_030848705.1. Taxonomy (NCBI): domain Eukaryota; kingdom Viridiplantae; phylum Streptophyta; class Magnoliopsida; order Apiales; family Apiaceae; genus Heracleum; species Heracleum sosnowskyi. The sequence goes on from CM061245.1 coordinate 87,996,374, forward strand.
AAAATTAAGTAATTAATTGTTACATTTTTATTTAATTTTTCAAGTAAATCTACAAACTAATTAAAATTAAAAAATAATAATCAATCCATTTTTTTCTATTATTACATTTTATATTGCTATATATTATATTATTCTCTTTTTGATTGAAAACTATTATAATATCCATTTTTTCCCAAATATTTCATTCTCTATTATATCAAAACATACATTGCTACTATTATTACTAATGCTTTTATTTGTCTTATATTTTAATAGTAAGTTGCAATTTTATTTTATTTTTTCTATTTTTATTTAATATTTGAGTAATTCTACAAACTAGTTAAAAACGGTAGAAAAATCGAATAATTAGAAAATTAGTGAAAATAAGGTAACATTCGTCACAAAAATAGTAATTATTTTGGTGTGTATGAATTTAAATTCAAAATTTTCCTTTTGTATATTTTTATTTAATTTTTCAAAGTGACTGCCCGTAATGAAACATTGAGTTGTTAGACCCCGTTTCTTCTTCTCTCCTTAGAATCATTACTTACATTGCTACTACTACTACTACTATTTTTAGTAGTCTTAGAGCATCTCCAACGGTGTTATGTAAATTGGTTAGTTATATTCAAATAAATAGACAATCGCTTAAAATTTGTTGAACCTATAACACAATGTACTCCAATGTTATTGGTTATAATGGTTGGCTATATTCTAAAAATAGTATGTTATAATTATTTCAAGTTATTATAAATAGAATATATTATCTCAATGTGGTAACTGATGAGGTGAAATTATGTTACAGGTATCGACAAATATAGTCAACCAGAAGGGTTGGCTAAAATTATAGACAAGAGCTTTGTTAGTGCTCAATTTTTTACAAATTATGTAAACAAATTATTATTGGTATGTCAACTAGATTTTTAGCTAAGGGTTTTAACTCATTGGAGATGCTGTTATAGTGTTAATAGTGACTGAGTTGATTACTTGGGTGTGTATGAATTTAGAGCATAGGGTACAGAGTTTAGAATTTAGGGTATATGATTTAGGGGTTAGGGGTTAGGGTAACCCTTAAACTTTAAAATTTCTAATCTTTCTCTTATAGTATTAAAATCTTTGAATCTCGGCCCTTTGTAGTTGATAGTGTTTATAGTGAGTATGAATTTAAATTCAAATTTTGTCTTTTTACAATTTTTTAAAAAAATTTCAAGTAAATCTAAAAAGTAGTTAAAATGAGTGAAAATATTCAACAATTAGAAAATTAATGAAAATGAGGTAAAATTCGTCACAAAAATGATAACTAAGATTACTTGTGTGTATATGAATTTTAAATTTAATTTAGGGTATAGGATTTAGGGTTTAGGATTTAGGGTTTAAGGTTTAGGGGTTAGGGTAACCCTTAAACTTTAAAATTTCTAATATTTTTCTGATATAACTAAAATCTTTGAATCCTTTTGTGGTTGATAGTGTTTATAGTGAGTATGATTACTTTGGTATGTATGGATTAAAATTCAAAATTTTCCTTTTCTTATATTTTTATTTAGTTTTTCAAACTGACTGCCCGTAACAAAACATTGAGGCGTTGAACCTGTTTATTCTCTTCGAATCATTACTTACATTGCTATTACTACTACTATTTTTAGTTGTCTTATAATGTTAATAGTGAGTGCGTACCATTACTTGGTAAGTATAAATTTAGAGTATAAGGTATAGGGTATAGGATTTAGGGTAAATGATTTAGGGTTTAGGGGTTAGGGTAACCCGTAAACTTTAAAATTTCTAATATTTCTCTTATATAACTAAATTTTTTGAATCTTTTGTAGTTGATAGTGTTTATAGTGAGTATGATTACTTGGTTGTGTATGAAATTTAATTCAAAATTTTTCTTTTTACAATTTTTATTTAATTTTTCAAGTAAATCTACAAAGTAGTTAAAATGAGTGAAAACAATTCAGCAATTAGAAAATTAATTAAAATAAGGTAAAATTCGTCACAAAAATGGTAACTACGATTACTTTTGTGTGTATGAATTTTAAATTTAATTTTCACCTTTTTCTATTTTATTTAATTTTTAAGGAAATTTACAAACTAGTTAAAAATGAGTAAAAAAAAAAATTCAATTATTAGAAAATTAGTTGAAATAAGGTAACATTCATCAAAAAAATAGTTATTACGATTGCTTGGGTGTGTATTAATTTTAATTTTAATTTTAATTTTTTATATATTTTTAAATTAATTTTTTTAAACGAACGCCCTCAATGAAACATTGAGGGCAGGGGGATGTTTATTATTATTGTAAATTTACCTAAAAAATTAAATAAAAATAGAAAATCATGCAAAATTTGAATTTAAATTTATAAATATCCAGAAAAACATGCCCACTATTTTTGTGATAAATTTTATATTTGTTTCTAGTATTCTTCTATTTTTAATTATTTATTTAAAAACAACCGCCCTCAATGAAACGTTGAACGCAGGGATATCCTGGGGATCTGGACCAATCCCCTATATATATATATAGGTAAAAGGGATCTAAAGTTACCTTTAGAAAATTTTCCTAAATTTAACTATTGAAAAATACTTTGTTTGGTCTTTAACACTCAAATTTAACATTAAATCATGATTTTAATTGTGTTTAACACCACATATATCGCTAATTGTGTTCTAAGTGAATTTATAAGTTAAAATACAAGAATTGTGATATTTATGTACAGAGTGTTGCATGCATTAATAAAATATTTATTTTCTTATATTAACGTTAATTATTACATGAAAAGTGTTTATAATAACATAAACATATCTATCTTAATTAAAAATTAGAGTAAAATAAGTGTGGGAGGCTGTAGAAGCAAAAAAACCCCAATTTAGTAGGTTAACTTTAGGAAAATTTCCTAAAGATAACTTTAGATTCCCTGTATCCCTTATATAATTGTCCAATTTTATGTTTTACATATATATTAATATTTCATTAAAATCATATTAATTTACATACGCCGATATTATATACAGACTTTGTACTAAAAGATTTTAAGATGTGATCACGGTGTAGTCTTACGTAACCAACTTTATATTTTGTTTACAAGTATATTGTCATTTCGTTAAAAACACATTAGTTTAGATATGTTCATATCATATATGGACAATTATACTAAAATAATTATTTATATTATATTTAATTGTTGAATTTGATAAAATATATTTCACGACATTTAAAACTAAAAATATTTTGGCAAATGAAAATAATAATTTGATCTTTGTTTTATAGATTTTTTTTCTAAATTTTGTGAAATTTTATTAAGTTTTTAAAAAAATGTTAAAAACCTTCTATACAAATATAAGATAAATTCAAAACCAATTTTAATTACAAAACTATTTCGATATATATACATTTTCGTGCGAGAAATTATTTCAGTAAATAAGCATGTTCGTGCCTCGCACGGGCTTTTATGCTAGTTTATACTTAATATCTAAACACGATATTCATCTAATAACATTGTATGAAGTGTGTGACATTTATGTATTAAGGCAAACAAATAAATTTTATAAAAAATGAAGGCTTTTGATATAGACAACGATTTATCCAAAAAAAATGCTGTCAAGTAATTACTCACACAAGAATTTTGTAAGAAAAAACCATTGTCTATATCATACAACGGTTCAAAAACATAAAAAAATTATTACAAAGATTATTCAAAAACGAATGGATCAAAACAAAAACCCTTGTGTATATTATACAAATATACAACGGGTTTTTGGAACAAAATCATTGTTAAGTCTTACAACTTACAACACTTTGTTAAACAAAAACCATTGTCTTATTCTTTTATAAATTGAATAAACAAAACAAAGTTAGTCAGGATCCTAATATATAAAAATTATTATACAATAATTTACTCACGATTTTATAATAAAATTATATCAAATTCACGCAACGGCTTTTTTGCAACATTGTCTTACGTTTATTCACACAATACGACTAAGACAACCGTTGTCTCAATCCAAAAAACTGTTGTCTAAACCCATTCATTTGCGTCGTCTATATCCACTAATTATCACTTTCTTAGACAACGGTTCGTAAACCATTGTAATGTAGTGGATTAGACAATACTTTTTTGAGCCAAAAAATAACTTGTCATCTGTTAATTTTAGGCAACACTTTTTTGGTCGTCCGTTGTCTGAAAGGTTTCGTCTGATTCAGTTTTTCTTATAGTGCACATTTGAGACAGTATAAAACACTATGAAACACATTTCCAGGCATTCCTTCCAGTCGAGTAGGTATTACTCCGCCCATATTTTCCGAAAATCCTGCAAACTCAATCCCGAAATCACCACAAATAATCGCCCGCTCGAGCAGTCGCACCCCAGACTGAAGACACGCGCACCGGCTCTTGCAGGCTATACTCAAGGAATTCATCCACTATTTCAGCAACCTCCATATATGAGTTAGATTCAATTTCACAATTTATTCTACCAACAAATTTACAAAACTGAATGTGAATAGTAATCTAGTAAAACTATATTTATTATAATATTCAAATTATAGTTTAATTTTAAAAGTCAGCATATTTGAGTAGTTGGTAGGTAGCATTCTATCTACAAATTTAACTAAATTAATAGAAACAAACTAATTTAAGTAGGTAAGTATCATACATTCTATCTCTAATTTATCTATCTCTAACTTGTCTCTTAGTAACAGGGGTACTAGGATCAAATCTACAAATTTAATATATTCAACCGTTTAATTTGCAACCTTCCTTGCCCCCTATATGATATATTATAAAAACAGTTGTAAATAAAACTTATGTGGGCAAAGAATTATATATAAAATAAATACAAAATCCGGAAAGTCCAATGTTGAAAATGTTGCTCTCATGATTAAACTCAAGAATTTCAGTACCTTGTCCATGGCCCAAAACAATTAAAAACCTTACATGCAATTGGGGATAGTTTATATTTTATCTAATTAGATTATATTAAAATTGAAGTACTTTACTTAGAGATGGACATGAATAATGTAAGTGGAGTAAGAAGTGATGATGGTAGCTGGCGGAATTCAACAAGGTATGCTCATGTGTTGTTGGTTGATCAGAATCCTGCCTCACTGGTGTACACAGCATCTCTGCTTCAAGAACACCTCTACATTGGTAAGGATTTCATAATTAGATGTAAGCACGTGACCTTGTAAACTCTTTTGAGATATCTTGAGTATTAGTTTTGAGTAAATACTTTTGATTTTCATCCTGCATATAATTTCATGTACACAAATTTTAGACCTACCTCAGTTTCATCACTTTTGAGATATCACAATGTTGAGTCTAGTGTAGCTCCCACAGGTCTCCATATCTGTTTGAGGTAGCCGATTTGACCATTTGTTTCTTTATAATATGTTGTGATGAAATGTGTTATTTTTACTCCAGAAAAATCTATTATTATTCATTATCCGTTGCCTTTGGTTGATTATGCTAACATGATTTTATATTATAGTTGTACTTTGTTGAAAAATGTTTTTTTGGAAATAAAATTAATGAAATTCATGTTTATCGAATTTAATAGATCGATTCAAAAACTGGTATAATTTTTTTTTATCATTTTTATCTAGATATTTTTCCCAATGTATATCAAGATTGTGTATTACTTGTTCGAACAAAATGGAATGTATATGTATGATATAACTTAAAAGCTAAAGAGTACAAGTTTAGTTTGATATATATACACAGCTATATCAAAGAATATTGATATTGCAAAAGCAAAAATATAATTTTATCATTGAAATGTATTAATTTTTTGTAAAATTTAATGGCCCAATGAAAAGCCTTATCTAATTACCTAAATAGTTACTAACATTTTTAAGCTGATTTTGTTACAGTGACAATCGCAGCATCAGCAACCACAGCACTCAAATTTTTTGAGGCCAGAAAAGGGTTTTATGACATTGTGATTGCTGATTTTCACATGCAAGACATGAACATCTATGATTTTATGCAGCGCATCCTCGATCAATGCTTGACCGGAATGCCCATCATTTGTAAGTTCAACTAAATTACTTACAGACACTGAACATGCATAAAAACGAGCTCTGTGTGTTTCTTGATACTTTTGGATTTTGTTGGTGTCTGGCAAAGCTTTATCATGAAAATTTTATGTACTTACTTTTTCCCGTGGATAAGTGCTTTCATTTGTAATATGAGCTTAGTCAAAGACTAATTTATTAATATGCAGTGATGGCCGAAGATTACCCAGTGGACGTAATAAAGGAGGCTCTGGAAAAAGGAGCATCCTTCTTCTACCAAAAACCACTTGTACCCGATAACATAGCATTTCCACAGTACCACCTGTGGCCGCAAATTTTACATTTTCCGGACAGAGTGCATGGTGCTACTACTTTCTCAAAGCAAAAAAAGAGGGTATTGGTTAATTCTAGTGACGGAGATGGAAAAAGAAGAAAGATTCGAAATGCACAAGACGGTGTGACTATTAAGGGTACTTCTGATGAGCATGATGATCATACTCAGCCGTGATTTTTACTTCTAGTATCTTGTCAACATATATATATATATATACTTCTAGCAAAAATATAGTATGTGAATTGTTTGACTAGTATATATATTTTCAATTAGCAGAAGCTGGCCTAGGAAAAACTTCAAAGGTGAGGACTGAGCGCTATAGCCAAGCCCCTAGCTATTTGGAGGTACTAGCTAATTAAAAGATTACATACATTTATGCAGAGGCATTTTTAATTTGCTATATTGTTTTTGTCAACCCTATTGTTTAAGTATGTGTTACAAATCACTTAATCACTTATCATTTAGGGGTTTTAAATTACTAATTTTTATGTTTGAGCATTAAAGTTTAGGCCGACTCATTCAATTGGGCTTTATGCAAACTTTTCAATGATTATTTCTTGGGTTTATAGAAAGTGGTAATCAAGTGAATTAAATTACACCTTAGGGTAACTGTGGTGTTTATAACTATAAGAGAAAAAATCTCTAGAGTGTTCACTTGTTATATTTGTTTCCATTTTTTCAACATATATACATGCTTGCAGGAGAGAAAGGTTGCACTATATGTAATTCAATATATAGCTGGTTTGTGCAGATGCATGTGATACATTTATGGTACATGTATGTCATATGTATAAATTAAAATATATAACCCGGAGGTAATTAAGAGGCTAATGGTAATTCACGAAATTTCGACATGTGGTTTCAGTTTGTGTTTGAATGTATTTAGAAAAAAAAAATTGAAGTAGAAATTTTTTCTCTTTGCAATTTGCAATACATACATATTATTAGTTTGTAAGGTATGCTCAGGACTAGTACACATTAGAAGTAAATCCTGTAGTCTCATAGAAGATTTATTTGATCTAATCTTATGTTCATCCTGCTGTACTGTAATTTCATCTTCGCTCCAGAAACCTAATGAGGGGAGGCAGCCGTGCAATTACCCCAACTATGCTGGCTATACCTTTGATGGTGTTCAACAAATCATAAATCGATTGAAATCAAACAATGCACTGAATGGAACACCTGAGAATGTTATCATGAACAGTGGAAGCGATCAAGTAGCTGGGGAAAATGGGTATCAATTATTCATGGAGGGTCAAGTGACCCCGACAGATGATTATCTGACACATGCTTTTCAGATTCCAAATCAAGAAGCATCAGGTAATTTAAGTGGAGGAATGTATCTTAATGAAAATGTTAACATGAACACTATCATGGATCAAGTAGCTGGGGAAAATGGAGGAATTCAATTATTCATGGAAGGGGGTCATCAAGTGACCCCGACAAATGGTCACGTAACAGGTGCTTTTCAGATTCCAAATCAGGAAGCTTTAGGTGATTTCTGTAGAGGATTGTATGGTAATGAAAATGTTATCATGAACACTGGAAGCCGTCAAGTTGCTGGGGAAATTGGAGCTCAAGTTTTCATGGAAGGGCATCACCTGACCTCGACCAATGGCGGGTCAAATGGTTATGTGACTGGTGCTCTGCAGCTTCCAAATCAAGAAGCATCAGGTGATTTGGTTAGAGGAATATATTGTAATGAAAATACAGGCGATCTGGGTTACATGAACACTGGCCAAGGCACTGCTACTAGTCATAGTGATACAGTTGAAGCACAGCTAACTGCTGATGATATTTCTGAACTCTTGAGCTATGTCAATGGAGAAGAGGGCAATCTAGCAGTTGAAGAAAAATCGGCTAACCACCAGCGTGCATAACCATTTGTGCACGACAAATCTGGTTTATTGTCTAAAAAAATCAATCATTTTCATCATCTTTATTCATGCAATGTAAACTTACTATTTTTAATGACTTACTATTTTCATCATCGTAACCCGACAATGTACTCTTTTTAATGACTTACTATTTTTGAAAATCAAATCTATTATCTAAAAAATTTAATCATTATCATCTTTATTTATGTTTTATATCGAAAACTTCGTCCCTCAGCCGCCAAATTAATAAGGAATACTTTGGTTTCTCCATCGCCAAATTAATAAGGATTATTGATGTTAAAATAAATGAATAAAAACCGTTAATTAAAAATTGTAATTGGTTGTTAGTAGGATTTACTTAAAAGTGAATTTTAATGAAATAAATCAAATGTGAGTAGGTTTTCTAAATTTAAATTTAATAGAATTCTCAATATAAAAAATCGTAATTTTATTTTCTTTTCAGTTTTGGAGTAATTTCAATTGGATATTAATTGTTAAATCATAACAAAACTAAAAAAAATTGAGTTTCTTGTGTGCTCAAATCTGATTTCTAGAATTCAAGATAGAGTTAAAATAGTAAAGCGATCGTCCAAATCTCAAAAATAATATTTTTTTTATTAATTTTAACTCAAATTTGGTTATTTGTTCTCGAAATTTTTAATTTTAGAAATTCCTGATTTTTCCTATAAAATATTAAAATTTTATCTGATAAAAATCTAATTCAACGCAAAATATAATTAATATGAGAATAGAATTATATAACATTGTATATTCATATAATTTTAACACTAAACTAATATAAGAACCCGTAAATTGTAACATTCTTGTTAGAGAGAGGTCTGCGCCCGGGGAAGTATTGGATATGATCTGAAATCTATAGTAGGAGTGTATCTGTGATGTTCCTGCGGAGATTGTCCTGGAGCTTTGTGCTAAGCTGTCATTCATAGGCACCAGACAGGAGGCATGGGTCAGGGGGGACGCAGTTTCTTACAGCCCAGAGATCATTTGGAGGGTTTTTGCATTACCCCAACCCTCATGCGGAATTTGTTCGAGCACCATGGACAAAGAAGCATACAACCGTGCGGGCTTGTATCACATACTTTAGGATCTGGCTAAGCCAGGCACACAATGGACTACACACCGGAGTTCTAGTAACTATTAGCACTTCCAGTATGCCACTTTGAATGTGTACGTATGTCAGTGCCTAGTATAACTTTTTGTATGCAGGCCTCCTCTCGACGACTTATCTGATTACAATTTCGAGTAATCAAACGGTAATGCTTTGGGGTATCTACACGGGTCAGTGGTATACCACATGGCCTAGACGATGACTATTAATTTTCCCCAAGATGTGTTAAAATATTATAATCTAAACTTTGGTTTATTATTTTATTTATCTAGAATGTTCTTGGAAGTTCCTAGAATAGACTTTTGAGGTTCAAGGCCTTTTGCATTTCAACATTGTTCATGTACTTATGAGCTACATATTAATTAAAGATGCATGTAATAGAAGCATTCTAGTGTAGCTTCCATGTAATCCTATAAATAGGACAATCTTCCAAGCTTTGTAATCATCAAGAATTATCAAATCCTTTTTAGTGAAATACATTTGTGAGTTTTATATTTTGTGTGAGTAAGTTGTGTGGATTATTGAGAACAAGTTTCTTCTCTTTAATCTCCAACACATTATACACTTAAAATTCCTACAAAGTGGTATCAAGAGCAAGGTTTAGAGATGGCTTCCAACAACAATATGTTGCAACCTCAACTTCCTTGTTCGACGGGAAAGAATTACAACCAATGGAGCATACAAATGAAGGTTTTATATGGCTCTCAAGATCTTTGGGAGATTGTGGAAAGTGGATAGGAAGAAATGGCGAATCAAGCCAATCTCTGACCACAACAATTGAGTACTTTGAAGGAAAATCGAAAGAAGGACAAGAAGGCTCTCTACTTTATTTATCAAGCGGTGGATGAAGTAATTTTTTGAGAGAATTTCAACGGCATCAACATCAAAGGAGGCATGGGATATCCTCAACAAGGCCTGCAAAGGAGAAGAAATAGTAAAAATGGTGAGACTTCAAGCTCTAAAAGGTGAATTTGATTCACTCAAGATGAAGGAAAGTGAAACGGTGGAGGAATATTATAATCGAACAATTTTGATTGTTAATCAACTTCGTGTAAATGGTGAAGATATTACGGATAAAAGAGTCTTGGAAAAACTTCGTAGCATGACTCAAAAATTTGAGCATGTTGTCGTGGCACTTGAAGAATTGTTGGGCTCACTCTAATCTCATGAACTTTGCATCAAACAATTTGATTCCTCTTCTTCTGAGCAAGCTTTTCAAGTTCAAGACACAATCGTGGCGGTTTTAGAGGAAGAGGTAGAAGAGGATCATTTCATGGTCGAGGACAAGGAAGAGGAAATGTGCCAAGTGAAAATTCAAGCTCATTCCAAAGAGGAAGAGGAAGATCTCGTGGAGGTTACAATGGAAGAGGGAAAGGTAATTCTTTTAATTTTCAATGTCATTATTGTCATAAAATTGGGCATATGAAAAAAGATTGTTACAAAAATATTAATGATGAAAAAGATGACTCAAATTTTCTATATGAGGACATTGAGAAGAAAGATGAAAGTATGCTTCTTGTCAGTAACGCTCAAAAAGTTCAAGAAGAATCTCTTGATGATGTTTGGTATATCGATAGTGGTGATGTTCCAATTCGAACAAAGCAAGGTATAAATTATATCTCTAATGTTTATTATGTTCCCGATCTTAAACATAATCTTTTAAGTGTTGGGCAACTTTTAAGAAAGGGGAATCATATGAATTTTAAAGATGATTTTTGTGAGATCAAAGATAAAAATGGGATCCTTGTTGCAAGAGTCAAGATGACATTAACTAAAATGTTTTCATTGAAAATTCAAAGTGAGGCTCTTCCATGTTTTGCTAAAATTGTGAATGACAAGTCTTGGCTTTGGCATCTTCGATATAATCACTTGAGTTTTAGCACTTTATCCAAGATTTGTAAAGGTCATATGGTGAGAGGCATTCCAAATATTTAAAAGCAAGATCAAGTATGTGAAGATTGTGTTTTTGGCAAGCATCACCGGATCCGGTTGCTTTTGAAGATGCCGCTAAGGAAAATAAATGAAGACAAACCATGGATCAAGAAATTGATGCAATTGAAAGAAATGAAACTTGGGAATTAGTTGAAGCTCCTAAAGGAAAGAAACCCATTGGAGTCAAGTGGGTTTACAAGACAAAGTTGAATGCACAAGGTGAAGTTGAAAAGCATAAGGAGCACTTGGTGGTAAAAGGCTACAAGCAAAAATATGGTGTTGATTACAAAGAAGTATTTGCTCCCGTGGCACGTCTTGAAACAATTCTCTTGTTAATTTTTTTGGCCGCTCAAAACAAGTGGCAAGTTTACCAAATGGATGTCAAATCTTCTTTTTTGAATGGAGTATTACAAGAAGATGTGTATATTGATCAACCACCGGGCTATGTGAAAAAGAACGAAGAAAATGAAGTCTATCGTTTGAAGAAGGCTTTGTACGGTCCAAAGCAAGCCCCACGTGCATGGTATAGCCGCATCAATGATTATTTTATGAAGATGGGATTCAAGAGGTGTCCATTTGAGCATGCACTTTACATCAAGGAGAACAAAGGTAAAATTATCATCATTGGCTTATATGTGGATGCTTTGATCTTTGCGGGAAATAATCATGATGACATTGAAGAATTTAAGAAAAATATGATACAGGAATTTGAGATGACTGATTTGGGACTACTCCACTATTTTCTTGGTATTGAAGTAAAGCAAGATGAGAATGGAATTTTTAGCTCTCAAGAAAAGTATGCAAAAGATTTGTTAAAGAAGTTTAGAATGGAAGATGCGAAACAAAGTAGTACTCCCGTTGAAGTTGTCTTGAAGTTAAGTAAGGATGATGATTCTAAGTTTGTTGATCCTACTTTATATAGAAGTCTTGTCGGAAGTTTGATGTACTTGACCGCCACTCGGCCGGATATTACTTATGGTGTAAGTTTGATTAGTAGGTTCATGGAACAACCAAAGAAGACACATTGGGAGGCTGGAAAAATAATTTTGAGGTATGTTCGTGGAACACTTGGAGATGGAATTTATTATCAAAAGGCAAGTGGTCCTAAGGTGCTTGGATATTGTGATAATGATTGGGTCGGAAGTGTTGATGATAGTAAAAGTACTTCGGGAAATGTTTTCTTCATTGGCTCTAGTGCAATCACATAGATGTCAAAGAAGCAACAAGTTGTGGCTCTATCAACGGCGGAGGCGGAATATATTTCTTTATCATTAGTTAGTTGTCAAGCTTTGTGGATCACATGGGTGTTGGAGGACCTTAAACATGATATGAAAGAAAGTCCAATTATATATTGTGATAGCAAGTCCGCTATAGCACTCACGGAAAATCCGGTATTTCATGGAAATAGCAAGCATATACGAATCAAATATCATTTTATCTGTGACTTGGTGACGAAAGGAGAAGTTGTGGTTAAACATTGCAAAACCCAAGACCAAATTGGTGATATCATTACAAAACCTTTGAGACCCGACATTTTCAAGGAGTTAAAGAAGAAACTTGACATGTGCAAAGTTTAGCTTAAGGGGGGCTGTTAAAATATTATAATCTAAACCAATTCACAAAATATAGATTTGCGACCCAACCCTACATATAGTACATCTGTTTGGATCAGTTTGGGTCGGTTTGAATGATTTAAATGATTTTATTAGAAAATTTAAATGTTATACAATATTTCTCATTTCAAAAATCTAAGTAAACACGTAAAACTTACGATTTAGTAATAATAATTTATTTTGAGTAATCAAACGGTAATGCTTTGGGGTATCTACACGGGTCAGTGGTATACCACATGGCCTAGACGATGACTATTAATTTTCCCCAAGATGTGTTAAAATATTATAATCTAAACTTTGGTTTATTATTTTATTTATCTAGAATGTTCTTGGAAGTTCCTAGAATAGACTTTTGAGGTTCAAGGCCTTTTGCATTTCAACATTGTTCATGTACTTAGGAGTTACATATTAATTAAAGATGAATGTAATAGAAGCATTCTAGTGTAGCTTCCATGTAATCCTATAAACAGGACAATCTTCCAAGCTTTGTAATCATCAAGAATTATCAAATCCTTTTTAGTGAAATACATTTGTGAGTTTTATATTTTGTGTGAGTAAGTTGTGTGGATTATTGAGAACAAGTTTCTTCTCTTTAATCTCCAACACATTATACACTTAAAATTCCTACAAAGTGGTATCAAGAGCAAGGTTTAGAGATGGCTTCCAACAACAATATGTTGCAACCTCAACTTCCTTGTTCGACGGGAAAGAATTACAACCAATGGAGCATACAAATGAAGGTTTTATATGGCTCTCAAGATCTTTGGGAGATTGTGGAAAGTGGATAGGAAGAAATGGCGAATCAAGCCAATCTCTGACCACAACAATTGAGTACTTTGAAGGAAAATCGAAAGAAGGACAAGAAGGCTCTCTACTTTATTTATCAAGCGGTGGATGAAGTAATTTTTTGAGAGAATTTCAACGGCATCAACATCAAAGGAGGCATGGGATATCCTCAACAAGGCCTGCAAAGGAGAAGAAATAGTAAAAATGGTGAGACTTCAAGCTCTAAAAGGTGAATTTGATTCACTCAAGATGAAGGAAAGTGAAACGGTGGAGGAATATTATAATCGAACAATTTTGATTGTTAATCAACTTCGTGTAAATGGTGAAGATATTACGGATAAAAGAGTCTTGGAAAAACTTCGTAGCATGACTCGAAAATTTGAGCATGTTGTCGTGGCACTTGAAGAATTGTTGGGCTCACTCTAATCTCATGAACTTTGCATCAAACAATTTGATTCCTCTTCTTCCGAGCAAGCTTTTCAAGTTCAAGACACAATCGTGGCGGTTTTAGAGGAAGATGTAGAAGAGGATCATTTCATGGTCGAGGACAAGGAAGAGGAAATGTGCCAAGTGAAAATTCAAGCTCATTCCAAAGAGGAAGAGGAAGATCTCGTGGAGGTTACAATGGAAGAGGGAAAGGTAATTATTTTAATTTTCAATGCCATTATTGTCATAAAATTGGGCATATGAAAAAAGATTGTTACAAAAATATTAATGATGAAAAAGATGACTCAAATTTTCTATATGAGGACATTGAGAAGAAAGATGAAAGTATGCTTCTTGTTAGTAACGCTCAAAAAGTTCAAGAAGAATCTCTTGATGATGTTTGGTATATCGATAGTGGTGATGTTCCAATTCGAACAAAGCAAGGTATAAATTATATCTCTAATGTTTATTATGTTCCCGATCTTAAACATAATCTTTTAAGTGTTGGGCAACTTTTAAGAAAGGGGCATCATGTGAATTTTAAAGATGATTTTTGTGAGATCAAAGATAAAAATGGGATCCTTGTTGCAAGAGTCAAGATGACATCAACTAAAATGTTTTCATTGAAAATTCAAAGTGAGGCTCTTCCATGTTTTGCTAAAATTGTGAATGACAAGTCTTGGCTTTGGCATCTTCGATATAATCACTTGAGTTTTAGCACTTTATCCAAGATTTGTAAAGGTCATATGGTGAGAGGCATTCCAAATATTCAAAAGCAAGATCAAGTATGTGAAGATTGTGTTTTTGGCAAGCATCACCGGATCCGGTTGCTTTTGAAGATGCCGCTAAGGAAAATAAATGAAGACAAACCATGGATCAAGAAATTGATGCAATTGAAAGAAATGAAACTTGGGAGTTAGTTGAAGCTCCTAAAGGAAAGAAACCCATTGGAGTCAAGTGGGTTTACAAGACAAAGTTGAATGCACAAGGTGAAGTTGAAAAGCATAAGGAGCACTTGGTGGTAAAAGGCTACAAGCAAAAATATGGTGTTGATTACAAAGAAGTATTTGCTCCCGTGGCACGTCTTGAAACAATTCTCTTGTTAATTTCTTTGGCCGCTCAAAACAAGTGGCAAGTTCACCAAATGGATGTCAAATCCGCTTTTTTGAATGGAGTATTACAAGAAGATGTGTATATTGATCAACCACCGGGCTATGTGAAAAAGAACGAAGAAAATAAAGTCTATCGTTTGAAGAAGGCTTTGTACGGTCTAAAGCAAGCCCCACGTGCATGGTATAGCCGCATCAATGATTATTTTATGAAGATGGGATTCAAGAGGTGTCCATTTGAGCATGCACTTTACATCAAGGAGAACAAAGGTAAAATTATCATCATTGGTTTATATGTGGATGCTTTGATCATTGCGGGAAATAATCATGATGACATTGAAGAATTTAAGAAAAATATGATACAGGAATTTGAGATGACTGATTTGGGACTACTCCAATATTTTCTTGGTATTGAAGTAAAGCAAGATGAGAATGGAATTTTTATCTCTCAAGAAAAGTATGCAAAAGATTTGTTAAAGAAGTTTAGAATGGAAGATGCGAAACAAAGTAGTACTCTCGTTGAAGTTGGCTTGAAGTTAAGTAAGGATGATGATTCTAAGTTTGTTGATCCTACTTTATATAGAAGTCTTGTCGGAAGTTTGATGTACTTGACCCCCACTCGGCCGGATATTACTTATGGTGTAAGTTTGATTAGTAGGTTCATGGAACAACCAAAGAAGACACATTGGGAGGCTGGAAAAATAATTTTGAGGTATGTTCGTGGAACACTTGGAGATGGAATTTATTATCAAAAGGCAAGTGGTCCTAAGGTGCTTGGATATTGTGATAATGATTGGGTCGGAAGTGTTGATGATAGTAAAAGTACTTCGGGAAATGTTTTCTTCATTGGCTCTAGTGCAATCACATGGATGTCAAAGAAGCAACAAGTTGTGGCTCTATCAACGACGGAGGCGGAATATATTTCTTTATCATTAGTTAGTTGTCAAGCTTTGTGGATCACATGGGTGTTGGAGGACCTTAAACATGATATGAAAGAAAGTCCAATTATATATTGTGATAGCAAGTCCGCTATAGCACTCACGGAAAATCCGGTATTTCATGGAAATAGCAAGCATATACGAATCAAATATCATTTTATCCGTGACTTGGTGACGAAAGGAGAAGTTGTGGTTAAACATTGCAAAACCCAAGACCAAATTGGTGATATCATTACAAAACCTTTGAGACCCGACATTTTCAAGGAGTTAAAGAAGAAACTTGACATGTGCAAAGTTTAGCTTAAGGGGGGCTGTTAAAATATTATAATCTAAACCAATTCACAAAATATAGATTTGCGATCCAACCCTATATATAGTACATCTGTTTAGATCAGTTTGGGTCGGTTTGAATGATTTAAATGATTTTATTAGAAAATTTAAATGTTATACAATATTTCTCATTTCAAAAATCTAAGTAAACACGTAAAACTTACGATTTAGTAATAATAATTTATTTTGATTACTTGTAATTTTAATAATGTAATTATGTCGTAAGTCATATTTCTACACAAAAATGTACACATACATCTATAAATGCCACCATGTAGTATAGTTGTATATACTATATAATTATATATTTAAATATCAAACAAAATTTGAAAGTTAAATCGGGTTGGCCGAAAAAATATAAATTTTATACCCAACTCATTTAAATTGGTTTGAAATGTTTTTAATCCAATTAACTATCGGGTTTTTTTCTATCGGTCGGCCAAAAAGAAAGTTGGGTTGGTTCAGTTCGATTTAATGGGGTTGGTAAGCCGTGAATACTTCTAATCGGATTATTCCATCGAGACACCGTTCATGAATTAATAGAATGACTAGAGATTATTGAAATGTTTAATTAAAATAAATTTAATGGGATTTTTACATGTAATTCTTTAATTATTTTAATTATACATATATAATTATCAAATTGTAGTACAAAGATATTTAAAAATATGTTATGATTGAAATTAATAAAATTTATAGATTTAACTTATGAATTTGTTGTCAGTTTGTGAGACAAATTAAGAGAGTTTGTGATTTAACCGTATAAAATATGAATTATGTATACAATAATTATGTTTTTCTTATTTTTATTCTGATTTTAGTCTTTTTAATTTTAGATTTTATTCCTAAATATTTGCTAATTTTTACAATCAAGTTGATTTCTAACCGATTAAACCAGTTTTTGACCGATTAGAAAATTTTATGTCTTCTTGTCAGATTTATAAAAATTGACTTTCGACCCAATTTTAACATAATTGAACCGATTAGTCATCGTATAGCGATCAATCGATGAATAATTTTGATTAATTACCGACTTTTAGAACAAAGATTTTACATAAAAAAAATAACCAAGTTTAAATAATAAAAGTAAATTAATTAATAGTTACTCTACAAAGATATTAAACTATTTGGATAAATTCTATATTCATAAAAGATCATTTTTTTTCTTTTTGGAGAAACATAAAAGATAAATATTAAGATCAATTATATTTCAAATATTAAAAGCGCACGAGATAAAGTCTAAGGTTGAGTTAAAAAATGATTTTAATATATATATATATATAATGTTTTTATTTATGTAAGTTTTAAAGTATGATTTTAGATATTATGTAAGTAACACTAGACGAAAAATAGACAATTGAGTTCAAAAGTGTATAAGTATGTTTATATGAAATAAGAGAGTAAAACTCCAGAGTTGACTTTCACAAGAGATTTTATGATATGTTAACTGTACAGTCTTATATGGGGGGCGTTCCACAGCCCCGTTGGATATCCCCCTGCCCTCAATGTTTCATTGAGCGTGCCTCAATGTTTCATTGAGGGCGTACGTTTTTAAATAAATAATTAAAAATAGAAGAATACTAGAAACAAATATAACATTCAGCACAAAAATAGTGGGACTGTTTTTCTAGATACGTATAAATTTAAATTCAAATTTTGTACAATTTTCTATTTTTATTTAATTTTTCATGTAAATTTACAAATTATCTAAAACTGGACGCCCTCAATGTTTCATTGAGGGTGCCTCAATGTTTCAATGAGGGTGCCTCAATGTTTCGTTGAGGGCGTACGTTTTTAAATAAATAATTAAAAATAGAAGAATACTAGAAAAAAATATAACATTCAGCACAAAAATAGTGGGACTGTTTTTCTAGATACGTATAAATTTAAATTCAAATTTTGTACAATTTTCTATTTTTATTTAATTTTTCATGTAAATTTACAAATTATCTAAAACTGGACGCCCTCAATGTTTCATTGAGGGTGCTTCAATGTTTCAATGAGGCACCCTCAATGTTTCATTGAGGGCGTACGTTTTTAAATAAATAATTAAAAATAGAAGAATACTAGAAAAAAATATAACATTCAGCACAAAAATAGTGGGACTGTTTTTCTAGATACGTATAAATTTAAATTCAAATTTTGTACAATTTTCTATTGTTATTTAATTTTTCATGTAAATTTACAAATATAATATCACAGCACCCTCAATGAAACATTGAGGCGCCCTCAATGAAACATTGAGGCGCCCTCAATGAAACATTGAGGGTGTATTTATTACTATTCACCAACCTGCTTTTCCACCATTATTTGCTTAAATTCTACACTGTTTTAAACCCTTATTCTGCTCGTTTTTTGGAGACAAAAAATCAAGGTTAGTGATTCTCATGGCTTGTTATTTATTTGATTATGATTCTAATTCGTCTAGTGATCATAATGACTTTAATTATATTACTCCCATTCAAAATAAACGAGTTTATCGTAAATTTTTTGATGATAATGGTGATGAAATTCGTGAAATAATAGATGTTGATGATATTGATGATGGTGTTGATAATGTTGGTAGAAAATTTCATGATGCTTCTAATTCTAAGAGAAAAGAAAATATGACTTTTGAAAGTGATGAAGATGTTAATATTACTCCCATTCGAATTAAAAGAGTTTACCGTAAAATTTTTGATGATAATGGTGATGAAATTCGTGAAACAATAGATGTTGATGATATTGATGATGGTGTTGATAATGTTGGTAGAAAATTTCATGATGCTTCTAATTCTAAGGGGAAAGAAAAAATGACTTTTGAAAGTGATGAAGATGTTAATATTGGGAAGAAGGATGATGTTAATAATGGAGAAGAAAATATTGGATCTACTTTTGCAAATATGAATGATGTGGTGCCTTATGTTGGTATGCAATTTGATTCTTTACAAGAAGCGGAAGCTTTTTATAGAAATTATGGTCGTAGTGTGGGATTTGAGATAATTATTAGGAGCACTCATAAACAAAAAGAAGGTGATGATCTTGCATCGCGGATGTATATTTGTCGGAAGGGTGGGAGACGGGGTTTGGACACATCGAATGGTAAAGATAAAGTTAAAGAAAAGAGGACAAGAGATTTTATTAGTCGAACCAAATGTGAAGCTCGGATGTCCATCACTCATAGAGTGAATTTGAACAAATGGGAGGTAACTTTGGTCAAGTTAGAACACAATCATGACATGGTTCCATCGGATAAGGTACAATTTATGCAAAGGTCGCATAACATAGATTCGCTTACCCGGTCGTTAATTGAGTTGTTTCACAAATCGGGGGTCGAGACCGCGAAAGTAATGAATTACCTTAGTGAGTCATGTGGTGGTGTTCAAAACCTTGGTTTTTCTAGTCAAGACATACGTAATGTCATACGTGACATTCGACGGCGGGTGTTTGATTCCGGCGATGCGGATTATGGTTTGGCTTTGCTACGAGAATTGAAAGAAACTTGTGGTGGAAATTTTTTCTATCGAGTGGATGTGGATGAGGAGAATCGTGTTAGGGGTTTGGTGTGGGTTGATCCTCGATCGATTAATGCTTACAAGAATTTTGGAGATGTGGTTACTTTCGACTCGACTTATCGGACTAATAGGTATTGTATGCCTTTTATACCTATTACGGGAGTGAACCACCACTACCAAAATATCTTGTTTGGATTTGCACTTGTAAGGGACGAGAAAGAGACATCTTACAAATGGGTTTTGAAAACATGGTTGGAAGCCGTTGACAACAAACATCCCGCTACAATTATTACCAATCAAGACATTGCTTTAGGAAATGCTATTGTCGCGATTATGCCACAAACAAATCATACATATTGTACATGGCATATTAGTAAAAAGTTTCCTGAGAAACTATCTTCTTTGTATACTCGATTTCCGGATTTCAAGAAAGATTTTAACTCATGTGTGTACAAGTCATTATCACCTAATGAATTTGAAGGTAGTTGGGAGGTGTTCGTTGAAAAGTACAATCTCGGGAATCATGTTTGGCTAAATGAGATGTATAAAATTAGAAGACAATGGATTCGCGCTTACACGAAACAATATTTTTCCGCGGGAATGACTACCACTTCAAGGAGCGAGTCCATGAATTCTTTTTTTGATGAGTATGTTAAAGCATCAACCGGTTTGAAAGAATTCATTGAGAACTCACAAAAGGCTTTGGAGAAGCAATATCTCAATGAAATTGGAGCCGACCATGAGACCGATTACAAGGAAAGGAGACTATTATATAATTCATCTTTGGAGACTCATGCATCCGAGATTTACACAAAAGAGATGTTTAAACGTTTTCAAAACGAGCTTCAAAAAAGCGGATCTTTTATTGTTAAGAGCGCTAAACATGATGATAGATCTTTTCCTAGGATGTACTTGGTAGAAAAATCCACGGTGCCGGAGAATTGTAGAAAGCTTTATACTCTATTGGTTGCGTCAAACAGGACGATTTCATGTGCTTGTAAGAAATTTGAACATTCCGGGATGATTTGTAGACACATGATCCGTTATCTTAATAAGAAACAAAAAATAGACATACCCAAAGAATATATCAAATTGAGGTGGACAATGAATGCCAACAAAGTTGCGGGACCTTTACCTTGTACCCCTCCCGTGCATGTTAATGTTGCTGAATCACAAACGGCAAGGTATAGTTCATTATGCAACGCTTTTCAAAGTTTAGGTGCTATTGGTAGTGTTACCGCCCCGCGATACAATCACTTGATGGATTGGATTGAGAGAGAGAAAGTGTACATCAATGAATCTTTTCCGGAAGAGAAACGCAAAGAAAACATGAATAAGTCGTTTCACCATAAAGGTGAAGATGAACCAATATTGGATCCTCCAATGTCACAAACTAAAGGAAGGAAAAAAACGGGAAGACATAAAAGTGGTATTGAGACATCGACTTCAACAAAGAAACCACGAATGTGCGGGAAATGCAAAATGGAAGGAGCAAATCATGATAGGAGAAATTGTCCTAAAAAGATGACCTAGATGCAATGGAGTACTCTAAATTATTATGTAATCTTGGCAATGTAATGGATTATTTGATTAAATTATGTAATGAAGTACTTTTTGTTGGATTATTCGGATTATCAATATTCACTATGAATATGTAATATTCCAAAAAAAAATTTAAAAAAAAGTATTTTTGAAAAAAAAACACAAAATGGACAGAAGATTTAGTGTAGATTTTACAAACTTTGATGCACAAACTGAAAGAATATGAAACTGCAGTGACTGAACTGTAAAAAAAAGGGACATACCACCCTCAATGAAACATTGAGGCACCCTCAATG
The DNA here is from genome assembly GCA_030848705.1 of Heracleum sosnowskyi. Lineage (NCBI taxonomy): Eukaryota > Viridiplantae > Streptophyta > Magnoliopsida > Apiales > Apiaceae > Heracleum > Heracleum sosnowskyi. Next base: position 88,018,169 of record CM061245.1, read on the forward strand.
AAACATTGAGGGTGGTCTGGCAAATTTTTGCCAGGATATGTTTGTTTTATGTACTGCCCAAAAACCTGTATCAAAACCAGCACTGCCCAAAAACTGCAACCAAATCCTATACCATATCCAAAATCAAAAAAATCCAAACTACTAAATCCAAAATCCAACCTACGCAATCAAAAGTCTAATATATTTACATATCCAATATAGTCCAAAATCCAAACTACGATATCCAAAATCAAAAAAAACCTACGCAATCAAAAGTCCAACATAATTACAAATTCAACATAGTCCAAAATCCAAAACTACGAAAAACTACATCCGTCATAACAAATGTTCTAAAGTTCTAAACATTTATGAAAAACTACACCCCCTTCAACCTTTGATCCATCGACTTTTGAGGCATCCGACGTGCTTCCCCGTTCTTTAACTCGTGCGCTATGCGATTTCGGAAGGTTATAACATCCAAAGGGGGTTTCCACTCTGCCACTGCCAAGTCTATCCCATTAAGGATGGCATCAATGTACTTGCAAACATATACGCCACAATCAACCCCACCTAGTTGTTTAGGGCGCTTTGAAACTTCATTCACCCTCATATACTTGTTGGGGCGAAAGCGGTCTGGATTTAATTTAAAAAGCATGTAGGGGAGAAATTTTTCCTACAAAATATTACCACATATTCAAATTAATATATTCGGATTAATAAAGTACGTAACTAAAAAGAAGCAATTTTTTTACCATAACGTAGAACTCAAGAGGGTATATTTCCCTCCCACTGGTAGGTTTCTCGTCTCGGAGAGGATCAATCATCTTCACTTGAAATTTATTTATGTCCACAACGAACAGGAACCAATGTGACCCAGTGCAAACCGGGAAGAACGCAACATCACACAAATGAATAGGCTTTCCATGGAGTTGCTTCTGGTACTGCTGAATGAACTTGTCCATGGAATCCAACTCCTTTGGCGTTTTGTTGACATCTGGAGGAACCGGTAGGGGACAAAGAAACTTCTATAAGTTGACAAACAAATAGATTACTAGTATTCTAAAGGTAACTTTTATTAAATTAAAAAATAATATGATATTCATTTATTTGAAATATTTCATTTAATATTGCTATTTATTCTATTTTTCATTTTATTCTATTTTCCATTTTAAAAATAAAAAATAAAAAATAAATAATACAGTTTGAGCCCTGATAAGTGATAAATAACTTTCAACAAGTCATAAGTAACTATATAAGTTGATTTCTTACCGACAAATTGGTGCATTCACTCCCAGCCCATGGCATGAAATAGGAAGCCGCAAAGAAATACTGCAGCGCCGGCCTTTGAAGCTCTTTTAAATTCCAAAGTTTAACTTCTCTAATAGCCAGCAACTCAGCATAAGCGTTCACAATATCGTCCAACAACCAACGATCAACAGCCAAAGTCCATAAATGCTCATGGGTGGGTTGATAAGTCACACACTTCCTACCACCGGTATGGTCATACCAAATGAAATTACCATCTGATTCCCCGAAAGTGCATGTCCACCAATGATTGAAAAGCCACCTGGTTTTCCTTTCTTTAAGTGGCCTCGTCAAATCACCTTTCTTTCCGCCCCTCCTATGTGAATCCAAGAACTTATCGGTTGCAGTGTCCAGCTACAAGTACGCAATCAAGAATGGTATCACAATATCAAAAACAAACATATTAAGGAAATGAAAAGTAAGGATAAAGGATTTATACCTCAAGCACATCCGCTAACTGAATAGGAAGGTCTCCACTATACCCGACATCGAAAAAACCACGTGTATTGAATGCAGCCGGAGTGGACCCTAAAGTACCCGGAGAACTAGAAGGCAACTGCATACAAGTTAATATCATACTCAATACATAGAGTTCTAAGATGGCAAGTGTATATATTGAATCAAATTACTTAGTAATAAATTAGTACCTTAAAGGCTTTTGGGGTCTGTAGAGAGGTGGTGTGATCACCATTCTCAAGCTCCTGAACAACAGGCTCAACATGACGAGGAGGAGAGACATGTACAGGGGCCTCTAGAGAGGTGGTAGGACCACTCGTCTCAACCTGCAATTAATATACATAATCTAATGAATGACATAAGACTTTAAATAAAACTACTACATGACCAAAAACAATATATAGACGTACCTCCTCAATAACAGGTACGACATGACGAGGAGGGGAGACTTGTACATGGGCCTCTACAGAGGTAGGAGGACAACTCGTCTCAACCTACAATTAAGAATGTCAATACACATACACGTAATCTATTGAATGACACAAGAAATCAAAGACAACTACTTATCCATACCTCCTCCATAACATGTTCAACGGGACGAGGAGGGGAGACATGTACAGGGGCCTCCACAGAGGTGGTAGGACAACTCGTCTCAACCTACAATTAAGAATGTCAATACACATACACGTAATCTATTGAATGACACAAGAAATCAAAGACAACTACTTATCCATACCTCCTCCATAACATGTTCTACGGGACGAGGAGGGGAGACATGTACAGGGGCCTCCACAGAGGTGGTAGGACAACTCGTCTCAACCTACAATTAAGAATGTCAATACACATACATGTAATCTATTGAATGACACAAGAAATCAAAGACAACTACTTATCCATACCTCCTCCATAACATGTTCAACGGGACGAGGAGGGGAGACATGTACAGGGGCCTCCACAGAGGTGGTAGGACAACTCGTCTCAACCTACAATTAAGAATGTCAATACACATACACGTAATCTATTGAATGACACAAGAAATCAAAGACAACTACTTATCCATACCTCCTCCATAACATGTTCAACGGGACGAGGAGGGGAGACACGTACATGTGAATCAGCACCCCCGGTATCACCCTGTAGTGAAAGCATGTCAATACACAAATCGCGTGCATAAATAATAACAAGTAAATGTAATAAAAGAGGCTATCATTAGTACCTCACGTGGACGTTTATGAGAGACGGGAAGTGTGGCATCCTCAACATGCGAGTCAGTACGAAATGTATCAACCTGCCATATTTGTAAAATATGCACAAATCATGTACACATTCAATAAACGAAGTTCAAAAGATTACAAGTTCTTGAATTAGAAAAAACATTAAAAATTACTACCTCACGTGCACGTTTATGGGAGGTAAGAACGGGGGTCTGCTGCGAAGAAGCAGGAGCACTGGGATCAATGTTCATCTCACGTACATCACCCACATGAGGCTGCTCATGTACATGAGGGGGAGGGGTAGGCTGCTCATTTTCTTTCATAAAACAAGGTCTAGTCCATTCAAGACCCTTCCATTCTGTGAAGGCCCGATCATAACGACCTAAGAAATCTGGAAGAATTTTATAGAACCAATCACCAGGATTGTGCTTGTGGACCTCGTATGCAAGCCTCATACCAGTCTCTGCCTACAAACAATATTAAAGCTTCAGGTTGACAAGATTTTATGTTTTATTGTAATCCGTAGTAGTTTTACAATGTAAAGAAGTGATCTAGCTATTTAAAGTTTATGTAACTTCCCAATGAAACATTGAGGGTAGGGGGATATTTATTATTATTGTAAATTTACCTGTAAAATTAAATAAAAATAGAAAATTATGCAAAATTTGAATTTAAATTTATATGTATCCAGAAAAACATGCCCACTATTTTTGTGATGAATTTTATATTTTTTTCTAGTATTCTTCTATTTTTAATTATTTGTTTAAAAATAACCGCCCTCAATGAAACATTGAGGACGCCCTCAATGAAACATTGAGGACGCCCTCAATGAAACATTGTATATTTGGAATTTATTTCAATTTTATTGAAGTAATTTGAGTTGCAAGTCTAGTTTCTTTCCGGATTTGGATTGGCTTTGTCAGCTTTTATTGTATTTAGAAATTTTTGCTTTTTCAGGAATGCTACAAGTTAGAAAATGACAGAAAAAACAATTAAATTTTATTTTTTTAGAAAATGTTTAAAAATGACAGAAAAGCAAATAAATTAAAACAGATAAACAATGCATTTAATACTAACATACCGCACTAGCCATAAACTGCTGGTTATACCAATCACGTGGCTTTATCTTCTTTTCATCATCAGAAACCACAAAAGGAGCAATCTTCAACTTGCTAACACGCATAAACTAATGCATGTACTCCTCAATAGATACATACTCTCCCTCTGTGACGATGGCATCCCCTGTGGCCAAAAAACTATCCCATTCATTCACAAAACTCTGAAAAATTATTGTATGATTGAACCTCTGAAACGTCAATGCCTTCTCTGATCGTAGATAACTCATGTCATAAGGCGCCGCGGGTATATGCTGCATCATACCAAACTGTCTCATGACCCTATCTGGCATCTGTAACTCAATAATATCAAATAATACCAACGGGATACGACCTAGAGCCATATGAAGGGCAGTCCACATGTCACCATCCTCATCAGCACCCTTTCTCTCATAAAACCTGGAATACGGGGTCTAGTTCAGCCAATATAGCTGAAAACTGTCAAAATCCCCGCGATATCCCCCCGTGTGGTGGTGGGGGTTAACCCTCCTATACTCCACTAGCACAGCCCAAGCCACTGCCCTCGGCCACGTAAACTCCTGAAATGGTGCAATCCGCGGCTGTCCAACTAAAACTCTCTCGTAGGCCCACAACTGAAGAAGCAAGCATGGTACACCCGGAAAACGTTGTGCAAGACTTGTGCACAGATTTACATAAAGATCTGTACAAGTGTGCCAGAACAGCGGCTCCCCAAGCATAAGTAACAATCTCATTCGGCTGCTGCAAAATCTGTAAGTATCGAGGATCCGCAGTGCCCCGGGTGGGTGTAGGAAACAAGATACCCCCAATGATAAACAACAAATACGCCCGTGTATGCAATAAGCACTCCGTCTCAATCACCTTTGGATCAACCGGAACCTCCGAATCCCTCTTAGGCCTAACAGAATAGGAATACCGTAACTTGTGTAAAAGAATCCCACCATTATACATTTCCCTTTGTGTCTCCTCCTTTAAATTCGGATCATCCCACTGTTTCATCCAATAAGGTAGGGGGTTCTCAAGCTCGGCATGGGTAAGAACATTGCCACTGACCGGCAAACCCAAAATCATATAAACATCCTCAAGGGTAATCGTCATCTCACCAAAAGGAAAATGAAATGAGTTGGTCTCCGGCCTCCACCTCTCCACCAAGGCCGTAATCAAAGACCTGTCGTTCTGAGGAACAACCTGGGGGTTAGCAAACCCTCCAAAACCCCATCTATCCAGCAATGATCGTTGATCAGCCTGTAAAACCCATTCACCCATATTAGCTGTCAATTGGTAGACACCCAAATTCTCCCTGTCGCCACCCTCCCATATCCTACTTCTAATGTGGTCATCCTGCATGACCAGCAATGATCGATCAACAGGCCCACATGGGATATCCATAGTACCTGCAATGTTTCAAAACAAATATTAGATCAATACAATAATTAAAGGCAATTACATGATCTTAATTCAGATTGTTAAGTACAGATGATAAGTGAGAAGAATATATGCAAGCAGCTTAAGAAAATCTTGACAAGCATAAGTAATAATGCTGGAAAAAAATTCAGACCTGAAATAAATATTTTGTAATATGTACTCAAAGTTTATCTTTTATATTTAATCTGGCACTAGATATTGTGTTGTAATCATTAGTATACTTAATCTTGAAGTGCAGTTATGACGTCATAAGTCTTGATTAGATATAACCTAAACAAAAGACATCTAAATTAGTCCAAATTACATCAATAAATATAAATTTTAATTTGTTCCTATTTAATTGTCAACTAAAATATATAACTAGTCTAGTGTTTACCTATTCGCTTTCTTCCAAAATTTATTTATGTTTCTTTCTCCCTAGATATCGAATTTTCTAGCTTCCCCCGTCCCCACCCCCCTTCTTCTTGCTTACTTTTTGGCTGAAAAAAAATATCAAAGATGTAAATAATTAATTTACTAGCAGAAAATGAAAACTATACAATCAAAAAAAGGAAAAATCTCAAGCCCATTCCTAGCTCCTATCTAATATTGTACACTGAAACCTATAATTGTGACTTACTATAGATATGTTGTGCCCATTTATGAGTGAAAAAGTGAATCATGAACGCCTCTACTGAGACATAAACTACGAGAATATTGGGAGTGGCATCGAACCTGAGTCTTATGCGGGCTTACGTTATTAGAGGAATATCAACTGAATCTTATATCATATTCTAACTATAATCGATTAGACCCTAATTGTTTTGTGAAAATTCAGAACTTTGGACTAATAGGGACTTAAGAAGTAAGAGGTTGTTACGGTAAACGTACCACTACAAAACTCTGATTAGTTTGATTAAGACAATTCATAATTGATCACTGACTGATTAATTAGAAATTAGAATGGAAAAAAACTGTTAATCATACTCTCACTTGTAATGGAGACGGTTCCTTTCGCAACATATAAGATTGAAAAGGACACTGTCAAAAATCGATCAAGATCTCCAAGAATCTAAACCCCATTTTTAAGAGCATTTGTGGAAGGGTCCCTTGATTAACATAATAGAAGGAAAGCAACCTTACGTTTAAAGTGTAGGGTAAACTTCATTAACTAGCAATTAAACAAAATCAAACATATGAAATTTTTACCAGACCCATAAGGCTGGTCCTTTGATTAATTAGGGTACGAGATCTAATGGTTCAGCATGGCTCGGGACCCATGCTAGATATTGCCTCATGCTTGAAGACTCAAGTTGGGGATCAATGCAGCTGGGAACACTACCAAACATTTACTCAAATTTGGTTTATTGTCCCCATGCATGGATACTTATATATAACTACATTAGATTGTCATTTTCAGTTATTTCATAAGCTCAAAATTTGATGATTAATTAAAAAAGGAAAAAACCAAAGAAAAATGTACATAATATGAGCTGCATATAAAATCTTGACAAGCATAAGTAATAATTCTGAAAAAAAATTCAGACCTGAAATAAATATTTTGTAATATGTACTCAAATTTTATCTTTTATATTTAATCTGGCACTAGATATTGTGTTGTAATCATTAGTATACTTACAAGTTATCGATGTAATATGATATGCAGAACTAACTTTAATAAACCTAGGATTTCTTATTCAAAGTTTAAGTTGTTGTTAACTTGTAAAGACAGATTTTTTTTTAATTAAGCAAGTGCCATTGTCAAAATCGAGTTTAACTTTCTAAAAAACATCCTATAAATTCACAACATTAAGAAGGAAACAGAACTCCACGAAAAGTAATAAGCATTGTCACCAAACAGGAAACCACCAGAAATCAACTATGCTAACCAATATAACATATTCTAGTAGTTGATAATGTAGGTATTTGCCTATCCTCATTTTAACATAAACATAAGGTGAAGATTAATAAGTACAGAGGAAATTCAACGAGCTGTCTTCTTTCATTTCGGAACATCCAGTTCCCAAAACCTTATCCTTCCGTGTCACGTTAACTTAAATAATTTCACAACTTCTACAAACAGATAACATCGCAGTTGAATTAAAATCTATTAACACAAATATAATAACAATTACGTGAAAAATGTAACAAAGAAATGGCCTCAACTGGAAAATATCGAGACGGTCACGAGCAAAGCTAAGACAAGCATCTCTCATCATATTCATATCTTTGTAATCAATCCTATTATCAACTTGAGGAGTATCAAATATTTAACAGGGTTCTATTTAGAGTAAATATTGCCTGATAAAACCAAATTTAAGAATAAAAAAAAATCTCAAAAGATCAGAAAGATATTCATTAATCTCCAGAAAGTACAACTTGCCGTCTTGCTTCTATCTGTCAATTATGTTTACTACTACATCACAATTGAATCATATAACATACACATTTGTGTGCAGGATCCTGGTTACTAACAATCACTAAAGTAAGCTAAATCTACCTATTCGAATTTGGGCAAAAAAAACCTAACTATATTCGAATTTGAGCACACAATACATGTAGTTATCACAAACTCAACCTACATCACAATTGAATCATATAACATACACATTTGTGTGTACGTGTGTGTATTGTATGTGTATATACATGTGTGTACTTGTTAACGAATAATTATGAGATGAAATTGAAAGAAACCGCAGGGATTGAACTCAAATTGCCGAAGAAACTATCGGGTTGTGTGTATAGTCGGGTTCTCCGCCGAGTATTGCGAGGTGGGAGATAAAATCGCCGCCCAATAGCCGACCAATCGCCGCCCAATCGCTTGATGGAAAAGAATTAGGGTTTTTTGATTTTGGGCGTACTAAATCGGTTGTGTGAGTTTTGATTCAGTACCCGACACCCTCAATGTTTCATTGAGGGCGTAGTAAGGATAATAAAGTAATTTTAATAGTCACCCTCAATGAAACATTGAGGGTGCAATAAGGGCGTTATTGTAATTTTAATCGTTATTGTTTCAGTTTTTTTCTTTCCTTCTTAAATTCATTATTTAATTATTTAAAAGTTCAATAATAATTCAAAATTTTAGAATATTCAAATAATTATATTTTGAGTATAAGTATGATTAATTGGGTGTGTATGAATTTAAATTAAATTTTTATTTTTTGTATAATGGATTATTATTTCAAATAATTTTACAAATTAAAATAAATTAAAAAAGAAAATTATTCGAAAATTACTGAAATAAGGCAATTTAAGATATTTCTTCATTTTTAAAAATTAATTAATTAATTAATATATTTTTATTTAATTTTTCAAGTAAATCTACAAACTAATTAAAATTAAAAAATAATAATTAATCAATTTTTTTCAATTATTACATTTTATATTGCTATTTATTATATTATTCTTTTTTGATTAAAAATATATTATAATATCCATTTTTTCCCAAATATTTCATTTTATATTTATATCAAAACTTACATTGATACTATTATTACTAATGCTTTTATTTGACTTATAATTTTATAGTAAGTTGCAATTTTATTTTATTTTTCCTATTTTTATTTAATTTTTTGAGTAATTCTACAAACTAGTTAAAAACAGGCGGAAAATCGAATAATTAGAAAATTAATGAAAATAAGGTAACATTCGTCACAAAAATAGTAATTATTTTGGTGTGTATGAATTTAAATTCAAAATTTTCCTTTTTGTATATTTTTATTTAATTTTTCAAAGTGACTGCCCGTAATGAAACATTGAGTTGTTAGACCCCGTTTCTTCTTCTCTCCTTAGAATCATTACTTACATTGCTGCTACTACTACTACTATTTTTAGTAGTCTTATAGTGTTAATAGTGAGTGAGTACGATAACTTGGGTGTGAATTTAGAGCATAGGGTACAGGGTTTAAGATTTAGGGTATATGATTTAGGGTTTAGGGGTTAGGGGTTAGGGTAACCGCTAAACTTTAAAATTTCTAATCTTTCTCTTCTATAACTAAAATCTTTGAATCCCGGCCCTTTGTAGTTGATAGTGTTTAGAGTGAGTATGAATTTAAATTCAAATATTGTCTTTTTACAATTTTTTTTAATTTTTCAAGTAAATCTACAAAGTATTTAAAATGAGTGAAAAAAATTCAACAATTCGAAAATTAATGAAAATTAGGTAAAATTCGTCACAAAAATGATTACTAATATTACTTGTGTGTGTATGAATTTTAAATTTAATTTAGGGTATAGGATTTAGGGTTAAGGGTTTAGGGTTTAAGGTTTAGGGGTTAGGGTAACCCCTAAACTTTAAAATTTCTAATATTTATCTTATATAACTAAAATCTTTGAATCCTTTTGTAGTTGATAGTGTTTATAGTGAGTATGATTACTTTGGTGTCTATGAATTTAAATTCAATTTTTTCCTTTTCTTATATTTTTATTTAGTTTTTCAAAGTGACTGCCCGTAAAGAAACATTGAGGTGTTGAACCCTGTTTATTCTTCTCGAATCATTATTTACATTGCTAGTACTACTACTATTTTTAGTTGTCTTATAATGTTAATAGTGAGTTAGTACGATTACTTGAGTATGTTTAAATTTAGAGTATAAGGTATAGGGTATAGGATTTAGGGTAAAGGATTTAGGGTTTAGGGTAAAGGATTTAGGGTTTAGGGGTCAGGGTAACCCCTAAACTTTAAAATTTCTAATATTTATCTTATATAACTAAAATCTTTGAATCTTTTATAGTTGATAGTGTTTATAGTGAGTATGATTACTTGGTTGTGTATGAATTTTAATTCAAAATTTTCCTTTTTACAATTTTTATTTAATTTTTCAAGTAAATCTACAAAGTAGTTAAAATGAGTGAAAAAAATTCAACAATTAGAAAATTAATGAAAATAAGGTAACATTCGTCAGAAAAATAGTTATTACGATTGCTTGGGTGTTTATGAATTTTAATTTTAATTTTGACTTTTTATTTATTTTTAAATTAATTTTTTTAAACGAACGCCCTCAATGAAACATTGAGGGCGCCCACAATGAAACATTGAGGCTCCCTAATTGAAACATTGAGGCTCCCTCAATGTTTCATTGAGGCGCCCTCAATGAAACATTGAGGGCAGGGGGATATCCCCCGGGGGATCTGGACCAATCCCCTATATATATAAGACGAGGATTGATCCAGATCCCCCGGGGATATCCCCCTGCCCTCAATGTTTCATTGAGGGCACACTCAATGTTTCATTGAGGGCGCCTCAATGTTTCATTGAGGGCGGTTGTTTTTAAATAAATAATTAAAAATAGAAGAATACTAGAAAAAAATATATAATTCATCACAAAAATAGTGGGCATGTTTTTCTGGATATTTATAAATTTAAATTCAAAATTTGCATATTTTTCTAGTTTTATTTAATTTTTCAGGTAAATTTACAATAATAATAAACATCCTCGTGCCCTCAATGTTTCATTGAGGGCGTTCGTTTAAAAAAATTAATTTAAAAATATATAAAAAGTCAAAATTAAAATTAATACACACTCAAGCAATCGCAATAATTGTTTTCCTGACGAATGTTACCTTATTTCAACTAATTTTCTAATAATTGAATTGTTTTTTACTCATTTTTAACTAGTTTGTAAATTTCCTTGAAAAATTAAATAAAATAGAAAAAGTTGAAAATTAAATTTAAAATTCATACACACACAAGTAATCGTAGTTACCATTTTTTTGACGAATTTTACCTTATTTTCATTAATTTTCTAATTTTTTAATTTTTTTCACTCATTTTAACTACTTTGTAGATTTACTTGAAAAATTAAATAAAATTGTAAAAAGGAAAATTTTGAATTAAAATTCATACACAACTATGTAATCATACTCATTATAAACACTATCAACTACAAAAGATTCAAAGATTTTAGTTATATAAGAGGAATATTAGAAATTTTAAAGTTTAGGGGTTACCCTAAACCCTAAATCCTTTACCCTAAATCCTATACCCTATACATTATACTCTAAATTTATATATACCCAAGTAATCGTACTCACTCACTATTAACATTATAAGACACCTAAAAATAGTAGTAGTAATAACATTGTAATTAATGATTAGAGGAGAATACAGAGGGTTCAACACCTTAATGTTTCCTTACGGTCAGTCACTTTGAAAAACTAAATAAAAAAAAATAAAAAAATGAAAATTTTGAATTTAAATTCATACAGTACACCAAAGTAATCATACTCACTATAAACACTATCAACTACAAAAGGATTCAAAGATTTTAGTTATATAAGAGAAAGATTATAAATTTTAAAGTTTAGGGGTTACCCTAACCCCTAAACCTTAAATCCTAAACCCTAAACCCTAAATCCTATACCCTAAATTAAATTTAAAATTCATACACACACAAGTAATCGTAGTTATCAATTTTGTGACAAATTTTACCTCATTTTCATTAATTTTCTAATTGTTGAATTTTTTCACTCATTTTAACTACTTTGTAGATTTACTTGAAAAATTAAAAACAAATTGTAAAAAGACAAAATTTGAATTTAAATTCATACTCACTATAAACACTATCAACTACAAAGTGTCGCGATTCAAAGATTTTAGTTATATAAGAGAAAATTTAGAAATTTTAAAGTTTAAGGGTTACCCTAACCCCTAAACCCTAAATCATTTACCCTAAATCCTATACCCTATACCTTATACTCTAAATTTATACATACCCAAATAATCGTACTCACTCAGTATTAACACTATAAGACAACTAATAATAGTAGTAGTAATAGCAATGTAAGTAATGATTCGAGGAGAACAAAGAGAGTTCAACACCTCAATGTTTCGTTACGAGCAGTCACTTTGAAAAATTAAATAAAATATAAGAAAAGGAAAATTTTGAATTGAAATTCATACACACCAAAGTAATCATAGTCACCAAAGTAATTTGTTTTTTTAATTTTTATTAATTTGTAATAATTCATTATATAAAAAATTTAAATTTAAATTTAAATTCATATACACCCAATTAATCATACTTATACTCAAAATATAATTATTTGAATATTATAATTTTTTTGAATTTTTGTTGAACTTTTAAATAATTAAATCAAGAATTTAAGGCGGAAAACTATTACTACGCCCTCAATGAAACATTGAGGGTGTCTCCTAAAATTACATTTTTGTCCTTTTACGCCCTCAATGTTTCATTGAGGGTGTTCGTTTAATAAAAATAATTTAAAAATATATAAAAAATCAAAATTAAAATTCATACACACCCAAGCAATCGTAGTAACTATTTCAACTAATTTTCTAATAATTGAATTGTTTTACTCATTTTTAACTAGTTTGTAAATTTACTTAAAAAATTAAATAAAATAGAAAAAAGGTGAAAATTAAATTTAAAATTCATACACACACAAGTAATCTTAGTTACCATTTTTGTGACGAATTTTACCTTATTTTCATTAATTTTCTAATTGTTGAATTGTTTTCACTCATTTAACTACTTCGAAGATTTACTTGAAAAATTAAAGAAAAATTGTAAAAAGGCAAAATTTGAATTAAAATTCATACACAACCAAGTAATCATACTCACTATTAACAATATCAACTATAAAAGATTCAAAGATTTTAGTTATATAAGAGAAAAATTAGAAATTTTAAAGTTTAAGGGTTACCCTAACCCCTAAACCCTAAATCATTTACCCTAAATCCTATACCCTATACCTTATACTCTAAATTTATACATACCCAAGTAATCGTACTCACTCACTATTAACACTATAAGACAACTAATAATAGTAGTAGTAATAGCAATGTAAGTAATGATTCGAGGAGAATAAACAGAGTTCAACACCTCAATGTTTCGTTACGAGCAGTCACTTTGAAAAACTAAATAAAATATAAGAAAAGGAAAATTTTGAATTGAAATTCATACACACCAAAGTAATCATATTCACCAAAGTAATTTGTTTTTTTAATTTTTATTAATTTGTAATAATTCATTATATAAAAAAATTAAATTTAAATTTAAATTCATATACACCCAATTAATCATACTTATACTCAAAATATAATTATTTGAATATTATAATTTTTTTGAATTTTTGTTGAACTTTTAAATAATTAAATCAAGAATTTAAGGCAGAAAACTATTACTACGCCCTCAATGAAACATTGAGGGTGTCTCCTAAAATTACATTTTTGTCCTTTTACGTCCTCAATGTTTCATTGAGGGCGCCCTCAATGTTTCATTGAGGGTGTTCGTTTAATAAAAATAATTTAAAAATATATAAAAAATCAAAATTAAAATTCATACACACCCAAGCAATCGTAGTAACTATTTCAACTAATTTTCTAATAATTGAATTGTTTTACTCATTTTTAACTAGTTTGTAAATTTACTTAAAAAATTAAATAAAATAGAAAAAAGGTGAAAATTAAATTTAAAATTCATACACACACAAGTAATCTTAGTTACCATTTTTGTGACGAATTTTACCTTATTTTCATTAATTTTCTAATTGTTGAAGTTTTTTCACTCATTTAACTACTTCGAAGATTTACTTGAAAAATTAAATAAAAATTGTAAAAAGGCAAAATTTGAATTAAAATTCATACACAACCAAGTAATCATACTCACTATAAACAATATCAACTATAAAAGATTCAAAGATTTTAGTTATATAAGAGAAAGATTAGAAATTTTAAAGTTTAGGGGTTACCGAAACTCCCAAACCCTAAATCCTTTACCCTAAATTCTATACCATATACCTTCTACTCTAAATTTATACATACCCAAGTAATCGTACTCACTCACTATTAACACTATAAGACAACTAAATATAGTAGTAGTAATAGCAATGTAAGTAATGATTCGAGGATAATAAACATGATCCAACACCTCAATGTTTCGTTACGGGCAGTCACTTTGAAAAACTAAATAAAAATATAAGAAAAGGAAAATTTTGAATTTAAATTCATACACACCAAAGTAATCATACTCACTATAAACTACAAAAGGATTCAAAGATTTTAGTTATATAAGAGAAATATTAGAAATTTTAAAGTTTAGGGGTTACCCTAACCCCTAAACCTTAAACCCTAAATCCTAAACCCTAAATCTTATATCCTAAATTAAATTTAAAATTCATACACACACAAGTAATCGTAGTTATCATTTTTGTGACGAATTTTACCTCATTTTCATTAATTTTCTAATTGTTGAATTTTTTCACTCATTTTAAGTATTTTGTAGATTTACTTGAAAAATTAAAAAACAATTGTAAAAAGATAAAATTGAATTTAAATTCATACTCACTATAAACACTATCAACAACAAAGGGCCGGGATTCAAAGATTTTAGTTATATAAGAGAAAGATTAGAAATTTTAAAGTTTAAGGGTTACCCTAACCCCTAAACCCTAAATCATTTACCCTAAATCCTATACCCTATACCTTATATTCTAAATTTATATGTAACCAAGTAATCGTACTCACTCACTATTAACACTATAAGACAACTAATAATAGTAGTAGTAATAGCAATGTAAGTAATGATTCGAGGAGAATAAACAAGGTTCAACACCTCAATGTTTCGTTACGGACAGTCACTATGAAAAACTAAATAAAATATAATAAAAGGAAAATTTTGAATTTAAATTCATATACACCAAAGTAATCATACTCAGCAAAGTAATTTGTTTTTTTTTAATTTTTATTAATTTGTAATAATTCATTATATAAAAAAATTAAATTTAAATTCATACACACCCAATTAATCATACGTATACTCAAAATATAATTATTTGAATATTATAATTTTTTGAATTTTTGTTGAACTTTTAAATAATTTAATCAAGAATTTAAGGCGGAAAACTATTACTATGCCCTCAATGAAACATTGAGGGTGTCTCCTAAAATTACATTTTTGTCCTTCTACGCCCTCAATGTTTCATTGAGGGCGCCCTCAATGAAACATTGAGGGCGTCCAGTTTTAGATAATTTGTAAATTTACATGAAAAATTAAATAAATATAGAAAATTGTACAAAATTTGAATTTAAATTTATACGTATCTAGAATAACAGTCCCACTATTTTTGTGCTGAATGTTATATTTTTTTCTAGTATTCTTCTATTTTTAATTATTTATTTAAAAACGTACGCCCTCAATGAAACATTGAGGCACCCTCAATGAAACATTGAGGCACCCTCAATGTGAGGGCGGGGGATATCCAACGGGGGCTGTGGAACGCCCCCTATATATATATATGCCTGTTTTAGTGGAGGGTCGTGCTATTTGTTTACATCCATTAGTTCGTAAAGGATTCAATGCAGACTTTGACGGGGATCAAATGGCTGTTCATGTGCCTTTATCTTTTGAGGCTCAAGCGGAAGCACGTTTACTTATGTTTTCTCATATTAACCTTTTATCTCCGGCGATTGGGGATCCTATTTCCGTACCAACTCAAGATATGCTTATTGGACTCTATGTCTTAACTAGCGGGAATCGTCGAGGTATTTGTGTAAATAGGTATAATCCATCTAATCACAGAAACTATCAAAATAAAAGAATTTATGCGAATAACTATAAGTATACGAAAGAAAAAGAACTTTTTTTTTGTAATTCTTATGATGCAATTGGAGCTTATCGGCAGAAACAAATCAATTTAGATAGTCCTTTGTGGCTCCGGTGACGGCTAGATCAACGCGTTATTGATGCAAGAGAAGCTATTTTTAAGTAGGATTTTCTCCGCTTAATGGATAACCATTTGCTACCAATGGAGAATTGCTTCTCATCTTAAATTGAGGTGATTGGATTTGCACCAATGGAAACCATAAATTTCATACACAATAGAATGAATGGATAGATTATTTTTTTTTATACTGAATTGAACGGACTTCTTTTTCTATTGGGGGCGTTCCACAGCCCCCGTTGGATATCCCCATGCCCTCAATGTTTCATTGAGGGGTGCCCTCAATGTTTCATTGAGGGCGTACGTTTTTAAATAAATAATTAAAAATAGAAGAATACTAGAAAAAAATATAACATTCAACACAAAATTAGTGGGAATATTTTTCTAGATACGTATAAATTTAAATTCAAATTTTGTACAATTTTCTATTTTTATTTAATTTTTAATGTAAATTTACAAATTATCTAAAACTGGGCGCCCTCAATGTTTCATTGAGGGCATCCTCAATGTTTCATTGAGGGCGTACGTTTTAAAACAAATAATTCAAAATAGAAGAATACTAGAAAAAAAATATAACATTCATCACAGAAAATAGTGGGCATGTTTTTCTGGATACTTGTAAATTAAAATATCAACTTTTAATTTTTTCTTATTTTAATATCGACTTTTTTATTAATATTAAAATATTATATTATATCAAAACTTACATTGATACTATTATTACTAATGCTTTTATTTGTCTTATATTTTCATAGTAAGTTGCAAATTTATTTTATTTTTCCTATTTTTATTTAAATTTTGAGTAATTCTACAAACTAGTTAAAAACGGACGGAAAAATCGAATAATTAGAAAATTAATAAAAATAAGGTAACATTCGTCACAAAAATAGTAATTATTTTGGTGTGTATGAATTTAAATTCAAAATTTTCCTTTTTTTATATTTTTATTTAATTTTTCAAAGTGACTGTCCGTAATGAAACATTGAGTTGTTAGACCCCGTTTCTTCTTCTCTCCTTAAAATCATTACTTACATTGCTGCTACTACTACTATTTTTAGTAGTCTTATAGTGTTAACAGTGAGTGATTATGATTACTTGGGTGTGTATGAATTTAGAGCATAAGGTACAGGGTTTAGGATTTAGGGTATATGATTTAGGGTTTAGGGGTTAAGAGTTAGGGTAACCCCTAAACTTAAAATTTTGTAATATTTTTCTTATGTAACCAAAATCTTTGAATTTTTTTATAATTGATACGTTGATTAGATATGATGCGTACCATTTTATTTGATCTCTGGTGCTATCTACAACATCGTCATTGTTTAAAGCTTTATTTGATTTGTTAGACAATGTTTCTTATTCTATCGCAAGTATCCGTACCTCCATTGCTACTACTAATATTTTTAGTTGTCTTGTAGTGTTTGTAGTGAGTATGATTACTTTGGTGTATTTGAATTTAAATTCAAAATTTTCCTTTTATTATATTTTTATTTAGTTTTTCAAAGTGACTTTCCGTAACGAAACATTGAGGTGTTGGACCCTGTTTATTATCCTCGAATCATTACTTACATTTCTATTACTACTACTATTTTTAGTTGTCTTATAGTGTTAATAGTGAGTGAGTACGATTACTTGGGTATGTATAAATTTAGAGTAGAAGGTATAGGGTATATGATTTAGGGTAAATGATTTAGGGTTTAGGGGTTAGGGTAACCCCTAAACTTTAAAATTTCTAATCTTTCTCTTATATAACTAAAATATTTGAATCTTTTGTAGTTGATAGTGTTTATAGTGAGTATGATTACTTGATTGTGTATGAATTTTAATTCAAATTTTGCCTTTTTACAATTTTTATTTAATTTTTCAAGTAAATCTTCAAAGTAGTTAAAATGAGTGAAAAAAATTCAACAATTAGAAAATTAATTAAAATAAGGTAAAATTCGTCACAAAAATAGTAACTACGATTACTTGTGTGTGTATAAATTTTAAATTTAATTTTCGCCTTTTTTCTATTTTATTTAAATTTTCAAGTAAATTTACAAACTAGTTAAAAATGAGTAAAAATAATTCAATTATTAGAAAATTAGTTGAAATAAGGTAACATTCGTCATAAAAATAGTTACTACGATTGCTTGAGTGTGTATGCATTTTAAGTTTAATTTTGCCTTTTTATATATTTTTAAATTAATTTTTTTAAAAAAACACCCTCAATATTTCATTGAGGGCGGCGTCCTCAATGTTTCTTTGAGGGTGGTCGTTTTTAAACAAATAATTAAAAATAGAAGAATACTAGAAAAAAAATATAACCTTCATCACAAAAATAGTGGGCATGTTTTTCTGGATACCTATAAATTTAAATTCAAATTTTGTACAATTTTCTATTTTTATTTCATTTTTCATGTAAATTTACAAATTATGTAAAACTCGGCGCCCACAATATTTCATTGAGGATGCACTCAAGACTTCATTGAGGGGGTACGTTTTAAAAAATAATTATAAAATAGAAAATTAATATAAAAATAATAAATATTTATTTTTTATTTTAAATTTTTCTGCTTTATTTATTCTATTTTATTTAGTAGAGGTGTGCACCTCTACTAGTTTGTTTTTTTTTTCTTTTTTGTTTAAATTTAAATAGATAAAAAAAATTATTCTACTTTTTTAAATGAAAAATTACCACGTTAACTAAACTAATTTTAATTTTTTATTATTTTAAAATACAAAATTTATTTTAATTTTTTCTTATTTTAATATAGACTTTTTTATTAATATTAAAATATTATTTTTCATTTTTTTAATCAAAAATAATATAATATACATTTTATTCAATTATTTCGTTTAATATTTCTATTTATTCTATTTTGAATTCAAAATTTAATATCACAGCACCGTCAATGAAACATTGAGGGCGTAAAAGGACAAAAATGTAATTTTAGTAGACACCCTCAATGTTTCATTGAGGGCGTAGTAATAGTTTTCCGTCTTAAATTCTTGATTTAAATTTAATTTTTTTATATAATAAATTATTAGAAATTAATAAAAATTAAAAAAACAAATTATTATAAAATTATTGAAATAAGGTAATTTAAGATATTTTCAAATATTTCTCCATTTTTTAAAATTAAGTAATTAATTATTACATTTTTATTTAATTTTTCAAGTAAATCTACAAACTAATTAAAATTAAAAAATAATAATCAATCCATTTTTTTCTATTATTACATTTTATATTGCTATTTATTATATTATTCTTTTTTTGATTAAAAACTATTATAATATCCATTTTTTCCCAAATATTTCATTCTATATTATATCAAAACTTACATTGCTACTATTATTACTAATGCTTTTATTTGTCTTATATTTTAATAGTAAGTTGCAATTTCATTTTATTTTTTCTATTTTTATTTAATTTTTTGAGTAATTCTACAAACTAGTTAAAACCGGGTAGAAAAATCGAATAATTAGAAAATTAGTGAAAATAAGGTAACATTCGTCACAAAAATAGTAATTATTTTGGTGTGTATGAATTTAAATTCAAAATTTTCCTTTTGTATATTTTTATTTAATTTTTCAAAGTGACTGCCCGTAATGAAACATTGAGTTGTTAGACCCCGTTTCTTCTTCTCTCCTTAGAATCATTACTTACATTGCTACTACTACTATTTTTAGTAGTATTAGAGCATCTCCAACGGTGTTATGTAAATTGGTTAGTTATATTCAAATAAATAGACAATCGCTTAAAATTTGTTGAACCTACAAGACAATGTACACCAATGTTATTGGTTATAATGGTTGGCTATATTCTAAAAATAGTATGTTATAATTATTTCAAGTTATTATAAATAGAATATATTATCTCAATGTGGTAACTGATGAGGTGAAATTATGTTAACAAATATAGTCAACGAGAAGGGGTTGGCTAAAATTATAGACAAGAGATTTGTCCCATTGGAGTGCTCAATTTTTTACAAATTATGTAAACAAATTATTTTTGGTATGTCAACTAGATTTTTAGCTAAGGGTTTTAACTCATTGGAGATGCTGTTATAGTGTTAATAGTGACTGAGTATGTCAACTAGATTTGTGAAATTTTATTAAATTTTTTAAAAAAAAATGTTAAAAAACTTCTATACAAATATAAGATAAATTCAAAACCAATTTTAATTACAAAACTGTTTCGATATATATACATTTTCGTGCGAGAAATTATTTGAGTAAATAAGCATGTTCGTGCCTCGGCTTTTATGCTAGTTTATACTTAATATCTAAACACGATATTCATCTAAAAACATTGTATGAAGTGTGTGACATTTATGTATTAAGGCAAACAAATAAATTTTATAAAAAATGAAGGCTTTTGATATAGACAACGATTTATCCAAAAAAAATGTTGTAAAGTAATTACTCACACAAGAATTTTGTAAGAAAAAACCATTGTCTACATCATACAACGGTTCAAAAACATAAAAAAAATTATTACAAAGATTATTCAAAAACGAATGGATCAAAACAAAAACCCTTGTGTATATTATACAAATATACAACGGGTTTTTGGAACAAAATCATTGTTAAGTCTTACAACTTACAACACTTTGTTAAACAAAAACCATTGTCTTATTCTTTTATAAATTGAATAAACAAAAAAAAGTTAGTCAGGATCCTAATATATAAAAATTATTATACAATAATTTACTCACGATTTTATAATAAAATTATATCAAATTCATGCAACGGTTTTTTTGCAACATTTTCTTACGTTTATTCACACAATACGACTAAGACAACCGTTGTCTCAATCCAACAACGGTTAAAGTAAAACATTGTCTTAATATTATTTAGACAAAAGTTAAAAAAACTGTTGTCTAAACCCATTCATTTGCGTCGTCTATATCCACTACTTTTCACTTTCTTAGACAACGGTTCGTAAACCATTATAATGTAGTGGATTAGACAATACTTTTTTGAGCCAAAAAATAATTTGTCATCTGTTAATTTTAGGCAACACTTTTTCGGTCGTCCGTTGTCTGAAAGGTGTCGTCTGATTCAGTTTTTCTTATAGTGCACATTTGAGACAGTATAAAACACTGTGAAACACATTTCCACGCATTCCTTCCGGTCGAGTAGGTATTACTCCGCCCATATTTTCCGAAAATCCTGCAAACTCAATCCCGAAATAATCGCCCGCTCGAGCAGTCGCACCCCAGACTGAATACACGCGCACTCGCTCTTGCAGGCCAAGGAATTCATCCACTATTTCAGCAACCTCCGTATATGAGTTAGATTCAATTTCACAATTTATTCTACCAACAAATTTACAAAACTGAATGTGAATAGTAATCTAGTAAAACTATATTTATTATAATATTTAAATTATAGTTTAATTTTAAAAGTCAGTATATTTGAGTAGTTGGTAGGTAGCATTCTATCTACAAATTTAACTAAATTAATAGAAACAAACTAATTTAAGTAGGTAAGTATCATATATTCTATCTCTAATTTATCTATCTCTAACTTGTCTCTTAGTAACAGGGGTACTAGGATCAAATCTACAAATTTAATATATTCAACCGTTTAATTTGCAACCTTCCTTGCCCCCTATATGATATATTATAAAAACAGTTGTAAATAAAACTTATGTGGGCAAAGAATTATATATAAAATAAATACAAAATCCGGCAAGTCCAATGTTGAAAATGTTGCTCTCATCAGATTAAACTCAAGAATTTCAGTACCTTGTCCATGGCCCAAAACAATTAAAAACCTTACATGCAATTGGGGATAGTTTATATTTTATCTAATTAGATTATATTAAAATTGAAGTACTTTACTTAGAGATGGACATGAATAATGTAAGTGGAGTAAGAAGTGATGATGGTAGCTGGCGGAATTCAACAAGGTATGCTCATGTGTTGTTGGTTGATCAGAATCCTGCCTCACTGGTGTACACAGCATCTCTGCTTCAAGAACACCTCTACATTGGTAAGGATTTCATAATTAGATGTAAGCACGTGACCTTGTAAACTCTTTTGAGATATCTTGAGTATTAGTTTTGAGTAAATACTTTTGATTTTCATCCTGCATATAATTTCATGTACACAAATTTTAGACCTACCTCAGTTTCATCACTTTTGAGATATCACAATGTTGAGTCTAGTGTAGCTCCCACAGGTCTCCATATCTGTTTGAGGTAGCCGATTTGACCATTTGTTTCTTTATAATATGTTGTGATGAAATGTGTTATTTTTACTCCAGAAAAATATATTATTATTCATTATCCGTTGCCTTTGGTTGATTATGCTAACATGATTTTATATTATAGTTGTACTTTGTTGAAAAATGTTTTTTTGGAAATAAAATTAATGAAATTCATGTTTATCGAATTTAATAGATCGATTCAAAAACTGGTATAATTTTTTTTTATCATTTTTATCTAGATATTTTTCCCAATGTATATCAAGATTGTGTATTACTTGTTCGAACAAAATGGAATGTATATGTATGATATAACTTAAAAGCTAAAGAGTACAAGTTTAGTTTGATATATATACACAGCTATATCAAAGAATATTGATATTGCAAAAGCAAAAATATAATTTTATCAGTGAAATGTATTAATTTTTTGTAAAATTTAATGGCCCAATGAAAAGCCTTATCTAATTACCTAAATAGTTACTAACATTTTTAAGCTGATTTTGTTACAGTGACAATCGCAGCATCAGCAGCCACAGCACTCAAATTTTTTGAGGCCAGAAAAGGGTTTTATGACATTGTGATTGCTGATTTTCACATGCAAGACATGAACATCTATGATTTTATGCAGCGCATCCTGGATCAATGCTTGACCGGAATGCCCATCATTTGTAAGTTCAACTAAATTACAAACAGACACTGAACATGCATAAAAACGAGCTCTGTGTGTTTCTTGATACTTTTGGATTTTGTTGGTGTCTGGCAAAGCTTTATCATGAAAATTTTATGTACTTACTTTTTCCCGTGGATAAGTGCTTTCATTTGTAATATGAGCTTAGTCAAAGACTAATTTATTAATATGCAGTGATGGCCGAAGATTACCCAGTGGACGTAATAAAGGAGGCTCTGGAAAAAGGAGCATCCTTCTTCTACCAAAAACCACTTGTACCCGATAACATAGCATTTCCACAGTACCACCTGTGGCCGCAAATTTTACATTTTCCGGACAGAGTGCATGGTGCTACTACTTTCTCAAAGCAAAAAAAGAGGGTATTGGTTAATTCTAGTGACGGAGATGGAAAAAGAAGAAAGATTCGAAATGCACAAGACGGTGTGACTATTAAGGGTACTTCTGATGAGCATGATGATCATACTCAGCCGTGATTTTTACTTCTAGTATCTTGTCAACATATATATATATATATACTTCTAGCAAAAATATAGTATGTGAATTGTTTGACTAGTATATATATTTTCAATTAGCAGAAGCTGGCCTAGGAAAAACTTCAAAGGTGAGGACTGAGCGCTATAGCCAAGCCCCTAGCTATTTGGAGGTACTAGCTAATTAAAAGATTACATACATTTATGCAGAGGCATTTTTAATTTGCTATATTGTTTTTGTCAACCCTATTGTTTAAGTATGTGTTACAAATCACTTAATCACTTATCATTTAGGGGTTTTAAATTACTAATTTTTATGTTTGAGCATTAAAGTTTAGGCCGACTCATTCAATTGGGCTTTATGCAAACTTTTCAATGATTATTTCTTGGGTTTATAGAAAGTGGTAATCAAGTGAATTAAATTACACCTTAGGGTAACTGTGGTGTTTATAACTATAAGAGAAAAAATCTCTAGAGTGTTCACTTGTTATATTTGTTTCCATTTTTTCAACATATATACATGCTTGCAGGAGAGAAAGGTTGCACTATATGTAATTCAATATATAGCTGGTTTGTGCAGATGCATGTGATACATTTATGGTACATGTATGTCATATGTATAAATTAAAATATATAACCCGGAGGTAATTAAGAGGCTAATGGTAATTCACGAAATTTTGACATGTGGTTTCAGTTTGTGTTTGAATGTATTTAGAAAAAAAAAATTGAAGTAGAAATTTTTTCTCTTTGCAATTTGCAATACATACATATTATTAGTTTGTAAGGTATGCTCAGGACTAGTACACATTAGAAGTAAATCCTGTAGTCTCATAGAAGATTTATTTGATCTAATCTTATGTTCATCCTGCTGTACTGTAATTTCATCTTCGCTCCAGAAACCTAAAGAGGGGAGGCAGCCGTGCAATTACCCCAACTATGCTGGCTATACCTTTGATGGTGTTCAACAAATCATAAATCGATTGAAATCAAACAATGCACTGAATGGAACACCTGAGAATGTTATCATGAACAGTGGAAGCGATCAAGTAGCTGGGGAAAATGGGTATCAATTATTCATGGAGGGTCAAGTGACCCCGACAGATGATTATCTGACACATGCTTTTCAGATTCCAAATCAAGAAGCATCAGGTAATTTAAGTGGAGGAATGTATCTTAATGAAAATGTTAACATGAACACTATCATGGATCAAGTAGCTGGGGAAAATGGAGGAATTCAATTATTCATGGAAGGGGGTCATCAAGTGACCCCGACAAATGGTCACGTAACAGGTGCTTTTCAGATTCCAAATCAGGAAGCTTTAGGTGATTTCTGTAGAGGATTGTATGGTAATGAAAATGTTATCATGAACACTGGAAGCCGTCAAGTTGCTGGGGAAATTGGAGCTCAAGTTTTCATGGAAGGGCATCACCTGACCTCGACCAATGGCGGGTCAAATGGTTATGTGACTGGTGCTCTGCAGCTTCCAAATCAAGAAGCATCAGGTGATTTGGTTAGAGGAATATATTGTAATGAAAATACAGGCGATCTGGGTTACATGAACACTGGCCAAGGCACTGCTACTAGTCATAGTGATACAGTTGAAGCACAGCTAACTGCTGATGATATTTCTGAACTCTTGAGCTATGTCAATGGAGAAGAGGGCAATCTAGCAGTTGAAGAAAAATCGGCTAACCACCAGCGTGCATAACCATTTGTGCACGACAAATCTGGTTTATTGTCTAAAAAAATCAATCATTTTCATCATCTTTATTCATGCAATGTAAACTTACTATTTTTAATGACTTACTATTTTCATCATCATAACGGGACAATGTACTCTTTTTAATGACTTACTATTTTTGAAAATCAAATCTATTATCTAAAAAATTTAATCATTATCATCTTTATTTATGTTTTATCCTTATACAAGAAGCATAACACAGATCTTATCGAAAACTTCGTCCCTCAGCCGCCAAATTAATAAGGAATACTTTGGTTTCTCCATCGTCAAATTAATAAGGATTATTGATGTTAAAATAAATGAATAAAAACCGTTAATTAAAAATTGTAATTGGTTGTTAGTAGGATTTACTTAAAAGTGAATTTTAATGAAATAAACCAAATGTGAGTAGGTTTTCTAAATTTAAATTTAATAGAATTCTCAAAATAAAAAATCGTAATTTTATTTTCTTTTCAGTTTTGGAGTAATTTCAATTGGATAATAATTGTTAAATCATAACTAAACTAAAAAAAATTGAGTTTCTTGTGTGCTCAAATCTGATTTTTAGAATTCAAGATAGAGTTAAAATAGTAAAGCGATCGTCCAAATCTCAAAAATAATATATATTTTTTTATTAATTTTAACTCAAATTTGGTTATTTGTTCTCGAAATTTTTAAATTTAGAAATTCCTGATTTTTCCAATAAAATATTAAAAATTTATCTGAGAAAAATCTAATTCAACGCAAAATATAATTAATATGATAATAGAATTATATAACATTGTATATTCATATAATTTTAACACTAAACTAATATAAGAACCGGTAAATTGTAACATTCTTGTTAGAGAGAGGTCTGCGCCCGGGGAAGTATTGGATATGATCTGAAATCTATAGTAAGAGTGTATCTGTGATGTTCCTGCGGAGATTGTCCTGGAGCTTTGTGCTAAGCTGTCATTCATAGGCACCAGACATGAGGCATGGGTCAGGGGGGACGCAGTTTCTTACAGCCCAGAGATCATTTGAAGGGTTTTTGCATTACCCCAACCCTCATGCAGAATTTGTTCGAGCACCATGGACAGAGAAGCGTACAACCGTACGGGCTTGGATCATATACTTTAGGATCTGGCTAAGCCAGGCACACAATGGACTACACACCGGAGTTCTAGTAACTATTAGCACTTCCAGTATGCCACTTTGAATGTGTACGTATGTCAGTGCCTAGTATAACTTTTTGTGTGCAGGCCTCCTCTCGACCACTTATCTAATTACAATTTCGAGTAATCAAACGGTAATGCTTTGGGGTATCTACACAGGTCAGTGGTATACCACATGGCCTAGACGATGACTATTAATTTTCTCCAAGATGTGTTAAAATATTATAATCTAAACTTTGGTTTATTATTTTATTTATCTAGAATGTTCTTGGAAGTTCCTAGAATAGACTTTTGAGGTTCAAGGCCTTTTGCATTTCAACATTGTTCATGTACTTAGGAGTTACATATTAATTAAAGATGCAGGTAATAGAAGCATTCTAGTGTAGCTTCCATGTAATCCTATAAATAGGACAATCTTCCAAGCTTTGTAATCATCAAGAATTATCAAATCCTTTTGAGTGAAATACATTTGTGAGTTTTATATTTTGTGTGAGTAAGTTGTGTGGATTATTGAGAACAAGTTTCTTCTCTTTAATCTCCAACACATTATACACTTAAAATTCCTACAAAGTGGTATCAAGAGCAAGGTTTAGAGATGGCTTCCAACAACAATATGTTGCAACCTCAACTTCCTTGTTCGACGGGAAAGAATTACAACCAATGGAGCATACAAATGAAGGTTTTATATGACTCTCAAGATCTTTGGGAGATTGTGGAAAGTGGATATGAAGAAACGGCGAATCAAGCCAATCTCTCACCACAACAATTGAGTACTTTGAAGGAAAATCGAAAGAAGGACAAGAAGGCTCTCTACTTTATTTATCAAGCGGTGGATGAAGTAATTTTTTGAGAGAATTTCAACGGCGTCAACATCAAAGGAGGCATTGGATATCCTCAACAAGGCCTGCAAAGGAGAAGAAATAGTAAAAATGGAGAGACTTCAAGCTCTAAAAGGTGAATTTGATTCACTCAAGATGAAGGAAAGTGAAACGGTGGAGGAATATTATAAGCGAACAATTTTGATTGTTAATCAACTTCGTGTATATGGTGAAGATATTACGGATAAAAGAGTCTTGGAAAAAATTCTTTGTAGCATGACTCGAAAATTTGAGCATGTTGTCGTGGCACTTGAAGAATTGTTGGGCTCACTCTAATCTATTCTCATGAACTTTGCATCAAACAATTTGATTCCTCTTCTTTCGAGCAAGCTTTTCAAGTTCAAGACACAATCGTGGCGGTTTTAGAGGAAGAGGTAGAAGAGGATCATTTCATGGTCGAGGACAAGGAAGAGGAAATGTGCCAAGTGAAAATTCAAGCTCATTCCAAAGAGGAAGAGGAAGATCTCGTGGAGGTTACAATGGGAGAGGGAGAGGTAATTCTTTTAATTTTCAATGCCATTATTGTCATAAAATTGGGCATATGAAAAAAGATTGTTACAAAAAGATTAATGATGAAAAAGATGACTCAAATTTTCTATATGAGGACATTGAGGAGAAAGATGAAAGTATGCTTCTTGTTAGTAACGCTCAAAAAGTTCAAGAAGAATCTCTTGATGATGTTTGGTATATCGATATTGGTGATGTTCCAATTCGAACAAAGCAAAGTATATAAATTATATCTCTAATGTTTTTATGTTCCCGATCTTAAACATAATCTTTTAAGTGTTGGGCAACTTTTAAGAAAGGGGCATCATGTGAATTTTAAAAATGGGATCCTTGTTGCAGGAGTCAAGATGAAATCAACTAAAATGTTTTCATTGAAAATTCAAAGTGAGGCTCTTCCATGTTTTGCTAAAATTGTGAATGACAAGTCTTGGCTTTGGCATCTTCGATATAATCACTTGAGTTTTAGCACTTTATCCAAGATTTGTAAAGGTCATATGGTGAGAGGCATTCCAAATATTCAAAAGCAAGATCAAGTATGTGAAGATTGTGTTTTTGGCAAGCATCACCGGATCCGGTTGCTTTTGAAGATGCCGCTAAGGAAAATAAATGAAGACAAACCATGGATCAAGAAATTGATGCAATTGAAAGAAATGAAACTTGGGAGTTAGTTGAAGCTCCTAAAGGAAAGAAACCCATTGGAGTCAAGTGGGTTTACAAGACAAAGTTGAATGCACAAGGTGAAGTTGAAAAGCATAAGGAGCACTTGGTGGTAAAAGGCTACAAGCAAAAATATGGTGTTGATTACAAAGAAGTATTTGCTCCCGTGGCACGTCTTGAAACAATTCTCTTGTTAATTTCTTTGGCCGCTCAAAACAAGTGGCAAGTTCACCAAATGGATGTCAAATCCGCTTTTTTGAATGGAGTATTACAAGAAGATGTGTATATTGATCAACCACCGGGCTATGTGAAAAAGAACGAAGAAAATAAAGTCTATCGTTTGAAGAAGGCTTTGTACGGTCTAAAGCAAGCCCCACGTGCATGGTATAGCCGCATCAATGATTATTTTATGAAGATGGGATTCAAGAGGTGTCCATTTGAGCATACACTTTACATCAAGGAGAACAAAGGTAAAATTATCATCATTGGCTTATATGTGGATGCTTTGATCTTTGCGGGAAATAATCATGATGACATTGAAGAATTTAAGAAAAATATGATGTAGGAATTTGAGATGACTGATTTGGGACTACTCCACTATTTTCTTGGTATTGAAGTAAAGCAAGATGAGAATGGAATTTTTATCTCTCAAGAAAAGTATGCAAAAGATTTGTTAAAGAAGTTTAGAATGGAAGATGCGAAACAAAGTATTACTCCCGTTGAAGTTGGATTGAAGTTAAGTAAGGATGATGATTCTAAGTTTGTTGATCCTACTTTATACAGAAGTCTTGACCGCCACTCGGCCGGATATTACCTATGGTGTAAGTTTGATTAGTAGGTTCATGGAACAACCAAAGAAGACACATTGGGAGGCTGGAAAAATAAGTTTGATTATTTATACGTATCTAGAAAAATAATCCCCGTCTTATATATATATATATATATATATATATATATATATATATATATATATATAGGGGGCGTTCCACAGCCCCCGTTGGATATCCCCATACCCTTAATGTTTCATTGAGGGCGTACGTTTTTAAATAAATAATTAAAAATAGAAGAATACTAGAAAAAAATATAACATTCAGCACAAAATAGTGGGAATATTTTTCTAGATACGTATAAATTTAAATTCAAATTTTGTACAATTTTCTATTTTTATTTAATTTTTAATGTAAATTTACAAATTATCTAAAACTGGGCGCCCTCAATGTTTCATTGAGGGCATACATTTTAAAACAAATAATTAAATATAGAAGAATACTAGAAAAAAATATAACATTCATCACAGAAAATAGTGGGCATGTTTTTCTGGATACTTGTAAATTAAACTATCGACTTTTAATTTTTTCTTATTTTAATATCGACTTTTTTATTAATATTAAAATATTATATTATATCAAAACTTACATTGATACTATTATTACTAATGCTTTTATTTGTCTTATATTTTCATAGTAAGTTGCAAATTTATTTTATTTTTCCTATTTTTATTTAAATTTTGAGTAATTCTACAAACTAGTTAAAAACGGACGGAAAAATCGAATAATTCGAAAATTAATAAAAATAAGGTAACATTCGTCACAAAAATAGTAATTATTTTGGTGTGTATGAATTTAAATTCAAAATTTTCCTTTTTTTATATTTTTTTTTAATTTTTCAAAGTGACTGTCCGTAATGAAACATTGAGTTGTTAGACAGTGAGTGATTATGATTACTTGGTGTGTATGAATTTAGAGCATAAGGTACAGGGTTTAGGATTTAAGGTATATGATTTAGGGTTTAGGGGTTAAGAGTTACGGTAACCCCTAAACTTAAAATTTTGTAATATTTTTCTTATGTAACCAAAATCTTTGAATTTTTTTATAATTGATACGTTGATTAGATATGATGCGTACCATTTTATTTGATCTCTGGTGCTATCTACAACATCGTCATTGTTTAAAGCTTTATTTGATTTGTTGGACAATGTTTCTTATTCTATCGCAAGTATCCGTACCTCCATTGCTACTACTAATATTTTTAGTTGTCTTGTAGTGTTTGTAGTGAGTATGATTACTTTGGTGTATATGAATTTAAATTCAAAGTGACTGTCCGTAACGAAACATTGAGGTGTTGGACCCTGTTTATTATCCTCGAATCATTACTTACATTTCTATTACTACTACTATTTTTAGTTGTCTTATAGTGTTAATAGTGAGTGAGTACGATTACTTGGGTATGTATAAATTTAGAGTAAAAGGTATAGGGTATATGATTTAGGGTAAAGGATTTAGGGTTTAGGGGTTAGGTTAACCCCTAAACTTTAAAATTTCTAATCTTTCTCTTATATAACTAAAATCTTTGAATCTTTTGTAGTTGATAGTGTTTATAGTGAGTATTATTACTTGGTTGTGTATGAATTTTAATTCAAATTTTGCCTTTTTACAATTTTTATTTAATTTTTCAAGTAAATCTTCAAAGTAGTTAAAATGAGTGGAAAAATTCAACAATTAGAAAATTAATTAAAATAAGGTAAAATTCGTCACAAAAATAGTAACTACGATTACTTGTGTGTGTATGAATTTTAAATTTAATTTTCGCCTTTTTTCTATTTTATTTAAATTTTCAAGTAAATTTACAAACTAGTTAAAAATGAGTAAAAAAATTCAATTATTAGAAAATTAGTTGAAATAAGGTAACATTCGTCACAAAAATAGTTACTACGATTGCTTGAGTGTGTATGCATTTTAATTTTAATTTTGACTTTTGATATATTTTTAAATTAATTTTTTTAAAAGAACACCCTCAATATTTCATTGAGGGCGTCTGAATGAAACATTGAGGACACCCTCAATGTTTATGTTTCATTGAGGGCGTCCTCAATGTTTCTTTGACGGTGGTCGTTTTTAAACAAATAATTAAAAATTGAAGAATACTAGAAAAAAAATATGACATTCATCACAAAAATAGTGGGCATGTTTTTATGGATACGTATAAATTTAAATTCAAATTTTGTACAATTTTCTATTTTTATTTCATTTTTCATGTAAATTTACAAATTATGTAAAACTCGGCGCCCTCAATATTTCATTGAGGATGCACTCAATACTTCATTGAGGGCGTACGTTTTAAAAAATAATTATAAAATAGAAAATTAATATAAAAATAATAAATATTTATTTTTTATTTTGAATTTTTCTGCTTCTGCTTTATTTATTCTATTTTATTTAGTAGAGGTGTGCACCTCTACTAGTTTGTTTTTTTCTTTTTTGTTTAAATTTAAATAGATAAAAAAAATTATTCTACTTTTTAAATGAAAAATTACCACGTTAACTAAAATAATTTTAATTTTTTATTATTTTAAAATGCAAAATTTATTTTAATTTTTTCTTATTTTAATATTATTTTTTAGTTTTTTAATCAAAAAATAATATAATATACATTTTATTCAATTATTTCATTTAATATTTCTATTTATTCTATTTTTAATTCAAAATTTAATATCACAGCACCCTCAATCAAACAAACATTGAGGGTGTAGAAGGACAAAAATGTAATTTTAGGAGACACCCTCAATGCTTCATTGAGGGCGTAGTAATAGTTTTCCGCCTTAAATTCTTGATTTAAATTTAATTTTTTTATATAATAAATTATTACAAATTAATAAAAATTAAAAAAACAAATTATTAGAAAATTATTGAAATAAGGTAATTTAAGATATTTTCAAATATTTCTCCATTTTTTAAAATTAAGTAATTAATTATTACATTTTTATTTAATTTTTCAAGTAAATCTACAAACTAATTAAAATTAAAAAATAATAATCAATCCATTTTTTTCTATTATTACATTTTATATTGCTATTTATTATATTATTCTTTTTTTGATTAAAAACTATTATAATATCCATTTTTTCCCAAATATTTCATTCTATATTATATCAAAACTTACATTGCTACTATTATTACTAATGCTTTTATTTGTCTTATATTTTAATAGTAAGTTGCAATTTCATTTTATTTTTTCTATTTTTATTTAAGTTTTTGAGTAATTCTACAAACTAGTTAAAACCGGGTAGAAAAATCGAATAATTAGAAAATTAGTGAAAATAAGGTAACATTCGTCACAAAAATAGTAATTATTTTGGTGTGTATGAATTTAAATTCAAAATTTTCCTTTTGTATATTTTTATTTAATTTTTCAAAGTGACTGCCCGTAATGAAACATTGAGTTGTTAGACCCGTTTCTTCTTCTCTCCTTAGAATCATTACTTACATTGCTACTACTACTATTTTTAGTAGTCTTAGAGCATCTCCAACGGTGTGATGTAAATTGGTTAGTTATATTCAAATAAATAGACAATCGCTTAAAATTTGTTGAACCTATAAGACAATGTACTCCAATGTTATTGGTTATAATGGTTGGCTATATTCTAAAAATAGTATGTTATAATTATTTCAAGTTATTATAAATAGAATTTATTATCTTAATGTGGTAACTGATGAGTTGAAATTATGTTACAGGTCCCTAGAGGATCGACAAATATAGTCAACGAGAAGGGGTTGGCTAAAATTATAGACAACAGCTTTGTCCCATTGGAGTGCTCAATTTTTTACAAATTATGTAAACAAATTATTTTTGGTATGTCAACTAGATTTTTAGCTAAGGGTTTTAAATCATTGGAGATGCTCTTATAGTGTTAATAGTGAGTGAGTACGATTACTTGGGTGTGTATGAATTTAGAGCATAGGGTACAGAGTTTAGAATTTAGGGTATATGATTTAGGGGTTAGGGTAACCCTTAAACTTTAAAATTTCTAATCTTTCTCTTATATAATTAAAATCTTTGAATCTCGGCCCTTTGTAGTTGATAGTGTTTATAGTGAGTATGAATTTAAATTCAAATTTTGTCTTTTTACAATTTTTTTTAAAATTTTCAAGTAAATCTACATAGTTAAAATGAGTGAAAAAATTCAACAATTAGAAAATTAATGAAAATGAGGTAAAATTCGTCACAAAAATGATAACTACGATTACTTGTGTGTATATGAATTTTAAATTTAATTTAGGGTTTAGGATTTACGGTTTAAGGTTTAGGGGTTAGGGTAACCCCTAAACTTTAAAATTTCTAATATTTCTCTTATATAACTAAAATCTTTAAATCCTTTTGTAGTTGATAGCGTTTATAGTGAGTATGATTACTTTGGTGTGTATGGATTTAAATTCAAAATTTTCCTTTTCTTATATTTTTATTTAGTTTTTCAAAGTGACTGCCCGTAACAAAACATTGAGGTGTTGAACCATGTTTATTCTCTTCGAATCATTACTTACATTGCTATTACTACTACTATTTTTAGTTGTCTTATAATGTTAATAGTGAGTGAGTACCATTCCTTGGGTATGTATAAATTTAGAGTATAAGGTATAGGGTATTGGATTTAGAGTAAAGGATTTAGGGTTTAGAGGTTAGGGTAACCCGTAAACTTTAAAATTTCTAATATTTCTCTTATATAACTAAAATCTTTGAATCTTTTGTAGTTGATAGTGTTTATAGTGAGTATGATTACTTGGTTGTGTATGAAATTTAATTCAAAATTTTCCTTTTTACAATTTTTATTTAATTTTTCAAGTAAATCTACAAAGTAGTTAAAATGAGTGAAAAAAATTCAACAATTAGAAAATTTATGAAAATAAGATAAAATTCGTCACAAAAATGGTAACTACGATTACTTTTGTGTCTATGAATTTTAAATTTAATTTTCACTTTTTTTCTATTTTATATAATTTTTAAGGAAATTTACAAACTAGTTAAAAATGAGTAAAAAAAAAATCAATTATTAGAAAATTAGTTGAAATAAGGTAACATTCATCAGAAAAATAGTTATTACGATTGCTTGGGTGTGTATTAATTTTAATTTTGATTTTGATTTTTTATATATTTTTAAATTAATTTTTTTAAACGAACGCCATTGAGGGCAGGGGGATGTTTATTATTATTGTAAATTTACCTGAAAAATTAAATAAAAATAGAAAATTATGCAAAATTTGAATTTAAATTTATACATATCCAGAAAAACATGCCCACTATTTTTGTGATAAATTTTAAATTTTTTTCTAGTATTCTTCTATTTTTAATTATTTATTTAAAAACAACCGCCCTCAGTGAGGGGGATATCCCCCGGGGATCTGGACCAATCCCCTAAATATATATATATAGGTAAAAGGGATCTAAAGTTACCTTTAGAAAATTTTCCTAAATTTAACTATTGAAAAATACTTTGTTTAGTCTTTAACACTCAAATTTAACATTAAATCATGATTTTAATTGTGTTTAACACCACATATATCACTAATTGTGTTCTAAGTGAATTTATAGGTTAAAATACAAGAATTGTGATATTTATGTACAGAATGTTGCATGCATTAATAAAATATTTATTTTCTTATATTAACGTTAATTATTACATGAAAAGTGTTTATCATAACATAAACATATCTATCTTAATTAAAAATTAGAGTAAAATAAGTGTGGGAGGCTTGTAGAAGCAAAAAAACCCCAATTTAGTAGGTTAACTTTAGGAAAATTTCCTAAAGATAACTTTAGATTCCCTTTATCCCTTATATAATTGTCCAATGTTAGGCTCAAGACATGTCTGAATACCACTATTAACAAGCCTACACTATGTGACTATGTCACACTACATGACCTAGTGAATTCTATCACTGGGATATAGTATAGGTCTCTAAATGTACTTGTCTTGTTCTCATGAACAATAGCTTTATCATGTATGCTCAGATCTATAATGAGCTTAGTAAAGTTTCTTGCATCTAGATTGTATATAGGCCATTGAATAATTGTCCTGGTAGAAGTTCAGTAATGCTCATGCAGCAGGATAGAAATGAATAAGGCCATGAAGAAATAAGTTGCAGAAATTTGTCTAAGGCATTATATAGCAAAGTCAGAAGAAAGCTATGTCGTGAAGTCACCAATATCTATGTCGTGAAGTGCTACATCGCATAGTCCATTTTGGTCTATGTCGAGAAGTCCTCAAGATACATGTCGTGAAGTGTTGAAGTCAGCAAAGTCAAAGAAGCCTAGATCGTGAAGTCCTCAGAAGCCTTATGTCGCATAGTCATCAAATGACCTATGTCGCATAGTCATCAAATGACCTATGTCGCATAGTCGTCAAATGACTTATGTCGCATAGTCATCAAATGACCTATGTCGCATAGTCATCAAATGACCTATGTCGCATAGTCGTCAAATGACTTATGTCGCATAGTCGTCAAATGACCTATGTCGCATAGTCATCAAATGACCTATGTCGCAAAGTCTTCAAAGGCTATATCGCGTAGTCCTCACAAGTGAGATCGTGAAGTCAGGAATGAAGTGGAGTTCACGATATCAACACTTAGCCGTTTACAACAAGACAAATCAAGGTACAGAATCAAGAATCAAAAGAGACAAATACTGAAGCATTTGTTCTGGCAAGGTGGTCCAAAGAACAGATGGCAAATCTACAGCTAAACTTGGAGAGAAAGATAAGAGACAAGCAGCTAAAGAAACGGGAAAGACTCCGAAAAGCAGGTGGTCCTTCCTGACACATTAACTTCTTATGGTAGGACAAGTTGGACTTTCAGCAAGGGGTAACTGTGTAAAAATAGGTGTGTGCACTAGTTTGTATAGGGCTTATATATATCATGCACATCCTATTGTAAGCTGCAAGAGAGATACACATAGTTATTTGCTAAGCTCTTTTCTCTGTAAGCAAGCAAGTTCAAACTGTTCTTGTTTAGAAGCCAGAAATTCGATTGTGAATTTCCTGGAAAGCTGTAGTATTTAATTTGCTTATACAAAGTAGATTAAAGTGATTGTGTGTGTTGTTTACTTTCCGCATATTGCATAGCATAATCATTTACAGTTTATATTTAGTTTCAAGTAAACGAAAATCCATCAAACTATCCATTCACCCCCCTTCTGTCTAGTTTCTAGGTGATATTCATTGCTAACAAGTGGTATCAGAGCGGGCTGTTAACATACAAACAGAAAAAGATCAAGAATGAGTTCACAAAAACTAAGCAGTATCAAGATTCCTCCCTTCAACAAGGAGCACTACAGCTTATGGAAGAAGAAGATGTTGCTGTTCATCAAAACTTCTAATCCCATGTTTTTAGACATTCTAAAACATGGTCCCTTTGTTCCAATGATTGAGATTGGTGAGACAACAGTAGGCACTGAGATAATACCAGCAAAACATGTTCCCAAAGACCCCACAAAGTACACTGATTCTGAAAAGGAGAAAATAGCACTGGATGGACATCTTCAACTTATAATCTGTGAATCTATGGATTTCAACATGTATGGCACTGTTGCTCACTGTACTAGTGCCAAGAAGATGTGGGATCTTATAGAAGTGCTCTGTGAAGGAACTACTGAAGTAAGAAAGAACAAGAAGCAGATTCTTGTTTCACAATATGAAGCCTTCATGGCTCAGCCGAAAGAGGGAATCACAGAAGTGTTTGAGAGGTTCAACAAGCTGGTAAATGAGCTCAAACTCTACGACAAACACTATGAGACAGAAGAGCTTAACATGAAGTTTTTACTAACTCTTCCAGACCATTTAGAACCAAGAATCTCTTCCCTCAAAGAAAGAGATCTAACTAAGATTGGTTTTGATGTGCTGTATGGTGTTTTGAAAACCTATGAGCTGGAGTTGTTTCAAAAGAGATCCATTCAAGCTAAACAAGGGTTAATGGCAAATACTTCCTGTGCCCTTATTGTTGACAACCTAAGTCAAAGAATGGACTCTCTTAAAATCAGTCAGGTCAAGATTGAGGAACTGGAAGTTGAAGACACTGGTGATGAGGCCCAAGTTGTCTATGATTTGCCTGAGGATGATGAGTTTTACAACATGGAAGAACTGGACAAAATGGAAAACAAATCTTTTGCTTATATGGCTAGGAGGTATCCTAACATAAGGTTTAAAAGAAAGCAGCCATTCAGGTCCAAGTTCAATACTGGAAACACTGGTGGATCTAGTGGCTCAAACACCTTCAATAAAGGAAAAGGGATTGCTGGTGCTGCTAAAGGTGGATACAAGACAGGAAGTGTGGATAGGACCAAAATAAGGTGCTATAACTGCAATGAACTTGGGCATTTTGCCACTGAGTGCAAAAAGCCTAAACAAGTCAAGAAGGACAAAGCATACTTAGAGCTTGAAGCTAAGTATGAGGCTCTAGTCAAGAAACAACAGGGCAAAGCTTTTATTGCTGAGGGAAAATGCTGGGATGACTCTGATGAAGAAGAAGAACAAGAGTACTCAAACTATGCCTTGATGGCATTTTCTGATGATGGTGATTCAAGTCAGGTACCTATTCTTACTTCTCTTGATATGACTCCCCTTCAATATAAGCAAACTGTTGAAGATATGAGCACTGAGATGTTTAATATTCATACTAGCATGTTAGTAGCTAATGAAGAAATTGATAGACTAACTGCTAAGAATGTTGAGCTTACAGAAAAGAATGAGAAACTTGAGTTAATGGTTGTGAACCTGGATGGTTTGAAAAAGGAGGCTGAGTATCGTAAAAACAAAGTGATTTGTGCTGAACAGATAGAGAAAGCCCTTAGGGAACAAATTGCTGAAACTGAACTGAAACTAAGAAGCTTTAAAAACTCCTCTGAACTTATTCAAACCTATCACAAGGAACACACTGAAGACTGCAAGGTTGGAGTTGGTTTTGACTATGAAAATGACAAGGGAAGGAAGAAGGTCAAGGGCAAAGGAAAGGAAACTTTTACAAACAAAAATGCCCCAACCATACTGTCAAGTGTTGAACAGCCCATCTTCAGAAAGAGTGCTGTTGAGTTTGATGAGGAACTACTGATCATCAAGCAACAACTACTTGAAGAAGATGAGGCTGCTAAAAACACTTCTTCCTTTCCTGAACTTGTCAATCAGAAAGAGACCAAAGACAATCTTGTCAAGAGTCCTAAAGCAAAGAAAGAAGCTGTTAAGAAAAAGAAACAAAACAGAAATGGTAGAGTTGGTGTTAACAAGAGAAACAACTATGCTTATGTGTCAAATGCTCCCAGGAAACAATGTCAAAAATGCCTATCTGTTAATCATTTGACTCATAAGTGTAGTAAGCCTGAAATTGTTGAAGTTGACAACCTGAGTAACCATTCTGCCAGCATAAATTCTAGTCATGATTCTTTCTGTGGTAAGCCAAACTGCATGACATGCTATGTGACTGTGATTGCTAACTGTTTATCTCTTAAACATAAACTTGACTCTGCACAATCTGGTGAATCACACACACATATGCATTCTCACAAGACAGGGTCCCCAATCAAGGTTGAGAGGGTGAAAACTTCATGTGAGCCTAAGAGTGTAAACTCCAAAGCCACAGAAAAAGTGGAGTCTCCTACTATGAGAAA
This sequence comes from Heracleum sosnowskyi, assembly GCA_030848705.1. Taxonomy (NCBI): domain Eukaryota; kingdom Viridiplantae; phylum Streptophyta; class Magnoliopsida; order Apiales; family Apiaceae; genus Heracleum; species Heracleum sosnowskyi. The sequence goes on from CM061245.1 coordinate 88,057,002, forward strand.
TGCAATTTATGACAGAAGAATTGTTAATCAAAATGTTTCTAAATCAACTGGACCCTACCAAGTGTGGGTACCAAAAACAACTTAGTCATTTTGTGAATGCAGGGCAACAGTAATAAAAGAGTCATATGGATCTTGGACAGTGGATGCTCAAGTCACATGACTGGTGATATAGCCCTGCTATCACATTTTAAGGAAAAGGCTGGCCCATCAGTAACCTTTGGAAATGACAACATTGGTTATACAATGGGATATGGCAGTGTTAAATCTGGAAATGTCATTATTGAAGATGTAGCATTTGTTGAAAGACTGAAGCATAATATCTTGAGTATTGGACAATTTACCAACAGGGGTTTCAAAGTGGAATTTGATGAAGACCTTTGTTCAATCTCAAAAAGGGAAAGTGGTGAAGTTGTTCTAACTGGTGTGAAGAAAGGAAGCTTGTTTGTAGCTAATCTCAAGGCTGCAGATAAGGGAGAAATTTGTTGTTTCTACACTAAAGCCACAAATGAGGAATTCTGGCTATGGCACAGAAAGCTGTCTCACTTGAATGTTCAGGCAATGAACTCTCTAACCAAGAGAGAACTTATCAGGGCTTGCCTGCCTTGGAGTTTGTACAAGATGGAGCATGTGAAGCTTGTCAGAAAGGAAAGATTAAAAGATCTAGTCACAAGAACAAGTTGTTCAATACAAACTCAAAACCTCTGCAGCTAATTCACATGGACTTATTTGGTCCTGTGAATGTAATGTCTCTTTCCAAAAAGAAATATGCTCTAGTGATGGTTGATGACTATTCAAGATATACTTGGGTGGAATTCCTATTCTCCAAGGATGAAGCTCCCCAAGTCATAATAGAGCATATCAAGAGAGTTGATAGAGAAGCACAAAGCACTGGTTCCTCTGTAGTTGCTTTGAGAAGTGATAATGAGACTGAGTTCAGAAATTCAACATTGTATGAGTTTTGCAAAGATAAAGGAATTTCTCAACAATTCTCAGCTCCTAGAACTCCTCAACAAAATGGAGTAGTTGAGAGAAAGAATAGAACTCTCATTGAAGCTGCAAGGACAATGCTGCTGGATGCAAAGCTACCCACTAGCTTTTGGGCTGATGTTGTTAACACAGCATGCTATGTGCAAAATAGAACATTAATCAATAAGAAGTCTGGCAAAACTCCTTACTCATTAATGACTGGAAAAAGAGCATCCTTCAAGCACCTGCATGTGTTTGGAAGCAAGTGCTTTGTGATGAAAGATACCTCTGAGCATGTTGGAAAATTTGATGCAAAAGCATTTGAAGGAATCTTCATTGGATACTCTCTGGAAAGGACAGCATACAGAGTATTTGTACCTGAGCAACACAAAGTCATGGAAAGCATGGATGTTACCTTTGATGACAAGAAGACTCCTGGACTGAAAACAAGTGATCAAGACAGTGTGCCATTGAGATTTGAGAATCAAGGTTATCTTGAGGATTCTGAAAGTGAAGATGAACCCCCTGTTCAAACTGTTCTAGAGAATGAAATCCTTGAAGTTGACAATCTTCTTCAAACACCTGTGCAAGGGTTCACAAACACAGGGGGAGAAGAAGAGAATGCACCTGTCAACCAAAATGAGCTTGGAACAGATCAAGGAAATGAACAGGGGCACACAAGGAAATGGGACAGAGCCCACACTAGGGATCAAATCATTGGAGATCCTAGTGAGGGAGTTAGAACAAGAAGGGCAACATTAAATACATGTCTGTATAGCTGCTTTCTGTCACAAGAGGAACCTAAATTAATTGAAGAAGCTTTGAAGAATTCTGATTGGATTGTTGCCATGCAAGAAGAGTTGAATCAATTTGAGAAAAACAAAGTATGGGAACTAGTACCTCCTCCAAAAGGAAAGAATGTTATTGACACCAAATGGGTGTTCAGAAACAAAATGGATGAAGAAGGAGTGGTAATAAGAAACAAAGCAAGACTGGTTGCCAAAGGATACTGTTAGCAAGAAGGCATTGACTATGATGAGACATTTGCACCTGTAGCTAGACTGGAAGTCATCAGAATCTTCCTGGCTTTTGCAGCTCACTCAGATTTCAAAGTGTATCAAATGGATGTGAAAAGTGCATTTCTCAATGGTGATCTTGCTGAAGAAGTCTATGTGTCTCAACCACCTGGCTTTGAAAATGAAGACTTCCCAAACTTTGTGTATAGACTGCTCAAGGCACTCTATGGACTCAAACAGGCACCTAGAGCCTGGTATGAAACTCTATCTCAATTTCTTCTTGAGCATCAATTTACAAGGGGTACAATTGACAAAACCCTTTTCTTCAAGAAGCATGGAAATGATATCATTCTTGTTCAAATCTATGTGGATGATATCATCTTTGGCTCTTCAAATGAAAAACTGTGTGAGAGGTTTTCTAAGTTGATGCAAAGTAAATATGAGATGAGTATGATGGGAGAGTTAACCTACTTTCTAGGTCTGCAAGTACATCAAAAGGAGGATGGCATCTTTATAAACCAGTCAAAGTATGTCAAAGATCTTTTAAAGAAATATGGTTTAGAAGACTCATCCCCTGCAAAAACTCCAATGTCCACTGCCATCAAGCTTGATGAAGACAAGAAAGGCAAAAGAGTAGACATCAAGGTTTTTAGAGGCATGGTTGGATCACTACTCTATCTCACAGCTAGAAGGCCTGATATCATGTTTCCCACATGCCTTTGTGCAAGGTTCCAGTCTGATCCCAAGGAATCTCACATGATGGCTATCAAAAGAATCTTCAAGTATCTGAAGGGGACTCCTAATCTTGGGCTATGGTATCCAAAGGGCACTGGGTTCAACCTGGTTGGTTACACAGATTCTGATTATGCTGGATGCAGAATTGACAGGAAGAGCACCTCTGGAACCTGTCAATTCCTAGGTCAAAGGTTAGTGTCCTGGTTTAGTAAGAAACAACAGTCCACAGCAACATCCACAGCTGAGGCTGAATATATTGCTGCTGGAAGTTGTTGTGCTCAATTGCTTTGGATTAGAAATCAACTTATGGATTATGGACTAGTATTAGAACACATTCCTCTAATGTGTGATAATATTAGTGCAATATCCATAGTTGCCAATCCTGTTAACCATTCCACTACAAAGCACATTGAGATCAGGTACCATTTCATTAGGGAACATGCTGCAAATGGTACCATAAAAGTCTCTTATGTTCCAACTGAGAAACAATTAGCTGACATATTTACTAAACCTCTGAATGAAGCAGTCTTCAACAGACTTGTGAGTGAAATTGGAATGCTCAATCCTTCATTTAGTTGCTCTAAGTAAGTATGCCAGTAAATGGTTGCAGCAGTAAATTTTCACTGTATTTAAATGCTCTATTCATATGGAGTGAAAATTAGCTGAGATATGATTTATAAATATTTCAGTACTTTACTGCATATTTCTTAAAATCATTTGGTGATGAAGTTGTGAGCTTTTGAGACATCTCGATATAGATGACTTTCAGAGTTCACGACATAGTTCAAATAAAACAGACTTATATCGCAAACTGTTGAGATTGTGAGACTTCGCGACATAGTTCATTTCATGAGTTTGCGACATAGTTCATTTTATGACTTCGCGACTTAGAATAACTATATCGAAAAGTCTCCACATTTGACAGAATTTTGATTTAAATTAATTTTATTTCAAAATCTGATAAAAGTCTGACAAAGTGCTTATTATTTCCTAAGAGAGTTTTAGATAGGGTATTTCTCCTATATCGCAAAGTCACCTCGACCTGTTCACTTTGGGACTTTGCGACATAGTTCATTTCTTGAGACTATGCGATATACTGTGCAAGACTTTGCGCTACAGGCCATTTTTGAATTCGCGACATACAAATAGACTGTACAAATTCATAACTCCATATCGCAGTGTCTCTATCATATAAATACCCTTTTCTAACCATTCACAACTTTTCATCTTGTCTATTGCTCTCAAACTCTCAAACCTAAGCACAAATTCTCTACTCTCTTCTTCACTCTCTCTTTTGAAATGGCACCCAAATCTCAAACAGTATCATCCTCAATTCCGTTAACCATTCCCAAAGAAACAAATCTTCTCACCATTCCCTCTGAGGCTGAGGCTAACCCAAGGTACAAGTGTTTTGTACGGTTCTTGAACACTTCCTACCTACGCCAAGCCCTAACCCTGAACCCTACCTTGTATGTCGATGTGTTGGAAGGATTCTGGAGAACGGCGTTGGTATCAACAATGGCTAGGGAAGATGGAACCTCATTCCAGGAGGTTAGTTGTTCAATTGGAGGCAAACACTTTCAGTTTGGTGAAAGGGAAATCAATGAAGCTTTGGGGTTCAAGGTGGAGGGTCATGACCAAGAAGCTACAGATGCTCAAATCGTAGATTTCATGACCTTCATTCTGTATGCTGATGAGATAGATACTGGAAAGCTAAATAAGAAGTTTGTGAGAAGGGAGTGGTCATTTCTGTTTGACGCACTCCAGAAGGTGTTTCTCTGCAGGAAGACAGGATGGGACCATATCAGTCACATTGCTGTGAAGCTAGCCTACTCCCTGGCCAACAACCAGGAGATCAATGTGGGAGCCATAATTCTCAAGGAATTGGCCCAGAGGCTAGGCAGGACCGTTCGTGGTAGAGGTAATGACATATTTTACCCTCGTTTCCTTCAAGTTATTTTAAATTTTCTTGATGCAAATATCCATGAATTGGAGGGTATAGATAAAACTAAAATGGCTTATTCCAAGTCCATGTCCAAAGTACTATTTGGCTCATTGGACACAAGGAATCAAGTGGATGTGATTCTAAGTGTGACCAAGCATATGCATGACACATTTGAGTCTTATCCACTTGATAAGCCCATATACCATGCACTTTCCTGGACAGGGGAGGCTGAGACTGGAGGAGCTACACAGTCTAACCCCAGCCTTCCCATCCCATCCAGCAACCCCACTACAAACAGTACCATAGAAGTTAGGCAGCCAAGTGCATCAATCTCTCAAAAGATTGGTGTTACTAAAAAGAAGTCAAAGAAGAGAGCCCTAGAAGTGATAAATGAATCTGTAGAGATAGAAAGTGAGAATCCTGAGTCACCTCTCACTACAACCTGTACTGAGTCTGCACAGGATCAAGAACTCACTCTTGATCCTAGGAGAAATAAGGATGCTGACACATTGAGTGGAGAGCACATCACACTTGAAACTCCTCCTATTTCTTAGGGGGAGTTGCCAAAATTCAATCTACACCACACTTCACTTCCAGAATCTACATCTCACATTTCTTCTCAGCAGATTAGTCATTCACATGACTTTTCTGAAATTGATCAATCACAATCCAACACTGTGATTGAGCCAATCTCAAGTGACATGGTGCATGACACTGTGCTCACCACCCAGGCACCACATCTAGTTGGTCAGGGAATGCATGCCGGGGCATATCCTAATGACACCAACACAAACATGGAGGATTCACCAGTTTTCACTGGAGACTCTATGCCAAATTCTCCCATCCTTAGGGATGTGGAACTGTCTTCACAGACAAATAGGGCTAATGTTGTAACACATCCCATTTCAATGGAGACAACATTAGACTCTACAACCATTCCAAGGCTGGAGGAAACTCACTCAACCATTCCCCATGAAGTGCCAAACACTAGCTCTCACTTGGCTCAGGCCACAATAACTGAATGGCTGAAACCTGTGCAACATGACAGGGCTTCAGGATCATCCTCTGTGCCACCACAATTGACGGAAGAAGACTTAAAAGATCTTCATGTGGCTCAGATTGATGAGATCTCTAGGATTGCTCAACATCTCCTCACTGCAAATCTCCCAAATTCTGACTATGAGGCTATTCTTCTCACTCATAAGGAGGATGTTGAAGCACAACAGGATAAAATTGTGGATGAAGCCCAGCAAGCTGGAAATGTGGATGCTTGGCTGGATGGCAAAAGGACAGTAAAGCTCAAGGAGGCTCTAGCTTTTCTCAGGGAGGACTATCTTACAGCCTTGGGGTCAAATGCCAAAGGTCTCTCTCCTGCTGAAATCTATGATGCAGTTAATGATGTCTACAAGAGCCAACTTAAAGCTATGCATTTTCTTGGGAAGGGTCTTCAGTCAGAAATCTCCACCATTCAGGAAGAAACAGCTCATTCTAATGCTCAACTAAAGAATTGTTTTCTTTCAGGCTTTCCCAAGGTAGATGGCATTCTTAAGGAAGTCCAGAAAACTGCCTCCAATGTCACCACGATGGACTGCACCCTAGCTATGGTTTCAGATAATATGAAGAAGCTCTCTACCAAGCTAGACAATCAGGTGCAGGCCAACATCAACTCAAACTCCATGCTTACAGTACTCTGGAAGAATCAGTATGGGAACAAGCTTGTTGATGAGGTTCCTATTTCTGATATCTCCAAGTTTGAATTCTCCAAACTCAAGGATCAATCCCTTAACTCCTTCAAATCTCAACAACTTTTCTCCAAAGTGGACAGCTTGGAAAGAGAGGTAGCTGATCTGAAAGCCGAAAACAAAGGACTATCTCTCTCCTTGGAGCAGCTTAATGCTAAGATGGATGATCAAACCAACTCCACTTCTAATATTTTGTTGGTACAACAACAAATGATGACCTCAATGATGAGACATATGAACCTGCCTATCCCTGGGGAAGCTCAAGACATCTTGTCTGATTCCAAGCCTAAGGGGGAGAAAGAAAAGGAGGTCATTCTGCAAAAGAAAGGGGGAGTACCTGCCAAGCAACAGAAGCTTAAGGACAAAATTTCTGAAGAAACAATAAAGCCAATAATCCTCCCCCCTGTAGAGGTCATAAATGCACAAGGCCAAAATAGCACAATTTCAACCACCTTCTATCCATCCACAATGCCTAAAGATATCTCAACTCCTCAACCTGCTCAACCTACTCCCAATGCTCAACCTGTCAAAGCTACAACAATCACAGAGGCCAAGCTACAGGAAGTTGCCAATTCTCACTCTATCATGATGAGGCCTTCCTGGAATTTCTGAAAGCCACCTACAGAAATGCACAAGAAGATGCAAGGACTTACAGACAGAAGCTTAAGGAAAACATCAAGTACTTCACAGTTGCAGTAAGGAAAATCAAGGATGTCCATCTAAGAGAGATAATCATGGTGTGCAAGGACAACTGCTTGTGGCACCTAGCTTTTCAAACTCTAGAGAAACTGAGATTTACTGAGCTGTCAATAATCCTGGACTTAATAGAAAAAGATGGGGCCAACAACAAGAGACTGTTTGATGACTTGAAGATAGATCAAGATCAAAGACTGCCTGAGGTTATCTCAAAGCCAAAGACAATAATCTTCCAAAGTCTATCTCAAGACAGCAACATTGACCAGTTGGTGATTCCTTCAGATTTGACAAGAAAGAATAATACAAAGATCAACCAAGTGCTGCAAATGCTAAGGGCCAAGAGGGGAGTCAGGACAGCTGAGGAACTAGAGATGATTCACACTCTACAATCTTTTCTGATCCATGGAATCATTCCTGAATCTGTCAAAGAAAAGAGCAAAGAGAAGGATGGGGATGATGATGATGAGGACAAAACCTATGAAAGGAGATCTCAGTCAAGGAGAAATAAGGATGGGCCTAGTGAGAGCAGCAGGAGCAAATATTCAAAGAAATCAAAAGATGCTGGTGATGACAAGAGGGATTCAAAAGGAGGTAAGGAAACAGTCAAGAGAACAAGGAGTGGAATTCAGCAAGTCAAGGACATTGCTAGCAGTACTTTAACCACAACACAAGACTCTAAGTCTAGGGTGGGTACTGTTAACAATGATCCTCCAAAATCATTACCTAAGACTTCTGAACCTAAATTGCCACAGAAGAAAGATGAAGCCACAAAAGTAATTTCAAGAAAACACTTCCACAAAGTTATAGCTAGTGGAGTGTTACAGTGGATGAAGGGGAAGGGAATGAAGCTACTTCCAAATGATGTGGTACTAAAGACTAATTCTCCCTGCTCCTCAAAGCTACCTCAAGTGAAACACATGAAGATCAAGAGGGCAGCTAAGAGGATAAGGATAACAAAGAGGACTGGAAAACTCACAAATGTTATTGGCATCAATGTGCCTCCATTAGATGAGGACTATGATGAAGATGCCCTAGCATTTTTGAGGGCTCAAAGGATCTTTGAAGTCAAAGTGAAGCTAGATCATCTACAGATCAAATACACTGATGGAAGAGAAAGAATAATGAAGCAAGGGGGATGGCAACATTTTGACACGTATGAGCAAGAAAGAATCAATGCCTTGTTAAATTTTGAAGAAAAGGAAGAAAGGTTGTGGAAAATAGAAATTGCTAGATTCATGAAGATGCACTCTGACTATAAAGAAAATCTAAAGAAGCTGAATGAAGAAAAGATGAGTCAGAAAGAAAAGGAGTTGGCTGAGATGGAAGAAAGAGAAAAGGAGCTAAGGAAGAAAGGGCTGTGCAGGGTAAAGCAAAATCCTTATACTGTTGAGTACAAAAATCATTATGGAGGAATAAGCAAGATAAGGATGGAGTTCATACATTCATATGTGGAAAGTGCCCTCAGAATAGCAGCTGAAGGTCTAAAAGATTCTCCTCTCATTGAAGAACTGATTGCAAGGGATGAAATTTTACTGGCCATCTCTGAAATAAAGAAGAATGAAGAAATAAGGAAGAAGAAGGTCTATGATGATTTCTTAGAGAAACAATTAAAAACTGAAACTAAGTAGCTCAAGGAAAAATCATGTAAGCCTAAATTTCCAAGTTGTTATCAATTTCTGTTCTTACTTTCAACTTCTTTATTTTTGTTCTTTTTATGTTTAGTTAGGCTTGTTATCAGACATGAAATTGTGCCTAAGGGTCTTACTCACAATTTGGGGGAGATTGTTAGGCTCAAGACATGTCTGAATACCACTATTAACAAGCCTACACTATGTGACTATGTCACACTACATGACCTAGTGAATTCTATCACTGGGATATAGTATAGGTCTCTAAATGTACTTGTCTTGTTCTCATGAACAATAGCTTTATCATGTATGCTCAGATCTATAATGAGCTTAGTAAAGTTTCTTGCATCTAGATTGTATATAGGCCATTGAATAATTGTCCTGGTAGAAGTTCAGTAATGCTCATGCAGCAGGATAGAAATGAATAAGGCCATGAAGAAATAAGTTGCAGAAATTTGTCTAAGGCATTATATAGCAAAGTCAGAAGAAAGCTATGTCGTGAAGTCACCAATATCTATGTCGTGAAGTGCTACATCGCATAGTCCATTTTGGTCTATGTCGAGAAGTCCTCAAGATACATGTCGTGAAGTGTTGAAGTCAGCAAAGTCAAAGAAGCCTAGATCGTGAAGTCCTCAGAAGCCTTATGTCGCATAGTCATCAAATGACCTATGTCGCATAGTCATCAAATGACCTATGTCGCATAGTCGTCAAATGACTTATGTCGCATAGTCATCAAATGACCTATGTTGCATAGTCATCAAATGACCTATGTCGCATAGTCGTCAAATGACTTATGTCGCATAGTCGTCAAATGACCTATGTCGCATAGTCATCAAATGACCTATGTCGCAAAGTCTTCAAAGGCTATATCGCGTAGTCCTCACAAGTGAGATCGCGAAGTCAGGAATGAAGTGGAGTTCACGATATCAACACTTAGCCGTTTACAACAAGACAAATCAAGGTACAGAATCAAGAATCAAAAGAGACAAATACTGAAGCATTTGTTCTGGCAAGGTGGTCCAAAGAACAGATGGCAAATCTACAGCTAAACTTGGAGAGAAAGATAAGAGACAAGCAGCTAAAGAAACGGGAAAGACTCCGAAAAGCAGGTGGTCCTTCCTGACACAGTTAACTTCTTATGGTAGGACAAGTTGGACTTTCAGCAAGGGGTAACTGTGTAAAAATAGGTGTGTGCACTAGTTTGTATAGGGCTTATATATATCATGCACATCCTATTGTAAGCTGCAAGAGAGATACACATAGTTATTTGCTAAGCTCTTTTCTCTGTAAGCAAGCAAGTTCAAACTGTTCTTGTTTAGAAGCCAGAAATTCGATTGTGAATTTCCTGGAAAGCTGTAGTATTTAATTTGCTTATACAAAGTAGATTAAAGTGATTGTGTGTGTTGTTTACTTTCCGCATATTGCATAGCATAATCATTTACAGTTTATATTTAGTTTCAAGTAAACGAAAATCCATCAAACTATCCATTCACCCCCCCTGTCTAGTTTCTAGGTGATATTCATTTCTAACATCCAATTTTATGTTTTACATATATATTAATATTTCACCAGTATATTGTCATTTCGTTAAAAACACATTAGTTTAGATATGTTCATATCATATATGGACAATTATACTAAAATAATTATTTATATTATATTTAATTTTTGAATTTGATAAAATATATTTCACGACATTTAAAACTAAAAATATTTTGGCAAATGAAAATAATAATTTGATCTTTGTTTTATAGATTTTTTTTCTAAATTTTGTGAAATTTTATTAAATTTTTAAAAAAAAATGTTAAAAAACTTCTATACAAATATAAGATAAATTCAAAACCAATTTTAATTACAAAACTATTTCGATATATATACATTTTCGTGCGAGAAATTATTTCAGTAAATAAGCTTGTTCGTGCCTCGCATGGGCTTTTATGCTAGTTTATACTTAATATCTAAACATGATATTCATCTAATAACATTGTACGAAGTGTGTGACATTTATGTATTAAGGCAAACAAATAAATTTTATAAAAAATGAAGGCTTTTGATATAGACAACGATTTATCCAAAAAAAATGTTGTAAAGTAATTACTCACACAAGAATTTTGTAAGAAAAAACCATTGTCTACATCATACAACGGTTCAAAAACATAAAAAAAATTATTACAAAGATTATTCAAAAACGAATGGATCAAAACAAAAACCCTTGTGTATATTATACAAATATACAACGGGTTTTTGGAACAAAATCATTGTTAAGTCTTACAACTTACAACACTTTGTTAAACAAAAACCATTGTCTTATTCTTTTATAAATTGAATAAACAAAACAATGTTAGTCAGGATCCTAATATATAAAAATTATTATACAATAATTTACTCACGATTTTATAATAAAATTATATCAAATTCATGCAACGGTTTTTTTGCAACATTGTCTTACGTTTATTCACACAATACGACTAAGACAACCGTTGTCTCAATCCAACAACGGTTAAAGTAAAACATTGTCTTAATATTATTTAGACAAACGTTAAAAAAACTGTTGTCTAAACCCATTCATTTGCGTCGTCTATATCCACTACTTTTCACTTTCTTAGACAACGGTTCGTAAACCATTGTAATGTAGTGGATTAGACAATACTTTTTTGAGCCAAAAAAATAATTTGTCATCTGTTAATTTTAGGCAACACTTTTTCGGTCGTCCGTTGTCTGAAAGGTGTCGTCTGATTCAGTTTTTCTTATAGTGCACATTTGAGACAGTATAAAACACTATGAAACACATTTCCAGGCATTCCTTCCGGTCGAGTAGGTATTACTCCGCCCATATTTTCCGAAAATCCTGCAAACTCAATCCCGAAATAATCGTCCGCTCGAGCAGGCACCCCAGACTGAAGACACGCGCACTCGCTCTTGCAGGCTATACTCAAGGAATTCATCCACTATTTCAGCAACCTCCGTATATGAGTTAGATTCAATTTCACAATTTATTCTACCAACAAATTTACAAAACTGAATGTGAATAGTAATCTAGTAAAACTATATTTATTATAATATTTAAATTATAGTTTAATTTTAAAAGTCAGCATATTTGAGTAGTTGGTAGGTAGCATTCTATCTACAAATTTAACTAAATTAATAGAAACAAACTAATTTAAGTAGGTAAGTATCATACATTCTATCTCTAATTTATCTATCTCTAACTTGTCTCTTAGTAACAGGGGTACTAGGATCAAATCTACAAATTTAATATATTCAACCGTTTAATTTGCAACCTTCCTTGCCCCCTATATGATATATTATAAAAACAGTTGTAAATAAAACTTATGTGGGCAAAGAATTATATATAAAATAAATACAAAATCCGGCAAGTCCAAAGTTGAAAATGTTGCTCTCATGATTAAACTCAAGAATTTCAGTACCTTGTCCATGGCCCAAAACAATTAAAAACCTTACATGCAATTGGGGATAGTTTATATTTTATCTAATTAGATTATATTAAAATTGAAGTACTTTACTGAGAGATGGACATGAATAATGTAAGTGGAGTAAGAAGTGATGATGGTAGCTGGCGGAATTCAACAAGGTATGCTCATGTGTTGTTGGTTGATCAGAATCCTGCCTCACTGGTGTACACAGCATCTCTGCTTCAAGAACACCTCTACATTGGTAAGGATTTCATAATTAGATGTAAGCACGTGACCTTGTAAACTCTTTTGAGATATCTTGAGTATTAGTTTTGAGTAAATACTTTTGATTTTCATCCTGCATATAATTTCATGTACACAAATTTTAGACCTACCTCAGTTTCATCACTTTTGAGATATCACAATGTTGAGTCTAGTGTAGCTCCCACAGGTCTCCGTATCTGTTTGAGGTAGCCGATTTGACCATTTGTTTCTTTATAATATGTTGTGATGAAATGTGTTATTTTTACTCCAGAAAAATCTATTATTATTCATTATCCGTTGCCTTTGGTTGATTATGCTAACATGATTTTATATTATAGTTGTACTTTGTTGAAAAATGTTTTTTTGGAAATAAAATTAATGAAATTCATGTTTATCGAATTTAATAGATCGATTCAAAAACTGGTATAATTTTTTTTTATCATTTTTATCTAGATATTTTTCCCAATGTATATCAAGATTGTGTATTACTTGTTCGAACAAAATGGAATGTATATGTAAGATATAACTTAAAAGCTAAAGAGTACAAGTTTAGTTTGATATATATACACAGCTATATCAAAGAATATTGATATTGCAAAAGCAAAAATATAATTTTATCATTGAAATGTATTAATTTTTTGTAAAATTTAATGGCCCAATGAAAAGCCTTATCTAATTACCTAAATAGTTACTAACATTTTTAAGCTGATTTTGTTACAGTGACAATCGCAGCATCAGCAGCCACAGCACTCAAATTTTTTGAGGCCAGAAAAGGGTTTTATGACATTGTGATTGCTGATTTTCACATGCAAGACATGAACATCTATGATTTTATGCAGCGCATCCTCGATCAATGCTTGACCGGAATGCCCATCATTTGTAAGTTCAACTAAATTACAAACAGACACTGAACATGCTTAAAAACGAGCTCTGTGTGTTTCTTGATACTTTTGGATTTTGTTGGTGTCTGGCAAAGCTTTATCATGAAAATTTTATGTACTTACTTTTTCCCGTGGATAAGTGCTTTCATTTGTAATATGAGCTTAGTCAAAGACTAATTTATTAATATGCAGTGATGGCCGAAGATTACCCAGTGGACGTAATAAAGGAGGCTCTGGAAAAAGGAGCATCCTTCTTCTACCAAAAACCACTTGTACCCGATAACATAGCATTTCCACAGTACCACCTGTGGCCGCAAATTTTACATTTTCCGGACAGAGTGCATGGTGCTACTACTTTCTCAAAGCAAAAAAAGAGGGTATTGGTTAATTCTAGTGACGGAGATGGAAAAAGAAGAAAGATTCGAAATGCACAAGACGGTGTGACTATTAAGGGTACTTCTAATGAGCATGATGATCATACTCAGCCGTGATTTTTACTTCTAGTATCTTGTCAACATATATATATATATATACTTCTAGCAAAAATATAGTATGTGAATTGTTTGACTAGTATATATATTTTCAATTAGCAGAAGCTGGCCTAGGAAAAACTTCAAAGGTGAGGACTGAGCGCTATAGCCAAGCCCCTAGCTATTTGGAGGTACTAGCTAATTAAAAGATTACATACATTTATGCAGAGGCATTTTTAATTTGCTATATTGTTTTTGTCAACCCTATTGTTTAAGTATGTGTTACAAATCACTTAATCACTTATCATTTAGGGGTTTTAAATTACTAATTTTTATGTTTGAGCATTAAAGTTTAGGCCGACTCATTCAATTGGGCTTTATGCAAACTTTTCAATGATTATTTCTTGGGTTTATAGAAAGTTGTAATCAAGTGAATTAAATTACACCTTAGGGTAACTGTGGTGTTTATAACTATAAGAGAAAAAATCTCTAGAGTGTTCACTTGTTATATTTGTTTCCATTTTTTCAACATATATACATGCTTGCAGGAGAGAAAGGTTGCACTATATGTAATTCAATATATAGCTGGTTTGTGCAGATGCATGTGATACATTTATGGTACATGTATGTCATATGTATAAATTAAAATATATAACCCGGAGGTAATTAAGAGGCTAATGGTAATTCACGAAATTTCGACATGTGGTTTCAGTTTGTGTTTGAATGTATTTAGAAAAAAAAAATTGAAGTAGAAATTTTTTCTCTTTGCAATTTGCAATACATACATATTATTAGTTTGTAAGGTATGCTCAGGACTAGTACACATTAGAAGTAAATCCTGTAGTCTCATAGAAGATTTATTTGATCTAATCTTATGTTCATCCTGCTGTACTGTAATTTCATCTTCGCTCCAGAAACCTAATGAGGGGAGGCAGCCGTGCAATTACCCCAACTATGCTGGCTATACCTTTGATGGTGTTCAACAAATCATAAATCGATTGAAATCAAACAATGCACTGAATGGAACACCTGAGAATGTTATCATGAACAGTGGAAGCGATCAAGTAGCTGGGGAAAATGGAGGAATTCAATTATTCATGGAAGGGGGTCATCAAGTGACCCCGACAAATGGTCACGTAACAGGTGCTTTTAAGATTCCAAATCAGGAAGCTTTAGGTGATTTCTGTAGAGGATTGTATGGTAATGAAAATGTTATCATGAACACTGGAAGCCGTCAAGTTGCTGGGGAAATTGGAGCTCAAGTTTTCATGGAAGGGCATCACCTGACCTCGACCAATGGCGGGTCAAATGGTTATGTGACTGGTGCTCTGCAGCTTCCAAATCAAGAAGCATCAGGTGATTTGGTTAGAGGAATATATTGTAATGAAAATACAGGCGATCTGGGTTACATGAACACTGGCCAAGGCACTGCTACTAGTCATAGTGATACAGTTGAAGCACAGCTAACTGCTGATGATATTTCTGAACTCTTGAGCTATGTCAATGGAGAAGAGGGCAATCTAGCAGTTGAAGAAAAATGGGCTTACCACCAGCGTGCATAACCATTTGTGCACGACAAATCTGGTTTATTGTCTAAAAAAATCAATCATTTTCATCATCTTTATTCATGCAATGTAAACTTACTATTTTTAATGACTTACTATTTTCATCATCATAACGGGACAATGTACTCTTTTTAATGACTTACTATTTTTGAAAATCAAATCTATTATCTAAAAAATTTAATCATTATCATCTTTATTTATGTTTTATCCTTATACAAGAAGCATAACACAGATCTTATCGAAAACTTCGTCCCTCAGCCGCCAAATTAATAAGGAATACTTTTTAATGATTTATGTACTTTGATTTTATTTTCTTTTCAGTTTTGGAGTAATTTCAATTGGATAATAATTGTTAAATCATAACTAAACTAAAAAAAATTGAGTTTCTTGTGTGCTCAAATCTGATTTTTAGAATTCAAGATAGAGTTAAAATAGTAAAGCGATCGTCCAAATCTCAAAAATAATATATTTTTGTTATTAATTTTAACTCAAATTTGGTTATTAAAAATTTAAAAATTAATTTTAACATTGTATAAGAATCTAATTTAACGCAAAATATAATTAATATGAGAATAGAATTATATAACATTGTATATTCATATAATTTTAACACTAAACTAATACAAGAACGGGTAAATTGTAACATTCTTGTTAGAAGTATTGGATATGATCTGAAATCTATAGTAAGAGTGTATCTGTGATGTTCCTGCGGAGATTGTCCTGGAGCTTTGTGCTAAGCTGTCATTCATAGGCACCAGACATGAGGCATGGGTCAGGGGGGACGCAGTTTCTTACAGCCCGGAGATCATTTGGAGGGTTTTTGCATTACCCCAACCCTCATGCGGAATTTGTTCAAGCACCATGGACAGAGAAGCGTACAACCGTGCGAGCTTGGATCACATACTTTAGGATCTGGCTAAGCCAGGCACACAATGGACTACACACCGGAGTTCTAGTAACTATTAGCACTTCCAGTATGCCACTTTGAATGTGTACGTATGTCAGTGCCTAGTATAACTTTTTGTGTGTAGGCCTCCTCTCGACCACTTATCTGATTACAATTTCGAGTAATCAAACGGTAATGCTTTGGGGTATCTACACAGGTCAGTGGTATACCACATGGCCTAGACGATGACTATTAATTTTCTCCAAGATGTGTTAAAATATTATAATCTAAACTTTGGTTTATTATTTTATTTATCTAGAATGTTCTTGGAAGTTCCTAGAATAGACTTTTGAGGTTCAAGGCCTTTTGCATTTCAACATTGTTCATGTACTTAGGAGTTACATATTAATTAAAGATGCATGTAATAGAAGCATTCTAGTGTAGCTTCCATGTAATCCTATAAATAGGACAATCTTCCAAGCTTTGTAATCATCAAGAATTATCAAATCCTTTTGAGTGAAATACATTTGTGAGTTTTATATTTTGTGTGAGTAAGTTGTGTGGATTATTGAGAACAAGTTTCTTCTCTTTAATCTCCAACACATTATACACTTAAAATTCCTACAAAGTGGTATCAAGAGCAAGGTTTAGAGATGGCTTCCAACAACAATATGTTGCAACCTCAACTTCCTTGTTCGACGGGAAAGAATTACAACCAATGGAGCATACAAATGAAGGTTTTATATGGCTCTCAAGATCTTTGGGAGATTGTGGAAAGTGGATATGAAGAAACGGTGAATCAAGCCAATCTCTCACCACAACAATTGAGTACTTTGAAGGAAAATCGAAAGAAGGACAAGAAGGCTCTCTACTTTATTTATCAAGCGGTGGATGAAGTAATTTTTTGAGAGAATTTCAACGGCGTCAACATCAAAGGAGGCATTGGATATCCTCAACAAGGCCTGCAAAGGAGAAGAAATAGTAAAAATGGAGAGACTTCAAGCTCTAAAAGGTGAATTTGATTCACTCAAGATGAAGGAAAGTGAAACGGTGGAGGAATATTATAAGCGAACAATTTTGATTGTTAATCAACTTCGTGTATATGGTGAAGATATTACGGATAAAAGAGTCTTGGAAAAAATTCTTTGTAGCATGACTCGAAAATTTGAGCATGTTGTCGTGGCACTTGAAGAATTGTTGGGCTCACTCTAATCTCATGAACTTTGCATCAAACAATTTGATTCCTCTTCTTCCGAGCAAGCTTTTCAAGTTCAAGACACAATCGTGGCGGTTTTAGAGGAAGAGGTAGAAGAGGATCATTTCATGGTCGAGGACAAGGAAGAGGAAATGTGCCAAGTGAAAATTCAAGCTCATTCCAAAGAGGAAGAGGAAGATCTCGTGGAGGTTACAATGGGAGAGGGAGAGGTAATTCTTTTAATTTTCAATGCCATTATTGTCATAAAATTGGGCATATGAAAAAAGATTGTTACAAAAAGATTAATGATGAAAAAGATGACTCAAATTTTCTATATGAGGACATTGAGGAGAAAGATGAAAGTATTCTTCTTGTTAGTAACGCTCAAAAAGTTCAAGAAGAATCTCTTGATGATGTTTGGTATATCGATAGTGGTGATGTTCCAATTCGAACAAAGCAAGGTATAAATTATATCTCTAATGTTTATTATGTTCCCGATCTTAAACATAATCTTTTAAGTGTTGGGCAACTTTTAAGAAAGGGGCATCATGTGAATTTTAAAGATGATTTTTGTGAGATCAAAGATAAAAATGGGATCCTTGTTGCAAGAGTCAAGATGACATCAACTAAAATGTTTTCATTGAAAATTCAAAGTGAGGCTCTTCCATGTTTTGCTAAAATTGTGAATGACAAGTCTTGGCTTTGGCATCTTCGATATAATCACTTGAGTTTTAGCACTTTATCCAAGATTTGTAAAGGTCATATGGTGAGAGGCATTCCAAATATTCCAAAGCAAGATCAAGTATGTGAAGATTGTGTTTTTGGCAAGCATCACCGGATCTGGTTGCTTTTGAAGATGCCGCTAAGGAAAATAAATGAAGACAAACCATGGATCAAGAAATTGATTCAATTGAAAGAAATGAAACTTGGGAGTTAGTTGAAGCTCCTAAAGGAAAGAAACCCATTGGAGTCAAGTGGGTTTACAAGACAAAGTTGAATGCACAAGGTGAAGTTGAAAAGCATAAGGGGCACTTGGTGGTAAAAGGCTACAAGCAAAAATATGGTGTTGATTACAAAGAAGTATTTGCTCCCGTGGCACGTCTTGAAACAATTCTCTTATTAATTTCTTTGGCCGCTCAAAACAAGTGGCAAGTTCACCAAATGGATGTCAAATCCGCTTTTTTGAATGGAGTATTACAAGAAGATGTGTATATTGATCAACCACCGGCACCGGGCTATGTGAAAAAGAACGAAGAAAATAAAGACTATCGTTTGAAGAAGGCTTTGTACGGTCTAAAGCAAGCCCCACGTGCATGGTATAGCCGCATCAATGATTATTTTATGAAGATGGGATTCAAGAGGTGTCCATTTGAGCATACACTTTACATCAAGGAGAATAAAGGTAAAATTATCATCATTGGCTTATATGTGGATGCTTTGATCTTTGCGGGAAATAATCATGATGACATTGAAGAATTTAAGAAAAATATGATGCAGGAATTTGAGATGACTGATTTGGGACTACTCCACTATTTTCTTGGTATTGAAGTAAAGCAAGATGAGAATGGAATTTTTATCTCTCAAGAAAAGTATACAAAAGATTTGTTAAAGAAGTTTAGAATGGAAGATGCGAAACAAAGTAGTACTCCCGTTGAAGTTGGCTTGAAGTTAAGTAAGGATGATGATTCTTAGTTTGTTGATCCTACTTTATATAGAAGTCTTGTCGGAAGTTTGATGTACTTGACCGCCACTCGGCCGGATATTACTTATGGTGTAAGTTTGATTAGTAGGTTCATGGAACAACCAAAGAAGACACATTGGGAGGCTGGAAAAATAATTTTGAGGTATGTTCGTGGAACACTTGGAGATGGAATTTATTATCAAAAGGCAAGTGGTCCTAAGGTGCTTGGATATTGTGATAGTGATTGGGTCGGAAGTGTTGATGATAGTAAAAGTACTCCGGGAAATGTTTTCTTCATTGGCTCTAGTGCAATCACATGGATGTCAAAGAAGCAACAAGTTGTGGCTCTATCAACGGCGGAGGCGGAATATATATTTTTATCATTAGTTAGTTGTCAAGCTTTGTGGATCACATGGGTGTTGGAGGACCTTAAACATGATACGAAAGAAAGTCCAATTATATATTATGATAGCAAGTCCGCTTTAGGACTCACGGAAAATCCGGTATTTCATGGAAATAGCGAGCATATACGAATCAAATAACATTTTATCCGTGACTTGGTGACGAAAGGAGAAGTTGTGGTTAAACATTGCAAAACCCAAGACCAAATTGGTGATATCTTTACAAAACCTTTGAGACCCGACATTTTCAAGGAGTTAAAGAAGAAACTTGACATGTGCAAAGTTTAGCTTAAGGGGAGATGTTAAAATATTATAATCTAAACTTTGGTTTATTATTTTATTTATCTAGAATGTTATTGGAAGTTCTTAGAATAGACTTTTGAGGTTCAAGACCTTTTGCATTTTAACATTGTTCATATACTTAGGAGTTACATATTAATTAAAGGTGCATGTACTAGAAGCATTCTAGTAGCTTCCATGTAGTCCTATAAATAGGACAATATTCCAAGCTTTGTAATCATCAAGAATTAACAAATCCTTTTGAGTGAAATACATTTGTGAGTTTTATATTTTGTGGGAGTAAGTTGTGTGGATTATTGAGAACAAGTTTCTTCTCTTTAATCTCCAACACATTATACACTTAAAATTCCTACAAGATGAGGAAGCACGGGAACATTCCTAGCTCACCCATCTGTTGTGGGGATTTTATGTGCCACCGCTTTGGTGGGGAGATGATGAGGTCATGGTTGGGGTAGGTGATGATCTGACTCATGTTAGGTCATGGTTGGAGCAAGAGAACTCCCATGTTAACAGACTAGCGAGGCATGTTGTGATACAGGCACCAAATGTTACTGTTATGGTGTGATACATGGCGCAAGGACACTGCACATGGGTATGCATGCAGGGCCTTGGGCCACGTATTTGGGGAGACGTGCCAGCATGTATAGTGGCCACATGAGACTATTGCCTATCCACCACCTGATTCATCACCATCGGAGGAACCGCAACAGTAGAGGAGAGTCCTAGTTCTTTGTATTGGGGTTTTATTGTAAATTCGGGTCAAGTAATAATCAATTCGGGATATCCAAGATGCAATTAGGGATTGAATTGGTACAATGGAAGCTCAGGACTCGTCCTCATAGGGGATAGGGCGCGCCCCTTTGGCCGTCCTACCCCTGTGGACGCGTCCTCTTGGTGTGACTGACAACTTCACATGAATGAATGACTTGACAGAGAATAAGAGCTACATTGACATTGGACTGACACAAGGAAGCTTAGGGCTTGCCCTTAGTAAGGGAGAGGGCGCGCCCTCTGGCCGTCCACCCATTGAGGCCGCGCCCTCATGATACAAAATGATGACTTGATTTTGAAGAATAACTACATTGATATGACATTGACATGGTATTGAAGACTTCTCCCTTAGGATGCACCCTAAGGGAGGGATGTCCGTGGTTGAAGGCCTACAGGGGTTTGCCTGATGATTGAAGGCCTCCTCTTGTATTCAATGGGCGCGTCCTCATTAGGGATGTGGGGTTAACCTTGGTGTGTGCTTTGGGAGCTCTGTTCCTGTACTCAATGGGGCGTCCTCATTGGGGAACTTTGGAGTAATCCTGCACTTTGCACCCAAACGCTTGGGATCACTTGTCCTACAATCTGGTGGATGCTTCTCATTTGGGGGACAAGGATGTGTCTGACATTTGGGGTAAGTCATGGCTATACACGCGTCTATGAAATAAGGAAATAGCTAGTAACGAATAGGACTAGTCCTCGACTGGGGAAGTTTCCTTATCCGTGAAGTCCTGAAAGCATAGACGGGCCTTGGGCCTTTGTGACTAGGCCTCATCATTGGACATTCATAAAGCGAGTCAAAGACCAATTCCAAAAGACGGATCAGGTATCCTAATGGGCCTCGAAAATTAGAAACCAACCCATATAGGTTACTTGTTCCCCAAGAACTACGTAGGGCTTGATCCCCTATAAATATGGGGTACGTAGGCACATTGTAGGGGTTGGAAGCGAAGAGCTCAATGAGCCACCACCAAGAAAACCCTTACAATCTCAGCCCCCAATTCATCACAACCACCACACTCTGACGACTTTCCGGCGAAGAACCATCGTCATAGATCTTGATTCCGGCGATAAACCTCAAACTTTGTTGATATCAAATTCCTCCGTTAACAGTAGTGACAAGATCATTTAGGAATAAATTTGTATGTCAATTCATATAGTTCTTTTGATCTTATTAAGTTTATCTTTTCTTATTGTGCATCCTGTTTAGTTGCATTGCATACAAAGATCCTTAATTTGTTGGTGGTTCAAGTTATTAGTCGTTGATGATATATTTTGCACCAACACTTGACACGAGTCTTTTTTTATAATCACGTTTTGCCATAAACAATGCATGCTTAGAGCATCTCCAACGGTATTGGCTATATTTTAAAAATAGTATGTTATAATTACTTTTAAGTTGTTAGAATTAAAATATATTATTTTAATATGGTAATAGATGATGTGTAATTTTACTACATATTGCTAGAGGTTCGACAAATATAGCCAACATATTGGGGTTGTCTAAAGTTTTACCTAAGTGTTTTTGTCCCATTGGAGTGAACAAAATTTTACAAAATATCTATAATTTTATCTAAGAGCGTTATATGGTTGAAGATGCTCTTAGTACACACTTGTATTAGTGGTGTGTCGTGGTGACTTTTGCGTCAAATGTTTAAGGGGACGTGTCGAGAGTTTGGTCTGCTTTTAGAAGAGTTGCCTTTAGGTCAGCCTATGAACTCTGAGTCTTCACCTTTGAGTAGAGAGTTAATAAAGTATAAATTTTCTGGAAAGTTTGGGTTAAGTGCATGCAAATGAAAAAAAAAACCAAAGAAAATATATATATATATATATATTGTATAAATAGTGTTAAAGTAGAAAAAAAGTGTTAGCGGGGATGTTGATTAGGTTGGGCTCATTCCTAACCAGAGTAAGTAAGTTTGAGGGGATCACTTTGTGTCTATACCTCGGGTCTTTTATGGTTTGGGATTGCTCACCTAATGTTCGTTAAATGGGTATTAATGTATAACTTTTTTGGGAGCTCGACCATTGCACAGTCAATTTAACCACTAGAATTGTAAGAATGGGGTTCTTTGGTTGGTGGAGCATGGACTTCGTAACTCACACTCACTTGCAGTAAAGAACGTGAGACTTAAGCCAAACATATAAACACCAAAAGCTATTACCTCACATTAGTGTAGTGTAACCGGTTACTGAAGTTTCAACAGATTTCAACGGTTGTTATTTCACTGGGGTTAAATATAACTAGCAAATATAACTATTTTCACTAGGGTTAAATATAACTAGCAAAAATATTAAATTTATCATCCACGGGGCTCAAATTGGTAAGTTTTCAAATAAAATTGCTGATTTTCGGTGATAAATCTGATACTTTGTTAACTTACCACCGACTTAAAAATGGCTTTGTTGGGACAACATTGACTTAAAAATGACCCATTTGAGATTCCAAATTTGTCGGTGATATATTTAAAAATTTTGCTAATTATATAGTGGTCAACTTGATAATTAACCACTTTAGTCTACTTATCATCATATTGTCTTAAAAACAATGTTTAATATTAAAATAAAAATTTATAATTTAAATGAATGCCAACTTAGAACCCGTGCGATGCACGAAATTTTTTTAATATAATTTTTTATTTAATTTGTTACTGTAAATTTTAAGATAAACATTAATTTTGTAGGCTAAAATCTTTTAAATGATGTGATTTAATAATTATTATTATATATATGTTACCCGTTTGAAAAAATAGAGATTTTAGTTAGAAAAAATAGAAAAAGGTAATATGTTGTAGCTAAAAAAGATAATTGGCTATTTATTGAATATTATAATATTATTATCTTTTTTTAGGAAATAGCCCATTACATTTTTAGAAAATGAGAAATTTTAGTTGGAGAAAAATAATAAAGCTAATGTATTTTATGTGTATTTATTTAGATATTATAATATTATTATCTTATTTTTTTAAATAGTTGCCCATAATGTTTTTAGAAAAAAAAGGAACTTTAGTTGGAAAAAAAATAAGAAATGTATTGTATTTTACGTGAAAGAGGAAATTGATTAGTTATTAAAAATAGAAAAGGTAATTCGTTATTTACTAGACTAAATTGCACTTAGTTGGCCTCTAATCTATTTTTTTTGCTAAATTTAAAAAGTAGCCAATATGATAGCTAAATTTATATTTTTAAAGCACGTTAGTGGTTCCCGCTCTCTTCCGTTGAAATACAACTCACAGTGTTAAGTTTATTGATAAATATAGTTATGTTTTGAGGATAATATGGTAAATTTGCATCATTTATAATTACATCTCATTTTATACATCATTTAAACATTATTTTTACATTAAAAAATTTAAAATTAATATAACCAACCCTTTCAGTTGAAAACAAGGTCTTGTATGTTTCTTCAAAACCTAAATCAATTATTTGGCTCCTAAAGAAAAAATCAATTATTCGCTTGAATTTCAATTCAAGGACCCGACTAAATCTAAACCCCCAAATATACTAAACTCAAAATCATAGAAATATACTAAACTCAAAAAGAAAAGTTTGTAATGAATTAAAGAAGTCATCCCTCTCAAAACCCCAGCCCAACGATCCTACAATTTCTTTAACCTCAAATATGTTCTCGTCAAAAATCATTATGTTTCTGTCCTCACCTAGACAGCATTTCCGATCTTGTCATGGTATTTAAATTCCTCCGTTCCAGCACATCCAAATCAATTCCTGACTGGTATAAAATTCTTACAGTTGAGATTTTCTCTCAAATTATTACTATTAAAAAAATAGTATTAGAAACTTGTATTAATTTTGCATCTTTATAGAAACTTTTGATTTTTTGGATAACATTAGGCGAAAAAAAGGACCATAGGAAGTTGGGGATTGATTTTGGAGAAAGATGCGGTTGAGATGAACAAGGCTGTGGAGATGTTATGGTATGTGAGTAACTGAGTATGTTGTGTTGGTGAAGTCTAAGAGATGAGAGGTGTTAATTTTAGATTTCCTATTTTATCCTCATCCAGGTTATGATTAAACGGAAAAACTAACGGTTGAAGGATGGAGCCACTAAAGTGTTTGAAAATATAAAATTAGCCACCACGTTGGCTACTTTTTTATTTTAGCTAATAACCTGCAAAAAAATATATTACATGCCTATAAAGTGTAATTTAGTCTATTTACTATGAATTATATTATTTTGCTATTTTATTAAACAGAATAATGGACCAAAAATGTTAGGAATTTAATATATTTTATTAATAATTGAAAATATGGTATATGATATTTTTGGGTGTGTATTAGTGACTTTTATATCTTTGTAATTATTGGATAAGATATTGTATGATATTTTTTGGGTGTATTAATCATGATAAGATATAGTATAATTTATATTTTTAGACATGTGTTTGATAACGTGTTTTATTATAAAAGGTAATTGATTTGTACCATTACTTATATTATTTTATTATTATTAATTAAAATAAACGACCGAAAACCAAAAAATCAATGAATTATAAATATAATCCATAGTTGAATTTTTAAATTTATTAGCTTATAACTTATGCGAAGCACGGGCTTCTTTGAATATAATATAATATTTATTTTATAGTAAAAATATATTAAAAAAAATAATACTAATGATTGAAAGATATATTATACAAATTTTTATTTTTTATATGTGTTTATAAAAGGTAATATATATTTATTAAAAGGTAATGTGTTTTAATTATAAAAGATAATCGGCTAGTTACTATTTTCTATATTATTAAATAAAATAAATGACCGAAAACCGAAAACCAAAACTTTCAATGTTTCGGCTATTATATAATAGTATAGATAGATGTATACTTATTATCATATGAGAATAAGGATCCCGAAGATAACCACACAATGTTTTCATTCAAGTCACCCATATATGTAAACAACTAAATCTAGTCATCTATTATAAACGCAAATATTCAATGTAGACCACTTAAAACTTAGACATGTTAGACCAAATTTTTAGTACAATGTATTTTTAACTTATATACTAACACTGAAGTTGTAGTACAATAAATCTAAACATTGCAGTACAATGAATTTTGATTTACAAAACAAGTTCATTTCGGTTATATTTTTTTTTTAAATAAAGATTGTAGGTAGCGCGGAGATGTAATGCATAAAATGTATAAAAAAAAACTGTTGATACATAATATAAATAATATGAATCTGGTCTTTTAGTGGATATACATAAAGGATAGAAGAGGCCCAACAGGTCATTAATCCTACCTCGGAAGAAACCCAATATAATTGGGAACATAATAAACGAGGAAACTTAACATATAGGTGACTTGCTCCTAAAAAATAGGAGCATGGGCCTAAACTGGATCTGAGACTGAAAAGAAAAGAACTACGTGGGCTTGATTTCTTATAAAAGGATACGTAGGCACCTTGAGAGGGGGATTCAAAATTCTACCATCTATGAATTAATCATCTCAAACTCAGCCCCAAATCACATAAAGCCTAATTCTCCCCCAAAATTGACATGGATATCAAATTCCTAATTTTAGAGCTCTATACGAATACCCGATTATAAATTTAATCTTGAACTTAGTCCATGACGAAAATTGGCTTCAACATTTGGCGACGTTTGTGAGAATCGTATAGTGAAAAATTATGATTACAAATCACAACTATGACATGAAAATTCGGCAGTTCAAAGAACATGCGGGGAAGAGTTGGGAGAAGAAAGTGATTGTATTAAAGATTTTATGCAATTCAACGAGTATTTGTGGAGGACGGATAAATATATTCGGACAAAAACGATCCAGGATGAGAGATCTCACTGCAAATCATTAAAGTGCGGATAAACGATGTTACGATGAATCAGATCATATACAATCCCGTTAGATTCAAATACAAAGAAAAGCAATAGTTATGTATTGCTATTTCTCATTGGTCAAACAGCCCTTCGCAAAATTATTTCACGTTGCTTGCTGTGAGTGTACTCGTTGCTGACTCACATGAAGATAGTCTGATAGATGATCAACCCATATCCCTCCCTATAGCAGCAAGAGACTGTCATGACAACATAATGACCAGACCAGATAAGCAGATTCTTGTTACTTTTTTATTTATTGTCGCAAGGAATTTATCGTGCATACATGAACTTCATTCTCTATGTATACATGATGCATTATAATTCTACGATGAACTCCATTCTTTATTGATATTCAATAATCTTCCAGTTATTGGTGTAATTAGTTCAACTCTCTGCATATGTATCTTTGTATGTAGACATAACATTATGCTGAAAAGCGTTAAAACATACAAGTGCAAAGCAACGGAAGAATCAAAAGGCACATTACTGCCTCAATCGGTCAATGTCTCAACGCACCACAACTAGACCAGAACAAACTCTGTTTTCTGATTCAAGAATCTGACAACTCGGTGACATTCAACATAAGCTTGTAACAAACAAGGGACATGAATTGAAGTTATTGATGTACATAAGGATTAAAGAACCAGTTGGCGACAGTAGTTTGAACTTTGAAGTCAAATATCACATGCCTATTCAACAAAATCAAGTAGCAGTACACCTGATAATATGAAGTCATGTTCTGCAAATCAAGGCATTATGTTACAATATCAGCATGGAAAAATCAAATGAGAAGCGAAGGTCAAAGAAGGTGCAGAACAGAAGAACAAGCAAGATTTATGCAAACAAGGAAAATTCTGAAAAAACGTGATCAGATAATAGGTACAGCAACATTACATCATCAGGAATGTTAGTAAACAAAGCTTTTGTTGCGAGCACATGTTGTCAAACCAGTTCATCATATGTATGATTATACCAAGATAATGATAAGACAACCGAGTGTTAAATCAAGCTCTTTTCACCAACAACACTCCATAAGTCAACGGTCAGATCAACCATTGAATCCAGAAAATCAGTTTCTTATTTCTTCTCCGTGACTATTACAACATACATCATCACCTCTGATAAGTGGATATTTTATTCACTTAGAACGTTTCCGTTTGGCTTAAAACGTATGTTTGTACTCGAGTTGTGGTATTTTTGATCTCTTTTAAGGGTATTGTACAGGTATATTGATCACAGGTGTACTAGGAATGAAGCGGAGCAATCGGAGCGCGAAACGGAGTTATAATGAAGAAAAGGAAAAAAATCAGTTTGTTGGACAGAGATCCTGGCGCGGCAGCGCCGTGTTTATGCTATGTTGTGGCGCGGCAGCGCCGTTGCAGAAAAGCAGAAAAAGTTGAACAGTGGTTGTGGCGCGGCAGCGCCGTGTTTCTATACAAACTTGGCGCGGCAGCGCCATGATGTCTGGAGGAAAATTCCGGTTTTGCCCTAATTTGTGATTTTTCAAGTGAAAGTTAAAAAATCAATTCCTTACGAAATATTGCACTTGGAGGCCTTTATAAAGAAGAAACAAACCCTAGAGATCAAGAGGAGACACAAATTACATATTATTTACGGAGTTGTAAAGCACGAAGAAGCAAGGAAGAAGATCGTTTTTCAATTATTTTCTTGTAATCTTTCTAGCTTGTGGATGCTTGGATTTGGTGTACTCTTTAAAACCCTTAATATTTATAATAGTTATAATTCGTTTTCTTCAATCATGTTTTCATTAGAACCCATGGTGACGATTAGTTTGATTATGAACTAACTCGTTGTCATGGGGTTTTAGCGGATTTATTCATGAAGTTTATTTGTTGAATTTTCTTGATGCCTATAGTGTGATTGATGTGATATCCTATCATGGTTGTTTTAATTCGTTATAGGAGAGTAGCTAACTCCTGTAATTGTGTGTTAATTCTTATTGAAGCGAAAGTGGATTTAAGAGTTCAGAACTTGCCATGCTAGCATAGGTTTATGCGTGAGAATATCATTCGTAATTAGTGTCGTAACTCTAACCGTTTTACGACGACTATGTGATCAATTGAATGCTTGTACTTCAACCATTATGTTTTCAATCTTTATAGACATATAAGGACTAATCATAATTGGGAGACTAAGTGATTTCTATCTTAATTGTGGATCTTATTTAGGATGGTATTAGTACAACGAAAGTTGGCTTATATCAGTTTTGTGTGTTCGATCAGGTATTAACAAATCACATGAAAGGGCTAGGGAATTGAAGACTTTAGATGGATTGTTTAATGAAGTTGAAATCCCATGTTTCATTCACATAAGTAATTTGATATAAATCTCAGTTTAAGTAGTGATAATTAGTTATAATTCTTAGATAAATTTTAGTGATAATCAAAACCACTTGTTAATTGTTTTAGCATCGAATAATAATCATACATTGGTGAGTGAATTAACTAGACAAACAACGAGTCCCTGTTGGAACGAACCTTATTTGCTATCTGTATTACTTGAGATCACGTGCACTTGCGTGTTGAGTTTGGTCGTAACAAGTTTTTGGCGCCGCTGCCGGGGATTGCGGTTTTATTTGTTTAGTTTTAGTATTTACCATCAGTGGTCATTAAAGTTCGGTGACTAGGACGTTTCTCACCAAATTTTCTAGTTGGTGAATTTCAGGTACTTATTGAGAGTGTATGCGTACACGAGCTCGAGCACGTAGAGAAGAATTAGCAAGAAGAGAAGAACTAGCACGAAGGAAACTTGACTTTGAGAACATCAGTGTAGAAAACAAGCGTGAATCAAAAGAAGATATGGATGATCAAGCACAACCAGCGAAGGCTTTGAGTGAATTCTCTCAGCCAAAGGTGGAGGACATTCATACCAGCATTGTTCGTCCAGCTATTGGGGCTAATAATTTTGAGCTTAAGCCAAACATCATTCAGATGATTCAGAATACGGTTCAGTTTGGGGGTAGTCCTGCAGAAGATCCCAATGCTCATATTAGGGACTTCCTTGAGATCTGTGATACCTTCAAATTCAACGGAGTTACAGATGACGTAATCAGATTGAGGCTATTCCCTTTCTCTCTTAGGGATAAAGCCAAGAGTTGGTTACATTCTATGCCATCAGGATCTATCAGAACTTGGGCAGACTGTGCTCAAAAGTTCTTGACGAAGTATTTCTCCATGGCGAAGACAGCAGCTTATAGGAATTCTATTTCTCAGTTTGCTCAGCAACCCCAGGAATCTTTGGGGGAAGCTTGGGAAAGGTACAAGGAGATTTTGGCACGTTGTCCTCATCATGGAATGCCGGATTGGATGATAATCAGCAATTTCTATAACGGGTTGGGAGCTCAGTCCAGGCCTATGTTAGATGCAGCATCTGGAGGAGCGCTATGGGCAAAAAGCTATGAGGATGCCTATAATCTTATCGAGATGATGGCAGCCAATGAGTTTCAGAATCCTACTCAACGCTTGCCACCTGCTAAAGTGGCTGGAGTACCCGAATTGGATGCAGCTACTGCTATTGCTGCTCAACTCAAGGCGTTGACAATGAAGGTAGATTCCCTTTCTAATCATGGGACTAACCAGGTTGCTATGGTGTGTGAATTGTGTGCAGGAGCTCATGACACGAATCTGTGTGCTATCTCATCTGAATCAGCACAGTTTGTTAGTAATTTTCAAAGAGCTCAGCAACCAGTGCCTAATGTGTATCATCCCAACAATCGGAATCATCCTAATTTCAGTTGGAGTAACAATCAGGGTGGTGTTCAGCAACCACAAAATCAGCAGTTCAATGCAAGGCCATATAATCAGAACTATCAACCACCACCTTATGCTCCAAGGCAAGCATTCAATCCACCTGGATTTCAACCATCTCAAGGGAATTCTTTGAATCAGTCTGAGAAGTCTGAACTGGAAGAGCTGCGAATGATGTATAAGAGTCAGGCGGTGTCCTTGAAAACTTTAGAGAATCAGATTGGCCAACTAGCCAATGCATTGCTGAACCGTCAACCAGGAACGCTTCCGAGTGACACAGAGATGAATCCAGGCAAGAAAGATCACAAGGAACAGGTCCAGGCAGTAACCTTACGATCGGGGAAGATTCTACAAGGTCAGAACGAAGAAAATTCAGCCGAGGAAAAAAATGATAATCTTGACGTTGGGGTCGATTCCGTTCCTGATTTGGTACCTAATGCTACTCCCTCGACTCCTAAAACTGTTAGGACTAATAATTCTCAGAAGGAAGTAGAAGAAAAGGTGTTTCCACCTCCTCCATTCCCAAAACGAGTTCAAAGGCAAAAGTTTGACAAGCAGTTTGCTAAGTTCTTGGATGTCTTCAAGAAGCTTCAAATTAACATACCATTTGCAGAGGCTCTTGAGCAAATGCCGAGCTATGCGAAGTTCATGAAGGGCATTCTTTCGAAGAAATTGAAACTTGAGGAGCTAGAGACAGTTGCATTGACGGAAGAATGTAGTGCCATCTTGCAACAAAAGTTGCCACCTAAGTTGAAGGACCCTGGAAGCTTCACTATTCCATGTACTATTGGAGATCTCTCATTCAGCAAATGTTTGTGTGATTTGGGTGCAAGCATTAATCTCATGCCCTTATCAGTTTTCATGCAACTTGGTCTTCCAGAACCAAAGCCAACTACTATGACTCTGCAACTTGCGGACCGTTCAGTTACTTATCCTCGAGGAATAGTTGAGGATGTTTTGGTGAAGGTCGACAAGCTTATCTTTCCAGCCGACTTTGTGATTCTTGACTTTGAGGAAGACAAGAAGATCCCTATCATCTTGGGACGACCATTCTTGGCTACCGGTCGGACTCTGATTGATGTCCAAAAGGGAGAACTCACTATGAGGGTGCATGACCAAAATGTCACCTTTAATATTTTCAATGCAATGAAGCTTCCAACTGACGAGGAAGTGTGTTTTAAAATTGATATGGTGGACAAAGTGGTTAACTCCGCAACTCAACACTTGATCAAAACTGATGTGTTGGAAAGAGTTCTTACTAATGACTTGGAGATTGAGAACGAAGAGGATGAAGAACAATTGCAATATCTTAATGCATCTCCATGGAAGAAGTTTGAGATTCCTTTTGAATCTTTGGGGTTGTCAGAGCTGAAGAAGTCTCATGTTAGACTTAAGCCATCTATCGAGGAAGCACCTACATTGGAACTTAAGCCATTGCCTGAACATCTAAGGTATGCCTATCTTGGTGATTCTTCTACCTTACCTGTTATTATATCATCTAAGCTTTCAGGCATGGAAGAGGAAAAGCTATTGCGAATTTTAAGGGATTTCAAATCAGCCATTGGATGGACTATAGCAGACATCAAGGGTATTAGTCCTTCTTATTGTATGCACAAAATTCCTTTGGAAGAGGGAGCTAAACCTACAGTTGATAATCAAAGGAGGCTGAATCCTGTTATGAAGAAGGAAATTCTTAAATGGCTTGATGCAGGCATTATCTATCCGATATCTGATAGTTCTTGGGTGAGTCCGGTGCAATGTGTGCCTAAGAAAGGAGGCATGACAGTGGTGACTAATGAAAAGAACGAGCTCATTCCCACTCGAACAGTTACTGGTTGGAGGATTTGTATGGATTATCGAAAGTTGAACAAGGCCACTCGGAAAGATCACTTTCCACTTCCGTTCATTGATCAGATGCTCGACAGATTGGCTGGACATCAGTACTATTGCTTGCTTGATGGGTATTCTGGTTACAATCAGATTTGCATAGCACCCGAGGATCAAGAGAAGACTACATTCACTTGTCCATTTGGTACATTTGCATTCAGACGTGTTTCTTTCGGGTTGTGTGGAGCACCAGCTACTTCTCAGCGATGCATGATGGCCATTTTTTCTGACATGATTGGAATTAATGTGGAAGTATTCATGGACGATTTCTCAGTCTTTGGGGATTCTTTTGATGAGTGCTTGGGAAACTTGAGTTTGGTTCTAAAGCGTTGTGTGGAGACAAATCTTGTTCTAAATTGGGAAAAGTGCCATTTCATGGTACAAGAAGGTGTCATTCTGGGACACAAGGTTTCGTGTAAAGGTTTGGAAGTGGACAAGGCAAAGGTGGCAACTATTGAGAACCTTCCTGCCCCTGTTTCAGTCAAGGGTATTCGCAGCTTTCTTGGTCATGCGGGGTTCTATAGGCGTTTCATAAAGGATTTCTCAAAAATTTCTAAGCCACTTTGCAATCTCTTGGAAAAAGACGTACCGTTCAAGTTTGATGAGTCTTGTTCACATGCATTCGAGATCTTGAAGAAGAAATTAATTTCTGCTCCAGTGATTACAGCTCCTGATTGGAGCCAACCATTTGCTTTGATGTGCGATGCTAGTGATTTTGCGCTTGGGGCCGTTCTAGGCCAAAGGAAAGAAAAGGTGTTTCATGTTATTTATTATGCAAGCAAAACTCTTAATGATGCTCAGATGAATTACACCACTACTGAGAAGGAACTACTTGCTATTGTTTACGGGTTTGAGAAGTTTCGCTCTTATCTGCTTGGTACTAAGGTGACAGTTTATACGGATCATGCTGCTATTCGCTATCTCTTGGCGAAGAAAGATGCTAAGCCAAGATTGATCCGTTGGGTTCTCTTGTTGCAAGAATTTGATGTGGAAATCAAGGACAGAAAGGGGACGGAGAATCAGGTAGCTGACCATCTCTCTAGATTGGAAGATCATGGGAAGTCACCTAAAGATAATACGGTTATTAATGAGTTTTTTCCGGATGAGCAACTATTCAGTGTGGAAGATGTTGAACCATGGTATGCCGACATTGTGAATTATCTAGTAAGTAACATCATACCACCTGAGCTCTCTTATGCTCAAAAGAAGAAATTCTTACATGATGTCAAGCAGTATATTTGGGATGAGCCGTTTTTGTTCAAGCAAGGAGTGGATCAGATTATTAGGCGTTGTGTTCCTTATAGTGAGACCGAGGCTATTCTTAGTGATTTTCATGCTACAGCTTATGGAGGCCATTATGCGGGTGAAAAGACAGCCACACGTATTCTTCAAGCAGGTTTCTATTGGCCGACTCTATTCAAGGATGCTCATCAGTTTGTGTTGAGATGTGATCGATGTCAACGAGTTGGTAATGTTTCTCGTAGGGACGAGATGCCTCTTAATGTCATGTTGGAGGTAGAGATCTTTGACGTGTGGGGAATCGACTTCATGGGACCGTTCATTCCGTCATGTGGTAATCAGTATATTCTGTTAGCTGTGGATTATGTGTCTAAGTGGGTGGAGGTAAAGGCACTTCCAACGAATGATGCTAAGGTGGTGCTCAATTTCCTTCACAAGAATATATTTACTCGGTTTGGCACTCCGCGAGTTATCATCAGTGATGAAGGTACGCACTTTTGCAATCGGAAGTTTACATCTCTTATGGCACGCTCCAATATCAATCATCGAGTTGCTACAGCTTATCATCCTCAAACCAATGGGCAAGCTGAAGTGTCTAATCGTGAAATTAAACGGATTCTTGAGAAGGTGGTAAGTCCTTCTAGGAAAGATTGGGCTTTGAAGCTTGATGAAGCAGTGTGGGCTTATCGGACGGCCTATAAAACACCTTTGGGAATGTCACCATTTCAGCTTGTGTATGGAAAAGCATGTCATCTCCCAGCTGAGTTAGAACACAAGGCTTATTGGGCGTTGAAGAAGCTGAATTTTGATCTTACAACAGCAGGTGAAAAGCGTATGGTTCAGTTGAATGAAATGGACGAGTTTCGATTGCAAGCTTATGAGAACAACAAGCTATATAAAGAGAAAGTCAAAAGGTGGCATGATCGTCGGTTGGTTCTTAAGACATTTGTGCCCGGGCAATTGGTGTTGTTGTTCAACTCTCGACTTCGGTTGTTTCCTGGAAAGTTGAAGTCACGTTGGTCAGGTCCATTCTCAGTTAAAACAGTTTTTCAGCATGGAGCAGTGGAGATTTTTGACAAGTCACCGGACCAGTCGTTCAAAGTCAATGGTCAGCGGTTAAAGCCATATTTTGGAGAGAAGTTGAATCGCGAAGTTGAGACCGCGGTTCTAATTTGCACAACGTAAGGAGATGGAGCTATGTCAAGCTCATGACTTAAAAAGAGCGCTTAGTGGGAGGCAACCCACTTGATTGTGTGATTGTATCGTTCTTCAAAAAAAAAAAAAAAAAAAATAGAAATTTTTTTTTTTTCAGCAGAAGTTCTGGCACGGCAGCGCCGTGCTGCAGTACATTTCTGGCGCGGCAGCGCCGTGGCGTCTGCTGAGGAAAAAAAAAAACAAAAAATTTGAAAAAAAATTGAGAAAAAAAAAGAGAAAGATTGTTGTTGTATTTAGTGGCCCATTACCTAAACCCACTACCCATACCCACTAACCCTAAACTCCTCTATTTAAAACCACATCTCATAACCCTACCTATACAACCTATACATACACTACGTACAAATCTCACAAATTCTCAAACACTCTAAACACTTTCTTCCATTCAATTCAATGGCATCCAAGAGACAAAGGGTTGTAATTGGTGGTGGTAGTGAGGGCGCTAGTGGTAGTGGAGCTGGTGGAAGGCACCCTCGTTCTTCTTCTTCCTCTGATTCTGGTGGAGCCAATGGTGGACCTCAATTTGTTTCTAATGAGGCTCGGGATGCTTATAATCAGCTGTTGGGGCGTCCTATTGCCCGTGAGAGAGGTCTTTTGCCTACAACATCGGATGGGTATATGTTGGAGAATATTGCGGAGAGAGGTTGGGAGCTATTTTGTGAGGCTCCGGAGCCGGTTCCGATAACGGTGGTTCGCGAGTTTTATGCGAACGCTAGTGTGGATAGGAATGGAATTAGCCAAGTTCGTGGGTTTCGTGTGGATTATCGGCCACGTGCTATTCGTCATGTTCTTGTTCTTCCGGCTCGTAGGAGGAATCAAGAGGATTGGTCAGGGAGGACTCGCGAAACTGTGGACCTTCAGGATATTATTCAGCGGTTGTGTGTTCCAGGGACACAGTGGACTTTGAGGCGTGGCACTACTGAGCCAACGTCGTTTATGTCGACGGCGCTGAATCAATATGCGCGTACTTGGCACTTGTTCATTTGTGCTAACCTCATCCCTACTAGGCATTCTAATGAGGTGACAGTTGAGAGGGCTATTTTGTTGTTTGCTATTTGCAGCCGAGAGTTTGTGGATGTTGGTAATTTGATCCACCAGGGGATTATCCGTTTTATGCAAGGGAGTACCACTGCGGCGATACCTTATGGTTCGGTTATTGCTAGATTGGCTAGGGATAGTGGTGCTCTTTGGTCAGCAGAGGAGGTTGTGCAGCAGCCACAGACAGCACTGGATCATCAGAGTATAATGAGGCTGAATGTGTGGGATGGAGGAGAGCCGGATTGGTGGGGTCTCGGTTATGTAGTTGAGGGTCAGCAACAGCAACAACAGCAGCAACAACAGCAGCAGCAGCAGCAGGGGGGAGAGCCTCAGGATGGAGGTTCTCTTATTAGTCAGAGGCAGTATCGGAGATTGACGAGGCGTATCGATGCGGTGCACGATATGCAGGCAGGTTTTAGAGCAGATTTTGGTCAGTTTGCACAGGCATTGAGCACGGCTCTGCGTGCAAGTGGAGTGGACGTGACTTTTCCGTCCTTTGGAGTTGACGCTGTCTATCCGCCACCGGACACTCCTAATGGGAGTGGTTCGGACGACGAGTAGGTATGCTTTGCACTTTTTTTATTCTTACCTTCAATGTGGGCATTGAAAATTTTAAGTTTGGGGGTGGGGATGAAAGGTGCAGTTGTATATTAGTTGTATTGCACATTAGGAGCATTTGTGCATGTTAGTTAATTTCATGTTAGTTTAGAGCATTTTGTTGCATGTTAGTTTAGAGCATATAGGACATTCTGTTATTTTGTTATTTATGTGCATATAGTTGCATAAGCATGGCATGCATTTTCATGATCCCTTAGGACGAGCTATTTCTGTTTGGCAGGTAGATGTTGATTTGAGTGTGATAATCATGAATAGAGGGTTGATTTAGAGTTTCTATGAACTTGACATGCATGTTGTGGGGACAAAAACAATTACACAACTCATTGTTTGCTTTTGGGCTAGATTGGGGGTCATGCTTGTTTGGATGTTTTGAGGTTTAATTATCTGGTTATATTAAGAATGTTCTTTATTCTCTTGATAACGTAAGAGCATTAAAGTATAAGTTTGGGGGAAACAGGATTTTCATGCTAGTTGTTTGTGTTTATGGCTAGGTGTCAAATGGCTAGTAGCCGGCTCATATTTATATGAGTAGTCTAGGGTTGGAATTGAGAATTCTCATTCCAGATTGTATAAAAAGAAAAAAAAAAAAGAAGAAAAAAAAGAAAAGAAAAAAAAAAGAGTCATGTAAATAGTTAAATGCAAAATTAACCACGAGTGAGCTCTTTAATACTCGAGTAATTAAGTCTGAGGGGACTTAGTCCTAGTGACCTAAGGCTTTTATAGTCTGGGATCCACTGACCTAACACTCGCTACATGGGTATTATTGTATAAGCCTTTTGGGGTCTCACTCATTGCACAGTTAAGTAAGCATATGTGTTGTGAATAGTAGTATGTGTCGTGGTAATAAAGCATGAATTCCTGGTTAACCTGAATGAGTATGGAGGTGTCTCGAAGTTATGATGTGTCTACCGTTCATTCTTTTTATAAACTTGTGATTGCCTTGACTAAGAATCGGTATGATTTTTGATCTAGTGTTAGGAGTATATCTGATGAGTATCGCACACACCACGTTCCTATGCATGTATTGTTAGTATACGGGAATTTAGTCGAGCTCTGTTTGGAAGTTGTTGCATGATTTGAGATGTTTGCCTAATGAATGGTTTTGGTCAGTCTAAGGGGGTCCTTGCATTTTCATATAGTTGCTTTCATGTAGTTAGTTGCATTTGTAGTTGCATTGTTAGATGGATTTTGGGGGTACATTCACTATAGGCCCTCACGAGACCTTACTCGTCCACTAGGGCTGCCTAGGGGTTTAAAGGGCTTGTTACATAAGCTAAATGCAACCGTGATCACCTACGGAAGTGGTAGTTTGTTTATGCTCGAGGACGAGCAACGGTTTAAGTTTGGGGGTGTGATAAGTGGATATTTTATTCACTTAGAACGTTTTCGTTTGGCTTAAAACGTATGTTTGTACTCGAGTTGTGGTATTTTTGATCTCTTTTAAGGGTATTGTGCAGGTATATTGATCACAGGTGTACTAGGAATGAAGCGGAGCAATCGGAGCGCGAAACGGAGTTATAATGAAGAAAAGGAAAAAAATCAGTTTGTTGGACAGAGATCCTGGCGCGGCAGCGCCGTGTTTATGCTATGTTGTGGCGCGGCAGCGCCGTTGCAGAAAAATAGAAAAAGTTGAACAGTGGTTGTGGCGCGGCAGCGCCGTGTTTCTATACAAACTTGGCGCGGCAGCGCCATGATGTCTGGAGGAAAATTCCGGTTTTGCCCTAATTTGTGATTTTTCAAGTGAAAGTTAAAAAATCATTTCCTTACGAAATATTGCACTTGGAGGCCTTTATAAAGAAGAAACAAACCCTAGAGATCAAGAGGAGACACATATTACATATTATTTACGGAGTTGTAAAGCACGAAGAAGCAAGGAAGAAGATCGTTTTTCAATTATTTTCTTGTAATCTTTCTAGCTTGTGGATGCTTGGATTTGGTGTACTCTTTAAAACCCTTAATATTTATAATAGTTATAATTCGTTTTCTTCAATCATGTTTTCATTAGAACCCATGGTGACGATTAGTTTGATTATGAACTAACTCGTTGTCATGGGGTTTTAGCGGATTTATTCATGAAGTTTATTTGTTGAATTTTCTTGATGCCTATAGTGTGATTGATGTGATATCCTATCATGGTTGTTTTAATTCGTTATAGGAGAGTAGCTAACTCCTGTAATTGTGTGTTAATTCTTATTGAAGCGAAAGTGGATTTAAGAGTTCAGAACTTGCCATGCTAGCATAGGTTTATGCGTGAGAATATCATTCGTAATTAGTGTCGTAACTCTAACCGTTTTACGACGACTATGTGATCAATTGAATGCTTGTACTTCAACCATTATGTTTTCAATCTTTATAGACATATAAGGACTAAGCATAATTGGGAGACTAAGTGATTTCTATCTTAATTGTGGATCTTATTTAGGATGGTATTAGTACAACGAAAGTTGGCTTATATCAGTTTTGTGTGTTCGATCAGGTATTAACAAATCACATGAAAGGGCTAGGGAATTGAAGACTTTAGATGGATTGTTTAATGAAGTTGAAATCCCATGTTTCATTCATATAAGTAATTTGATATAAATCTCAGTTTAAGTAGTGATAATTAGTTATAATTCTTAGATAAATTTTAGTGATAATCAAAACCACTTGTTAATTGTTTTAGCATCGAATAATAATCATACATTGGTGAGTGATTAACTAGACAAACAACGAGTCCCTGTTGGAACGAACCTTATTTGCTATCTGTATTACTTGAGATCACGTGCACTTGCGTGTTGAGTTTGGTCGTAACAACCTCAACACGCATTAATTCCTCAGATTGACGAAGAAAGTATGCTCAATGCTCTCACCAAAGCTGGTACTACTTTGCAATCCACAAACAAGAATGGGTGTTCAGTGCATCAAAAGCTCAAAACTCAAGTAATAGGAGTAGTGAGGGCTCCAGTCTTACATAGAAAGAAGAAGAACTAATCAGTTTCTAGTCTCGATTCATGCTGGTTTATACAACAATAAAGACGCAACAGAAAAAAATGGAAGATGGTTCTTCAGCCAAGTACTCGAATGCCGAAAATCTCATTATCGCAAGCGGAAGTCCTAATTGAATTTGAAAATTAAATACCGGAGGATTCATTGCAAATTTGAAGATGGTATTAGCGAATAATGAAGATAAGAAGGCTGAAAATAAAAAAGCAAATGAAGCAAAGTTGACACGAAACTGAAAATCTGAAAACATGGGGACTGCAGAAAATCTAACTTCCCAGAATAAACTGGTTTCATCTAGGAAGTTGTGGGCAGCGAATCATATACCGTTAGAGAGATCTCAGAGTCTGGTTTTTTTATTCAAAAAAAGGTGCGTGAAAATAAATTTTCTACACGGAGTTATGGCCGTTTTAGTGAAGATGGGTCTATCTGTTTAGATTTGTGTAATTTTGTTAATCGCCAAATTTCTTCTACATTACTCGCTGTCCTGGAAAATCTATATGAACTAAAGAGGTATACCTGAAGTGGTTTTTGGGAGTACAATTGCACTATAATCGGGAAAGGAAAACCAAGGGGCTGAAATTAATCAATCGGGATGAAGCAAACTTGACATAGACAATGAAATATGATGCTGCAGATTGACTAACTTCCCAGAATAAACTGCTTTCATCTAGGAAGTTGGGGGCAATGAATTACACATCACTTGAAAGGTCTCGGAGTCTAGTTTTATAAGCAAAAAACGGTTTACAAAAAGTTGTCAATTATAATAAAGCATTCAAATATTCAATACAGAATCAAGAAGAGAATTACATTGCTTGTGTATTCAAGAGAGTCACAATGAAGACTACTTTGTTCTCTTATATCTTATAGCTTATTTTATAACAGAAAATATAACAAACTTTTTCCTTCTATCCACTTGTTTGCTTAGATGTCCTTATTTTGACCCGCATCTTGACTTGTTTCCTCATTGACCTTTTGTTGACCTTCTGATGAAGCATATATACCTGTAACAAAAGCAATTTTCTACATGAAATTACAGCTATTTTGATGAAGGAGTGTCAAACTGTTTAGACTTGCAACAGTTGGTTGAATCTGCAATTTCTTCTACAACAAAGCCATGAGGACAACAAAAAACGTTAAAGGCAACAATGAACTTTAAGAGGAATCCATTCAAACATCCCTTGCTTGATTTTTTTTTTTAAAAATATCCAGTTAAAGTTCGGCGGAGAACAAAAGAATGCGGAGAATCCGGAGATCAAATGGTCCAAACTATCAAAATTCTTATCAGAGGCTTGCACATGATTATATCATTGACACCTTCGAAGTCTTCATTACAATAATCAAAATCAACGGTTAGACGCTTGCTCATTCTGATGCTCACTAGCCTGGAAAAAAAAGAGCATTTACGTGTCAATTATAGACCATCCAACAACAGAATTCATATCACATTAATCTCGTAATTTGGTTCTGATTTGTCACAACTCCATGAAATTACTCGGTGATTCAATGTAGCGGCTTGTCGCAACTCAGTTATAGAAGTTACTCATGAAGCAACTGAGAGACCCAATAAAAAGGATAAGCAGCAGCGTGACAGAAAGAAAAACAATCTTCAATCACGTGGAAGCTTGAGATGACAAAAAATCAAAGAACGATCTGAAAACAAGAAAACTTGCCAACAGCAAAAGTAAAAGTTGTAATACTGCATTTGCAAGGATCATGCAAAGAGGAGGCAAAAGCAAGAAGCGCGAAAGAGAAGCTAATAAAAAAAATCAGAGATATTTTTCCTGAAAATCAAGTACATGGCTCTGCAAATCAAGGAGATAAAACACACGAATGTCTTTGTCGATTAAATATAGAAGGAGCCTACAACGTAAAAATCATCTGAAAATTCAGAAAAAAAGTAGCAACAACTGACATCCAAAAAATATTTCCAGAAAAATTGTTGATGTTGGATGTCTCACTTTAGACCTGAATTTATACAGCTGGTTTGGTACATCCATAAAACACCAGCCAGAAACTAGAACACAAGCAACACAATCTGGAATCTGCAAAGCCAGAATCACAAGAGCTTCTGCTTGCGGCTACTCAATTAAGAATCAAAATCTGATCGGCAAAATCAAAGATAAGTGATATTTTTATTTAGCATTTAAATATTTCATGTCGTGCAAAAATCAATTTTTTCCCGAGCTTTATGCAAATATATTATGGAAGAAAAATTAATCGGACCCAAACAAGTGTTCAACGAGGGTTACTTGGAGGCAACGAATTCGTTGAAATCCTCAACATAAGTAACCCATCATTCAACACTTGGGGGGAACAAAATTCTCTAATCCTATACTTGTGACCTATCGATAATCAACTGGAGGCAAATATTTGACCAAGCCTCAACTTATGATTTATCGACACTCACAAAACTCGTGACCTATCGGCAATCAATTGGGGGCAAATAACAATCC
This sequence comes from Heracleum sosnowskyi, assembly GCA_030848705.1. NCBI lineage: Eukaryota > Viridiplantae > Streptophyta > Magnoliopsida > Apiales > Apiaceae > Heracleum > Heracleum sosnowskyi. The sequence goes on from CM061245.1 coordinate 88,098,610, forward strand.
AAGTCCCAACTTATGATTTGCCGACACTCACTTGGGGACAAGAGAATCTTCGGTCTTATTAGTGATGTACCACTTCAAAATTGAAGTAATAAATCACTTGGGGCAGAGGATATACCGGGCCGGATATATGCTTCAGTGCGAAGCTATGATGGTCCACCCACCAATTTACAAAGTTGGGAGATGAGAAAGTGGTGATCTACAGTTTTTTAGATTTAACATTTTATAGATCACATAATATACCTCATCGCTGCACAATCTGAACCAAAGGTACTTAAATGAACCTTTGAGGATTGGAAGCAGAAGATGGACCGAAAAATTGCGTTTAATGCTATGATGGTTCATATACCGGGACTTTGTACCGGAAGATGAAAAATTAGTAAGTAGAGTCTTTGGACAATTTTGTGGCTTACGAACGTCCTTCCATCAACACGCAAGCAAAATCAAGTTAGATTTTTTACAAATCAAATTACTTGACGCATGGAAACATATACTATGCAAGCGAAAGTAGAAAGCACATAGACAAAAACAAAGTGTCACGTGCACACATTTAATATTGTGGAAGATTGAAAATATAGGCTATCTCTAAAGCTATATCATCACTCTTCTCCAAAGGCACAGAAACATCGATGAATAATCACAAGCTAAGAGGTTTGATCGGAAGATGACGACACTAAATTAAGAAAGTGTTCACCGAAGGAAAAACCTCCGATAAACACTGGGGACTTGTTGATACATAATATGAATCTGGTCTTTTAGTGAATATACATAAAGGATAGAAGAGACCCAACGGGTCATTAATCATATCTCGCAAGAAACCCAATATAATTAGGAACATAATAAACGTGGAAACTTAACATATATAGGTGACTTGCTCCTAAAGAATAGGAGCATGGGCCTAAACTGGATCTGTGACTCAAAAGATAAGAACTATGTGGGCTTGATTCCTTACAAAAGGATACGTAAACACCTTGAGAGGGGGATCCGAAATTCTACCATCTATGAATTAATCCTCTCACATTAACCCTAATTCTCCCCCAAAATTGACATGGATATCAAATCCCTAATTTTAGAGCTCTATACGAATACCCGATTATAAATTTAATCTTGAAGCTTAGTCCATGACGAAAATTGGCTTCAATAAAAACAAAATTTAATAGTGCGTACATGATGCATAATGTATTTAATATATACTAGCTTATATCCCGTGCGATGCACGGTCTTCTTTAATATTTTCTTATTTTTTATTTAGATTTTAGTTATTATATATAATTTGATAAAATTTTATTATATATATATATATATTGGATTTATAAATCTAACAATATAATATTTAAATTTAATATATTATTTACGTAATCAATAGTAGTATTTTCGATATTAAAATATAAAATATTTTAAAATAACATATATAATGATTCGTAATTTTTTACTCTTAAAAATCTAAAAAGGGACTCAAGTGCAAATATCAAAATATGTGCATGTTCAATATACCGAGATTATTTGAATATACTATTACTTTTATTTTAATTAATTATCTCGTTTAAATTGAATGTTAAAAAAATTATAATAAACATGAATTTCATAAGTTTAATATAATAATATTACCAATATATCTATCTTTTGCCCGTGTTATTTTTAATTTGAACATGAGTTGTTTCAGTTAAAAAATATAAACACGTAATATCCTTAAAAAGACAATTAGTTACTTATTAACAATTATATAAAATTATATTAATTTTTTTATATATACGTCTGCATTACTTTTAAAAAATTAGTTGTTTAAGTTAGAAAATATAAAAGAGGTAATTTGTTTTAGCTGAAAAGAATAACTTGTTATTTATTAATATTTATATAAAACAATATTACCATTGTATATTTATTTTGCATGTATTATATTTAGAAGATAAGTTGTTTTAGTTAGAAAATATAAAACACATAATGTGTTTTAGCTGTCGGTTATAAATATATAATAATATTACCATTTTATATATATATTGTCCGTCTTATTTTTAGAAAATGATTTGTTTTAGTTAAATAGATATATGAAATAGGTAATATAATTTAGCTGAAAAAGGTAATTGGTTATCAATAACTTGGTTTCCATATATGTGTCCTATTTATAAGATGAGTTGTTTTAGGTTAAAAATATAAAAATAATGTGTTTTAGCTCAGTTATAAATATATAATAATATTACCATATTATATATATGTTGCCCGTTTTATTTTTAGAAGATGAGTTGGTTTGGTTTAAAAAATAAATATAAAATAGGTAATGTAGTGAAAAAAGGTAATTGGTTATTAATAAATTGATTATACATAGGTCCGTGAATCGGCCCAAATACCGACCGGCCTACCGACCGACGACCGACCAAAATTTTTAATGTTTCGTCTTTGATAATATAGTATAGATGTAGTCTAAGAGTTCTAACAATTAAGTGATCTACACTCAACATAACTCATATTATAAAAAATTTACTTGTCTGATTTTTTTTTTATAAATTGGGAAAGTGAGTAATATATTGTCAACATATCCCTCAAACTAATTACTATCTTAAGAAAAGTATCATTAGGTCTACCTAGCATCTTTATTCTCTTATCACATTATAATTTAAAATAATATTTAATTATATAAATAAAAATAATGTTTATAATTATACTTTATAATTTAATTTATAATATAAATTATATGAAGTCTGTATGTAAATTATTATCAGTGACAAGATAACAGTAAATTCATGATTAGGCAAAATTATAAGTAAAATAAACTATCAAAAAAATTATAAGTAAATTAATTTTTATTTCCATCATCCTCTGGTCATAAGTGTGCCTCCATGCATCTTCTTCTAGCTTTCATCTCAGGTCTGACATCCCCTTAAGCTTGGTCACTTTCAAGACAGTTAAAATGGACCTTAGTCTATTAGGTTTTTGTGCGCGTCAGCCACTGCCTTACTTCAAAAAGCAGATCAAATAAGTGCAAGTAACTCAATATATTTAGCACCAAAAAATAACACTACTAGAAAAAGTAGATATAACATGGGTGCTTTAACATCGGTTGAAAATGCCACCGATGTTAAAAAGTGTTTCAACATCACTATTTTTTAAAACGATGTTAAATCTATTTTCATACATCAGTTTGTAAATTATCAGCTGTTGATTCTCATTTTTTAAAAATTAAAAAAAAATCCCGCTATATACTTCCCCCTTTATTACACCAAATAATTTCCCCCTGTTACCAAAAATATTTCCCCCCTTAACGAAATTTCTATTCCCCCAATTTTTCCCCTTTCCCCCACACACACTCCCTCTCCCTCTCTTCATTCACTCTCTGTCTCTCCCGTCTCTCTCTCCATCTCACTGTCTCTGTAACTAAAACCCTAATTTCATCATCTCACCATCTTTCTAATTAAAACTCTAATTTCATCATCTTTGTACAAATCTGAACCCTAATTGAAGGAACTCAACCGAGCTAAAAAGGAATCGACCTAATTGAGTTTCTTTTTCTTTCGTTTGTTCTTTAATTTATAAGTTAGGATCGAATTCAATTTCAATTTTTAACTTTTAACTCTACCTTTTTCAATAGATCTGGAGCTTGAAGTTGGCTTTGACTTTCGATGTAAACTTACATCTCTGTTTCTCTTCACCTTCTGTTCTTTGCATTGTAAGCTTATATTTGTTTTCCCCTTTTACTTGTATTCGATTTGTATTTGCTTTTTTGTTTTACAAGTATATATCTATATACTTTTTATGTTTTGTATGCTTGTTTGTATATATATATATATATATATATATACTTGTATGTATTGCAAATGGTTGATAAAATCTGAGTTTTTGGTGTTATAAAATGTTAGTTTTTGATTAATTGGATTATTATTTGCAAACGTGAATTTGTATTCTTCGAGGAATAAGCTAAAGCGATGGTGAATTTGTATCCCTGGAACATATTCGTTTCCTATTTGTACTATCGATGGACTGATACACTATGAACTAATTGTGGTTCAATTATAGTAGTTTTCAATATTTGTATGTTAAATAAAAGAAGATCTCAAATACCGCTATAATAGTATGTATCTCAAGTATGGATTTAATAGTAAGTTTAATTAAAAGCAGAATTGGTCATATAAGAGATAGCGAAAAAATTTTAAATTAGTCAAATATCGAGTGTGGGATTATTAGGCCTGATGTTGTAATTTTCTAGCCCTAGTACCTGAATGCCAAGTGTTGAGAAGAGAATCATAATCAACCTCGCAGAGATGGAGGAGGTGCTTTCCGTTGCCAATCAGGGGCCTCTGCATTTACTCATCAGTTGGAGGTACTATGGCAAGTCCTAAGGCACTAAATGGCATTTTGGTTTATCATCAGCATATTCACAAACATATTGATGAAAACTGTGACAAGAGCATGCAACAGTTTTTAATGCCAACATCCGAGCTTAACTTATATTACTATTTAAGTATAATTGTGAACAAATTTCCATCTTTGATGTGGATTGAAATTAAAGGAGTCAATATATATCAATCTTTAATTATATTAGATGTCTCAATAATGAAATCTATTAATATATTACTTGCTCTGTATCCACATTGGAATGAGGATGTTGTGCTAAGAAATGTTGTTATAAATCATTAAATTTGTCGAATAAAGTGAATGTATAGTATGTGTGTAAGGTATTGTTTGTAACATTTGCAGGTCCATTAAGATATAATGTTACTGGTTACAATGGAGGCTTACCATCACTCACCCTGAATCCATACTCATGGACCAAGGTGCTATTGCTAACTATCAACTTATCTGGTCTTTTCTTTTACATTTTGTGTCACTACAGAGTTTTTTTCGAACATCAGATTTCGAGTTTTTTTTATTGGATTATAAAGTGCCATGAAACGCTAAATTTGTCACTGATTGTATTATAGATAAATTTATGTATATAGACTTAATGAGTAATCTTGCCGTTAGCTAATCTGATTTCATAATACCTGATTACTTAATCTGAGCAGGTTGCAAACATGCTCTATTTAGATACACCAGCAGGCACTGGATTTTCGTATGCAACTTCAGAGCTCTACAACTCCGATACAAAGATGGCAAGGGATACTGCCAATTTTCTGATAGAGGCAAGCTAAATAATCTATAGATACGAGTCATATTTTATCAAACTTTTCGGTGAATTTTTTTTTTTAAACCAGATGTTCTTGTATCTTTAGTAACTATGTTTGATGATTTGACATCCTTTCGAGAAAGATAATATCTTTAGTAACACATGTTTGTATGCTAATGAGCAAGCTTGTTTTATGCATAATCCGAAATCTGAATGCGGAAAGTGTGTAATTTTTGCAGTGGTTACTGGATCATCCAAGATTTTCAAGAAACCCCTTTTACGTGGCTGGTGACTCCTATGCTGGAAAAGTTGTACCACTGGTTGTTCAAGTACTTCCTTTATCTACTCCACATTTTTTTTTTCTTTGTTCATCAATTTTTATTTTTATTTGATAAATAAGGGTATTGACTTGTATTGACAAGTTGAAAAAGTTCAGCTTTTCACTTGCATTTTGGTTGACTATATATATGATGCTACCCTTTTAGGCATGGCATATGTGATTGAATTTACATTTATCTGATGTTACATGGAATTGCATTATGAGGGAATCACTCAAAGTCAAATGTTACATGTATCACGAATTGTTAACTTTCCTGTTTTTATCTGTTAGCACTTGTATCATGAAATTTTTGACAACATGGTTGGCAACCCATTATTAAGTCCTCAAAGGGCGATCAATTCACAGTTCACTTTTGCACATCGAATGGGACTGATTTGGACCCCAACAATGTTCTCTGTCGTGATGCAATTGAGCTTATGAAAGAGGTACCTAGACAACAACAAGAATCTTAAGTATTTTAACAGAAAATGTTTCCGATTCCATTGTTTACTGATCTTACCGCTCTGATATTTTAGTGCATTTCAAGACTTGATATTCAACATATTTTGGACGTGAACTGTGGTCTTGATCAACTAGAGTCAGATGAGATACAATCGGATTACAGAATAACCGGAGACAACCTTTTCCCATCATGGCACGATAAACCGTGGTGTCAAGTATTTTGCTTCTCCTTTATTCTATTTATGGAGGGGACACGGGTTAATATGCATTGTATCTCCTTTTCCAGAAACTTTGACCTGGTTCCAGAGTAGATTGAACCATAAAATCAGTACTAATCATATTTTGTTTGTATAATTTTAAAAAATAGTAAGATCAATGAATGTTCCGCTAATTATTATTTTTTGTGTTACTTTTTAGTAGGTGACCGGAACTCGAAAGACTTACAAAGTGCACGAGTTGGATGAGGTGCGCTTACAGGTTATCAAGTTTATCTTGAAAAAAATGGAAAGCATTTGGTTGTCTGGTTACCCTTGGAGTAGTTTTGTTTTGACAATGTAGTTGAACTAGTTTTGTTGTTAGACAGTTGACCGTAGTTATCGATCAGCACCATGTGTTTATAATATTGTCGGATGTTTTTGAGTTGGGAATGTTTGTAACTTGGTTATGCATATTGGTAACTTTGAATTCAAGCTATAAGCTATATTTTGTGAATTCATTTTTAATTGAATTTCATAATGGCACTAATTATCTTTGCGATACAAGTTTTGTGAATTGGTATTGTTTTGTTGAGTTTCTAGGAAGCACGGGTTAATGTAAATTAACATCACAAACATAACTTTGTATTTGAAACCGATGTGGAAACCAAACTTAACCAATGTCTAAAGTGACAAAGACATCAGTATAAACTCAAAAATTGATGTTAAATGAACTTTGTACATAAAATTAAAATTAAAAAACCAAAGTTAAAAGGGATACATAACATTGCTACAACTACAAAAACTGATGTTAAAAAGGACCATTCACCAACGTATATTTGACGAAACTGATGTTAAAGACAATATACAACATCAACTTCACCAAATAAATCAATGTCTGATATATGTTTAACATCATGGGCCTAAAGAGAACCGCTGTTAATTCCCATCTTAGACATCGTTTTTTCTGAGCAAATCAATGTCAATATTTCTTTTTAACTTGTGTGTCATTTGTTTAACTCGATCTAACCTTGATAATGTAACAATATTCAAATGGTAATAATATACATTTGTGATAAATTTGTGCCAATGACATCAGAATTTGTCTTGAAAACGATGTGGTTTTATTCGATAGACATCAGTGAAAAACCGATGTCTAAACACTCAGACATTTAACAACACCCACGTAGACGTCTATTGATGAATTTCTAGTAGTGTAAAGTAATAACTATATTATATTTAGCACCAAAAAATAAAGTAATAACTCTGTAAGCTTATCCTTGACATCGAAAACTATTGGGAGTACAAGGCCCATGATGGAAAATGCAAAATGTCCCGCAAAATGTCCCATGATGGTCTCTAGCTTGCTAGTAGAAACTCAATAGGCCTATCTAGACTAACAGTTAATTTGTTAATTTTTCGGTGATTCGACTATTATGACAATGATCTTAGCTAGTTTGAAGACCCATGAAAGATAAATTACGATTTTTTTTTATTTTTTAAAATGTATAAAATCCGCAGACATCAGGCATGCCACTAGTCTCTTATCCAAAGAAAAAAAAAGAGTAAATAATGTTTTTGTGCAGGATCGAACCATTGACCTTACTTAAGGAAATCATTGAGCTACGTGACTTCTTTTGGTTTTGAGTGAAAAATCACATTACATAAACCTCACATCATTCGTATTCCTATATTAATTATTATTTAACCTTTTAAGTAAAAATCAAGTGATTTATAATTTTTTTTAAATTCTTTTTTTAGAGTATGTTTGAAAACGATATTTATAATATTTATTTTTTAATTATTAAAATATCATACAAAACTATATACTACCAATCTTATAAAAATTTTATATTAAGTTTCAAAAACAATATTAAGCGTGATGTATTTTTATCTTCCCTTTAGTTTTAAATAAATATTTCGGTTTTGTAACTTTAACTATAATATATTCTATTTTCTTATATAAGGGTCTAACTTTTCTTGTACTATACAATATATTTAAATTATTAAATCATACTTATTAATTTCTATAAAATCTCTTTAAAAAATCTCTTTAAAATTTTATAATAAAATTAGTTTGATAAATCATGATATATAATTTATATTTTGAATTTAATTTAATATTTTAAATAATAATTCAAATTAATATTTTATTTAAAATAAGAGATAAAATAAATATTATTGTAATTTAATTGTATTCTACATGTGAAAACTTTGAATTATAAAAATGGATCGAAAGTTTAAACTATAAGAATATATACAAATCATATTTATTCACAATAATTTATTTAATATACATGAAAATATATAATATTTTTGTTAAATATAGAAATTGGGGACCGGGAAGCGTGGCATGGAGACACTAATCCCTGACATCATCCCGATTCCCAAAAATTTTACATATTTCTTTTCGAACGTCAGAAAAGTTCTCAATTCTCCGCCCGAAACGGGGCAGAGACTGAATCGGGGTTGGGCGGGAAGGGGTGAATGTCTATTTCTACAATAAGCATTATTATATAGCACATATCGATAAAATGTATACATGATATTTATTAATATTCTTCTTATGTATACAAGCATTGGGCCGGTGCAATGCAAAGATGACTTTTAAATTTGTTATCTTATATGTATTTTAATAATTTATTTTATATTTATACTTTTTTTAACGAAGATGAACTTAAATTTAAATAGTTTTATGTGATTGTTGAACTCGATATTGAATTGACGTATGTGTTTGTGTTTGAGCGTGATTAAATTGTGTTTCAAGAATTTTGTGTTTAACAGTATTTAAAAAATAGATTTTAATTAAAATTGTTGTTTTTAATAAATCAAAGTCAAGTTGCAAAAGTAAAGGGATTGAAGTGCAAATATCAAAATATGAGTATCATTCTAACCGACCGACTACATTATATATTGATCAAAATTGTTGTTTTTAATAAATTAAGGTTAAGTTGTAAAAACAAAAGAACTAAAGTGCAAATACCAAAATACAAGTACCGTACCGACGTACCGACTGACTACAAAACTTTCAATGTTTCAGTCTTAATAATACAATATAAATAGATAGATATAATAAAAGTGAGTAGATTTATAATTATATTGGATGCATTGTGTATATGAGCCATTTTTAATTATTATCACATGAATTTTAATGTCATTTTATGGAAAAAAATAATTAGTTTTTTGGAATTGGATTAATATATACATATATATAACATATGAAAACTATTTGTTCTGAATTAAAACAATTTAAAAGATGAGATAATAAAAATAAATAGATAGTACAACAACAAAAATTAAACGAATTATATGGTCATGTTGAAAAGGTTAGACAATGTGCGTGTTTGGGGTATCACAAAAAAGTTGACTTATAGTTTAATATGAGTAAGTGCCATATAAATGATAAGTTGATGAATTACTATGAGTTATACGAGTGTTTGGATAAATTTACTTGTAAGTTAGTTAAGAGTTTGCTAAATTAAATTTGAAAAAAATAATTATTAAATACAATGATTTCAACACTTGCATTTTAAATTAAAAAAATATTTAAAAACACAAAGGTAAAAATATAAAGTATTAAAAAACAAAGAAATCAAGTAATAACTCAATAAGTTCAGGAAAATGTAACTTATTATTAACATTCAACTTATCAACATATAAGTTATAAGTTGAGGTCATAAGTTAGGTTGACAAACACCCCCCATAAGCTCTTATTAACTTATAATATAAAAGTAAATGCGGCCAAACATGCCCAATATAAACACATAAATTTGGGTTGAAAAAAAACTTGGTGATACTAATTTGTGTAAAAAATAAATAGATAAAAATATATAGTCCATTTAATAAATTTTAGAAAACAAGATATTATATAGCATACAAAAATATTATGATCGGATCGATCACATTATACACCCCAGGTTATTTAAAATCATAGGCCACGATCAATCAAATTATCTATATAAATTAAAGTAAGTATATTATAACGAGACGAACAAAATATGTACAAATATAACTAAATAAAATATTTAAACCGCAAAGAATAAAATTTTATTTTAATCACTAGAAAATGACCGTGTCTTGCACGGGTTCATGCAACAAAATATGAGAATTGAAGTTATAATAGCAAATAATATTTCACGAATGTTAATATTATTATCAGTTAGACAAACCCAGGTCATTTAAACATAATTATGTTTTAAAATTTTAGTAGTAAAATAAAAAAATTTATTGTATTTGAAAATTTATATATAAAGAACTAATATTGACAATAGATTGAAATATTATTAAATTAAAACATATTCTAACACCTGAGTTTCACATCGAGAAATGTGGGGGCTTTAGTCCAGTTTATAAGACAAAGTACAACTACTAAGTGCACCAATAATCATGATCTTTTGGAGACCTATGGTGGGTTTGCGGATTACCCACGTTATTGCATTTGGGCCAATTGGCCGGCGGTTGATTCGTGAAGTTGTTGGAGGTGGAGACACGAAGACTGGTGGTATTATTCCACAATGGACTGAGGTCCAGAGGTAAACTAGCAACTATTATCTCACAATCGCTAGAGATGTACGATCTTGGACCTATGAGCTATCTGTTCAGATCTAACGATGACGTCAAGAGTTTAAGTGGGGGAGTTTGTACCACTCGAGTCTCAAAATCAAGAAGAGTTGGGACTTTAGTTCAGTTTATAACACAAAGTATTACTACAAATTGCACTAACAAATCATGATCTTTTGGGAACTTGGGGTGGGTTTGTGGATTACCCAAGTTGTTGCGTTTGGGCTAATTACATGGCATTGAATTATTCGATGTTTTGAAAGTCTGAAAGATAGAGGAAGCGAAACAAAGGAAAAAAATGCTTAAAATCAACAAATTGCATGAAAAGATATGAACGAGTTACAAAGAAAGTTTTAAGAACTGAAAGCGCAGGACCTAAGTAGAGTATTAGAAGATTTACGAAGGCTTTTGATCAAAATCAGTAATAAAACCCACTCTCCAGAATATAACATCTTGAAGAATTAGAAAAAAAATTAGGATTACAATGTTCTAAAACTCATCTAAAACACCCTGTATCTATTCTATCCCGCAAAAAAAATTGTATGCTAACATGACAGCTATTAACAGCTATTAGTAATACTCGTATTAATTTCTAATTAAAAACTTGAACATACATATACCATCAATAAGAAAAACTTTATATATATCAATCATACACTTGAAACGATAATGCATATAATAATTTATAAACACAATTTAAGCTAGCGGTCCGTGCCTCGCACATGCTTTTATGTTAGTTATTTTATTATTTTCAAACTATTGTTTCTACTTTCCAGCAGAGGATGGATGTCCGTTAAGATTCCCGTATGACTGTTTCTTATGGCAGTTTTTAGTATTTTGCTTAATAATTTTTACTGTGACGATGAACAAAAATTAGTGAAGATGATAAAGAAAGATATGGTAAATCCAAAATTTTGGTTTTTTCTAAGAATGTGCCGCAAGAAATATATAAGTCCATATCACAAAAATCAATTCTTCATTCTGCTGCCATTTCATCCCATGGAATAAAACACCTCTTTAATTTTCGGATCTCGTTGCTCCTATATACTTTTCCTTTCTATCTTGGTCAACATTCAACACTCTCATGTTCTCCTGTCTTGGCCTAGTCCCCATGCCTTCAAGTCAGATGCCTCCGCGTTCACTATGTAAATAAAACTCAGCTGTTGTACAATAAATGCCTTGTTTAGGAAAACAAACTATGAATAAGCAAGCTGCTGCTACACAATTCTGAACGAAATGAAAGTTTTACATAAGAAAAAATGAGTACAATTAATAACACAAGATGGATGTACAACGATAACTGAACACAAAACTCCACGATAAGATCCATTGATCTACACCATCTGTTGATTAAGCACCTGTAAAATCCACTAGAAAAAAAATGACAGGAAAACAATTGAAGTTAGACACAATTCCATAGAATGAGAGTTGCATTAATCATCTACCATCAACTAAAAATTGCAAATAAACCACAAAATAGTCTATATGTATGTTATAGCTCAAATCAGTAAAGCTGGCCTGACTTGTGGTCCAATCAGGTTTCAAATGAATATTTAGAAATATGATGTGCTCAAAAAAGATCAAATGTAATTCCACAGATATTATCACTACTGCAAGAAACTGAGACCACCCTTGCTGTCAGGCCATTGATGGGGCTTAAAAAATTGTAGAACTACTTCAGAGGCAAGTAAGAAGGATCAAGAGTTCAGATGAGAATTAGCGTGAAAAATGTAAAATATCCTTGTCGCTAATTTTAAAAAAAAAATAGAAGAATGATTTACTTAAACTGTTTCAAGTTGAATATTCTACACTGGAACCAATTACTTTGTGAGACATAAACCCAGTTCTTTTTTATTTCATAGATATTTTCCTTTCTGAATACCCAGTGAAAACTCAGTAGTTGTGACTTTTGGCAGTTTGCACCTAAAAGTTCAAAGTACATTCAAAGTTCTGCTGCTTTTCTGGAAGCAAATTCTTTCGGTCTTCACTTCTGGAAGTTAACACTCTTGTTGGCAGATGAAGCTTCAGACCTAAGCCATTACTGAATTAGTTAGTTAGGCACATTACTGGCAATTACTCATTAATACTACTCACTAGCAGGGGATACTGGGAGTACGTGAAGGATGTGAGCAGAATATATAGTTGTGCAAAGGAATACATGTTAAGAAGTCAGTATGACAATATCATGAAAACAGTGTAATCAATGGAGTTGCAGATTATCCAAACATATATATTTATACTACTAATAATACTATTAAAGCCGAAGCATTGAACATCGGGTAGTCCGTCCATCACTTGGGACCGGTCAAAATATTAACAATATAAATTTTTTGGGTCTCCAGGGCCGGATAAACATATTGAAATATAAAGATTTGAGTAATGCTAGGGAACCATAAAATGTTACCATAAAAATCACCAGAATGATGTGGCAGTGCTGACATGACAAAAGGAAGAAGTTTAATTGGTGAAAATATTGTGTATGCAGGGGGGCCTATTTCATTTATTATATATACAATCAATCACAAGAGGACATGTGTTTTATGGTGATTTTTATGGGAAATTTTTTATGGTTCCGTGGCATTTTCTAAAGATTTTAGATTAAGATATTAGATAGTAATAATATGGATGAGCTTTTTGTGAATAAAGAAGATAACCCTTAAAGAGTATGATCATAAATAGTATACAAAAACATTTGTGTTTGAATATTTAGTACTATAGTATAATATATAATATATGTAAATCTTTATTTAAGATTCATTTCAAATCCTATTACAATTTCAATTCTATATATGCTAACTTCTACTTAAGAATTACCATATCGTAATATTCTCTATTATGATACTCATTCCTATTCAAGATTTACTTAAATTCCTATTACTATTCCAATTTTATAAATCGTAATTCCTATTACAATTTACTTTTATCTCTCTTAAAATTTTAATCAATATAAGTTAATTACTATTTAAGATTACTAGAAATCTTATATGTGTACATTCCAATCAAAAATTTACTAATATAATAATATATACATATCTTAAATCCTACTACCTCTGTCCCACTCAATTGTTTACTTTGGGTTGGGCATAGAGGTAAGGAATATAAGTAAAATAGCGGAGAAACGCAAGAAGAATGAGTAAAGTGGCGGGACCCATGAATATTTAATGTATAGAGTAAATAAAGTGGAGGAAAGTAGTGAAAGTAGTTAATTTTTATATTATAAAACTCTACTACTTCTGGAAAGTTTTAGAATGTAAAGAATTGGGAGGGGCATCCAAAAAAGGAACGTGCAAAAAAATGGATGGGACGGAGGGAGTATATAACATTTAATTTTCAAATCTATGTATAATCAACTTATTTAAATCTTAGTTATGTCATACAAAATATACATGCACGTGTAATGACATCAATAGATATTTTATTAAAAAAAATAGATTGTCACAAGCATTCACATTTATATAACTTTTTATCTTTAAACATATCGGGTTTGGTTCAAACAAAAAGCAAGATATAATCACAACATGTTAACCCTAACTGTAATGCTAAAACGATAAGCCCTAATGAATTGTCATCATTAAATTGATCATCATCAAGTAACTTGATTTTTTTGGTACCAAAAGCGGACGAATGCAAGCGAGTGCGCGAGTGTGTGCGCGCGCGTGTAGTGTGAACATGTGCGCTAAGTGGACATGCACGTGCGTCATGTGTGCATCGTGCGTGAAACTCAATTGATTATAAGTGTAATTCTAGAAGAGTAATCCCACATGAATTGCCATCACTAAATCATATTCATGACTTGATATTTCTGTACCTAAAGCGCACACGTGTGCACGCGAGCACGTGCAAGCATTCACATGTGTGTGCGCGCGTAATGTGAGAATTAGGGCTGGACGGGAGTGCATGTGCCTATGTGCGTGTCATGTGTGTGTGCGCGACTAAATTGATTTTATTTAAGGAACTTGATATTTCTATACCCAAAATGTACGTGTGCAGGCGAGTGTGTGTGTAAGTAGTGTGGGCATGTGCACATGGACGGGGGTGCACGGACGTGTGCCATCTTGTACGTGTGCAGGCGAGTGTGTGTGTAATTCAATGGACCGGAGCTCCAATTCGATCCGGTCTAATCCGAAGCCTTGTAACCGGATATGGATTCATCTAAAATAAATTCGATCCGATAATGATTCGATCCGATAATGATTCGATCCGATAAACATGGATATGAATTTTATATGATCCGATCTGTTAAGAACCTGATCCGAACTTATATAATTACAATTAAATAATATAAATATTCGTATTATACATATTATTTAAAACATAAAATTTCAAATTATAGTCAAAATCCTTGAAATATAGTTATAAATTTAGATCGACACTAAGTCTCATTATTATTTTTATTATGAGTTAGTTTTCTGTGGTTGTATAAAGATCATTGATGAACTAGTATAAATATAAATTTTTATATTTAAATATTAATTAGTACTTCCTCTGTCCCAAAAAGATCGACCCTCCGACTTTTTCACGCATTTCAATGACTTCAATGACGTTCAGAAGTAGTACTTGTTTCAATTTATAAATACCTTGTTCACGCATTTTAATGCAAAAGTAGCTCGAAGAAAATAAGACAGAGGCTAGTGTAATTAGATGCGACATTCACACGGAAGCGCAACGGCCTCCAGGAGCATAAGCGCAACGCGATATGCGTGCTTTTTGAAGCGTTAAAAAAATGCAAAACAATGAATTTAACATGTTATAAGCAAACTAAATTGTTATTAAACATGTTAATGATAACTAGATTCATACTCATTCTCAGGGCACAAATATGAATTCATGCTAACAATAAGCCCTAAAGATTAGTTCTAGTCTTCTCAACATTTGATAACTAGACATAATTTAAAAACCATCACCTTCAGGTTCTTTTTGACGATTTTCGAAATCTTCATCCTGACTATCGTGGCACCGTTTTAATTCAATCACCTACCTTGTATCATTCGTGTGTATACATATATCTGTTTTGTATGTTTGTATCGTTTGTGTGATAAGTATATGTAGGCTGACATAGATTTTAGGGCTTTTTTATGACCCGTTTCTTTAAAAATGACCCGGTCAACAAAAAAAATAAAAAAAACGCGCTTTTTTTGCGCTTCTTGCACATCGCTCTATAAATCAGATTCCTCTCTAGAGCAGAAGTACCTAAACAAGAAGGTAGGTTTCAAAGATGGCATTCTTAAAATTGTCATCAAATCCTTGAGACACAAAATAAGTAAGGCATTCGAGCACAGCTCATCAAAGTATATATAGATATAAATGCCCACACGCGCGTGCATGCACAACAAATACACACACACGCATAACGACTTGGCATAACTGTTTAAAGATATTTCAGAAACATTTGTAAATCACATAATCACCCTTTTTATTTTTTTGCTAATTCCATATGAAATACATAATATTGAAATAATATTGAAAGCTTGTGTTACTGGCTAAACTCTAACAAAAAAAAGTTGACGATCTATAGCTATAGAAACTGCATGCACAACCTACAAACAATTAGGAATGAGCTGTACAATTGTCAAAGTAAAATCGACCCAATAAAAAAAATTACCGAAAATATTTACCTTCTAAAAAGAACTACTCAGGGAACATATGCACGGGCAGCAATAGGTACCCTATTATATAGTTGCAGAGCCGTTTACTTTTACACATTCTACCAATGATGAAGATCGTTTCCAAGGTAGAAGCAGAGTACTACTTAGAATATTCTGCAGATAATTGGACAAGGATGACCATTAGAAACTGAAATCCCAAATTCTTTTTAACAAATACTATGGTAGAAGTATTTACATGTAAACAATAAAATAATAGTAACTGGTGACAGAAGTACTATACCTACGATCCGCCAGCTGTCTATTCTTCTTGTAGGGATACTGTATCAGGCATTCAATGAGGTCTTTGTGCAAATGAATCTCGTTTCATACTGAATAATCGGCTGGCAACTCTAATCTTATTTATTTTTCCATATCAGAACAAAGGTACCATATAAACAAGTCAGTCTTATTTTCAAATCCCCTAATAAAGGATGCTACAATGATGGAAACCCAAACTTTAAGAGCTCCATCTTTATGAAATGATCTAGGTTTCCTTAACAACCATCTCAGTATATATATACTCTAAATACAAGCTTGAAACGCCAATAGCACACTAAATTTATACCAATTTTTAATCCTTTATGGGAAAGTTTCAATTCATTCTTATCATCAAAGTAATTGGCGAAATTTCAGCCCTAAATAGGTATCAGATCTCATAAACTTTCACATTTATCCTAAACCTGTACAGAGCATGAATGAGAGGGGGCTAGTAAGTTCATCCCTCAACAGATGCATAACATGACTACACTTCTTCCACAATGCTCGGGAATCAGAGTTAAATCATGGAAACGACAGTTTTAGCTCATGGATCCAATTCTTCACTTCTCCACGACAATGGTCAAGATTCGGGAGGGGAGCGAAAGCAAAACCCTCAAACAACAGCATTTTTACGGCTTTGGGTGTCAGTTTAACGGGTTATAGCCTCCATTGCAAGCCGTACTAGACGCAAGAATCCATCCATATCTTGAAAGTTGAAATCAAGAGCCTTTTTAACAGATGGCAAACCCTCCCGGTACTTGGCCTCCTCCCTTGAATTGGCTGTCACAAAAGCAATTTGTGATTTTCTGGAGGCTTCCATTGCGAAGTTGATGTCTTGCACCTGCACGTATTCACATTTTACATCAAGTAATAAAATGAAACAAATGCCAGGACAAACTGGCAGATACATAATTCAATACTACAGACATAGAACTGAAAATTACATCAACTCAAACATTATACTCCCTAGGTCCCATAATTCTTGTCATGGTTGACTTTTTTACGCATTTGAAGACATAAAAAAACATACTCGTACACTATGGTTTTGAATTTATTTATTTTTAAAATTCAAACTTTTTATACGAAAAAGGAAAATTTTGAAAATATTGTGCACAAATATATATTTTAACATGTTTGGATTGCGTGTAAAAGTCAAACAAGAATTGTGGGATGGAGGAGTATATAACAAGTGATAGTAGGATCAAGTTTTGTATTTGCACCAAAAGGAAAAAGAGAGAACAGCTATATGGAGGTATAAAGTATTATGTACATACAAGTTCAGCTTCATTTTTGGTATTAAAGGAGTTTAAAAAATTACTATTATCACTAAATAACCTGTTGATCTACCCATTTGACCTCATCGATCTATAAATTCAGCACTACCTTCTCAAGTTTTACTCCAAACTTGCAGGGTTAGGCGTGAGATATTTCATCTGAGGTGCAGAGATAAATCTTTTTCATATGAATAGTCTGACTGTTACTATGACCTATATCTCCTACCATTTAAACCTTATGTCTTGACAATCACATACCTCCAATGCTACACAAACTCATAGTGTTCTAAATGTACAACTACCAATGGAGATGAACTATATATAATTAAAGATTGCATCACATTTGAGATAGTATAAAACACTATGAAACACATTTCCAGGCATTCCTTCCGGCCAAGTAGGTATTACTCCGTCCATATTGTCCGGAAATCCTGCAAACTCAGTCCCGAAATCACCACAAATAATCACCCACTCCAGCAGTCGCACCATGCTATAACACCCCATCTATAATTAAATGAGGGGCTACTTATTAAACCATACACCTGTATACAAAGCACTAAAATACAACAAATAATAATTAAACAACCCTACTAAATCTATAATTGCATAATTCCTAAGCAATAGGACTGTAGGGTAGCTCTCCATCACACAGCCCAAATCCCCCTAAATACCTGCCGGAAAAAGAATACAACATGAGCCAAATGTCCAGTACGGATTTGGAATACAATTTATAAAACAGGAAACAAATATGCATAATTGACATTTTATAATGAAATAATTATTTTAAAAATAAGTATGGTTTAAGCAAAGAAAAGGTAGGATGTTTCATACCGAGATAAGAACAAAACAAAAACATATACATACGTCATAGGGTACCGTAACGTATGCAACAAATCGGATAACGTGTACGGCATATATATCGTCACCGCGAAATCAAATCAAACTCTGGGTGCACCCACGTATCCTGAAACAAATATCAAAATGCGCAAAAGCTTGCCTCGTGAGCTATCAGAAGGTGATATGGGCTAAAAATAACTCTAGAAATATAATTAATGACGTATTAATTAGACCTAGATTGGTCCAAGAGTTAGGACCGATAAAAATGCCCGAAACCCTAATTATTTATTAATTTCGTAATTAATAAATAGGAAAAATATACAACTCATAAAAAGAGTCCAAAGTGTGATAAAATCATCCAAAAAGTCTGACTTCTAGAAAGAAAGATCTAGAATCTCAATTAAAGGAAAAAACTAGTCACAGTCCTTATCCTACAATAAGGAAAAGACTTGTCCACCAAGGAATACAATACTTATCCACCGTCAAGAAGGAGACTTATTCGCTAAGTCTCCCAAACATACCCTAAATACAAGGCTCTTGACGCCTATATAAAGGACCTGATCCTTCAATCAGAACTACATATTGGCTTGATTCTAAATTACGAATTGAGATACGTAGGCATCTTGTGAGGACCGATTTAGTCACGAAACACGAGAACAGCCATTAAAGCTCGAAGCTCTCTAACCCTAGCATTAAATTCGCAAGCACAGTTTTTGTTCCACAACATTTAGCGCCGTGTGTGGGAAGACAACATCAACCATGGCAAACACACGAAGAACGACTCGAGATACTCAAACTTCTGAAGGGCTTCCTCTCACCTCTGAGGCAGGTGCTCAAGGAAGCCAGCCACCGCCAATCACCACCACTCAAGGACCGGAAATTCCGATTTCGGTTGAAGGGACGAATCCCCTACAAATGGTCGTTCATGGACCTGATCCACAAGAGACCACTCTCCAACAACCAATCACAACTTCTCCACTTCACACCACGGATCTTCCCCAATACGCGACTCAAACTCTAGGGATGCCAACCTATGGTATGCCCCCTCGACCCACGGTGGGAAGCAGTGGTATCAATCCAACTTACCACGAAGCATATATGCCCTCTTATGTTCAAGGTCAGGGACCCCAAAATCAACAAACTCAGACTCGACAGACCCCTTTGATTCAAGATTACTCAGGTTCCTATACTGAGGACGAGAATTATTCAACTGGAGAAGAGAGGTATGTTGCTCCAAGGAGGAGACGTTCTTCCCAAACAAATCGGGAACAAACCCAAACCACTATGGAAAAGATTGCAGCCCATGAGGCAGAGGCTGCAAAGCTCAAGAAAGTATTGGCGGAAGAAGAGGCTGTAAAAGCACAAAGCCAAAGAACTGGAGGAGTCCCGGTGATCAATTTGGATCCGATACCAAGAAGAACCAAAAGGGCTGAAGCCCCAAAGGGTGATCCTACTGTGTTGTTACCCCTAGGAGATCCTGATGATCCTACACCACCTTTCACTCAAGATATCATGAAAGCTAATATATCCAGAAAATTCAAGATGCCAACCATTAAAGCTTATGATGGAACGGGAGATCCCACGAATCACGTGAGAACTTTCTCTAATGCACTGCTGTTGCAGCCTACCAATGATGTAGTCAAGTGTCGAGCGTTTCCACAAACCCTGGCGGGCATGGCTCAGCGTTGGTACAGCCGTCTACCTCCCAATTCTATTGGATCTTTTAAGGAACTGAGCAAGGCGTTTATCAATCAGTTTGTTAGTGGAAGGGTGCATGAAAAGAGTTCTGCATCTCTTATGGGAATCCAGCAAGGAAAGAATGAATCCTTGAGGGAATACATAAATCGATTCACTAGGGAGGCTCTAAAAGTCCCGGACTTGGAGGACAAAGTAGCTATGATAGCCCTACAACAAGGAACCACTGATGATCACTTCAAGAGATCCTTGGCAAAGCATCCACCCGAAAGCATGTTGAAGCTTCAAGATAGAGACGGAAAGTATATCAAGGTCGAGGAAAGCATGAATAAATATGAACCCACTGCTGAGGGAAGTGAAAACGGAAAAAAGAGAAAGGAGACTCAAGAGTATGATGCTGGGGACAAATATCCCAAGACAGCGAAGGATTCTGACTCTCCATCAAAAAAGAACAACTTTGGACCCAGGTTCAATGAATATGCAAGGTTGAACACCTCAAGAAGTCAAATTCTGATGGAGATTGAGAAGGAAGAAGATCTTCGATGGCCAAAGCCACTAAGATCCGACTTGGAGAAACGAAACAAGAACCAATTCTGCCGTTTCCATAGAGAAGTTGGTCATGACACCGACGATTGTAGACAACTGAAAGATGAGATCGAGTTCTTAATCCGAAGAGGAAAACTCGATAAGTTCACTAAGGATGGGAATCGAGGAAATCAACAAGGAAACTATGAAAGGAAAGACTATGATAGGAGGGACAACGATCAAGATCGTAATCCTAAGCCCCGAGGGCCTGTCATCAACATGATATTTGGAGGACCGACTGCTACTGGGTCCTCCCGAAATTCAAGGAAAGCTTATGCCCGAGAGGTAATGACTGTTGTAGGAGAAGCACCGAAACGTGCCAAGACAGAAGTAGCTATTAGCTTTGATGATTCTAATCTTGAAGGGGTAAAGTTCCCCCATGACGACTCGTTGGTCATTATACCTGTAATAGGTAACTCTAAAACCAAGAGGGTTCTGGTAGATAATGGAGCTTCCGTGGACATCTTATTTCATGACGCCTTCCTGAAAATGGGATATACCGAATCACAACTGACTCCTTCAAACATGCCCATATACGGGTTCAATGGGGTTGAATCTAAAGTAGAGGGAACTATTCAGCTCCCTATGACAATGGGGCAAGGTTCACAAACGGCAACTCAAATGCTGAACTTCTTGGTGATAAAGGCAAACTCGACTTATAATGCAATCCTTGGGAGGACAGGCCTTCATGCATTCAAGGATGTTGCCTCAACTTACCATTCAAAAATCAAGTTCCCAACAAGGAACGGGGTTGGTGAAGAACAAGGAGATCAAAAGATGGCTAGGAGTTGCTATTTAGTCGCGTTAAGGCCTGATGGAGTCGGGGGGGCAGGTTCTCCCAATCGAAGTTATGGATTCAAAAGACGATGAGGAAAGAAGGGGAAAGCCAGCTGAGGATCTAATTCATATTCCCCTAACCCCGGGAGAACTAGACAAAGACACTTACATTGGAGCATTATTGCATGAACCCTTGAAGGGACTGAGGTGCCAAGAACTTGGCATGCCTCAAATTTGAAAGTTTATTATGTTTGTGTTTCCTTAAGGGATCCACTAATAATACAAGAAGCAATAAGGTCGACGAAACCATTCTGAGCTCTTAAGCTCTTAGTAGGAAGTAGAGTACTATGTAAGGGTCGAACCCTCTTTTTAAAAGAAAACATTTCAAGTTCTTTTTCACTATTTTATTACTTATCTTTGTTTGAGCATTTCCTTATTGTTTCACTAAAGAGCAGGTTGTACCAATAGCACTTGATCCAAGTGCCAGCCCATTCAAGAGGCCAAGTACTAGGAATTGCCTTACAAAAGATAAGCTAAATAAATATAAGTGAGCAAGAATGACAAAACAGAATATGCATAAATAAGTTGCATAAACCCCGAAGAAGAAGTATCGAAAAAATAACATGCATGGATAGAAGATCCCGAAGGATCAAAGAGTTATGTTACAAACGTCAAATAAAGTCCTAAAGTTCATGAAAGGACCCTGAATAAAAGCAAGATATAGAGAGCCACGCAGGGCCAATAAAATCTACTATAAGTCATCAGACGGGCCCTTGTCAAGAACAAGGGCATCCCTACGAAGGACATCTGTAAAGCATAATGTAACATAAGATGAAACAGAGATAACTACAACTCAACAAAGGACAAGACAGACAATAATATTAACAAAAGCACTGGAATCCAGAATCAAAGAAGAAAAGGTAAACTCAAAAAATCAAAATACGGTATGTATTCTTGAAGTCCGTAAACAGGTCACGGAAAGAAGTTCATGAAAATGTTCAAGCCTCAGTGACAACAATAGAAACAAGACTTTCAAGACTACAGAAGTATGTGAATGATTTAGGGTTAGTACCACAGGATTCCAGTGATTTATTTGAAGCAACCAGAACGACAAAGGACTTATCAGCAGTATTGAATTGAAGACATAGAAGAAAAATTGATCAAGTGTTATTCATCTGTGAACCAGACCAGTTGCACTAGTTGAAGGCACTAAAAAGATCAAGTTGTTTTATCATCTCAGAAGAAATTGATATAGTCTGAAAATTAAACACCCTGAAGTTAAGAATCTTTTCTTGAAAGTCAAAGACAAGAAAAGAGTTCGATGGTTTTTCTATTTAGAAAACCATCGAATGTAATTCAAGAAATCCATAAGAAAACTAATATGAATTAAATTCTCATTCGATAGTTTTTATTTAAAAACCATCGAATGGAAATTTGATTCTAAATATTCGATAGCTTTCTTATTTGAAAGCAGGTGAAGAAGTGACATTGTTGTCAGGTTGATTAAGATCCAACGACCAAGAATATTCCATTATTTTTGGTTTGATGGTTTTTCTAAAAACAAGTCTACAATTACTAAGAGAGAAGCGTGTCTTCTTGAGTTAAGGATTTTCACAGAAGAATTTACGAGGAGAGAGTTTGAGCCAGAGAGATTATCAGAGAAAATAATATTGCTCAGATTTCTGTCATTGTATTGAATTCGTGTAACCTTAAACTCATTGAAGCTAATCTACGGATTAAAAATTATAGCACCCTTCAAGGTTTATATTTATAAAACGATATATTCCCCGACTCTTGGTTTGATTTGGTGTAGTTGATTTCGTTATAGAACTGAATGATTAATCCGCGAACGAAATTGAATAATTTATGAGTATCGTATTCAACCCCCCCCCCCCTTCTATGATACTTTGGACCTAACAATTGGTATCAGAGCTACTTGATTGACGTACAAATCAGATCCGATGAATGAGACCAAAATCAAACGTAGCTTGAAAATTCGAAGCAAATTTTTTAACTTTCAAAAATTTTCATTTAATTGAAATTTCTTGAATTTTAAACAATTTGAAATTTTCAGAAACCATGAGTGCTCCAAAGTCAACTGCTGGTATGAAAGTTCCCCCATTTACTAGAGATGATTTCGGTTTGTGGAAGATGAAGATGCTGTTATTTATCAAGGCATCTAATACGTTGTATATTGGCGTATTAGAGAACGGACCGTTTGTACCAATGAAACCAGTTAGTGAAACTACAGCTCCTAATGGTACCAGGATTCCTCAAGGCACCCAACCTAAGGATATCACTGAATACACAGATTCTGACAAAGAACTGATTCGATTGGATACAGGTTTGATGTTGATATTGGCAGACTCCGCAGACAAGGAAATGAGCTATCAGTTAATGAACTGTACAAGCGGGAAACATATGTGGGATACCATAAACCTAATAATGGAAGGAACTGAAGACGTGCAGGAAAACAGATTGGACATCCTGACTTCTCAGTATGAGTCTTTTAGGTCACTACCAGGAGAAAGTATAACTCAGGTCTTTGAGAAATATACTAAACTCCTGAATGAGTTGGCAATGAAAGGAAAGACCTATCCACTAAGAGAAACAAACAGGAAGTTCATGATGACGCTGCCCCATCATGTAGAACACAAGTCATCATCCATAAGGGAAAGAATAGACTTCACCAAGATGTCACTAGAGATGATCTATGGCAAGTTGAAGACTTATGAGATGGAACAAGAACATAGAGTAATAATCTACGGACCAGGGACAGTGGATAACAAGCATAATGCACTTGTGAGATCAGCAGCACTTGTAGTGGATGAACCAACAACTTCTGATATTCAGGTTCAAACCCCTAGAGCTAGAAAGGAGGTGATAATAGAAGCTGAGATGGATTCTGTAAATCTGGGTGTTGATGAAAGTGATTACTACACCCTAGAAGAGCTTGAGCAAATGGAAGACAAAACCATGGCATACTTAGCTGCAAAGTTTAGCCACATCCGTTTCAAGAGAAACCCTAAGTACAAGTTCAAGGGCTCAACCAATAGATTTCAGAAGAGCATGTATTCACCAGGCACTAGCTTTAAGGGAGGCTACAAGACTGGCATGATTGATAGAAGCAAATCAAGATGCTACAACTGCAATGAGTTAGGGCATTTTGCCACTGAATGCCAGAAGCCTCGTCAAGCAAGAGACAGAAAGGGAGTCTATGAAAAGAAGGACTCGTATGAGGATTTGAAGAAGGAGAATGCCAAGCTGAAATAGCAAGTGGAGGCATTGTCTGGAAATTGCAGAAAGGGAAAGCTTATATAGCAGAGGGAAAACATTGGGATGATACTGATTCGGATGAAGAGGAAGAATATGTAAATGTTGCCCTAATGGCTGACTCTTCAGAGGAATCACCACAATTATCTCAGGTACCTATCTTAACGACAATTGACATGTCTAATTCTGAGTACAAGAAAACTGTGCAAGATCTTAGTGTAGAATTGTTTAATGTACACACAAGCATGCTAGCATCAAAAATGGAAAATGCTAAACCAGTTCTTAAGATTAAAAATCTAGAATCTAAAAATGAAGAACTAGATCTTGTTGCTGTCACAATAGAAGATCTTAAACAAAAGAATGTGTACTTAGAAAACAAGGTCATGTGTAATGATGAGATAAAGACTATCCTCAGGAAGCAGATTTCAGAGTTAGATCTGAAGTTGAATGTTTTTAAGAATTCCACCCTGATTGCTAAGGAGATAATGGATACTCAGACCCAGGGAAACATGACTGCTATAGGACTTGACTATTCGAAAAAGGCTGGAAAAAAGATTTTGGAATTTCCTGTGACATCCCCTGTTGGTGTAAGGAAGAATATTCCACACATTCTTAAGAATGTGGTCAATCCAGTCTTTGTTAGGCCCTTCTCAGAACCTTTTCATGAGGATGACTTGTATCTTAGACAAGAATTGCTTGAGGAGGATTTATTGAAGGAAAAAGAGGTGAAGACTAAGTTGCCTAGGAATTCAGTAAAAACTGTAATACCTAAAACTGAAGTAGGTGACTCAGTTAGTAAATCCAAAAAGAACAGGAATGGGAAGAAGAAGATTTCTAATCAGGAAATGGTTCCATATTCTCCCATTGTATCTAGGAAGTTGTGCACTATTTGTAATTCTGTTGGACACCTTACACATGCATGTAAAAAGGTTAAAGTAGAAACTGCTAATACTTCTGAAATACATAACATGTCTGACATGCCTGATCTTCATGAACCTTGTGGAAAGAAAGAATGCTTGCTATGTACATACAACATCATGCATGCTTATTTTAAGTTGATGAATGATAATAGCAAAAGCACTGTTAATGCTAAATCCACAGATACTATGAAAATCAATCAGGGTAAGACAAAATTGAATGTTACTCCTGTTAAATCATCTAAACCTTCAGGACCCAAACAATTTTGGGTACCAAAGTCCGCTTAATCAATCTGTGATTGCAGGGAAAGGTTAAAAGCTCAAAGGTTGTGTGGATTCTGGATAGTGGTTGTTCTAGACACATGACTGGTGAAGAGTCCCTGCTTACAGAGGTGGTTAAGAAGACCGGCCCTATTGTTACCTTTGGAGATGACAACAAAGGATTCACTACGGGATATGGTAATTTGAGAATTGGAAATGTCATAATTGAAAACATCACTCTTGTTCAAGGATTAAAGCACAATCTTCTAAGTATCAGTCAGTTCGGTGATAAAGGCTACAATGTAGACTTCAGAAAGGACAAGTGCTTGATCATAAACAAGAAGGATGAGAAGCTTGCTCTACTGGGAGTAAGAAAAGGAAATTTGTTTATAGCTGACTTAAGTTCTACCAGTGAAGGAGAAGTTACATGTTTCTATGGAAAGGCATCTTCAGAACAAAGTTGGTTATGGCACAAGAAGCTCTCACATCTGAACTTCAAAACTATGAACTCTTTGGTAAAGAGAGAGTTAGTGAGAGGGTTGCCCCTGATGGAATTCAATCAGGAGGGACTGTGTGAAGCATGTGAAAAAGGGAAGTCAAAGAAAGCATCACATAGAAGCAAAGAAATGACAAACATTACTGAACCATTACAGCTGATTCATATGGACTTATTTGGTCCAGTTAATGTTATGTCACTTTCAAGAAAGAGATATGCATTGGTGATGGTGGATGACTACTCCAAGTACACGTGGGTGTTGTTTGTACAATCAAAGGATGAAGCAACACAACTAATCATTGATCACATCAAGAAGATCGAAGTGGAAGCCAAGCTACCTGTGCGGACAATCAGATCAAACAATGGAACTGAATTCAAGAATGCAGTTCTTAATGATTTCTGCTCAGAGAAAGGAATATCTAGACAGTATTCAGCACCAAGAACTCCACAACAAAATGGAGTAGTGGAAAGGAAGAACAGGACCTTGGTTGAAGCAGCAAGGACCATGTTGAATGAATCAAAACTTCCCACTTACTTTTGGGCTGAAGTAGTGAATACAGCTTGCTACACTCAGAATCGAACCCTGATTAACAAAGATCATCATAAGACTCCTTATGAGTTAAGGGCCAACAAGAAACCAACACTGAAGTATTTTCATGTGTTTGGTGCAAAGTGCTTTGTACTAAAAGATAGAGGACATCTAGGCAAGTTTGATGCCAAAGCAGACGAAGGCATTTTTCTGGGCTATTCTCTGGAATCTAAGGCTTACAGGGTATATGTGATTGAAGATAAGAAAGTGTTGGAAAGCTTTAATGTAACATTCGACGACACCAAAAGACCAGGCCTGCAAACTAGAGAGAACTCTGAATCCTTGGTATTTGAAAATCTATCAGGAGATCTCTTTGACAATGAAGAAGAACCTGAAGTTGTTAAAGTTATTAATAATAATCATAATGATAATGATTCTGGACAAAGTGGTGACCATAGTGGAGATCCTCAAAATTCAACAAGATCCACTAGTCAGTCTACAGAATCAACAGATCACACCGTCAACAACTCAGGGGGAGCAGGAGAAGGATCAACTAGTCACACTCCATAACATCTAGTACAAGAAGAATCATCAAGATCGCATCTGCCAAGACAAAGGGTATGGAATATAGATCATCCCTTTCACTTGATCATTGGTGATCCGGACACAGGAGTGAGAAATAGAAGAACATCACAAAATGAATGTCACTATTCTGGGTTTCTTTCACAAACAGAACCTAAGAAAGTTGAAGATGCTCTAGAAGATCCCGATTGGGTGATTGCAATGCAAGATGAACTCAATCAGTTTGAAAGGCAGAAAGTTTGGAAGCTGGTACCCAGGCCTAAGGGAAAATCTGTTATTGGAACAAAATGGGTATTCAGAAATAAGCTGGATGAAGATGGCATTGTTACGAGAAACAAAGCCAGACTGGTTGCTAAAGGTTACTCTCAAGAAGAGGGTATAGATTATGATGAAACCTATGCACCAGTAGCAAGAGTTGAGGCCATCAAAATGTTTCTGGCATTCGCAGCACATTCCAATTACAAGGTATATCAAATGGATATGAAGAGTGCTTTTCTGAACGGGGAGTTGGAAGAAGAAGTGTATGTGGAACAACCTCCAGGTTTTGAGGATTCAAAACTGGCAGACTTTGTGTACTTTCTATTCAAAGCTCTCTATGGACTCAAACAAGCTCCAAGGACATGGTATGACACTCTCTCTGAATTCTTACTTGAAAATGATTTTACAAGAGGTGTTATAGACAAAACTCTCTTTTACAAAAAGCACAAAAATGATCTGATATTGGTGCAAGTATGTGTTGATGATATAATATTTGGTTCTACTAATGACGATCTATGCAAGAGATTTGATAAGTTAATGCAGAGTCGTTATGAAATGAGCATGATGGGTGAATTGTCATTCTTTCTTGGACTACAAGTGTATCAAAGGCAAGATGGTATATTCATTTGTCAGTCCAAGTACATCAAAGATCTTCTGAAGAAGTATCAAATTGAAGACTCATCTACAGCAAAGACTCAAATGCCAACTGCCACTAAGCTTGATAAGGATGAAACTGGTAAGAAGGTTGACATCACAGGCTACAGAGGTATGATAGGCTCATTACTTTATCTCACAGCAAATAGACCAGATATAATGTTTGCAACATGCTTGTGTGCTAGGTTTCAATCTGATCCTAAAGAATCTCATCTAATAGTTGTTAAGCGAATATTTAGATATCTTAAGGGAACCCCAAATCTTGGAATTTGGTACCCTAAAGATACAGGATTTGATCTTATTGGATATACAGACTCTGACTTTGCAGGTTGTAAGATTGATCGGAAGAGTAGTTCAGGAAGCTGTCAGTTTCTTGGAAGAAGATTAGTTTCTTGGTATAGCAAGAAGCAGCATTCAGTTTCCACATCAACAGCTGAGGCTGAATACATTGCTGCTGGAAGCTGCTGTGCTCAAATCTTGTGGATGAGAAACCAACTCCGTGACTATGGGCTTTTGTTGACAAAGATTCCAATATTTTGCGACAACACAAGTGCCATAGCAATCTCTAATAACCCAGTGCAACACTCGAGGACGAAGCACATCGACATCAGGTATCATTTTATCCGAGAGCATGTGATGAATGGAACTGTGGAGATACACTTTGTACCCGCAGAGGAACAAATTGCAGACATCTTTACTAAACCGCTTGATGAATCCACTTTTTCAAAGTTGGTTGGTGAACTTGGGATGTTAAATCTTTCTAATTGATTTTGATTAGAAGTCAGAAACTGTAGACAGTCCTAGTGAATACATGAGTTTAAGAATTTCCATATCCTTAGGACTCGTGAATTTATTTTCTGGAGCAATTCTCGTAGTTAGGATTATTGTACTAATTTTATGTCATAATTATGGATGATATATCTTCTGGCATTTAATTGGTTATTAATTCTAAAATTATTTAGGTGCTAATATTTGTTCTAAATATTTAAGAATTTATTTAATTTGAATTAATTTACTTTGTTTTTAACATTGTAGATTAATGCAGCATAATTTATTGGATTTTAATTGATTAATATCATTTAATGATATTTAGTTGATTTTATTCTAAGAAAATTGTGAATTTCTGTTAACAATTGATTTTGGTAAATTTGAAAAGATTTATTCAAATTAAAAGTTCACAGAAATAGAAAAAGTCTGATTTTTAGAACATGAACCGGTTTTAGAAATTGAAAAGAAGCAAAAACCATCGAATTTAGAAAATTCGATAGTTTTTCTAAGTACTAATAAAAACCATCGAACACAAATTCGACAGTTTTTGGAAAGGAAAATAAAAACCATCGAAAACACCTTTCGATAGTTTTTGAGAATAATTTTAAAATATATCGAAGTGAATTTATCTAATTCCATATGTAAATTCTCGATAGATTTTGAAAAAGTAATTGAAAATACATCGAAGTGAATTTGATTTTTTATTATCTAAATTCTCGATGGTTTTCATAAATTGTGTTCGATAGTTTCTTGGTGTTAACAGAAACAGAGTTCGATAGTTTTCATAAAAACCTTTTAAATTCTGATTTTCAAAAAATTCGATAATTTTTCAAAAACTATCGAAGTGCAGTTGACAGTTTTGCCCCTATGTGAAAACCATCGAACGTTCAATAAAAATATATCGAACAATGTATTGACTAAATTGCCCCTGTCAGTTCACAAGTGTATATAAGAACCACTTCGACGTTTTTTTACTCTATTCTCAGATCTAAGAAAAGGTTTTTATATACATACAAGAATACATACACAAACAAGCATCACTATCGATATTTTTCTTCAATAATAACCGAGTAAAACCTAAGAAAGATACTATTCTTTCACTGTTAATTGTTTTTAACCGTGGAGTTTTATTTTTTTTGTATTTCTAGAAAAGAAAAGGAAAGAAATATATCGAACTTGAACCTTTGACCATATAAAAGTGTTAACAGAATTGTTCTTTAGAAATTTATTGTTTATCAATTGATTTCTTTGGATTTTAGTGCATATTCAGAGTTAACAATTTAGGGTTATAATTTGAGTTGTGTGTGTTTCGAGTTTGTGGTTTAATTTTTTTTAAAGGGGTTAATTTGTTAAAAGTTTAATTAATTAGAAATAATTAATTGAAAAATTAGTTTTGGTTTAAAATTAATTTTCTGGAAATTTGAAAAATAATGGCGGGAGAATTTATCGTAACCAAAACTAATCATGTCTCGTTTCAGAACTTGCAAGCCATTACGAACTTATAGTTTTGTGCATGGGCAGAGTTTCTGAACACACGATCATTAGTGGCATATGCATTCAGTACTCCCGTAGTCCTCTGCATCGATCAATTGACTGCGTTGTACACAACCGCCACGGATACAAGTGAGAATAACATAAGGTCCTTCAGTTTTGTTGTGCCAGGGGGAAGAACAATAAGGGTGACGGAACATGACTTTAACAGAATACTTCATTTTCCAACAGAAAACCATGTTCCGGATCCCACAACTAAGGAGATACATGCTTTCTTCACTCTCATAATAAGTCAGCAATCCAACTTCTTTGTGGGAGAGTTTCTTAAGCATTACCTGACCAAGCCATGGAATTTCTTCTTTCACACACTAATCCATGTTTTCACTTCTAAGCTTACAAATCTGCATGGTATTCCCTTATTTCTTGAGAAGATAGGGTTTGCCATTGCTAACAATAGGCATATTAACATAGGAAAGCTAGTGATTGATCAAGTCATTCTGTGCATGGGACCACTGGAAGACAGAACAAGCATGGATGATGTGCTTTGTTTCTATCCTAGGTTCCTACAGCTAATTCTCAATGATATCTTAACAGATGATGAACGTGAGACATTCGCAGCAGAGGAGACCATGGAGTGCATGAGGATGAAGAGCAATGCAATAACCGCTCTGATAAGAAAGAATCATCTTCCAGGGGTACCCATTGTTCTAACTAATTATCTAAGAACGGTGCCCCTACCACTTCTACCCCCAGGGGAACAGGTAAATGAAGTTAATGTTCCTCAACCTGAAATGGCTCATGTACAACAACCAATGGATGTAGATCCAGAGCCCTCGGTGGCCATTCTAGACCAAGAGGTTGCAAACCCACAATCTCTAACCACGGTCACAGAGCCTTTGGAAGTGCCAAATGAAAACATAAACGAACCTCCTTCCCCTCCTATACCCAGTAAACAAAAATCCATGAGTGTAGAGGGAGATAGTGCCTTAGCAGCACCACATAAGGAGATACACCCTTCAACAACAGCTCTGCCTTCCTCTAAAAGGAGAAGAATAGAAAACGAGGCAACTGTTGATACTTTATTTCAAACTTCCAAAGAGCCCTTTATTGATTTTTCTGATGCTGATTGGGCTACACTAACCAAAGCTATATCTGAACTTATAGCTCAATCAAGCAAGGAGGAATTGACGGAAGCAACTGATGTTCCGACCATATTACGGTCAGGTTCACTGGTTGAAGGTTCTAAGAACCAAGTGTCTTCACAGACGTCGAGAGAAGGTTCTGACCTAAATGCAAAATCTCAAAGGTCATTACCTAACTCCCCAAATGGAACATATCTGGATCCTACGGGTAAAGGGTCTGACGTAGGTGCGGATCGGCAACTCGGTGATGATGAATCAATTTCAATTGAGGAGTTAATTGAGGTAAAGTCTTCACAGACTATTAGGGAAGTTTCAGGGTCTCTGCTGTTAATAGAGCCTGATTCTAACCCCTAGAGATTCAAACTCTAGATCCTTCAAAGGATATATCATCCACGGATGATCAACAACTTGGTTTAACCAAGGACGGGGACTTGCAAAGCCCCATTGCACCACCGGTGACCTCCTTAAAGACGGCTACAGTGTTTTCTTCTACAGGTACAATGAGCAAAAAGGGATTGAGTGAAACAAAAACACTTACACCTGGCCTGAGTGGGAAAGGTAAAATGAGTGAAACACCGACAGAAACGTTGAGTGTACACCCAGAGCCAAATGTGAGGAGTGACACCCTAACCCTTCCACAAATCGATGATTTGTTGTTACCTACAGAAAGAGAAGTACATGTTCAATCCACCCTAAAGGAGATGACAGTTCGAGACAAACAAGGAAATCCATTATTCAAGGTTCCACTGCGACCTTCCTTTGACCAAGGGATCTCCTCTAGTCAAGACAATGCTTCTTTAAAGACTATTCAAGAGAAGGTTGACTTGGCTGCAGCTGATTCCAGAAGAACATTCAGGGTCATTGGCAGTGCATCTGGCACTATAACAGGAACCAAGCAAGCAGTCGACTCCTTGAAGAAGGAAGCAATTGAGGAGCTAGTCGACTTGAGGACGGACGTCAAGGAGCTAAAAGATGGATTCATGAACGAAGTGTATTCTCTGACACAAGGGCAAGAAGCTTTGAAGGAAGACGTTCTGGTTATCCGGGATGGTCAAGCTAGGGTAAAAGATGCAATGAACACCCTTTCTAGAGTGGAGTCTAAGCTAAACAAAAGATTGGATCATATTGAAAAGACTACCAACTCAAGATTGGATGACATTGATCTGAAGCTAGCTTCTATGCATGAGATGAACAAGGAGATTGCAGAGTTCATGGAGAATCAAGGTGACGGGGTACAGTCAATCTGGACTATGCTGAGAAACCAACAACCTGGACCTTCAAATCAGCAACCTGCTCCTTCTACTACCTTTTATGCTGAGGATAACTTTATCGAGGATTCCTCAACTAAGGGGGAGAAAGTTGGAGGTGGGGAGCAAGGTCTGGATGGATGGGGAGTTTGGGAAACAGTTGAAGCTATTCCGGTAAGACAGTACTGGATTGAGAACATTGTACAAGAAGAAGGAAGTAGTGAAGAGGTATTTGAGGAAATCATGCATGAGCATCTACAGGAACAGCATGAGCCATATTATCCAGAGCCTGTTGAATATCCTATCTAGGAGGATAATATGGAAGAAGAAGCAAATTCTTTGTCACAAGAAGAAGAAGCTGCCTTGGAGATGGTAAAAGCTGAAAGAGCTGCAATAGATGCCAGGCAAGCTGAGAAAGAAAAACAACAAGCAATTATGCGAAGTGAAAAACTGAAGAGGTTCAAGATGTATAGTGAAGTGAGGAAGAAGTAGATGATGGATCTAGCAAAGAAGTTATCATTCAGAATATCAAAGAAGCCAATCTTGAAGATCAGACTTACTTCACAGCATTGAGAAACTCTATGATCTTTCTGAAAGCTGGGGTTAAAGCAAACGGTGCCTGGAACATATTGATCAACTTTCTTGAGAAAGGTACCTTTGTGATTTCCACTATGTTTTTTGAACAGAGGACATATACAGAGTTGCAGGTGTTGCTCATCAAGATACAAAGGACTACAAGGTTAAATGAACTGCTCTGTGAGCATGTTAGAGATATCTTGATGAAAGTCAGTCCAGAGATTACTGAAGATCCTCCAATGGTTAGATTCATGACGAATGACTTGTTCAGAATCTGCTATTTGACTGAGGACAAACTGAGAGACTATCCAAGCAACTATCTAATCTCAGTTGAGAAGTATCTTAGATCCACTGGATTCTCATCAACGGAGAAGGACAAAGCAGCAGACACTCTGAGAAGATTTCTAATGGAGAATGTTCCTTACTATAGGAAGAGAGTGGAAAGAGGATTGGAAGTGCATCCCAGACTACCAAACATGCCAAAGCTAAACAAGAAAGATGTTAACATTGCATGGTTGTGGGGTGGAGTGGGACAAGAGGTTGAGTTTATTGGAAGACGCATCAAAGGAGCAATCCTTAAACCTGGAGAACCACTGCACTATCCATCAGTGATTGATTATCAAGCTGCTAACTCCAATCCTGTGAGAGAAGAAGGTGAGATTGAAATGGATTGAATATGAGAAGCAAAGAACAAAAGAACTATCAGCTCAGTCTAGAGGAGCAACTTCTATGTATAAAGTTTTATTGTTTTTTGATTTATGAAATCTGGAAATGTATATATATCTGATCCAGAATGCATTTAATATTATTAAGTTGTCTTACTTTAATTAGTTTCATGTTTACTTAGTTAGTTGAGTTATTCTCGAGTTATTTGCTTGTCGAACTCTATCCAATCAAATAGGGGGAGATTGTAAAGCATAATGTAACATAAGATGAAACAGAGATAACTACAACTCAACAAAGGACAAGACAGACAATAATATTAACAGAAGCACAGGAATCCAGAATCAAAGAAGAAAAGGTAAACTCAAAAAATCAAAATACGGTATGTATTCTTGAAGTCCGTAAACAGGTCACGGAAAGAAGTTCATGAAAATTTTCAAGCCTCAGTGACAGCAATAGAAACAAGACTTTCAAGACTACAGAAGTATGTGAATGATTTAGGGTTAGTACCACAGGATTCCAGTGATTTATTTGAAGCAACCAGAACGACAAAGGACTTATCAGCAGCATTGAATTGAAGACATAGAAGAAGAATTGATCAAGTGTTATTCATCTGTGAACCAGCCCAGTTGCACTAGTTGATGGCACTAAAAAGATCAAGTTGTTTTATCGTCTCAGAAGAAATTGATACAGTCTGAAACTTAAACACCCTGAAGCTAAGAATCTTTTCTTGAAAGTCAAAGACAATAAAAGAGTTCGATGGTTTTTCTATTTAGAAAACCATCGAATGTAATTCAAAAAATCCATAAGAAAACTAATATGAATTAAATTCTCATTCGATAGTTTTTATTTAAAAACCATCGAATGGAAATTTGATTCTAAATATTCGATAGTTTTCTTATTTGAAAGCAGGTGAAGAAGTGACATTGTTGTCAGGTTGATGAAGATCCAAAGGCCAAGAATATTCCATTATTTTTGGTTCGATGGTTTTTCTAAAAACAAGTCTACAATTACTAAGAGAGAAGTGTGTCTTCTTGAGTTAAGGATTTTCACAGAAGAATTTACGAGGAGAGAGTTTGAGCCAGAGAGATTATCAGAGAAATTAATATTGCTCAGATTTCTATCATTGTATTGAATTCGTGTAACCTTAAACTTATTGAAGCTAATATACGGAATAGAAATTGTAGCACCCTTCGAGGTTTATATTTATAAAACGATATATTCCCCGACTCTTGGTTTGATTTGGTGTAGTTAATTTCGTTATAGAACTGAATGATTAATCCGCGAACGAAATTGAATAATTTGTGAGTATCGTATTCAACCCCCCCTTCTACGATACTTTGGACCTAACAACATCTAAGTCCTCTATGAAGTCATCAGTAAGCTCGGAAGTCATGAAAAAGTCATGAAGACCACGATTCTTAAAATCGGAAGATCAATTGTAGTCCTAAAAATCTCAAGCTCAACTAAAAACCTAAAGAGGCCTATTGGAAGAAGGTTAATATACGGGTTGAAACCCCTGAAATTTTGAGGAAGTAGAGCTCAGAACGAGCTTCGATTCGATATACTGGAAGCTCAAATTAAAGAAACGAGTGAAACGTTATGTCTATCTTCGTTCACGAAGACCTCTCGATGTGAAAATTAAGATGTTAGACCTCAAAATCAGGTCCTGTATCTGTAAGCCACGTTTGGCGTTGTTGAAACCTCAAATGAGGTCTAAGGTGTTAGAACTCAAGTTAGTTCTTGTATCTGTAAGCCACGTTTGGCGTTGTTGAAACCTCAAATGAGGTCTAAGGTGTTAGAACTCAAGTTAGTTCTTGTATCTGTAAGCCACGTTTGGCGTTGTTGAAACCAACCGAGGTCGAAGAAACTCTAGACTGAAGTCGAAAGGCTGAGGTCGAAAACACATGGAAAATTGAAGTCGATTCGTTCGACCTAAGACCAATTTAAGGTCGAAACCGAGGTCAAAGAAACCCTAAACTGAAGTCGAAAGGCTGAGGTCGAAAACACATAGAAAATTGAGGTCGAATTGTTCGACCTAGGACCAAATTGAGGTCTAAAATACCTCAAAAATGAGGTCGAAAATACCTCAAAATGAGGTCTAAAATACCTCAAAAATGAGGTCGAAGAATCCCTAGACTGAGGTCGAAAGTATATGTGAAACTGAGGTCGTTTTGTTCGACCTAGGACCAAATTGAGGTCGAAAATCGAGGTCTACAATACCTCAAAAAATTGAGGTCTAAAATACCTCAAAAATGAGGTCGAAAATACCTCAAAATGAGGTCGGAAGTACCCCTAAAAAAATCGGGTAAAATAAATATTATTATTCAAAAATAATATTTGAAAAAAAAAATATTTTGGAATCGACCTCAATGAGGTCAAAAACGAGGGGCCTCAAATGAGGTCGATGCCTTCGACTTGAACACCAAAATGGGACTAAACTGCCAAACTGCAGTTTAGTACCCCAAGTTCTGAATAGTTCACAAACTCTTCCCTGAAGTTTAAAAATTTATAGATTCTCCACTGAACTTTATAAACTAACAAATTTTCCACCGAAGTTTCAAATCTGACATATTCACCCCTGAGCTTTAGAAAATTACGAATTAGAGCCTAACAAAATTATGAAAAGGTGTCTATAATTATGAAAATTTCTTAAATATTAGGAATATTTATTAAAAATACATGTCGGTACATGAAAATTCCTGAAATATTAGGAATATTTATTAAAAATACCCGTTGGTACATAAAAATTTCTTAAATATTAGGAATAATTATTAAAAATACCTGTGGGTACATAAAAATTCCTTAAATATTGGGAATAATTATTAAAAATACCCGTGGGTACATAAAAATTCCTTAAATATTAGGAATAATTATTAAAAATACCCGTGGGTACATAAAAATTCCTTAAATATTAGGAATAATTATTAAACATACCCGTTAAAAATACCCGTGGGTACATAATAATTCCTTAAATATTAGGAATAATTATTAAAAATACCCATGGGTACATGAAAATTCCTAAAATATTAGGAATAATTATTAAATATACCCATGGGTACAGAAAAATTCCTTAAATAATAGGAATAATTATTAAAATTACCTGTGGGTACATAAAAATTCCTTAAATATTAGGAATAATTATTAAAAATTCTCGTGGGTACATAAAAATTCCTTAAATATTAGGAATAATTATTAAAAATACCTGTGGGTACATTTAAATTCCTTAAATATTAGAAACAATTATTAAAAATACCCGTGGGTACATAAAAATTCATAATATATTAGGGATGATTATCAACCAAATGATAGTGATTCGTCCCATTCACCGTTAATGGGGCCTTAGATTCAATTTCACAATTTATTCTACCAACAAATTTGCAAAACTGAATGTGAATAGTAATCTAATAAAACTATATTTATTATAATATTTAAATTATAGTATAATTTTAAAAGTCATCATATTTGAGTAGTTGGTAGGTAGCATTCTATCTACAAATTTAACTAAATTAATAGAAACAAACTAATTTAAGTAGGTAAGTATCATACATTCTATCTCTAATTTATCTATCTCTAACTTGTCTCTTAGTAACAGGGGTACTAGGATCAAATCTACAAATTTAATATATTCAACCGTTTAATTTGCAACCTTCCTTGCCCCCTATATGATATATTATAAAAACAGTTGTAAATAAAACTTATGTGGGCAAAGAATTATATATAAAATAAATACAAAATCCGGCAAGTCCAATGTTGAAAATGTTGCTCTCATGATTAAACTCAAGAATTTCAGTACCTTGTCCATGGCCCAAAACAATTAAAAACCTTACATGCAATTGGGGATAGTTTATATTTTATCTAATTAGATTATATTAAAATTGAAGTACTTTACTTAGAGATGGACATGAATAATGTAAGTGGAGTAAGAAGTGATGATGGTAGCTGGCGGAATTCAACAAGGTATGCTCATGTGTTGTTGGTTGATCAGAATCCTGCCTCACTGGTGTACACAGCATCTCTGCTTCAAGAACACCTCTACATTGGTAAGGATTTCATAATTAGATGTAAGCACGTGACCTTGTACACTCTTTTGAGATATCTTGAGTATTAGTTTTGAGTAAATACTTTTGATTTTCATCCTGCATATAATTTCATTTACACAAATTTTAGACCTACCTCAGTTTCATCACTTTTGAGATATCACAATTTTAGACCTCCATATCTGTTTGAGGTAGCCGATTTGACCATTTGTTTCTTTATAATATGTTGTGATGAAATGTGTTATTTTTACTCCAGAAAATTCTATTATTATTCATTATCCGTTGCCTTTGGTTGATTATGCTAACATGATTTTATATTATAGTTGTACTTTTGTTGAAAAATGTTTTTTTGGAAATAAAATTAATGAAATTCATGTTTATCGAATTTAATAGATTCAAAAACTGGTATAATTTTTTTTATCATTTTTATCTAGATATTTTTCCCAACGTATATCAATATTGTGTATTACTTGTTCGAACAAAATGGAATATATGTATGATATAACTTAAAAGCTAAAGAGTATTTGATATATATACACAGCTATATCAAAGAATATTGATATTGCAAAAGCAAAAATATAATTTTATCATTGAAATGTATTAATTTTTTGTAAAATTTAATGGCCCGATAATGAAAAGCCTTATCTAATTACCTAAAAAGTTACTAACATTTTTAAGCTGATTTTGTTACAGTGACAATCGCAGCATCAGCAGCCACAGCACTCAAATTTTTTGAGGCCAGAAAAGGGTTTTATGACATTGTGATTGCTGATTTTCACATGCAAGACATGAACATCTATGATTTTATGCAGCGCATCCTCGATCAATGCTCGACCGGAATGCCCATCATTTGTAAGTTCAACTAAATTACAAACAGACACTGAACATGCATAAAAACGAGCTCTGTGTGTTTCTTGATACTTTTGGATTTTGTTGGTGTCTGGCAAAGCTTTATCATGAAAATTTTATGTACTTACTTTTTCCCGAGGATAAGTGCTTTCATTTGTAATATGAGCTTAGTCAAAGACTAATTTATTAATATGCAGTGATGGCCGAAGATTACCCAGTGGACGTAATAAAGGAGGCTCTGGAAAAAGGAGCATCCTTCTTCTACCAAAAACCACTTGTACCCGATAACATAGCATTTCTACAGTACCACCTGTGGCCGCAAATTTTACATTTTCCGGACAGAGTGCATGGTGCTACTACTTTCTCAAAGCAAAAAAAGAGGGTATTGGTTAATTCTAGTGACGGAGATGGAAAAAGAAGAAAGATTCGAAATGCACAAGACGGTGTGACTATTAAGGGTACTTCTGATGAGCATGATGATCATACTCAGCCGTGATTTTTACTTCTAGTATCTTGTCAACATATATATATATATATATATACTTCTAGCAAAAATATAGTATGTGAATTGTTTGACTAGTATATATATTTTCAATTAGCAGAAGCTGGCCTAGGAAAAACTTCAAAGGTGAGGACTGAGCATCGCTATAGCCAAGCCCCTAGCTATTTGGAGGTACTAGCTAATTAAAAGATTACATACATTTATGCAGAGGCATTTTTAATTTTCTATATTGTTTTTGTCAACCCTATTGTTTAAGTATGTGTTACAAATCACTTAGAGCAAGTCCAACAATGTCCTAGTTGGTTACTTATAAATATTATATAATAATGTGTCCTAGTGATTTAGGGACTTGATTTCTTGTAGGAACTCCAACAATATTACTTATATCCATTCCCTATTATTATTATAATAATATATTTGAAAAGAGAGAGAAAAATAGTGGAAGAAAGAGAGAGAAAAGAAATGTAGAAAAAGGAGAGAAGTGAATTTTTTATTCTTGGAAATTGAATAGGTAATGGCTAGTGGTTACCTATTAATAGGTAATGAGATGGATGTCCTAGTGATTTAGGTAACCACTAGGACATTGTTGGAGCATCATTTTTTGCTAGATTACTTATATTTGAGCTTAGGACATGATATAAGTAAGCTCTTGGACCTCTTAATCACTTATCATTTAGGGGTTTTAAATTACTAATTTTTATGTTTGAGCATTAAATTTTATAGGCCGACTCATTCAATTGGGCATTATGCAAACTTTTCAATGATTATTTCTTGGGTTTATAGCAAGTGGTAATCAAGTGAATTAAATTACACCTTAGGGTAACTGTGGTGTTTATAACTATAAGAGAAAAAATCTCTAGGGTGTTCACTTGTTATATTTGTTTCCATTTTTTCAACATATATACATGCTTGCAGGAGAGAAAGGTTGCACTATATGTAATACAATATATAGCTGATTTGTGTAGATGCATGTGATACATTTATGTCATATGTATAAATTAAAATATATAACCCGGAGGTAATTCACGAAATTTCGACATGTGGTTTCAGTTTCTGTTTGAATGTATTTAGAAGAAAAAAATTGAAGTAGAAATTTTTTCTCTTTGCAATTTGCAATACATACATATTATTAGTTTGTAAGGTATGCTCAGGACTAGTACACATTAGAAGTAAATCCTGTAATCTCATAGAAGATTTATTTGATCTAATCTTATGTTCATCCTGCTGTACTGTAATTTCATCTTCACTCCAGAAACCTAACGACGGGAGGCAGCCGTGCAATTACCCCAACTATGCTGGCTATACCTTTGATGTTGTTCAACAAATCATAAATCGATTGAAATCAAACAATGCACTGAATGGAACACCTGAGAATGTTATCATGAACAGTGGAAGCGATCAAGTAGCTGGGGAAAATGGGTATCAATTATTCATGGAGGGTCAAGTGACCCCGACAGATGATTATCTGACACATGCTTTTCAGATTCCAAATCAAGAAGCATCAGGTAATTTAAGTGGAGGAATGTATCTTAATGAAAATGTTAACATGAACACTATCATGGATCAAGTAGCTGGGGAAAATGGAGGAGTTCAATTATTCATGGAAGGGGGTCATCAAGTGACCCCGACAAATGGTCACGTAACAGGTGCTTTTCAGATTCCAAATCAGGAAGCTTTAGGTGATTTCTGTAGAGGAGTGTATGGTAATGAAAATGTTATCATGAACACTGGAAGCCGTCAAGTTGCTGGGGAAATTGGAGCTCAAGTTTTCATGGAAGGGCATCACCTTACCAAATTAATAAGGAATACTTTGGTTTCTCCATAGCCAAATTAATAAGGATTATTGATGTTAAAATAAATGAATAAAAACCGTTAATTAAAAATTGTAATTGGTTGTTAGTACGATTTACTTAAAAGTGAATTTTAATGAAATAAACCAAATGTGAGTAGGTTTTCTAAATTTAAATTTAATAGAATTCTCAATATAAAAAATCGTAATTTTATTTTCTTTTCAGTTTTGGAGTAATTTCAATTGGATATTAATTGTTAAATCATAACTAAACTAAAAAAAATTGAGTTTCTTGTGTGCTCAAATCTGATTTTTAGAATTCAAGATACAGTTAAAATAGTAAAGTGATCGTCCAAATCTCAAAAATAATATTTTTTTTTATTAATTTTAACTCAAATTTGGTTATTTGTTCTCGAAATTTTTAAATTTAGAAATTCCTGATTTTTCCAATAAAATATTAAAAATTTATCTGATAAAAATCTAATTCAACGCAAAATATAATTAATATGACAATAGAATTATATAACATTGTATATTCATATAATTTTAACACTAAACTAATATAAGAACCGGTAAATTGTAACATTCTTGTTAGAGAGAGGTCTGCGCCCGGGGAAGTATTGGATATGATCTGAAATCTATAGTAGGAGTGTATCTGTGATGTTCCTACGTAGATTGTCCTCGAGCTTTGTGCTAAGCTGTCATTCATAGGCACCAGATAGGAGGCATGGGTCAGGGGGACGCAGTTTCTTACAGCCCGAAGATCATTTGGAGGGTTTTTGCATTACCCCAACCCTCATGCGGAATTTGTTCGAGCACCATGGACAGAGAAGCGTACAACCGTGCGGGCTTGGATCACATACTTTAGGATCTGGCTAAGCCAGGCACACAATGGACTACACACCGGAGTTCTAGTAACTATTAGCACTTCCAGTATGCCACTTTGAATGTGTACGTATGTCAGTGCCTAGTATAACTTTTTGTGTGCAGGCCTCCTCTCGACGACTTATCTGATTACAATTTCGAGTAATCAAACGGTAATGCTTTGGGGTATCTACACGGGTCAGTGGTATACCACATGGCCTAGACGATGACTATTAATTTTCCCCAAGATGTGTTAAAATATTATAATCTAAACTTTGGTTTATTATTTTATTCTTGGAACTTCCTAGAATAGACTTTTGAGGTTCAAGGCCTTTTGCATTTCAACATTCTTCATGTACTTAGGAGTTACATATTAATTAAAGATGCATGTAATAGAAGCATTTTAGTGTAGCTTCCATGTAATCCTATAAATAGGACAATCTTCCCAGCTTTGTAATCATCAAGAATTATCAAATCATTTTGAGTGAAATACATTTGTGAGTTTTATATTTTGTGTGAGTAAGTTATGTGGATTATTGAGAACAAGTTTCTTCTCTTTAATCTCCAACACATTATACACTTAAAATTCCTACAAAGTGGTATCAAGAGCAAGGTTTAGAGATGGCTTCCAACAACAATATGTTGCAACCTCAACTTCGTTGTTCGACGGGAAAGAATTAAAACCAATGGAGCATACAAATGAAGGTTTTATATGGCTCTCAAGATCTTTGGGAGATTGTGGAAAGTGGATATGAAGAAACGGCGAATCAAGCCAATCTCTCACCACAACAATTGAGTACTTTGAAGGAAAATCGAAAGAATGACAAGAAGGCTCTCTACTTTATTTATCAAGCGGTGGATGAAGTAATTTTTTGAGAGAATTTCAACGGCATCAACATCAAAGGAGGCATGGGATATCCTCAACAAGGCCTGCAAAGGAGAAGAAATAGTAAAAATGGTGAGACTTCAACCTCTAAAAGGTGAATTTGATTCACTCAAGATGAAGGAAAGTGAAACGGTGGAGGAATATTATAATCGAACAATTTTGATTGTTAATCAACTTCGTGTAAATGGTGAAGATATTACGGATAAAAGAGTCTTGGAAAAAATTCTTCGTAGCATGACTCGAAAATTTGAGCATGTTGTCGTGGCACTTGAAGAATTGTTGGGCTCACTCTAATCTCATGAACTTTGCATCAAACAATTTGATTACTCTTCTTCCGAGCAAGCTTTTCAAGTTCAAGACACAATCGTGGCGGTTTTAGAGGAAGAGGTAGAAGAGGATCATTTCATGGCCGAGG
Source organism: Heracleum sosnowskyi (assembly GCA_030848705.1). Classification (NCBI taxonomy): domain Eukaryota; kingdom Viridiplantae; phylum Streptophyta; class Magnoliopsida; order Apiales; family Apiaceae; genus Heracleum; species Heracleum sosnowskyi. Next base: position 88,142,513 of record CM061245.1, read on the forward strand.
ACAAGGAAGAGGAAATGTGCCAAGTGAAAATTCAAGCTCATTCCAAAGAGGAAGAGGAAGATCTCGTGGAGGTTACAATGGAAGAGGGAGAGGTAATTCTTTTAATTTTCAATGCCATTATTGTCATAAAATTGGGCATATGAAAAAAGATTGTTACAAAAAGATTAATGACGAAAAAGATGACTCAAATTTTCAATATGAGGACATTGAGGAGAAAGATGAAAGTATGCTTCTTGTTAGTAACGCTCAAAAAGTTCAAGAAGAATCTCTTGATGATGTTTGGTATATCGATAGTGGTGATGTTCCAATTCGAACAAAGAAAGGTATAAATTATATCTCTAATGTTTATTATGTTCCCGATCTTAAACATAATCTTTTAAGTGTTAGGCAACTTTTAAGAAAGGGGCATCATGTGAATTTTAAAGATGATTTTTGTGAGATCAAAGATAAAAATGGGATCCTTGTTGCAAGAGTCAAGATGACATCAACTAAAATGTTTTCATTGAAAATTCAAAGTGAGGCTCTTCCATGTTTTGCTAAAATTGTGAATGGCAGGTCTTGGCTTTGGCATCTTCGATATAATCACTTGAGTTTTAGCACTTTATCCAAGATTTGTAAAGGTCATATGGTGAGAGGCATTCCAAATATTCAAAATCAAGATCAAGTATGTGAAGATTGTGTTTTCGGCAAGCATCACCGGATCCGGTTGCTTTTGAAGATGCCGCTAAGGAAAATAAATGAAGACAAACCATGGATCAAGAAATTTATGCAATTGAAAGAAATGAAACTTGGGAGTTAGTTGAAGCTCCTAAAGGAAAGAAACCCATTGGAGTCAAGTGGGTTTACAAGACAAAGTTGAATTCACAAGGTGAAGTTGAAAAGCATAAGGCGCACTTGGTGGTAAAAGGCTACAAGCAAAAATATGGTGTTGATTACAAAGAAGTATTTGCTCCCGTGGCACGTCTTGAAACAATTCTCTTGTTAATTTCTTTGGCCGCTCAAAACAAGTGGCAAGTTCACCAAATAAATGTCAAATTCGCTTTTTTGAATGGAGTATTACAAGAAGATGTGTATATTGATCAACCACCGGGCTATGTGAAAAAGAACGAAGAAAATAAAGTCTATCGTTTGAAGAAGGCTTTTTACGGTCTAAAGCAAGCCCCACGTGCATGGTATAGCCGCATCAATGATGATTTTATGAAGATGGGATTCAAGAGGTGTCCATTAATTGAGCATACACTTTACATCAAGGAGAACAAAGGTAAAATTATCATCATTGGCTTATATGTGGATGATTTGATCTTTGCGGGAAATAATCATGATGACATTGAAGAATTTAATAAAAATATGATGCAGGAATTTGAGATGACTGATTTGGGACTACTCCACTATTTTCTTGGTATTGAAGTCAAGCAAGATGAGAATGGAATTTTTATCTCTCAAGAAAAGTATGCAAAAGATTTGTTAAAGAAGTTTAGAATGGAAGATGCGAAACAAAGTAGTACTCCCGTTGAAGTTGGCTTGAAGTTAAGTAAGGATGATGATTCTAAGTTTGTTGATCCTACTTTATATAGAAGTCTTGTCGAAAGTTTGATGTACTTGACCGCCACTCGGCCGGATATTACTTATGGTGTAAGTTTGATTAGTAGGTTCATGGAACAACCAAAGAAGACACATTGGGAGGCTGGAAAAAGAATTTTGAGGTATGTTCGTGGAACACTTGGAGATGGAATTTATTATCAAAAGGCAAGTGGTCCTAAGGTGCTTGGATATTGTGATAGTGATTGGGCCGGAAGTGTTGATGATAGTAAAAGTACTTCGGGAAATTTTTCTTCATTGGCTCTAGTGCAATCACATGGATGTCAAAGAAGCAACAAGTTGTGGCTCTATCAACGGCGGAGGCGGAATATATTTCTTTATCATTAGTTAGTTGTCAAGCTTTGTGGATCACATGGGTGTTGGAGGACCCTGAACATGATACGAAAGAAAGTCCAATTATATATTGTGATAGCAAGTCCGCTATAGCACTCACGGAAAATCCGGTATTTCATGGAAATAGCAAGCATATACGAATCAAATATCATTTTATCCGTGACTTGGTGACGAAAGGAGAAGTTGTGGTTAAGCACTGCAAAACCCAAGACCAAATTGGTGATATCTTTACAAAACCTTTGAGACCCGACATTTTCAAGGAGTTAAAGAAGAAACTTGGCATGTGCAAAGTTTAGCTTAAGGGGGGCTGTTAAAATATTATAATCTAAACTTTGGTTTATTATTTTATTTATCTAGAATGTTCTTGGAAGTTCTTAGAATAGACTTTTGAGGTTCAAGACCTTTTGCATTTTAACATTGTTCATATACTTAGGAGTTACATATTAATTAAAGGTGCATGTACTAGAAGCATTCTAGTAGCTTCCATGTAGTCCTATAAATAGGACAATATTCCAAGCTTTGTAATCATCAAGAATTAACAAATCCTTTTGAGTGAAATACATTTGTGAGTTTTATATTTTGTGTGAGTAAGTTGTGTGGATTATTGAGAACAAGTTTCTTCTCTTTAATCTCCAACACATTATACACTTAAAATTCCTACAAGATGAGGAAGCACGGGAACATTCCTAGCTCACCCATCTGTTGTGGGGATTTTATGTGCCACCGCTTTGGTGGGGAGATGATGAGGTCATGGTTGGGGTAGGTGATGATCTGACTCATGTTAGGTCATGGTTGGAGCAAGAGAACTCCCATGTTAACAGACTATCGAGGCATGTTGTGATACAGGCACCAGATGTTGCTGTTATGGTGTGATACATGGCGCAAGGACACTGCACATGGGTATGCATGCAGGGCCTTGGGCCACGTATTTGGGGAGACGCGCCAGCATGTATAGTGGCCATATGAGACTATTTCCTATCCACCACCTGATTCATCACCATCGGAGGAACCGCAGCAGTAGAGGAGAGTCCTAGTTCTTTGTATTGGGGTTTTATTGTAAATTCGGGTCAAGTAATAATCAATTGGGGATATCCAAGATGCAATTAGGGATTGAATTGGTACAAGGGAAGCTCAGGACTCGTCCTCCTAGGGGATAGGGTGCGCCCCTTTGTCCGTCCAACCCCTGAGGACGCGTCCTCTTGGTGTGACTGACAACTTCACATGAATGAATGACTTGACAGAGAATAAGAGCTACATTGACATTGGACTGACACAAGGAATCTTAGGGCTTGCCCTTAGTAAGGGAGAGGGCGCGCCCTCTAGCCGTCCACCCCTTGAGGCTGCGCCCTCATGATACAAAATGATGACTTGATTTTGAAGAATAACTACATTGATACGACATTGACATGGTATTGAAGACTTCTCCCTTAGGATGCACCTAAGTGTGGGATGTCCGTGGTTGAAGGCCTCCAGGGGTTTGCCTGATGATTGAAGGCCTCCTCTTGTATTCAATGGGCACGTCCTCATTAGGGATGTGGGGTGCAAGTGTTCAACGAGGGTTACTTGGAGGCAACGAATTCGTTGAAATCCTCAACATAAGTAACCCATCGTCCAACACTTGGGGGGAACAAAATGCTCTAATCCTATACTTGTGACCTATCGATAATCAACTGGAGGCAAATATTTGACCAAGCCTCAACTTATGATTTATCGACACTCACAAAACTCGTGACCTATCGGCAATCGATTGGGGGCAAATAACAATCCAAGTCCCAACTTATGATTTGCCGACACTCACTTGGGGACAAGAGAATCTTCGGTCTTATTAGTGATGTACCACTTCAAAGTTGAAGTAATAAATCACTTGGGGGCAGAGGATATACCGGGCCGGATATATGCTTCAGTGCGAAGCTATGATGGTCCACCCACCAACTTACAAAGTTGGGAGATGAGAAAGTGGTGATCTACAGTTTTTTAGATTTAATATTTTATAGATCACATAATATACCTCATCGCTGCACAATCTGAACCAAAGGTACTTAAATGAACCTTTGAGAATTGGAAGCAGAAGATGGACCAAAAAATTGCGTTTAATGCTATGATGGTTCATATACCGGGGACTTTGTACCGGAAGATGAAAAATTAGTAAGCAGAGTCTTTGGACAATTTTGTGGCTTACGAACGTCCTTCCATCAACACGCAAGCAAAATCAAGTTAGATTTTTTACAAATCAAATTACTTGACGGTTGGAAACATATACTATGTAAGCGAAAGTAGAAAGCACATAGACAAAAACAAAGTGTCACGTGCACACATTTAATATTGTGGAAGATTGAAAATATAGGCTATCTTTAAAGCTATATCATCATTCTTCTCCAAAGGCACAGAAACATCGATGAATAATCACAAGTTAAGGGGTTTGATCGGAAGATGACGACACTAAATTAAGAAAGTGTTCACCGAAGGAAAAACCTCCGATAAACACTGGGGACTTGTTGATACATAATATGAATCTGGTCTTTTAGTGGATATACATAAAGGATAGAAGAGACCCAACGGGTCATTAATCATATCTCGCAAGAAACCCAATATAATTGGGAACATAATAAACGAGGAAACTTAACATATATAGGTGACTTGCTCCTAAAGAATAGGAGCATGGGCCTAAACTGGATCTGTGACTGAAAAGAAAAGAACTATGTGGGCTTGATTCCTTATAAAAGGATACGTAAACACCTTGAGAGGGTGATCCGAAATTCTACCATCTATGAATTAATCCTCTCAAGTTCAACCCCAAATCACATAAACCCTAATTCTCCCCCAAAATTGACATGGATATCAAATCCCTAATTTTAGAGCTCTATACGAATACCTGATTATAAATTTAATCTTGAAGCTTAGTCCAAAAATTGGCTTCAATAAAAACAAAATTTAATAGTGCGTACATGATGCATAATGTATTTAATATATATGTAGTCTAAGAGTTCTAACAATTAAGTGATCTACACTCAACATAACTCATATTATAAAAAATTTACTTGTCTGATTTTTTTTTTATAAATTTGGAAAGTGAGTAATATATTTGTTAGGTCCTAATATGTTTGTAGAAGGGGGGTTGAATACAAACTATACCGTTTTATCGAAATTTGTTCGTTTAAGATTAAACAATTTAGAACAAATTAATGCGGAATAAAAACTGAAACAATATTCAAGTTAAATAGAAACTCTATTAAACTTGAGGAGTGTTACAACTTTGATCACTGATTACAAAGAACTTAATAAAACAAATCTAGAATAAATTCGACATGAATTTATCTATTTTTGTAATAAAAAGGATCGAATACTAAAAAGTAGTTCGATATAAAATCTAGGGATTATGATCCGCTAGAAAGCTAAAGCAGTACAAGAGAATCAGTTCTTATGAATTAAATGGTATGAACTAATCAAGATTTAATTCTCCTGCAGAAATTTAGAGCTTTGCAGTTGAAGAAATAAAGACAGAGCTTTTAATGGAATGTCTGTTTGCTTTTGTCTTCTGTATGAAATCTGTATTGAATGTCAACTGCCTAGCTTTGCATTTATACAATTTACTTGTATATCTTTCCACGCGCCAATCCACTTGCAGAATGTTTATGGAAGACTTGCTGGAAAACATTTCTTATTGCCTTGGAAGACAATCGGGAAAACAAGCATTGTATTAAGAAGACATTCGGGAAAACTTAACTTTGGCTTAGGAAGACAATCGGGAAGACTCACTTGTGAGTCTTCCTAGTTTAAAAACTAAGTCTTCCTAGTGCAAAATCTAAGTCTTCCTAGTTCAAAAATATTCTAATTTAAATAATTAACTAAATAAATTATGTATTAATTTAATTCTTTGCAGAATTAAATTAATAAATAATATACTTAATAATATTAATTATTTATAAGAGAATAAATAGAATTAGTTGACTTCTCAATTAATTCCAGAATCACTTAAATATTAGATAAATAACAAACACAATAGTACGTTGACACTCGATGTACTGTCTGGTTCATGATTGACTAACGACAATGTCTGTTCTTTATCTATTTAACTTTAAGCAGTGATTCACTACCTTCTCATTCAAGAACTCTGTAATCAGTATCTTTTTTTTTTCTGTCACCACTTGAAATCTCTGTCACTTTAATAAATCCACTGAGCTTGAATACTTCATTGAGGCTTGATCAATAAATTGAGCTTCTTTCAATGTAGAATCACTTCAAGTCTGTAGATGACTTTAATCTTCATTCTTTGACAGATATAATCTTCTGAGATTCCTGTGACAATTGAATTTTATTATTTACTTATTACATCTTAATTAAAGTTGAGTAGAATCCTCGGTGTTTACAAATAGGACTAGACATATGCCTTTCAATCTCCCCCTATTTGTTTGTTAGACAATAACAACCAAATACCTCTAGAGGATAACTCAACTAAAACAAGAAAAGATAAGACTTTTAAGAGCCAAGCAAATAATAAAAGGTTCTGGATTAAATATAACAATTTCCAGATTCAAACAGTGAAGATAAATACAAGATAGATGTTCCTCTAGACTGAACATATGAATACATTTCCCTATCTTGATTTACCTAGCTCTAAAGATATAATATTTACAAATGAGCTAAACCTATCATGCCTTTAGTCTCTAATTTCACCTTCTTCAGCTTCTTGTAAGGTGACTAGAAGATCTTTGTCAAGGACACGATCACTTTCAGAAACCACACCACTTGGCATTACTGGTTGATTGGTGATCTTCTTCAATCTATTCTTCATCTGAGCATATCTTGGAATTTTCTCCGTGCAGTAGTCTGAAATCATATCAGCAACTTCAGACTTCTCTACAGAAGCAAACCCAGAAGTTCTAAGAAGATTCTCCAACTTCACCAGTTGCATAGCAGTCTGTAGCTTCATGGAATCAGGATCCAGCCTCACGGTTTCTAAAGTTGTACCTCTATAGATTTTGACTTCATAAGGAAAATGTACAACTTGAGGACTGGCCTTCATAGTAGAATCTCTAAGCCGGTCATATAGAAGCTCATTCAAGCAAGAAGATCTCTTTACTTTACTCATCAGAATCCACAATTCAGATAGAGATCTTCTTTGTAGGAGGTCAAGAGAAATGGTGAATGACCCTTCAAGAGCACTTGAGACATAAATGAACAGTTCTTGCCTCACTTGATCAAATGCAGACGTAATCCTTAGGATATCTTCCTTCAATGCCTTCATATATAATGAGTTGTCTGGATTAACCGTTCTGATCTTCTCAAGCAGCTTCAGAAAAGTAGCATCATTGTTTGTGCCTCTCTGAGGGATATCAAACATCTCCCTTGCCTTGTCCCACTTGCTTCCTTGCTTCATCCTCACATCCAATCTCCTTTCTTTGACATGAATACTATGAAGACGTTGTTTGTCTTCATGTTCAGCCTTTTGAATTTTCAGCTTCTGAGATATGATGTCTGAGACCTTGGCATTCTCATCCTCCTTTCTCCTTAGCTCTGCTTGCTGTTTCTTTAACTCCTTCTGAAACAAAGGGTCAGGTGTATATAGATCAGCTTCATCCTCCCAATCCTCAAAGTTTGGTGCCTCCTCAACCTCCTCCTCACCAAAAGCTTCTTCAGGTATGGTCTTCTCAAGATCACCAGATGTGTCATAATGGAAGTCATCCTGTTCACCATGGTAGTAGTAGGCATCATCAAAGACAGTATCCTCCAATGATTGTTTACCTTTTCCCTTATCCTTTCCAGAAGCTCCTCCAGCTTCTCTGTTTCCTCCTTCTTTCTCCTTCTCCCCCTTAGTTGAGGAATCCTCTACAGTTTGAGCTGTGGAAGCCCTAGGATTCACCTCAGATGTTCTCCTTATCTCTCCTCTTTCTCTCCCATCTCCTCCTTCATCAGCATCATCATCCTCATCATCATCTCCCACAAAGAATGTTCTTTGCTCTTCAGTAGGTTGATGTGAATTCTTGATCATATTGTATAGGTGCTTCATCCCTTCATTGAGATGCTCCATTCCTCCTTCTAACTTAGACATCCTTTCTTCATTAAACCTCTGGTTTTCATCAGTTGTTTACAGAATAAAGTCCACCTTGGTAGAAATAGTAGCAATCTCCTTGACACTCTCCGATATCTGAGCATTTGACGTTGTAAGATCAGAGATGTCTGAAGCCACCAGAACTTGAGATTGTTGGATTGAATTCAGCCTCGGGAGTAAATTATTCTTCAATCCTTCCAGGTCATCTTTCACAGTACCCAGCTGATTTGATACAGAGGTGGTAGATTGAGCAACCACTTGTGCTTTAAGAAGATTGTTCTCAGCCTGGGTTTCTTGTAACTTCCTTTGTAGATCAGCTAGCTGGTTCAACAAAGCAGTGTTTGTGTCAGTGTGTGCACTCACCTCAATTGCTCTTAGTGGTGTTTCACTCAACTCACGTGCTTGTGTTTCACTCGGTGTTTGATTCATATCTCTCACCACTAACTGTCTGTCAAGATTCTCAGTAGATGTACCTGCAGGAAAAATCACCCTAGCCCCTTCAAGAGAGGTCAGTGGTGGTGCAATGGGAGTTCGCAATTCCCGATCCCTGAATGAGTCTGTCAAAATATTTGACATTGTATACTGAATTTCTTCAGGGACAGACTCATCAAGTTGCCTTTCACTTTCTCCAGTATAAACTGCGAGTGAAAAATCCCTTAGGGGAGCCAGAGATGTTCCCTCTGGGAGGGGAGAAAATGATTCTATTATTGGTGGCGAAGAATCAGATTTTCCCTCTGATGCCTGTGAAGGCACTTCTACCGTAACTATGGTAGGCTCTGTTTCAAAGTCAAAAGTAAAGTGCTCTCCTGGCATGGTGTCCTAAGTGTCATCTATATGGATATCTTCTCCCATTGTGAGTAATGGGAGTGTGCTTGACTCAGTACAAGATGCCATGGCCCTATGGCGAATTTCAATAGATTCATCCTGTTGAGAGGATGTCTCCAGAGACTGTGTAGTGGCCATATCAATGTCCATATCCTTTTGAGAGGATACAGATGGGCTTACAGTTGTCTCCCTATAGGTTTTTCTTTTCTTTAAGGGTGGAGACAGAGCTGTGGGAACACTCATCTCAGGTATATCACTAACTCTTCTTGAACTGGTTTGAATAGTAGGCTCAGGTTGTGTATCAGAAGTGTTTGACTCTCTATATGGCTCTATGACCTGGGTCAGAGACTGTGGTTCTACAATCTCTGGGTCAGCCCTAACAACCACTTGGGTTTCAATTGAAGTACCAGAAGAAGAACCAAAGTTAGGAATAACTACCTGCAGTGGTACTGGATGTGGTTCGGGAACTTGTTCACCAAAGATAGGAAGATTAATGAATTGACTCATCAATGGTGAAACAAGAACAGGTATATTGAGGAATTTGGATGAGACGTCAAGTCTGGTGTAGAATTTGGTGTCTGTGGTTGGAGAGGTTTCAAATCTAGCTTCTCGAAACAGTTCTACCTGCTCAGCAGTGAGAAGATGATTAATGATAAGAGTTAGAAAGCGAGGGTACCAACACCTTACTTTCACACCATTATCAGAATCTCTCCTAGAGTGAGCAAGCCTGTTGAGCAATAGGTTCCACAGAATCTCAGCAAAGTTCAATCTACGACCAAATACTATAGCATAGGCAATATATTGATTAAGACTGGTAATGCAATGAAAGTTTGTTTTTGTGCAGTTACCAAATACCCTAGCTATAGTATCAAAGAACAGATCCCATTCCCTTACAACAAAAGTTTTAGACAATTTCACCATTTGAAAGGGACCCTGATAATGAAAATATTCACAAAGAACTGTGTTAACTCATCATCAGTGGGTAATGGATCAAACCTGTCCTTTGGAAAATGCAACACATCACAAAATAAATCAAAAGTAACTGTATATTGCTGGTTGAGAATATTGAAAGTAAAAGATTTTGAATTTTCAGCAATAACAGCACTTGAACACAACATCCTTAATGGATCAATTTTCAGAAGTGCATTGGCACAAATAGCATAACTAACACAAGTATTGCTATTTAAAAATTGAATCCATGGTCTGAAACGTTCCACTTTACACTTTAAAGGATCAAAATACCCAACAAAATTGTTTAAAACTAATTCAAAATTATTAGGATCCATTTTAAATAAAACAATAAAAAATTAATTAATTGAAAATAAAAATAAAATTTTAGGGATTTTTAGAATTAATTAAAATTACAAAAATCCACAAAATTAAATTTTACCAAAATTAATTAATTTGAAAATTTTAGATCCTAAAAATTCGAATTACACTTGAAGAACAGAAATGAATTGGGCAAATGAATCTCAAGAACACACACAGTAAACCCACCTACAGTACTTCTAAGATCACTTAAACACAAAGGAATCACTTAGCAAATCTCAACCAATCAAGTCGAATGGTTTTCAAGAAAAATAAAAATCCAACAGCACTTCGACTTGTTAATATGATTTTGAAAGATCAGAAATAGATTGCTAAGTAATGACTTGAGCAACAATGGTTTTGGATCACAGTTTCTGCAGAAAAAGAGAATTCGAAAGGGGGGAGTTTACAAAAACTGATAAGGAAAAAAATGTGTGTATGTACGTGTGTATCTATATAAGTAAAACAAAAATTTGTTAAAATTCAACACAGAAGACAAGTCAAACGTTTTATTTCAGATTGTACTGGGAAGACAATCGGGAAGACTTAGGATAGTCTTCCCGGTAGTCTTCCTAGTATAAAACTAGAAAGTCTTCCGAATTAAGTTAAAACAGAAAAACAGAAATAAAATCAAATAAAGCTAAGTTTACCCGGTAGTCTTCCTAGTATTAAACTGGGAAGACTTAGAATAAACTTTGAATAAATTAGAAAAATATTTACAGAAAATTAAAATGAAGAATTCCTTGTTTTCCCGGTAGTCTTCCTAGTACAAAACTGGGAAGACTTAAAGAAAACTCAGAATTACTTCGAGTATTTACAGAAAATACTGAATAACTAATAAAAATGCATGAAAAATATATAAAATTCTAGAAAAATTCACAGAAAAATTCCATAAATCCTAGAAAAATATGCAGAATATTATAGAAATGCATAACATTAATATAAACTTGCAGAAAAATTCAAACAACAATATTTACAATCTGAAAAATACCTAAATAATTCTAAATAAATATATTTTCAATAAAAATACCTTTCTCTACTTAAAAAATATGAGAAAAATATTTTTAAAGAAAATAAAATATGTAGAGCTATTTAAATACACAAGCATGTACTATTAAATGAGAATTGGCAGTAAATATCAGTTAAATGACAAGAGAAAATAAATTTTAAAGAACAAACATGACAGAGATATTGTCAATCACTAAGACTGTTTAACATGCCCAATTTACCAACTAACTTGATAAATGTGGATTCGTCAACAGATTTAGTGAATATATCTGCAGTCTGTTCTTCTGTGGGTACAAAGTGTAACTCCACAGTTCCATTCATGACATGTTCTCTGATAAAATGATACCTGATATCAATGTGCTTCGTTCTCGAGTACTGCACAGGGTTGTTGGAGATTGCTATGGCACTTGTATTATCACAAAATATGGGAATTTTGTCTAATGCAAAGCCATAGTCCTTTAATTGATTCCGTATCCATAAGATCTGAGCACAACAGCTTCCAGCAGCAATATATTCAGCTTCTGCTGTTGAATTGGAAACTGTTTGCTGTTTCTTGCTATACCAGGAAATCAACCTACCTCCTAAGAATTGACAACTCCCAGAGGTGCTTTTTCTATCCACAACACTACCTGCATAATCAGAATCTGTATATCCAACAAGATTAAAACCAGAATCTTTAGGGTACCAGATACCTAGATTAGGTGTACCCTTAAGATATCTCAAGATTCTTTTCACAGCAACGAGATGTACATCTCTAGGGTCCGCTTGGAACCTTGCACACAAGCATGTAGCATACATAATATCTGGTCTACTAGCAGTAAGATAGAGTAAAGAGCCAATCATACCTCTGTAGCTTGTAACATCTACCTTGATAGATTTGTTAGAAGCTCCAAGTTTGATTGCTGTTGAAGATGGAGTCCTTGCTGATGCTGAATCCTCCATGTGATACTTCTTGAGGAGTTCTTTGAGATACTTGGATTGACAAATAAATATACCATTTGACCTTTGACTTACTTGTAATCCAAGAAAGAACTTCAGCTCACCCATCATACTCATTTCAAACTTACTCTGCATAAGCTCAGCAAATCTCTTACAGAGATTATCATTAGTAGACCCAAATATGATGTCATTCACATAGACTTGGACTAATATCATATCACTTTTGTGTTTCTTTGAAAAAAGAGTTTTGTCTATGATACCTCTAACAAACCATTTTCTAAAAGAAAACCAGAGAGAGTGTCATACCATTTTCTTGGGGCTTGTTTGAGACCATAGATAGCCTTGAAGAGAAAGTACACAAAGTCCAGCAACTCCTGATTTTCAAAGCCAGGGGGCTGTTCCACATACACTTCTTCATCAAGTTCACCATTCAGGAATGCACTCTTAACATCCATTTGATAGTCTTTAAAATTGGAATAAGCAGCAAATGCTAAGAACATCCTGATGGCCTCAAGTCTAGCCACTGGTGCATAGGTTTCATCATAGTCAATGCCTTCAGCTTGTGAATACCCTTGTGCAACCAGTCTTGCCTTGTTCCTTGTAACAATGCCTTCCTCATCTAGCTTGTTCCTGTATACCTATCTTGTACCAACTACTTTCTTGTTCTTTGGCCTGGGTACCAGCTTCCAGACTTGCTGTTGTTCAAACTGATTGAGTTCATCTTGCATAGCAATCACCCAATCTGGATCAGTCAGTGCTTCCTCAGTTTTCTTTGGCTCCATTTTAGATAGAAATGCTCAGAAAAGACATTCATTCTGAGAAGCACTTCTAGTTTTAACTCCAACATCTGGATCACCAATGATCAGCTCAAAAGGATGAGCTCTATTCCAAACAATTTGTCTTGGAAGATTTGATCTTGATGATTCACCTTGAAATTCACTTTGATGTTGTGAGTGACTAGTTGATCCTTCATTTGCTCCCCCTGAGTTGTTGCCTGTTTGCCTTGATTATTCTTCTCCAGTGTTGGTGGTATCTCCATTGTTACCAGTGTTTCCACCACCATCACCATGATCATTATCATCATTATTATTATCATCACCAGCAATAACTTCAGGTGGGGCTTCATCATCTGATTCTGAGTCTGGCAAGTTATCAAACTTCAGCTTTTCAGATGAGTCTTCTTTTTGGATACTGGGGAATTTAGTGTCATCAAAAGTAACATTGACACTTTCCTTTACTGTGTGACTGCCAACTAAGTAGACCCTATAAGATCTTCTGGAATAACCAACAAAAATAGCTTCCTGTGCCTTTGCATCAAACTTGCCACGTTTAACATTGTCATCTATAAGCACAAAGCATTTTGCTCCAAATACATGAAAGTACTTGACAGTTGGTTTCTTGTTGTTCATGATCTCATATGGAGTCTTCATTAAGTCCTTGTTGATTAAAGTTCGATTCTGAGTATAACAAGCTGTATTTGCTGCTTCAGCCCAAAAGTACGTTGGAAGTTTGGACTCACTTAGCATAGTCCTAGCTGCTTCAATCAATGTACGATTCTTTCTTTCCACTACTCCATTTTGTTGAGGAGTTCTAGGGGCAGAATATTGTCTTGTTATTCCTTTATCAGCACAAAAGTCATTTAGAATGGCATTCTTGAATTCAGTACCATTATCTGACCTTATGGCTCTAACAGGGAATCTCGAATCCAGCTCAATCAACTTTATGTGGCCAAGCACCAGGAATGGGGTCTCATCCTTGGAACGTAGGAATAAAACCCAAGTATATTTAGAAAAATCATCAACAATCACAAGTGCATATTGCTTCTTTGACATAGACATCACATTAACTGGACCAAACAAATCCATGTGCAGTAGCTGAAGTGGTTCAGTTATTGATGATGTGTCAGTGCCCTTGTGAGAAGCTTTCTTTGACTTTCCTTTCTGACATGCCTCACACAGTCCTTCCTGTGTAAATTCCATCTGAGGCAAACCTCTAACCAATTCCCTCTTGACTAAAGAGTTCATGGTTTTGAAGTTAAGGTGAGACATCTTCTTGTGCCATAGCCAACTATCATCTGATGAAGCTTTAGCATAAAAACAATTAACTGCATTTTTGAATCCAGAGTTCAGATCAGCTATGAACAAGTCACCTTTCCTTACTCCTTGAAGAGCAGGCTTTCCATTCTTCTTGTGAGTGATCTGACACTTCTCTCTTTCAAAGGAAACAGCATATCCTCTGTCACAGAACTGACTGATGCTGAGAAGATTGAACGTCAGACCTTCCACAAATGAAACATCTTCAATGATAACATTTCCGTACTTCAAACAGCCATATCCTTTCGTAATACCCTTGCTGTTATCTCCAAAGGTAACTACTGGGCCAGCTTTCACAACCACATCTGATAGCAGGGCTCTATCTCCGGTCATATGCCTTGAACAGCCACTGTCAAGAATCCACATAACACGGTTTACCTGTTTAACTCCCTGCAATATCAGATTGATTAGACCTTCTTCGGAGCCCAAAATTGATTGGGTCCGGCATACTTAAAGAACTGGCCTTTGTCAGGCAAAACAACATTTTTAGCCAAAACTACTTCAACCTCTTTCACATAAGAGCGTTTCCATTTATAGCCAGCCTTAACACATTTCTGAGTAGGCTTAGGGATAAATGAATCCACTCTAGTCTGAGGAGGACTAGTAGTCTTTGCTTTAACATGCTTCTTATTATTAACATATTGACGTGGAGCAGTCTTATCACTAGATACATGCTTACTATTAAAATAAGCATACATAACATTGAAAGCACAAGACATGCAATTAATCACACCACATGCTTTATGAGAAGAATTAACAGCAGGCATGTTAGTTCTACAGTTGTTTTGATCCAACTTATGGATATCTGATTTAGTCTTTTTAGTTGTAGCAACTTTGACTGGAATGTCAGATATACACTTTTTGGACTGTTCAGCTTCCAAAGCCATATCTTCTTCACGAATCTCTTCAGCAATGATTATAGAGTATTCATTTATAGGATCTGCTATGGATTCTTTACAGAAGGGTGTTTCAATACCCTTAAGTATATAAGGAACAACCTTTCCTTCTTCTCTGACTCTACAAGGTGTATTAATACCAAGCAATCCAATAGCCTCATTATAATCATAACCTATACTGACATGATTACCAATAGCTTGTTTATTGAAAATTTCTTTAGCCGTCTTACAAGAGTTGTAATAGGCATTAGCTTTGGTCTTAAGCTCACTAATCTGATCTTTGAGAATGGTTTCCAGTTGAATATAACATTTAACCCTATTCTCAAGAAAAGCAATTTTCTCAGTAAGTTCATCCTGATTAACATGCACAAGTTTCAATTCTTTTAATTCCTTTTCAAGATTTGTGTTTAAAAGATTTATTCTATCATTTTCAGTGCGTGCACAACTTATGGTGCCACCAAGATGATAAATCATTTCAGTGTCAGTAAAGGTTACCTCTGACATGTATCTGGATGAAGTGCTTTCCTCTTTAGCCATTAAAGCAAGGTTCCCCATCTCACCTGCTTCTTCATCACTGTCAGTGTCATCCCAACTCTTTCCCTCAGCAACATAGGCTTTCCCAATCTTGTTCTTCTTGCTAGAATCAAATGTGTTTCTGGTCACTTGCTTTGGCTTCCTGCACTCAGTAGCAAAGTGACCCAACTCATTACAATTGTAGCATCTGATTGTGCTCCTATCCACAGTTCCAGTTTTGTAGCCACCCCTTGTGCCACTTGAAGATGAAGATCCACCTCTCTGAAATCTGGGTCTGAACTTAAGATTGGGATTCCTCTTGAATCTGAACTTCCCAAATTTCCTGACTATCAAAGCCAAGTCACCATCCTCCAGCTGATCAAGTTCTTCTAAAGAATAGAAGTCACCACCAGATTGATCAATGGATGTTAATCCATATTCAGCATCAATAACATTCATGTGAGAACTGGAAGGTTGAACAGCCTTCACTTCCAGTCTCTGTGGGACTTCAGCAGCCAATGCAGTAGAGGTACCAACAATTTTCCCAGTTCCATACAGCTCCCTTTGTTGAATCTGCTCCAGCTCATAGGTCTTCAGCACACCATACAATCTCTCCAAAGCAATCTCATTCATATCTCTTGCTTCTCTAATGGCAGATATTTTGTGCTCCAAATGAGGTGGTAGGGTAAGAAGGAACTTCTTGTTAATCTCCTTGTTGGTGTAGTGCTTCCCATTGAGATTCAGATCATTGATTAATTTGTTGTATCTTTCAAAAACCTGAGAGATACCTTCACCAGGGTTTGATCTGAAATGCTCATATTGTGAAGTGAGAATTTCCAGCATAGTCTCCCTAACTTCCTCTGTCCCCTCATTGATTATCTCTATGGTTCCCCAAATGTGTTTGGCAGTTTCACAATTTAGGACATGATTATGCATGATAGGATCAAGACTCTCAATAAGGATCAACTGAAGACAGGAATCCAAGGTAACATCCTCTTTCTCATCAGGAGTGTACTCCTTGGGATCTTTAGGGTACATACTAGCAGGCCTAGTAACAACGTTATCCACTGTTATCTCTTCCTCAATAATCATAGGGAGTTTGGGACCTTTCTTCAGCACATCAATGTATTTAGGATTTGCAACCTTAAGAAATAGGAGCATTTTCTTCTTCCACATAGAATAATGCTCCTTGCTGAACATTGGGATTTTGACAGTACCAACTTTCTGAGTTGTAGACATTTTTGAGATTTTTAGAAAAATAAAAATTTCAGAGTTAAAAAAAAATCTCAAACAATTGGATCTTTGATTAGTATATCAATCAAAAGGCTCTGATGCCAATTGTTAGGTCCTGATATGTTTGTAGAAGGGGGGTTGAATACAAACTATACCGTTTTATCGAAATTTGTTCGTTTAAGATTAAACAATTTAGAACATATTAATGCGGAATAAAAACTGAAACAATATTCAAGTTAAATAGAAACTCTATTAAACTTGAGGAGTGTTACAACTTTGATCACTGATTACAAAGAACTTAATAAAACAAATCTAGAATAAATTCGACATGAATTTATCTATTTTTGTAATAAAAAGGATCGAATACTAAAAAGTAGTTCGATATAAAATCTAGGGATTATGATCCGCTAGAAAGCTAAAGCAGTACAAGAGAATCAGTTCTTATGAATTAAATGTTATGAACTAATCAAGATTTAATTCTCCTGCAGAAATTTAGAGCTTTGCAGTTGAAGAAATAAAGACAGAGCTTTTAATGGAATGTCTGTTTGCTTTTGTCTTCTGTATGAAATCTGTATTGAATGTCAACTGCCTAGCTTTGCATTTATACAATTTACTTGTATATCTTTCCACGCGCCAATCCACTTGCAGAATGTTTATGGAAGACTTGCTGGAAAACATTTCTTATTGCCTTGGAAGACAATCGGGAAAACAAGCATTGTATGAAGAAGACATTCGGG
Organism: Heracleum sosnowskyi; assembly: GCA_030848705.1. Lineage (NCBI taxonomy): Eukaryota > Viridiplantae > Streptophyta > Magnoliopsida > Apiales > Apiaceae > Heracleum > Heracleum sosnowskyi. The sequence continues at coordinate 88,160,046 of CM061245.1, forward strand.
AAAACTTAACTTTGGCTTAGGAAGATAATCGGGAAGACTCACTTGTGAGTCTTCCTAGTTTAAAAACTAAGTCTTCCTAGTGCAAAATCTAAGTCTTCCTAGTTCAAAAATATTCTAATTTAAATAATTAACTAAATAAACTATGTATTAATTTAATTCTTTGCAGAATTAAATTAATAAATAATATACTTAATAATATTAATTATTTATAAGAGAATAAATAGAATTAGTTGACTTCTCAATTAATTCCAGAATCACTTAAATATTAGATAAATAACAAACACAATAGTACGTTGACACTCGATGTACTGTCTGGTTCATGAGTGACTAACGACAATGTCTGTTCTTTATCTATTTAACTTTAAGCAGTGATTCACTACCTTCTCATTCAAGAACTCTATAATCAGTATCTTTTTTTTTTCTGTCACCACTTGAAATCTCTGTCACTTTAATAAATCCACTGAGCTTGAATACTTCATTGAGGCTTGATCAATAAATTGAGCTTCTTTCAATGTAGAATCACTTCAAGTCTGTAGATGACTTTAATCTTCATTCTTTGACAGATATAATCTTCTGAGATTCCTGTGACAATTGAATTTTATTATTTACTTATTACATCTTAATTAAAGTTGAGTAGAATCCTCGGTGTTTACAAATAGGACTAGACATATGCCTTTCAATATTGTCAACATATCCCTCAAACTAATTACTATCTTAAGAAAAGTATCATTAGGTCTACCTAGCATCTTTATTCTCTTATCACATTATAATTTAAAATAATATTTAATTATATAAATAAAAATAATGTTTATAATTATACTTTATAATTTAATTTATAATATAAATTATATGAAGTCCGTATGTAAATTATTATCAGTGACAAGATAACAGTAAATTCATGATTAGGCAAAATTATAAGTAAAATAAACTATCAAAAAAATTATAAGTAAATTAATTTTTATTTCCATCATCCTCTGGTCGTAAGTGTGCCTCCATGCATCTTCTTCTGGCTTTCATCTCAGGTCCGACATCCCCTTAAGCTTGGTCACTTCCAAGACAGTTAAAATGGACCTTAGTCTATTAGGTTTATCACCAAAAAATAAGTGCAAAAAAATAATAACTCAAAAAAGCAGATCAAATAAGTGCAAGTAACTCAATATATTTAGCACCAAAAAATTAAAGTAATAACTCTATTATATTTAGCACCAAAAAATAAAGTAATAACTCTGTAAGCTTATCCTTGACATCGAAAACTATTGGGAGTACAAGGGCCATGATGGAAAATGCAAAATGTCCCGCAAAATGTCCCATGATGGTCTCTAGCTTGCTAGTAGAAACTCAATAGGCCTATCTAGACTAACAGTTAATTTCTTAATTTTTCGCTGATTCGACTATTATGACAATGATCTTAGCTAGTTTGAAGACCCATGAAAGATAAATTACGATTTTTTTTTTATTTTTTAAAATGTATAAAATCCGCAGACATCAGGCATGCCACTATTCTCTTATCTAAAGAAAAAAAAAGAGTAAATAATGTTTTTGTGCAGGATCGAACCATTGACCTTACTTAAGGAAATCATTGAGCTACGTGACTTCTTTTGGTTTTGAGTGAAAAATCACATTACATAAACCTCACATCATTCTTATTCCTATATTAATTATTATTTAAACTTTTAAGTAAAAATCAAGGTGATTTATAATATTTTTTAAATTCTTTTTTTAGAGTATGTTTGCAAACGCTATTTATAATATTTATTTTTTAATTATTAAAATATCATACAAAACTATATACTACCAATCTTATAAAAATTTTATATTAAGTTTCAAAAACAATATTAAGCGTGGTGTATTTTTATCTTCCCTTTAGTTTTAAATAAATATTTCGGTTTTGTAACTTTAACTATAATATATTCTATTTTCTTATATAAGGGTCTAACTTTTCTTATACTATACAATATATTTAAATTATTAAATCATACTTATTAATTTCTATAAAATCTCTTTAAAAAAATCTCTTTAAAATTTTATAATAAAATTAGTTTGATAAATCATGATATATAATTTATATTTTGAATTTAATTTAATATTTTAAATAATAATTCAAATTAATATTTATTTAAAATAAGAGATAAAATAAATATTATTGTAATTTAATTGTATTCTACATGTGAAAACTTTGAATTAGAAAAATGGATTGAAAGTTTAAACTATAAGAATATATACAAATCATATTTATTCACAATAATTTATTTAATATACATAAAAATATATAATATTTTTGTTAAATATAGAAATTGGGGACCGGGAAGCGTGGCATGGAGACACTAATCCCTGACATCATCCTGATTCCCGAAATTTTTACATATTTCTTTTCGATCGTCAGAAAAGTTCTCAATTCTCCGCCCGAAACGGGGCAGAGAATGGATCGGGGTTGGGCGGGAAGGGGTGAATGTCTATTTCTACAATAAACATTATTATATATCACATATCGATAAAATGTATACATGATATTTATGAATATTCTTCTTATGTATACAAGCATTGGGCCGGTGCAATGCAAAGATGACTTTTAAATTTGTTATCTTATATGTATTTTAATAATTTATTTTATATTTATACTTTTTTTAACGAAGATGAACTTAAATTTAAATAGTTTTATGTGATTGTTGAACTCGATATTGAATTGACGTATGTGTTTGTGTTTGAGCGTGATTAAATTGTGTTTCAAGAATTTTGTGTTTAACAGTATTTAAAAAATAGATTTTAATTAAAATTGTTGTTTTTAATAAATCAAAGTCAAGTTGCAAAAGTAAAGGGATTAAAGTGCAAATATCAAAATATGAGTATCATTCTAACCGACCGACTACATTATATTTTGATCAAAATTGTTGTTTTTAATAAATTAAGGTTAAGTTGTAAAAACAAAAGAACTAAAGTGCAAATACCAAAATACGAGTACCGTACCGACTGACTATAAAACTTTCAATGTTTCAGTCTTAATAATACAATATAAATAGATAGATATAATAAAAGTGAGTAGATTTATAATTATATTGGATGCATTGTGTATATGAGACATTTTTAATTATTATCACATGAATTTTAATGTCATTTTATGGAAAAAAATAATTAGTTTTTTGGAATTGGATTAATATATACATATATATAACATATGAAAACTATTTGTTCTGAATTAAAACAATTTAAAAGATGAGATAATAAAAATAAATAGATAGTACAACAACAAAAATTAAATGAATTATATGGTCATGTTGAAAAGGTTAGACAATGTGCGTGTTTGGGTATCACAAAAAAGTTGACTTATAGTTTAAAATGAGTAAGTGCCATATAAATGATAAGTTGATGAATTCCTATAGGTTATACGAGTGTTTGGATAAATTTACTTATAAGTTAGTTAAGAGTTTACTAAATTAAATTTGAAAAAATAATTATTAAATACAATGATTTCAACACTTGCATTTTAAATTAAAAAAATATTTAAAAACACAAAGGTAAAAATATAAAGTATTAAAAAACAAAGAAATCAAGTAATAAGTCAATAAGTTCAGTAAAATGTAACTCATTATTAACATTCAACTTATCAACATATAAGTTATAAGTTGAGGTCATAAGTTAGGTTGGCAAACACCCCCATAAGCTCTTATTAACTTATAATATAAAAGTAAAGGCAGCCAAACATGCCCAATATAAACACATAAATTTGGGTTGAAAAAATATTTGGTGATACTAATTTGTGTAAAAAATAAATAGATAAAAATATATAGTCCATTTAATAAATTTTAGAAAACAAGATATTATATAGCATACAAAAATATTATGATCGGATCCATCACATTATACACTCCAGGTTATTTAAAATCATAGGCCACGATCAATCAAATTATCTATATAAATTAAAGTAAGTATATTATAACGAGACGAACAAAATATGTACAAATATAACTAAATAAAATATTTAAACCGCAAAGAATAAAATTTTATTTTAATCACTAGAAAGTGACCGTGTCTTGCACGGGTTCATGCAACAAAATATGAGAATTGAAGTTATAATAGCAAATAATATTTGACGAATGTTAATATTATTATCAGTTAGACAAACCCAGGTCATTTAAACATAATTATGTTTTAAAATTTTAGTAGTAAAATAAAAAAAATTATTGTATTTGAAAATTTATATATAAAGAACTAATATTGACAATAGATTGAAATATTATTAAATTAAAACATATTCTAACACCTGAGTTTCACATCAAGAAATGTGGGGGATTTAGTCCAGTTTATAAGACAAAGTACAACTACTAAGTGCACCAATAATTATGATCTTTTGGAGACCTATGGTGGGTTTGCGGATTACCCACGTTATTGCATTTGGGCCAATTGGCCGGCGGTTGATTGGTGAAGTTGTTGGAGGTGGAGACACGAACACTGGTGGTATTATTCCACAATGTACTGAGGTCCAGAGGTAAACTAGCCAGTATTATCTCACAATCGCTAGAGATGTACGATCTTGGACCTATGAGCTATCTGTTCAGATCTAACGATGACGTCAAGAGTTTAAGTGGGGGAGTTTGTACCACTCGAGTCTCAAAATCAAGAAGAGTTGGGACTTTAGTTCAGTTTATAACACAAAGTATTACTACAAATTGCACTAACAAATCATGATCTTTTGGGAACTTGGGGTGGGTTTGTGGATTACCCAAGTTGTTGCGTTTGGGCTAATTACTTGGCATTGAATTATTCGATGTTTTGAAAGTCTGAAAGATAGAGGAAGCGAAACAAAGGAAAAAAATGCTTAAAATCAACAAATTGCATGAAAAGATATGAACAAGTTACAAAGAAAGTTTTAAGAACTGAAAGCGCAAGACCTAAGTAGAGTATTAGAAGATTTACGAAGGCTTTTGATCAAAATCAGTAATAAAACCCACTCTCCATAATATAACATCTTGAAGAATTAGAAAAAAATTTAGGATTACAATGTTCTAAAACTCATCTAGAACACCTGGTATCTATTCTATCCCGCAAAAAAAATTGTATACTAACATGCCCGCAAAAAAAATTGTATACTAACATGACAGCCATTAACAGCTATTAGTAATACTCGTATTAATTTCTAAATAAAAACTTGAACATACTTAGGTAAGCACCCAATAACTATACATATACCATCAATAAGAAAAACTTTATATATATCAATCATACACTTGAAACGATAATCATGCATAGAATAATTTATAAACACAATTTAAGCTAGCAGTCCGTGCCTCGCACAGGCTTTTATGCTAGTTATTTTATTATTTTCAAACTATTGTTTCTACTTTCCAGCAGAGGATGGATGTCCGTTAAGATTCCCGTATGACTGTTTCTTATGACAGTTTTTAGTATTTTGCTTAATAATTTTTACTGTGACGATGAACAAAAATTAATGAAGATGATAAAGAAAGATATGGTAAATCCAAAATTTTGGTTTTTTCTAAGAATCTGCCGCAAGAAATATATAAGTCCATATCACAAAAATCAATTCTTCATTCTGCTACCATTTCATCCCATGGAATAAAACACCTCTTTAATTTTCGGATCTCGTTGCTCCTATATACTTTTCCTTTCTGTCTTCTGGGTCAACATTCAACACTATCTTTTCTCCTGTCTTGGCCTAGTCCCCAAAAAATTGGAAAATTCTTTTCTCCATTCTCATTATTTCGTTTCTCGTATATTGATTAGTACTACAGCGAGTATATCGTAGGAGCAACCAGACTTCTAACTTGCAGTACTACATAATAAATTATTCTGAAAATAACTCATTGTCAATTACTAGTTTGTCTCTGGTAATAGCTGAAGATGAATTGGTACTTCTATAAATATTGCCCTTTTCCTGCTCCCAGTGATGCTTTCATACAATTCCACATGCTAAAGGACACTGTTCAATCAGAAAGAAAAAGTTGTGTACAGTTATCTGATTACAAACACTGCCCATGCCTTTGCATATAAAAGAAGACAATTAATGCCTCCGCGTTCACTATGTAAATAAAACTCAGCTGTTGTACAATTAATGCCTTGTTTAGGAAAACAAACTATGAATAAGCAAGCTGCTGCTACACAATTCTGAACGAAATGAAAGTTTTACATAAGAAAAAATGAGTACAATTAATAACACAAGATGGATGTACAACGATAACTGAACACAAAACTCCACGATAAGATCCATTGATCTACACCATCTGTTGATTAAGCACCTGTAAAATCCACTAGAAAAAAAAATGACAGGAAAACAATTGAAGTTAGACACAATTCCATAGAATGAGAGTTGCATTAATCATCAACCATCAACTAAAAATTGCAAATAAACCACAAAATAGTCTATATGTATGTTATAGCTCGAATCAGTAAAGCTGGCCTGACTTGTGGTCCAATCAGGTTTCAAATGAATATTTAGAACTATGATGCTCAAAAAAGATCAAATGTAATTCCACAGATATTATCACTACTGCAAGAAACTGAGACCACCCTTGCTGTCAGGCCATTGATGGGGCTTAAAAAATTGTTGATCTACTTCAGAGGCAAGTAATAAGGATCAAGAGTTCAGATGAGAATTAGCATGAAAAATGTAAAATATCCTTGTCGCTAATTTTAAAAAAAAAAATAGAAGAATGATTTACTTAAACTGTTTCAAGTTGCATATTCTACACTGGAACCAATTAATTTGTGAGACATAAACCCAGTTCTTTTTTATTTCATAGATATTTTCCTTTCTGAATACCCAGTGAAAACTCAGTAGTTGTGACTTTTGGCAGTTTGCACCTAAAAGTGGTCTCTTCAATGTGCTTCCTCAGCTCTGGAAATACGGAAAGCATGATGTTGATCTCTGGCTTGGAAATATGAAAACATCTGGCAACATTAATCTGCAGTTATGGCTCCCATTCTCTTCAACTTTCAGCAGCCCGGAGAACTTGTGTGCTAATCTTGCCTTCGCCTCGTGGCTACTGTTCCTTGCCTGTGAGGCTGCGGCTTAAGAAAACCTGGAGTCATCATCTTTCACAGTACATTCAAAGTTCTGCTGCTTTTCTGGAAGCAAATTCTTTCGGTCTTCACTTCTGGAAGTTAACACTCTTGTTGGCAGATGAAGCTTCAGACCTAAGCCATTACTGAATTAGTTAGTTAGGCACATTACTGGCAATCTACTCATGAATACTACTCACTAGCAGGGGATACTGGGAGTACGTGAAGGATGTGAGCAGAATATATAGTTGTGGAAAGGAATAGATGTTAAGAAGTCAGTATGACACTACAAGAGGAACGGGCAATTGTGACTGAATTTTAGTAAGTTTCGGTCGCAAGCTCAAATTGTGACCGAAATATTATATTTCGTCGCATAGTAATTTGTGACAGAATAATTTCGTCGCAATATTAATATTTTCTTATTATTATTCCTGCACAAGTAATAATTTAATAATTTACTTTCCCGCTTCTAGTTTTTAGGCGGGGTAATTTTGTCACAAAGTTGAACTTGGGACGGAATGTAAGGTCCGTCATAACGTACTTTGCGACAGATTGTCCGTCATAACGTACTTTGGGACAGTTACGTGAACATGACTTGCACACCATCGTGTAAATTGAGATTTTTTTTTGTCAAGCGTCAAGTTTAAGTGTCTACTGCTTATGATCTTAATATGATCACATATTGGATCTATGCTAGATATAAATAACTATCTTGTTCTTATCTTTCCCTACAAATCATTATTAGCTTGTAAGTTAAATATTCTCTTCTTCTGTTATGCGGTTTTCATAAACATAAAATCTCATCTAAAATGAATTAATGTTTATGTATTTAGACAAGTGAATTCCACTAGTATGATATAAATGCTCAATTTAGTTTCTGGCCAGTGTTATCTGCGTGCTCAATTTAATTTGTGGTTAAATTAAAACGCTGCTCTTTTTTTGGTTAATTCCCAAAGTTTTGTTCGGTGAATCGTACGTGTAGGGTTATTTCGTCTTACGCAAGGATGATCATTCAAGCGATGGGGTTGGCTTCTTCATCTCTCATGAGCAACGATGCCAAGGTGGTGGTATCTATATTAGGGAGGATTTGACTAAACTTTTGTTTTGGTATATTGTAAATTTGTGATGAATTTTTGTTGTAACTTCTACACAAATTCAGATTTGTATGATAATCCATTTTTTTAATTTTTTTATGTTAAATGTGTCTTTAGACTTTAATTGCTTGTTTAATTATTTGAATGATATAGTTTAGATTTGGATTTGTATTGTGTGATGGACATGTCAATAATAGGTTAAAAGCCTTCCGAAGAATGCATGACCACAGGGACAAATTATGTCTTAGTTCTGAAAATACTTGTGACAGATTTGGTCGCAACCTCTGGAAATCATAGAAAAAATTGCGACAGAATCAGTCGCAATGTATGGACCAGTTACGACATATTAGCTGTCATAAGTTTGGGAAATTTGTGACAGAATCATTGGTCGTAAAAAAAATTATTTTTCCTTTTTTTTACATTATTTTGTGCAAAATGGGGACCCACAATGAACTTGTGACAGATTAACAATTTGCGACAGAATAAGAACTTACGACTCGAGCATTTGTGACGGAATTTTTCTGTCGCAAGTTAAGGCAATTGCGACAGATTCTTTGTATTTATTCGGGTCACAATTACTCATTCCCCTTGTAGTGTGACAATATCATGAAAACGGTGTAATCAATGGAGTTATAGATTATCCAAACATATATATTTATACTACTAATAATACTATTAAAGCCGAAGCATTGAACATCGGGTAGTCCGTCCGTCACTTGGGACCGGTCAAAATATTAACAATATAAATTTTTTTGGGTCTCCAGGGCCGGATAAACATATTGAAATATAAAGATTTGAGTAATGCTAGGGAACCATAAAATGTTACCACACCAGAATGATGTGGCAGTGCTGACATGACAAAATGAAGAAGTTTAATTGGTGAAAATATTGTGTATGCAGGGAGGCTTATTTTATTTATTATATATACAACCAATCACAAGAGGACATGTGTTTCATGGTGATTTTTATGGGAAATTTTTTATGGTTCCCTAGCGTTTTTTATGGTTCCCTAGCATTTTTCTAAAGATAATAATAATATGGATGAGCTTTTTGTAAATAAAGAAGATAACCCTTAAAGAGTATGATCATAAATAGTATACAAAAACATTTATGTTTGAATATTTAGTACTATAGTATAATATATAATATATGTAAATCTTTATTTAAGATTCATTTCAAATCCTATAACAATTTCAATTCTATATATGCTAACTTCTACTTAAGAATTACCATATCGTAATATTCTCTATTATGATACTCATTCCTATTCAAGATTTACTTAAATTCCTATTACTATTCCAATTTTATAAATCATAATTCCTATTACAATTTACTTTTATCTCTCTTAAAATTTTAATCAGTATAAGTTAATTACTATTTAAGATTACTAGAAATCTTATATGTGTACATTCCAATCAAAAATTTACTAATATAATAATATATACATATCTTAAATCCTACTACCTCTGTCTCACTCAATTGTTTACTTTGGGTTGGGCATAGAAGTAAGGAATATAAGTAAAATAGCGGAGAAACGCAAGAAGAATGAGTAAAGTAGCGGGACCCATGAATATTTAATGTATAGAGTAAATAAAGTGGAGGAAAGCAGTGAAAGTAGTTAATTTTTATATTATAAAACTCTACTACTTTTGGAAAGTTTTTGAACGTAAAGAATTGGAAGGGGCATCCAAAAAAGGAACATGCAAAAAAATGGATGGGACGGAGGGAGTATAGAACATTTAATTTTCAAATCTATGTATAATCAACTTATTTAAATCTTAGTTATGTCATACAAAATATGCATGCACGTGTAATGACATCAATAGATATTTTATTAAAAAAAATAGATTGTGGCAAGCATTCACATTTATATAACTTTTTATCTTTAAACATATCAGGTTTGGTTCAAACAAAAAAGCAAGATATAATCACAACATGTTAACCCTAACTGTAATGCTATAACGATAAGCCCTAATGAATTGTCATCATTAAATTTATCATAATCAAGTAACTTGATTTTTTTTGTACCAAAAGCGGACGAGTGCAAGCGAGTAAGCGAGTGCGCGAGTGTGTGCGCGCGCGTAGTGTGAACATGTGCGCTAAGTGGACATGCACGTGCGTCATGTGTGCATCGTGCGTGAAACTCAATTGATTATAAGTGTAATTCTAGAACAGTAATCCCACATGAATTGCCATCACTAAATCATATTCATGACTTGATATTTCTATACCTAAAGCGCACACGTGTGCACGCGAGCACGTGCAAGCATTCACATGTGTGTGTGCGCGTAATGTGAGAATTAGGGCTGGACGGGCATGTGCCCATGTGCGTGTGTCATGTGTATGTGCGCGACTAAATTGATTTTATTTAAGGAACTTGATATTTCTATACCCAAAATGTACGTGTGCAGGCGAGTGTGTGTGTAAGTAGTGTGGGCATGTGCACATGGACGGGGGTGCACGGACGTGTGCCATCTTGTATGTGTGCAGGCGAGTGTGTGTGTAATTCAATGGACCGGAGCTCCGATTCGATCCGGTCTAATCTGAAGCCTTGTAACCGGATATGGATTCATCTAAAATAAATTCGATCCGATAATGATTTGGTCCGATAAACATGTATATGAATTTTATATGATCCGATCTGTTAAGAACCTGATCCGAACTTATATAATTACAATTAAGTAATATAAATATTCGTATTATACATATTATTTAAAACATAAAATTTCAAATTATAGTCAAAATCCTTGAAAAATAGTTATAAATTTAGATCGACACTAAGTCTCATTATTATTTTTATTATGAGTTAGTTTTCTGGTTGTATAAAGATCATTGATGAACTAGTATAAATATAAATTTTTATATTTAAATATTAATTAGTACTTCATCTGTCCCAAAAAGATCGACCCTCCGACTTTTTCACGCATTTCAATGACTTCAATGACGTTCAGAAGTAGTACTTGTTTCAATTTATAAATACCTTGTTCACGCCTTTTGATGCAAAAGTAGCTCGCAGAAAATAAGACGGAGGCTAGTGTAATTAGATGCGACATTCACACGGAAGCGCAACGGCCTCCAGGAGCATAAGCGCAACGCGCAATGCAATATGTGTGCTTTTTGAAGCGTTAAAAAAATGCAAAACAATGAATTTAACATGTTATAAGCAAATTAAATTGTTATTAAACTTGTTAATGATAACTAGATTCATACTCATTCTCGGGGCACAAATATGAATTCATGCTAACAAAATAAAGATTGAGAATCAACTATAAGCCCTAATGATTAGTTCTGGTCTTCTCAACAGTTGATAACTAGACATAATTTAAAAACCATCACCTTCAGGTTCTTTTTGAAGATTTTCGAAATCTTCATCCTGACTATCGTGGCACCGTTTTAATTCAATCACCTACCTTGTATCATTCGTGTGTATACATATATCTGTTTTGTATGTTTGTATCGTTTGTGTGATAAGTATATGTAGGCTGACATAGATTTTAGGGCTTTTTTATGACCCGTTTCTTTAAAAATGACTCGGTCAACAAAAAAAATAAAAAACGCGCTTTTTTTTGCGCTTCTTGCACATCGCTCTATAAATCAGATTCCTCTCTAGAGCAGAAGTACCTAAACAAGAAGGTAGGTTTCAAAGATGGCATTCTTAAAATTGTCATCAAATCCTTGAGACACAAAATAAGTAAGGCATTCGAGCACAGCTCATCAAAGTATATATAGATATAAATGCCCACACGCGCGTGCATGCACAACAAATACACACACACATATACCTGACAATTTGGTACACGACACGTGAACACGACACGGATAACTAGTGTTTGGGTGCAAAAATTTGATACACGAACACGAAAGTACACAAACACGAAAAAACACGAATATAATTAGTGTCGGGTTTGGGTTTTCACAATAGGTACACGACACGGAACGAAAGTACACGAATTAATGAAGTAAATAAATAATTTTAAAAAATATATATTATTTATAGTATTGCATATTTAGAAAATATATAAGCAATTACATATGAACAATAAATAAAAGTTTCACGACTAATTGACAGTAAGTTACATTTATATATAAGAAGTATACATTTATATATATAAGTTATATTTACAATTTTTTGTAAAATTGTATGTAATACATATTTAATACACATTTCATAAAAATTTACATAATTAAAATAGTTTTACAATATATAAATTTTAATTAAATTATATTTATATTTTTGTTTAATGTACACGAATACGACACGTAAAGTACACGACACGTTTTGAATTGGATATGTGTTTCAAATTTAGTACACGAATCCAAAACGGGTCGGATATGAGTTTTACATTCAAGTACACGAAAACACGAAAGTACACGACACGAAAGTACACGACACGGTCCATTGTCAGGTCTACACACGCATAACAACTTGGCATAACTGTTTAAAGATATTTTAGAAACATTTGTAAATCACATAATCACCCTTTTTATTTTTTTGCTAATTCATAATCACCTTTAAATATTCATACTTCCATATGAAATACATAATATTGAAAGCTTGTGTTACTGGCTAAACTCTAACAAAAAAAAGTTGACGATCTACAGCTATAGAAACTGCATGCACAACCTACAAACAATTAGGAATGAGTTGTACAATTGTCAAAGTAAAATCGACCCAATAAAAAAAATTACCAAAAATATTTACCTTCTAAAAAGAACCACTCAGGGAACATATGCACGGGCAGCAATAGGTACCCTATTATATAGTTGCAGAGCCGATTACTTTTACACATTCTACCAATGATGAAGATCGTTTCCAAGGTAGAAGCAGAGTACTACTTAGAATATTCTGCAGATAATTGGACAAGGATGACCATTAGAAACTGAAATCCCAAATTCTTTTTAACAAATACTATGGTAGAAGTATTTACATGTAAACAATAAAATAATAGTAACTGGTGACAGAAGTACTATACCTACGATCCGCCAACTGTCTATTCTTCTTGTAGGGATACTGTATCAGGCATTCAATGAGGTCTTTGTGCAAATGAATCTCGTTTCATACTGAATAATCGGCTGGCAACTCTAATCTTATTTATTTTTCCATATCAGAACAAAGGTACCATATAAACAAGTCAGTCTTATTTTCAATTCCCCTAATAAAGGATGCTAGAATGATGGAAACCCAAACTTTAAGAGCTCTATCTTTATGAAATGATCTAGGTTTCCTTAACAACCATCTCAGTATATATAAATATACTCTAAATACAAGCTTGAAACGCCAATAGCACACTAAATTTATACCAATTTTTAATCCTTTATGGGAAAGTTTCAATTCATTCTTATCATCAAAGCAATTGGCGAAATTTCAGCCCTAAATAGGTATCAGATCTCATAAACTTTCACATTTATCCTAAACCTGTACAGAGCATGAATGAGAGGGGGCTAGTAAGTTCATCCCTCAACAGATGCATAACATGACTACACTTCTTCCACAATGCTCGAGAATCAGAGTTAAATCATGGAAACGACAGTTTTAGCTCATGGATCCAATTCTTCACTTCTCCACGACAATGGTCAAGATTCGGGAGGGGAGCGAAAGCAAAACCCTCAAACTACAGCATTTTTACGGCTTTGGGTGTCAGTTTAACGGGTTATAGCCTCCATTGCAAGCTGTAATAGACGCAAGAATCCATCCATATCTTGAAAGTTGAAATCAAGAGCCTTTTTAACAGATGGCAAACCCTCCCGGTACTTGGCCTCCTCCCTTGAATTGGCTGTCACAAAAGCAATTTGTCATTTTCTGGAGGCTTCCATTGCGAAGTTGATGTCTTGCACCTGCACGTATTCACATTTTACATCAAGTAATAAAATGAAACAAATGCCAGGACAAACTGGCAGATACATAATTCAATACTACATGTTGAAACAGACACAAAAATATGACAACAATGTTTATTTGAAACTGATAAACAATAAAGATACGTTCAGGTGTATTCCTTAAACGTTTACATACAAGATAAATAGAGAAACCCACACAAGGTGGTAACTACATTTTAGGAATGACTAACAGCTTATCCTGGAACAAGTCCACCTCTCCTACTTCTCCTGCACTAACCCAACTACTAGTCTGACTTATTCAAAACAATTTAAATAAACTACAAACTTATTAATTTATTAAATACGTTTAGATTAAAAATAATCTAACATAACTCCCCCTTAATCTAGACGTATTTATCCAGATTCTTAACTCCAAGTAGCTGACGCATCTGCTCGAATTTAACAGTAGTCATGGGCTTTGTCAAGACATCGGCCCGTTGCTTTTCTGAACACACATGCTTCATAATTATATCACCTTTCTCGACACATTCACGTATAAAATGAAACCGTATATCAATGTGCTTGCTGCGACCATGAAAGACTGGGTTTTTGGCTAAGTCGATTGCAGATCTATTGTCAACATAAATTACTACTGGACCAATCCCAACATCTGTGATATGACTCAGTAACTTTCTAAGCCAAATGCCTTGACATGCTGCTGCGGTTGCAGCCATGAATTCAGCTTCGCATGAAGAGAGTGCCACGCAACGTTGTTTCTGAGACACCCAGGTGATCAAACTTTCATTGAGATAAAATACTAACCCTCCTGTGCTCTTTCTGTCATCCACGCTTCCAGCCATGTCGCTGTCAGAAAAGCCAGACAAGAGATAGTTACCGGTACCTCTTGAGTAAACCAACCCAAACTCTAACGTTCCTTTCAAATACCGTAGTATTCTCTTGACAGCGTTTAAATGCAAAACTGTCGATCTCTCCATGTAACGGCTCACAATACCAACAGCATACGCTATGTCAGGTCGTGTAAGAACCAAGTATCTTAATCCACCCACAATGCTTTTAAACTCAGTAGGGTTTACTGGCTTCCCTTCCTCGTCCTTAGAGAGCTGTGACTTAGGGTCAAATGGATACTTCACTGGATTACAGTCCTTCATGCCTGCCTTTTCAAGTACTGTTTTAGCATACGCCGTTTGTTTAATCTCGATACAATCTTTCCATTGATCAACCTCTAACCCAAGATAATTTGACAACTTTCCCAAATCAGTCATCTCGAATTCACTACTCATCTGTTTCTTGAAGTTTACAATATTGGTGACAGACGTACCAGTGATCAGTAGGTCATCGACGTAGACACCAACAATGAGAGACTCATCTCCTTCTCGTCTAGTATAAATGGCATGCTCATGTGGACATTTAATAAACCCAATACTTAAAAGATATTTATTTAAACGAGCGTACCACGCACGAGGAGCTTGACGGAGTCCGTATAGAGCTTTCAGCAATCTGTATACCTTGTGCTCTTGATTTTCCTTTTCAAATCCCTCCGGCTGCATCACATACACTTCTTCTTGAAGATTGCCATTCAGAAATGCAGATTTGACATCAAGATGGTGTACTTCCCACCCATTCTTTGCAGAGAGAGCTAATAACAACCGGACTGTCTCCAAGCGGGTGACCGGAGCAAATACTTCTTCAAAATCCACACCTTGTTTTTGAACATAGCCTTTCGCGACCAACCTTGCCTTATGTTTGATAATGTCTCCATTAGTGTTCTTTTTGAGTTTAAACACCCATTTCAATCCTATAGCCTTGTGACCTTCTGGCAGATCACTCAATACCCAAGTTTTATTCTTTTCAATTACATCAATTTCATTTTTCATTGCTTCTTTCCATGCCTTCTCTTTGACTGCTTCTCTATATGTGGTTGGCTCATCTATTCCAAGAAACATGAGTTCATCAGCCAGCTCGATCTCTTCTGTCTCATTGTACACATCTGACAACAACCTGAATCTTTTTGGTTCAGTACTCTCCCCTGATTCTGCAGACACGCTGTTACTTGAAGTTCCTGAGTTGTTGCTACCTAACCCATCTGTAGGTGTCACGCTTTGAGTCTGTATAGACTGTAACGGTGTCATGGGCTCTGTTGCTGACACCCTATCTGATTATTCATTCTATGGGCCTGACAGCCCAAGCCCATCAACTGTAAACAGACTCAGACCCCGATCTCTCTCACTGCAATTTGACTGTTGTTCCTGATCCCAGTTCCAGCCTTCAGATTCTTGAAACACTACATCCCTGCTTACATACACCTTTCTTTCACTTGGATTATTCAACCTGCACGCCTTAGTACCAGGCTCTTTGCCGAGATAAATGACTGGCAAGCTACGATCATCAAGTTTGTGTGTATGTATACTTGGAATTTTCATAAATGCCAAACATCCAAAAACGCGTATATGATCAAGATTGGGAGTCTTACCAGACCAAGCCTCGTAGGGTGTCACCTCAGTTAGGATTTTTGTGGGCAATCTATTTACAATATAGACTGCATGACGAACAGCCTCCCCCCAGAAAGATGACGGCATCTGCATTTCCTTGATAAAACTCCTGGCCATAGCGACTACAGTCCGGTTACGACGCTCTACTACTCCATTTTGTTGCAGAGTATAGGGCGCTGTATAGTGTCTTTGTATGCCTGCATCTTCACAATATTCCTTGAACCTGTGGGAACAGAACTCTCCACCCCGGTCGGTTCTAAGCACTTTAACTCTGTTTTCAGTCCCATTTTCCACCAATACACGAAATTTTTTAAAAACCTCCAACGCCTCATCTTTTGTCTTTAGCATATAAACCCACATTACCCGGCTATAGTCATCCACAAGAAGCATGAAGTATCGATTACCAGCTGATGTAGGTGGAGATATAGGCCCACACAAATCTCCATGTACAAGTTCAAGCCTGGTTTTGGCCATAAAATTTGCTTTGTCAGGAAACGGACGTCTGGTTTGCTTGGACATCAGACAACCTTTGCAGGTTTTCCTGGGCTGCACAAATCTGGGTATTCCCAATGCCAACTCCTTCGTGGATAGTAAGTTCATTGCATGAAAATTGACGTGGCCCAACCTTGAGTGCCACAACCAAGTTGTCTCCTCCGACGCCTTGTTCAACAAACACAGAGACACACCATCTTCAAGGCTGATTTTATATAATCTATTCTCAGATTTCTTCACCTTCATTAACAACCTTTCTTGCTCATCATAAACCCACAAATAATCACCACTTAATATTACTCTATTCCCATCCTCCGATAATTGGCCAAGACTAATTATATTATTGCATAGTGTAGGGATATAGTATACCTCTTTAAGGACTTTCTCCTCGCCATTTTTGCACTTAAATGAAACAATCCCTTTGCCTCTGATGTTCACCGTGGATCCATCCCCGAATTTCACCTTCCCAGTTACCCGTTCAACCAGTTCCTTAAATTTCCCACTCTGGCCAGTCATATGATTGCTGGCCCCGTTATCCAAATACCACACTTGAGACTCCCTCTGTCCATCACTGCTTGTATGCAATTTTGGCACCACTGCTTCTTCCTTCAAGAGCATAGTGGCCGTCTCCCTTTCTCCAATCTCAGCCATTAACAGGGCTGGTTCATCCTCATAAATTTTAGCAAGGTTCACCTCCTTGTGCATATTCCTTGGCTTGCGACATTCCGCAGCGTAATGCCCGTAAGCCTGACAGTTGAAGCATCTCCGATAATCTCCAGCACCTCGAGTTCCATCTCTACTGGTTTTCTTTAACCATTCTTCTCGAGTTAATAACAATTGTTCCTCATTGCTCTCCTTTTTCATCCACTCTTCCGCTGTCAGCAAAAGTTTCCCTTGGCTTGTTTCGGTTTGCCCACGTAACCTTTCTTCATGAGCCTTTAGTGAGCCAATGCCTTCTTCTACCGACATCTCCTCTAATTTTCCAAACTGCTCGATGGCCGATGCAATTTGCAAGAATTTTGAGGGAACAACCCTGAGTAGTTTCTTCACCACATACGTCTCTTCCATTGTTTCTCCCAATGCTCTAATGTTAGTAACCAGACCATTCAATTTCAAATAAAAGTCATCCAGTTGTTCTGTTTCTCCCATGTTCAAAGACTCAAATTCACTCTTCAGGGTTTGTGCTTTAGCAGTTTTTACCTTGTCAGCTCCCAGGCATAATGTTTTGATAGCAGCCCATGCATCGTTAGCCGTTTTCTTCTCTGCGATTGACAACAGCATCTCCTTTGGGATTCCTTGATACACTACAGCTAAGGCTCGCTTATCAATCTTCTCTTCAACAACAGCTTTAACATCTTTAGGTTCTATCGCCTCCTACACGCCAAGGGCTTGCATGAATACCCTCATCTTTAATTCCCATGCAGCGTAGTTGGTTTTAGTCAGCATCGGGTAATTCAAACTGAAAGAACTCTCCTTAGCTTTACTTGGTTCCATCGTGGCTTCACTGAGTAGCAGCTGTGTTTAGTCACCAGGTCGATCACAATGCTCTGATACCCGATGTTGAAACAGACACAAAAATATGACAACAATGTTTATTTGAAACTGATAAACAATAAAGATACGTTCAGGTGTATTCCTTAAACGTTTACATACAAGATAAATAGAGAAACCCACACAAGGTGGTAACTACATTTTAGGAATGACTAACAACTTATCCTGGAACAAGTCCACCTCTCCTACTTCTCCTGCACTAACCCAACTACTAGTCTGACTTATTCAAACCAATTTAAATAAACTACAAACTTATTAATTTATTAAATACGTTTAGATTAAAAATAATCTAACACTACAGACATAGAACTGAAAATTACATCAACTCAAACATTATACTCCCTCCGTCCCATAATTCTTGTCATGGTTGACTTTTTCACGCATTTGAAGACATAAAAAAACATACTCGTACACTATGGTTTTGAATTTATTTATTTTTAAAATTCACACTTTTTATACGAAAAAGGAAAATTTTGAAAATATTGTGCACAAATATATATTTTAACATGTTGGATTGCGTGTAAAAGTCAAAGTAACAAGAATTGTGGGATGGAGGAGTATATAACAAGTGATAGTAGGATCAAGTTTTGTATTTGCACCAAAAGGAAAAAGAGAGAACAGCTATATGGAGGTATAAAGTATTATGTACATACAAGTTCAGCTTCATTTTTGGTATTAAAGGAGTTTAAAAAATTACTATTATAACTAAATAACCTGTTGATCTACCCATTTGACCTCATCGATCTATAAATTCAGCACTACCTTCTCAAGTTTTACTCCAAACTTGCAGGGTTAGGCGTGAGATATTTCATCTGAGGTGCAGAGATAAATCTTTTTCATATGAATAGTCTGACTGTTACTATGACCTATATCTCCTACCATTTAAACCTTATGTCTTGACAATCACATACCTCCAATGCTACACAAACTCATAGTGTTCTAAATGTACAACTACCAATGGAGATGAACTATATATAAATAAAGATTGCATCACATTTGAGATAGTATAAAACACTATGAAACACATTTCCAGGCATTCCTTCCGGCCAAGTAGGTATTACTCCATCCATATTGTCCGGAAATCCTACAAACTCAGTCCCGAAATCACCACAAATAATCGCCCACTCCAGCAGTCGCACCACGCTATAACACCCCATCTATAATTAAATGAGGGGCTACTTATTAAACCATACACCTGTATGCAAAGCACTAAAATACAACAAATAATAATTAAACAACCCTACTAAATCTATAATTGCATAATTCCTAAGCAATAGGACTGTAGGGTAGCTCTCCATCACACAGCCCAAATCCCCCTAAATACCTGCCGGAAAAAGAATACAACATGATTCAAATGTCTAGTACGGATTTGGAATACAATTTATAAAACAGGAAACAAATATGCATAATTGACATTTTATAATGAAATAATTATTTTAAAAATAAGTATGGTTGAAGCAAAGAAAAGGTAGGATGTTTCATACCGAGATAAGAACAAAACAAAAACATATACATACGTCATAGGGTACCGTAACGTATGCAACAAATTGGATAACGTGTACGGCATATATATCATCACCGCGAAATCAAATCAAACTCTGGGTGCACCCACGTATCCTGAAACAAATATCAAAATGCGCAAAAGCTCACCTCCTGAGCTATCAGAAGGTGATATGGGCTAAAAATAACTCTAGAAATATAATTAATGACGTATTAATTAGACCTAGATTGGTCCAAGAGTTAGGACCGATAAAAAGGCCCGAAACCCTAATTATTTATTAATTTCGTAATTAATAAATAGGAAAAATATACAACTCATAAAAAGAGTCCAAAGTGTGATAAAATCATCCAAAAAGTCTGACTTCTAGAAAGAAAGATCTAGAATCTCAATTAAAGGAAAAAACTAGTCACAGTCCTTATCCTACAATAAGGAAAAGACTTGTCCACCAAGGAATACAATACTTATCCACCGTCAAGAAGGAGACTTATTCGCTAAGTCTCCCAAACATACCCTAAATACAAGGCTCCTGACGCCTATATAAAGGACCTGATCCTTCAATCAGAACTACATATTGGCTTGATTCTCAATTACGAATTGAGATACGTAGGCATCTTGTGAGGACCGATTTAGTCACGAAACACGAGAACAACCATTAAAGCTCGAAGCTCTCAAACCCTAGCATTAAATTCGCAAGCACAGTTTTTGTTCCACAACATTTAGCGCCGTGTGTGGGAAGACAACATCAACCATGGCAAACACACGAAGAACGACTCGAGATACTCAAACTTCTGAAGGGCTTCCTCTCACCTCAGAGGCAGGTGCTCAAGGAAGCCAGCCACCGCCAATCACCACCACTCAAGGACCGGAAATCCCGATTTCGGTTGAAGGGACGAATCCCCTACAAATGGTCGTTCATGGACCTGATCCACAAGAGACCACTCTCCAACAACCAATCACAACTTCTCCACTGCTCATGAGTGCACCACGTGGCCTTCAACTTCACACCACGGATCTTCCCCAATACGCGACTCAAACTCTAGGGATGCCAACCTATGGTATGCCCCTCGACCCACGGTGGGCAGCAGTGGTATCAATCCAACTTACCACGAAGCATATGTGCCCTCTTATGTTCAAGGTCAGGGACCCCAAAATCAACAAACTCAGACTCGACAGACCCCTTTGATTCAAGATTACTCATGTCCCTATACTGAGGACGAGAATTATTCAACTGCAGAAGAGAGGGATGTTGCTCCAAGTAGGAGACGTTCTTCCCAAACAAATCGGGAACAAACCCAAACCACTATGGAAAAGATTGCGGCCCATGAGGCAGAGGCTGCAAAGCTCAAGAAAGTATTGGCGGAAGAAGAGGCTGCAAAAGCACAAAGCCAAACAACTGGAGGAGTCCCGGTGATCAATTTGGATCCGACACCAAGAAGAACCAAGAGGGCTGAAGCCCCAAAGGGTGATCCTACTGTGTTGTTACCCCTAGGAGATCCTGAAGATCCTACACCACCTTTCACTCAAGATATCATGAAAGCTAATATATCCAGAAAATTCAAGATGCCAACCATTAAAGCTTATGATGGAACGGGAGATCCCACGAATCACGTGAGAACTTTCTCTAATGCACTGCTGTTGCAGCCTACCAATGATGTAGTCAAGTGTCGAGCGTTTCCACAAACCCTGGCGGGCATGGCTCAGCGTCGGTACAGCCGTCTACCTCCCAATTCTATTCGATCTTTTAAGGAACTGAGCAAGGCATTTATCAATCAGTTTGTTAGTGGAAGGGTGCATGAAAAGAGTTCAGCATCTCTTATGGAAATCCATCAAGGAAAGAATGAATCCTTGAGGGAATACATAAATCGATTCACTAGGGAGGCTCTGAAAGTCCCGGACTTGGAGGACAAAGTAGCTATGATAGCCCTACAACAAGGAACCACTGATGATCACTTCAAGAGATCCTTGGCAAAGCATCCACCCGAAAGCATGTTGAAGCTTCAAGATAGAGACGGAAAGTATATCAAGGTCGAGGAAAGCATGAAGAAATATGAACCCACTGTTGAGGGAAGTGAAAACGGAAAAAAGAGAAAGGAGACTCAAGAGTATGATGCTGGGGACAAATATCCCAGGACAACGAAGGATTCTGACTCTCCATCTAAAAAGAACAACTTTGGACCCAGGTTCAATGAATATGCAAGGTTGAACACCTCAAGAAGTCAAATTCTGATGGAGATTGAGAAGGAAGAAGATCTTCGATGGCCAAAGCCACTAAGATCCGACTTGGAGAAACGAAACAAGAACCAATTCTGCCGTTTCCATAGAGAAGTTGGTCATGACACCGATGATTGTAGACAACTGAAAGATGAGATCGAGTTCTTAATCCGAAGAGGAAAACTCGATAAGTTCACTAAGGATGGGAATCGAGGAAATCAACAAGAAAACTATGAAAGGAAAGACTATGATAGGAGGGACAACGATCAAGATCGTAATCCTAAGCCCCGAGGGCCTGTCATCAACATGATATTTGGAGGACCGACTGTTGCTGGGTCCTCTCGAAATTCAAGGAAAGCTTATGCCCGAGAGGTAATGACTGTTGTAGGAGAAGCACCGAAACGTGCCAAGACAGAAGCAGCGAAACGTAACACTCGTTGGTCATTATACCTGTAATAGGCAACTCTAAAACCAAGAGGGTTCTGGTAGATAATGGAGCTTCCGTGGACATCTTGTTTCATGACGCCTTCCTAAAAATGGGATATACCGAATCACAACTGACTCCTTCAAACAGGCCCATATACGGGTTCAATGGGGTTGAATCTAAAGTAGAGGGAACTATTCAGCTCCCTATGACAATGGGGCAAGGTTCACAAACGGCAACTCAAATGTTGAACTTCTTGGTGATAAAGGCAAACTCGACTTATAATGCAATCCTTGGGAGGACAGGCCTTCATGCATTCAAGGCTGTTGCCTCAACTTACCATTCAAAAATCAAGTTCCCAACAAGGAATGGGGTTGGTGAAGAACAAGGAGATCAAAAGATGGCTAGGAGTTGTTATTTAGTCGCGTTAAGGCCTGATGGAGTCGGGGGGCAGGTTCTCCCAATCGAGGTTATGGATTCAAAAGACGATGAGGAAAGAAGGGGAAAGCCAGCTGAGGATCTAATTCCTATTCCCCTAATCCCGGGAGAACTAGACAAAGTCACTTACATTGGAGCATTATTGCATGAACCCTTGAAGGGACTGAGGTGCCAAGAACTTGGCATGCCTCAAATTTGAAAGTTTATTATGTTTGTGTTTCCTTAAGGGATCCACTAATAATACAAGAAGGAATAAGGTCGACGAAACCATTCTGAGCTCTTAAGCTCTTAGTAGGAAGTAGAGTACTATGTAAGGGTCGAACCCTCTTTTTAAAAGAAAACATTTCAAGTTCTTTTTCACTATTTTATTACTTATCTTTGTTTGAGCATTTCCTTATTGTTTCACTAAAGAGCAAGTTGTACCAATAGCACTTGATCCAAGTGCCAGCCCATTCAAGAGGCCAAGTACTAGGAATTGCCTTACAAAAGATAAGCTAAATAAATATAAGTGAGCAAGAATGACAAAACAGAATATGCATAAATAAGTTGCATAAACCCCGAAGAAGAAGTATCGAAAAAATAACATGCATGAATAGAAGATCCCGAAGGATAAAAGAGTTATGTTACAAACGTCAAATAAAGTCCTAAAGTCCATGAAAGGACCCTGAATAAAAGCAAGAAATAGAGAGCCACGCAGGGCCAATAAAATCTACTATAAGTCATCAGACGGGTCCTTGTCAAGGACAAGGGCATCCCTACGAAGGACATCTGTAAAGCATAATGTAACATAAGATGAAATAGAGAAAACTACAACTCAACAAAGGACAAGACAGACAATAATATTAACAGAAGCACAGGAATCCAGAATCAAAGAAGAAAAGGTAAACTCAAAAAATCAAAATACAGTATGTATTCTTGAAGTCCGTAAACAGGTCACGGAAAGAAGTTCATGAAATTGTTCAAGCCTCAGTGACAACAATAGAAACAAGACTTTCAAGACTACATAAGTATGTGAATGATTTAGGGTTAGTACCACAGGATTCCAGTGATTTATTTGAAGCAACCAGAACGACAAAGGACTTATCAACAGCATTGAATTGAAGACATAAAAGAAGAATTGATCAAGTGTTATTCATCTGTGAACCAGACCAGTTGCACTAGTTGAAGGCACTAAAAAGGTCAAGTTGTTTTATCGTCTCAGAAGAAATTGATATAGTCTGAAAATTAAACACCCTGAAGTTAAGAATCTTTTCTTGAAAGTCAAAGACAAGAAAAGAGTTCGATGGTTTTTCTATTTAGAAAACCATCGAATGTAATTCAAGAAATCCATAAGAAAACTAATATGAATTAAATTCTCATTCGATAGTTTTTATTTAAAAACCATCGAATGGAAATTTGATTCTAAATATTCGATAGCTTTCTTATTTGAAAGCAGGTGAAGAAGTGACATTGTTGTCAGGTTGATTAAGATCCAACGACCAAGAATATTCCATTATTTTTGGTTCGATGGTTTTTCTAAAAACAAGTCTACAATTACTAAGAGAGAAGCGTGTCTTCTTGAGTTAAGGATTTTCACAGAAGAATTTACGAGAAGAGAGTTTGAGCCAGAGATATTATCAGAGAAAATAATATTGCTCAGATTTCTATCATTGTATTGAATTCGTGTAACCTTAAACTCATTGAAGCTAATCTACGGATTAGAAATTATAGCACCCTTCAAGGTTTATATTTATAAAACGATATATTCCCCGACTCTTGGTTTGATTTGGTGTAGTTGATTTCGTTATAGAACTGAATGATTAATCCGCGAACGAAATTGAATAATTTGTGAGTATCGTATTCTAGCCCCGCTTCTATGATACTTTGGACCTAACAATTCGTATCAGAGCTACTTGATTGACGTACAAATCAGATCCGGTGAATGAGACCAAAATCAAATGTATCTTGAAAATTCGAAGCAAATTTTTGAACTTTCAAAAAATTTCATTTGATTGGAATTTCTTGAATTTTAAACAATTTGAAATTTTCAGAAACCATGAGTGCTCCAAAGTCAACTGCTGGTATTAAAGTTCCCCCGTTTACTAGAGATGATTTCGGTTTGTGGAAGATTAAGATGTTGTTATTTATCAAGGCATCTAATCCATTGTATATTGGCGTATTAGAGAACGGACCGTTTGTACCAATGAAACCAGTTAGTGAAACTACAGCTCCTGATGGTACCAAGATTCCTCAAGGCACCCAACCTAAGGATATCACTGAATACACAGATTCTGACAAAGAACTGATTCGATTGGATACAGGTTTGATGTTGATATTGGCAGACTCCGTAGACAAGGAAATGAGCTATCAGTTAATGAACTGTACAAGCGGGAAACATATGTGGGATACCATAAACCTAATAATGGAAGGAACTGAAGATGTGCAGGAAAACAGATTGGACATCCTGACTTCTCAGTATGAGTCTTTTAGGTCACTACTAGGAGAAAGTATAACTCAGGTCTTTGAGAAATATACTAAACTCCTGAATGAGTTGGCAATGAAAGGAAAGACCTATCCACTGAGAGAAACAAACAGGAAGTTCATGATGACGCTGCCCCATCATGTAGAACACAAGTCATCATCCATAAGGGAAAGAATAGACTTCACCAAGATGTCACTAGAGATGATCTATGGCAAGTTGAAGACTTATGAGATGGAACAGGAACAGAGAGTAATAATCTACGGACCAGGGACAGTGGATAACAAGCATAATGCACTTGTGAGATCAGCAGCACTTGTAGTGGATGAACCAACAACTTCTGATATTCAGGTTCAAAACCCTAGAGCTGGAAATGAGGTGATAATAGAAGCTGAGATGGATTCTGTAAATCTGGGTGTTGATGAAAGTGATTACTACACCCTATAAGAGCTTGAGCAAATGGAAGACAAAACCATGGCGTACTTAGCTGCAAAGTTTAGCCACATCTTTTCCAAGAGAAACCCTAAGTACAAGTTCAAGGGCTCAACCAATAGATTTCAGAAGAGCAAGTATTCACCAGGCACTAGCTTTAAGGGAGGCTACAAGACTGGCATGATTGATAGAAGCAAATCAAGATGCTACAACTGCAATGAGTTAGGGCATTTTGCCACTGAATGCCAGAAGCCTCGTCAAGCAAGAGACAGAAAGGGAGTCTATGAAAAGAAAGACTCATATGAGGATTTGAAGAAGGAGAATGCCAAGCTGAAACAGCAAGTGGAGGCATTGTCTGGAAAGCAGAAAGGGAAAGCTTATATAGCAGAGGGAAAACACTGGGATGATACTGATTCGGATGAAGAGGAAGAATATGTAAATGTTGCCCTAATGGCTGACTCTTCAGAGGAATCACCACAATTATCTCAGGTACCTATCTTAACGACAATTGACATGTCTAATTCTGAGTACAAGAAAACTGTTCAAGATCTTAGTGTAGAATTGTTTAATGTACACACAAGCATGCTAGCATCAAAAATGGAAAATGCTAAACTAGTTCTTAAGATTAAAAATCTAGAATCTAAAAATGAAGAACTAGAGCTTGTTGCTGTCACAATAGAAGATCTTAAACAAAAAAATGTGTACTTAGAAAACAAGGTCAAGTGTAATGATGAGATAAAGACTATCCTCAGGAAGCAGATTTCAGAGTTATATCTGAAGTTGAATGTTTTTAAGAATTCCACCCTGATTTCTAAGGAGATAATGGATACTCAGACCCAGGGAAACATGACTGCTATAGGACTTGACTATTCCAAAAAGGCTGGGAAAAAGATTTTGGAATTTCCTGTGACATCCCCTGTTGGTGTAAGGAAGAATATTCCACACATTCTTAAGAATGTGGTCAATCCAGTCTTTGTTAGGCCCTTCTCAGAACCTTTTCATGAGGATGACTTATATCTTAGACAAGAATTGCTTGAGGAGGATTTATTGAAGGAAAAAGAGGTGAAGACTAAGTTGCCTAGGAATTCAGTAAAAACTATAATACCTAAAACTGAAGTAGGTGACTCAATTAGTAAATCCAAAAAGAACAGGAATGGGAAGAAGAAGATTGCTAATCAGGAAATGGTTCCATATTCTCCCATTGTATCTAGGAACTTGTGCACTATTTGTAATTCTGTTGGACACCTTACACATGCATGTAAAAAGGTTAAAGTAGAAACTGCTAATAATTCTGAAATACATAACATGTCTGACATGCCTGATCTTCATGCACCCTGTGGAAAGAAAGAATGCTTGCTATGTACATACAACATCATGCATGCTTATTTTAAGTTGATGAATGATAATAGCAAAAGCACTGTTAATGCTAAATCCACAGATACTATGAAAATCAATCAGGGTAAGACAAAATTGAATGTTACTCCTGTTAAATCATCTAAACCTTCAGGACCCAAACAATTTTGGGTACCAAAGTCCGCTTAATCAATCTGTGATTGCAGGGAAAGGTTAAAAGCTCAAAGGTTGTGTGGATTCTGGATAATGGTTGTTCTAGACACATGACTGGTGAAGAGTCCCTGCTTACAGAGGTGGTTAAGAAGACCGGGCCTATTGTAACCTTTGGAGATGACATCAAAGGATTCACTACGGGATATGGTAATTTGAGAATTGGAAATGTCATAATTGAAAACATCACTCTTGTTCAAGGATTAAAGCACAATCTTCTAAGTATCAGTCAGTTCTGTGATAAAGGCTGCAATGTAGACTTCAGAAAGGACAAGTGTTTGATCATAAACAGGAAGGATGAGAAGCTTGCTCTACTGGGAGTAAGAAAAGGAAATTTGTTTATAGCTGACTTAAGTTCTACCAGTGAAGGAGAAGTTACATGTTTCTATGGAAAGGCATCTTCAGAACAAAGTTGGTTATGGCACAAGAAGCTCTCACATCTGAACTTCAAAACTATGAACTCTTTGGTAAAGAGAGAGTTAGTGAGAGGGTTGCCCCTGATGGAATTCAATCAGGAGGGACTGTGTGAAGCATGTGAAAAAGGGAAGTCAAAGAAAGCATCACATAGAAGCAAAGAAATGACAAACATTACTGAACCATTACAGCTGATTCATATGGACTTATTTGGTCCAGTTAATGTTATGTCACTTTCAAGAAAGAGATATGCATTGGTGATGGTGGATAACTACTCCAAGTACACGTGGGTGTTGTTTGTACAATCAAAGGATGAAGCAACACAACTAATCATTGATCACATCAAGAAGATCGAAGTGGAAGCCAAGCTACCTGTGCGGACAATCAGATCAAACAATGGAACTGAATTCAAGAATGCAGTTCTTAATGATTTCTGCTCAGACAAAGGAATATCTAGACAGTATTCAGCACCAAGAACTCCACAACAAAATGGAGTAGTGGAAAGGAAGAACAGGACCTTGGTTGAAGCAGCAAGGACCATGTTGAATGAATCAAAACTTCTCACTTACTTTTGGGCTGAAGCAGTGAATACAGCTTGCTACACTCAGAATCGAACCCTGATTAACAAAGATCATCATAAGACTCCTTATGAGTTAATGGCCAACAAGAAACCAACACTGAAGTATTTTCATGTGTTTGGTGCAAAGTGCTTTGTACTAAAAGATAGAGGACATCTAGGCAAGTTTGATTCCAAAGCAGACGAAGGAATTTTTCTGGGCTATTCTCTGGAATCTAAGGCTTACAGGGTATATGTGATTGAAGATAAGAAGGTGTTGGAAAGGTTTAATGTAACATTCGACGACACCAAAAGACCAGGCCTGCAAACTGGAGAGAACTCTGAATCCTTGGTATTTGAAAATCTATCAGGAGATCTCTTTGACAATGAATAAGAACCTGAAGTTGTAACAGTTATTAATAATAATCATAATGATAATGATTCTGGACAAAGTGGTGACCATAGTGGAGATCCTCAAAATTCAACAGGATCCACTAGTCAGTCTACAGAATCAACAGATCACACCGTCAACAACTCAGGGGGAGCAGGAGAAGGATCAACTAGTCACACTCCACAACATCTAGTACAAGAAAAATCATCAAGATCGCATCTGCCAAGACAAAGGGTATGGAATAGAGATCATCCCTTTCACTTGATCATTGGTGATCCGGACACAAGAGTGAGAACTAGAAGAACATCACAAAATGAATGTCACTATTCTGGGTTTATTTCACAAACAGAACCTAAGAAAGTTGAAGATGCTCTAGAAGATCCAGATTGGGTGATTGCAATGCAAGATGAACTCAATCAGTTTGAAAGGCAGAAAGTTTGGAAGCTGGTACCCAGGCCTAAGGGAAAATCTGTTATTGGAACAAAATGGGTATTCAGAAATAAGCTGGATGAAGATGGCATTGTTACGAGAAACAAAGCCAGACTGGTTGCTAAAGGTTACTCTCAAGAAGAGGGTATAGATTATGATGAAACCTATGCACCAGTAGCAAGAGTTGAGGCCATCAGAATGTTTCTGGCATTCGCAGCACATTCCAATTACAAGGTATATCAAATGGATATGAAGAGTGCTTTTCTGAACGGGGAGTTGGAAGAAGAACTGTATGTGGAACAACCTCCAGGTTTTGAGGATTCAAAACTGGCAGACTTTGTGTACTTTCTATTCAAAGCTCTCTATGGACTCAAACAAGCTCCAAGGACATGGTATGACACTCTCTCTGAATTCTTACTTGAAAATGATTTTACAAGAGGTGTTATAGACAAAACTCTCTTTTACAAAAAGCACAAAAATGATCTGATATTGGTGCAAGTATATGTTGATGATATAATATTTGGTTCTACTAATGACGGTCTATGCAAGAGATTTGCTAAGTTAATGCAGAGTCATTATGAAATGAGCATGATGGGTGAATTGTCATTCTTTCTTGGACTACAAGTGTATCAAAGGCAAGATGGTATATTCATTTGTCAGTCCAAGTACATCAAAGATCTATTGAAGAAGTATCAAATTGAAGACTCATCTACAGCAAAGACTCCAATGCCAACTGCCACTAAGCTTGATAAGGATGAAACTGGTAAGAAGGTTGACATCACAGGCTATAGAGGTATGATAGGCTCATTACTTTATCTCACAGCAAGTAGACCAGATATAATGTTTGCAACATGCTTGTGTGCTAGGTTTCAGTCTGATCCTAAAGAATCTCATCTAATAGCTGTTAAGCGAATATTTAGATATCTTAAGGGAACCCCAAATCTTGGAATTTGGTACCCTAAAGATACAGGATTTGATCTTATTGGATATACAGACTCTGACTTTGCAGGTTGTAAGATTGATCGGAAGAGTACTTTAGGAAGCTGTCAGTTTCTTGGAAGAAGATTAGTTTCTTGGTATAACAAGAAGCAACATTCAGTTTCCACATCAACAGCTGAGGCTGAATACATTGCTGCTGGAAGCTGCTGTGCTCAAATCTTGTGGATGAGAAACCAACTCCGTGACTATGGGCTTTTGTTGACAAAGATTCCAATATTTTGCGACAACACAAGTGCCATAGCAATCTCTAACAACCCAGTGCAACACTCGAGGATGAAGCACATCGACATCAGGTATCATTTTATCCGAGAGCATGTGATGAATGGAACTGTGGAGAGATACACTTTGTACCCACAGAGGAATAAATTGCAGACATCTTTACTAAACCGCTTGATGAATCCACTTTTTCAAAGCTGGTTGGTGAACTTGGGATGTTAAATCTTTCTAATTGATTTTGATTAGAAGTCAGAAACTGTAGACAGTCCTAGTGAATACATGAGTTTAAGAATTTCCATATCCTTAGGACTCGTGAATTTATTTTCTGGAGCAATTCTCGTAGTTAGGATTATTGTACTAATTTTATGTCATAATTATGGATGATATATCTTCTGGCATTTAATTGGTTATTAATTCTAAAATTATTTAGGTGCTAATATTTGTTCTAAATATTTAAGCATTTATTTAATTTGAATTAATTTACTTTGTTTTTAACATTGTAGATTAATGCAGCATAATTTATTGGATTTTAATTGATTAATATCATTTAATGATATTTAGTTGATTTTATTCTAAGAAAATTGTGAATTTCTGTTAACAATTGATTTTGGTAAATTTGAAAAGATTTATTCAAATTAAAAGTTCACAGAAATACAAAAAGTCTGATTTTTAGAACATGAACAGGTTTTAGAAATTGGAAAGAAGCAAAAACCATCGAATTTAGAAAATTCGATAGTTTTTCTAAGTACTAATAAAAACCATCGAACACAAATTCGAAAGTTTTTGGAAAGGAAAAGAAAAACCATCGAAAACACCTTTCGATAGTTTTTGAGAATAATTTTAAAATATATCGAAGTGAATTTATCTAATTCCATATGTAAATTCTCGATAGATTTTGAAAAAGTAATTGAAAATACATCGAAGTGAATTTGATTTTTTATTATCTAAATTCTCGATGGTTTTCATAAATTGTGTTCGATAGTTTCTTGGTGTTAACAGAAACAGAGTTCGATAGTTTTCATAAAAACCTTTTAAATTCTGATTTTCAAAAAAATCGATAATTTTTCAAAAACTATCGAAGTGCAGTTGACAGTTTTGCCCCTATGTGAAAACCATCGAACGTTCAATAAAATATATCGAACACTGTATTGACTAAATTGCCCCTGTCAGTTCACAAGTGTATATAAGAACCACTTGGACGTTTTTTTTACTCTATTCTCAGATCTAAGAAAAGGTTTTTATATACATACAAGAATACATACACAAACAAGCATCACTATCGATATTTTTCTTCAATAATAACCGAGTAAAACCTAAGAAAGATACTATTCTTTCACTGTTAATTGTTTTTAACCGTGGAGTTTTATTCTTTTTGTATTTCTGGAAAAGAAAAGGAAAGAAATATATCGAACTTGAACCTTTGACCATATAAAAGTGTTAACAGAATTGTTCTTTAGAAATTTATTGTTTATCAATTGATTTCTTTGGATTTTAGTGCATATTCAGAGTTAACAATTTAGGGTTATAATTTGAGTTGTGTGTGTTTCGAGTTTGTGGTTTAATTTTTTTTTAAAGGGGTTAATTTGTTAAAAGTTTAATTAATTAGAAATAATTAATTGAAAAATTAGTTTTGGTTTAAAATTAATTTTCTGGAAATTTGAAAAATAATGGCAGGAGAATTTATCGTAACCAAAACTAATCATGTCTCGTTTCAGAACTTGCAAGTCATTACGAACTTACAGTTTTGTGCATGGGCAGAGTTTCTGAACACACGATCATTAGTGGCATATGCATTCAGTACTCCCGTAGTCCTCTGCATCGATCAATTGACTGCGTTGTACACAACCGCCACGGATACAAGTGAGAATAACATAAGGTCCTTCAGTTTTGTTGTGCTAGGGGGAAGAACAATAAGGGTGACGGAACATGACTTTAACAGAATACTTCATTTTCCAACAGAAAACCATGTTCCGGATCCGACAACTGAGGAGATACATGTTTTCTTCACTCTCATAAGAAGTCAGCAACCCAACTTCTTTGTGGGAGAGTTTCTTAAGCATTACCTGACCAAGCCATGGAATTTCTTTTTTCACACACTAATCCATGTTTTTACTTCTAAGCTTACAAATCTGCATGGTAGTCCCTTATTTCTTGAGAAGATAGGGTTTGCCATTGCTAACAATAGGCATATTAACATAGGAAAGCTAGTGATTGATCAAGTCATTCTGTGCATGGGACCACTGGAAGACAGAACATGCATGGATGATGTGCTTTGTTTCTATCCTAGGTTCCTACAACTAATTCTCAATGATATCTTCACAGATGATGAACGTGAGACATTCGCAGCAGAGGAGACCATGGAGTGCATGAGGATGAAGAGCAATGCAATAACCGCTCTGATAAGAAAGAATCATCTTCCAGGGGTACCCACTGTTCTAACTGATTATCTAAGAACGGTGCCCCTACCACTTCTACCCCCAGGGGAACAGGTAAATGAAGGTAATGTTCCTCAACCTGAAATGGCTCATGTACAACAACCAATGGATGTAGATCCAGAGCCCTCGGTGGCCATTCTAGACCAAGAGGTTGCAAACCCACAATCTCTAACCACAGTCACAGAGCCTTTGGAAGTGCCAAATGAAAACATAAATGAACCTCCTTCCCCTCCTATACCCAGTAAACAAAAATCCATGAGTGTAGAGGGAGATAGTGCCTTAGCAGCACCACATAAGGAGATACACCCTTCAACAACAGCTCTGCCTTCCTCTAAAATGAGAAGAATAGAAAACGAGGCAACTGTTGATACTTTATTTCAAACTTCCAAAGAGCCCTTTATTGATTTTTCTGATGCTGATTGGGCTACACTAACCAAATCTATATCTGAACCTATAGCTCAATCAAGCAAGGAGGAATTGACGGAAGCAACTGGTGTTCCGACCATATTACGGTCAGGTTCACTGGTTGAAGGTTCTTAGAACCAAGTGTCTTCACAGACGTCGAGAGAAGGTTCTGACCTAAATGCAAAATCTCAAAGGTCATTACCTAACTCCCTAAATGGAACATATTTGGATCCTACGGGTAAAGGGTCTGACGTAGGTGCGGATCGGCAACTCGGTGACGATGAATCAATTTCAATTGAGGAGTTAACTGAGGTAAAGTCTTCACAGACTATTAGGGAAGTTTCAGGGTCTCTGTTGTTAATAGAGCCTGATTCTAACCCCCTAGAGATTCAAACTCTAGATCCTTCAAAGGATATATCATCCACGGATGATCAACAACTTGGTTTAACCAAGGACGGGGACTTGAAAAGCCCCATTGCACCACTGGTGACCTCCTTAAGGACTGCTACGGTGTTTTCTTCTACAGGTACAATGAGCAAAAAGGGATTGAGTGAAACAAAAACACTTACACCTAGCCTGAGTGGGAAAGGTAAAATGAGTGAAACACTAACAGAAACGTTGAGTGTACACCCAGAGCCAAATGTGAGGAGTGACACCCTAACCCTTCCACAAATCGATGATTTGCTGTTACCTACAGAAAGAGAAGTACATGTTCAATCCACCCTAAAGGAGATGACAGTTCGAGACAAACAAGGAAATCCATTATTCAAGGTTCCACTGTGACCTTCCTTTGACCAAGGGATCTCCTCTAGTCAAGCCAATGCTTCTTTAAAGACTATTCAAGAGAAGGTTGACTTGGCTACAGCTGATTCCAGAAGAACATTCAGGGTCATTGGCAGTGCATCTGGCACTATAACAGGAACCAAGCAAGCAGTCGACTCCTTGAAGAAGGAAGCAATTGAGGATCTAGTCGACTTGAGGACGGACGTCAAGGAGCTAAAAGATGGATTCATGAACGAAGTGTATTCTCTGACACAAGGGCAAGAAGCTTTGAAGGAAGTCGTTCTGGTTATCCGAGATGGTCAAGCTAGGGTAAATGCAATGAACACCCTTTCTAGAGTGGAGTCTAAGCTAAACAAGAGATTGGATCATATTGAAAAGACTACCAACTCAAGATTGGATGACATTGACCTGAAGCTAGCTTCTATGCATGAGATGAACAAGGAGATTGCAGAGTTCATGGAGAATCAAGGTGACGGGGTACAGTCAATCTGGACTATGCTGAGAAACCAACAACCTGGACCTTCAAATCAGCAACCTGCTCCTTCTACTACCTTTTATGCTGAGGATAACTTTATCGAGGATTCCTCAACTAAGGGGAAGAAAGTTGGAGGTGGGGAGCAAGGTCTGGATGGATGGGGAGTTTGGGAAACAGTTGAAGCTATTCCGGTAAGACAGTACTGGATTGAGAACATTGTACAAGAAGAATGAAGTAGTGAAGAGGTATTTGAGGAAATCATGCATGAGCATCTACAGGAACAACATGAGCCATATTATCCAGAGCCTGTTGAATATCCTATCTGGGAGGATAATATGGAAGAAGAAGCAAATTCTTTGTCACAAGAAGAAGAAGCTGCCTTGGAGATGGTAAAAGCTGAAAGAGCTGCAATAGATGCCAGGCAAGCTGAGAAAGAAAAACAACAAGCAATTATGCGAAGTGAAAAACTGAAGAGGTTCAAGATGTATAGTGAAGTGAGGAAGAAGAAGATGATGGATCTAGCAAAGAAATCAGGAACTGACTGGGAGATGGCTTATAAAACCTTTTGCGGAGTTGAAGACGGATTAGAAGTCAACGATAATGCTGAGGTGGAAGTTATCATTCAGAATATCAAAGAAGCCAATCTTGAAGATCAGACTTACTTCACAGCATTGAGAAACTCTATGATCTTTCTGAAAGCTGGGGTTAAAGAAAACGGTGCCTGGAACATATTGATCAACTTTCTTGAGAAAGGTACCTTTGTGATTTCCACTATGTTTTTTGAACAGAGGACATATACAGAGTTGCAGGTGTTGCTCATCAAGATACAAAGGACTACAAGGTTAAATGAACTGCTCCGTGAGCATGTTAGAGATATCTTGATGAAAGTCAGTCCAGAGATTACTGAAGATCCTCCAATGGTTAGATTCATGACGAATGACTTGTTCAGAATCGGCTATTTGACTGAGGACAAACTGAGAGACTATCCAAGCAACTATCTAATCTCAGTTGAGAAGTATCTTAGATCCACTGGATTCTCATCAACGGAGAAGGACAAAGCAGCAGACACTTTGAGAAGATTTCTAATGGAGAATGTTCCTTACTATAGGAAGAGAGTGGAAAGAGGATTGGAAGTGCATCCCAGACTACCAAACATGCCAAAGCTAAACAAGAAAGATGTTAACATTGCATGGTTGTGGGCTGGAGTGGGACAAGAGGTTGAGTTTATTGGAAGACGCATCAAAGGAGCAATCCTTAAACCTGGAGAACCACTGCACTATCCATCATTGATTGATTATCAAGCTGCTAACTCCAGTCCTGTGAGAGAAGAAGGTTAGATTGAAATGGATTGAATATGAGAAGCAAAGAACAAAAGAACTATCAGCTCAGTCTAGAGGAGCAACTTCTATGTATAAAGTTTTATTGTTTTTTGATTTATGAAATCTGGAAATGTATATATATCTGATCCAGAATGCATTTAATATTATTAAGTTGTCTTACTTTAATTAGTTTCATGTTTACTTAGTTAGTTGAGTTATCCTAGAGTTATTTGCTTGTCGAACTCTATCCAATCAAATAGGGGGAGATTGTAAAGCATAATGTAACATAAAATGAAACAGAGATAACTACAACTCAACAAAGGACAAGACAGACAATAATATTAATAGAAGCACAGGAATCCAGAATCAAAGAAGAAAAGGTAAACTCAAAAAATCATAATACGGTATGTATTCTTGAAGTCCGTAAACAGGTCACACAAAGAAGTTCATGAAAATGTTCAAGCCTCAGTGACAACAATAGAAACAATACTTTCAAGACTACAGAAGTATGTGAATGATTTAGGGTTAGTACCACAAGATTCCAGTGATTTATTTGAAGCAACCAGAACGACAAAGGACTTATCAGCAGCATTGAATTGAAGACATAGAAGAAGAATTGATCAAGTGTTATTCATCTGTGAACCAGACCAGTTGCACTAGTTGACGGCACTAAAAAGATCAAGTTGTTTTATCGTCTCAGAAGAAATTGATACAGTCTGAAACTTAAACACCCTGAAGCTAAGAATCTTTTCTTGAAAGTCAAAGACAATAAAAGAGTTCGATGGTTTTTCTATTTAGAAAACCATCGAATGTAATTCAAAAAATCCATAAGAAAACTAATATGAATTAAATTCTCATTCGATAGTTTTTATTTAAAAACCATCGAATGGAAATTTGATTCTAAATATTCGATAGTTTTCTTATTTGAAAGCAGGTGAAGAAGTGACATTGTTGTCAGGTTGATGAAGATCCAAAGGCCAAGAATATTCCATTATTTTTGGTTCGATGGTTTTTCTAAAAACAAGTGTACAATTACTAAGAGAGAAGTGTGTCTTCTTGAGTTAAGGATTTTCACAGAAGAATTTACGAGGAGAGAGTTTGAGCCAGAGAGATTATCAGAGAAATTAATATTTCTCAGATTTCTATCATTGTATTGAATTCGTGTAACCTTAAACTTATTGAAGCTAATCTACGGATTAGAAATTGTAGCACCCTTCGAGGTTTATATTTATAAAACGATATATTCCCCGACTCTTGGTTTGATTTGGTGTAGTTGATTTCGTTATAGAACTGAATGATTAATCCGCGAACGAAATTGAATAATTTGTGAGTATCGTATTCAACCCCCCCTTCTACGATACTTTGGACCTAACAACATCTAAGTCCTCTATGAAGTCATCAGTAAGCTCGGACTCCTTCATTGGCAAGAAGAAGTATCAGAAGTATGCTAAAAAGGCAAGCAGCCTCGAAATAGGTGATCCTATATAACATGAAATGAAGACTCGAATCTTAGTTTTGAAAATTTTGAATCTTAGTCTTGAAGACCTCAACTTAATTGAATGATTGAGTTTGTCCTATCTAGATCCCCCAATTTAGATTAAAAAGTCATGAAGACCACGATTCTTAAAATCGGAAGATCAATTGTAGTCCTAAAAACCTCAAGCTCAACTAAAAACCTAAAGAGGCCTATTGGAAGAAGGTTAATATACGGGTTGAAACCCCTGAAATTTTGAGGAAGTAGAGCTCAGAACGAGCTTCGATTCGATATACTGGAAGCTCAAATTAAAGAAACGAGTGAAACGTTATGTCTATCTTCGTTCACGAAGACCTCTCGATATGAAAATTAAGATGTTAGACCTCAAAATCAGGTCCTGTATATGTAAGCCACGTTTGGCGTTGTTGAAACCTCAAATGAGGTCTAAGGTGTTAGAACTCAAGTTAGTTCTTGTATCTGTAAGCCACGTTTGGCGTTGTTGAAACCTCAAATGAGGTCTAAGGTGTTAGAACTCAAGTTAGTTCTTGTATCTGTAAGCCACGTTTGGCGTTGTTGAAACCAACCGAGGTCGAAGAAACTCTAGACTGAAGTCGAAAGGCTGAGGTCGAAAACACATGGAAAATTGAAGTCGATTCGTTCGACCTAAGACCAATTTAAGGTCGAACCGAGGTCGAAGAAACCCTAGACTGAAGTCGAAAGGCTGAGGTCGAAAACACATAGAAAATTGAGGTCGAATTGTTCGACCTAGGACCAAATTGAGGTCGAAAATTGAGGTCTAAAATACCTCAAAAATGAGGTCGAAAATACCTCAAAATGAGGTCTAAAATACCTCAAAAATGAGGTCGAAGAATCCCTAGACTAAGGTCGAAAGTATATGTGAAACTGAGGTCGTTTTGTTCGACCTAGGACCAAATTCAGGTCGAAAATCGAGGTCTACAATACCTCCAAAAATTGAGGTCTAAAATACCTCAAAAATGAGGTCGAAAATACATCAAAATGAGGTCGGAAGTACCCTTAAAAAAATCGGGTAAAATAAATATTATTATTCAATAATAATATTTGAAAAAAAAAATTATTTTGGAATCGACCTCAATGAGGTCAAAAACGAGGGGCCTCAAATGAGGTCGATGCCTTCGACCTGAACACCAAAATGGGACTAAACTGCCAAAGTGCAGTTTAGTACCCCAAGTTCTGAATAGCTCACAAACTCTTCCCTGAAGTTTAAAAATTTACAGATTCTCCACTGAACTTTATAAACTAAAAAATTTTCCACCGAAGTTTCAAATCTGACATATTCACCCCTGAGCTTTGGAAAATTACGAATTAGAGCCTAAAAAAATTATGAAAAGGTGTCTATAATTATGAAAATTTCTTAAATATTAGGAATATTTATTAAAAATACATATGGGTACATGAAAATTCCTTAAATATTAGGAATATTTATTAAAAATACCCGTTGGTACATAAAAATTCCTTAAATATTAGGAATAATTATTAAAAATACCTGTGGGTACATAACAATTCCTTAAATATTAGGAATAATTATTAAAAATACCCGTGGGTACATAAAAATTCCTTAAATATTAGGAATAATTATTAAAAATACCCGTGGGTACATAAAAATTCCTTAAATATTAGGAATAATTATTAAAAATACCCGTGGGTACATTTTAATTCCTTAAATATTAGGAATAATTATTAAAAATACCCATGGGTACATGAAAATTCCTAAAATATTAGGAATAATTATTAAATATACTCGTGGGTACATAAAAATTCCTTAAATAATAGGAATAATTATTAAAAATACATGTGGGTACATAAAAATTCCTTAAATATTAGGAATAATTATTAAAAATACCTGTGGGTACATTTAAATTCCTTAAATATTAGGAACAATTATTAAAAATACCTGTGGGTACATAAAAATTCATAATATATTAGGGATGATTATCAACCAAATGATAGTGATTCGTCGGGTAATTGAACCATTCACCCGTTATCAAATGGGGCCTTAGATTCAATTTCACAATTTATTCTACCAACAAATTTGCAAAACTGAATGTGAATAGTAATCTAATAAAACTATATTTATTATAATATTTAAATTATAGTATAATTTTAAAAATCAGCATATTTGAGTAGTTGGTAGGTAGCATTCTATCTATAAATTTAACTAAATTAATAGAAACAAACTAATTTAAGTAGGTAAGTATCATACATTCTATCTCTAATTTATCTATGTGTAACTTGTCTCTTAGTAACAGGGGTACTAGGATCAAATCTACAAATTTAATATATTCAACCGTTTAATTTGCAACCTTCCTTGCCCCCTATATGATATATTATAAAAACAGTTGTAAATAAAACTTATGTGGGCAAAGAATTATATATAAAATAAATACAAAATCCGGCAAGTCCAATGTTGAAAATGTTGCTCTCATGATTAAACTCAAGAATTTCAGTACCTTGTCCATGGCCCAAAACAATTAAAAACCTTACATGCAATTGGGGATAGTTTATATTTTATCTAATTAGATTATATTAAAATTGAAGTACTTTACTTAGAGATGGACATGAATAATGTAAGTGGAGTAAGAAGTGATGATGGTAGCTGGCGGAATTCAACAAGGTATGCTCATGTGTTGTTGGTTGATCAGAATCCTGCCTCACTGGTGTACACAGCATCTCTGCTTCAAGAACACCTCTACATTGGTAAGGATTTCATAATTAGATGTAAGCACGTGACCTTGTACACTCTTTTGAGATATCTTGAGTATTAGTTTTGAGTAAATACTTTTGATTTTCATCCTGCATATAATTTCATTTACACAAATTTTAGACCTACCTCAGTTTCATCACTTTTGAGATATCACAATGTTGGGTTTAGTGTAGCTCCCACAGGTCTCCATATCTGTTTCAGGTAGCCGATTTGACCATTTGTTTCTTTATAATATGTTGTGATGAAATGTGTTATTTTTACTCCAGAAAATTCTATTATTATTCATTATCCGTTGCCTTTGGTTGATTATGCTACCATGATTTTATATTATAGTTGTACTTTTGTTGAAAAATGTTTTTTTGGAAATAAAATTAATGAAATTCATGTTTATCGAATTTAATAGATTCAAAAACTGGTATAATTTTTTTTATCTAGATATTTTTCCCAACGTATATCAATATTGTGTATTACTTGTTCGAACAAAATGGAATGTATATGTATGATATAACTTAAAAGCTAAAGAGTATTTGATATATATACACAGCTATATCAAAGAATATTGATATTGCAAAAGCAAAAATATAATTTTATCATTGAAATGTATTAATTTTTTGTAAAATTTAATGGCCCGATAATGAAAAGCCTTATCTAATTACCTAAAAAGTTACTAACATTTTTAAGCTGATTTTGTTACAGTGACAATCGCAGCATCAGCAGCCACAGCACTCAAATTTTTTGAGGCCAGAAAAGGGTTTTATGACATTGTGATTGCTGATTTTCACATGCAAGACATGAACATCTATGATTTTATGCAGCGCATCCTCGATCAATGCTTGACCGGAAAGCCCATCATTTGTAAGTTCAACTAAATTACAAACAGACACTGAACATGCATAAAAACGAGCTCTGTGTGTTTCTTGATACTTTTGGATTTTGTTGGTGTCTGGCAAAGCTTTATCATGAAAATTTTATGTACTTACTTTTTCCCGAGGATAAGTGCTTTCATTTGTAATATGAGCTTAGTCAAAGACTAATTTATTAATATGCAGTGATGGCCGAAGATTACCCGGTGGACGTAATAAAGGAGGCTCCGGAAAAAGGAGCATCCTTCTTCTACCAAAAACCACTTGTACCCGATAACATAGCATTTCTACAGTACCACCTGTGGCCGCAAATTTTACATTTTCCGGACAGAGTGCATGGTGCTACTACTTTCTCAAAGCAAAAAAAGAGGGTATTGGTTAATTCTAGTGACGGAGATGAAAAAAGAAGAAAAATTCGAAATGCACAAGACGGTGTGACTATTAAGGGTACTTCTGATGAGCATGATGATCATACTCAGCCGTGATTTTTACTTCTAGTATCTTGTCAACATATATATATATATATACTTCTAGCAAAAATATAGTATGTGAATTGTTTGACTAGTATATATATTTTCAATTAGCAGAAGATGGCCTAGGAAAAACTTCAAAGGTGAGGACTGAGCATCGCTATAGCCAAGCCCCTAGCTATTTGGAGGTACTAGCTAATTAAAAGATTACATACATTTATGCAGAGGCATTTTTAATTTTCTATATTGTTTTTGTCAACCCTATTGTTTAAGTATGTGTTACAAATCACTTAATCACTTATCATTATTGTGTATACTGAATTATAGAAACTAAGTTAACAAAACACACAGATGATATTCAATGGTTTTGGATATCTTTATTCAACGTTCAAAAGCAAATATAAATACAAGAGGTAAACTACTTCAGCTAAAAGCCAGGACCTACTTTCCTACATTATCTCCACTACTCCACTGCTAACAGAAGACTCCACAAAGCAAGCTAAATAACTAGACTAATTCAACCCGTGTGACTAGCAAGCTTGTTCCCAGAATTTGGACAAGCACAAATACATACACACAGACTTTGAATAGTTTTACTGAACATATAAAACCAATGAACTCACGATATTCTCCAATCACGACCTTCTCCAAGCCATGTTTGAGATTACAAATGACAACAAATTCCCCCTTAATCTCAAACACTATCTGTCAGCTTCTCAACTCCCAACAGACCTCGCATATGTTCGAACTTCACAGTGGTTAATGCTTTAGTGAGACTATCAGCTCGCTGTTTGTCACTCCCAACGTGCTTCACTATCACTTCCCCACGTTCAACGCATTCACGAATAAAGTGATAACACACATCAATATGCTTACTTCTACAATGAAAAATAGGGTTTTTGGCCAAGTTTATTGCAGATTTATTATCAATATATAAAGTAACAGGACCAATATTTCTTCCAGTGATCTTACCGAGCACATTTCGCAACCATATTCCTTGACAAGCAGCTGCCGTGGCCGCCATAAATTCAGCTTCACACGAGGAGAGAGCCACACACCTTTCCTTTTGTGACACCCAGGAGATCAAACTCTCGTTAAGATAGTATGCCATTCCTCCCGTACTTCGCCTATCATCCAAGCTTCCTCCCATATCACTATCCGAGAACCCAGTGATGAAGTTATTTCCACTATTGTGCGTATACACCAGGCCATAATGCATGGTTCCCTTTATATATCTCATGATCCTCTTGGCAGCACTCAAATGCAGTGTTGTAGGTCGTTCCATATAACGACTCACCATTCCCACAGAATATGCAATGTCTGGACGGGTATTCACCAAGTAACGTAGACCACCAATCATGCTCTTAAACATGGTAGCATCAACCGGTTCGCCCTGTTCATTCTTGAAT
Organism: Heracleum sosnowskyi; assembly: GCA_030848705.1. Taxonomy (NCBI): domain Eukaryota; kingdom Viridiplantae; phylum Streptophyta; class Magnoliopsida; order Apiales; family Apiaceae; genus Heracleum; species Heracleum sosnowskyi. The sequence goes on from CM061245.1 coordinate 88,202,932, forward strand.
AATTGATCCTTAGGGTCCATAGGAAATTTCGTGGGATTGCAGTCTCTCATGCCAGCCTTTTCAAGGATCTTTCTCACATAACCTGACTGTCTCAATTCAATGCAGTCGTCACTTTGTTTCACTTCAATACCCAGGTAATAACTCAATGTGCCAAGGTCAGTCATATCAAACTTATCTCCCATTTGTTGTTTAAATTCTTTAATGGTCTCAATTCGTGCTCCTGTGATCAAGATGTCGTCCACGTACACAGCCACTATCAAACATTGATCTCCTTCCTTTCGTGTATATACGGCATTTTCATAAGGGCATCGTTCGAAGCCTAAATCCAGCAGACACTGATTTAATTTGGCATACCATGCCCGAGGGGCTTGTCTCAAACCGTAAAGGGCTTTCTTTAATTTGTATACCAAGTGCTCTTTACCCTTTTTCTCGTAGCCGTCTGGTTGAGCTACATACACGTTCTCCTTCACTTCACCATTCAAAAACGCTGTCTTGACGTCCATATGATGCACCTGCCATTTATTTTTCGCAGCCAAAGCAAGTAACAATCTCACCGTTTCAAGACGCGTAACTGGTGCATAAACTTCTTCAAATTCCACCCCATGCTTTTGTGTATATCCTTTAGCTACAAGGTGAGCCTTGTGTTTAATTACATTCCCTGCAGCGTCCTTTTTCAGCTTGAAGATCCATTTTAAACCAATCACTTTCTCTCCCCGAGGCAGTTCTGTGAGACTCCATGTATCATTATTTTCGATAGACTCCAATTCATCTGTCATGGCTTTCTTCCAACTCAGATTCTTTGAGGCTTCACAGTAGTTGACAGGTTCGTCTATACCCATTAAGTGAAGCTCCTCCTCAGTTATCATTTCTTCAGTGTCATCATAAATCTCACTAATGAGTCTGCTTTTCTTTGGCTCTTCACTGTCGTCATAGTCCTCACGATTCAACCTTGGCTCTGTATTGCTGTTTAGAGGTGTGCCAGGCACCTGATTCTCATTTTCAGTTTCTGCATCATCACCCAGGGACATTCTTTCTCCTTCTTGCTGTGATGTCAAATCCCTGATGTCCGAGTATCCTTTATTCTCAGAAAAACTTTCTTTAATACTCTCCCATGGCCAAGATTTATCCTCTTCGAACACAACGTCCTTACTAACACAAATGCGTCCTTCCACCGGGTTGTATAGTCTATAAGCTTTAGAACCAGGCTCCTTTCCCAAGTTAACAACACTTACACTTCTGTCATCCAATTTTCTAACATGCTGACTGGGAATTTTCATGTGGGACAAACAGCCAAACACTCGAATGTGACCTATGTCTGGTTTGTTGCCCGACCATGCCTCGTACGGTGTCAAGCCAGTTAAGGCTCGTGTTGGAAGTCTATTCAGCACGTATATGGTATGACGAACTACTTCTCCCCATAGTATTGCAGGCAGGTTCATCTCTTTCAAATAACTCCGAGTCATTTCCATCATTGTACGGTTTCTTCGCTCCACGACTCCGTTCTGCTGAGGAGTGTATGGGGCCGTAAACTGTCTTGCAATTCCTGACTGCTCACAATACTCCTTGAACTGATTTGAAAGTAACTCTCCCCCACGATCTGTTCTGAAAGTCTTGATTCTCAGGTCATCACCATCATCTACCAGTGCTCGAAATCTCTTGAATGCTTCAAATGCCTCTCCCTTGGTTTTCAGTAAATATGCCCACATGACTCTACTAAAATCGTCCACCAACAAAAATATGTACCTGTTTCCAGCCGCTGTTTCTGGATCAATAGGCCCACAAAGATCTCCGTGAACAAGCTCCAAACGCTTCTTTGCACTGAAATTTGCATGACTTGGCACACTTTTGCGAGTCTGTTTTGATAACAAACAGCCTGCACAGACTTGACTTGGTTGCACTACTCGGGGTAATCCTTTCACCATATTTTCTTTGTACATCATCGATAAAGCCTGATAGTTAACGTGACCCATACGTGCATGCCACAGCTTCGATACACATTCCAAACTTGACAGTAAACATTCAGCATTTCCAGTTTTGATTATTATCTTGTAGAGACGATTTGGTGATCTCTTAATCTTCATAAGTAACTTCCCTTCATTTTCATATACCCACATAAACTCACCTCTAATGACTACTTTATTTCCATCTTCACAGAGTTGTCCTATGCTTACAATATTGTTACGAAGATTGGGGATGAAAAATACCTCTTTAAGCATTCGTTCCTTCCCATCTTTGCAGTTTAGTAGAACGGAACCCTTTCCCTTTATCTCAACCGTAGAACCGTCTCCAAATCTAACACGACTAGTGACACCTTCATCAAGCGAGCAAAATTTTGACCTTTGTCCCGACATATGGTTGCTTGCACCATTGTCAAGGTACCACACATCAGAGTTTAACGCCATTCCCTCTTTGTCCAGTAACAAGTGAGGTCGTATGTTTCCTTCATTTAGTAACACCATCTTTGGTTCATTTTCTTCACTCTTGGCCATTAACAAGGCTGGTTCATCATCAACCATTTCAGCAATGTTAGCCTCCTGTCTCTGATCCTTGGTTTTTTTAGGTCTGCGACACTCAGCTGCGAAGTGTCCGTAGAGATGACAATTGAAGCATTTCACTCTACTTTTGTCACGTTGAGACCGAATTTTGTTTGCAGACCAATTCCCTTCTGAATTTCCCTGGTTGCGCTTTACCCATTCATCACGTGTGAGAAGCAATTTCTCCTCTTTGCTCTCCCTTTTACGCCACTCCTCTTCGGTCAATAAGAGTTGGCTTTCCTGTACCTCACACTTCCCTCTAATTCTTTCATCGTGAGCCTTCAAAGCCCCCATGGCTTCCTCCACCGTCATGGTCTCTAAATCACTGAACTGCTCCATTGTCGATGTGATTTGCAAGAACTTTCCAGGGACTGCTCTCAACATTTTTTTAACCACATAAGATTCTTGTATCGTCTCACCTAATGCTCGTATATTCGTCACAAGTCCATTAAGTTTCATGTAAAAATCGTCCAATGGTTCTGATTCTTTCATGCTTAAAGCCTCGAACTCAGCCTTGAGTGTCTGAATTCGAGCTTTCTTCACACGATATGCACCTTGGCAGAGAGTTTTGATCGCGTCCCACGTTTCTTTAGCCGTCTTCTTCTCAGCAACCGACAGCAGCATGTCTTCTGCTATTCCTTGATAAATCATGGCTAAAGCGACCTTGTCTGTTTTATCCTCGACCACAGCCTTCTCACCAGCCTTCTCACTAGGTGTCTCGATTGCAGTCCAAACTCCATGGGCTTGCATAAACACCTTCATCTTCATAGACCATGCCGTGTAATTGCTCTTGACCAACAATGGGTAACTAAGCCCAAGTGATCCTCCTCCTTTTCCCTTATCCACAGTCGACGCCATTGATTCTCACTATCCTTTGTGTTATTGTCTAGCTCTGATACCAGAATATTGTGTATACTGAATTATAGAAACTAAGTTAACAAAACACACAGATGATATTCAATGGTTTTGGATATCTTTATTCAACGTTCAAAAGCAAATATAAATACAAGAGGTAAACTACTTCAGCTAAAAGACAGGACCTACTTTCCTACATTAGCTCCACTACTCCACTGCTAACAGAAGACTCCACAAAACAAGCTAAATAACTAGACTAATTCAACCCGTGTGACTAGCAAGCTTGTTCCCAGAATTTGGACAAGCACAAATACATACACACAGACTTTGAATAGTTTTATTGAACATATAAAATCAATGAACTCACGATATTCTCCAATCACGACCTTCTCCAAGCCATGTTTGAGATTACAAATGACAACAATCATTTAGGGGTTTTAAATTACTAATTTTTATGTTTGAGTTTCAGTTTGTGTTTGAATGTATTTAGAAGAAAAAAATTGAAGTAGAAATTTTTTCTCTTTGCAATTTGCAATACATACATATTATTAGTTTGTAAGGTATGCTCAGGACTAGTACACATTAGAAGTAAATCCTGTAGTCTCATAGAAGATTTATTTGATATAATCTTATGTTCATCCTGCTGTACTGTAATTTCATCTTCACTCCAGAAACCTAACGACGGGAGGCAGCCGTGCAATTACCCCAACTATGCTGGCTATACTTTTGATGGTGTTCAACAAATCATAAATCGATTGAAATCAAACAATGCACTGAATGGAACACCTGAGAATGTTATCATGAACAGTGGAAGCGATCTAGTAGCTGGGGAAAATGGGTATCAATTATTCATGGAGGGTCAAGTGACCCCGACAGATGATTATCTGACACATGCTTTTCAGATTCCAAATCAAGAAGCATCAGGTAATTTAAGTGGAGGAATGTATCGTAATGAAAATGTTATCATGAACACTATCATGGATCAAGTAGCTGGGGAAAATGGAGGAGTTCAATTATTCATGGAAGGGGGTCATCAAGTGACCCCGACAAATGGTCACGTAACAGGTGCTTTTCAGATTTCAAATCAGGAAGCTTTAGGTGATTTCTGTAGAGGATTGTATGGTAATGAAAATGTTATCATGAACACTGGAAGCCGTCAAGTTGTTGGGGAAATTGGAGCTCAAGTTTTCATGGAAGGGCATCACCTGACCTCGACCAATGGCGGGTCAAATGGTTATGTGACTGGTGCTCTGCAGCTTCCAAATGAAGAAGCATCAGGTGATTTGGTTAGAGGAATATATTGTAATGAAAATACAGGCGATCTGGGTTACATGAACACTGGCCAAGGCACTGCTACTAGTCATAGTGATACAGTTGAAGCACAGCTAACTGCTGATGATATTTCTGAACTCTTGAGCTATGTCAATGGAGAAGAGGGCAATCTAGCAGTTGAAGAAAAATGGCTAACCACCAGCGTGCATAACCATTTGTGCACGACAAATAAATTTTAAGCTACTGGAAGAGTAGGCTATCAAGTTTGTATTACTTTTGTTTTGGCTAAATATCAAATTTGTATGTTCTTAAACTCTTTCCTATAGACTGCTTTGTGTAGTTGTGGTTGTCAGTGACTTGATCTTAATTTTGAAACCAAGTATGTTCTTAAATCTGGTTTATTGTCTAAAAAAATCAATCGTTTTCATCATCTTTATTCATGCAATGTAAACTTACTATTTTTAATGACTTACTATTTTCATCATCATAACTGGACAATGTACTCTTTTTAATGACTTACTATTTTTGAAAATCAAATCTATTATCTAAAAAATTTAATCATTATCATCTTTATTTATGTTTTATCCTTATACAAGAAGCATAACACAGATCTTATCGAAAACTTCGTCCCTCCACCGCCAAATTAATAAGGAACACTTTGGTTTCTCCATCGCCAAATTAATAAGGATTATTGATGTTAAAATAGATGAATAAAAACCGTTAATTAAAAATTGTATTTGGTTGTTAGTAGGATTTACTTAAAAGTGAATTTTAATGAAATAAACCAAATGTGAGTAGGTTTTCTAAATTTAAATTTAATAGAATTCTCAATATAAAAAATCGTAATTTTATTTTCTTTTCAGTTTTGGAGTAATTTCAATTGGATAATAATTGTTAAATCATAATAATTGCACTGATTTTTAGAATTCAAGATAGAGTTAAAATAGTAAAGCGATCGTCCAAATCACAAAAATAATATTTTTTTTTATTAATTTTAACTCAAATTTGGTTATTTTTTCTCAAAATTTTTAAATTTAGAAATTCCTGATTTTTCCAATAAAATATTAAAAATTTATCTGATAAAAATCTAATTCAACGCAAAATATAATTAATATGAGAATAGAATTATATAACATTGTATATTCATATAATTTTAACACTAAACTAATATAAGAACCGGTAAATTGTAACATTCTTGTTAGAGAGAGGTCTGCGCCCGGGGAAGTATTGGATATGATCTGAAATCTCAATAGTAGGAGTGTATCTGTGATGTTCCTGCGGAGATTGTCCTGGAGCTTTGTGCTAAGCTGTCATTCATAGGCACCAGACAGGAGGCATGGGTCAGGGGGGACGCAGTTTCTTACCGCCCGGAGATCATTTGGAGGGTTTTTGCATTACCCCAACCCTCATGCGGAATTTGTTCGAGCACCATGGACAGAGAAGCGTACAACCGTGCGGGCTTGGATCACATACTTTAGGATCTGGCTAAGCCAGGCACACAATGGACTACACACCGGAGTTCTAGTAACTATTAGCACTTCCAGTATGCCACTTTGAATGTGTACGTATGTCAGTGCCTAGTATAACTTTTTGTGTGCAGGCCTCCTCTCGACGACTTATCTGATTACAATTTCGAGTAATCAAACGGTAATTCTTTGGGGTATCTACACGGGTCAGTGGTATACCACATGGCCTGGCCTAGACGATGACTATTAATTTTCCCCAAGATGTGTTAAAATATTATAATCTAAACTTTGGTTTATTATTTTATTATTGGAAGTTCCTAGAATAGACTTTTGAGGTTCAAGGCCTTTTGCATTTCAACATTGTTCATGTACTTAGGAGTTATATATTAATTAAAGATGCATGTAATAGAAGCATTCTAGTGTAGCTTCCATGTAATCCTATAAATAGGACAATCTTCCAAGCTTTGTAATCATCAAAAATTATGAAATCCTTTTGAGTGAAATACATTTGTGAGTTTTATATTTTGTGTGAGTAAGTTGTGTGGATTATTGAGAACAAGTTTCTTCTCTTTAATCTCCAACACATTATACACTTAAAATTCCTACAAAGTGGTATCAAGAGCAAGGTTTAGAGATGGCTTCCAACAACAATATGTTGCAACCTCAACTTCCTTGTTCGACGGGAAAGAATTACAACCAATGGAGCATACAAATGAAGGTTTTATATGGCTCTCAAGATCTTTGGGAGATTGTGGAAAGTGGATATGAAGAAACGGCGAATCAAGCCAATCTCTCACCACAACAATTGAGTACTTTGAAGGAAAATCGAAAGAAGGACAAGACGGCTCTCTACTTTATTTATCAAGCGGTGGATGAAGTAATTTTTTGAGAGAATTTCAACGGCATCAACATCAAAGGAGGCATGGGATATCCTCAACAAGGCCTGCAAAGGAGAAGAAATAGTAAAAATGGTGAGACTTCAAGCTCTAAAAGGTGAATTTGATTCACTCAAGATGAAGGAAAGTGAAACGGTGGAGGAATATTATAATCGAACAATTTTGATTGTTAATCAACTTCGTGTAAATGGTGAAGATATTACGGATAAAAGAGTCTTGGAAAAAATTCTTCGTCGCATGACTCGAAAATTTGAGCATGTTGTCGTGGTACTTGAAGAATTGTTGGGCTCACTCTAATCTCATGAACTTTGCATCAAACAATTTGATTACTCTTCTTCCGAGCAAGCTTTTCAAGTTCAAGACACAATCGTGTCGGTTTTAGAGAAAGAGGTAGAAGAGGATCATTTCATGGTCGAGGACAAGGAAGAGGAAATGTGCCAAGTGAAAATTCAAGCTCATTCCAAAGAGGAAGAGGAAGATCTCGTGGAGGTTACAATGGAAGAGGGAGAGGTAATTCTTTTAATTTTCAATGCCATTATTGTCATAAAATTGGGCATATGAAAAAAGATTGTTACAAAAAGATTAATGATGAAAAAGATGACTCAAATTTTCTATATGAGGACATTGAGGAGAAAGATGAAAGTATGCTTCTTGTTAGTAACGCTCAAAAAGTTCAAGAAGAATCTCTTGATGATGTTTGGTATATCTATAGTGGTGATGTTCCAATTCGAACAAAGAAAGGTATAAATTATATCTCTAATGTTTATTATGTTCCCGATCTTAAACATAATCTTTTAAGTGTTGGGCAACTTTTAAGAAAGGGGCATCATGTGAATTTTAAAGATGATTTTTGTGAGATCAAAGATAAAAATGGGATCCTTGTTGCAAGAGTCAAGATGACATCAACTAAAATGTTTTCATTGAAAATTCAAAGTGAGGCTCTTCCATGTTTTGCTAAAATTGTGAATGACAGGTCTTGGCTTTGGCATCTTCGATATAATCACTTGAGTTTTAGCACTTTATCCAAGATTTTTAAAGGTCATATGGTGAGAGGCATTCCAAATATTCAAAAGAAAGATCAAGTATGTGAAGATTGTGTTTTTGGCAAGCATCACCGGATCCGGTTGCTTTTGAAGATGCCGCTAAGGAAAATAAATGAAGACAAACCATGGATCAAGAAATTGATGCAATTGAAAGAAATGAAACTTGGGAGTTAGTTGAAGCTCCTAAAGGAAAGAAACCCATTGGAGTCAAGTGGGTTTACAAGACAAAGTTGAATGCACAAGGTGAAGTTGAAAAGCATAAGGCGGCGCCCTTGGTGGTAAAAGGCTACAAGCAAAAATATGGTGTTGATTACAAAGAAGTATTTGCTCCCGTGGCACGTCTTGAAACAATTCTCTTGTTAATTTCTTTGGCCGCTCAAAACAAATGGCAAGTTCACCAAATGGATGTCAAATCCGCTTTTTTGAATGGAGTATTACAAGAAGATGTGTATATTGATCAACCACCAGGCTATGTGAAAAAGAACGAAGAAAATAAAGTCTATCGTTTGAAGAAGGCTTTGTACGGTCTAAAGCAAGCCCCACGTGCATGGTATAGCCGCATCAATGATTATTTTATGAAGATGGGATTCAAGAGGTGTCCATTTGAGCATACACTTTACATCAAGGAGAACAAAGGTAAAATTATCATCATTGGCTTATATGCGGATGATTTGATCTTTGCGGGAAATAATCATGATGACATTGAAGAATTTAAGAAAAATATGATGCAGGAATTTGAGATGACTGATTTGGGACTACTCCACTATTTTCTTGGTATTGAAGTCAAGCAATATGAGAATGGAATTTTTATCTCTCAAGAAAAGTATGCAAAAGATTTGTTAAAGAAGTTTAGAATGGAAGATGCGAAAAAAAGTAGTACTCCCGTTGAAGTTGGCTTGAAGTTAAGTAAGGATGTTGATTCTAAGTTTGTTGATCCTACTTTATATAGAAGTCTTGTCGGAAGTTTGATGTACTTGACTGCCACTCGGCCGGATATTACTTATGGTGTAAGTTTGATTAGTAGGTTCATGGAACAACCAAAGAAGACACATTGGGAGGCTGGAAAAAGAATTTTGAGGTATGTTCGTGGAACACTTGGAGATGGAATTTATTATCAAAAGGCAAGTGGTCCTAAGGTGCTTGGATATTGTGATAGTGATTGGGCCGGAAGTGTTGATGATAGTAAAAGTACTTCGGGAAATGTTTTCTTCATTGGCTCTAGTGCAATCACATGGATGTCAAAGAAGCAACAAGTTGTGGCTCTATCAACGGCGGAGGCGGAATATATTTCTTTATCATTAGTTAGTTGTCAAGCTTTGTGGATCACATGGGTGTTGGAGGACCTTAAACATGATACGAAAGAAAGTCCAATTATATATTGTGATAGCAAGTCCGCTATATCACTCACGGAAAATCCGGTATTTCATGGAAATAGCAAGCATATACGAATCAAATATCATTTTATCCGTTACCTGGTGACGAAAGGAGAAGTTGTGGTTAAACATTGCAAAACCCAAGACCAAATTGGTGATATCTTTACAAAACCTTTGAGACCCGACATTTTCAAGGAGTTAAAGAAGAAACTTGGCATATGCAAAGTTTAGCTTAAGGGGGCTGTTAAAATATTATAATCTCAACTTTGGTTTATTATTTTATTTATCTAGAATGTTCTTGGAAGTTCTTAGAATAGACTTTTGAGGTTCAAGACCTTTTGCATTTTAACATTGTTCATATACTTAGGAGTTACATATTAATTAAAGGTGCATGTACTAGAAGCATTCTAGTAGCTTCCATGTAGTCCTATAAATAGGACAATATTCCAAGATTTGTAATCATCAAGAATTAACAAATCCTTTTGAGTGAAATACATTTGTGAGTTTTATATTTTGTGTGAGTAAGTTGTGTGGATTATTGAGAACAAGTTTCTTCTCTTTAATCTCCAACACATTATACACTTAAAATTCCTACAAGATGAGGAAGCACGGGAACATTCCTAGCTCGCCCATCTGTTGTGGGGATTTTATGTGCCACCGCTTTGGTGGGGAGATGATGAGGTCATGGTTGGGGTAGGTGATTATTTGACTCATGTTAGGTCATGGTTGGAGCAAGAGAACTCCCATGTTAACAGACTAGCGAGGCATGTTGTGATACAGGCACCAGATGTTGCTGTTATGGTGTGATACATGGCGCAAGGACACTGCACATGGGTATGCATGCAGGGCCTTGGGCCACGTATTTGGGGAGATGCGCCAGCATGTATAGTGGCCACATGAGACTATTGCCTATCCACCACCTGATTCATCACCATCGGAGGAACCGCAGCAGTAGAGGAGAGTCCTAGTTCTTTGTATTGGGGTTTTATTGTAAATTCGGGTCAAGTAATAATCAATTAGGGATATCCAAGATGCAATTAGGGATTGAATTGGTACAAGGGAAGCTCAGGACTCGTCCTCATAGGGGATAGGGCGCGCCCCTTTGGCCGTCCAACCCCTGAGGACGCGTCCTCTTGGTGTGACTGACAACTTCACATGAATGAATGACTTGACAGAGAATAAGAGCTACATTGACATTGGACTGACACAAGGAAGCTTAGGGCTTGCCCTTAGTAAGGGAGAGGGCGCGCCCTCTGGCCGTCCACCCCTTGAGGCCGCGCCCTCATGATACAAAATGATGACTTGATTTTGAAGAATAACTACATTGATATGACATTGACATGGTATTGAAGACTTCTCCCTTAGGATGCACCCTAAGGGAGGGATGTCCGTGGTTGAAGGCCTCCAGAGGTTTGCCTGATGATTGAAGGCCTCCTCTTGTATTCAATGGGCGCGTCCTCATTAGGGATGTGGGGTTAACCTTGGTGTGTTCTTTGGGAGCTCTGTTCCTGTACTCAATGGGGGCGTCCTCATTGGGGAACTTTGGAGTAATCCTGCACTTTGCACCCAAACGCTTGGGATCACTTGTCCTGCAATCTGGTGGATGCTTCTCATTTGGGGGACAAGGATGCGTCTGACATTTGGGGTAAGTCATGGCTATACCTGCGTCTATGAAATAAGGAAATAGCTAGTAACGAATAGGACTAGTCCTTGACTGGGTAAGTTTCCTTATCCGTGAAGTCCTAAAAGCATAGACGAGCCTTGGGCCTTTGTGACTAGGCCTCATCATTGGACATTCATAAAGCGAGTCAAAGACCAATTCAAAAAGACGGATCAGGTATACTAATGGGCCTCGAAAATCAGAAACCAACCCATATAGGTTACTTGTTCCCCAAGAACTACGTAGGGCTTGATCCCCTATAAATATGGGGTACGTAGGCACATTGTAGGGGTTGGAAGCGAAGAGCTCAACGAGCCACCACCAAGAAAACCCTTACAATCTCAGCCCCCAATTCATCACAACCACCACACTCCGACGACTTTCCGGCGAATAACCATCGTCATAGATCTTGATTCCGGCGATGAACCTCAAACTTTGTTGATACCAAATTCCTCCGTTAACAGTAGTGAAAAGATCATTTAGGAATAAATTTGTATGTCAATTCATATAGTTCTTTTGATCTTGTTAAGTTTATCTTTTCTTATTGTGCATCCTGTTTAGTTGCATTGCATACAAAGATCCTTAATTTATTGGTGGTTCAAGTTATTAGCCGTTGATGATATATTTTGCACCAACACTTGACACGAGTCTTTTTTATAATCACGTTTTGCCATAAACAATGCATGCTTAGAGCATCTCCAACGGTATTGGCTATATTTTAAAAATAGTATGTTATAATTACTTTTAAGTTGTTAGAATTAAAATATATTATTTTAATATGGTAATAGATGATGTGTAATTTTACTACATATTGCTAGATGTTCGACAAATATAGCCAACATATTGGGGTTGTCTAAAGTTTTACCTAAGTGTTTTTGTCCCATTGGAGTGAACAAAATTTTACAAAATATCTATAATTTTTATTTAAAGTATTTTATCTTGATTTTTATCTAAGAGCGTTATATGGTTGAAGATGCTCTTAGTACACACTTGTATTAGTGGTGTGTCCTGGTGACTTTTGCGTCAAATGTTTAAGGGGACGTGTCGAGAGTTTGGTATGCCTTTAGAAGAGTTGCCTTTAGGTCAGCCTATGAACTCTGAGTCTTCACCTTTGAGTAGAGAGTTAATAAAGTATAAGTTTTCTGGAAAGCTTGGGTTAAGTGCATGCAAATGAAAAAAAAAACAAAGAAAATATATATATATATTGTATAAATAGTGTTAGCGGGGATGTTGATTAGGTTGGGCTCATTCCTAACCAGAGTAAGTAAGTTTGAGGGGATCACTTTGTGTCTATACCTCGGGTCTTTTATGGTTTGGGATTGCTCACCTAATGCTCGTTAAATGGGTATTAATGTATAAGTTTTTTGGGAGCTCGACCATTGCACAGTCAATTTAACCACTAGAATTGTAAGAATGGGGTTCTTTGGTTGGTGGAGCATGGACTTCGTAACTCACACTCACTTGCAGTAAAGAACGTGGGACTTAAGCCAAGCATATAAACACCAAAAGCTATTACCTCACATTAGTGTAGTGTAACCGGTTACTGAAGTTTCAACAGATTTCAACGGTTGTTATTTCACTAGGGTTAAATATAACTAGCAAATATAACTATTTTCACTAGGGTTAAATATAACTAGCAAAAATATTAAATTTATCATCCACGAGGTTCAAATTGGTAAGTTTTCAAATAAAATTGCTGATTTTCGGTGATAAATCTGATACTTTGTTAACTTACCACCGACTTAAAAATGGCCTTGTTGGGACAGCATTGACTTAAAAATGACCCATTTGAGATTCCAAATTTTTCGGTGATATATTTAAAAATTTGCTAATTATATAGTGGTCAACTTGATAATTAACCACTTTAGTCTACTTATCATCATATTGTATTAAAAACAATGTTTAATATTAAAATAAAAATTTATAATTTAAATGAATGCCAGCTTAGAACCCGTGCGATGCACAAATTTTTTTTAATATAATTTTTTATTTAATTTGTTACTGTAAATTTTAAGATAAACATTAATTTTGTAGGCTAAAATCTTTTAAATGATGTGATTTAATAATTATTATTATATATATGTTACCCGTTTGAAAAAATAGAGATTTTAGTTAGAAAAAATAGAAAAAGGTAATATGTTGTAGCTAAAAAAGATAATTGGCTATTTATTGAATATTATAATATTATTATCTTCTTTTAGGAAATAGCCCATTACATTTTTAGAAAATGAGAAATTTTAGTTGGAGAAAAATAATAAAGCTAATGTATTTTATGTGTATTTATTTAGATATTATAATATTATTATCTTATTTTATTAAATAGTTGCCCATAATGTTTTTAGAAAAAAAAGGAACTTTAGTTGGAAAAAAAAATAAGAAATGTATTGTATTTTACGTGAAAGAGGAAATTGATTAGTTATTAAAAATAGAAAAGGTAATTCGTTATTTACTAGACTAAATTGCACTTAGTTGGCCTCTAATATATTTTTTTTGCTAAATTTAAAAAGTAGCCAATATGATAGCTAAATTTATATTTTTAAAGCACGTTAGTGGTTCCGGCTCTCTTCCGTTGAAATACAACTCACCGTGTTAAGTTTACTAGCTTATAGCCCGTGCGATGCACGGTTACTTAAATTTTATTTATAATTATTTTGTTTATAATTATAATTTTATTACTCATGCAACACACGATTGTTTTTTTAATATTTATAATTATATTTATTTATGAATATTTTAATATTTAAAAGTTATTAGTTTACATGATTAAATTATTATTAAAAAAGATTTAGCCAAAACAATTATAGTTAAAAATTTGATATTTATTATATTTTACACGCTCAATTTGATATTTGTTTATATTGAGTTATAAAAATTAGATTTTACCAATTTTATAGTCCACATGAAATTCACAAAATAATCTTTAATTTAGTTGTGGTTTAATAGTTCTTTTTCAATTAAAAACTATTCTAAAACTAAAAAGAGAATAAAGTGACGAAATTTAATGTTGAGAATTCTATTCGATTTAGGAAATCTACTTATATGTAGTTTAGATTATTAGAATACGTTTTATTAATCAAATACAGTTTTTAATGTTAAATCTAACGGTTTTCACCTATCTATTTAACATTAAACGATTTTTATTATTTTGGTATTAAATGAGTTTCCTTATTTAATTACAACTATTTTTATGTTTTGACTTTTTAGAAAATCCAATCATAATATAATATCTTTTAACTTATATCATTTTTAGATAATAACTTCTTTTTATATGATATAATCTTGATCATGTATTTTTAAAAGTATTGGATCTAACGGTTGAGAATGTTTTGGCGGTATTTAGGACCAAACTACCATGATAACATCATTAATTTTTCTTAATATTTATAATATTTATAATTTATAATTTTTTTAAATATTTATTGCTAAAATATAATATACTCTTTTTTGTAATATGTTAAAGATGCGGGAACTTTGAACTTTTGAGAAAATAAATTATCAATTAAAATATAATTTTTTTTGTAATAGTTCTTCTTTTAAAGTAGTACACCGTGATCAAAATTCTGTATAAATTTCATTTTTTTATAATATATCCCGTAAATATCTATGTTATTATATTAAAGACTAATTAATGAAAGCTTCGTTATAAGTTTGGTCGCTTTGTTTGATCACTCAATCCATAATCGTTAATCGTTGAATCTTTCAAATTAAATTGTTGAAAAACGTTAGATATAACAGTAAAATTATCATGTAGAATGATCTAAGGTTTGAATCTACCAACAACATATTAAAATTTATAGGTTTTTTTGAAAAATAAGAATTGTTTCATTTTTTCTTGCACATATATGTTATTTGATAATATTTTTTGTAAAGTAATATTTTTTCAGAAAAGTACTATACTAATTGATTAACAAACTTTTAAAATTTAGAATTTAATAATTTACAATGTATATAGGTTTAAAAAGTTTGGCCTAGCTGAGTCTAAAATTTCAAAATAAGGTTTTTTTAATATGAATATAGTTTTTATAAAACAAAATCACCATTTACGTATAATTTATTATTTAATAATAAATATTATTTGATTAGTTATTCTATAAAACTTAATAAAATAGGATTAAAAATATGCACAATTTTATAAAATTTTAACCTCGTATTATTATATTCTTTGTTGATTTGAATTTTTCTTAGATTGATTTTAATTTTTGAACATAGATTTCTAAATTTAAAATAGTTAGAAAAAATTAATTAAATTGGTGTTAAAATAATGATGACATAATAATTATTATTAGAATTTAAATATTCACTTTATTAATTTGGGCTTTATTTTGTGTTTTAAAAATCAGATTTTGACGATTTTACACCCCACATGAAGATAACTAAATTATGTTTAATTAAAAGATGGTTTAACAATTTTTATCTAGGTGGAATTGTCTATGGAAGATAAAAGAAAGTCACGAATTTTTTACTTGGAGAATTATATTCAATATAGAAAACTTATTTATATTTTGGTTTAAATTATCAAAATACACCTTTTAGAATTTAAATATAATCCTATTATTAATAAAATAAACTTTTTTAATATTTGATCTAACGATTTTCATTTATCTAGTTAAGATCTAATGGTCCACCAAAATTTGGGATAAGATCCCTATTATGATTATTATATATAAGGATTTAATATAATAAGGATATCAAATATATACTGATATAAGTATCTTACTAATTGCTTTTACTTTTAATGTTTCGGTTTTATTTACGGTGTAAATAAAATTTTAAAATACATTATTACTTAAAAATTATTAAATAGAATAAAAATTATGTTAAGATTATATAAAAATTTATTCTCATATTATTATATTCTTTATCGATTTGAATTTGTTCTTAATTAATTTTGATACTTTATTGAAAGAAACATAAAATTTCTATATTTAAAAGAATTAGTGGAAAAATAAATAAATTGGTGCTAAAATAATAAAAAAAAAATTTATTAAAATTTAGATACTCACTTTAATATTTGGGGTTCTATCTTGAGTTTTAGAAATTGAATTTTGATAATTTTACAACTCATGCGAAACTAACGAAATTATCTTTAATTTAATGATGGTTTAATATTTATTATCTAACTTGACCAATTGACCTACCCATAAAAATAAAATAAACTGAAAAAAAAAGATGGTTAAGAAGTTTTACACAAAGAATTCAATTCAATATAGAAAACCAATTTATAATTGGTTTAAATTATCAAAGCACACGTCTTAGTATTTAAATATAATCCTACCTTTAATCAAATACACATTTTAATATAAGTATTATATTCAAAATTATCGTTTATGAATATGAAACCCTAAACATTTTAATAATATTTTGATATTATCCTTTTATGTTTGTTATATGTAAAATAATATAATTATAATTTGGATTAATCAAATTGTTACGTTCCTTCAAAAAAAAGTGTTTAAAGAGTTCTCCTAATTCTCTTATAACTTAGGGTATCATTGTAATCGATATGAATTGTTATCTTGATATTTGGTTTAACAATTATTATCTAACTGGAACTATACATAATAAATTCAAGAGAAAAGATATTTAAGAATTTTTACATAGAAAAATTTTAAATTATCAAAATACACTTTTTAGTATTTAAATATAATTCTATTATTAATCAGATACACTTTTTAATATTAGATCTAACAATTCTCATCGATCTATTTAAGATCTAACTATAATTATTAATTTGGTTGTATACTGATCGTACACATACCATATCGATTTTAATTTTTTCTTAAATTGATTTTAATATTTTATTGAAATAAATATAGAATTTTATAAATTTAAAAGAATTAGGAAAAAAAAATTAAATTGGTGCTACAATAATAAAAAAATATTTATTAAAATTTAGATAATAGCTTTACTGTTTGGGCTCTATCTTGAGTTTTAGACAACAGATTTTAACGATTTTACAGCCCACGCGAAGATTACAAAATTATCTTTAATTTAATGATTGTTTAATAATTATTATGTAACTGAAACTATCCATAAAATAAAGAGAAAAAATAATTACGAATTTTTATATAATGATTTCTATTCAATATAGAAAACCCATTTATAATAGGTTTAAATTATCAAAATACACCTTTTAGTATTTAAAATACTATCCTATTATTAATCAAATACAATTTTTAATATTATATCTGACGGTCCTCATTGATTTGAATATTTATAGTTTTATAATCCAACGGATCGTATACTTTTGGTAGTACAGTGACCGACCAAAGTTTTGGATAAGATCTCCCTTACGCTTATTATATATAAGGTGTTAATTGATAAATATAGTTATGTTGTGAGGATAATATGGTAAATTTGCATCATTTATAATTAAATCTCATTTTATACATCATTTAAACATTATTTTTACATTAAAAAATTTAAAATTAATATAACCAACCCTTTCAATTGAAAACAAGGTCTTGTATGTTTCTTCAAAACCTAAATCAATTTTTTGGCTCCTAAAGAAAAAATCAATTATTCGCTTGAATTTCAATTCAAGGACCCGACTAAATCTAAACCCCCAAATATACTAAACTCAAAATCATAGAAATAACAATGAAAAAAGAAAAGTTTGTAATGAATTAAAGAAGTCATCCCTCTCAAAACCCCAGTCCAACGATCCTACAATTTCTTTAACCTCAAATATGTTCTCGTCAAAAATCATTATGTTTCTGTCCTCACCTAGACAGCATTTCCGATCATGTCATGGTATTTAAATTCCTCCGTTCCAGCACATCCAAATCAATTCCTGACTGGTATAAAATTCTTACAGTTGAGATTTTCTCTCAAATTATTACTATTAAAAAAATAATATTAGAAACTTGTATTAATTTTGCATCTTTATAAAAACTTTTGATTTTTTGGATAACATTAGGCGAAAAAAAGGACCATACGAAGTTGGGGATTGATTTTGGAGAAAGATGTGGTTGAGATGAACAAGGCTGTGGAGATGTTATGGTATGTGAGTAACTGAGTATGTTGTGTTGGTGAAGTCTAAGAGATGAGAGGTGTTAATTTTAGATTTCCTATTTTATCCTCATCCGGTTATGATTAAACGGAAAAACTAACGGTTGAAGGATGGAGCCACTAAAGTGTTTGAAAATATAAATTTAGCCACCACGTTGGCTACTTTTTTATTTTAGCCAATAACCCGCAAAAAAATATATTACATGTCTATAAAGTGTAATTTAGTCTATTTACTATGAATTATATTATTTTTCTATTTTATTAAACATAATAATGAACCAAAAATGTTAGGAATTTAATATATTCTATTAATAATTGAAAATATGATATATGATATTTTTGGGTGTGTATTAGTGAGTTTTATATCTTGGTAATTATTGGATAAGATATTGTATGATATTTTTTGGGTGTATTAATCATGATAAGATATAGTATAATTTATATTTTTAGACATGTGTTTGATAACGTGTTTTATTATAAAAGGTAATTGATTTGTACCATTACTTATATTATTTTATTATTATTAATTAAAATAAACGACCGAAAACCAAAAAATCAATGAATTATAAATATAATCCATAGTTGAATTTTTAAATTTATTAGCTTATAACTTATGCGAAGCACGGGCTTCTTTGAATATAATATAATATTAATTTTATAGTAAAAATATATTGAAAAAAATAATACTAATGATTGAAAGATATATTATACAAATTTTTATTTTTTATGCGTGTTTATAAAAGGTAATATATATTCATTAAAAGGTAATGTGTTTTAATTATAAAAGATAATCGGCTAGTTACTATTTTCTATATTATTTTATAAATTATTAAATAAAATAAATGACCGAAAACCAAAATTTTCAATGTTTCGGCTATTATATAATAGTATAGATAGATGTATACTTATTATCATATGAGAATAAGGATCCTGAAGATAACCACGCAATGTTTTCATCCAAGTCACCCATATATGTAAACAACTAAATCTAGTCATCTATTATAAACGCAAATATTCAATGTAGACCACTTAAAACTTAGACATGTTACACCAAATTTTTAGTACAATGTATTTTTAACTTATATACTAACACTGAAGTTGTAGTACAATAAATCTAAACATTGCAGTACAATGAATTTTTATTTACAAAACAAGTTCATTTCAGTTATATATTTTTTTTAAATAAAGATTGTAGGTAATGCGGAGATGTAATGCATAAAATGTATAAAAAAAACTGTTGATACATAATATAAATAATATGAATCTGGTCTTTTAGTGGATATACATAAAGGATAGAAGAGGCCCAACATGTCATTAATCCTACCTCGGAAGAAACCCAATATAATTGGGAACATAATAAAGGAGGAAACTTAACATATATAGGTGACTTGCTCCTAAAAAATAGGAGCATGGGCCTAAACTGGATCTGTGACTGAAAAGAAAAGAACTACGTGAGCTTGATTTCTTATAAAAGGATACGTAGGCACCTTGAGAGGGGGATTCGAAATTCTACCATCTATGAATTAATCCTCTCAAGCTCAGCCCCAAATCACATAAACCCTAATTCTCCCCCAAAATTGACATGGATATCAAATCCCTAATTTTAGAGCTCTATACGAATACCCGATTATAAATTTAATCTTGAAGCTTAGTCCATGACGAAAATTGGCTTCAATAAAAACAAAATTTAATAGTGCGTACATGATGCATAATGTATTTAATATATATGTAGTCTAAGAGTTCTAACAATTAAGTGATCTACAGTCAACATAACTCATATTAAGTGATCTATATACTTTTTATGTTTTGTATGCTTGTTTATATATATATATATATATATATATATATATATACTTGTATGTATTGCAAATGGTTGATAAAATATGAGTTTTTGGTGTTATAAAATGTTAGTTTTTGATTAATTGGATTATTATTTGCAAACGTGAATTTGTATTCCTCGAGGAATAAGCTAAAGCGATGGTGAATTTGTATCCCTGTAACATATTCGTTTCCTATTTGTACTATCGATGGACTGATACACTATGAACTAATTGTGGTTCAATTATAGTAGTTTTCAATATTTGTATGTTAAATAAAAGAAGATCTCAAATACCGCTATAATAGTATGTATCTCAAGTATGGATTTAATAGTAAGTTTAATTAAAATCAGAATTGGTCATATAAGAGATAGCGAACAAATTTTAAATTAGTCAAATATCGAGTGTGGGATTATTAGGCCTGATGTTGTAATTTTCTAGCCCTAGTACCTGAATTCCATGTGTTGAGAAGAGAATCATAATCAACCTCGCAGAGATGGAGGAGGTGCTTTCCGTTGCCAATCAGGGGCCTCTGCATTTACTCATCAGTTGGAGGTACTATGGCAAGTCCTAAGGCACTAAATGGCATTTTGGTTTATCATCAGCATATTCACAAACATATTGATGAAAACTGTGACAAGAGCATGCAACAGTTTCTAATGCCAACATCCGAGCTTAACTTATATTACTATTTAAGTGTAATTGTGCACAGATTTCCATCTTTGATGTGGATTGAAATTAAAGGAGTCAATTTATATTAATCTTTAATTATATTAGATGTCTCAATAATGAAATCTATTAATATATTACTTGCTCTGCATCCACATTGGAATCAGGATGTTCTGCTAAGAAGTGTTGTTATAAATCATTAAAATTGTCGAATAAAGTGAATGTATAGTATGTGTGTAAGGTATTGTTTGTAACATTTGCAGGTCCATTGAGATATAATGTTACTGGTTACAATGGAGGCTTACCATCACTCACCCTGAATCCATACTCATGGACCAAGGTGCTATTGCTAACTATCAACTTATCTGGTCTTTTCTTTTACATTTTTTGTCACTATAGAGTTTTTTTCGAACATCAGATTTCGAGTTTTTTTTATTGGATTATAAAGTGCCATGAAACGCTAAATTTGTCACTGATTGTATTATAGATAAATTTATGTATATAGACTTAATGAGTAATCTTGCCGTTAGCTAATCTGATTTCATAGTACCTGATTACTTAATCTGAGCAGGTTGCAAACATGCTCTATTTAGATACACCAGCAGGCACTGGATTTTCGTATGCAACTTCAGAGCCCTACAACTCCGATACAAAGATGGCAAGGGATACTGCCAATTTTCTGATAGAGGCAAGCTAAATAATCTATAGATAAGAGTCATATTTTATCAAACTTTTTGGTTAATTTTTTTATTAAACCAGATGTTCTTGTATTCTATTGACTAGTAACGTAAAATAACTATGTTTGATGATTTGACATCCTTTCGAGAAAGATAATATCTTTAGTAACACATGTTTGTATGCTAATGAGCAAGCTTGTTTTATGCATAATCCGAAATCTGAATGCGGAAAGTGTGTAATTTTTGCAGTGGTTACTGGATCATCCAAGATTTTCAAGAAACCCCCTTTACGTGGCTGGTGACTCCTATGCTGGAAAAGTTGTACCACTGGTTGTTCAAGTACTTCCTTTATCTACTCCACATTTTTTTTTCTTTGTTCATCAATTTTTATTTTTATTTGATAAATAAGGGTATTGACTTGTATTGACAAGTTGAAAAAGGTCAGCTTTTCACTTGCATTTGTGTTGACTATATATATGCTACTACCCTTTTAGGCATGGAATATGTGATTGAATTTACATTTATCTGATGTTACATGGAATTGCATTGTGAGGGAATCACTCAAAGTCAAATGTTACATGTATCACGAATTGTTAACTTTCCTGTTTTTATCTGTTAGCACTTGTATCATGAAATTTTTGACAACATGGGTACATACTTGGCAACCCATTAGTAAGTCCTCAAAGGGCGATCAATTCACAGTTCACTTTTGCACATCGAATGGGACTGATTTGGACCCCAACAATGTTCTCTGTCGTGATGCAATTGAGCTTATGAAAGAGGTACCTAGACAACAACAAGAATCTTAAGTATTTTAACAGAAAATGTTTCCGATTCCATTGTTTACTGATCTTACCGCTCTGATATTTTAGTGCATTTCAAGACTTGATATTCAACATATTTTGGACGTGAACTGTGGTCTTGATCAACCAGAGTCAGATGAGATACAATCGGATTACAGAATAACCGGAGACAACCTTTTCCCATCATGGCACGATAAACCGTGGTGTCGAGTATTTTGCTTCTCCTTTATTCTATTTATGGAAGGGACACGGGTTAATATGCATTGTATCTCCTTTGCCAGAAACTTTGACCTGGTTCTAGAGTAGATTGAACCATAAAATCAGTACTAATCATATTTTGTTTGTATAATTTTAAAAAATAGTAAGATCAATGAATGTTTCGCTAATTATTATTTTGTGTGTTACTTTTTAGTAGGTGACCGGAACTCGAAAGACTTACAAAGTGCACGAGTTGGATGAGGTGCGCTTACAGGTTATCAAGTTTATCTTGAAAAAAATGGAAAGCATTTGGTTGTCTGGTTACCCTTGGAGTAGTGTTGTTTCGACAATGTAGTTGAACTAGTTTTGTTGTTAGACAGTTGGCCATAGTTATCGATCAGCACCATGTGTTTATAATATTGTCGGATGTTTTTGAGTTGGGAATGTTTGTAACTTGGTTATGCATATTGGTAACTTTGAATTCAAGCTATAAGATATATTTTGTGAATTCATTTTTAACTGAATTTCATAATGGCACTAATTATCTTTGTGATACAAGTTTTGTGAATTGGTATTGTTTTGTTGAGTTTCTAGTAAGCACGGGTTAATGTAAATTAACATCACAAACATAACTTTGTATTTGAAACCGATGTGGAAACCAAACTTAACCAATGTCTAAAGTGACAAAGACATCATTATAAACTCAAAAATTGATGTTAAATGAACTTTGTACATAAAATTAAAATTAAAAAACCGAAGTTAAAAGGGATACATAACATTGCTACAACTACAAAAACTGATGTTAAAAAGGACCATTCACCAACGTATATTTGACGAAACTGATGTTAAAGACAATATACAACATCAACTTCACCAAATAAATCGATGTCTGATATGTGTTTAACATCATGGGCCTAAAGAGAACCGCTATTAATTCCCATCTTAGACATCGTTTTTTCTGAGCAAATCAATGTCAATATTTCTTTTTAACTTGTGTGTCATTTGTTTAACTCGATCTAACCTTGATAATATAACAATATTCAAATGGTAATAATATACATTTGTGATAAATTTGTGCCAATGACATCAGAATTTGTCTTGAAAATGACGTGGTTTTATTCAATAGACATCAGTGAAAAACCGATGTCTAAACACTCTGACATTTAACAACACCCACGTAGACATCGGTTGGTTGTTTAGAAAGACATCGGGTAATAGCCGATGCCTATTGATGAATTTCTAGTAGTGTAAAGTAATAACTCTATTATATTTAGCACCAAAAAATAAAGTAATAACTCTGTAAGCTTATCCTTGACATCGAAAACTATTGGGAGTACAAGGCCCATGATGGAAAATGCAAAATGTCCCGCAAAATGTCCCATGATGGTCTCTAGCTTGCTAGTAGAAACTCAATAGGCCTATCTAGACTAACAGTTAATTTCTTAATTTTTCGCTGATTCGACTATTATGACAATGATCTTAGCTAGTTTGAAGACCCATGAAAGATAAATTACGATTTTTTTTTTATTTTTTAAAATGTATAAAATCCGCAGACATCGGGCATGCCACTAGTCTCTTATCTAAAGAAAAAAAAGAGTAAATAATGTTTTTGTGCAAGATCGAACCATTGACCTTACTTAAGGAAATCATTGAGCTACGTGACTTCTTTTGGTTTTGAGTGAAAAATCACATTACATAAACCTCACATCATTCTAATTCCTATATTAATTATTATTTAAACTTTTAAGTAAAAATCAAGGTGATTTATATTATTTTTTAAATTCTTTTTTTAGAGTATGTTTGCAAACGATATTTATAATATTTATTTTTTAATTATTAAAATATCATACAAAACTATATACTACCAATCTTATAAAAAATTTATATTAAGTTTCAAAAACAATATTAAGCGTGGTGTATTTTTATCTTCCCTTTAGTTTTAAATAAATATTTCGGTTTTGTAACTTTAACTATAATATATTCTATTTTCTTATATAAGGGTCTAACTTTTCTTGTACTATACAATATATTTAAATTATTAAATCATACTTATTAATTTCTATAAAATCTCTTTAAAAAATCTCTTTAAAATTTTATAATAAAATTAGTTTGATAAATCATGATATATAATTTATATTTTGAATTTAATTTAATATTTAAATAATAATTCAAATTAATATTTATTTAAAATAAGAGATAAAATAAATATTAGTGTAATTTAATTGTATTCTACATGTGAAAACTTTGAATTAGAAAAATGGATTGAAAGTTTAAACTATAAGAATATATAAAAATCATATTTATTCAAAATAATTTATTTAATATACATGAAAATATATAATATTTTTGTTAAATATAGAAATTGGGGACCGGGAAGCGTGGCATGGAGACACTAATCCCTGACATCATCCCGATTCCCGAAATTTTTACATATTTCTTTTCGACCGTCAGAAAAGTTCTCAATTCTCCGCCTGAAACGGGGCAGAGAATGGATCGGGGTTGGGCGGGAAGGGGTAAATGTCTATTTCTATAATAAACATTATTATATAGCACATATCGATAAAATGTATACATGATATTTATGAATATTCTTCTTATGTATACAAGCATTGGGCCGGTGCAATGCAAAGATGACTTTTAAATTTGTTATCTTATATGTATTTTAATAATTTATTTTATATTTATACTTTTTTTAACGAAGATGAACTTAAATTTAAATAGTTTTATGTGATTGTTGAACTCGATATTGAATTGACGTATGTGTTTGTGTTTGAGCGTGATTAAATTGTGTTTCAAGAATTTTGTGTTTAACGGTATTTAAAAAATAGATTTTAATTAAAATTGTTGTTTTTAATAAATCAAAGTCAAGTTGCAAAAGTAAAGGGATTAAAGTGCAAATATCAAAATATGAGTATCATTCTAACCGACCGACTACATTATATTTTGATCAAAATTGTTGTTTTTAATAAATTAAGGTTAAGTTGTAAAAACAAAAGAACTAAAGTGCAAATACCAAAATACGAGTACCGTACCGACTGACTACAAAACTTTCAATGTTTCAGTCTTAATAATACAATATAAATAGATAGATATAATAAACGTGAGTATATTTATAATTATATTGGATGCATTGTGTATATGAGACATTTTTAATTATTATCACATGAATTTTAATGTCATTTTATGGAAGAAAATAATTAGTTATTTGGAATTGGATTAATATATACATATATATAACATATGAAAACTATTTGTTCTGAATTAAAACAATTTAAAAGATGAGATAATAAAAATAAATTGATAGTACAACAACAAAAATAAAATTAAACGAATTATATGGTCATGTTGAAAAGGTTAGACAATGTGCATGTTTGGGGTATCACAAAAAAGTGCCATATAAATGATAAGTTGATGAATTCCTATAAGTTATACGAGTGTTTGGATAAATTTACTTATAAGTTAGTTAAGAGTTTGCTAAATTAAATTTGAAAAAATAATTATTAAATACAATGATTTCAACACTTGCATTTTAAATTAAAAAAATATTTAAAAACACAAAGGTAAAAATATAAAGTATTAAAAAACAAAGAAATCAAGTAATAAGTCAATAAGTTCAGGAAAATGTAACTCATTATTAACATTCAACTTATCGACATATAAGTTATAAGTTGAGATCATAAGTTAGGTTGGCAAACACCCCACATAAGTTTTTATTAACTTATAATCTAAAAGTAAAGGCGGCCAAACATGCCCAATATAAACACATAAATTTGGGTTGGAAAAATACTTGGTGATACTAATTTGTGTAAAAAATAAATAGATAAAAATATATAGTCCATTTAACAAATTTTAGAAAACAAGATATTATATAGCATACAAAAATATTATGATCGGATCGATCACATTATACACCCCAGGTTATTTAAAATCATAAGTCCCGATCAATCAAATTATGTATATAAATTAAAGTAAGTATATTATAACGAGACGAACAAAATATGTACAAATATAACTAAATAAAATATATAAACCGCAAAGAATAAAATTTTATTTTAATCACTAGAAAATGACCGTGCCTTGCACGGGTTCATGCAACAAAATATGATAATTGAAGTTATAATAGCAAATAATATTTCACGAATGTTAATATTATTATCAGTTAGACAAACCCAGGTCATTTAAACATAATTATGTTTTAAAATTTTAGTAGTAAAATAAAAAAAATTATTGTATTTGAAAATTTATATATAAAGAACTAATATTGACAATATATTGAAATATTATTCAATTAAAACATATTCTAACACCTGAGTTTCACATCGAGAAATGTGAGGGCTTTAGTCCAGTTTATAAGACAAAGTATGCACCAATAATCATGATCTTTTGGAGACCTATGGTGGGTTTGCGGATTACCCACGTTATTGCATTTGGGCCAATTGGCCGGCGGTTGATTCGTGAAGTTGTTGGAGGTGGAGACACGAAGACTGGTGGTATTATTTCACAATGGACTGAGGTCCAGAGGTAAACTAGCCAGTATTATCTCACAATCGCTAGAGATGTACGATCTTGGACCTATGAGCTATCTGTTCAGATCTAACGATGACGTCAAGAGTTTAAGTGAGGGAGTTTGTACCACTCTAGTCTCAAAATCAAGAAGAGTTGAGACTTTAGTTCATTTTATAACACAAAGTATTACTACAAATTGCACTAAAAAATTATGATCTTTTGGGAACTTGGGGTGGGTTTGTGGATTACCCAAGTTGTTGCGTTTGGACTAATTACTTGGCATTGAATTATTCGATATTTTGAAAGTCTGAAAAATTGTTGATCTACTTCAGAGGCAAGTAATAAGGATCAAGAGTTCAGATGAGAATTAGCATGAAAAATGTAAAATATCCTTGTCGCTAATTTAAAAAAAAAATAGAAGAATGATTTACTTAAACTGTTTCAAGTTGCATATTCTATACACTGGAACCAATTACTTTGTGAGACATAAACCCAGTTCTTTTTTATTTCATAGATATTTTCCTTTCTGAATACCCAGTGAAAACTCAGTAGTTGTGACTTTTGGCAGTTTGCACCTAAAAGTGGTCTCTTCAATGTGCTTCCTCAGCTCTGGAAATACGGAAAGCATGATGTTGATCTCTGGCTTGGAAATATGAAAACATCTGGCAACATTAATCTGCAGTTATGGCTCCCATTCTCTTCAACTTTCAGCAGCCCGGAGAACTTGTGTGCTAATCTTGCCTTGGCCTCGTGGCTACTGTTCCTTGCCTGTGAGGCTGCGGCTTAAGAAAACCTGGAGTCATCTTTTCTACGAGGGTCTGCATCATCTTTCACAGTACATTCAAAGGTCTGCTGCTTTTCTGGAAGCAAATTCTTTCGGTCTTCACTTCTGGAAGTTAACACTCTTGTTGGCAGATGAAGCTTCAGACCTAAGCCATTACTGAATTAGTTAGTTAGGCACATTACTGGCAATCTACTCATTAATACTACTCACTAGCAGGGGATACTAGGAGTACGTGAAGGATGTGAGCAGAATATATAGTTGTGCAAAGGAATACATGTTAAGAAGTCAGTATGACAATATCATGAAAACGGTGTAACCAATGGAGTTGCAGATTATCCAAACATATATATTTATACTACTAATAATACTATTAAAGCCTAAGCATTGAACATCGGGTAGTCCGTCCATCACTTGGGACCGGTCAAAATATTAACAATATAAATTTTTTGGGTCTCCAGGGCGGGATAAACATATTGAAATATAAAGATTTGAGTAATGTTAGGGAACCATAAAATGTTACCATAAAAATCACCAGAATGATGTGGATGTGCTGACATGACAAAAGGAAGAAGTTTAATTGTGAAAATATTGTGCATTTTCTAAAGATTTTAGATTAAGATATTAGATAGTAATAATATGGATGAGCTTTTTGTAAATAAAGAAGATAACCCTTAAAGAGTATGATCATAAATAGTATACAAAAACATTTATGTTTGAATATTTAGTACTATAGTATAATATATAATATATGTAAATCTTTATTTAAGATTCATTTCAAATCCTATTACAATTTCAATTCTATATATGCTAACTTCTACTTAAGAATTACC
Source organism: Heracleum sosnowskyi (assembly GCA_030848705.1). NCBI lineage: Eukaryota > Viridiplantae > Streptophyta > Magnoliopsida > Apiales > Apiaceae > Heracleum > Heracleum sosnowskyi. The sequence continues at coordinate 88,231,326 of CM061245.1, forward strand.
ATATCGTAATATTCTCTATTATGATACTCATTCCTATTCAAGATTTACTTAAATTCCTCTTACTATTCCAATTTTATAAATCGTAATTCCTATTACAATTTACTTTTATCTCTCTTGAAATTTTAATCAATATAAGTTAATTACTATTTAAGATTTACTAATATAATAATATATACATATCTTAAATCCTACTACCTCTGTCCCACTCAATTGTTTACTTTGGGTTGGGCATAGAGGTAAGGAATATAAGTAAAATAGCGGAGAAACGCAAGAAGAATGAGTAAAGTGGCGGGACCATGAATATTTAATGTATAGAGTAAATAAAGTGGAGGAAAGTAGTGAAAGTAGTTAATTTTTATATTATAAAACTCTACTACTTTTGGAAAGTTTTAGAATGTAAAGAATTGGGAGGGGCATCCAAAAAAGGAACGTGCAAAAAAATGGATGGGACGGAGGGAGTATATAACATTTAATTTTCAAATCTATGTATAATCAACTTATTTAAATCTTAGTTATGTCATACAAAATATACATGCACGTGTAATGACATCAATAGATATTTTAATAAAAAAAATAGATTGTGACAAGCATTCACATTTATATAACTTTTTATCTTTAAACATATCGGGTTTGGTTCAAACATAAAGCAAGATATAATCACAACATGTTAACCCTAACTGTAATGCTAAAACGATAAGCCCTAATGAATTGTCATCATTAAATTGATCATAATCAAGTAACTTGATTTTTTTTGTACCAAAAGCGGACGAGTGCAAGCGAGTGCGCGAGTGTGTGCGCGCGCGTAGTGTGAACATGTGCGCTAAGTGGACATGCACGTGCGCTAAGTGGACATGCACGTGCGTCATGTGTGCATCGTGCGTGAAACTCAATTGATTACAAGTGTAATTCTAGAACAGTAATCCCACATGAATTGCCATCACTAAATCATATTCATGACTTGATATTCATGACTCTTAATTATAATCTTGTAAAATTTATATTACTTTGGGTAACAGATATTTACCGGGTATGTCATCTATATTTAACCAGTGGTACAAAGTATCTATAATATTGATTGCCCTGGTCTCTAAGGTTTTACGGGTGCTCAACAAATATGTCGTATTTATCGAGGGGCTCATTTTGATAATAATGCTCCCGGAAAGTTAGGGCAAGCATTCATATCTTTGGTAATGTTTACTTAATTTTTACAGGTATAGTGTTGTTGGCTATCTGGAGTCCTGAGGTGGTTGAGTTTCAAATGGGAAAGAAATGTCTTGTTTTAGGTCCTGGATTTTTTTATTCAGCTTTACACTACGACCTTAAAGAAGGTATTTTTCGTTCAACGCAAAATTATGCTTCTGACTGTGTTAACAAAAGGAAAAGCTAATACCATGCAACCCTGTCACCATGATTAAAACCTTGATACATAAACAAATAAGAGATACATTTGCAAAATAAAAAGCAGCCGAAAATATAAAACTAATATCTATAGTCAATTCTGTAAATCGTTTCATGCCTTGTCCATGCTAAAAATGCATTCGAATAATAAATAGATAACGAAATGTATTCCTCTTTGGATATATGCAGTATATAATTACGAATGCAGGTGGTACACATCCTTGTAAAAAGGAGGCTTTCTCATCATATTGAAATATCTTGATTAAAGTTCAAGCTACTCATTCTGAGGACCAAAGAGATGTAACAAATGTGAATGAAACATAAATATTGTTATCCATGTGTGTGTACACTCTGTCAATTGCTTTGTGCCTGGTGTCGTATTTTTGATGTACTGCTTGGTTTCAGGGCTGCAAGTCCCGGTGCAGAGTGCCCTGCCTTTCTTTAAAGGAGCAGACGGGCGAAGAAGAGGGGTGGAGACCTAAACTATCATTTACCAAAGATATGGTGAAAGAATGGTGATTACTGAAGCGTCCCTGTAAAAAATCTCGCTGAAACTGTAAAGATAAATCCTATCAATAATGTAGTTGTAATTACGTACAAGAAATGTTTGTTTGACACTCGGTGTAATGCTCATTATTAAATATTGCAAGATCCTTACTACTAACGATGAACAAATCTCGCTGCTCAAATCCACATGTTACTCAACCAAACTCGAGCATCTTCCTCACAACAAAATTATTGACGTATATAAACAGGCCTGTGCATTGCACGGGCTATTACGCTAGTTCTATTAATAATTGAAAATATGGTATATGATATTTTTGGGTGTGTATTAGTGAGTTTTATATCTTGGTAATTATTGGATAAGATATTGTATGATATTTTTTGGGTGTATTAATCATGATAAGATATAGTATAATTTATTTTTTTAGACATGTGTTTGATAACGTGTTTTATTATAAAAGGTAATTGATTTGTACCATTACTTATATTATTTTATTATTATTAATTAATTAAAATAAACGACTGAAAACCAAAAAAACAATGAATTATAAATATCATCCATAGTTGAATTTTTAAATTTATTAGCTTATAACTTATGCGAAGCACGGGCTTCTAAAAAACAATACTAATGATTGAAAGATATATTATACAAATTTTTATTTTTTATGCGTGTTTATAAAAGGTAATATATATTCATTAAAAGGTAATGTGTTTTAATTATAAAAGATAATCGGCTAGTTACTATTTTCTATATTATTTTATAAATTATTAAATAAAATAAATGACCGAAAACCGAAAACCAAAACTTTCAATGTTTCGGCTATTATATAATAGTATAGATATATGTATACTTATTATCATATGAGAATAAGGATCGTGAAGATAACCACACAATTTTTTCATTCAAATCACCCATATATGTAAACAACTAAATCTAGTCATCTATTATAAACGCAAATATTCAATGTAGACCCCTTAAAACTTAGACATGTTAGACCAAATTTTTAGTACAATGTATTTTTAACTTATATACTAACACTGAAGTTGTAGTACAACAAATCTAAACATTGCAGTACAATGAATTTTGATTTACAAAACAAGTTCATTTCGGTTGTTAGATCAGAATTCAATGATCGTCAGGAGCTAGACTCAACTGATCAGGATTGCTGACGTCATCAGGATTGCATGGTCGTCAGGATCAAGATACATATCAGGACTGGGATCAGGATTGATCATCTGGACTGGAAGCTGATCATGATTCCTACTTCGAGTTATATTTGGAGTCTAGTTAAACATGGAAGTTTATTCTGTCAGTTCCTGGTTTGTAGTATGTAGCTATCAATTATGGATAGGTTTCAATCTTTGTAATTGATTAGGACTTATCATTGATAGAGAAGCTGTGTAGTATATAAACACAGTTTTGGTTTCGATTTATGGGAGAACATAATCGAATAGCAGCTCTCAAGAACATAGAATTTCTTGAGAGAGTTTTTGTAAGCTAGTAGCTCTCAAGAACATCAGAATTTCTTGAGAGAGTTTGTAACAGTTTTATATCAGATTTAATAAAGCTGTTATCTTTCTTTCATATTTGTGATATATACATCCATTTCCACTTCAACTGCAGAAGCTGAGTACATTGCTGCAGGAAGTTGTTGTGCTCAGATAATGTGGATGAGAAATCAGTTGTTAGATTATGGCCTGTCATACTCAAAAATCCCTATTTATTGTGATAACCAAAGTGCTATTGCAATGACAGGAAATCCAGTTCCACATTCTCTTACTAAACACATCAGTATTCGATATCACTTCATAAGAGAACAAGTTCTGGAAGGAACAATTGAACTTCACTTTGTTCCTAGTGATCAACAACTAGCTGATATATTCACCAAGCCACTACCTGAAGCTACTTTCAATAAATTGGTGAATGAACTTGGAATGATGAACTTTGAGAATTTCTGAGGAAAGCTACAGAGAGGAAATCCTGATAACTGTCAAATCCTGATGGTTATTCAGAAAGGTATGTTTTCGTTGATCAAATCCTGATAGGATGCAATCCTGACAGGAAGTCAACTGGTCAAATCCTGATGCTCAGATGTTGAAGCTGGTATGAAAACCAGAGGTTCTATGCTACTTTGTCATTAACACTTCTGGTAAACTCTGGAAAATAAGATTTTTACTTAGTCTTTGATTAAGTTTTCAGTCTTAATTCTCAATTTCAATTATATTTCTATCAGAGTTTACTATTCATCATTTTATATGTCAACATCAGTGTTACTAACAAATTGTGCAGGAAAAGTAAGAAGGACAAGAACAATTGAGTAAATTGATAAGTTTTCATTAAATCTTGAAGATTCTTTACAAATGAAAATGGAAATTACATATTCTTTTCCTAGTCTACTTTTCTACTCAGGAACACGTGCCCTGCAGATAAGCATGAACACTCCTGATGGATCATAACCAGGCTTTGATCCATCTAGGGCTTCTCTTGTTCCATCCTTAAGAGACAAGAAGAGGAGCTGATGCACTTGAAGGCGGATCGTCACCGTGACCACCGGGACTCTTCCGTGCCTCCAACTTGCATGACATACAAGCATCACAGATTCTCTTCTTTCTTTTCTCAAGCTCTTGGTTGAGCTCCTCATCCTCTTCATCATCTTCATCCTCATCCTCTTCATAGATGAGGTTATCAAGCGGATTCCAGTCCGGATTGGCTTGCAGGAAGTTGTGCCAAACCACATCAAACATTGCGTTAACAAACGCTTCATGTTCCTGAGGGTCAGGAACTGGTTGTGGCTCAATGTCAGCAAGAGCCTCTTCCATCTCTTGCCATATGATATCGAGCTCAGCATCAGGTATGTTGTTTTGTTGTTGGTTGGCAGCCATTGAAAAACAAAGAAGGTGAAAGGTTTTCGTAAGTTTTTCTCTGGAGAGGGTTTGTGTTTTAATAGATATATGATGTTTATGCTTAACAGTTCTATTTTATAGAGAATGTGTGTTAAGGATGCAGGTCATTTTTGTTTATCGAGGCGACTGTTCAGTTTCTCATAATTACTTTGCCTCGGTAATTGGTAAGAATGGTTACATGGGTATTATGCTATTTGTTTTCTAATCATTTTTTTAAAAAAAAACACAGCATTTATTAGGATTGTCAAAATAAATTTTGTTTTCATAAATAAAATTTATTTTACTTCATATTAAAATTTTTGCGTTTTTCAATCCTGATAAGGCAAATGGTTTCATAGGAAATGCTTTTATTCCTGATGAGGTTAGGTTTTTCTTGCATAGGAAAATGCCTACTCGTTATGGTTTAATTTCTAATGCTACGGGGCAAGGCCAATCACACCTTGTTCCTAACCCAAGCATTCATCCTAAACAGTCTAAACAGTCAACTGCCACCTCTATTGTCTCTCAAAAGACTTTAGTTGTAAAAGCAAAGAAGTCAGCTAGAACTGATGTGTCAGGAAGGCAATCAGGTTCAAAGGATTTTTCCTCTACACCACTCACTAAAAGGAAGTCACAAGGGGGTGTACAAGGGGTCCTAGTGAAGAAAGCTGCAAAGGGAGGTGAGGCTGTTTCTGTTAAAAGAAAGTTAGTGCTCAGGGATGAGACTGATTCAGAGGATGACTTACCTATATCCTTTGTGATGAATGTGAATAAGGAAGTTGCTGATACTGCTACTACGGCTGTGGTTTCATTGTCTACACCACAGAAGAAAAGGAAGTTATCAAAAAGCAGGTATCATATTCCTTTAGAAAAGAAGCAGAATACTGATGTACAGGACACTTCTATTCTGAATAAGCAATCAGTTTCAACTGCTCAAGCAAATCCTGATGTTAGTATTCCTGATGCTGCACCAAGTCAAGTGGTTAATATTTCAGACTCTCCAGCACAGGACTCTCCAACAAAAAGACATGTTGATATTTCATGGGAGAAGTATGGTGCTGCTGCTTCCAATCTTGGGATAAAACATCCAATGGAAAAGCTCAGGAAGGCAGAAGAGTTAGTCTATCAGAGATAGAAGAAACTGAAAGCATCAAGCCCACAAGAACCTGAACCTCAAAGTGGTTCAGCAGCTCTTTCTGATGATCCAGCCACACAAGAACCACTCAATCAAAGTTTGAGTGAAGGCTTAGCTAGTGGAATGGTCCCACAAGAACCATTTTCTCAAAGGGAGAATGCAGACATCGACATTCCAGCTACACAAGAACCATCTTCTCAAAGTGAAGATGCAGGCCAAGCTACAGTTTCTGAGAAATTTCCTGACAATGCTCAAGGGATTTCTGGTGCAGATGAAGTTCAAATATTGGTCGAGGACACTGTCAATGAGGGAAGCACACAAGAACCTTTGACTCAAAGTGTTGAAGAAGCTTCTGAACCTCAAGCTCCACAAGAACCATTGGTAGCAAATACTGATGCAAGCATATCAAATCCTGACGGTGTTCATCCTGACGCTAGTGGTGCTCCTGATGTTGAACCTATCCTGATACAGCCACTTCGTTCAAGACCAATGGATCATCCTATCACAGATTCACAAGATAAAATGAAAGGTATAGCTATTCCTGATCCTGATGATACTCATAGTACTGATGATGATGACTCTGATGATCGTGATGATGATGAGAATCGAAAAGAGAAGGAACAGCTTGCTACAGCACTCAAAATTAGTCTTGGAACTAATTTTGGTTCATCAAGTACATATATGGCTGGCAAAGCTTCCACTGGGAAAGATCAGAGACAAGATTTTTCTATTCCTTCCTTTAATCCTGCTGAGGCACTTAGACAGAATGAATGGAACAATTCATGGCACAGATCTGCTGAATCTGTAAGTTATTCTTCTGCTTTGGAACATGCCTATGATGCAGTGAAATCTATAGAGAATCAAGACTTGAAGAATCATCTGAAGGCTACAACTCTGTTATCCAAAAGCCTAAAAAGTGAGATTGATTCTATCAAGAACTCAACTGAGTTGGTGAGGAATGATATTTCTCAAAGTTTTACAAAGGTACCTACTACTTTTCAGCTAAGGGTAGTAGAATCCCAAGTGAAATCTGTTATTTCTGAACAAACCTCTATCAACAGAAGGATTGATTCTCTGAATACCAAGGTAACTGACATTCAAGCCTCTCTTTCCTTAATTTTGAATTTATTGTCAAATCCTGATGTCAAAAAGGGGGAGAAGGTTAGTCAGACAAAATGCACACCTGATCTAGTATTAAGGAATAATGATGATGATACTGGAGATGATGGTTGTGACAAAGTGATACAAGGAGAACCTCTGATGCTGCTGTTATGAAGTCTTCAATTCAAACTTCACAAAGTCAAACAACGCAGTGAACTCATGTTTCTAATTCTGGAGTTAAGACAGTAAGAACGTTGGTGCAATCTCAGATCCTGACGGAAGAACAAATCCTGACACCTGGTCATGGACATACTCTTGCTACAATTCCTGAAGGTGATGAAGATATTTTTATTGATAATCCTGAAGATGCATCAAATTTATTCCAGAAGTTTTCTACAAAAGATGGCAGAATTGTTACTCTATATCACACTGATAAAAGAGTTCAACAATTATATGCAAGAAAAGCACTCTCTACAGCAAGTGAAGAATATCCTGATCTCTCACATGAAGAATTCTTAAGACAACAGAGAGAAATGATGGAAAGCTTTAATAATCCTGCTCCTGCTAGAGGTAGAGGAGGCAGAGGTAGGAGAGGAGCTAGAAGAAGTAGAAGAGGTTCTTCAACTCAAACAATACCTAGACAGACAAGGTCTCGAGGGTTAAGAATTGAAGAAATTCCTGAACCTATTCAAACTCTAGTAGTTCCTGACAGATTTACTTTTGGCGATGATGGAAATATTGAAGAAGAACCTGAATTGAGAAGAAAATCAAGAAAATCAACTCTATGCAATACAAATCAAATTGAAGAATCTAATCCTGATGTTGTTCCTGATAATATTCAAGATCCTGATGATTCTGAAATTATGCAAGAGATTGACTTGATAATTTTATCTACTGTGGTTGATTTACACAACAAGGAAGTAGATGAAGAAGAAGAAGCCAGAAGAAGTGAAATTACAAGATCAACAAATAGAGATTTCAATCTCTATGTACAAAGGCTTAAACTCTCAAACAGAAGAGTGTGGAGGAACCCAAGCAGACAAGAATCTTCACTGGAAAGAAGCTATGCTTTTGAAAAGGAAAATGATAAGAAGTGGAAACATATTAGTACACTTAGTTGTGATACACTTATCAATTTTCAGTCTGGAGGAATTATTACAAACGCTTCAAGTGTTGTTGATTTATCTGGGATGGTTAGATCAAAAGCACTCTGGTTAAAGATGGTTTCAAATCTGAAGCAATTGACAAGTAATTCAAGAGGAGGTATTGGACACAGGGATGCTGAATATATAAATATGGCATATGTTGATCCTTACTCCTTAACTGAAATTGGAGGTACTTTAACTTCTGAAAACCTGAACAATTTACTAGTTGTTGATATAGTTATAGATTGTCATGATGGTTTTGACAAGAAAGAAAAGCTTCTGTTCTTCATGAAAGATGGTAGTGTGAAGATTTTATCTATTCAAGATCTGTTGATGAAAACTACACAGGAACTGAAATATGTTCATTATCTTTTGAGATCGAAGAATCAAATGTGCAAGGAATGGAGTGACATGATTTTGTCAACAATAAGAAGAAGACTGGATGGAAACAGTAATTTCAATGGTAATTATACACCCATGTACTTAAATCAAAGAGGTCAGGATGTGGAAATGCAAAGGGGTACTGCTGTTAAAGAAGTAACTTTTGGCATGACTCAACTTACTCTCAATCCTGATGGGAAGGAAATTGCTTATCTTTTGCTTGAAGAGCATAGTCTTCAGAAAAGCTCCATATTGAATCTCAGAGCAGCTATCTACCAGATTAATGAGGAAGATGAAGAACTCAGAAATCTTAAGGAAAGACTGATTCAAATTCTTGAAGAAAAAGAAGAAAATTTGTTATCCAACTTCTTGAAGATGAATTTGTTCTATCAAAGAATTTAAACAGATAAGTTGTTGCTGCAGATACTGTACATTTTGTATATATGTTTTTGACATCATTGAATCTTAGGAATCTATACTTTATTTCACAAAGTATGAGATTGGGGGAGATTGTTAGATCAGAATTCAATGATCGTCAGGAGCTAGACTCAACTGATCAGGATTGCTGACGTCATCAGGATTGCATGGTCGTCAGGATCAAGATACATATCAGGACTGGGATCAGGATTGATCATCAGGACTGGAAGCTGATCAGGATTCCTACTTCGAGTTATATTTGGAGTCTAGTTAAACATGGAAGTTTATTCTGTCGGTTCCTGGTTTGTAGTATGTAGCTATCAATTATGGATAGGTTTCAATCTTTGTAATTGATTAGGACTTATCAATGATAGAGAAGCTGTGTAGTATATAAACACAGTTTTGGTTTCGGTTTATGGGATAACATAATCGAATAGCAGCTCTCAAGAACATAGAATTTCTTGAGAGAGTTTTTGTAAGCTAGCAGCTCTCAAGAACATCAGAATTTCTTGAGAGAGTTTGTAACAGTTTTATATCAGATTTAATAAAGTTGTTATCTTTCTTTCATATTTGTGATATATACATTAAGAAGTCGATAATCTTATAGTATTGTATTCAACCCCCCTTCTACAATAGATTATTACTGGGCAACATCGGTTATATTTTTTTTAAAATAAAGATTGTAGGTAGCACGGAGATGTAATGCATAAAATGTATAAATAAAATTGTTGATACATAATATAAATAATATGAATCTGGTCTTTTAGTGGATATGCATAAAGGATAGAAGAGGCCCAACAGGTCATTAATCCTACCTCGGAAGAAACCCAATATAATTGGGAACATAATAAACGAGGAAACTTAACATATATAGGTGACTTGCTCCTATCAAATAGGAGCATGGGCCTAAACTGGATCTGAGACTAAAAAGAAAAGAACTATGTGGGCTTGATTTCTTATAAAAGGATACGTAGGCACCTTGAGAGGGGGATTCGAAATTCTACCATCTATGAATTAATCCTCTCAAGCTCAGCCCCAAATCACAAAAACCCTAATTCTCCCCCAAAATTGACATGGATATCAAATTCCTAATTTTAGAGCTCTATACGAATACCCGATTATAAATTTCATCTTGAACTTAGTCCATGACGAAAATTGGCTTCAGCATTTGGCGACGTCTGTGAGAATCGTATAGTGAAAAATTATGATTACAAATCACAACTATGACACGAAAATTCGGTAGTTCAAAGAACATGCGGGGAAGAGTTGGGAGAAGAAAGTGATTGTATTAAAGATTTTATGCAATTCACCGAGTATTCATGGAGGACGGATAAATATATTCGGACAAAAACGATCCAGGATGAGAGATCTCAGTGCAAATCATTAAAGTGCGGATAAACGATGTTACGATGAATCAGATCATATACAATCCCGTTAGATTCAAATACAAAGAAAAGCAATAGTTATGTATTGCTATTTCCCATTGGTCAAACAGCCCTTCGCAAAATTATTTTCCGTTGCTTGTTGTGACTGTACTCGTTGCTGACTCACATGAAGATAGTCTGATAGATGATCAACCCATATCCCTCCCTATAGCAGCAAGAGACTGTCATGACAACATAATGACCAGACCAGACCAGACAAAATCAAGTAGCAGTACACCTGATAATATGAAGTCATGTTATGCAAATCAAGTCATTATGTTACAATATCAGCATGGAAAAATCAAATGAGAAGCGAAGGTCAAAGCAGGTGCAGAACAGAAGAACAAGCAAGATCTATGCAAACAAGGAAAAATCTGAAAAAACATGATCAGATAATAGGTACAGCAACATTACATCATCAGGAATGTTAGCAAACAAAGCTGTTGTTGTGAGCACATGTTGTCAAACCAGTTCATCATATGTATGATTATACCAAGATAATGATAAGACAACCGAGTGTTAAATCAGGCGCTTTTCACCAACAACACTCCATAAGTCAACGGTCAGATCAACCATTGAATCCAGAAAATCAGTTTCGTACAACATACATCATCACCTCAACACGCATTAATTCCTCAGATTGACGAAGAAAGTATGCTCAATGCTCTCACCAAAGCTGGTACTCCTTTGCAATCCACAAACAAGAATGGGTGTTCAGTGCATCAAGAGCTCAAGACTCAAGTAATAGGAGTAGTGAGGGCTCCGGTCTTACATAGAAAGAAGAAGAACTAATCAGTTTCTAGTCTCGATTCATGCTGGTTTATACAACAATAAAGACGCAGCAGAAAAAAATGGAAGGTGGTTCTTCAGCCAACACTACAAGAAAAACACAATCAGACAACACTGATTAGACAACGCTCGGTCGAAAAAGTGTTGCCCAGAATTAACTGACAACGGTTATTTTTCAACCTCGAAAAAGTATTGTCTAATCCAGGGTGATTACAACGGTTTAAAAACCATTGTCTAGAAAATTGAATTAGACAAGGGTATTTTTTAAAGTGCTGTTGCGTAAGCGTGACTAATAGACAACTATTTTCAGCAGTACTGTGTGAATAAACCTAAGACAATGCTACAGAAAACCGTTGTTATAATGATACAACTGTTTTCTTAGCCATATTGTGCGAATAATCCTGAGACAATGGTGCAGGAAACCATTGTGGTAATGAGACAAGTGTTTTTTAATATTTATTGTTTTAGAGGTCTAAAAACAACGGTAGTTGTAGAATGTTGTCTAACTAGTACTTCTAACTAGTGTTTCATCCTAGATTGATGTTTCGATTATTTTAAAAATATTTATCGACTATCCAACCTTATGGATATCAAGATCCATGTATTTTGATGATATTACAAAAATTTCAGAAAAAAATAAATTTATTTGGTTTCAGATCTTAACGGTCAACTACTGATTTGACTGGTACTCACGTATGTTTTGTTTATTCGATTTCATAAATTTTTAAGACACTGGGTTTTTTTGAAAAAGTGTTGTATGTTATAGTATTTAACAATGATTTTGGTCGAAAACTGTTGTAATATATACACAAGGGTTTTTGCTTTGATCCGTTCGTTGTTGAATATTCTTTGTAACAATTGTTTATGTTTTTAAATCGTTGTATGATATACACAATGGATTTTTTTAATAAAATCCTTGTGTGAGTAACTACATACAACGCTTTTATTAGCTAAATCGTTGTCTGTATCAAAATCGTTGATTTTTCTTTTACAAATTTTATATGTTGTCCTTAATACATAAGTGTCACACACTTGATGCAATGTTATCATACGAATCTTGAATATTTAATATTATCCCACACTTGTTTCATTCAATTTTTTTAAAAATATTTATATGGTTTGAGATCTAAACGGCCAACTAGTGATTTGACTAGTAATTCTAAGAACTGTTTCGTCCCAGATTGATGTTTTGATTTTTTTAAAAAATACTTATCGACCATCCAACTATTTGGATATCAAGATCTGTGTATTTTAATGATGCAAAAAATTTAGAAAAAAATAAATTTATTTGGTTTGAGATCTTAACGGTCAACTAGTGATTTCACTAGTACTTCTAACTAGTGTTTCATCCTAGATTGATGTTTCAATTTTTTAAAAAATATTTATCGACTATCCAACCTTATGGATATCAAGATCTATGTATTTTGATGATATTACAAAAACTTCAGAAAAAATAAATTTATTTGGTTTGAGATCTTAACGGTCAACTACTGATTTGACTAGTACTTCTAACTAGTGTTTCATCCTAGATTGATGTTTCGATTTTTTTAAAAATATTTATCGACCATCCAACCTTATGGATATCAAGATATATGTATTTTGATGATATTACAAAAATTTCAGAAAAAAATAAATTTATTTGGTTTGAGATCTTAACGGTCAACTACTGATTTGACTGGTACTCACGTATGTTTTGTTTATTCGATTTCATAAATGTTTAAGACACTGTTTTTTTTTTGAAAAAGTGAAGTATGTTATAGTACTTAACAATGGTTTTGGTCGAAAAACTGTTGTAAAATATACACAAGAGTTTTTGCTTTGATCCCTTCGTTGTTGAATATTCTTTGTAACAATTGTTTATGTTGTTAAACCGTTGTATGATATACACAATGGATTTTTTTATAAAATCATTGTGTGAGTAACTACGATACAACGCTTTTATTAGCTAAATCGTTGTCTGTATCAAAATCGTTGATTTTTCTTTTATAAATTTTATTTGTTGTCCTTAATACATAAGTGTCACACACTTGATGCATTGTTATCATAGGAATCTTGAATATTTAATATTATCCCACACTTGTTGCATTCAATTTTTTTAAAAATATTTATATGGTTGGAGATCTTAACGGTCAACTAGTGATTTGACTAGTAATTCTAACTATTGTTTCGTTCCAGATTGATGTTTCGATTTTTTTAAAAATACTTATCGACCATCCAACTGTATGGATATCAAGATATGTGTATTTTAATGATGTTAAAAAATTTAGAAAAAAAAGAAATTTATTTGGTTTGAGATCTTAACGGTCAACTAGTGATTTGACTAGTACTTCTAACCAGTGATTCATCCTAGATTGATGTTTCTATTTTTTAAAAAATATTTATCGAATATCCAACCTTATGGATATCAAGATGTATGTATTTTGATGATATTACAAAAATTTCAGAAAAAAATAAATTTATTTGGTTTGAGATCTTAACGGTCAACTACTGATTTGACTATTACTTCTAAATAGTGTTTCATCCTAGATTGATGTTTCGATTTTTTTAAAAATATTTATTGACCATCCAACCTTATGGATATCAAGATCTATGTATTTTGATGATATTAAAAAATTTTCATAAAAAAATAAATTTATTTGGTTTGAGATCTTAACGGTCAACTACTGATTTGACTGGTACTCACGTATGTTTTGCTTATTCGATTTCATAAATGTTTAAGAAACTGTTTTTTTTTTGAAAAAGTGATGTATGTTATAGTACTTAACAATGGTTTTGGTCGAAAAACTGTTGTAAAATATACACAAGGGTTTTTGATTTGATCCCTTCGTTGTTGAATATTCTTTGTAACAATTGTTTATGTTGTTAAACCGTTGTATGATATTGTTATGGAATAAAAACTGAGCTTGTGAATTTAATGCTAAGGTTTAATGAGCTTCGAGTTTTAATGGCTGCACTTGTGTTTCGAGACTAAATCGGTCCTCACAAGATGCCTACGTATCTCAAGTGGTGTTGAGAATCAAGCCAAAGACGTAGTTCTGATTGTAGGATCAGGGACCTTATATAGGCGTCTGGAGCCTAGTATTTATGGTATGTTTAGGAGTCTTAGCGAATAAGTCTCCTTTTTGATATTGGATAAGCATTGTATTGCTTGCTGAATAAGTCTTTTCCTTGTTGATAAAGGTTATGACTCATTAATTGTGATTCTGGATCCTTCTTTGATGAATTTACCATATTTTGGACTCTTTTAATGAGTTGTATATTTTCCCTATTTATTAATTACGAAATTAATAAATAATCAGGGTTTCGGGCCTTGTTTATTGGGCCGTATTCTTGGACCAATCTAGGTCTAATTAATACATCATTAATTATATTTCTAGGGGTTATTTTCAGCCCATATCATTTGCCCCCCAATTTCTAGGAAAACTTTTCAAGCTTTCGTAGAAATTTTATTGACCTTTTTCGAGATTCGGGGTCTTTTTATCCTTTACCTAGGACTTTATTTACACTAGTGTTACACAAGTATCGCCTTGTTGCAAAGTGTGGAGCGACCTACACATTTACGACGATTGTTGCCTTATTCGAGGCTAATTTGACATTTATATGAAATATTCCTAATATTTTAGGAATTTTCATGTACCCACAGGTATTTTAATAATTATTCCTAATATTTTAGGAATTTCACGTACCCACAGGTATTTTTAATAATTATTCCTAATATTTTAGGAATTTTCATGTACCCACAGGTATTTTTAATAATTATTCATAATATTTAAGGAATTTTCATGTACCCACAGGTATTTTTAATATTTATTCCTAATATTTAAGGAATTTTCATGTACCCACAGATATTTTCCGAAATATTTTTTGAAATATTTCAAAAGTGCTAAATAGCATATAATATTTTCCAAAATTTTTTTTTCGGGAATTTTCTGCATTTTGCTATTTAATTAGTAATTTATGAAATTTATTTAACTTTCATCATTATTCTTGTCTCCTTTTCAGTACAGCCTAACGGAAATTTGTTCCCCGTGGGGGGACAACAACAATTAACACCACTGCCACGTGTCAGTCAGTGGGTGTGTCTTTGTCTGTTTTTGTTGTTCGAAGAGGGCAGTGCGCGGGTGGCGTGGCACACCCCCGCGTAGAAGGCATGTATACCAACCACGCGTCCCAGGCTGCTTCCTGGGCGTTGTTCGGAATTTCAATTTTTTTTTTTTTTTTTTTTTTTTTTGCTTGAAGAAAGAATTGTCTGGAAGGCGTGTATTACCCACGCGTACAAGACAGCCAAATAAGGCACGCGTCCCAGGCTGTTTCCTGGGCGTGGTTCGAGAATTTCATTTTTTTTTTTTTTTTTTTTTTGAAAAATTGTGGCCAGTTTATGTCTTCTCTGCGTGGCTTATCCCCGCCTACAAGGCATATTCCCAAGCAACGCCCACAAGGCTGCCTCCTGGGCGTTGTTCGCGATTTAAATTTTTTTGTTCGCTTTGATTTTGTCTCCTGGGCGGCGTTCACCCCCGCGTACAAGGAGGGGGTCGTGGACCACACTTGTAAGGATGCTTCCTCTTGTCTTCTAGGCGTTGGTAACCCCCGGGTACAAGACGGGGTTGTGAACCACGCGTCCCCGACGGTCTCCTGGGCGTTTTTGCCTCCAAGACGTTTTTCAAATCTTGATTCTTCAAACGTTTTTTGGGCGTTGGTCACTCCTGTGTACAAGACGGGGTTGTGAACCACGCCTCCGAGGCTGTTTCCTAGGCGTTCGTAGCTTTCTGGGCATTTTTCAACCCTTTATTTTTCAAATGTCTTTTGGACGTTGGTCACCCCCGTATACAAGACGGGGTTATGAACCACGCGTCCCAGACGGTCTTCTAGGCGTTTTTTGAGGTGTTTTCAACCTCAATTTTTGACCTCAATTTGGTCATAGGTCGAACAAAACGACCTCAGCTTTTCATGTATTTTCGGACTCGGTCTTTCGACCTCGTTTAAGGTTTCAACAACGCCAAACGTGGCTTACAGATACAAGAGCTAATTTGAGTTTTAACACCTTAGACCTGTTTTGAGGTTTCAACAACGCCAAACGTGGCTTGCAGATACAAGAACTAACTTGAGTTCTAGTACCTTAAGTTTCACATCGAGAGGTCTTCGTGAACGAAGATAGACATAACGTTTCACTCGTTTCTTTAATTTGAGCTTCCAGTATATCGAATCGAAGCTCGTTCTGAGCTCTACTTCCTCGAATTTTCAGGGGTTTCAACCCGTATATTAACCTTCTTCCAATAGGCCTCTTTAGGCTTTTAGTTGAGCTTGTAACATAACTCTTTGATCCTTCGGGATCTTCTATCCATGCATGTTATTTATGCATATTATGTTTCTTCGTTCTTGCATTCACTTATATTTATTTAGCTTTTCTTTTGTAAGGCAATTCCTAGTACTTGGCCTCTTGAATGGGCTGGCACTTTGATCAAGTGTTATTGGTACAACTTGTCCTTTTGTAGAACAATAAGGAAATACTCAAACAAAGATAAGTAATAAAATAGTGAATGAGAACTTGAAATATTTCCTTTGAAAAAGAGGGTTCGACCCTTACATAGTGCTTTACTACCTACTAAGAGCTTAAAAGCTCAGAATGGTTTCGTTGACCTTATTGCTACTTGTCCTATTTGTGAATCCTTTTAGGAAACAACTAAACATAATAAACTTTTTAAACTTGAGGCATGCCAAGTTTTTGGCACCTCAGTCCCTTCAAGGGTTCAGGCAACAATGCTCCAATGTGAGTGACTTTGTCTGGTTCTCCATCGTTTCTCGAATCCATAACCTTGATTGGGAGAACCTGCCCCCCAACTCCATCAGGCCTTAACGCGGCTACATAGCAACTCCTAGCCATCTTTTGATCTCCTTGTTCTTCACCAACCCCGTTCCTTGTTGGGAACTTGATTTTCAAATGGTAAGTTGAGGCAACAGTCTTGAATGCATGAAGGCCTGTCCTACCAAGGATTGCATTATAAGTCGAGGTTGCCTTTATCACCACGAAGTTCAGCATTTGAGTTGCTGTTTGTGAACCTTGCCCTATTGTCATAGGGAGCTGAATAGTTCCCTCTACTTTGGATTCAACCCCATTGAACCCATATATGGGCATGTTTGAAGGAGTCAGTTGTGAATCGGTGTATCCCATCTTGATGAAGGCGTCATGGAACAAGATGTCCACGGAAGCTCCATTATCTACCAGAACCCTCTTAGTTTTAGAGTTGCCTATTACAGGTATAATGACCAACAAGTCGTCATGGGGGAACTTCACCCCTTCAAGATCAGAATCATCAAAGCTAATAGCCACTTCTGCCCTGGCACGTTTCGGTGCTTCTCCTACAACAGTCATTATCTCTCGGGCATAAGCTTTCCTTGAGTTTCGGGAGGACCCAGCAGCAGTCGGTCCTCCAAATATCATGTTGATGACAGGCCCTCGGGGCTTAGGAGTACGATCTTGGTCGTTGTCCCTCCTATCGTAGTCTTTCCTTTCATAGTTTCCTTGTTGATTTCCTCGATTCCCATCCTTAGTGAACTTATCGAGTTTTCCTCTTCAGATTAAGAACTCGATCTCATCTTTCAGTTGTCTACAATCGTCGGTGTCATGACCAACTTCTTTATGGAAACGACAGAATTGATTCTTGTTCCGTTTCTCCAAGTCGGATCTTAGCGGCTTTGGCCATCGAAGATCTTCTTCCTTCTCAATTTCCATCAGAATTTGACTTCTTGAGGTGTTCAACCTTGCATATTCATCGAACCTGGGTCCGAAGTTGTTCCTTTTAGGTGGAGAGTCAGAATCTTTCGCTGTCCTGGGATATTTGTCCCTAGCGTCATACTCTTGAGTCTCCTTTCTCTTTTTTCCGTTTTCACTTGCTTCCACAGTGGGTTCATATTTTCTCATGCTCTCCTCAGCCTTGATGTATTTTCCAGCTCTATCTTGTAGTGACAACATGTTTTCGGGGGGATGCTTAGCCAAAGACCTCCTGAAGTGGTCATCGGTAGTTCCTTGCTGTAGGGCTATCATAGCCACTTTATCTTCCAAATCTGGGACTTTTATAGCCTCCTTAGTGAATCTACT
Source organism: Heracleum sosnowskyi (assembly GCA_030848705.1). Lineage (NCBI taxonomy): Eukaryota > Viridiplantae > Streptophyta > Magnoliopsida > Apiales > Apiaceae > Heracleum > Heracleum sosnowskyi. Next base: position 88,249,599 of record CM061245.1, read on the forward strand.
CAAGTATTCTCTCAATGTTTCATTCTTGTCTTGTCGAATCCCCATAAGAGAGGCGGAACTTTTCTCATGTATCTTCCCACTAACAAATTGATTGATGAACGCCTTACTCAACTCTTTGAAGGATCCAATAGAATTGGGCGGAAGGCGACTGTACCAACGTTGAGCCATGCCCGCCAGGGTTTGTGGAAACGCCCTACACTTTACAGCGTCATTGGCAGGCTGCAACAGTAGTGCATTTGAGAAGGTTCTTACATGATTTGCGGGATCTCCCGTTCCATCATAAGCTTTGATGGTTGGCATTTTAAACTTTCTGGATATAGTGGCCTTCATTATCTCTTGAGTGAAGGGTGGTGTAGGATCATCAGGATCTCCTAGGGGCAACAAAACAGTAGGATCACCCCTTGGGGCTTCAGCCCTCTTGGTTCTCCTTGACGGTGGATCCAAATTGATTATCGGGACTCCTCCCATTCCTTGGTTTTGTGTCCTTGCGGCTTCTTCTTCAGCCAGTAGCTTCTTGAGCCTTGCAGTCTCGGCTTCATGGGCCGCTAGTTTCTCCCTTGTAGTTTGGGGTCGTTCTCTATTGGTTTGAGAAGAACGTCTTCTTCTTGGGGCAACATCCCTCTCATCTCTTGTTGAGTAATTTTCATCCTCGGTATAGGGACCAGAATAGTCTAGGAAAGGGATTTCTCTAGTTTGTCGATTTTGGGGTCCCAGACCTTGAATGTAAGGGGGCACATAGGCTTCATGATAGATGGGATTAGTCCCACTGCCGCCCACCGGGGGTCGAGGAGGCATACCGTAGGTTGGCATGCCCAGAGTTTGAGTAGCATACTGGGGGAGATCAGTAGTGTGGAGTTGAAGGCTACGAGGTGCGCTCATGAGCAGCGGGGAGGTCGTGATCGGTTGCTGGTGAACGGTCTCTTGTGGATTAGATCCATGAATAACCATCTGCAGGGGATTCGTCCCTTCAACCGAAATCGGGATTTCCGGTCCTTGAGTGTTGGTGGGGATATTCGCCCCTTCAATGCCAGTAGTTGGCGGTGGTTGGTTCCCGCGAGTATCAGCCTCAGAGGTGACAGGGCGATCTTCGGGAGTTTGAGTATCTCGAGCTGTTCTTCGCGTGTTTGCCATGGTTGATGTTGTTTTCCCACAGACGGCGCCAAATGTTATGGAATAAAAACTGAGCTTGTGAATTTAATGCTAAGGTTTAATGAGCTTCGAGCTTTAATGGCTGCACTTGTGTTTCGAGACTAAATCGGTCCTCACAAGATGCCTACGTATCTCAAGTGGTGTTGAGAATCAAGCCAAAGACGTAGTTCTGATTGTAGGATCAGGGACCTTATATAGGCGTCTGGAGCCTAGTATTTATGGTATGTTTAGGAGTCTTAGCGAATAAGTCTCCTTTTTGATATTGGATAAGCATTGTATTGCTTGCTGAATAAGTCTTTTCCTTGTTGATAAAGGTTATGACTCATTAATTGTGATTCTGGATCCTTCTTTGATGAATTTACCATATTTTAGACTCTTTTAATGAGTTGTATATTTTCCCTATTTATTAATTACGAAATTAATAAATAATCAGGGTTTCGGGCCTTGTTTATTGGGCCGTATTCTTGGACCAATCTAGGTCTAATTAATACATCATTAATTATATTTCTAGGGGTTATTTTCAGCCCATATCAGATATACACAATGGATTTTTTTAAAAAATACTTGTGTGAGAAACTACGATACAACGCTTTTATTAGCTAAATCGTTGTCTGTATCAAAATCTTTGATTTTTCTTTTATAAATTTTATTTGTTGTCCTTAATACATAAGTGTCAAACACTTGATACAATGTTATCATAGAAATCTTGAATATTTAATATTATCCCACACTTGTTGCATTCAATTTTTTTTAAAATATTTATATGGTTGGAGATCTTAACAGTCAACTAGTGATTTGACTAGTAATTCTAACTAGTGTTTCGTTCCAGATTGATGTTTCTATTTTTTAAAAAATACATATCGACCATCCAACTGTATGGATATCAAGATCTGTGTATTTTAATGATATTAAAAATTTTAGAAAAAAATAAATTTATTTTGGTTTGAGATCTTAACGGTCAACTAGTGATTTGACTAGTACTTCTAACTAATGTTTCATCCTAGATTGATGTTTTGATTTTTTTAAAAATATTTATCGACTATCCAACCTTATGGATATCAAGATCTATGTATTTTGATGATATTACAAAAATTTCAGAAAAAAAATAAATTTATTTGGTTTGAGATCTTAACGGTCAACTAGTGATTTGACTAGTAATTCTAACTAGTGTTTCGTCCCCGATTGATGTTTCGATTTTTTTAAAAATACTTATCGACCATCCAACGGTATGAATATCAAGATCTATGTATTTTAATGATGTTAAAATTTTTTGAAAAACATAAATTTATTTGGTTTGAGATCTTAACGGTCAACTAGTGATTTGACTAGTACTTCTAACTAATGTTTCATCCTAGATTGATGTTTTGATTTTTTTTAAAATATTAATCGACTATCCAACCTTATGGATATCAAGATCTATGTATTTTGATGATATTACAAAAATTTCAGAAAATAAATAAATTTATATGGTTTGAGATTTTAACGGTCAACTACTGATTTGACTAGTACATCTAACCAGTGTTTCATCCTAGATTGATGTTTCGATTTTTTTAAAATTATTCATCGACTATCCAACCTTATAGATATCAAGATCTATGTATTTTGAAGATATTACAAAAATTTCATAAAAAATAAATTTATTTGGTTTGAGATCTTAACGGTCAACTACTGATTTGACTAGTACTGACGTATGTTTTGTTTAGTCGATTTCATAAATGTTTAAGACACTGGTTTTTTTTTAAAAAGTGTTGTATGTTATAGTGAAGGGTTTCGAGCACATAAACGCAACGGAAAACGTAAAAATAAATCAAAATTCGAAACCCATCCGCAAGATCCATACGAAAACAAAAGATTTAATTCGGAGATTAAGAATAAATACCTTAAGAAGCTTTAACAGTTCATTAATGGAAGATTAATGGATATCCAAAGCTTGTTCAATCACCATGTATCCCGCTCTCGTGATCTACACTCTACGTTATCCACACGAACGCTTTTCTTGAAGGATTGATGTGTACTAGCACCCGAAAACTACTTCTTTCTCTCTCTCTTTTCCTGCTCTCATAAGCGGCTAGGGTTTTAATATTAAAACGTTTTTCTCATTAAAATCAGCCCTCTTTTAGAGTTTATATACAGAAGAAAATAAGTTTTCTAATTATAATCCAATTATAATAAAATACTCATCCGAAATTCCAATTTATTATTTAATTAAGTCACACTTAATTAATTAATAAACTCTAAAAGAATTACTCTTATGACACTATTAACATGTGTAATCTCACGGCGGGTCAATCCAGTATCATGTACTCTTAGATGCACCTATGTTTTGACTTTAGTATCACCATACCTATGACCAATGAGATGTGGTCATCAGTCAACAAACATACTAGTCTCTATGCATTATTATTGTCCTTAAATAATAACACTCGACTAGGGATATTTAGGCATAAAGATACTATTCATATAATCTCATTTTTAAGGCACATACTTAAAGATATCGAATACCTATCATAATTCCAAGGACATTTATTATGCTAACATTTATAACGCAGTAAATAAAGACATAATAAACTAATAATAATAATCAATAAAACATAATTTATAATAATAAAATGTTTTCTTTAAAACATAAAAGTATAGTCTGTAGAGCACTAATACTAAGAATCTCCCACTTGCACTAGAGCCAATTTCCCATGTATCCAATACATTTGGAACTAGTGTGACTTACATGCTTCTGCTGCGACAAAGCCTTAGTCAGTGGTTCTGCAATATTATCAATAGTATGCACTTTACATATAAGTATATCTCCTTGATCATTAATCTCATTAATAAGGTGATATCGCCTTAGTAAATTCCCAAAACATCCTCTTTGGCTACTTCTCTAGTATCAATATACTAAGCCTCGATTGTAGAATCATTTACGGTTCTTGCTATGAACTATTCTAGCTTACAACACATCTATTTAGACAAAATACAAATCCAGACTAAGACACAAAACCGTCTTGTCTGTCTAGAAACTAACATCCGTGTAACATTTTACATCCAGCTTCCCATCTCCTCCATATACCAAGAATGAGTCTTTAGTCCTCTTCAGGCACTTAGGAAGATTCTTGATTCCAATCAAGTGACCATCACTTGGATTAGACTGGTACCTGCTCGTCATGCTTAAAGCATATGAGACATCATGATGAGTACATATCATCACATACATTATGAAACCAATTTCCGAAGCATATAGAACTACATTAATGTGGTCCATATCATCCAATGATTTTAGACCATTTATTTTGAGATCACTATCTCATAGACATGGGAACATTTCCTTTTTAGCCTCTTTGCATCCCTAATTGGTGTAATACATTGTCAATGTATGTACTCTGACTTAAGCCGAAAAATATTCGTGATGTATCTCTATAGATCATGATCCCTAAGATATAGGACACATCTCTTAAGTCTTTCATCTAGAAACTATTTCTCTACCAAGTCTTAACAGTCTGTTGAGAAAGTATGTCATTCCTTATTTGTAATATATCATCTACATATGATACTAGGAATGCCACATGGCTCCCACTAACCTTCTTGTAAACACACGGTTCATCTTCATTTTGATTAGAGCCAAACTATTTGATTGTTTCATCAAAAACGTATATTCCATCTCCTCGAGGCTTACTTTAATCCATAAATGGATCGACTTATCTTATAAACTATTCTAGCAAAACTTGGATCTATACACTACAACATATATAGGATTCACCAACATTAATTTTTGTGTTACCAGCAAAAATGTTACCTAAGATAACTAAATATTAATATACGGCAATACAATGTTTTGGTGTTAGCGTTGATGTAATTTTGTGTTACCATAAACATAATTAAAATTTTATTGTAACATAAATTAAAGTGTTACAGTTGATAATTAAAAAAAGCGTTACCAAAACAAAAAAAAATAAGCGGGATAAAAGTTAAAAAAATTCAAAGCAGGCGGCAAAAATTTTGGTCCAAAAAAGACCAAAACTTTTGGGTGGCCAAAATAAACAAAACAAACCCGCTCACTCTCTCAAAAACAAAATACCTCACAAAACAAACCCGCTCTCTCTCTCTCTCAAACTCCATCTCAAAATTAGGGTTCTTCGCGGATTTTCATGGGTTCTAATTAGGGTTCTTCACGGGCTTTCCAATTAGAGCTCTTACGGTTCTTCACGGTGTAGTTAGGGCATTTCACGATTTTAATTAGGGTTCTTCAAATTAGGGGTTCTTCAATTAGAGCTTCAATTGAGTCTTCACGGTTTGAGCTTCTTCAAATAGAGCTTCATACACGGTTTGGGTCTTCACGATTAGGGCTTATCAACAAGGTAATTTTTCTTCTATATTGTTTAATTAGGGTTCTTTAATTGGGGCTTAACTGTTATACTGTTTAATTAGGGTTCTCTAATTGGGTTCTTTAATTTGTGTTTTGTATTCGTGGTTGTTTTGTGTTTTGTTTAATTTGGGTCTTCACAATGCATGCATAATTGGGTTCTTTGGTTAGACTATACCATTGGAAGTGCATTAATGGTATAACTGAGTCCGCATTTGGTGAAATATTACAACTGATGAAAGAGACTGTTCCCGATATTAATGTGCCTGCCTCTTTTAATTCCGCTAAAAGAATCATCAAGGATTTAAGACTTGGCTGTTTTTTTGGTTTATGGTTTGTATGAATACCCGTGTTTCATTTCAAATGATAGATATGGTTTAAACGACTTGTTTGGATTTGATTTAGTTATATGGGGCATTCAAGTATCAACCAAAGTTTAAGAAATTAAATTGATTATTCAATTTCCAACATTTAAAATAAACTCAATACCTGTTGTTCATTTAACAATTGTTTGGTTGTGTGCCTTCTCATATTTGTCTCTGTTTGATTATGCTGTTTTTGTAGCAAAATGGAGCACATGCAACCTGATCAAATTGAACAAACTGTCAAGGGTGAAAATTATCAAAATGCAGCAGAGAAGTCAAGTGATTTTAAAAGTGATATTTTATCTCGCACGCCAGCTAAAGCAAATGAGACTTTACCAAACAAGTACAGAAGGGATGCAACTGAACTTCCACAAAAGTGGGTATTATAGATTCATCTCACCTACTACTTACATTGTGTTATATGAGAAATGTAGGATTGATTACTTATTAGTCATATTTTGTTTCTCTGTTTTTCCTTGCAGATACAAGACAATCTCAGACTTTTTTGATGGTATGACTACTTCAGTGAGGTTGCTAAGTCTACGTAAAAAGTCTACTACTTTTAGGAATATATCTACTCAAGTTCAAATACTTGCACGGAGGTTTAGCTTCTCTCTTTTTAGTCTTTTCAAATTTACTAATTTATGTGTTATTTGAATATATTACTCGTCTTTTTTGAATATATTATCATGCTGTTGATTTTTTGGGCCATTCTTCCACGTAAACGTCAAGATTTGACTAGATATTCAAATTGCACATAATCGATTTAAAGCTAAGGGATCATAATCTATTTAGCGATAAAAAATTCCTCAATCCCCATAATCCAGTGGCATTGATAACAAATTGAAAAACTGAGTACCCATAGTAGGTACATGTGAAATATGTATAAACACACACTTTCAACTTACTATATGGAATTAGAGAAATCTGCGAGAGAATATAAGTGAAGGAAACTTACTATATGTGAACGAGCTAGTTGCTGCCAATGATTTGCAAAGTTTACTAATTAAGAGTTGAGCTTAATATGTCTATTACGATTTATGTGAACGAGAATTGTATGTGCTCATTGGGTACTCAAACAAACTGGTTTTATATTGAAAGTTGTAGGTTTGGTTGAAATGTAGGTACTTTTACTTATTGCCTATTGGTTGGGAACTTTTCAATTTCACTCGTCTGATGATAGGATTACCAATCAAAGTGGATCACCATCACGCCAGCAGATTTTCTCTTGCCTGCCTGACATTGTTAATATCATTAATAACATTTTCTAGTGTGCCAACTGTTCTTCAATAACGAAAGAGGAACTTGTGCATAAAATAATCATGAATGCTCTTGATGTAGTTGAGAAAAGTATGTACAGATGCTGCTATCTCTTACATTTCTTCTTTTGTACAACTGTTTAATGGTTTTACTTTATTATCTTGAAGGAGAGGTTGAAGAACAAATAGACCTACTTGAAAAGCTTGGTCCAGATTGGATTGGCAAGAAGTTGGCTCCTAGTGGTGATATCTTGTACAAGTCAGTATCTCATTCTCTGTTTATTTACTGTGATACTATATGTTGATAGTAGGTTTTTTCCTTATTGTGCAATTTACCAGTTCCTTCCGGAGAACAAACCTAAATGAGAAATTTTTGGAGAGGAAAATGAAATCTCCCTTTTCCCCTATATATATGTATATACTGATTGGTAGAAAGTAAATGAAGGAACAGAGTAGCGAGCAGAAGAACCATACTCTTTTTACTGCCTCCAAGTTGTGAGATTGGTCTTAAGATAACTAACATTTTCCTAGATATTATTTAGCAGCAACTGGAACTGATAAGTTCATAGAATTTTCAAAAACTAATAAAGAAAATAGTATAAATTTTGAATAGCAAATTTTTCTTAAGTAATGTATTCAGTACTATTGCAAATTTATAGTGATGTTTTCAAGTCCATCAGTAAAATCCTTTTATAAGTTTATAGTTTTGTTATTTTCATCCTTTTCATCTACGTATTACATGCTGATGCTAAAATAATTCTTGATGCTGGGGAAGTGTGGAGGCTGCTAATAAAATTATTCGTGGTGACAAAAACCATAGCTCCTCTTGGCTACTTGGGAGGTTTATTAGGAAAAAGGAACCAAAGGAAAAGCCTGCAACTACATGTGGCGCTTCTGATCAGTACATGGCAGACTTAACAGCAAAGATTCGGGCTGAACTAGCACAAGAGATGGAGGAGAAAGTTGACAAAAAAGTTCAAGAGGTGATGACAAAGTTGGCTGAGAAGAATCTGGGGTTGAAGTTTAATATTGACGAGTCAAGTGTTTCTGGTGGAGATGACGACGATACTCCGTGACGGGTCTTTATTAGTACTTTATTACTGTTTCTGATATTGTGATGGTACTTTTGAAAATTTGTTTTTTATGGTACTTTTGTGAACAATATTGTGATGATACTTTATTAGCGTGATTGTAAAACTAAGTTTGCTTGTCTAAGTACCTTTTGGTGTTTGTTTAATGACATGGAATATATGTTCATGGTGATGCTAATCCGATGCATTTGGTTTTTGTTGGTTATAAAATGTTACTAAGATACGAAAATGTGTTGGCAAAAAATTAATGATATTGTTGAACAATTAATGTTGCAATAAAGTAAAATGGTGTTGCCAAAATACAAAAAACTGTTTCACAAATAAGTGTTGGAATAAAATAGTGGGTGTTGGCATAGGGTCTATTCCAACGCTTTTCTTAGTGTTGGCAAAGACAAGAAAGTATTGCCATTGGGTATACGGTAACAGTTTTTTCATGTGTTACTGCAGGTTCATCAAGTGTTGGCATAGACCCCTACAACCACGGTGCAAAGTCCAACACTTCGAAAATTGGGAAAAGTGTTGGCGTAGGCTATTTTTTGGCTTCCAGCAACACTAATCATGATTTTTCACACTTTTTTTAGGTGTTGGCAAATGTCATATATGGTGTAGTGATAAAACCTTCAGGTTGTGTCATGTACACAACCTTTTCAACGCTCCCATTCAATAAAGTAGTCTTGACATACATTTGCCAGATTTCGTAGTCATAGTAAGCAAGCCAAATCCTGATGGATTTGACCATTGCCACTGGTGAGAAAGTTTCATCATAGTCAATACCATGAATTTACTTGAAACCTTTTGCCACCAGTCGTGCCTTATAGGTCTATACATTACTATCCATGTCAGTTTTCTTCTTGAAAACACACTTGCACCTTATAGGTTTTACCCCTTTAGGTGGATCAACCAAAGTCCATTTTGGTTTTTCTTACATGGAATCCATCTTAGATTTCATGGCCTCCTGCCAACTTTTAGATCTTGGAATGTTCATAGCGTCTTGGTAGGTAAGAGGCTCATTATCATTATTCACAAGAGTTAAATCACCATCCTGAGTCAAGAGAAATTCATAATATCTCTCGGACTCATGGTGAATCCTACCAGACCTACGAACAACCTGTGTTTCTTGAGCAGTATTGTCATTAATATTTTCTTGTACATTCTGCTCTTGTTCCAACTTCAGTTCAATGTTATCTTATGGTTCTTGATCCTCATCGAGATCTATTTTCCTCCCACTATTTCTTTTAGAAAGAAATTCTCTCTCAAGAAATACAGCAGTTCGAGCAACAAACACTTTGTTCTCTGGAGGATTAATGAAGTAATACCCATTTTGTTTTAATTTGGTATCCCACAAAATTACATTTATCTGATTTTGGTCCTAGCTTGTCAGAGGTTAAACGTTTCACAAACACTTGGCATCCCCTAATTTTCATAAATGACATGCTATGACTTTTCTCTGTCCATATCTTATATGGTGTCTCCTGAACCATTTTAGTAGGAACACGGTTTAGTGTATATGCACATGTCTCTAGGGTATAACCCCAGAAACTTATTGGAAGATCCTCTTGACTCATCATCCATCACACTATGTCCAACAAAGTGTGATTTTAGTTCTTAGAAACCCCTTTCTTTGAACCTTTTCTACTTCAGCTTAATATTCTTTGAAATTTTCAAAAGATTCGAATTTGTTCTTCAAAAGATATCCATATTCGTATCTACTGAAATCATCAGTAACCGCTATAAAGTAGTAAAACCTACCTTCTGCCATCGTACGTATATGACCACATACATCACCATGTATAAGTCATAATCGGTCGATGACCCTTTCACCATTTCTAGTAAAATGGGTTTTTTTGTCTTTTTACCAAATAAACCAAGATTCGCATTCTTCGTATGATTCATAATCAAACTTATCCAATCATCCATATCAGTATGTAAATTGGAAATGCATTTCTTATAATATGGCCTTAATTACAGTGCCAAAGGTAATGTTTGATTTGAGTCATTTTAGAACATATAAATTGTTAACTAATTGTGCAACATCATTAACCTTTTCATTGAAATGTAATAAACAACAATTGTTATAAATCCAATTAAAATGAAAAATCTTTCTTGTCCATACAAGAAACCAATATAATGTCTCTACTCTTAGAGGCACGTAGTTACAATTATCAAGTTCTAAACTTAGCCTTATAGGCAAAATTAAGTAACGAGTTACTTCAACTAGAGCAACAACTTTTGCTCCAATTCTAACCCGAAACCTGAAGCTTGACCCTCGCCGGTCTTCTTCTTAGATCTTCCAAATAAGCATGACAGTTTAACTTCCAGTCTTTCGGTTTTCCACAGAAGCGACAATCGTCTTCTTTAATTAGCAACACCTCCTTTAGGCGACAAAACCTCTTAGGATTGGAGTTTAATATGGCTATAGAATTAGATCAAATCTTCTTTTTTCCATTCCATTTTCCTTTCCCAAAACATTCCTACATTCACCATCATTATGGGAGTAGTCCATGCATTTATCATGTTGCTTACAGCAGTTCTCAACGTGCTTCACAACTTAATGAGTGCTATGTCTATCTCATTTATTTCGTTGTTCACTAACTAATTGAGAATAGTTATTGTTCAAAGATTTGTATGATCAAATCATTCTGAGTCTCTAGACCAATCTTGGAAACCCAAAAAATAATAATCCAGGTACTCATTATACCCTATCATCTTTAGAACATCTGGACCAACCGAATCTCAGTTTCCCTACTTGTAGGTGTATGGTGTGTTGCTATTGTCAAATCCCTTTTGACGAGCCTTTTCCTCAAACATCTTTTAAGGTGCTCAAATATTTCATAAGCATCCATATGCTCATATTGTTTCTTGAGCTCAACACTCATAGTTGCAAGCATGAGACACGAAGCATCATCAGTCGAATCATCAATTTGCTTCCAATAAGCATTATGTTCGGCACATCTTACATTCTCAGCTAAAAGGTAAGAATAATTTGACTAACATATACTGCAGGTATAAGTGCTCAGATCTCTGAATTAGTAATATAAGTGTCACGTCATGTTACTGAACATATACTGCAGGTATAAGACCTAAAAGTTCTGTAGCTGAGAGACTTGCTACCATGTGTGTCCTACCTCTGCTTCTGGCGGGTGTCCTAGGAAGTCCAAGTAAGCATGAAAATTTAACAGAGTACTTGAGGAGTTTGTTAGTCCAAAATGCTGTGCAGGAAAACCAGCCAGTGAGGAGGAATGCAGAGATTGTTAATGTTGTTCGCTTCCTTTGGTCCGTACCTTGTTGCTGAGATGAATATATGTTTAGAGTTTGCACTTTGTTACTGAAACATATAAATACTAACTTTCCACTGTGGAAATGCAGCACTTTTGAAGGACATCATAACATGGTTTTTAATATCTTATGGGAAATGGTTGTAAGCTCCAACATGAATATGAAAGTTCGTGCTGCTAATCTATTGAAAGCCATAGTAAGACTATCACTGACTTACAGTATTCATATATTGTTTAATATACCCAAATACATTGCTAACTCTTGTCTGTTTTGTGTTTGCAGGTTGCATATATTGATCTGAAGGTGGCATTGATGCATGTTTTGCCTGCTCTTGTAACTCTTGGTTCTGACCAAAACTTAAATGTCAAATATGCAAGCATAGAAGCATTTGGGGTTGTAGCACAGCAGTTCAAAGATGACATGGTACTCCCTGCTCATGACAACTTAGAATTGATTTTTTTTTTTTTGGGTTAGAAGCTTTTGTATAACGGCTATGGCATTCTTTTCTCTGTAGATTATTGACAAAATACGTGTTCAAATGGATGCTTTCCTTGAAGATGGATCACATGAAACTGCAATTGTTGTTGTGCGTGCATTGGTGGTTGCTGTACCACATTCAACAGATAGATTTAGAGATTATATCCTTAATATTTCTCATGTACATGATCGGTGTTTGACGTAGATCTACTAGCTCTTATTATTAGTTCCAGACAATTTTTGATCCCAAGTCACAATAAATGTTTCTTAACTTAATATACATCTTTTGTCCAAGATTTGCATACTTTTAGCTGCACCAATCCCTTCAAGTGATGTGGTACGTCGACGTGACAGATCCAATGCTTTTTGTGAATGTATCCGTGATGTAGATTCAATTAATTATATGTTTTCAATTATACCTAATTGTTTGATGGTCTGACTTAGAAAAGTTTTTTAGAATTTAGAGGTTTACATAAGATGTTTATCTTTTATGAGGGTCAAGACGGTAGATGTATGGATCATCGAGAATATTTGATTATCAAAATTATCATTTTGAACTTGGGAGATGCAGCTATGTGTTGACTGGTTTTACTTTCTCTTTTGTCCTAGATACATATATATCTGACCCTTCACTGGACAGTTTCATAACATACTCGTGCCAACTTCAGCTGATCGGCATGGAGTTTGGAATCAGTGCAAACAGAACCCGGCAACATGTTCACCAAATCAGATAGATGTTCTACAAGGTTGCTTTTGGTCCCTTCCATTTTTACTATGATCACTGTTTGCTGCTTAATCATTTAATAGATGTATAAAATATAAAACCTCTGCTGCATAAGTCTAGATCTACTTGTGTAAGCCATTATTAAGAGTTTTCTCTTATTGCATCGTATCCTTACCACATTTGTCAGTTATATATCATCAATGGATGTTGATTACTTGAATACATTTTGTAATTTAGTATTCAGACAGGAAATGCTTAATGCTTTGAGATTATTTATGGACTCACGTCTAGGGGGATTGTTACTGAGAGTCCTTATTTGTCTGGCCAGTTGTTACTGAAGTGAATTCTTTTTTTTACATTATTGTAATTTTACTCTTATGTAGGATAACATTGATGAGATAACTTGGCAAACTTACAAGGGACAACTGACTGAGAAGTGGCTTGACACAGGGCCAACAGACTCAGATTGCTGGTAATGAATAGAGGATATTGCAGGTACCATATTACAATTAGGACATTTAGTTTGTGACTATGTGCATGATCATGCTTTCTTTCACCTATCACTAGAGTTATGATATTTTTCTCTTTTCTTAGATGATGGAAGAGCTTCAAAATTTACAAGAATTAAATGAAAGTATAAAGGAGTAAATTTGATAGTACTAAATTGCACTACTAATGCCATAATGTATAGTAAATTGCTGGCTAGCTTTTTGTAACGGCCACATATCACTAGGACCTGACCTACTGGGGCTCCAAGATTTTCATCATATAATGAGTCTCCAAGTGCCCGATCAGTAGCCTCAATAGGACCCATCCCTTCCCCACCACCCATTAGCAACACAGCAGGAAGATCCATATCCATTACAAGGTAAAATTAAAATGTTGAAGGAGACATTGCATTTTAGTGACAAACTGAAATTATTTGTTTTTCAAGGAGATTAAGTGTAAAATGTAAATCAATACTTCCGAACTAAAAGACCCAAGTGCAATTTATAAAACAAGTAGGTTGTTTGCTGAAAGAAAATACAGATCTACTTGTAGTATGTTGAACAAGGTGCTTGCTCAAATATCTCACCAGACATTATTGAGATTTGCTTGGTGATATAGGAATATTTTTTTTTACATATGAAAATGATAGAGCTCAATTATTGCAAATCATAGTAAAGATGATGATATCATGAGTTGTATGAATACTTATTATTGATATAGTAATACTTAGTGCTACCTTCTGTGAACTTAGGAGCTTGCCGGCATAAGAAAATTGAGGCCTATTTGTTGAAGTGAAAGAAGAATATATACAAGGACTGACTTGTAGAGTTCTGTTGCTGTAAAGCGCTGATGAAGATGGGTTTGCTGCATCTACATCATGTCACCATTGTGTTCCTCTACGGCTCTACCTGTAATTTGTTCCTTTATTGTCCACTAGTATTGTTTTAAGATGGATGTGGTAAGAATTTGTGGATGATTTATGGAATGTGGAAAGTGGATGATTTTTGTAAATGATAGGTTATGGTAGATGGTATGTAAAGAGTTGGAATTGCATTGTCGGATGAAATTATGGCTAGGTGCCTTTATTTTTGTTGGATGGTTTTTGTTGAAATTATAAGTAAATTAATTTTTATTTCCATCATCCTCTAGTCCTAAGTGTGCCTCCATGCATCTTCTTCTCGCTTTCATCTCAGGTCCGACATCCCCTTAAGCTTGGTCACTTCCAAGACAATTAAAATGGACCTCGGTCTATTAGGTTTTTGTAAACCTCAAATCATTCTTATTCCTATATTAATTATTATTTAAATCAATACTATTATATAAAGGAGAAGACGGGGGCGGTGAGGTGGCGCTCTCAGATCGCTTCGTTCTATTTTTCTAATTTTCTCAATTTTTTGAATTAATTATATTAAAAAATTGAAAAAATCTCAATTACCTTTTAAATGTTTACTAATAGAGGAAACATATAATATTTTTGCATTTAAAATCCATACTAATGGATAAAGTAAATATACAATAGATCTTTACTAATGGAGAAAACTAAATATCACTAATGGAAGAAACTAAATATTCAATTATAATATTTTTGCCTTCAAACTATCTAAATTAGCAAAAAAGTGTATCACCTTACATTATTTTGAACTTTCCTCTATTATTATCTAAATATTCTCATAATATTTTTAAATATACAATAGATCTTTACTAATGGATAAAACTAAATATCACTAATGAAAGAAACTAAATATTCAATTATAATATTTTTGCCTTCAAAATATCTAAATTAGCAAAAAAGTGTATTACCTTACATTATTTTGAACTTTCCTCTATTATTATCTAAATATTCTCATAATATTTTTTTATGAATCATCAATCAATACTATTATATAAAGTAGAAGACGAGGGCGGCGAGGGCGGTGAGGTGGCGTCTCTCAAATTGCTCAAATCTATTTTTCTAATTTTCTCAAAAATTTGAACTTCTTTTTTTAATCTTCGAATTTGTAGTAAAGAAATAACTAAATTATTACTATTATGTTTTTTTTAAATGATGGAGATTAACTTATTTTCTCCCAAAATCAAATCATCATACTTATTATTTCCTAAACATCCTCCTCAAATCAAATTATGATGGTAATATTGGTCTAAATTTTTTCCAACTTACGATCCTAATCACAAAATTATCTATAATCCTCTCACGAAGGCTTGCTTTATTTAATCAAGACTAACTTCTCCTTCAAGAATCAATCACCTATATAAATAAAATCTGCACCATGTCAGATACGTATTCTAACTTTTGAATTCATACTTCTACATAATTTTGACTTTATTTTAATTATTTTTTGTTTAGGTACGATCTAGCTTGTGTTTGATTTGTATATTGTACATCAAGCTTATGAGTTATGGAAGACTTTTTATGCATTGAATTCCAACTTTATATCTATTGATTTTTTGGCAGTTGGCACACTACTCTCTATTATATTAATTTTAATAGTTCTTTTGATTGACGCTACAGAATGCAGCAAAGGTTGATGTAGAATTAAAAAATTATGGCAAGTTGGCAACCAGGAAGCAAGGAGAAGGTAATAAGGATAAAAGCCTAAAGTGCATATATATAAGAATCAGAGGGATGCGGAAGTTGAGTAGATGAATTTCCAGTTGGCAAAGAAGAAGGTCATGTGGTCTCAGTCTACAGAGATGGCCGAAGTAGAGGCACATATGACAGTGTGTACACGGGAAGCAACACTGCAGATTGAGATGGAGAAGCAAAATGCTTTGACAATGACTGAGAAACTTAAGGCTCGTAAGGCCAACATCGATTTTGACATATAGGTAATAAACTATATCATCAATGATTTCTTCATCTATTACTTCATCATATTTATTTAGAGTTAGTTGTTTTTTGATTGATTTCTAACCTTAATTTAACAAATCATGTGAGACAGAAGTGCAGTTCTATTTGAGGCACAAAAGAAAGCGAAAGCACAGAAAGAAAAAGCAGGTTCTGATGTGTATGTTCTGCAACGACGAGCAGAGTCCGAACTCTATTCAAAACTGGAAAAAAAAATAGAAGGTACAGCACGACAACACTAGCACAGGCACAAATCATCAATGCTGAAACCTCCTCAATCAAGTGGGTGGGAAGTACTGTTCTTAGAGTGGAACCTAAAAAGACGTTGCCCAGCTTAACGTTATGCATCAAAATATTAATATATATTTGGACAGAAGCACCTGGTACTGGTGTTGGCGAGGGTGAATATTGACGGATCTGGTGGTGCGATGATCAGATGAGATGTTTTACTTATGCATGTTCTTTTATATTAATCTATCAATATTTGTTTTCTTTTTCCATGAGCATGTGTTTTATCTGATCAAGTACTAATATTATGTAATAGATGTTAAATTTAATTTACTCACAGGATTCTACTAATTTCACTGAATTGGTTACATATCTCTTGCTATAGAGGTATTTAGTTTTCATACCCTTCGTTTTTGTCCTTACATTGTTTTATTCATTCATACTCTTCCACTGTCTTGAAAATTTATCATATAATATTGGGGGAATGGGGATGTTGCAGGCTGTAGTGGAAAGTGAAGCTACAAGATCAACAGACAACACAAGCATAATTTTCACGTATTAGACTTCTTAAAATTGAATTAGAGAGTCTCAATCCAAAATACCACAAATACATAAATAAATTTCAAGATCAGTTGCTCTCTTTTTTCCTTTATATATATGAACATATTTTTATCGAGTACTAATTTTTAAAAAAAACAGCTTGAAGGGGCATACTTCAATCAATTCAATCAATATATTTATATAAAGGAAAAGACTTATATAAATGAGATGAGAAGACGAGAGCGGTAATGTGACGCTCCTCAAATTGCTTCCATCTATTTTTCTAATTTTTTCAAATTTTTGAATAATTAATGTAAAATATTCGAAAATATCTCAATTGACTTTATAATCTTTACTAATGGAGGAAAATAAATATACAATTATAATATTTTGTCTTCAAAATCTTTATTAACGGAGTAAACTAAATATACAATTCTAATATTCTTGACTTTAAAATCTTTAATAATGGAAGAAACTAAATTTACAATTTTAATAGTCTCCTAAATTATTTTATTAGAAAATATCTTAATTGCCTTTTAAATTTTTACTATTGGAGAAAAGTAAATATAAAATTTTAATATTCTTGCATTTATAATACTAGATAAATTCTCAATTTCTTTCTTACTATTTTCTAACGGAGGAAACTAAATACAGTATGTTAATATTATTCTAAACGCCCTCTCTCAGATCGTTTCGATCTATTTTTCTAAATTTCTCAAATATTTGAATAATTAATGTTTAAGATTCGAAAATATCTCAATTGAATTTAAAATCTTTACTAATGGAAGAAACTAAATACACAATTATAATATTCTTGTCTTCAAGATCTTTATTAATGGAGAAAACTAAATATACAATTCTAATATTCTTGCCTTTAAAATCTTTACTAATGGATGAAACTAAATTTATAATTTTAATAGTCTCATAAATTATTTTATTAGAAAATATATTAATTGCCTTTTAAATTTTTACTAATAGAGGAAAGTAAATATACAATTTTAATATTCTTGTCTTTATAATATTAAATAAATTCTCAATTTCCTTTTTACTATTTTCTAACAGAGAAAACTAAATATAGTATGTTAATATTCTCATAAACGTTATCTATTGATCCAATCAATATAGTTATATAAAGAAGACGAGGGCGATGATGTGGCGCCTCTCAAATCACTTCGATCTATACTTCTATAAATATAGTTTTCAAATTAGTTACCTAATTGATTTATTTTTGAAATGAGTGATTAATTTCATACGTTTGAAACAAATGAGTGATGACTTTGATAATTATCCATTTCTTTAATACTATCTTTCAAGGAAGGAAGTTTTATTTTTATTTTTTTATTTTTTTTTTGATTCAAAATGGAGAAATTTTTTATTAAGGAACTAAATCGTTCACAATACAATTAGCAACCTCAACAGGAATATCACTCCTACTGAAGGTTCGATCTGGAAATGAATATGAAGCCCTAGCCAAACAATGGGCGACCATATTAGCAGACCGTTTAATAAATAACAACTCAACGTTGTTTTGCACATCAAGAAGCTGTCTACACTCCTCGACCAACAAACCCAGGGGGGAGACCATAGGCACTTTACTTCGAATAGCCTGCACTACTGCCAGACAATCCGACTCGATTGTCACCTTCATGCCCGCTGTCTTGGACCAACTTAAAGCCTCCTTCACAGCCATAGTTTCAGCAAATTCCGGAGCTACTCTCCCCCAGTACCTGCACGTTCTAGCATACACCATCATCCCTTCCGAATTCCTGGCAATTACACCTAAACCATAAGCATTGTGATCAGAAAATGTGGCTGCATCAACCGATACTTTGACTTCATTCACTTGAGGTTTAACCCAGCTAGACACTCCATCTCCCACATTTTCATTGGGGAAAAGAGCAATGTTTGCGAAACTCTGAGTTTGCTTCCACTGTGCAAAGTAACTAAAGGTTGACTTAATCACATTATCCACCTGAACTTGTTTCTGCTGCCATACAAGTTCATTTCGGGCTTTCCAGATTCCCCAGCATGTCATTGCCACATCACCCCACCTCTCCTTTGGATACCTATTAAGCATTTGCGAAAACCATTCCTTAAAATCTTCTGTCAGAATAGAAATAACAGCAAAGTGAAGTTTATGCCAACACGCTGCTGCAAACGGACAAAACACTAAGGCATGGATAATCGATTCTTCTTCTTCACCACATACAGGACACAACTTTTGCACTGGAACACGTCTGCAAAATAGCTGAGTCATAGTCGGCAGGCAACCAGCTAGAGCCCTCCAGCATGTATGAAGCACTTTCGAGGGAACTCTAATTTTCCACAACTTATTCCAGACCCCTGAATTAGCAGAATCATTCCAGAATCCCTTTTGCCTCTGAATCATCTTGTATGCACTACGGACCGAGTATGAGCCATTCATCTCACCAGTCCAATATAATTTATCAGCATTAACGTCTGCTTTCAGAGGAATATTCAGAATGCAGTTCTTATCTCTGTCGTTAAACATATCAGAAATTAACTCTACATCCCAAGACTTGCTGTCCATGTTCATAATAGACTCCACTTTAGCACCCTCCAGCCCCTGAGTATTGGATGAGATATACGGATCATCAATATCAATCAGCCACGGTTAATGCAGAATATTAATATCCTTACCCGAGCCAACTATCCACCTCGCACCAGCCTTCAGAAGATCTTTCGATTCCGAGATACTTCGCCAAATAAAACTTGGGTTCCCTCCCACCTTCGTTCTGAAGTTAAATATGTTATGTTATGTTAAAAATGGTTTGTTTGCCTGTAAAAAAAAAAATCTTCAAACGGAGGAAACTAAGTATACTATATTAATATTCTCCTAAACTTACTCCAAGAGTCCAATTTATTTACTAATTTTTATTAAATATCTTTTAATCGAGGAAAATAATAAAGAAGACAATTTGAGAGGTGCGAGATGATTTGAGAAGAAAATATCTAAATTGGCTTTTAAATCTTTAGTAATGAAAATATTAATTAACTTATATTCTCCTTAACTTTTTTTAAGTCAAATTAATATCTTAATATTGTCCTAAAATTTATC
Organism: Heracleum sosnowskyi; assembly: GCA_030848705.1. Classification (NCBI taxonomy): domain Eukaryota; kingdom Viridiplantae; phylum Streptophyta; class Magnoliopsida; order Apiales; family Apiaceae; genus Heracleum; species Heracleum sosnowskyi. The sequence goes on from CM061245.1 coordinate 88,269,475, forward strand.
TTCAAGTCAAATTATCATGTTGATATTTTCTTAAACTTTCTTTCGAACTTAAAGTTACCATTTTAATATTCTCATATATTTTTTCTTGAAGTTCTAAAATTTATCTTGAAATAAGATTATTATCTTTACATTCTCCTAAAACAATTATTTAAAATTATGTTCTCATAATTGTTTTGTAAAAAAACTCACGTTTAATTTATCTATATATTTTACATATGCATTAAAAATCATTGTTTTAAATTTTTACCTTCTAATTATGCAAAAGATAATACCAACAGAAAATGCAAGTTTCTATATAATAAAATAAAATATAGGAGCCTTATTTTCTTTTCATTTCTTTTCTCGAGTACCTGTATTTTAAACAATAAAAAATATAATTTTGAAAAAGATTTGAATTAAATTTTATGATATAATAAAATTGATTAATAGATGATGTAATTGATTAAGTAAGTAGTTTGTTTTCTGTTGAATTTGGTGACAACTAGAAAGCGGGTCATCTGGAGGAAACATGTTTAACGAGAGAGCGATTTATAAGGAGGAGCATATTATATGCTAGAATTTAGTATTTATGTTAATTATGTATTTTAAAATAGAAGTTGCAATATAAAGTTTTAGAAAAATAAAGTGATTAATATACTAATATTTGATATAATATTAAAATAATAAAATATATTAAACAATTGTCCTTTTCTATAATTATTCAAAATTTCGGTAATGAACAACACTAAACGAAGAATTTAAAAGAATTCTTAATTTCATGTTATAAATATAATTTTGTTTAAAAAAATTTTGTGTAAAATATATTTTTAGAAATGTTTTGAGAAATTATTATAAGCCGCTGCGAAGCGCGGCTTAGTAAACTAGTTTTTAAGTAAAAATCAAGGTTATTTATAATATTTTTTAAATTTTATTTTTTAAATTCTTTTTTTAGAGTATGTTTACAAACGATATTTATATATTTATTTTTTAATTATTAACATATCATACAAAACTTTATACTATGTAGTCTAAGAGTTCTAACAATTAAGTGATCTACACTCAACATAACTCATATTATAAAAAATTTACTTGTCTGATTTTTTTTTTTATAAATTGGGAAAGTGAGTAATATATTGTCAACATATCCCTCAAACTAATTACTATCTTAAGAAAAGTATCATTAGGTCTACCTAGCATCTTTATTCTCTTATCACATTATAATTTAAAATAATATTTAATTATATAAATAAAAATAATGTTTATAATTATACTTTATAATTTAATTTATAATATAAATTATATGAAGTTCGTATGTAAATTATTATCAGTGACAAAATAACAGTAAATTCATGATTAGGCAAAATTATAAGTAAAATAAACTATCAAAAAAATTATAAGTAAATTAATTTTTATTTCCATCATCCTTCTTCTGGCTTTCATCTCAGGTCCAACATCCCCATCACTTCCAAGACAGTTAAAATGGACCTTAGTCTATTAGGTTTTTGTGCGCCTCCACTGCCTTACTTCAAAAAGCAGATCAAATAAGTGCAAGTAACTCAATATATTTAGCACCAAAAAATAAAGTAATAACTCTATTATATTTAGCACCAAAAAATAAAGTAATAACTGTGTAAGCTTATCCTTGACATCGAAAACTATTGGGAGTACAAGGCCCATGATGGAAAATGCAAAATGTCCCGCAAAATGTCCCATGATGGTCTTTAATTTCTTAATTTTTCGCTGATTCGACTATTATGACCCATGAAAGATAAATTACGATTTTTTTTTATTTTTTAAAATGTATAAAATCCGCAGACATCAGGCATGCCACTAGTCTCTTATCTAAAGAATAAAAAGAGAGTAAATAATGTTTTTGTGCAGAATCGAACCATTGACAGTCTTTAAGGAAATCATTGAGCTACATGACTTCTTTTGGTTTTGAGTGAAAAATCACATTACATAAACCTCACATCATTCTTATTCTTATATTAATTATTATTTAAACTTTTAAATAAAAATCAAGGTGATTTATAATATTTTTTAAATTTTATTTTTTAAATTCTTTTTTTATAGTATGTTTGCAAACGATATTTATTTTTTAATTATTAAAATATCATACAAAACTATATACTACCAAACTTATAATTTTTTTATATTAAGTTTCAAAAACAATATTAAGCGTGGTATATTTTTATCTTCCTTTTAGTTTTAAATAAATATTTCGGTTTTGTAACTTTAACTATAATATATTCTATTTTCTTATATAATGGTCTAACTTTTCTTGTACTATACAATATATTTAAATTATTAAATCATACTTATTAATTTCTATAAAATCTCTTTAAAAAATCTCTTTAAAATTTTATAATAAAATTAGTTTGATAAATCATGATATATAATTTATATTTTGAATTTAATTTAATATTTTAAATAATAATTCAAATTAATATTTATTTAAAATAAGAGATAAAATAAATATTAGTGTAATTTAATTGTATTCTACATGTGAAAACTTTGAATTAGAAAAATGGATTGAAAGTTTAAACTATAAGAATATATACAAATCATATTTATTCAAAATAATTTATTTAATATACATGAAAATATATAAAAATTTTGTTAAATATAGAAATTGGGGACCGGGAAGCGTGGCATGGAGACACTAATCCGTGACCCCATCCCTATTCCCGAAATTTTTACATATTTCTTTCCGATCGTCAGAAAAATTCTCAATTCTCCGCCCGAAACGGGGCAGAGAATGGATCGGGGTTGGGCGAGAAGGGGTGAATGTCTATCTCTACAATAAGCATTATTATATATCACATATCGATAAAATGTATACATGATATTTATGAATATTCTTCTTATGTATACAAGAATGGGGTCGGTGCAATGCAAAGATGAATTTTAAATTTATTATCTTATATGTATTTTAATAATTTATTTTCTATTTATATTTTTTTTAACGAAGATGAACTTAAATTTAAATAGTTTTATCTGATTGTTGAACTCGATATTGAATTGACGTATGTGTTTGTGTTTGAGCGTGATTAAATTGTGTTTCAAGAATTTTGTATTTAACAGTATTTAAAAAATAGATTTTAATTAAAATTGTTGTTTTTAATAAATCAAAGTCAATTTGCAAAAGTAAAGGGATTAAAGTGCAAATATCAAAATATGAGTATCATTCTAACCGACTGACTACATTATATTTTGATCAAAATTGTTGTTTTTAATAAATTAAGGTTAAGTTGTAAAAACAAAAGAACTAAAGTGCAAATACCAAAATACGAGTACCGTACCGACTGACTACAAAACTTTCAATGTTTCAGTCTTAATAATACAATATAAATAGATATATATAATAAAAGTGAGTAGATTTATAATTAGATTGGATGCATTGTATATATGAGACATTTTTAATTATTTTCACATGAATTTTAATGTCATTTTATGGAAAAAAATAATTAGTTATTTGGAATTGGATTAATATATACATATATATAACATATGAAAACTATTTGTTCTGAATTAAAACAATTTAAAAGATGAGATAATAAAAATAAATAGATAGTACAACAACAAAAATTAAACGAATTATATGGTCATGTTGAAAAGGTTAGACAATGTGGGGTATCACAAAAAAGTTGACTTGTAGTTTAAAATGAGTAAGTGACATATAAATGATAAGCTGATGAATTCCTATAAGTTATACGAGTGTTTGGATAAATTTATTTATAAGTTAGTTAAAAGTTTGCTAAATTAAATTTGAAAAAATAATTATTAAATACAATGATTTCAACACTTGCATTTTAAATTTAAAAAATATTTAAAAACACAAAGGTAAAAATATAAAGTATTAAAAAACAAAGAAATCAAGTAATAAGTCAATAAGTTGAGGAAAATGTAACTCATTATTAACATTCAACTTATCAACATATAAGTTATAAGTTGAGGTCGGTTGGCAAACACCCCCCATAAGCTATTATTAACTTATAATGTATAAGTAAAGGCGGCCAAACATGCCCAATATAAACACATAAATTTGGGTTGGAAAAATACTTGGTGATACTAATTTGTGTAAAAAATAAATAAATAAAAATATATAGTCCATTTAACAAATTTTAGAAAACAAGATATTATATAGCATACAAAAATATTATGATCGGATCGATCACATTATACACCCCAGATTATTTAAAATCAAAGGTCCCGATCAATCAAATTATCTATATAAATTAAAGTAAGTATCTTATAACGAGACGAACAAAATATGTACAAATATAACTACATAAAATATTTAAACTGCAAAGAATAAAATTTTATTTTAATCACTAGAAAATGACCGTGCCTTGCACGGGTTCATGCAACAAAATATGAGAATTGAAGTTATAATAGCAAATAATATTTCACGAATGTTAATATTATTATCAGTTAGACAAACCCAGGTCATTTAAACATAATTATGTTTAAAATTTTAGTAGTAAAATAAAAAAAAATTATTGTATTTGAAAATTTATATATAAAGAACTAATATTGACAATAGATTGAAATATTATTAAATTAAAACATATTCTAACACCTGACTCTCAAATCGAGAAATGTGGGGGCTTTAGTCTAGTTTATAAGACAAAGTACAACTACTAAGTGCACCAATAATCATGATCTTTTGGAGACCTATGGTGGGTTTGCGGATTACCCACCTTATTGCATTTGGGCCAATTGGCCGGCGGTTGATTCGTAAAGTTGTTGGAGGTGGGGACACGAAGACTAGTGGTATTATTCCACAATGGACTGAGGTCCAGAGGTAAACTAGCCAGTATTATCTCACAATCGCTAAAGATGTACGATCTTGGACCTATGAGCTATCTTTTCAGATCTAACGATGACGTCAAGATCTTAAGTGGGGGAGTTTGTACCACTCGAGTCTCAAAATCAAGAAGAGTTGGGACTTTAGTTCAGTTTATAACACAAAGTATTACTACAAATTGCACCAACAAATCATGATCTTTTGGGAACTTGAGGTGGGTTTGTGGATTACCCAAGTTGTTGCGTTTGGGCTAATTACTTGGCATTGAATTATTCGATGTTTTGAAAGTCTGAAAGATAGAGGAAGCGAAACAAAGGAAAAAAATGTTTAAAATCAACAAGTTGCATGAAAAGATATGAACGAGTTACAAAGAAAGTTTTAAGAACTGAAAGCGCAAGACCTTAGTAGAGTATTAGAAGATTTACGAAGGCTTTTGATCAAAATCAGTAATAAAACCCACTCTTCAGAATATAACATCTTGAAGAATTGGAAAAAAATTTAGGATTACAATGTTATAAAACTCATCTAGAACACCCAGTATCTATTCTATCCTGCAAAAAAAATTGTATACTAACATGACAGCTATTAACATCTATTAGTAATACTCGTATTAATTTCTAAATAAGCACCCAATAACTACATATACCATCAATAAGAAAAACTTTATATATATCAATCATACACTTGAAATGATAATCATGCATAGAATAATTTATAAACACAATTTAAGCTAGCGGTCCGTGCCTCGTACAGGCTTTTATGCTAGTTATTTTATTATTTTCAAACTATTGTTTCTGCTTTCCAGCAGAGGATGGATGTCCGTTAAGATTCCCGTATGACTGTTTCTTATGGCAGCTGTTAGTATTTTGCTTAATAATTTTAACTGTGACGATGAACAAAAATTAGTGAAGATGATAAAGAAAGATGTGGTTGTTGGTGGCCCAACTGGGATTGGGCCGAATAGCGATTGGGCCGAATGGTCACAGCCCATTCCTTCGGATCGGTCCGTTGGATCTGACCGTTGCTTGACCGAGTCACCCGACTATTCAGGCGTAAGAACAGGACCACGTATGTGGCGGTTGCTCCCGAACAATCCGGGCGAGCCGGTACCAGAGTGCCTATAAAGGCACATGACAGGTTTCATGTTCAGGTTAATACTCATTTTACGCTCACAAATACTTACACGTTCATTTAAACCTAATTGGAACCTTTAACTTATTCTCACACCGGAGGTGAATCGGGGGCCCAATCCCTCGCATTCTTCTCTTTTGACAGGTCGACCCGAAGAGCTTCCTGGAGTACAACCCGACAGAAAACTGGTTCCAACATTTGGCGCCGTCTGTGGGAACGTGTAAGCCAATTCGTGACGTTAGCTGAGAACGATGGGAATCGATAGTTCTGAAGACAGGGTACTCGGTTTTGCTGAAACTCATCGCCAGGGTCCCTCCACGACTACACCCCCCATTAATCGGGTTCTCAATTTTGATGATGATTTGGAGGAGGGACCGATGCCCACACCCGAAGAGCAAAAGGCCCTGATCCTTAAATGGCGTGAGGAAACTGCTGCCAAAGGGGGAAAGCAGAAGGAAAAGGAAAGGCTGGAGGCCGAAGCCCAAGCTAGGGCGAAGAAGAGGGAAGAGGATCTCGCTAAGCTGGAAGTAATTAAAAGGCGAAGGGCTGAGCTGGATGCTGAGGAAAAGGCTCTCCAAGGTGCTGTGGAGACCGGAGAACAACTATTGGTACAGACCAGTCACAGAAGAGAAAAGAGGGTGCATAATGATGAAGATGGATCTTCGGATTCTGAATCACACCCCCGAAGGATCCGTTCAAGGGTGGTCGTACGATCGGATACCGACGAGGAAGGAGATCCTCGCATGAAAGACAGGCTGAGCCGAATGGAGAAGGCGATGTTCGGCGATCGTAGAATTAGTCACGAGCCGGTAGTGTCGGAGGAAATCGAGCAGTATAGACCTCCCCCTGGAAGACAATTCCCGAAGATGAACGAATTCAATGGGAAAGGCGACCCTGAAGACCATTGCGAGAAGTATGAGTCCCTTATGACAGGCATGGGGCGCTGTGATGTCATGCTTTGCAAGATGTTCAAGACATACCTGAAGGGTCCAGCTACCATGTGGTACAGGTCAATGAAACCAAGGTCGATATGTTCTTACGACCAGCTAAAAAGGAAATTCTTGAGGCACTATTCGCATCTGTGCCGAAGAGAGAAGGATACCGAAGCTTTAATACACTGTAGACAAAGGCCGAACGAAGAGTTGGGAGATTATTTGGCTAGGTTTAAGGAAGAGGCTGGAATGGTAACAAATTTGGACAAAGTAAAGGCTGCTGGGTTCTTATCGGCAGGACTAGACCCCATCAAAGGTAAAAAACTCCGATCTTCTCTTTATGATATTCCCCCTAAATCCCTGAATGATATATACTTGAGAGGTGAGAGTATCCGACGGAAGATGGAATCCATCGGGGGGTTTAAAGAAGCCAATAGAGAAGATAGGGGGAAAAAAGGGTATGACAGGTACGATGCAGGGCGAAGATTCGATGATAGGCGTGATGAGGCGAAGGGTCGCGATAAAGCTGCCGAACGAAGGAGAGATAGGGGTGGCACAGCATTTACCCCTCTGAATGCACCAATCTCGAAGATTCTCCACGAGATAAAAGGAAAGCCTGGCTTCGTTCGCCCAGCACGAATGAAGATGCCCGATTATAAGAAAAATGGTAACAAGTATTGCGATTATCATCAGGACAAGGGTCACAACACTGATGAGTGTTACCATCTAAAAAAACTGATAGAAAAGATGATCAAGGAGGGAGAACTGAATAAATTTGTCAAAGACCTGAGGGACAAGCTAGCCCCGAAGGAAGACAAACGAAAAGAACCCGAAGAGGTCGAAAGGTACAGAGGCGAAGTAAAAACCATATTCGGTGGAAGCACCCTGGGACGAGATAGCAAGACGGCCAAGAAAAGGTACGCAAAATAGGTTTACAATTTGTACCAGTTTCAATCTGCCAAACAGGCGATGCCGATCATGTTTACCGATGATGACTATGATGATGTGATTTGGCCTCATGAAGACCCTTTGCTCATCAATCCGGTGATTGGGCAAAACAAAATATGGAAAGCTCTGATAGACGGGGGGAGCTCGGTGAACATTATGTATCATCGGACGTATAGTAAAATGAACCTTGGAGGCGAACAGCTGGAACCCTGCCACGAAGCTCCCCTGTACGGCTTCGGGAATCAGCCAGTCCCTATTGAAGGTACTATCACTCTATTTGTCCTTTTGGGTAAAGCTCCATATACTGTGGAAAAGCAGGTCAAGTTCTATGTGGTTCGGGTGGAAAGCCCCTACAATGCCATTCTCGGAAGGCCAGCCCTTACTTCTTTTCAGGCGGTAGCATCAATACCCCATCTCAAATTGAAATTTCCGACTGAGCATGGAATCGGGGAAATGAGGGGCGATCAAAAAACTGCTCGAATCATCATGTTGGACGATCTGGACAAGGATCAAGATTTTGAGATGACCGAAGGAGGTAAGAGAAAAAGGGCCGAAGGCGAAATCAACGGAAGTCGCCAAACCCTAAATATTGAGTTAGAGAAATTTGGTGCGGACCTATCCAACCCAATTGCCGAACCAGCAGCAGAAACCGAAGAGGTAGAGCTATATGTGGGCTGTTCGGGAAAAATGGTGCGAATCGGGAAAAATATGGAACCCGACCTCAAGAGGAAAGTGATCGAAGTTGTCAGACAATACCACGACGTCTTCGCCTGGGGGCCGGAGGATATGCCTGGCTTGGATCCAAAGACGGCGAAGCATTGCCTCAATGTTAAACCCGAGGCAAAGCCAGTAAAGCAAAGAAAGAGAACATTCGCCATGGAACGACAGAAGATCATTGAAGCTGAAGTGGAAAAACTTTTGGAAGCAAAATTCATAGAGGAAATCGAATACCCGGACTGGCTAGCCAATGTGGTGGTGGTAAAGAAAGCTAACAATAAATGGCGAATGTGTGTGGACTACACCGACTTAAACGAAGCATGCCCGAAGGACCACTACCCACTTCCTAGCATTGACCAGCTGACAGACGCCACTGCTGGATATCAGGTACTTAGTTTTTTGGATGCATTTTCAGGATACCATCAGATTGCAATGAATGTCGAGGATATTCCAAAGACAGCATTCATCACCCCGAAAGGAACATATGCCTACATCAAAATGCCTTTCGGCCTGAAAAACGCAGGAGCCACATTCTAAAGAGTGGTCAATCGGATTTTCCATAAACAAATTGGGAGAAACATGGAATGCTATGTGGATGATATGATTGTTAAGTCCCAGTTCGAAGATCACATGGAAGACCTCAAAGAGTGCTTCGAGACATTAAGGAAGCACGGCATGAAGATTAATCTGAACAAGTGTACTTTCGGAGTCTCCAGTGGGAAATTCCTAGGGTACATGGTCAGTGCCCGAGGGATCGAGGCGAACCCGGAAAAAATACAAGCAGTGATCGACATGGAACAGCCGAAGACAGTTCGGGATGTACAGAAATTGACCGGTCGAATGGCCGCCTTGCGAGGATTTATTTCCAGATCAGCAGAAAAGGCCCTGCCTTTCTTTGAAGCACTCCGGGGATCGAAGAATTTTGAATGGGGATCGGAGTGCCAGAGAGCATTCGAGGAGGTGAAGGAGTATCTCACCAAGGCGCCTCTCCTGATGAGGCCCGATCCGAAGGAAACTTACAGCTGTACTTAGCAGTGAGCGACCGAACTCTTGGAGCAGTACTAGTGAAAGAACATAACAGCTCTCAACACCCGGTGTTTTATGTATCCCACATGCTGAAGGATGCGGAAACAAGATATCCAAATGCAGAAAAGTTCGCCTACGGCCTTGTAATGGCGACCCGAAAGCTACGTCATTATTTTCAGGGGCGAACGGTACAGGTTATAACCGATCAACCCCTCAAGAAAATTTTGACAAGACCAGAGGCGTCCGAAAGGGTGGTAGCTTGGTCCATCGAGCTGGGAGAATACGATTTGGAATACATCCCCAGAACGTCCATCAAAGCCCAAGCATTGGCAGACTCCATGGTCGAATGCTATTTTTCAGGACCAAAAGACCTAGCTCCCGAAGAGCAGCTGGTCCGATCGCCAGGCAAGTGGAAATTGTTCGTAGATGGGTCAGTAGTCGGGTCAAAGTGTGGGGCAGGATTAATCCTTTCAAGTCAAGACGGGTTCGAAATCTGCCAAGCAATAAGATTCACTTTCCCGCTAACCAATAATGAGGCCGAGTACGAAGCATTGCTAGCCGGTTTAAACCTGGCCAAAAACCTCGAGGTAAGAAATTTACGAGCATTTAGTGATTCTATGTTAGTGGTGAAGCACTTTTCAGGAGAGTACGAACAAAGAGAGCTTCGACTCAAGGCTTACACCGCAAAGGTAAAGGACTCATCGGTCTCATTTGAATCCTTCGAATTAAGTCAAGTAGGGAGAGAGGATAACAGCCGAGCCGATGCTCTGTCAAGATTGGCTTCGGCCGAAACACACAACCTCACAGGATCCATCTACCTGACTGAAGTGAAAAGCCCTTCAATCGACAAGCAACAATGCATGGAAATCCACCAAGACATTAACTGGATGACCCCGATCAGGGCCTATCTAGAAAAAGATACTTTGCCCCTGGACCGGAAAGAGGCTCAAAAAGTGAAGTACAGGGCAGCAAGCTACACCATCATCGGTAATAAGTTGTATAGAAGGTCAGCGACAGAACCCCTTCTCCGATGTTTGGATCCCGAAGAACAAATACTGGCCTTAGAAACAGTTCACGAAGGAATATGCGGAGAACATCTTGCCGGTCGGTCACTTACCTTCAAAATCCTCAGACAGGGGTTTTATTGGCCGACTTTGCGAGCAGATGCGGCCGATTACGCAAAGAAGTGTCGACAATGCCAGTTATTCAATACTATCCCGAAGCAGCCACCAGAAGAAATGGCATCAGTCCTAAGCCCCATTCCTTTCGCCATGTGGGCTGTAGATATCGTGGGAATTCTACCTAAGAGCACGAAACAAGCCAAGTACTGCATAGTGGCGATCGACTATATGACCAAATGGGTTGAAGCAAGACCTCTGGCGACCATAACCGAAGAAGCAGCAAAAAAATTCATGTTAGAGCAAGTCATACTCAGGTTCGGGATCCCGAAGGTCTGTGTATCCGACAATGGGACCCAATTCATCGGGAACAAATTCCGGAAGTTCTTGACGCATTTCGGAATACAACAGAAATTTAGCTCGGTCGGTCATCCTCAAGGAAATGGAGCAATCGAAGCTGCAAACAAAATCATCTTCGATGGAATAAAAAAGCGACTAGGAGATGCCAAGGGGCTTTGGGTAGAAGAGTTAAACTGGGTGTTGTGGGCATACCGAACAACCCCACGTTCATCAACCGGAGAAACACCTTTCAAGTTGGCATTCGGGACCGACGCCCTGGTTCCCGTTGAGGTCGGACTGGACTCCTATCGAACGGAGGTATTCAACGTCGAAGCAAACGAATTCGGCCTTCGGGCCAATGTGGATTTATTGGAAGAAGAGAGAGAGGCAGCTCACCTAAGGAATTTGAAATATCAGCTCCAGGCAGCCCAATACTATGACACCGGAGTAAAGAAAAGGACCTTCATGGTGGGAGATTTGGTGTTGAGGGAATTGGCGACATCTATGCCAGCTAAGCAGGGAAAACTAATGCCAAACTGGGAAGGCCCGTATAAAGTGACTGAGGTGGTTCGACCTGGTACCTACAAATTAGCAACCACGTCTGGCGACCCGATCAAGAACACATGGCACGCCTCCAGGTTACGAAGATATTACCAATAGCCTTCATCCAATCTAGAGGAATATGGCCGAACAAAAGGTGCTCGCCACTCAAGTTCTTATTTTCACTTCATACTAAGTTTTTTTTTTTCTGAAAAGCATGTAAAGTTGAATAATTTATCAATAAAATACATGTTTCCCTGTTCTACTTATTTTATCAGTTATGCATTATAATGTTATAAGTCGGACATTTATCTGGGGACGACCAGAAACGATAAATGCCACAAGACTTCTTGAATAATGTTTCATAAATTTGGCGATTGGATAACCAAACAGCCAAACTTTTGGAGAATCCAGACCATGTTAGGCGAAAAAGAAAGCCGAAGATACATATAATGGTTAAATTTTGTTTAAATTATGTTAAGGCAAAATGAAGCCGAAGACACATAAAACTGATTGAATTATGTTAAGGCGAAGTTGATAAACCGAAGACACATAAATTTTGTTAATTATGTTAAGGCGAAGTCGATAAGCCAAAGACACATAAATTTTATAAAATATGTTAAGGCAATGATTGAAAGCCGAAGACGCATAAAATTTTGTTCTGTTGAGGTGAAGTTGATAAGCCAAAGACACATAAAATTTATAAATTATGTTAAAGGCAGAATAAAGCCGAAAACTCACTAATAAAAGGCCCGAAGGCTTAATAAAGTACAAAGAGTTAATACCCGAAGGCTTAATAAAGTACAAGCTACAAAGGGAAATATTACTGCCCGAAGGCCTAATCTGACAGATCCTCGTCTTCGCCTGAGGAGACCGCCGGAAGGTCGTCCTCATCAGGGCGACCGACGGGATCGCTGAAACCAGGCTCTATCAGGGGCTGATGATCTAAGCCCATGGCGGCCGCCCTCCTCACGACTTCGTCGTGGCCCATCTGGTAGCACCGCTCTTCGGCGATCAGTCGTAGCTTGGTCTCCTTACGAGCCAGCTTCCTCGAAGCCTTGAGGGATAGGTTCCGACGGGTCAGCCTAGCCCGAAGGGAATCCAGCTCCTTCTGCATCGCCTCCCGGTCAGCCCTTAGCGCCACAGATTGGCCTTCTAGCCTTTCCACATCGCCAACAGCTTGGTGGAGAGCAGCCTCCGATCGGACCGACCGAACCTCCAGTTCCCGAAGTTGGTCGAATCTACCCTGCATATCCTTCACCTTGTCGGTGATGACAGCAGCCATCGGCGTCGCCTAAAATAAGGAAAAAGACCTTGGTTAGAAAAATGCAAGGACAAGAAATTGAAAGGAAAAGCAAATATATTACCAAAGAAAGGAAGGCCATCATATCGGCGCAGGCATCGGCGATATCCAACTGATCGTAGTTAGGGAGATCAGCCGGAAGCACCAAAGCCCGGCATAAATCAGGAGCTATCTCCTTGATCGCCTTAGGGTCGGCCGAGGTGACAGCATCGGACTCCAAGATCGCCCACTGAGGGACGTACGTCTTCAGAACGTCCCCCCGCCGAACCCTCTTTCTAACCAGGGGAGTCTCGGTCACCTGCTCCGCATTCTCAGTCTCGGTCGCCTGCTCCGATTGCTCAGGCGCCCGTTTATTGCCCTCCTGGCGACCATGGCTGGTATGTTAGATCAGAATTCAATGATCGTCAGAAGCTAGACTTAACTGATCAGGATTGCTGACGTCATCAGTATTGCATGGTCATCAGTATTTGATCAAGCGTCAGTATCTTATTGATCATCAGGATTCCTACTCAGACTATGATCAGGATTGATCATCAGAACTTGAAGCTGATCAGGATTCCTACTTCGAGTTATATTTGGAGTCTAGATAAACATGGAAGTTTATTCTATTTGTTCCTGGTTTGTAGAATGCAGCTATCGATTAAGGATAGGTTTCTATCTTTGTTATTGATTAGGACTTATCTTGTTATTGATAGAGAAGCTGTGTGCACTATATAAACACAGTCTTGGTTTCGATTTATGTATTCATTCGAGAGAGAACATAATCGAAGAGAAGCTCTTAAGAACAGAATTTCTTGAGAGAGTTTTTGTAAACTAGCAGCTCTCAAGAACATCAGAATTTCTTGAGAGAGTTTGTAACAGTTTTATATCAGATTTAATAAAGCTGTTATCTTTCTTTTCATATTTGTGATATATACATTAAGAAGTCGATTATCTTACTCTATTGTATTCAACCCCCCTTCTACAATAGATTATTACTGGGCAACAATTGGTATCAGAGCAAACTGATTTAATTCTGAATCAGATACGATCTAAAGATGTCGACAACCAAGTATGAAAGCATGAAGATTCCCATCTTGAAGATATCAGAATATCCTACATGGAGGGTAAAGATGCTGATGTACCTGGAGGCTATGGATCCTGACTACTTGGACAGGATTCGTGATGGACCATATATACCAACAAAGTTCGTAGAACGAACAGATACAGTACCAGAACATTATGTGGTCAAAGCTAAAGCTGAATGGACTCCAAAAGAAAAAGCTCATGTACTCAGGGAACCAAAGATAAAGAATATCTTGCATAATAGCCTTGATGCTGTCATGTCAAACAGAGTGATTGCATGCAAGTCTTCAAAAGAAATCTGGGATACTTTGGAAACTCAGTGCCAGGGATCTGCATCTGTTAAGAAAAATAGAAGGGCTCTTTTGATTCAAGAATATGAACAATTCGATGCAAGACCTGAAGAGAGCCTGACTGATCTATATGATAGATTTCTGACACTATTGAACAGCTTATCCTTAGTTGACAAAGTATATGAAACTGAAGATTCAAACACCAAATTTCTTAGAGCTTTACCTGAAGAATGGGATACTCAGACCTCAATCATTAGACACCAGTATGATCTGAACATTGTGTCTCTTGATGAGATCTATGGGATGCTAAGAACTCATGATCTTGAAGTTCAACAGAGAAAGAACAAGAAAAGCAGCAAGGCAAAGTCAATTGCTTTGAATGTAGAAGCAAAATCAAAAGGGAAAGCTATGGAGGTCTCTAGAAGGAAAGCAAGAGTAGCTGAGTCAGATCCTGACGACTCTTCATCAGATACTGATGGCAATTTTGATGCCAATACTGGTGATGAATCTTCTGATTCAGACATGGAAGAGATGGTTGCTATGATTGTCAGAAACTTCAGAAGGATGAAGTTCGGGAAGAATAGAAGACAAGGCAACTTTCAGAAAAAGATCTTCAAAGCAGACAAAGACAAGTATATCAAAAAGGACAGCAAGGGTAGCAAATTTGACAAGTCAAAGGTTAGATGCTACAAGTGTAATGGTATGGGTCACTTTGCTTCTGAATGCAACAAGACAAAGGCACTCATCACATCAAGCAAGGATTGGATGGACTCTTCCTCAGAATCTGATACTGAGGTAGTCAACTATGCGTTAATGGCCAATGCTGATGTAATTGCTGCTCCTGATGATAAGGTACTAAATACTATCTTTGATTTTGATACTGACAATGCTTCTGAGTTAAGACGTTTTCTAAAGTCATTACATATTAGCTTTAGAAGTCAAACTGCTGAGAATACTAGAATCTTATCTGAGATGTCTGACCTTAGAAAGAGGAATGAGATATTAGAAGCTGAATTTTCTCGTATGCAAGAAGTACAAAAAGAATGTGATAATGCTAAACACATGCACTTAGAGATGACATCTAAATGTACTTCCCTTGAAAAAGAACTTGAATATGCTAATGAGAAAATCAGAACCTGGACAGACTCTGGTAGGAAATTTCATGAGATTAATACCTCTAAGAATTGGAAAGAGTGTCTAGGATATAAGTCAGATGAAGATAAGAAATTAGCAGAGAAAATTGTCATTGATGAGACAGTCAGTCCAAAGACCTATAGACATGTTATAGACTCAACCAAATCTAAGATTACTCCTGTTAATTTTGTTTTTGGTAAGGATTCCAATTCTACTTTTGAAAAGGGATCTTCTTCTACTCAAGGAATTAAAATTATAAAGTCTAAACCTGTCATGAACAAAGTCACTAAGAATGTAGGTCTATTGTCTCAGAAACAGCTTAAAGATAAAATCTGTGAGGTTACAGATAAGAAAAAGGAAGCTACTGTTAAGAGAAACAGGAATGGTAAAGTTGGGATCAATAAAGAGAATGGTTATAAATATATCCCAAATGCACCTAGAAAGTGTTGTTTTAACTGTGGTAACTCTAATCATCTCGCTATTGATTGTAAGAAGATTAAAAAGAAGATTGCTGATATTTCTAAATCTGATGTGAGGAATAGATCAGTACTCTGTAAACCGCAGAAGTCCTGTTTTCATTGTGGTAGTCTATGGCATTCTATTTATACATGTAAAGAGTATCATGATTTGTACTATAACTTTTATGATCCATTGCCTAAGTTTGAAAGTAGTACAAAGTCTGATAGAACTGAAAATGTCATAGTGAAGCATGCTTTTGTTAATACTGATACTGACAAAGCAAATCCTGATGGAGTAAATCCTGTCAGGACTGCTAAAGTCAAAAAGTCTTCTGCTGTTAAATTTAATAAAATGCATGAACAAGGAATCCAACAAGTGTGGGTTCCTAAGTGTTCTAACTAGTGTGTTTCTATTCTGATGCAGGGTAAAAAGAAAAATGTGTTAGTCATGGATAGTGGATGTTCTGTGCACATGACTGGAAACAAAGCCCTGTTATCAGAATATGAGGAAAAAGCTGGCCCAACTGTGTCTTATGGAGATGGCAACATTGGACAAACCTTGGGATATGGCAATATAATCATTGGAAATGTCATCATTGAAAAAGTAGCTCTAGTGAAGGGACTAAAACACAACTTGTTGAGTATTAGTCAAATCACTGACAGAGGTTATCATGTCAATTTCTATTCAACACATTGTGAAGTAGTCAGTAAAGCAACAGGGAAGATAGCACTAACTGGCTACAGGCATGGTAACATATATGAAGCCAACATTCTCTCAGATACTGATGGCTCCCCTACATGTTTCATCAGTAAAGCTTCAGTAGATGAAAGTTGGAATTGGCACAAGAAGCTTTCTCATCTTAACTTCAGCAACATCAATGAGTTGGTTAAGAAGGAGTTAGTAAGAGGATTACCTAATGTCTTATATACACCTGATGGACTCTGTGATGCATGCCAAAAAGCAAAACAAAGAAGGACATCATTCCAGAGTAAATCAGTATCCTCTATTGAAGAACCATATCACATGCTACATCTTGATCTGTTTGGTCCAGTCAACATCATGTCCATCAGTAAGAAAAGGTACACTCTTGTAATTGTTGATGAATATTCTAGATTCACCTGGGTGTATTTTCTGCACAGAAAAGACGAAACTCCTGAAGTTCTGTTGGATCATGTGAGAATGATTGAGACAACCACAAAGTACAAAGTCAAGATTCTGAGAAGTGATAATGGTACTGAATTTAAGAATTCAAAGATGGAAGAGTTCTGCAAATACAAAGGAATCATTCAACAATTCTCTGCTCCTGGCACACCTCAGCAAAATGGAGTAGTAGAAAGGAAGAATAGAACTCTTATTGAAGCTGGCAGAACTATGTTGGAAGAAGCTAAATTACCTACATATTTCTGGGCAGAAGCAGTCAACACAGCATGTTATACACAAAATCTCACATTGATAAACAGGCATGGTGTCACTCCTTATCAGTCACTCAAGGAGAAGAAACCAAGTTTGAAGCATTTGCATGTGTTTGGCTGTAAATGTTTTGTTCTCAGAACTCATCCTGAACAGCTAGGGAAATTTGAAACAAAGACTGATGAAGGAGTATTCATAGGTTATCCTACATCAAGAGCCTTCAGAGTTTTTAATTTGAGAACAAGAACTGTCATGGAGTCAATTCATGTATCTTTTGATGATAAGAAGATAACTGGAATCATTGAAGACTCGCATGATAGATTGTTATTTGAAAATGAAGCTTCCAAGGAACCTGAAGAAAGTGAATCAGATCCTGTCAATTCATCAGATACTGATGGGTCACCAAATCCTGACGACTCATCAGGTACTGATGGTGCTAATACTGATGATGCAAACAATAGTGATACAACTAATAGTGCTAATGTTGAGGGGGAGCAACGACATTCAACTACAAGTTCAGAGTCAACTCAATCATCAGGACAGAATTCTTCAGATACTGATTCAAGTGAAGATCCTGATAACACATCAGGAGGGCATAGCAATAATTCAGGGAGAGCTTCAAATCAATCAAATTCTTTCAATCAAGATAACACCAATCCAGGGGGAGCATCTACTTCAAGAAACAATTTGACACCAGCAAGGAAATGGACAAAAGATCATACTCCTGATTTGATAATTGGAGATCCTGATGCAGGTGTTCAAACAAGAAGTGCAACTCAGAATGAATGTTTATATAATAACTTTCTATCCAAGGAGGAGCCTAAGAAAGTTGAAGATGCACTTAAAGATGCTGATTGGGTTACTGCAATGCAAGAAGAATTGAATGAATTTGAAAGGAATGAAGTCTGGAAACTGGTACCAAGACCAAAGAATAGATCAATTGTTGGTACAAAGTGGATTTTCAAGAACAAGACTGATTCCGATGGAGTCATTATCAGAAATAAAGCTAGACTAGTTGCAAAGGGGTATTCCCAACAAGAGGGAATTGACTATGATGAAACTTTTGCTCCTGTTGCAAGACTAGAAGCCATCAGGATATTTCTTGCTTATGCAGCACATAAGAAATTCAAGGTTTTCCAGATGGATGTTAAAAGTGCTTTCTTAAATGGTGAACTGGAGGAAGAAGTTTATGTTGAACAACCTCCTGGTTTCATTGATCCTAAATATCCAGATCATGTCTACAGACTGGATAAGGCACTTTATGGACTAAAGCAAGCTCCAAGAGCATGGTATGAAACCTTAGCTCAATTCTTACTGGAAAGTGGATTCAAAAGAGGTGCAATTGATAAAACTCTATTTTATTTGAATCATGGTAAGGAGTTGCTGTTAGTTCAGATTTATGTTGATGATATCATTTTTGGGTCAACAAACAATAAGCTGTGTGAAAACTTTTCCAAGCTTATGCAGTCAAGATATCAAATGAGCATGATGGGAGAAATGAGTTACTTTCTGGGTCTTCAAGTTAAACAGACTGATGAAGGGATTTTTATTAATCAGTCTAAATACACAAGGAATTTATTGACAAGGTTTAACATGCAAGACAGTACTCCTGCTTCAACTCCCATAGCTACAGCTACCAAACTTGATCCTGATCAAGGTGAAGAGGTAGATGTAACTCACTACAGAGGAATGATTGGCTCTTTATTGTATCTCACTGTCAGTAGACCAGATATCATGTTTGCAACCTGTCTATGTGCAAGATTTCAAGCGAAACCTAGAGAACCACATCTGATTGCAGTCAAAAGAATTTTCAGATATCTCAAAGGCACTCCTTCACTTGGCCTTTGGTATGCAAGGGAATCAGATTTTGGGTTGTGTGGTTATTCAGATGCTGATTTTGCAGGATGCAAAATAGACAGGAAAAGTACTTCAGGAAGTTGTCAGTTTTTGGGTGGAAGACTAGTTTCATGGTTCAGTAAAAAGCAGAAATCTATTTCCACTTCAACTGCAGAAGCTGAGTACATTACTGCAGGAAGTTGTTGTGCTCAGATAATGTGGATGAGAAATCAGTTGTTAGATTATGGCCTGTCATACTCAAAAATCCCTATTTATTGTGATAACCAAAGTGCTATTGCAATGACAGGAAATCCAGTTCAGCATTCTCTTACTAAACACATAAGTATCAGATATCACTTTATAAGAGAACAGGTTCTGGAAGGAACAATTGAACTTCACTTTGTTCCTACTGATCAACAACTAGCTGATATATTCACCAAGCCACTACCTGAAGCTACTTTCAATAAATTGGTGAATGAACTTGGAATGATGAATTTTGAGAATTTCTGAGGAAAAGCTACAGAGAGGAAATCCTGATAACTGTCAAATCCTGATGGTTATTCAGAAAGGTATGTATCTTTGATCAAATCCTGATAGGACTCAATCCTGACAGGAAGTCAACTGGTCAATCCTGATGTACAGGTCAGTATTTCATTACTTAATTTGTGCCTAATTTTTTCGTCAGTATCTACTGATGGACGGTTGAGTTTTAGTAGGACAACTGTATGCGCGCGTGTGTTGCACTATTATAGATATATCAATACATACACATAAAAGGCGGTGCAGATTTATTTAAATGACACACGTAATATGTCCACTAATTCTTTGTGCACAAATCATATTTTGCCACCTGTCTTTGAGAGTAATATTTTGTTTTAACAAAATACTTTTTATTGGTCTACATCGTTAATTACTCTCTTATCATCAGTTTTTCGTTTTCTATCTCTCTCTGTGCTTTCATACCCTAATTGCTTCAAATCTTAATTCTCGAGTTTTCAAAAGCATTAAAATGACATCTTCATCATTCATGAACAAACAGACAGTGATTAGTGGTGTTACATTTGCCACTAACAATTTTGTGGCTATTCTAAATCATCAAGATTTACCCAATGAGTTTCATATCATTCAAGATTTTCTAGCTTCAAGCCCATTGAAGTTTGCTTTAACAGAACCTGCAAGTGTTTCTTTTACGTCTGTAATGCAGGTGTGGAACTCAGTTACTTTTGATAAAGGGCATTCTGATACAATCTTGATGAGTTTTGAATATAATGGAACTACTCACTATGTGACTCCTGCAATTGTGGAGGCAGCCCTGAATTTACCCGTTCTTGGTGATGCTATTCCTGCTAATGTTTCGGACTCTACTCTTTTTGAGTTTGTTACAAAGTTGGGCTACAATGGTGAAGTAAAGAGATATGGAAATCTCTTCAGGACAAAGCTTAAGAAGGAATGGAATTTCTTCTTTGATACAATCAGCCGCTGTTTCCTGAACAAGACATCAAATTTTGATGCTCTTCCATCAGGATCTCTTAAAATTGGGTACTCTCTTATCCATTCTACAGTGTTTGATTATGGGTCTTTTATCTTAAAAGCTTTAAGTGATAGGAAATCAGATAAATTGGGTTCTGTCTGTTTTCTTAGATTTTTACAGTTGATAATTAATCACTTATGTCCTAATGTTGTTTTTGAGGATGATGTAGTTCTACCAATCTGTAGAATTACTGAGAATAATATTAAGTCCTTAGTCAACAGTGATAAGGCAAATGGTTTCATAGGAAATGCTTTTATTCCTGATGAGGTTAGGTTTTTCTTACATCAGAAAATGCCTACTCATTATGGACTACTTTCTAATGCTATGGGGCAAGGTCCAACCCACCTTGTTCCTGACACAAGCATGCAACCTAAACAGTCTAAACAGTTACCAACCACCTCTACTGTCTCTCAAAAGACTTTAGTTGTAAAATCAAAGAAATCAGCTAGAACTGATGTGTCTGGAAGGCAATCAGGTTCAAAGGATTTTTCCTCTACACCACTCACTAAAAAGAAGATACAAGGGGGTGTACAAGGGGTCCTGGTGAAGAAAGCTGATAAGGTTGTTAAGAATGTTCCTGTGAAAAGGAAGTTAAGGTTGATTGATGAAAGTGATTCAGAGGATGATTTACCTATATCCTCTGTGATGAATGTGAACAAGGAAGTTGCTGATACTGCTACTAAAGCTGTGGTACCTTTATCAAAACCACAAAAGACAAGGAAATTATCAAAGAGCAGGTATCATATTCCTTTGACAGTGCAAATGAAGGATACTGATATTCAGACATCAAATCCTGATGAGTCATCTACTCCTGATGCTCTAGCAAATCCTGATGTTAGTATTCCTGATGCAACAACAAAAGTTGTCTCTCTATCAGACTCTCCAGCCTCTCCATCTCAGATTAGAGAAATTTCTTGGGAGAAGGTTTCTACAACTGCTTCCTTGGTTGGTCTTACACCTACATCAAAGAAAAAGAGGAATGCAGAAGAGTTAGTCTATCAGAGACAGAAGAAGCTGAAAGGATCAAGCCCACAAGAACCTGAATTTCAGAGTAATTCAGCAGCTACTGTTGATCCTGCCACACAAGAACCACTCAATCAAAGTTTGGGTGAAGGCTTAGCTAGTGGAATGGTCACACAAGAACCATTTTCTCAAAGGGAGAATGAAGACATCAACATTCCAGCTACACAAGAACCATCTTCTCAAAGTGAAGATGCAGGCAAAGCTACAGCTTCTGTTGAAAGATTGGTCGAGAACATTGTCAATGAGGGAAGCACACAAGAACCTTTAACTCAAAGTGTTGAAGCAGCTTCTGAACCTCAAGCTCCACAAGAACCATTGGTAGCAAATACTGATGCACGCATATCAAATCCTGACGATGTTCATCCTGACGCTAGTGGTGCTCCTGATAATGAACCTATTTTGATACAGCCAGTTCGTTCAAGACCAATGGATCATCCTATCTCAGAATTACAGGATAAAATGAAAGGTATTGCAATTCCTGATCCTGATATATCTCAT